>JARFIW010001259.1:0-1373778 GCA_036346225.1 Platerodrilus igneus | reverse complement strand
TAGAATGTAAAAATGAGAATGCAGCGAAAAAACTAAAAACTAGAGCTATACAAAAACTTGGGCAAGAATATGAAATTATTGAACCAAAATAATTACTGCCCAGAATAAAAATAGTAGGAATAATAGAAAAATATTCACATACAGAAATGGAACACAGAATATTAAAACAAAATGAAGAACACTTAAATGATAAATCAGTATTTTACATAGCCTGTATTGGAAATCGCGAATATAAGAAAAATTATTATTCTTATGTGGAAGTAGGTGAGGAATTATACAGCAAAATAGTGAAAAGAGGAAAAATTAACTTAGGATTGGACAGACGTGTGGTCTATGATGCTGTAGATATTGTAAGTTGCTACAATTCCAAAGGCTTTTATCACAAGACGAAAGTTTGCTTAAAATGCAGTAGTGATCATAACGAAAGTGAATGGACTAGGAACAAAAAAAGTACTGAAATATAAGAAAGGTATAAATATTGCAATTATGCTGAAAGTAAACATTGACTACAATCCCAATATATTGAGTAAAGAATGCCCCACATGTCAACAAAGACTAGAAAGAAAAATGGGCTCATTGATTTTTTGTAAATAAGTACTCGCCTACCAGTGGAAACTGCCAGCAATCAATAATAATAATTCATCTCAATATCAGATCACGCGTATTCAAAATTTTACAGCTACAAACAAACAGTAATTGCGTCTCAATTTGATGTTATTTGTCTAAGTGAGACATGGCTGAATTCAAATATACCCGATGATCACGTTCAAATCCCAGGATACGAACTATACAGGAAAACAGTGATAAGATGGGAGGTGGTGTTGCAATATATGCAAAAAAGTCACTAAACACAAAAATATCAGTGATATAGCTACAGGAAAGTCCTGGTAGAACATCTGGGTGGAGCTGATGATCAACAGAAACAAGTACATAATCGGTCCCTACCAACTACCTCTATATCAGTTTGATGTATTTTATGAGTTACTTTCGGTTTTGGTGCCACAATTTGAATATTTAGTATTGTAAAAATAATTAAGAACTACATCGAATTACGCTTATTCAGTTTTTACTAAAACAACCTCTGTTTAGTGATAAGAAAGGATGATTCATAGATGTGTCATATTACAATCATATATGTTCGGCAATAAAAAGAATGATTAATAGGCACTGTAATACTATAGGTTTAATGACGTACGAGCCCATTGTGCTTAGATTAGTATTAGTTTGAATTCCATCCTAATAAACGTCCAATGTACATAAACTAATGAAAACATTAATTTGCGTACAGTCCAATTGCAGCAGCATATCTGCAGTTGCTTGTGAACTTTAACTAACAACAAATAATAGTGAAACCAACATGAGTCACTACTAATAGTTCATCCCTTATGGAATCACCTAATAACAAAGTGGAAATAAAACACTATCTTCCAAAATTAAAGAATATACAGCTGCTAGGCATCCATCATCACTTTATTTATTGTACTTTCAATGTAGAGGCCGTGCAATCACAAAATATTATTAAGAAAATCGGAAAGTTTCAAATAAGAATGTAGAATTGCTGCACCTTCAAGCAAAGATATGTTACGTCTCATTTCACACTCCCGTATATTTTTGAACAGTTCGACTTTTAAAATATTGCACAATTTTCGCTCCTACCTTTTGTAAAGAAAAATATAAGAGACATTATGGTAATTTCTCGTATTTTAATAATTTGATTTAAACAAATAAGAAGTGTAATTGTTATTTCTTTTGTTATACATTTGCTTTTAATCTATCTTTGCATGGTCAAATAGATATCATTTATTGGCATTGTAAAAAGTTTTAATTTATTTCTAAGGTTTACAATGGATTTTCGTTGAGTATTTTCTTATTTAAATTACGGAAGGTCATTCTTTAAATTGGATTCCAGTGTTGCCTTGTTACTCATTCTTTCTATACTTCCCAACGTCCCTACGAAACCCAACATTGATAAATTTGAGAGAGGCATACTTATTATAAAAATAAGTTTTATCAGAAGACAACTACAGAGGTGTGTAAAGAGGCTAACAACTAGGGTTCTGAGGAGAATCATAAACAAATCTCAGAATCCCTAGCAAATGTAAACACTATCGACACACATTTTCAAACCACGGCTCCAGATATGGTGATTGACAAGAACCTATCGAAAGAATACACAGTCATTTGTAAGTGTCCAGTTTTTATATTTTGCATGAGTATGCTGGAAAAAGTGGAAAAAATGTTACTTACGATTAAAACTACGACAACGGGAAAAAATAGTATCTCGGTGAATACGTTAAAACATTCTCGAAAGTATAATATTACATAATCACGAACAAAGTCATAAATTGGTTCACCAATTATTTAAATCTAAGAAAATGTATAACCAAAGTACATTAGCAAGCAGATAACATAAATGAGCAATACAAATATGTGTGCATGCCAATGACCTGTAATACCTACACATTTTCCCATGGAATAACATAAATGAACAATGCAAATAATAAACACGAAAGTTGACTATATTGTTTATTGGTGCAATAGAAATGTAATAACACTACACCAGGCAAAAACTCAAGAGATTGTGTTTGGTACAAAAAAGACAATAGAAGTAATTAAAAGGATCATAAAGTGAACATCCAAGGCATTGAGGTAACCTAATTTAGTTGTTTCAAAAATTTAGGCTTAAATATAGATGAACACCTTACCTATGATGAAAGTGTAAAATGTAAATTTAAGAGTGCTTTCTTAAAACTGAAACAACTATATCAGATGAAGAATATTTCATCTACAAGTACAAAAATCATTTTTACAGATTCTCTAGTCTAAAATTTGTTTAACTAAGCAGATTGTGCCGATGGTCCTGTTATGTAGTTTTTGGCTCCATAAAATCTAGCTAGTATTCCACATGAAAAATTCAGTGAAGTACTCTGCTACAAATTCTGTTTCGAGAAAGTACCGAATCTCGATTGTATTAACAAAAATGGTTGGCGATTAACTCAGTGGGACAGGTGGTATAAGTGTTTGAAGCGGATTCCAGAATGCTATAGTGTGCGAAATAAGTCTTCATCGGGAATTAACTTGGACGCCACATAATCTCGCAGGATTTCCTAAGAAAAGTCCCAGAAAGAATACCAAGAGGATGCCAAAACTTGAGATCAGGAAAGTGATTCTGGCCTAAAATTCACATGAGAAATCATTAAGTTCACTGTTGTTAAAGTAAACACAAAACAAATTTAACCATAAGAACACTAATATACCTATTTAAAATGGTTAGCTGAAACTATTACCTTTACACGTGAAAAACACGAATAGAAGTCTTTACCCTATTACACAATTATGTTTTCAAGTATATTACATAGTTACGTTTTCATTACAAATATATGATAGACATTCTTAAGCAAATATTAAAAATCAAATATATCAAAAAGTACTTAGCTTAGTGGAAAATGTCTTCGACAAATAAAACTACTACATAACAAAAAAAAAGTATTTGTGGGTACATTTGTAAACATGCAATTAATTAAAACTGTTCATTTACAATTTTCTCTAAATTATAGTTTCAAAGGTTTGCATAAATACCTTATGTGATTTTTGCCTGTAGATAACTCAAACACCACTAAAAGCATTTATTTCCAGGGACTTCAAAAGAAACTAGCTGTTCTCAACGTGGGTATATCCAACGTAAAGTTGTTGATTTAATGGAACCAGGCTGTTTCTGAAATTTATAGTAGCCAACATTGTAGGATATTGTCCAAACTTTATTTACAACTATCAATTTGTTCGATACCTTTTCTTCAAGGTAAACTAACCTACTCAAGTCACATGTTGTTTCTTTAGATGTTAATTACGAAGTGCTATATAAGAAATTGATCTTCCTTCCATTAAATAATTCGAGACATCTTTGGACAGTTGAATTAAAACTGCAAATTGAAATTACTTGCGTTGTTTTTCTAACTAATATATATGTACAATTAACATGCGGAAAAGTTAACTAAAGTCAGACAAAGGAACTTTTTATTTTTTGAGCACAATTTGTGTGCAAACTTTCTTTAATGCCCAAATGATGAGATCATAGATGCCAGCACAATACATTATTTATAGACACAAATGGATCATAAAACTGTAATTTTAGAATACAAAATATGTTGCTGATATCATTTCTAACATTTAGAACAGCCATAATGAACAATCTTTGAGTATGAACAATGTAAGATACAGAAATAATCCTTCCTTAGATCAAGAATGCAATGCAACTTAATTTCTTACAGGAAATAATCTTAACGCTATGGGTGAGATTTACTAATACAGAAACTATTACATTGAAATATTATTATAAACATTTCAAAGGAGCATCACACCTTTGTTAACGAAAAAGAACAAAACAATTATCCAGAGAGTATAAATGCATGCACTCAACACTGTCTAGAATTGCATAGGAAAGATCACATAAGCCAATACATTAATAATATTGGTTGGTTAAGAGTGGATGTACGAAGAAATATTCATTTGGCAGGTTTTGTATGTGATATTTTCAAAACTACATCAGCAGAATACTTGCATAATAAAATAGAGTACGGAAGAAACATACCTGGTCGTGACACAAGGTATTATTCAAAGTTCGATATACCTCAATATCATACCAGTACATTCGAATGTGGTTTCTCGTACATTGCACCACACAATAACAACAGCAAAGCAACTACAAAGTATATCACAAACAACTCATTGGTCTCTTGTGATATTATATGTACAAGGAGAGTTTTCTTAAAATCGGATTAGCTTAGTAAACTAAAGTTTACTGGTAGGGATTGAAAATTGTCTGAGAACAAATTGCTAACGTTTACACATTAAGGATATAATTAAATTAACAGTAACTTCTAACTATTCATTGGATTTTTCCTGTATGACGATTTTATGCATCAAATTTGTAATTAAGAACGTGTAATAAACATAATTAAATGGAAATTTTCATGTGACAAGTTTCACATAGTTAATTATTTGATTAATTTGGTCTCCATTTTTTACAACAAAACAATCAGTACATACACTTTTGCATTATCATTATACTTCACTGGTATACATACCTTTTCTAAAATTGACAAGCGGTATTTTAGTTTGTTGTTTTCCACAATCAACTGACTTAATTCTGGTGAATCTGCTTGCATCTGTGAACTGGATTGGATACAGTTACGAAGCTCTGATAGTTTTGCACTTATATTTTTTATTTCTTCTTCCTATAATTTAAAAAGATTGACCTGTAATTTACACAAATGTTGCGTCTTTCTCATATACTAGTTTAGAGATGCCCCGAATATTAGGAAATTATTCAGTATTTGGCCATTTTTCAAGTATTCGGTATATAGCTGAATATGAATTTTATGCCAAATATTTACAGGCAAATATTTAATAATTGTATGTACTTTGATTATTTCATTTCAGTGTATCCACAATTTTTTGGTATTGTGAAAAATAAAACTAAACTTCCTAGTGTTTTTCTTTTTCTACTTCTGTCAATAAGCATAAAACTTTACATTATTAAAAGTTCTAAACCCATAATTGCTACTAAAACAAAACTATAATAAACATTGTGTGTTTATAATAATGTCACCTACTTGCAATTGCAATAATTCTAGGTAAAATGTAACTTTTAATTGTAAAAAAAAATGCCAACAAGGTCAATAAGTAATAACTAAAAAAAAGAATCAATGCGAAATTTTGATGTAAGAACAACAAAAGTTCGGAACTGAAAGGTGACAAACAATTTCTTTGTTTCTCATAAATTAAGCCTGCTTCACTAAAAAGTCATTCAGTATAAACACTACCCGGTGGCACTGATAAGTATTTCCTTGCTAAAACTGCAAGAGTAGGATATTACTCAGCATGTTTTTCTACCAAAACAACAGCTCATCGGTCCTTTTAATAACTAAATATGATAAATAACACTGTAATTCTTTTTCTTCTATGGGTACTGGATTAGCTGCCATGGTACCTAAAGCATGTACTATCTCGTCAAAACATCCCCAAATACTTATAGCGATCTAATTTGATCAGGTGTATTAGAGCCTATTGTGATATCATCAGGGTTTATAGGCTTAAAGTGCAATTTCCTGTTTTTATCCAACATCTTACTAAATTAATTTTACACTCAGAATCAATAAAACAGAACTTGAATTTAGGATCGAATGTAATAGCTATGCTATACTTTTTATTGGTTTGCAGGTTATTAAAACTATTTTGAATGTCATGTAACAGTTCCCCATTAGTTATTTATACCACACTATCTTTGTTTCTTTCTAAATACAGAATTAAAGACTGTACTGCTGGTATGACCATGCAATTGAATCATTTTCAGCACTCGCTGTACGAGTAAGCAGTGGCAACGTGCATGGTTGGTATGCATGTGATCATTATGCCTAAGGTCCCAGGTTCCAATCCTGACACGGTCCCCGCATGAAAAATGTTAGACGAGCATTTTTCACAAAAATACGCCATCGTTCGGATGAAAGGTAAAATGGAGGTCCCATATGTGAGTGTTGTCATGCACATTAAAGATATCTACCTTGCTTGGAAGAGCAATGGTTTGGCAAAAATTCAAAATTTATAGGTAAAAAACTCGCTTCCTGGCCAATGTAGTACATTCGGGTGGAGTATTGGAAAATCAAATGTAGTGTACGAATGAGCAGGCGGCTCTGTGGCTTAGTTGGTATGCGTGTATTGAGCCAAAGGTACAGAGTTCGAATCCAGACACAGTTCACTTGAAAAATATTAGGCGAGCATTTTTCACACAAATACGCCCTCTGGATGAGAGGTAAAATGTAGGTCCCGTGTGTGTGTTGTCATGCACGTTAAAGATCCCTACCTTGCTTGGAACAGCAAGGGTTTGGCAAAATTCCAAATTTTCCAGGTAAAAAAACTCGCTTTCTGGCCAATCTAGTACTTTCGGGTGGAGCATTGGAAAAAAATCACATGTATGTGTAGAGCCTATGCCCAAGGTCCCGGGTTCGAATCCCGACACGTTCCGCTTGAAAAATGTTAGGCGAGCATTTTTCACAAAAATATGCCCTCGTTCGGATGAGAGGTAAAATGGAGGTCCCATGTGTGAGTGTTGTCATGCACGTTAAAGCTGCTTGGAACAGCAGGGTTGGGCAAAATTCAAAATTTTTCATGTAAATAAAACACGCTTCCTGACCAATTTAGTACCTTCGAGTGGAGCATTGGAAAATCACATGTAGAGTAGTGTATGTGTAGAGCCTTGGTGCCAAAACAAACGAATAAACATAGATAAGACTTCAATAACTTTGCGTCATCAGTTCATAATGATTGCAAAAGGGCCACCGAAATCAGTAGAGAAAAAGCCTTACCAGTAACAGATTTTACTCGAAAACAAATGATGCATAACTTGAGGCAGTGTTGAACAGTCCTTTTTGCAGCCAAGATCTGCGAATTTTGGGTTACCTGAAATTGGGTAGTTCTAAGACCGGGATGCAAATATTTTTAACGATGGTCCAAAATAACAAGATCGGTCAAGCAATGAGTTTGAGATGACAAAAGTGGAAAATTTTTCCCATATAGAATATCCGAATTTCGAACCCAAATTTCTCTTACTGACTTGTTCACTATTTACAAATCGAAATACTTTCTGATTAACCTTAGAACCGTCACTCCCAAGCATTAATAAGTAGTTTATATTTAACTTGCATTCACTTAGTGCAGAATATATGTAGTTGATATCTTCTGCCTTTGGATGGTAAAGGAAAAACTTTCTTAAATGTCTGGAACAAATTTAATTTTTTTTCTTGAGACCAATACACGATTTTAATCTGAAACTCTTTTGTGATGCTTTGTTTGTAGTTTCATCGTAACTTAGTGTAAAATGACCTAATTTATAATTTAGTATACTACATAGCGAATTAAATAGACCACTTACTTTTAACATCTGTTGTCAACTGATTTTGAAAATATGTTGATAATGCAAAATTAACGTAACATACCAACTTACTCGGAGATAAGGAAAAATATGTCAACCATCACAGTTTGGAAATATTATACATAAAAATTCCTTTAGTCCATCTACACGACTGTTTTTATTAATAATTCTTAAAGTCTACAATAGCTCTGCCTTGGTAGCTTCTTTTCTGGGTGCAAAAACGGACAATGTATTATTTACTTCATGTAAACAAGTCGTGAATCTCCAAACTTAATCTTAAATTCTTCCTTGTGTGCTGCTTCTTGAATATGCTGATTAATGACAGATTTTCCTCTAGTAGCAGAAACCTTTTTTTTCACACCCGCAGTAATATATACTTTGTTTATCATCAAAACACTGCTTTCCCCAAATCTTAATAAAATTTCCATCTAAATCTTTTTCGCTCAACTGTGATACATTAAATTTACAGACTCATAATAGCAGTCCTGTTTATTCCGATTACGTTTAAACACCGTTCAGGAATCGAGTAAATTTTAGCACTATTATAAAACACAAACTTGCACTGTGCACATGAAAACGAATTGACAATTCCACCGCAAATGAAACCAACTAATGCAATGTAATAGGAGGCGAGTGTTAAAATATGATTCATCAATTCTATTCTGATAACGAACTAATTTACGTCTAACAAATGGATTCAACAAATATTCTTACTGCAAATAAACGTAAAGTTTAAATAAACTTCGTATTGGTGGGATAGGTTCACACAGCGACATTATTTATTTTGTATTGTGGACCGACAAATGTCACTAACAAATCGGTTCTCGGTAATAAAACAATACGCAAAAATACAAATTCTAATTAATGTGGCATTTCTTATTGAAACGTAATTGAATAACACAAGGTTCTTATACATAACATATTATTGATTTTTTTAATTTATTCGAACACCTAACTGCAATATGATTGTAAACAACGAATCAGAACAGTGAAAAATCTATTCACAATTTTTACAAAACCACTATTCAACCGATAAGTGCAATCTGTAGGTACCATGCATTTTGGAGGTGCAGTTATCTTAACCGTTACGTTAAATACCGAGAATCTGAATCTCTAAGTGGCAATCATTATCGCGATATTGTCGTGAAATGTGCATATTTGACGATGAAATTGCGATATGTAAGAAAATGTGTACTTTTACGTGCTATGGTAAAAAATATGTACTCTTACGTAAAATATCGACCGAGTATTAGCTCTGAATTTTGGAAAAATGTGAAATATAAAAAAGGGCACACAAAGATTTCAGCTGTGGTAACGTTTAATAAAGTGATATATGATACTTCAAACGCATCAATAAATGCATTTAAGTATTGCTCTAAATTACTTTAAATTCCTGCAGAATAAGTTGTTTGGAATTTTAAATTGCATTTACATACTAAAAGTTTATAAATTTTGTAGAAAATGTTCTTCTAAGTAGTATTTTAACTTGTATCATTATAGGATCTTACACATTGGTATCTTTGTGCATTATCAACTACATTATCAGACAAAATAAATGACTGACTCATACATAAATAGCGATAAAAATTTTGCAACTTCTATAAAAAAAAAGTAAATTAAAGAATATAGGGAAAAACCGGTGAGACATTTTTAATGATAACTTATGGGGTTTCCAAGGTTAATTTAAAACTACTACTGATAAAAAATTTAATAATTTATATTCAATTCTGTAGCGCAAATAATCTACATTCTTAAAGCTTTTGCAGTTTCCTAGAAAGCAGGATTAGTTTAAACTAGTATTGATAAAACACAGTATAAGATTATCGGTACTTTATAAATTCTTTAATTTATATAGATTCTATATTATTAAAAAAACTTCCATTGCTATATGTAAACCCTATATTTGATTTTCCAATGCTCCGCCTGAAGGTACTACACTGGCCAGGAAGTGAATTTTGCTTATTTGGAAATTTTGAATTTTCTGAACCCTTGCTGTTTCAAGCAAGGTAGATGTTTAACATGCGTGACAACACACACACACACACACACACACACATGCATGCACGCACGTATGCACAGATGCATGCACGGTATCTACATTTTACCTCTCATTCAAACAAAGGTGTATTTTTATGAAAAACATTCGTATTTTTCAAGCGGTCCGTGTAAGAAATCAAACCCAGTACCTTAGGCTTAGTAATCACACGCGAACAAGTAAGCCACGGATCTACTCGCTATATGTAAGCCACAAAAACCACAAATTTATATAAAATCTACATATTTGAAGTTTCTTTTGATTAATTGCAATAATAATCTATATTGTTCCTTTTCGTTGACAAATAATAATAAATTACACCATATAATAAAATCAAAATTAAGAAATGAATCCGTCTGTGGTTAGTGAATCACTAACGTATCAGTCTGTAAATGTAAGAAATTCTTAAAGCTTAATCAGTAACAAACAACATGTTATAACTTTTATAAAGAATAATTATTTCAAAATATTTGTAAAAAACACATTCCTCAATAAGCGCAATACCTCTTTCCCTTGAAGTTTATGTTGGACGAAGTACAACTACCACCTTCAACAATGTTACTATAAATATTTGATAAAAAGTTTAAAGCATATTAGTCACAATATTTCGTTGTAAGAATACAAAACCACTAGCAAAAAAAAAGCAATGTACTTGCATGCAGTACTATCAGTTAAATGTTTGTTCAAGTATCTAAATTAAGTATGAATTTATTGCATGAGCAATTGGCTGATGCAATAGCACTCCAAACTTACATTTAAAATATGAAATGAATGAAAATTTTTTCGTAATAAACTGGAGTGGTAGTTTCAAAGTTAACTTACAAACAAATGTACTCGACTATTTTATGTACTTACTGTGATCTCGGTCCTCTTATTAAACACCAAAAGTTCATTTTTTCCCATATTAAATAGTAGAGTAATAATTTAATTTAATCTTAGCTTAAGTACCACCGTAAACTAGTCAAATTTATGACCTACACTAATTGCATAAAACATATGCCTAACAGTTACCACATTTGCTAACTTAAAGAAATGTAACTTAACCTTAAATATGTATATCTATTTGCAATAGTAAATATTACTCCACTATAGTGTATATTAATAAAGAGGCGATATTGCACTACCTGTGATTTGTCTAGCAGCTTTATTGGTCGCCGATAAAACCAGTTGACTGTCATGTGCATTTGCTGTTTTTAGCAATTTTAGGAATTTTTCATGTGTATTGTGTATTAAAACTGTTCTCGTTAAAAAAATTTCGCATCTTGTATTATTATTCTGGATTAACTGTAAATAATATGCCTAAGGTTTCAGACAAACGTTCTAAAGCAATGGTATCAACCCTTAATGTCTATTTTGAAATAGAACGTAATAATGGAGGGGTTTTACTTCTCTGAGATGATGTCCGACATGTACGCAATTCTATATTTTACTGATTGAAATACATCTATTAGTTTTGTTACTAAATTAAAATATACATTTATTATACATTGCATATAAATGCATTTTCTTAGGTTAAAATAGTGCAACTGCCGAATGAATGAAATTATCGATTGCGATACACATCGATTGCTAATTTATCGAACGCTTAATTCTGTAAGAGATAGTATAAGAATACAAAATATTCTAAACATATAGAATCTTAACTCACTGCATATACAATAATACAAGAAGATTTGTCTACAATTAAAACATGTAACTTCACATAAAAAAAATTTACATCGGTTTAACAAGAAATACATTATTATTAGGGCATAGTTAGAAGTAATTTATTTTTCTAGCAGGTATAAATTACACCTTACGATAACGTAATCACACACTTCTTTAATAACCATCCCCTCAACCGTATAAATAGAAACATGTTAAAAAAATGTTCCAATCATCGAGTTAATGAATTTATATGAAATTTAACTATATAAAAATTAATCAGCTGATTTCACGTTAAACGTATTGACTACCTTAAAAAGCCGTTCCCAGGGCGCAACACAAATTGAAAACACTGATTCTTCTCAACTTTTTTTGGATACTCTTTAACGTAAATAACTTAAATTGGTGTATTGCACAACAGCCCATGAGGTTTTGGAAAACCTCTAATTACAAGAACAAGCACACTCTGCGTTTTTAAGAACAGCAAGTTTCTTTGCGGATATCTAAAATCCACCATTATTTTGTTGATATACACATAGAATGGAATGTTGTGCTTCAGATGTATGAGCATGATAGCACGGACAGACAAAGTTAATAACAAAGAGGTTATAGAAATAGTAGGGGAATAAAGATACCTGTGGAAAACAAAAAAAAATAGGAGAAATAGAAGAGTGGGATACGTACTAAGGCATTTTTGGGGAGCAGTGCGGGATATATTAGAAGCAGAGATTGGAAAAAAAGAGGTAGATATAGACCTAGATCAGACTATTGTACGCAGATAGTGAAAGATGCAGACTGTGTAAATTTCAGAGAAAGTGTAAGTCAGCTCAGAATAGGAAATAACGAGAATACGCGTCTAAGCAGTTCCAGGACCAAAAATCTAATGTTGATGATCCATATAATAATAATACACTCACGCTGGTGTAGTGTATTATTATTCTATGGTATATGCTTCAATCTCCCTATAGTTTAGTGAACTATTTTTGTTCTACCTTGTAATTTCACTTCAATATGTTCCTTTATTACGTTAGAGCCTAAATTATGCAGTTTTGCATACAATAATTAATTTAAATATTTAAAGCAACTTCTAACCCAACGTTTTTTAATTTCCCGCTGTAACTGCGTACCTACAGAATAATGGCCAAAGATCATGCATTTTTGGTACATGTAAAGCAATGTAATTTATGAAGAGCGTCATTTCTTTGCGAAGTGTATTATCATTCTATGAGTGTTACTATGAACAATTAGTTCAAATGTATCAAAGAAAATTGTCAATCAGTTTAATGTTCGAATTCATCTAATGTATTTTTAAATTTTCATAGATTATGAATTTGCACAGTTCTTAAATTTGATCGGAACTGCTACTTGCGATTATTTGTTTTGTGAAAATCTGCAACGATCATTAAATTCATTTGATTCACGCATTACAGGTGGTACTGTGCCGATAGTTCTATTAGTATTCTGAAAGTTAAATACAATATGATAAAGTTGTTTGAAGCTGTTATAATTTAGAAGTTATAATTTAAGGGTTATATTTACAGTTATAATTACGTTATGTTGTGCAATTTTTAAATTTTAATCAGGTAAAGGTAAAACAAAAACTAAGGAATATTAAATTACTTACACTTGTAATTAGTGCACCTTTTAAAATAATCTCTGAATAGTGACGGCTCAAATTATCTTCATATTCTGCTGCAACGCCTCCTGTACGGAAGACCTGGGATAAATAAAAGATAAGAGAAGGAAAAGGTATAAATATAAAGGTCCTCCGCGCAGCATCGTTTAGAGTAGCACCGCTGCTTTAAGGCACCAGTTACAAATATCTCATTCACTACTGGGAAAATCATGCTATTGCCACCGCGATAAGAAGTCAATTCTGATTGGTTCTATTTTAAAATTTGACACATAGACCATTATACTAAACTGTGTAGTGGCGTCATAGACACTTTCTACACACTTAGAAGCGTTTGCTTAACACATTTTCAAAATGAACACATTTCGTAACACACATTTGAACTCTTAAGCTCAGTTGTTGGTTATGAATGTTCTAAACTATTTCGAAAGAAAACGTTATAAGCATCGAGCATTGGTCACTTTGGATTCAGTATAGATATAAGCATACTTTTTAGATGATATGTTGTTTTGACTAATACTTATTGTTATCGAACAGCAGAGTTTTGTGGGATGGGACTCAGCGTCCTCAACTACGTTAAAAAACGAGTTTCAGAAGTCCAAAAAGAAAATAAAACCGAAAAGTCGGCAAGCAAGCACCGAGAACGCATTAAGACTAAATGTGTGATGTATAAAAGATGCAGTATGTTACATTCCAAATTTGGCAATATACTTTGTTAAATATGTAAATAAATTCGCGCGAATATTTTTAAATAAACTGGTCAATTTCCGTTATCCCCGAGTCGCGCCTGCGCGGAGTGAATGGCACAAGCGCGCGGAGTGATACGACACCATTAGACTACAAGACCTAAAGCCGAGAACATCTACTTGTGTCGTGTGTCTGTCTTTTCTACTTTTTAGGATGTAGGTTCCCTTCTACCTTATCTTCGTGTTCCTTATACCTGGTTGTTCCTTCTCGTCCCGCCTACGAACGATCAATAGAGGATGGACGAATAAAATCTGGCTCAGCAAATGGCGTGATGGACCCACACCGAGATAGCCCTGGGATATAACTGTAAGGTGCGATTTAAGTGAGTACATTGCTTTTATTTATATTTTAAAAGTAAATTTGATCATCGAATCACTTTTAAACGTGTTTTGTATTTGATACATTTGCCGCGTAATCAAGTTATATTAAACGATTGCGCAATAATATGAAACGCGGGACACGTAACAAGTAAAGCAGAAAAATGTACGAAATGCATTCCAAACATAATGTAGTTTTAATAATAATTTTGTTAAGTATTTATCAGTGTTGTGTTTTTAGGACTTCATGTACCTTAAATTTTCACAACGAGAACTTTCAGCAGCTGAAGTTTTTAACTTCAGCAATTCTAGTCTGACGAGACTTCTACGGGCAATTGGGTTTTTGTTTACAATGGATGATAGTAGACGGGCTATACTTGAATTGGAACATGTTGCTACTGCACGAGTCAAGTTTTTAAGGGAATATGAAACATTCAAACAAACGGGACTTTATGATCCTGTTTATTTAGATGAGACCTGGATGTTTAGTCGGGTTCTCTTAAAAACAGTTGGCATGTTAGTTCCAATCAAAGTGTAAAGAGAAAACCTCCTGGAGTAGGAAAAAGGTTAGTGCTATAAGTTAATTTTACATTTAATAGAAATATGTATTATAGAATCATAGTCGTACACGCAGACAACAAAACTGGATTTATTCCAAATTCATCACTTTTGTATTCGACAAAATTTTTGAGTGTTGGTTATTACAAAGATATAAATGCAGAAATATTTACAAAATGGTGTGAAGAATGTTCAATTCCTAATTTAAGCAAACCAAGTGTCATTGTTCTGGGCAATGCTACATATCATTCAAAATTAATTGAGAAATTTACAAACCAGTCTACAACTAAAACCGAAACCATTGATTACTTGGTTAAACACAATATTCGTTATAACAGTAACATGCTAAAAAGGGAACTACTACGATTAATTAAGGACAGCCACAATCAAAAATTTCTAAAAAAGATGCCGTAACAGAAAAGAATGGACACAAGATTTTGCGGCTTTATCCATATCACTTTGAGTTTAATCCGATCGAGTTGGTATGGGCGAACTGTAAAGAATATTACAGTAAAAATGTTGGGCGGTTTAATCAACAATATAATGATGGAAACGTCATTTTAATATGGCAAAAATCTTTGCAAAAAATAGACGGCGCATACTGGCAAAAATGTATCAAACATGCAGATGAGTGTGTGATTAAATAGTGGACTATTGATAAACAATTTGATATTGTTGAATCTCTAGTTACTAATGTGGGTGATACAGATACTGACAGCAATGGCAGTGATACCGATTTGAGCAGTGACACTGTATAAGCAAATTTTAGAACACTGGTTATTACACAATGCTAATACAAAAACGAATAAATGTCACCAATTTACATGGACGTTTAATAATTTGGTGTGCAATATGTATGTTAACAAAGTATTAATATTTAGCGCGATTTAGCGATTAAACGTTTAACGTTCATGGTATGCTAGAGTTTATATTTTAGAAATTTATAGATTTAAGTTTCATTAATATACTTATTACCTGTGCAATAAATTTATATTCTCTCCTTTACAGAACATTTATGTTTGTTTTCAAATGTTAAGAAGGAATACAATCATTACATAAAACCCCCGAAATAGATATATTACTACCACTAACGTGACAGTTAATCTATATCCTCCAAGTGTCTTGGCTACCACAAATCACAACAAGAAGACTGGTATGTTAACGGATAGTAAAATGAAGGTGTTATTGCAATCTTAATAGTGATATTATTGCAAATCGGCAAGTTGTAGTATGCAAAATCATTAAATGTTCTACATGCGTTTAAAACGTTTGTCTTCAAGCAGGCAAACTACAATTTAGCATTATTTAATATATTACGCACACTCAATGGTTAATTTGCATATTTCCATAATATTAAGGTAGTAAATTAAGTTTTTATTCTTTTACAGTTTGCTACGTACATTGACGTAGCTGCCACAACAATGAAAGAATGCCCGGGCTCAGTTGGTGAGTAGATGGGGTCTTACAAATACAAGAAAAAAAAATAAAAGAAACCCTGAAATAAAAAATAAGAAATCAACAGTGTTTATCAATACTTATAATTAACTTAAGTGACATTTTGGAGAGACATAATAGTGCATTATAACCAAAAACAAAAAAAAACGATAACTACAATATACACATATCAGGTAGAACACAAAAATCACTCCTTAAAATGGCGAGCTGTATTTTTAGGTTCCTCCCCTATGTGAATTATCCAAAAGAAAATTACAACTCTAAAAACAACAGCTCTGAATTCTCATTGTAAATATAAAATTTAATCTATAAGGTTTTCGCTACGAGGTCTTAAGTAACAAAAATTTACAATTACAGCACCAACAACAGCTCTAAATCACCACTCGTGAGAATAAAGTTAACTATATAAAATTATCACAGTAAAAGGTCAGGATATAATACAATATTATCAATAAATATCATCTCACATAAAGATAACCGTTTTACCCCTACAAAATTTAGTCAACAATAGAAGAACCTTATAAATAGGCCGTTTTATTAAGTACATAAAACCCATATCAGAAAATGGTGGCTAAACATTCACCCTTGAATCCACAGCGTAGAGTTGGTCACCCTCTCCTTAATGACAGGGCGGAACAGAGGGGCTCGGTATCACGCAGTGTTGGTGTTCTCCCATACCAAAAAGGAGCGGCAATCCAACGGGTCGTTAAGTCCACCGAAGGAAGAAGCTACAATAATTAGGAGTAAAGATTAATTTATTTACGCCAAAAAGTACACTTTTTTTTTTAAAACCGCAAATACTTACCACACAGTGTGTGCACGAAATTGTGAAGATAACAAAAAAAGAAAAAGTTAACGACGAGTAATTGTTGTCATGTACAGACAGAAAGAATCGAGTAAATGAATTTGTTTTCTAGCAAGGATTTAATGCAATACTCGCGTTATCATACACAGGTGTTAAATAAAAACTTGGAAACAAGCTTTTATCGGAGAAGTGCGATCCATTATTTCAACGAGTCTTTTGGTCGTAGCAGTATATGAATTAATTGTACGCTATAGCAATGTCTAGCAAGCCAGCGGACACGGAAAACAAGGTAACGACTATTTAAATTATAGAGTAAACTTTTCAAATTCGCAGCAAATTGGTTCAAATGAAATTATAATAAACCGTACTTATTGTGGGAAGGTAAAATATACAGGATTTGTTGGAGTATTGAAACAGAATCTATGAATGAATAATATAAGACAAAGAAGAGCGTGTTTTAATTTTACCATGAACGTAACAAGTTTTTTAAAAAACACTATTCAAATATGTAAGCAAATTCCTATCATAACATTTAACTTCTTCATTGAATTAATGGTGTAGAAATGAATCGTACTTTCAATAACGTTATTAAATCTCAGTATCACTCGATCGCGTTACAACGCTTTCGTAAAAACTATAGAACGCATTGTTTGAGCGCAGTTATTTTTCCCACCTCTAATAAAGTGTTTTAAAAGAATAGTGTTTAAGTTCAGAAATATGCATCTTAATAATTTATTCATACAGGTTTGAATGATGAGTCATGGTTGACTTTATTTGATTTCAGCTATTTGAATATATGATTCTATGATACTACTACTACTTTTGAGCTTTAAGTTGCTAAAGGGAACGTTCTACAGTATTAATTTTACAGCCTACGAATGATTACGTTATATGTAACAATATCAATAGTATTTCTATTTGTCATAAGTGTTAGTTTGTTGCGTCAAAACTAATACTCTTAAAATGTCTTAAGGTTTCTTTATATTCTATGTTCGCGTTACACAATTTTTCACAGCCTAATGGTTTTGTGAAAATATCTGCCAACTGTACAGTGGTACTAACATAGCTCACTTTAACGATGGCTTCCCTTATTTGATCTAAAATAAAATGCAATTTTACACCCATATGCTCAAACCTTTAATTATTCTCAAAATTTCGTAGCAACTTAATGGTACTAGTTAATTATTTTTAAATAACAATGCTAACATAAATATCAGCACAAACAGCAACAAATTTCAATTCTGTACTTAGTGTAACAATTGTTTGCTTTTTAGTATCCTATGATACTAAATTATTGTAGAAATTGAATTTGGTTTGAGTATAACACGACCATCAACTCTATGTTGTTGTTTCAAAATGTTCTTGTTAAAAAAACCACGTTATAGTACACAACTAAATTCAATCTTATCAGAAACATACCTTACATAATGCCTTTGTTGGTTTCGGAATCCAATTTTTTTTTCAATAAATTAACCACTTTTTCCGGAGTTCTAAGACAGTTGTGAATTTATAAAACTTATATGTATTCCCATGTATTGAGTTGTTAGAACAATTTATAGCTGCAAAACATACCATTTTTTTTTGCAAAAATATGTTTCTAAACGAAAACAGATCAATAAAACGCATGCGTTTAACAGTAAATGAGAACTAAAATGACGGATCGGTATGCTTGTATCATCTAGTGCTCTAGTTTCACTGTTACATAAATTAAAAGACAAAGGTATATTAATTAATAATTTTCACCACGGCAAAATCCACAGAACAGCTACTGACAAATAGTCAAAATCACAGAATGAATCTTACAGATATTTGTTCATGAAGTTTTTCAAAAGAATATAGAGTTTCAACAATACGGTATACAAATTCAGTATAAGGATATCTTAAATGCACTGCGCAAGCGAGCAATTTTCATCCTAATTTTATTTGGATAAAAAGTTGTGGGTCGTGTTATTGAAATCAATTTAAACAAAATGGAAGGGTTATTCGAATAAAGAACATATATATGTTCTCTGTACGCGATTATGAGTGGTTGGTGAGCACTCTGTGACGTAGATAAATAAACTGTATGTTCTCTATGCTCTGTAAATCGGATCTTGACTCTGAACACGCTCCAATCCTAACTTTTTCATGGTTAGCAACCTTGCAATAATTATATAACCATAGAATATTAATACCCTTTGCCTGCCAAAGAAATGATACTATAAATTCTATTGTTTTTCAGGTGCAAAAAACATACCCTCAACTATTAGTCTGTTTGTATACAGATACAGTGGAAAAATTGAAAAGTTTAATGGCATTTGAATGAATGGATATTGATTAGTGTGTGAGAACATATAAACTTTCAAGGCACTTTTACAGGATGCAGAATAATTACATAAATTACAAACCAATGGACGTTTCTATATATGTGAATACATATGGCTTTGTAAATTACTTTTTGAAATGCAATATAATCAAAGTACTTTTGAGTATTAACTATAAAAGCTAATCATTAGTTCACATTAGGTACCTCCAAGTAGAGTAAGATCGGATTAATTTCTACGTTTTGGAATAAGTTTTTATTATCAATTAAATGACGGATAAATTTAAGTATGGTCTCCACTTACATGGAAAAGATTGCAATAATTTAAAATGTCTATATGTCCTCTTAGAATAACCAAATTATGTGATCCTATATGTAAATCGAATTCACTAAAGACGTACACATAGGATCAGACGCTAACTACAAGTTAACTCTGTTCTATGTAAGAAGTTTATTTGTTGTTTTTCACACTAAATAAATATTTACAATATATCGAATTTTATCTGTTTAATATTAACAAAATCGATTACAAGTTTGATATAAAAAACTTTACAACAAGCACTAATCTAATATTTGCAATTGAAGTAAGAACCACCATGAGACTTTTGACAAAAACCATTTAAATTGTGACTTTATGCAAAGCTGCAAATTATGTTTTGGGCAATGGTTTCTTTTTGTGGAAAAAGTTTAATGCTTTTTGAATTTTATTGTTATGTTCTTTTGTACTAATAGCCGAATGTCAATGTTCAGATTACTATTAGAACCAGAATGCAATAAAGATTTAACCACTTTAAATTGTTTTATAACAGTGAATAGAGTTTCATTGGCAGCAGGTAAATTAACTAGAAAAACTATTTCTGAAGCTATGTTTTGTAGTTGCATTTCAATTTGGCATCATCTCGTAAACTCGATTCTTTACTTAACCCTTTCGAAGAAAAATCTAAATTTTATCTTTACTGTTTTTGTCTTTATGCACAATACCACACTTAATGTACAATTTTGGACAATAAAATGAACGTGCTTGCATATACATTTTATGTAATAGTCAGCACAGCTGCAGTTGGAATGATGACATATTCTACAGATTTGATAAATTAACATATCTGTTTTTTACTTCTGTTACAATGTAGCTACTTGTACTGGGATTATTCATTATCGTCCATTTTTTATTGTTATGAGTGTGTTGCCAATGATTCAAAAGTCTATGAAATAATCCATGAATCGGGAGTAAAAGATTTCAGTCATTCTGATCATAATCTTATCTGTTCTATTTCAAGACTTAGCTGTAAAAAGCAATTAGTGGTCATTCATTTAGAAACCTTGAACATTTTAACGCCTATGAATTTCGGGCAGACCAAGAGTTACTTCTGTTTGATTACATTACCATATAGCACCTGAACAGTTTAATTATTAACTTGTTTGACAAGCATACATCCTGGCATGTCGCAATTCAAGAAATAAACCTGTAGTGTGGCTTACTGTTCGCGCCGCAAGGATGTTGGGTTTCGTCATCTGCGAGCTGGTACTTTAGGTGTCTGCCTCGACGCTCTGTTCCAAGCTGCCATCAAAAACTCAGGTAAAAACAAAACAATACGTTTTTTTTTGAAGTTTCCGAACCATCATGCGAGACAGTACAGTTCGTTATTTTTATCACTAAACCAATAACTATTGCAGTTCCCAGTGCTTTCAGAATAAGTGCGAGGGTCGGTCCCACATCATCAGCCACGACAAGCCTGGAGCAACACTTCGACAAGACAAAGTGAGGTAAGTACCAGTAGCTTTGGATTTGTAGTTTGAATCGTGGTGTTTACACCTCAAACCACAGTTAACACTTTGGTGGGAGGTAGATGTGCATAAAAATAAAGTGGAAAATGTAAAAAAAAAATTGCTTTTTGGGGAAGTTATAATACATCAATCAACAGAAACATAACTCCTTACAAAGCAATAAATCCAACCAAGTTTTTAAAGAGAATTTGTCTGGTAGGAAAATTTAAAAGTACTATTTGAAACCTACTGTGCTAAGATGGTCAGATTTAAAAAATTGAGAGAAGGAACGAATAAAGAAAGTTTATTTTCTTTTGAACATAAAATAACTGGGAAATATCAAACAATGAGTGAAACAAGGAAAAAGGTACAACACTTGTCAAAAAATAAGACTTTAATTCATTGTGATTTTAGCAAGAACTGTAGTGAGCATTCCTATAATATTGACTACATTCAACGGATCAAGGAAGGCGAGAGAAACAAGAGAACTGTCACCGTGACGGATTCGGGTCATACTATTAGAAAACGATGTATATGTAATTAATTGCTTACTTAAGAGTTATATATATATATATATATATATATATATATATATATAATATTAATTTTCTTGACCAATTATACTTTATATAATAAGGGTTTTTTTTTTGTGTTTTGGGATATTTTAGGTCAAATAAAAACAATCGTCTTTAAATTCCTCTAATTTCTTGACGTTTCGGTCGGGTTTCTGACCTTAATCGTAAGTCTGAAAATATGGTTTGTTTTATAAAATAAAAAGATTACAATGTTGTTAAAATTACTTACATAGAAATATTTAAATTAGAAATAGACTATGAGATATGATTTTACTAGATGACATACATCATGAAGACAGTGAAAAGGTACTATAACTATGGGAACGTTACATGAATATCAAAATATAGGTTGCTGTAGTAAGATGGAATGTGTTACAAAACTATTGGAATACTTTCTAGTGTTTATAAAGTTGGGAGTAAATGATGCCTAAATTTTTTGGTCTTGTTTATTATTAATGCAGTTTAGTTCTTTTGTATATAAAATGATTCTAAGAATAAACGTTTGTAGTAGTTCTGTTCTATTTCTAAAATTTGTGTTTCGAAAGCCGGTTTGTGTTTTGTGGTATGTGCATGTATGGCAAGAGCGCAGTTATTTTTTCCAAGTTTTGTGTCACTGCGGTGTTGAGTTAACCTGTCTCAAGCCACTGACTTGACTGTCCAATGTAGAAATAATTGCAACTGCAACGAATCTTGTATACTGTGTTGTTGCACATAATGGTTTCAGTCTTGTCTTTGAGATGGGTGAAAATGTTTTTATTGATCTGTTGTAGTAGTATGTGATGACTATGTTGGGTCTTCTTAGTGTTCGAACAGTAGTGGTGTTAAGTTTTGTATATAGGGTAATTTTTGTATATAGTATCTGCATTTTTGTGGTATTGTAAGTTGTGTTGGTGTTTAGCATTTGATTGATTAATTGTATTGGGTATCCATTATTTATGAAAACTTTCTTTAATTCTTGGATATTGTTATTAATGAATGTTGGATGGCTAATTTTTGTTATGCGTTGTTTTAATGCTAATAAAGAGTTGATTTTATGTTTATTTGAATGATTGGAAAAGTAGTTAATATACCTGCCAGAATTTGTTGGTTTTTGTAATAGTCAAAAATTAGAAGGTTTTCATCAGTTCGAATGACATTTGTGTCTAAAAAGGAATTGTTTTATTTTTTCTTGTTCTATGGTGAATTTTAAATGTTCATTAAAGTTGTTGAAGTGCTGAAGAGTTGATTCTACTTGGTCATATGGTACTGAACAGATAATGTCATCAACGTACTTTACTAGGAAAACCATTTGGAGCGGAAGGTTAGGGATGACACTGTCTAATAAAGGTCCATTACTATCTGGGCTAGAATTGGTGATAAGGGTGAGCCCATTGGAGTACCAAAAGTTGTAAATAGACTTTTTGGAATACAAAATATGTGTTGTTGAAAATAAGGTTGATAGTACTAAGAAATATTATCTTTGATAGTCTGCAGTTAGGTTCGATTTTATTCCATTTATTTGTTATGATTTGTATGACGAGTTCTTTGGGAATGTTTGTGAATAAAGATCTAACATCAAGTGAGATGAGAATATGGTTATGAGGTAGTTGAAAGTTGTTGTATGTATTAACAAAAGTGAAGCTGTCTTGGGTGTTGTATCCTTCCAGAGGAAAGGATTTTTAAAATATCAGATATAAATTTTGCGATGTTGTATGTGGGAGTATTTACTGATGAAATTATAGGTCTAAGAGAAATAGTAGGTTTGTGAATTTTGGGTAGTCCATAATACTTTCCTGGGTTGGTACTGTTGTTGATGAGTGTTTTTGTCTTCTTTTGAAATCATGTTCTGGTTGTGAAGTGTTTTGATGTGTTCGTTTACTTTTTTGGATTGAGGTGGTAGGGTCTTTAGGTAATATTCTATATGTGTTTGTGTCAGATAATAGTTCTAGTGATTTTCTGTGTAGTCTTGTGATCCCATTATAACGGTAACTTCTCCTTTGTCTGCTTTCAATATTATTAGTTCTTTGTTGTTTTAAAAATTTTTTGTTTGGTTCAAAATTTTTGTTGATGGTCGTTTCTGTCGTTGTTTGGATTTTTATGAAATTGGTGATTATATTTGTGATTTTCGCTCTTGTATTGTTTTTCTTGTGTTGTGCTTTCATAACTGTTTAATATTGATTCGACGTCCAAGTAGTCTACCAATATGGATTTCAGAGATGTTGGTTTTAAGTTAAATTTTGGTCCTAATGATAGGAAGTTCTTGATATTTTCTGGAATAAAAACGTTACTTAAATTAACTAACCATTTGTTATTGTCTTTAAATAGAACTGAGTTTTGTGAGCACTTGTTAGTTAGTCGTTAAACTTCTTGATATGTAATTTTTTTATTTTAATAAACATTTTGTTGAAGTTCTCACTTTGGAATAAGAGAAATTCATGCGTTATGTGTGGAGGTAGATCTTCTGAAAGAGAATTTTTTAAGATGTTCATAGAATTTTCTACGGATTTTAATTTGATGTATGTGACTTGGATTTCAAGATTAAGAATTGTTTTTGCGAACTTCTTGGTTTGCTTTTGGATTTTGTTGTTTATCCATTGGTTGTTGTTTTCTAGTAATTGTAATAAAGGATTGGTGGCTGATTTGATGTGGTTTGGAAGGACATTTTCTCTGCGACATTTTTCTAAAAATATTCTTCGATTAAGTAATTTGGCTGTCTTTTCTGTGTTATTTGCATATAGTTTCAGTTTTTTCATTGTAATTTCACCATAATTTCTTCGTATGTAGTCGTAGAATCCCATATTATTTGTATTTGTAATATTAATTTTCTTGACCAATTATACTTTATATAATAAGGGTTTTTTGTGTTTTGGGATATTTTAGGTCAAATAAAAACAATCGTCTTTAAATTCCTCTAATTACTTGACGTTTCGGTCGGGTTTCTGACCTTAATCGTAAGTCTGAAAATATGGTTTGTTTTATAAAATAAAAAGATTACAATGTTGTTAAAATTACTTACATAGAAATATTTAAATTAGAAATAGACTATGAGATATGATTTTACTAGATGACATACATCATGAAGACAGTGAAAAGGTACTATAACTATGGGAACGTTACATGAATATCAAAATATAGGTTGCTGTAGTAAGATGGAATGTGTTACAAAACTATTGGAATACTTTCTAGTGTTTATAAAGTTGGGAGTAAATGATGCCTAAATTTTTTGGTCTTGTTTATTATTAATGCAGTTTAGTTCTTTTGTATATAAAATGATTCTAAGAATAAACGTTTGTAGTAGTTCTGTTCTATTTCTAAAATTTGTGTTTCGTCGAAAGCCGGTTTGTGTTTTGTGGTATGTGCATGTATGGCAAGAGCGCAGTTATTTTTCCAAGTTTTGTGTCACTGCGGTGTTGAGTTAACCTGTCTCGAAGCCACTGACTTGACTGTCCAATGTAGAAATAATTGCAACTGCAACGAATCTTGTATACTGTGTTGTTGCACATAATGGTTTCAGTCTTGTCTTTGAGATGGGTGAAAATGTTTTTATTGATCTGTTGTAGTAGTATGTGATGACTATGTTGGGTCTTCTTAGTGTTCGAACGAGTAGTGGTGTTAAGTTTTGTATATAGGGTAATTTTTGTATATAGTATCTGCATTTTTGTGGTATTGTAAGTTGTGTTGGTGTTTAGCATTTGATTGATTAATTGTATTGGGTATCCATTATTTATGAAAACTTTCTTTAATTCTTGGATATTGTTATTAATGAATGTTGGATGGCTAATTTTGTTATGCGTTGTTTTAATGCTAATAAAGAGTTGATTTTATGTTTATTTGAATGATTGGAAAAGTAGTTAATATACCTGCCAGAATTTGTTGGTTTTTGTAATAGTCAAAAATTAGAAGGTTTTCATCAGTTCGAATGACATTTGTGTCTAAAAAGGAATTGTTTTATTTTTTCTTGTTCTATGGTGAATTTTAAATGTTCATTAAAGTTGTTGAAGTGCTGAAGAGTTGATTCTACTTGGTCATATGGTACTGAACAGATAATGTCATCAACGTACTTTACTAGGAAAACCATTTGGAACGGAAGGTTAGGGATGACACTGTCTAATAAAAGGTCCATTACTATCTGGGCTAGAATTGGTGATAAGGGTGAGCCCATTGGAGTACCAAAAGTTGTAAATAGACTTTTTGGAATACAAAATATGTGTTGTTGAAAATAAGGTTGATAGTACTAAGAAATATTATCTTTGATAGTCTGCAGTTAGGTTCGATTTTATTCCATTTATTTGTTATGATTTGTATGACGAGTTCTTTGGGAATGTTTGTGAATAAAGATCTAACATCAAGTGAGATGAGAATATGGTTATGAGGTAGTTGAAAGTTGTTGTATGTATTAACAAAAGTGAAGCTGTCTTGGGTGTTGTATCCTTCCAGAGGAAAGGATTTTTAAAATATCAGATATAAATTTTGCGATGTTGTATGTGGGAGTATTTACTGATGAAATTATAGGTCTAAGAGAAATAGTAGGTTTGTGAATTTTGGGTAGTCCATAATACTTTCCTGGGTTGGTACTGTTGTTGATGAGTGTTTTTTTGTCTTCTTTTGAAATCATGTTCTGGTTGTGAAGTGTTTTGATGTGTTCGTTTACTTTTTTTTGGATTGAGGTGGTAGGGTCTTTAGGTAATATTCTATATGTGTTTGTGTCAGATAATAGTTCTAGTGATTTTTCTGTGTAGTCTTGTGATCTCATTATAACGGTAACTTCTCCTTTGTCTGCTTTCAATATTATTAGTTCTTTGTTGTTTTTAAAAAATTTTTTTGTTTGGTTCAAAATTTTTTGTTGATGGTCGTTTCTGTCGTTGTTTGGATTTTTTATGAAATTGGTGATTATATTTGTGATTTTCGCTCTTGTATTGTTTTTTTCTTGTGTTGTGCTTTCATAACTGTTTAATATTGATTCGACGTCCATAGTAGTCTACCAATATGGATTTCAGAGATGTTGGTTTTTAAGTTAAATTTTGGTCCTAATGATAGGAAGTTCTTGATATTTTCTGGAATAAAAACGTTACTTAAATTAACTAACCATTTGTTATTGTCTTTAAATAGAACTGAGTTTTGTGAGCACTTGTTAGTTAGTGCGTTAAACTTCTTGATATGTAATTTTTTTATTTTAATAATCATTTTGTTGAAGTTCTCACTTTGGAATAAGAGAAATTCATGCGTTATGTGTGAGGTAGATCTTCTGAAAGAGAATTTTTAAGATGTTCATAGAATTTTCTACGGATTTTAATTTGATGTATGTGACTTGGATTTCAAGATTAAGAATTGTTTTGCGAACTTCTTGGTTTGCTTTTGGATTTTGTTGTTTATCCATTGGTTGTTGTTTTCTAGTAATTGTAATAAAGGATTGGTGGCTGATTTGATGTGGTTTGGAAGGACATTTTCTCTGCGACATTGTTCTAAAATATTCTTCGATTAAGTAATTTGGCTGTCTTTTCTGTGTTATTTGCATATAGTTTCAGTTTTTTCATTGTAATTTCACCATAATTTCTTCGTATGTAGTCGTAGAATCCCATATTATTTGTATTTGTAATATTAATTTTCTTGACCAATTATACTTTATATAATAAGGGTTTTTTTGTGTTTTGGGATATTTTAGGTCAAATAAAACAATCGTCTTTAAATTCCTCTAATTACTTGACGTTTCGGTCGGGTTTCTGACCTTAATCGTAAGTCTGAAAATATGGTTTGTTTTATAAAATAAAAGATTACAATGTTGTTAAAATTACTTACATAGAAATATTTAAATTAGAAATAGACTATGAGATATGATTTTACTAGATGACATACATCATGAAGACAGTGAAAAGGTACTATAACTATGGGAACGTTACATGAATATCAAAATATAGGTTGCTGTAGTAAGATGGAATGTGTTACAAAACTATTGGAATACTTTCTAGTGTTTATAAAGTTGGGAGTAAATGATGCCTAAATTTTTTGGTCTTGTTTATTATTAATGCAGTTTAGTTCTTTTGTATATAAAATGATTCTAAGAATAAACGTTTGTAGTAGTTCTGTTCTATTTCTAAAATTTGTGTTTCGTCGAAAGCCGGTTTGTGTTTTGTGGTATGTGCATGTATGGCAAGAGCGCAGTTATTTTTCCAAGTTTTGTGTCACTGCGGTGTTGAGTTAACCTGTCTCGAAGCCACTGACTTGACTGTCCAATGTAGAAATAATTGCAACTGCAACGAATCTTGTATACTGTGTTGTTGCACATAATGGTTTCAGTCTTGTCTTTGAGATGGGTGAAAATGTTTTTTATTGATCTGTTGTAGTAGTATGTGATGACTATGTTGGGTCTTCTTAGTGTTCGAACGAGTAGTGGTGTTAAGTTTTGTATATAGGGTAATTTTTGTATATAGTATCTGCATTTTTGTGGTATTGTAAGTTGTGTTGGTGTTTAGCATTTGATTGATTAATTGTATTGGGTATCCATTATTTATGAAAACTTTCTTTAATTCTTGGATATTGTTATTAATGAATGTTGGATGGCTAATTTTTGTTATGCGTTGTTTTAATGCTAATAAAGAGTTGATTTTATGTTTATTTGAATGATTGGAAAAGTAGTTAATATACCTGCCAGAATTTGTTGGTTTTTGTAATAGTCAAAAATTAGAAGGTTTTCATCAGTTCGAATGACATTTGTGTCTAAAAAGGAATTGTTTTATTTTTTCTTGTTCTATGGTGAATTTTAAATGTTCATTAAAGTTGTTGAAGTGCTGAAGAGTTGATTCTACTTGGTCATATGGTACTGAACAGATAATGTCATCAACGTACTTTACTAGGAAAACCATTTGGAACGGAAGGTTAGGGATGACACTGTCTAATAAAAGGTCCATTACTATCTGGGCTAGAATTGGTGATAAGGGTGAGCCCATTGGAGTACCAAAAGTTGTAAATAGACTTTTTGGAATACAAAATATGTGTTGTTGAAAATAAGGTTGATAGTACTAAGAAATATTATCTTTGATAGTCTGCAGTTAGGTTCGATTTTATTCCATTTATTTGTTATGATTTGTATGACGAGTTCTTTGGGAATGTTTGTGAATAAAGATCTAACATCAAGTGAGATGAGAATATGGTTATGAGGTAGTTGAAAGTTGTTGTATGTATTAACAAAAGTGAAGCTGTCTTGGGTGTTGTATCCTTCCAGAGGAAAGGATTTTTTTAAAATATCAGATATAAATTTTGCGATGTTGTATGTGGGAGTATTTACTGATGAAATTATAGGTCTAAGAGAAATAGTAGGTTTGTGAATTTTGGGTAGTCCATAATACTTTCCTGGGTTGGTACTGTTGTTGATGAGTGTTTTTGTCTTCTTTTGAAATCATGTTCTGGTTGTGAAGTGTTTTGATGTGTTCGTTTACTTTTTTGGATTGAGGTGGTAGGGTCTTTAGGTAATATTCTATATGTGTTTGTGTCAGATAATAGTTCTAGTGATTTTTCTGTGTAGTCTTGTGATCTCATTATAACGGTAACTTCTCCTTTGTCTGCTTTCAATATTATTAGTTCTTTGTTGTTTTTAAAAATTTTTGTTTGGTTCAAAATTTTTGTTGATGGTCGTTTCTGTCGTTGTTTGGATTTTTATGAAATTGGTGATTATATTTGTGATTTTCGCTCTTGTATTGTTTTTTCTTGTGTTGTGCTTTCATAACTGTTTAATATTGATTCGACGTCCCATAGTAGTCTACCAATATGGATTTCAGAGATGTTGGTTTTAAGTTAAATTTTGGTCCTAATGATAGGAAGTTCTTGATATTTTCTGGAATAAAAACGTTACTTAAATTAACTAACCATTTGTTATTGTCTTTAAATAGAACTGAGTTTTGTGAGCACTTGTTAGTTAGTGCGTTAAACTTCTTGATATGTAATTTTTTTATTTTAATAAACATTTTGTTGAAGTTCTCACTAAGAAGACCCAACATAGTCATCACATACTACTACAACAGATCAATAAAAAACATTTTCACCCATCTCAAAGACAAGACTGAAACCATTATGTGCAACAACACAGTATACAAGATTCGTTGCAGTTGCAATTATTTCTACATTGGACAGTCAAGTCAGTGGCTTCGAGACAGGTTAACTCAACACCGCAGTGACACAAAACTTGGAAAAAATAACTGCGCTCTTGCCATACATGCACATACCACAAAACACAAACCGGCTTTCGACGAAACACAAATTTTAGAAATAGAACAGAACTACTACAAACGTTTATTCTTAGAATCATTTTATATACAAAAAGAACTAAACTGCATTAATAATAAACAAGACCAAAAAAATTTAGGCATCATTTACTCCCAACTTTATAAACACTAGAAAGTATTCCAATAGTTTTGTAACACATTCCATCTTACTACAGCAACCTATATTTTTGATATTCATGTAACGTTCCCATAGTTATAGTACCTTTTCACTGTCTTCATGATGTATGTCATCTAGTAAAATCATATCTCATAGTCTATTTCTAATTTAAATATTTCTATGTAAGTAATTTTAACAACATTGTAATCTTTTTATTTTATAAAACAAACCATATTTTCAGACTTACGATTAAGGTCAGAAACCCGACCGAAACGTCAAGTAATTAGAGGAATTTAAAAAAACACAAAAAAAAACCCTTATTATATAAAGTATAATTGGTCAAGAAAATTAATATTACAAATACAAATAATATGGGATTCTACGACTACATACGAAGAAATTATGGTGAAATTACAATGAAAAAACTGAAACTATATGCAAATAACACAGAAAAGACAGCCAAATTACTTAATCGAAGAATATTTTTAGAAAAATGTCGCAGAGAAAATGTCCTTCCAAACCACATCAAATCAGCCACCAATCCTTTATTACAATTACTAGAAAACAACAACCAATGGATAAACAACAAAATCCAAAAGCAAACCAAGAAGTTCGCAAAACAATTCTTAATCTTGAAATCCAAGTCACATACATCAAATTAAAATCCGTAGAAAATTCTATGAACATCTTAAAAAATTCTCTTTCAGAAGATCTACCTCCACACATAACGCATGAATTTCTCTTATTCCAAAGTGAGAACTTCAACAAAATGTTTATTAAAATAAAAAAATTACATATCAAGAAGTTTAACGCACTAACAAGTGCTCACAAAACTCAGTTCTATTTAAAGACAATAACAAATGGTTAGTTAATTTAAGTAACGTTTTTATTCCAGAAAATATCAAGAACTTCCTATCATTAGGACCAAAATTTAACTTAAAACCAACATCTCTGAAATCCATATTGGTAGACTACTATGGACGTCGAATCAATATTAAACAGTTATGAAAGCACAACACAAGAAAAACAATACAAGAGCGAAAATCACAAATATAATCACCAATTTCATAAAAATCCAAACAACGACAGAAACGACCATCAACAAAAATTTTGAACCAAACAAAAAATTTTTAAAACAACAAAGAACTAATAATATTGAAAGCAGACAAAGGAGAAGTTACCGTTATAATGAGATCACAAGACTACACAGAAAAATCACTAGAACTATTATCTGACACAAACACATATAGAATATTACCTAAAGACCCTACCACCTCAATCCAAAAAAGTAAACGAACACATCAAAACACTTCACAACCAGAACATGATTTCAAAAGAAGACAAAAACACTCATCAACAACAGTACCAACCCAGGAAAGTATTATGGACTACCCAAAATTCACAAACCTACTATTTCTCTTAGACCTATAATTTCATCAGTAAATACTCCCACATACAACATCGCAAAATTTATATCTGATATTTTAAAAAAATCCTTTCCTCTGGAAGGATACAACACCCAAGACAGCTTCACTTTTGTTAATACATACAACAACTTTCAACTACCTCATAACCATATTCTCATCTCACTTGATGTTAGATCTTTATTCACAAACATTCCCAAAGAACTCGTCATACAAATCATAACAAATAAATGGAATAAAATCGAACCTAACTGCAGACTATCAAAGATAATATTTCTTAGTACTATCAACCTTATTTTCAACAACACATATTTTGTATTCCAAAAAAAAGTCTATTTACAACTTTTTGGTACTCCAATGGGCTCACCCTTATCACCAATTCTAGCCCAGATAGTAATGTACCTTTTATTAGACAGTGTCATCCCTAACCTTCCGTCCAAATGGTTTTCCTAGTAAAGTACGTTGATGACATTATCTGTTCAGTACCATATGACCAAGTAGAATCAACTCTTCAGCACTTCAACAACTTTAATGAACATTTAAAATTCACCATAGAACAAGAAAAAATAAAACAATTCCTTTTTAGACACAAATGTCATTCGAACTGATGAAAACCCTCTAATTTTTGACTATTACAAAAACCAACAAATTCTGGCAGGTATATTAACTACTTTTCCAATCATTCAAATAAACATAAAATCAACTCTTTATTAGCATTAAAACAACGCATAACAAAATTAGCCATCCAACATTCATTAATAACAATATCCAAGAATTAAAGAAAGTTTTCATAAATAATGGATACCCAATACAATTAATCAATCAAATGCTAAACACCAACACAACTTACAATACCACAAAAATGCAGATACTATATACAAAAATTACCCTATATACAAAACTTAACACCACTACTCGTTCGAACACTAAGAAGACCCAACATAGTCATCACATACTACTACAACAGATCAATAAAAACATTTTCACCCATCTCAAAGACAAGACTGAAACCATTATGTGCAACAACACAGTATACAAGATTCGTTGCAGTTGCAATTATTTCTACATTGGACAGTCAAGTCAGTGGCTTCGAGACAGGTTAACTCAACACCGCAGTGACACAAAACTTGGAAAAATAACTGCGCTCTTGCCATACATGCACATACCACAAAACACAAACCGCTTTCGACGAAACACAAATTTTAGAAATAGAACAGAACTACTACAAACGTTTATTCTTAGAATCATTTTATATACAAAAGAACTAAACTGCATTAATAATAAACAAGACCAAAAAATTTAGGCATCATTTACTCCCAACTTTATAAACACTAGAAAGTATTCCAATAGTTTTGTAACACATTCCATCTTACTACAGCAACCTATATTTTTGATATTCATGTAACGTTCCCATAGTTATAGTACCTTTTCACTGTCTTCATGATGTATGTCATCTAGTAAAATCATATCTCATAGTCTATTTCTAATTTAAATATTTCTATGTAAGTAATTTTAACAACATTGTAATCTTTTATTTTATAAAACAAACCATATTTTCAGACTTACGATTAAGGTCAGAAACCCGACCGAAACGTCAAGTAATTAGAGGAATTTAAAGACGATTGTTTTTATTTGACCTAAAATATCCCAAAACACAAAAAACCCTTATTATATAAAGTATAATTGGTCAAGAAAATTAATATTACAAATACAAATAATATGGGATTCTACGACTACATACGAAGAAATTATGGTGAAATTACAATGAAAAACTGAAACTATATGCAAATAACACAGAAAAGACAGCCAAATTACTTAATCGAAGAATATTTTTAGAAAAATGTCAGAGAAAATGTCCTTCCAAACCACATCAAATCAGCCACCAATCCTTTATTACAATTACTAGAAAACAACAACCAATGGATAAACAACAAAATCCAAAAGCAAACCAAGAAGTTCGCAAAACAATTCTTAATCTTGAAATCCAAGTCACATACATCAAATTAAAATCCGTAGAAAATTCTATGAACATCTTAAAAAATTCTCTTTCAGAAGATCTACCTCCACACATAACGCATGAATTTCTCTTATTCCAAAGTGAGAACTTCAACAAAATGTTTATTAAAATAAAAAAATTACATATCAAGAAGTTTAACGCACTAACTAACAAGTGCTCACAAAACTCAGTTCTATTTAAAGACAATAACAAATGGTTAGTTAATTTAAGTAACGTTTTTATTCCAGAAAATATCAAGAACTTCCTATCATTAGGACCAAAATTTAACTTAAAACCAACATCTCTGAAATCCATATTGGTAGACTACTATGCGGACGTCCGAATCAATATTAAACAGTTATGAAAGCACAACACAAGAAAAAACAATACAAGAGCGAAAATCACAAATATAATCACCAATTTCATAAAAATCCAAACAACGACAGAAACGACCATCAACAAAAATTTTGAACCAAACAAAAAATTTTTAAAACAACAAAGAACTAATAATATTGAAAGCAGACAAAGGAGAAGTTACCGTTATAATGAGATCACAAGACTACACAGAAAAATCACTAGAACTATTATCTGACACAAACACATATAGAATATTACCTAAAGACCCTACCACCTCAATCCAAAAAAAGTAAACGAACACATCAAAACACTTCACAACCAGAACATGATTTCAAAAGAAGACAAAAACACTCATCAACAACAGTACCAACCCAGGAAAGTATTATGGACTACCCAAAATTCACAAACCTACTATTTCTCTTAGACCTATAATTTCATCAGTAAATACTCCCACATACAACATCGCAAAATTTATATCTGATATTTTAAAAATCCTTTCCTCTGGAAGGATACAACACCCAAGACAGCTTCACTTTTGTTAATACATACAACAACTTTCAACTACCTCATAACCATATTCTCATCTCACTTGATGTTAGATCTTTATTCACAAACATTCCCAAAGAACTCGTCATACAAATCATAACAAATAAATGGAATAAAATCGAACCTAACTGCAGACTATCAAAGATAATATTTCTTAGTACTATCAACCTTATTTTCAACAACACATATTTTGTATTCCAAAAAAGTCTATTTACAACTTTTGGTACTCCAATGGGCTCACCCTTATCACCAATTCTAGCCCAGATAGTAATGTACCTTTATTAGACAGTGTCATCCCTAACCTTCCGTTCCAAATGGTTTTCCTAGTAAAGTACGTTGATGACATTATCTGTTCAGTACCATATGACCAAGTAGAATCAACTCTTCAGCACTTCAACAACTTTAATGAACATTTAAAATTCACCATAGAACAAGAAAAAATAAAACAATTCCTTTTTAGACACAAATGTCATTCGAACTGATGAAAACCTTCTAATTTTTGACTATTACAAAAACCAACAAATTCTGGCAGGTATATTAACTACTTTTCCAATCATTCAAATAAACATAAAATCAACTCTTTATTAGCATTAAAACAACGCATAACAAAATTAGCCATCCAACATTCATTAATAACAATATCCAAGAATTAAAGAAAGTTTTCATAAATAATGGATACCCAATACAATTAATCAATCAAATGCTAAACACCAACACAACTTACAATACCACAAAAATGCAGATACTATATACAAAAATTACCCTATATACAAAACTTAACACCACTACTCGTTCGAACACTAAGAAGACCCAACATAGTCATCACATACTACTACAACAGATCAATAAAAAACATTTTCACCCATCTCAAAGACATGCAACAACACAGTATACAAGATTCGTTGCAGTTGCAATTATTTCTACATTGGACAGTCAAGTCAGTGGCTTCGAGACAGGTTAACTCAACACCGCAGTGACACAAAACTTGGAAAAATAACTGCGCTCTTGCCATACATGCACATACCACAAAACACAAACCGGCTTTCGACGAAACACAAATTTTAGAAATAGAACAGAACTACTACAAACGTTTATTCTTAGAATCATTTTATATACAAAAGAACTAAACTGCATTAATAATAAACAAGACCAAAAAAATTTAGGCATCATTTACTCCCAACTTTATAAACACTAGAAAGTATTCCAATAGTTTTGTAACACATTCCATCTTACTACAGCAACCTATATTTTTGATATTCATGTAACGTTCCCATAGTTATAGTACCTTTTCACTGTCTTCATGATGTATGTCATCTAGTAAAATCATATCTCATAGTCTATTTCTAATTTAAATATTTCTATGTAAGTAATTTTAACAACATTGTAATCTTTTTATTTTATAAAACAAACCATATTTTCAGACTTACGATTAAGGTCAGAAACCCGACCGAAACGTCAAGTAATTAGAGGAATTTAAAGACGATTGTTTTATTTGACCTAAAATATCCCAAAACACAAAAAACCCTTATTATATAAAGTATAATTGGTCAAGAAAATTAATATTACAAATACAAATAATATGGGATTCTACGACTACATACGAAGAAATTATGGTGAAATTACAATGAAAAACTGAAACTATATGCAAATAACACAGAAAAGACAGCCAAATTACTTAATCGAAGAATATTTTTAGAAAAATGTCGCAGAGAAAATGTCCTTCCAAACCACATCAAATCAGCCACCAATCCTTTATTACAATTACTAGAAAACAACAACCAATGGATAAACAACAAAATCCAAAAGCAAACCAAGAAGTTCGCAAAAACAATTCTTAATCTTGAAATCCAAGTCACATACATCAAATTAAAATCCGTAGAAAATTCTATGAACATCTTAAAAAATTCTCTTTCAGAAGATCTACCTCCACACATAACGCATGAATTTCTCTTATTCCAAAGTGAGAACTTCAACAAAATGTTTATTAAAATAAAAAAATTACATATCAAGAAGTTTAACGCACTAACTAACAAGTGCTCACAAAACTCAGTTCTATTTAAAGACAATAACAAATGGTTAGTTAATTTAAGTAACGTTTTTATTCCAGAAAATATCAAGAACTTCCTATCATTAGGACCAAAATTTAACTTAAAAACCAACATCTCTGAAATCCATATTGGTAGACTACTTGCGGACGTCGAATCAATATTAAACAGTTATGAAAGCACAACACAAGAAAAAACAATACAAGAGCGAAAATCACAAATATAATCACCAATTTCATAAAAAATCCAAACAACGACAGAAACGACCATCAACAAAAAATTTTGAACCAAACAAAAAAATTTTTTAAAAACAACAAAGAACTAATAATATTGAAAGCAGACAAAGGAGAAGTTACCGTTATAATGAGATCACAAGACTACACAGAAAAATCACTAGAACTATTATCTGACACAAACACATATAGAATATTACCTAAAGACCCTACCACCTCAATCCAAAAAAGTAAACGAACACATCAAAACACTTCACAACCAGAACATGATTTCAAAAGAAGACAAAAACACTCATCAACAACAGTACCAACCCAGGAAAGTATTATGGACTACCCAAAATTCACAAACCTACTATTTCTCTTAGACCTATAATTTCATCAGTAAATACTCCCACATACAACATCGCAAAATTTATATCTGATATTTTAAAAATCCTTTCCTCTGGAAGGATACAACACCCAAGACAGCTTCACTTTTGTTAATACATACAACAACTTTCAACTACCTCATAACCATATTCTCATCTCACTTGATGTTAGATCTTTATTCACAAACATTCCCAAAGAACTCGTCATACAAATCATAACAAATAAATGGAATAAAATCGAACCTAACTGCAGACTATCAAAGATAATATTTCTTAGTACTATCAACCTTATTTTCAACAACACATATTTTGTATTCCAAAAAGTCTATTTACAACTTTTGGTACTCCAATGGGCTCACCCTTATCACCAATTCTAGCCCAGATAGTAATGGACCTTTTATTAGACAGTGTCATCCCTAACCTTCCGTCCAAATGGTTTTCCTAGTAAAGTACGTTGATGACATTATCTGTTCAGTACCATATGACCAAGTAGAATCAACTCTTCAGCACTTCAACAACTTTAATGAACATTTAAAATTCACCATAGAACAAGAAAAAATAAAACAATTCCTTTTTAGACACAAATGTCATTCGAACTGATGAAAACCTTCTAATTTTGACTATTACAAAAACCAACAAATTCTGGCAGGTATATTAACTACTTTTCCAATCATTCAAATAAACATAAAATCAACTCTTTATTAGCATTAAAACAACGCATAACAAAAATTAGCCATCCAACATTCATTAATAACAATATCCAAGAATTAAAGAAAGTTTTCATAAATAATGGATACCCAATACAATTAATCAATCAAATGCTAAACACCAACACAACTTACAATACCACAAAAATGCAGATACTATATACAAAAATTACCCTATATACAAAACTTAACACCACTACTCGTTCGAACACTAAGAAGACCCAACATAGTCATCACATACTACTACAACAGATCAATAAAAAACATTTTCACCCATCTCAAAGACAAGACTGAAACCATTATGTGCAACAACACAGTATACAAGATTCGTTGCAGTTGCAATTATTTCTACATTGGACAGTCAAGTCAGTGGCTTGAGACAGGTTAACTCAACACCGCAGTGACACAAAACTTGGAAAAATAACTGCGCTCTTGCCATACATGCACATACCACAAAACACAAACCGGCTTTCGACGAAACACAAATTTTAGAAATAGAACAGAACTACTACAAACGTTTATTCTTAGAATCATTTTATATACAAAAGAACTAAACTGCATTAATAATAAACAAGACCAAAAAATTTAGGCATCATTTACTCCCAACTTTATAAACACTAGAAAGTATTCCAATAGTTTTGTAACACATTCCATCTTACTACAGCAACCTATATTTTTGATATTCATGTAACGTTCCCATAGTTATAGTACCTTTTCACTGTCTTCATGATGTATGTCATCTAGTAAAATCATATCTCATAGTCTATTTCTAATTTAAATATTTCTATGTAAGTAATTTTAACAACATTGTAATCTTTTATTTTATAAAACAAACCATATTTTCAGACTTACGATTAAGGTCAGAAACCCGACCGAAACGTCAAGTAATTAGAGGAATTTAAAGACGATTGTTTTTATTTGACCTAAAATATCCCAAAACACAAAAAAAAAACCCTTATTATATATATATATATATATATATATATATATATATATAGTGTGACCCATTTGTTTTTGAGACACCCTGTAAAATCTTTATTTATCGTGCGATTTTAACCAATTTTTTTTTAAATGGTAGAGCTTAATTGAAATGTATTTTTTGAGCCGAAAGTGCCATATTTCTACAAATTCCAAAGCCTACGTAAGTTTTTAGGAGTAAAATTGAAAGACTACATATTAGCGATTTTTTGTTTTCAAATCTGTGCATGCCATCTATTAGAGCATCCCTCAAAACGGGCCTGTACCAAATTTTATCAAAATCTTTTGAGTAATAACTATATTATAGCTAAGTCAAACATGCATAATACTTTATCATTTACATCTATTTATTCTGAAAGTCTTATTCTTATTCCTAGTTCTGACAAATCAAATATAAATTTTAAACAATACTTAAACAGAAAAATCAGGCAAAGTTACAAAACCTATAATATTTTTGTCGCTTCCACCAATCCACCATTTATTTTAATGCACTTTTCAATTCTTTTCCGCACATTCATTGTCGATGCCTTTCGTATTTGATCTGCAGTAATTTCTGAGCAGGCGTGTATTATCTTAGCCCCTAGTTCTTGAACTGTTTGTGGCCTTGACTTGTACACTTTTTGCATAAGTAAACCCCAAAGGAAAAAATCGAGTGGTGTCAAATCTTGAGATCTTGGTGGCCACTCAATCAAGGGACTGTTTCTCCCTATCCAACGATTTTGAAAATGTTCATTTAGCCATTTTCTTACCAAAACAGTGTTATGAATAGGACTACCATCTAACTGGAATTTTAAATTAAGGCGATTTTGTAAAGGTAAATCTTCTATTGCATTCCAATATTCGTTCTCAAGAAAATGTAAAAATCCATTTGCATTTAAACTACCCTTAAAAAAGAAAGGACCAACTAATCGGTCATTTAGTATTCCGCACCAAACGTTAATTTTTTGTGAATATGTATTGTCTTTTTGCATTTATGACGAATTCCGGATTTTCAGTTGACCAGTACCTGCAATTTTGACTTGAAACAACTCCATTTGTAGTAAATGTCGCTTCATCACTAAATACAATCTCATTCAAAAAATTAGAATTATTTAGATATTCTCCCTGAAGCCAATAGCAAAACTCTAATCGTCCCTCCTTATCTCCCAGTTCCAGTGTATGCAAAAATTTGGGCTTAAAAGGCTTTATTTTTTTTCCGCAAACATCTTCTTATACTCTCTCTGGGGATATCGAGGTCTGAACTAGCCCTTCTAAGACTAGTGCGGGGTTGTTGTTAAAGTATTCCAAAATTTGCTCATTATTTCTGAAAACTCCACTACGTCTATTATTCCTGGTTTTGAGCAAATTTCAGGAAACGCATCCTGTCTCATCGAAAACTTTGTTAATGTAGTGTACAGTAGACTGGTTTACTCGTTTATCGGGTGCCTATTATTGAATTCTAAAGTAGCTACTCTTACCGAACGCATGTTATCTCCGGTAAGACGTACAATTTCTATTTTGTTTCTTGTAGTTAAATTTTCCATTATTATTAACTCTAGAGAAACTGCAATAACTTTCTGCCACATAAATATACCACTTCTGACAATTAATTGTTTTGATGTTTATGCAAGGATAACTTGATTTTCACGATAAAGTGATGAAAATGGTATAGGATTGTGCATATTTGATTAAGCTTTAAAATCGTTATTACTCAAAAGATTTTGATAAAATTTGGTACAGGCCCGTATTGAGGGGTGCTATATTAGATGGCGTGCACAGATTTGAAAACAAAAATCGCTAATATCAAGTCTTTCAATTTTACTCCTAAAAACTTATGTAGTAGGCTTTGGAATTTGTAGAAATATGGCACTTTCGGCTCAGAAAATACAGTTCATCAAACGCTACAATTTAAAAAGAAATTGGTTAAAATCGCACGATAAATAAAGATTTTACAGGGTGTCTCAAAAACAAATGGGTCACACTGTATATATATGTATTAAATACGTTAATACCACTATTGATATTGATCTATTACGTGGACATCAAATAGTTCTTAATCGATCAAGACATTATAGTTCAAAATTTGGTGAAAAAACACAGTCATTTCATTTTGGTGTTTCTTGTCAGCAAATAACTATGCATACAGTGGTTGTTTATTCAAAATTAACAATAAACTTCAAATTAATTGTTTTTGCACATTATCTAAGAACATATAGTATACTGCTACTGCTATTTGGGTCATATCAGTGGTTGATGTTAGTTTATTTAATGCTAATTCTGCCCCCCTCTTATGCGATAGTCCAACAACTTGGTATCGAAATAAATTCATGTTTTACTTCATAACTAATTGTTTATGCAAGTATTTTCGACAGATACAAGAGTTACATGAAATTATCAAGAAGCTGGACATGGTAAAGGGGCCCTGATGGAGTGTGTAAGAAAACAGCAGATAGACTTGTTGCTCAAGGAAAAGTGTTCGTTTGATATTTTGGTAGATATGCTGAGACGAAACTGCCAGGGTATTAATTTTCTTGTTATTAATCAATAGCAGATCGACAAAATAGCTCTGGAAATGGACAGCGATTTTGTAAACCCTTTTTTGGTACAATGCAAATACATCAGGTAAATGCAATAACAAATTCCTTAACTCTAGGGTTAAGAAGTATATTGTGCTTTGAATACCTAGTTTTGCAAGCATTATGCAATGGGAATTAACCTTTTACAATAAAGCAGTTCTTCAGATGATGTTAATGTACATAATTTTTCTGCAAACAAATGCATTCAGAATATGAAGATTTAATACAAGGACATATACAGTGAAAACAAACCTGAACCGTGTACATCTAAGCGGTCTTCACTTATCAAGCCACGTGCATACTTTTAGTACATACTTGTGAAGAAAGTAGAAAAAATCAGCTTAAGAAACACTATAGGTACATAGCAGTGTGTCGGGTAGATGTAGAAAAAGACAGCGAAGTAAAAGTAAATTTTTTGAAGGCATGTAGCTCAAAAATGGAGCTTTTTAAATTAGTTGCCAATGATGTATCACACATTCAATCTGAACAAATTGAGCGAGTTCTATCGGAACCAAAAATAGTATTAGAATGAAATAGGATATATACAATTTTTCATGTTCTGTCGAGATTTTTGAACATTAATATAAATCTTACTCCTTCAGTATAATCGTTTATTATTGTTTCCTTGTTGTGCCATATTAAGTACGTAATAGTGTTATTTAAATTTTGCGTTGAGTAAGTATTTTGTTCATACAATTAAATTTCTTGGTTATTATTTCTATCTTAAAGGTCATTCCCATGTCATTCGATTATTAAAAATATATTTTTATAATAATAAATTTAGAAAATATTACCATTACATAGTATGACTATCATATTTCATATTAAAAGGTTTGTAAAAAATCTAAAGTTTTACCAATAGTATATTGTATACCCAGTAGGAAAAGCTCAACATTCACGGACGACGTGAAGATTGCTTGTCGAGGCACAAGCCGAGACAAGCAACACGGAGTCCGGGAATGTTGCTTTTCCTACGTGGCATACATACAATTTTTTCACAAATCGTTAAAAAACAACAGAAATTAAAATACTAATTTAAAAAAAAAACCCGATTAATTTTATTTATAAATAAATGGTGTCAAATTCTTAGTAGAAATTTTTGCATAACTATGGAAACGTTCCTATCAAGATATTGAATTGTCAAACTTGACACATTCAAATATGATTGCTGGTATTTTTGAAAGTAACAATACAAATTCTATAATTATACTAATTGTAAAATACCTGAAAACATCACACACGACTTACTTCAGAATCAAATACATTTTGAAGTTAGTTGTTTGTTATATTTACATGTGTTAAGATTGTTAAAATAGAACTTACCATGAAACCATGTTCTCGGTCATTTTTGTAGTCCGAATGTATACACATATTATTTCTGTAGAGTGCAGTAATGAATATTTCCTTAGTGATTTGTCGTTGATTGGCAACGACTAAACACTTGGAAATATTCAACTATTCGTTAAGAATTTTATCAGAAATGTTAAAACTTCTGAATGATTTGCGGAATAATATATTATTTTATACTTGTCACATTTAGTTTATAAAATGACACTCTAGATATTCACTCATACAAGCTAAAGTGCACATCTGTTCAATCCTACTGTTAAAATACGTTAGTTATAGCTTTCTTCTTAAAACATCAAGAAAAATCACAACAATCCCTTTTTTAGAAAGGAAGAAGAGGAAATATACCGGCATAAGTTTAATTGAAAATAGTATAGTACCAACACGTCATCATAGCTTGACTAGCATCACAATTCATATATAAAGGTTATTCCACTGAAATAAGTTTGTTTTTCAAATGAGAAAATAGAAAATATAAAACTGTTATATTTCTTTATATCTACAAAGAAAACCATTATATGTTAATAAATATTGAAAAACTCGTCCTTGAAATTTTTGCAATGATAAAACTTTTAGTTTTGCATTGCAGAGTTTAACACATTTTGTTCGGGTTCTTGCGGAATAGTGAAATGATCAGGTAGTTTCTGTATTTCTATCTATAAAACAATAATCAAACTAGTTAATACAATGCTTAAATATAACGCACCTTAGTAGTCTTTAATGCAACTCCCTCTGGTAAATTTCTTTCAAGGTATTCCAGTAATGTATCTGTAGTAGAACTTGTTAAATGCTTATATTGCACAAATGTAAAATACGTTCTCATTTCATACTGAACTCTGCATTTTTTATAAATATGTACAGATTTTAATAGTGTCAATCTATCGTGAATGGGTTTGCGTAGATTCCATCTATAACATATATACATAACGTTACTTCTACAAAATCACAAGTATTTTTAATTAACCTACGATTTTGCCTCAATATTTAAATGAATACCAGTTGTAGTTGCAAATTTGGCAAAACTCTTTAATACAGCAGGGTCATTTCCACGCAATTCTAGTTCTACCAATTTATACAGCTTATCCAATTCACCTTCATTACTGAAGGCAACATTTTTAGAGCTATCTATATTATTCACACTACAGAATTGTCTCAACCAACGAGGTTCCATAGTTAAAAAGCCCCTGCTGAAGTAAGTGCGTAAAGACGTTAATTTATTCTAAAACTTAATAATTTTAAAATTTAATGGAGCTTTTTAAACATTTACCATTGTTATCCTCACTAATGAAGGATAAATAGGAAAGGAAAATGTAGATTATCTTCAACGTGACCGTGTAAGAATAACAATAAGCATCCCACGAGTATACTGAAATTACATTCTCTATTATAAACTTGGGCTTAAAATTTGAGGTTAAAAATTAGATAGTGGGTATTATATAGAATTTAATTTTACAAAATTCCAGTTATGAACTATAATAGATGTTCACAATTTTATTAACCAATCAAAGGAACTCAAATCCTCTGTCGGGTTTAAAGAACACTACCCTAATTTTTGTTGTACACAATTTACTTCAGCTCGGTACGCACAGCATTCTTACGATTTCACAAACTCATTAAACGATTAATTGATGTTTTGGTTATATTTATAATATGTAGTACACAATATTATGCACAAGTTCCTATACAATAATGTATTTCTAGATATGTAGAAAATCATTTATTAATATTGGTTCAATATTATTACTTGCTAAACTACAAAAATGTAAAATAATTGATCAGGAGGATTATAATTTAACTCAAATTACGTCGCGACGTTATTTCTAGATAAATATTAAGAGACAAATTTATACGTTTATAAATTCATAATCGTATTAATGAAATTTAAATATTCTTAGTAAATGAACACACATAAACAAATTATTGAAATAAAACGTATGAATTGCAATGTTCGAGAATTATTAATTGTTGATATACTCACACTTTGCTATCCAGGCAGGATAGAGCCATCATTGTTGAAATTATGACTTCTTGAAATTAATTTTCAAAATTAGACTGTTGCAGTCGTATGAAGCGTTACGTTATTAAATTTGGAATTGGTTACGGTATTCTGTACAGACAAGAAAGAAAGCAGTAAGGTAAGTAAAGAAAATCGCCTGCACCGAATACCACAACAAAACAGGGACAGAACGGTAGAATCGAAATTCAAAACAATTAAATTTCGGGATAGTTCAAGAACATCGTAGAGTGGGCTGTATGATACAAAAAAATTGAAAACCTCAGTAAAAAAGCTATATTACCAACAGAATACTAATTTTTATCTGCTTTGGGAAGTACGTTTCGTAAGATTTAAGAACGTAACATTAAATTTTAAATAACGTAATCAAGTATTAACAAGCAAGTTGTTGACATTAACATTATTGTATACAGAAAATGAAACAATTAAAAGTGCTTTAACCCAAGCTTTAAGAATAATTGCATAATCGTTCGTGCATTGTGAAAGTGCATTTGAAACATACGATCTGCCATTTATTGCGGAATCAGCAAAAAAAAATGTCAATTTTCCAAAAAAACACAGGTAAAACAAAAAAAAAATACACTGTACTTTAAGCCAAGCTTTCGCCGCCTTTCAGAATTTGAAATGACAGGCTGCACTCGTCTACGGCTGGATGCTGGATCAAGCAACTTAACTATACTAGTACACTATGTACAAAAACGCATTTTACAATCGCACTATACAACATTGAAAGGACGGTGTACAGAATTAGATCGAATACATAAGAGAAGAGTCGAATAAGTAAGAGAGCCTCTCAAACGCTCGCTTATATTTATACAAATTGAAAACCATGGGGGAATAACGTAAAACCAATCCTAGCAACAGATTGTTAAATATTCTGCGAAAGCAAGTAAAACTATATTCTAGACAACAACTGCGGATATTCTAGAATGCAAGCAATAAAGAAGGCAAAATGTGATAATTAATTCCATGGAATTTCGTTGTTAGTTTGAGAAAGCAAAATATATTTTGAAACATCCCAGCGAGTATGCAATCTAGCATACTGCCAAAGGAAACCAGTTGCCTGACTTTTGGAAATGAATAGAGGTTTGTATTGTTATCGATCCACGCTACAGGGATACCAGACGTGCATTAATTGAGGAACGATTTTATTATCTATAAAACTTAAGCAACCGAACACGTGCAAATATAACGAAGTAGGTTTTCTAAGTAAACGAGCAGATAACCAAGCCATTAAAGTATTTTATATTTGTACAAAGCAGTTGTTTCGAACAAGTTTCGTAAAATAAACTATTGGAAATCATAAGCAGTTGTTGATGTGTTATAAAGAATTGATAAGGCGAGCTTCTAGCCTTTTAAAAGTGGTTCAACGATAGTATTATTTCAAAGAATTTATAAATGAGATGAAATAAATATTCCACGCATTTCTATTGTACAAAACACTAGGGTAATTTTATAGGACGGTTTAATACTTAGTTATTGAACTTGTTAAGCTTATATAATTTGAAAATAACATAAAAAGGGTTTAAATTAGCGTTTTTAACAGGTGCTTAATTACGGTAGTTGAAAATCAATGCAGAATCACTCCATTTCAAAAGGTTAACGTAACAGATTGCCCAAAAAGGCAGGAATTCTGTAACAAAATAATGTTGTGCCGGTTAACTACAGTGGTGCAGGAATGGGTCCCTATAGAAATAAATAAAACAAAATTAAGTAATGATCAAACATTTACCTAGGTGCTATTTCAAACTACGTTCCTAACAACACTTTTGTAATGTTTTCAACCTGTCAAGTTTATGGATACAAACTTTGTCTAGTCTAATAAGGTTCCCACTGGATGACGAGTAATCCAGAGGATTTTAATTACGGTGTATTATCTTGGTAAAATCGATTTGCATACAAAAGGTCTCCTATTTGTTTGAACAAATAAAATAACTAATTTCAACTTACTTTGAATTTATTTTAAAATAACATTATTTCAAATTTCCTGTGAACAAGTATGCACAAAACAATGTTAAATCTACTTACTTTAGTTTTCAGGTCAGTGACCTAAAAATATTACTGTAAAAAATATATGCAATAACAAATATGTTAAAATTTAGTTTCAGTTCATTTTTTAAGGCATCAAAACCTTTGTTAGATATTACAATTAGTTGCAATTTAACTTGCAACGTCCCGATCTTACACTTCTACGGTTGTAACACTTATTTAGCAATACTTTATACAACTACCATCATACATAAATGCCATCAAAAATAACATCTAAATCTACTAGAAGTTGACTTACAATTACGCTTTTATCAAATGATTTACCAGGAGTCCTTTCAGTCAAAGGCAATTTATCCGATCATTCGGTATTTTAATTCAAAATCGACTTTACTGCGAGTTGAACTGTCCCAATATCAGCTAGTATGGTAGGTGATGTCGAAAATCCCTGGTTGCCACGTCGATTCCTATATATTATTCCATAATCAAAGGGGGGGTTTGACGACAAATCAACTTTTCGTTGTTTACCTGCGCATCTGTTGATGTCTGTGACTTGTAATTAATTAATTCATTTCGTTCTTCTGTTGGATGTATTTGCTTGTCATTTTCTTTTCCATATCTTTCTATGTTTAGAGGGAAGAGATTAGATTATTGTCTGGTCTGCCTATCAAATGTATGGCATGAAACATGTTAATTTGGAATAAACCTATAGAATCCTAGCATGCAAGAACTACGTGTTCATGACTTGTGTCCTTTTAATCAATCTGAATACATACAATGTAACCCGTGTTACACTGTACTGAAAAAATATAATTATTTGAAATTTAATCCAAGTGAAAATTACCAACAAAGCGTCTATAGTTTTTTATTACATTGTATAAAAGCGTGTCTGGTGTTGCTTTGTATTGCACTATTTAACCTTGAATGTAATCTATGTAACTGAATTTGTAGAAAATCTTTTTATATTTGGGATATATATTAATAAATTTAATGTTATTTAATAATTTTAAGCCATGGTAAGGAAATGACACGATCCCACTATAAAGGTTTACTATTATAAATATTTGCTTTACATTTGTGTGGTGTGAAATAATGTACGACCCTAAGATGTAACGGGTTGCGTTACGCTAGCAACAAATTAGACGGAAAAGAAACATTTTTAAAATATGAATGTACAAACTAAAATATGGACGCGTCAGTATAATACATTTCAGAAATATTTATTTTTAATTAGACATGGTATTTCAAAATCTGTTTCTATAAAAATAATTCAGATAAGAAAATACAAGTTTATTCTTTTAAATCGATTGTAACGCAATAAAGGACCATGACATATTAAAATCGCAAAGCAGACATCGGAATGTGACAAACATGGCGTATATAGTTCCCATAAATAAATACATGGTAATGGACTGTTGCGTGAGAACTTGTTTAGTAAGCATGGATTAAACTTGATACATTGTATTAACCAGGCGCTGAGCGTAATTAATATGATTTACAGTGGGAGCATGTTAGATTTGCTCGACGCAACAGGAAAGAAATGAAATCAATTAATTGTCAACTGGTCGTAAATCAACATCAAATAGTAGAGATACGTGTAAATGGTAAATGGGGGGAGGGACTGAGGTTGGGTGTTGATATAATATCAACTGGTCATAAATCAACATCAAATAGTAGAGATACGTGCGAATAGAAAATGGGGGGAGGGACTGAGGTTGGGTGTTGATATAACGTAAGTTTCTATATAGGAAATTGATATAATGGAAATTTAAAAGTGAGGTTGAAGATACAGTAGTTAAAAAAAATTCGATTGCATTTCCGAAGTGAAAAAGTAGCTGGTGATTGACATGTAAAGGTGAAAAACATCTGCAAGTGGCAGGGTAGTTACATAAATGCGCGCGTGTGGATATAATATCATGAGAACCGTGTGAAAGTAATGGAGTTAAGACCGGGTGAAACACTCGTCCAATAAATTGGAACTTTGTGGTTTGTTTAGTGCAAGAAAGTTTCTTGTATTTGAACAATTCAACAAATTATTGCAAGCAAAGTGGAGTTATTGGATTCATTAAAATTGTGCAGTTTATTTATGAAGTAAATTGCTTAACAGTTGTTATTTATGTAATAAGGAATTAGTTTAAAAGAAAAAAAAATTATTAAGTTAGAGTAATTAGTGACGAAATTGTGTATATTGATCATGGAATGTAAATTTTAGTGATCAAATTTAGTATTAGTTAAAGTATAAAGGAAGGTTTAATATTTTGGAAAAACAATAAAAGGATATAGCAAAAAGTTGGTATTTAATGCTTTTTTGTTATTACGAACGACATTTCCGACAAATGGGATTTATGAAGATCTTATAATTAAATATGAAAGCAGAAAAAATTTGAAGTGTCGAATAGTTTTGTCGATGGTTTAGATTTAAGGTCTTTTTTAGGATATTTTTCTATCAATACATGGCCAAATTTGAAGTTAGAAATTTGTTTTTAGAAAAGTATATTTGTAACTTTATACGGAAATTATTTTATGTTAATAGTTTAAGTTTGGGTCGAATGTTATTTCAATTATATTTAGGAAATAAGTAAAGTCTGATAATTATAAAGGGTATCCAGCTATCTCAGTGATGGAATTTTATTTGGCCGAAGTACTTTATTTTACAAGTTTATTTAATTATGACCGAAGCAAGGGAGTTTTATGTGGAAAACCCTCTTCCATATAGAAATACTATCATAAGAAGTTGTTGTAACAGGCTGTTAACATCCTTCGATTTTGACATAAGTTGAAAAACCTTTCAGGGTTAGTGTTAATGCACCGTAGAATTTCTTGTATTTAAGCCGTGTTATTTATTATTTTGTATTTTTTTCTCATTCATCCGTAGAAATCCACTCCCAGCACTACTGCAGTTAACCGACACACTCTTGTACTGTAACGGAGCCGCTGCCCCTTCAGGGCAAATCAAAATTTATTAACTTCAAGCACATTTAACCCATAACAAAGATCCCTCTTAATTTGTATTTAATAAAGATACAAGGATTATTTTGTGGTTTTTAAGTTTATGATTTGAATAAAATAACCAATTTTATTGCGATACTTGGCTAATTGAACATTATTATACATGAAATCAAAATTATACAAAATGTTTCAATATTAATTTTTCCAGTTAAGATTAATTTTCCTCATTCTACATTTGGTTTTTGTGTAAGGTAACGCCAAAACTTTACAAGACGTAATGTGATAACATTTTCAAATTCCGCAATACCATGATTAACTCATTACCTCTCTTTAAATGCGCTTTCCCATTGTTTTGTGTATACTATAGTAGGAACCACAAAAGAAGTCCTCTACGTCATAGATGTCTAACTCAATTCAAAACATATGTTTAAAATTATTTAAAAGCTTAACTAATGTATATGATAAAGACAGTAATACGATTTGTATGTGTTTTAAATAAAGACATACGTGAACACGTTCATCTGGGAAAATGACAGAGAAGAGTATGTGTCCTATGTTTTGAACTTATACTTAACAGGCTAACCTTGGGTAAAATTATGCCTTTTCTTTAAAATAGGATATCTTTCTTAGTTTTTTTGTAAATGGATATACTTTTTAAAGTTTTAAAAGCTTGATGGAAATTTTCGAATCGGAATATTTATTGGATATTTATGAACTAGATGCTAATTTGACTTAAAATTATCAAATTAATTGGTAGGAATACAAGTGATGATGCCGACGACTTCTTTCATGGTTTCGACTATACTTGAAGCAAACTGAAGTTAAATTTTTAAATCTTATTAAGGTTCTTAATAATTCTATCAATAGGAAGTTTAATATATTTTACACTGTTGTTAGAGGTAATTGGCTGTTAGATCGTAGATTGAAGCATATTATTTTAACAAATTCTCTAATTTGTTTTTTGCCTTTAATTCCAATAAATACATGTCTTCTTCACAATCAAAGATATTCACAGAGTCTTGTTTTCATTGACACTAGCTGAATCACTATTTGTAGATACTAATTTAATCTTCTAAGTACGACGAATTCAATATTATTATAGCACTAAATTGGTGGTAATTTATTTATCTGACACATTTATATCACATAAGCAAATTTATCTTTACATTAATTTATGTACATCCAACGTTTATTAGGATGAAATTCAAACTAATACTTTCTGTTGCAATGGGGTTCATGCGTATATACAATAATCTTTTATTTTAGTTAAATCGAGAAAATGTTTAGAATATGCATGATTAAACTCTTTGAGAACAACCATATTGTATTGCAAAACCTACCAATCGTCCTTTGTTATCGGTAGACAGGTATGAGGCCACTTTAATAAAAACTGTATAACATCCTTTTGAGAATGTTTCATATATTTCTTAATTATTTACATTATTTATACTTCCTACATTTTTGTAGAATATTAACTATAACAGTACTAAACCTTTTGTAAACTGCTGCTAATTTAATAAATGCAAGTCTCTTATTATACCTCTCTTTATTTAAAGGAAAATTAATGAATCTATTAACGAAGAAGTTAAACAATGTCAGTTTACGTTGTAAACTATTATTCAAATAGATAAAACAAACCTATTTACAGTAATTTTTTTTCTATAAATATCAAACTCCAATTTATTACCATTTCTAATGACAATGCTTATACAAGCTGTTTCATTAAAAAGTTACCCAAGAGCAAGTCGAGCTGGCACTATTAGGGTTCCGCACCAATACTACAGTGAGCATTCAATAAACCAAATTAAGCTGTTTTTATTTTTTATGTATACTTAAATCTTATCCAAATTTGATTGTGATAACGGAAAAATGAATATATTGTCCCACATTGTACTGGTACATTAGTAAATATACATTGTTCTATTACTGTGTTTAAGAATTTTTTTCCAGCAACTATTACACTGTCAAAAAAACCTGCAATTTTCCGATAATCTATGACTCAAGCACTACTATCCCTATAAAAATCACAATTATAGCTTTGGATATGTAGGAAGGGGGGGGGGGATATTTTGGCATATTTTAAGCTATATCATGAAGACTACTGGTACCGCAAATTCTAAAAAAAATATTTTCTGAAGCCGTTTAGAATCTTCTTTCAAATGATACTCACACGATATATTTATTAAACTTTTTTTCTTTTGACCGAATTAACCCTCGCCATTTTAATCTAAAAATATTTTTTTCTATTTTCTGACTGTCGATATATGTGCGCGCTATAAAGACCTAATATTGTGCCAAATTTGAAATTTTGACGATACATAGTTTTCAATAAAAACCTCTGTGACAGACGGACGGACGAACACGAGAGTGATCTTATAAAGTACGGAACCCTAAAAATGGGACAATGGTTAACTGGAGACACTATTCATCAAATAATGACCATGGGGCCATACTTTTCTTATGCGAATGTTGATGGTTTAAGAAGTATAGGGTTTTGAAGGTTATAATTTCATTTCAAGTTTTTGACATTATTCTGAAACTTTTTGGATTATCGACTTGAAAATTGGCATCATTAACTTGTTAGAACACTTACAAGAAACTATTTTAAAGTAAATTTTCGAAATGTGTACCATTTACTTGGATGCATTTTGTAATGCATTTTCAAAGAGACTGGCAAGTGCTAAACAATACTGTTTGATTGTCTTTGATTTCATTCACAGTTGAGTGTATTCTCCCCCACAACTTCTCGGGCGAATCAACAGTTTCTTTATACGCCATGTCTTTCGTTTGAGACCAAACCGAACAGTCCAGATGATTTAAGTCAGAGCTCCTAGGTGGCCAAGAAAATTCATTGCCACGACCAATCTACCTATGTGGAAAGATGTTGTTTAAATATTAGCCTATCAGTTGAGCGAAATGTGTAGGGGCTTTGTTTTGCATAAACCACATATGTCCCCAAATTAAGCAATATTTCTTCAAGCAAATCGTTTAAATTTTCTTGAAGAAAATTTAAATAAAGTGTTTAGAGAGGGCGGCAGTTGAAAAAGCCCAATAAAAAATTTGAAATAATACCACACCAAAGATTGATCTTATATTCGATTGTACAAGTTTCGAAACGTTAACGATCCGGTAGTCTTCTTTGGGGGTACAGCTGGGTATACCTTCAGGTTGCATCACGACCATTGAAATTTGTTTCCATAAAAACACATGTCATATTTATCATCTCACTATCGGCAAAGTCACTTTGATGTGGCATTTTTAAAATATTTTAGTGGAAGAAATTTCAAGCAAAAGGTTAAAGGAAACACTTACTGAGTTGATACTTTAAATACCTTCATTGACTCATTAAATAAAACTATGACAGATCATAATGATGACTGTCAGATAGTAAAATAAGCCTACTACAATATCGTCGGTTTGCTGCCAGAAGTCATTAACTGCTGCAATACGAATAAGGAGAAAACACAGTTAAAGATTGGGCCCACTTGACTTCTTGTTAAGCATAGTAAATAGATAACATGTTTAAATCATTTTTGTTTATTTTTGAGATAAAGAGCTTAATTATTATAAGAAAATCTAAAAAGCAATAAGTTGTTTATAATACATCATCATTATCATCGTTAGGTCTACAGTCCTGGAACTGGTTAGACGTGTACCTTCATTGTTTCCTATTCCGAACTAACCTACACATTTCCCTAAAATTCGCACAGTCTGCATCTATCACTATCTGTGTGCAAAAGTCTAATCTCGGTCTACCTCTACATCTTTTTTCCTATCTCTGCTTGTAATATATCCTGGATTATTCCCCAAAAATGCCTTAGAACGTATCCTACCCTTTTATTTCTCCAATTTTATTATTTTTTTGTTTTCCACAGATATCTTTCTTCCTCTACTATTTCTATAACCTAATTGTTATTAACCTTGTCTGTCCATGCTATTATCTTTATACATCTGAGACACACATTCCAGAAGGCTTCTATCTCTTTCTGTTTGCTTTTCCTACTGTCCCTATTTCATAGATGTACTGTGCTGTGCTCCACACATATGCTTTGAACAATTTTTTTCTTGTTTCTATGTTTGTTTCATTGAGATATCCGCTGTTCTTTTTTGTTAGATGTAGTTCGGTCACCTATTATTTTACAGTTATATTCTTATTTCCTCGATATTCAGTGGTATGTGAAGGGGAGTAAGCAGCCTGTGGCTGCCTAGTTCCCCCAGCACTTGAACATTTGTCGAATTAATAGTTTTTCCAATATATCATTTCACACAATCAACATTAGTTGAAAATATTTCACATCCCAAACCTGTAGTTGTTTATAATATTCATCAGATTGAAGTGCACTTATTTTTTCATCATTAGATTTTCCGTCTTGAAACTAGTTAGATGCATACCTCCACTTATTTATATTCTGAGCTAGTCTACACAGTTCCCTGAAATTCCCACAACAGGCTATATACAGGTCGGTTTTCCTTCTATTGTTTTCTAATTATATGCCCTATTTCACAGAGATTCAGTAATGTGAGAAGGGGGTTAAGCAGCCTGTGGCTGCCAACGATCCCCCAACACTTAGACATTTGCCAAATTAATAGTTTTCCAGTAAATACTTTTGTACAATTAGCATTAGTTGAGAATATTGCAGGACCAATACCTGTAGTTGTTTATAATAATCATCATGCTTAAGTACATTTATTCTTTTCGTCATTAGTTTTTCCATCTTGTGACTGGTTGGATGCATACCTCCATTGATTTCTATTCTGAGCTAGCCTACACATTTCCCTGAAATTCCCACATCCTACATCTTTCACTATCTGTGTGCAATAGTCTAACCTAGGTCTACCTCTACTTCTCTTTTTTCCTATCTCTGCTTCTAATATATTCTGTATTATTCCCTCATATCGTAGTATGTGGCCTATCACTCTATCTCTCCTATTTTTTTTACTGTTTTCCACATATTCCTTTCTACCTCTACCATTTCTAGTACCTCTTTGTTCTTAGCTTTGTCTGTCCATGATATCTTCATCATACGTTTGTAGCACCACATTTCAAATGCCTCTACTTTTTTTTGTCCACTTCTCCTACTGTCGAGGCTTCACAGCCGTACCGTGATGTGCTCCACACATATGTTTTAAGCAATCTTTTTCTTCTTTCTATGTTTGTTGTCTTTGGACACAGCAGTTGCTTTTTTTTGTTAAATGTAGCACGACCTTGTGCTAATCCTTGTTTTATAACTTTTGTGCTTTTCCCATCTTACGGTATTTGGCTTCCTAGGTAGCAGAAATCCTTAACCTCTTGTAAGTTCTCGTTACCTATTTGTATTCTTGTTTCTAGTTTATTTTCTCCTCCTTTGTATACTAGAACTTTAGTTTTATTTTTGTTAATTTTCATACAGTATCTCTCTGTTAGAACTGTTTCCATTTCATTAAGAGCAGCTTGTAACTCTTCTTTGCTAGACACTAGTACTGCTATATCATCTGCAAATCAAAGCATATGAATCATTTGTCCCTGCATAGTAATTCCAAATGTCTTCCTGCATTTGACAGTATTCATTGCCTCTTCTATGTACAAGTTAAAAATTAATGGAGATAAGGCACATCTCTGTCTCACCCCTTTCCTAATATTTACTTCTCTACGTTCCTGCTCTGATTGTGTTACAGCTGTTTGCTCTTTGTATAAGCAATGTACTTTCCATCTATCCCTAAAACTCATTCCAATCTTTTTGAGTGTTTCAAACATTTTATTCCATTTTATATTGTTGAATGATTTTTCCAGATGTACAAACCTGATATACACACTTCCCCTCTTTTCTATTGTTTTCTCCATTATCACCCTCAGAGTTAAAATAGCCTCCCGTGTTCCCCTGTTTCGCCTAAACCCAAATTGATCTTCTCCTAGTATTTCTTCAGCTCGTTTTTCCATTCGTTTTTGTACAATTCTAGTTTTTTTGGTATAGTTACTATGATGTTACTTTTGAAATCTTTGGGCATTCTGCCTGTCTCATACATATAGCTTACAAGTTGGAAGATACGTTCTGTTACTTCTTGCCCAGCGGCTTTTATAGTTTCTGCTTACACCTTATTTGTACCCGGCGCCTTACCATTTTTCAGACCCTTTAACGCTAATTCAAACTCATCTCGCTGTAGAGGATAACACAAGTCATCATTTTCAATGTCTGATTCCTGTTCCTGTTCTAATGCTGTTCGTTCCTCTCCTGCCATATAACAACCACTTTCTCTACATTTTCTATAATGATGTTTCCTCTCGCGTCCCTTATATTTTAGCTATACGGTTTAATATCCCTAAAATTCATTCTAATTAATTTGTATGCTTCGTCTGTTTTTCCTATTACCATGTTAGTTTGTACCTCTTTGCACTTTTCATCAATCCATTGTTCTTTAGCTTTCCTGCAATTATGAATAATTCCCCCTTTTATGACTTTGTATCTCTGTGTTTCCGTCTCGTCTGATTTATTTTTGTATTTTCGTCTTTCTTCTATTAAATTCAGGATATCTTTATTTACCCATAGTTTCTTATTTTCTTTTTGTGTATCCCCCAGAATATCTCTGGCCACCATGTCTAAGCTGGATTTAATGCTATTCCATTCTGTTTCTACTTCCTTAGTATCAGAAATTTTCCTGATATCTTTCAGCAATTAATTGGACGTTTTTTCAAATCTTTCGTGGATATCTTTATCTTTTAGTAAAGTCAAAGTGCCTTTTCCTATTCCTTTTTTTCAAAATTTTAAATTTAAGAACGGTCTTCATAATTACGATGTTGTGGTCAGTTTCTATATCTGCTTTTGGGTAGCTTCTACAGCCTTTTACTTGATTCTTAAACCATTGTCTAATAAGAATGTAGTCTATTTGATATCTTCCTATATCCCATGGCATCTTCCACGTGCATCATCTTCTAGCATGATGTTGAAATAACGTGTTTTTGATAATCAAATTGTTTTTGTTGCAAAATTCTACCAACCTATTTCCCCTAAACCAAATAAACCTACTACCGCTCCTTCCATACCCTCACCTACCACTGCATTAAAATCCCCTGTAATTATTAAATTTTCATGTCCTTTTATGTATTTCACTGTATCTTCGATATCTTTGTAGAATATTTCTACCTCTTCCTCACTGTTGCTGGAGGTGGGCATGTATACTTGTATTATTACTGAATTTATCGGTTTAGATTCTAATGCAACCATGAGTAATCTTTTGTTCTTTTGTAAGTAATTTTCCACACAGTATCCTATTTTTTTTCGCATAACTATTCCCACACCAGAATTTCCTTCCTCCGATACTGTATGAATTACCCTAAAGTCTCCACTCCAAAAATCCCCCGCCTCTGGCCATCGAACTTCACTGATCCCTACTATGTCTATTGCTAACCTATCCACTTCAATTTTTAAGTTCTCTAGCTTACCAACTTGCTTTATATTTCTGACGTTCCACGCTCCGACTCGCAGAATGTTCCCAATTCTTTTTCTAAATTTTCCGATCACATCCTCTGAAGCAGTCCCCTCCTGGAGATTTAAATGGGGGACTATTTTACCTCCGAAATCTTATACCTCAGAGGATGCCATTATCAACGAACTTCGTTCGTTTATGAAATCGATTTGTCGTCCGTCTGTCTGTCCGTCCGAGGCCTTTCTAATGGTCGGACATCAATGTGTGATACATCAATCGATTCAGCTCGGTGTCCTGAGCTTAAGTTTTGATGTCAGTTGAAATCGGGCCACGGGGACGCCGTGCCCCCGCGATATTCCGTCGGGAAAATTAAAATTTCAAATAGGTCCAAAATTAATGTGCGATACATATTTGGACTCCCCTAACATAGCTGAGTCGAAATATGGTACCCCCCACAAAATCTGACCACGGATACCCGACCCCCCCGGGGAATTAATTTTTATTTTATCTGAATACTTATAATTATTACAACATAATAATTTTAATTTCTTTAAATTGTTTTAAAGTAAGTCTACATTTGGAAGTTCGTTGCGACAATGCCTTGCATTTTCAACTTGTTTTAAATACAATTTAGGTACGCTTTGTACTTGGGAGGTAATGTGGTGGTTTCCCATTGCCTTCCACATCGCGGTAGTGTGTCTTAGACTGTCATTCCGACCCCTATGCTCTCTGCCAATCTACTAATTTGGTTGAACCTATAGTTTGGCTCTTTAGATCACTGGAACGTGGAAGCCATTCCACATGTTCTAGTAATCTAGAACTTCGTCATTGTGCAGGTTCATTCAGAATGGGTTTATAATACTTAGCAAAATATTTGAAACATGTACTAATGAGTTATGGAATTCATTATTACAAAACAAAGTCATCATTTAGCAAAATGTAGTTAGAGTTTAAATAAGCCGTAATTATTCATCAGTTAAATTGTCTATTGTAAGCTTTTGTAAGCTGCATTTCCGACGATTTTCGTGGTTCTTGTATTGTGATATCTTGAATACGTTGACGTTTTGGTATACTATTAGTTTTGCCTTGGTTTTGATATGCATTTTGTTTAGGTTCAGACTGTTGTTGATCTGACAAGCTAGCACTGAGGATTATGTAAGGGCTATCGTAATCATAACGGAACTTAATGATATGTGGATGTTCTTTTTCATATCAAAGGCATTTTACTTTTAGTTACTATACGTTATTGCCATCAGAGTTGACACTTCGATTTTTTATAATTAGACAACCTAAGTGTTTCAAGTCTAAAATATCATTATACTTTAACTCTTGGATTATGTACCGCTTAGCATTTTTTCACTTCCTTTGTGACCTCGCAAGTCTCGTTATGTTTATCGAGTCTATCATTGAATACACTAGAACATTTTTTGCTTGGTTTTCAATTGCACTGTGAACAAGGTCAACATCCATGAAGGTATGTCCTGACTCTAAGTACTTTGCTGAATTATGTTTAAGTGCGTGTTTTGCACAGTATGAAGCAACAAAGTAGCGACAAATTGTTTGCGGTTTTGACTTGAACACGTATCTGAAAAAATAGATACCTCTGTCACTTCCGATGGTAAAGTTTGAAACCATTTCAGCATTGCCATACAAATATTATTATTGCCCTTTTTTTCCCATTTATTTCAGACCAAATTAGGTAGTAGGCATCATTAGGGGTTTTGGCTTCATATATTTTTGCATTATATTCATTCAACTTTCTAGTATAATATAATAGCAAAACATACCTGCTGGGAATTTGCAATACACTTTGAAGATTTAATATTGCAGATATAAATTAAACATTTGTATTAGACCGATCTTTATCTAGTTGCTTTTCTTCATAACCTCTATTTTTCCTAGAGACATGTTAATTATAGGACTTCTAATTCGGGTAGATTTACAGCATTGGTAGATTTTACATTCTGATATTGGTGGCAAAGCAAATATTGGTCTTTTTTTGAGTGATGAAATGTGTAACTATATGATGTGCAAAAGATTTTCTCGTCGACATGCGTACTAGCTGCTTCTCTTTGTTCATCTGCATCTTTGAAGGTATTTTTTAAACTGGTCTTTGACTAGTAAAATGTGATTCCATTACAGAAAGACAGTTAATCTGTTCTTTGACAAACTCCATATCTGCATTATTTGTCTTGTTGTGAGAAATACGAACACCATGTCCATTTTTTCCACCAATATTTCGCCAATATTTTGAAATGTATTATTAATCGGTCCATTACTGATACATAGCATGGTTTAAAATTTTTTTTGACAAATGCGTATTGTTTCATTATTTTTCTTAAAATAATATACCTTAGTGAAAAAGCAGGCTTTACATGTTGAAACTTGCAGTTTCTTTCTAGTTTTTGCACATTTGCAAGAATGAACTCTTTTTGTCGCTTGAAATCTGACAGTCCCCAATAATTACTGCATATTTCCAATCGATCATTTTCTGTAAACGCCTCAGTGTACTTCCAGCGGAATCGTTGGCAATTAACAGGTTTGGGAGTTTTGGTTGCTGATCGACACCCTTGTAATTTTTGTACAGTCGACACGCAAATCTATTTTTTTGTTAACATTCTTTTTTCAAGTTTCTGGTTTGTTCTCATTCCATCTTTTAGTCTTCTTAGGTACGTGGCTCTTGAAAATATTTTACCTTATTTTACATTCAATATGTGGTGGTATAATAAAAAATGTATAACCTTATTGCTGAGCAGTCTCTCAATAAGTGTAGATGTGTTGCTTCTTAATTTTACAAGATTGTTATGACTTTCATTTTCTGAGGACAAAGATGAATGTTCCATAGTTTCTGACATTCGCCACGTTAGGTCATCATCGAAATCCAATAAAGTAAACGGATTTTAAATAACACTTAATTTCAATTTTTTATAATCCATGCATGAATATCTTATTCTAAATTCATTATTACTATCGTCGCACACGCTTGGCTGTTTATTTATAAAAGAACTACGTAAATTTACTGATAAATTCAATTCAAATATTCAAGCAAATATTGATTGCAGTTACAAGGTGCATCTTCAGCATGATTGGATTGGTAGTGTAAAGGTGACTCTTCACTCAAAGTGGGCCCATTTATCGATTCCTTGAATATATTATACTTAGTATTTGGTTCATTTACCACATCTGTATCGATAACCTGAAGAACAAATGAAATTATAACGCACATAATACCCCCTTTTTTTTAAAGATAAATGTATCATGGCATTAGCTATATGTTAGAAAATATCAATCAATAACAATAGGTACTACATAATACTTACAAATGCAGCTAATGCTGATTGGTGTTTTGATATATTCCCCTTTAAAGTAAGAAAAACTAAACATTTACTACGATCAGTGTTTATTTTACGTTAAATTTTCACTAAATGCATGCATCAAAGAGCATTACAAACTTCCAGGAGCCACCAAAGACCTGTTGGGAATCCCTGCTTGTAATAGCAATACAGCATAGCAGTCTGCACTAATAGATAAGATTTCACTGAGTACCTTATCACGTAATTTAAATTACAGTAGAATTGCTTTTCAATTATGCAGAATTCACCAAGTGACATAGAATTCTGCTATGTCCTTGTCTATATCGTTATCTTACTAAATTGCCACAAGACTCCATTAAGTGACAGTGAATTCTTGCTAACTTTTTGAAGATTAACCAAGTTCTGTAATTTTTTCCGAACATGTAAGCACTCTTTCCAATCTAAATATACAGTTAATGACTTCTGGAATACCTAGCTTACTGGATAATCTACAGTTCTAAACAGTAAAGTCGTTTTTCAACCAAATGTTAGTTCATGACTTCTGGCAGCAAACCGACGATATTATTATTTTCGGCGTGAGATCCCACTAATAAGGATTAAAACAGAATTTGAATTATACGGGTTTTTTCTTGAAAACAGATTGAAATATCAAAAAGAGGCAGTAATACGTTTTTTTATGTGACGAGGGTTGCTCTTTCAGATTTCGAAGTCGGTTGTATGCTAGATATAGGACAGAAAAGCTCAAATATTGTACATCTACTGTTATTCAAACTTTCTGCAACTTTTACAATATCTGTCATTATTTATAGCCTAAACTCTGCAATTGTAGACGTAGTTTAAGTTTTTTTATCAATTTTATAGAAAGAAATGTTAGTTTATATTTTAGTCATTTAGAACATAGAACGATTCATCAGAAACAATTTATAGAAAAAGGTGTATTTTTAATTGCTCGTAATTGGTGTGTATGAATAAATATGATATTAACTGGAAAAGATTTAAGAATCCTTATTTTTAATTCCATATATACACAAGCAAAAGCTTATTACACATTTGTCACACATACTGGTGTAATTCCGAATTGATAACATCTACAATTTAGTGTGTGCATGTGCATGTATGCACGTGCACATGTAGATTACATTTGAAGTTATTAGTCGTGAAATAACTATAGTGTGGTGTGTCGTTAGTGCATGTGTCAGTAGTGATGCCGTTGATAAGTAGAAAACTACTAGAATAACTTTTATAAGTAAGTAAACAACAATGAAAGATGGATCCTACGCAATTGTTAGTACGATAGCATAAATTCCGGTTGCTTGAAAATAGAATAATTTATTCATTGTTTATATTTTTTCGTTTTCCGAAGGATCCACAACAAAGGAACTTGTACTATCACCATTATCATCAACACTAGCTAAAGTCAGCTGATGCGTAATAACTGGAATTGGGTTTCTCAATATCATTAATTGAGTACGACTGTGGTAGTCGCCATATTGAATAAGTACTTAGCTGCACCCCTTGACACCTTTTTCTCATTAAGAAAAGAATTGTGGTAGCGTCTCCTTATTATACTACCTCCATGATCCCATACATGTTCAAGTTCACATAGAATTCAGAATCGTACTGGAATTCAACGATGCACTAGCTTCAAAGGCCTGTCTAACCATTATATAATCTATGGGATAGATAAATATCAGACTGAGTGTAAATGTAAAAGAGACAATACGTTTATATTAGGAACATTCAGATTATTATAATGTATTTCATTGGACTAGTTGAAATGTGGTACTTTGAGCTCAAAAGCGATTCATTTCGTACAATATTTTTGTATAAATAGATATTTTTATATTGAAGTTTGTTTTCTTAGAATTTTTTTCTTATTTATTTAAGAAAATTAAGTCGACAGAAAGGCTAAATGATGTACCAATAAACTGAGTTTGCATTATCCTTCAGTGAATTATTAGACTTTATGCTATCGAAATACATTTGTTAAAATTCAATCTGCAAATAGTTTTGAATAGTCTATAATCACAAATTGCTGATGGAAAAATGGAGGATTATTTTCAGTTCAGAACTCTAATTGGTAGTGAATATTTATTATTTGCAGCAACAGAAGCGAATTTGATGAATATCTAGATCAGAAATCAGCAACCTATGGTACGCACGCCATGCTTGGCACATAGCTTAATAGCACTCTACAACGTAGAATTATAGAGTGATTTTAAACGTAACAAAATATAATAATATATCTGTGTGGTATACGTTGGAGTGTATAAATCGGGACAGCTCCAGAACGTTTCCCAAAGCGTAAAGCTTAGCAAATGGACTGTATGCAATTGGAGGTAAGACGCGAAAAACAGTAACATAGGTCAAACCGTAATTAATGTTTTGCTTACCTTGCAATGTTGTTCACCAATTTACTCCCGCGAAGATAGGTGTTGTTTACCGGTCGACGCACTTGGTCGGGCAGCAGCACTTATGCACTCGCGGTTATAGTTACTAGGTGTTGAGTCGGTGAAACGATACGAGAGAGTGTCGTTGGTGAAGCGAAAAGGCTTTATCGCTCCGCCATATGTATAGCACAACAATAATATACGATAAGGCCATCTATATTGTCAATCGCTGACCTCCAACTGTATGAAGTTTTAACATACCCCCCACCCAAAATGGTAAATTTTGTTGTATACCGTGAAATGAATGGGAGAAAAATGAAAAAGAAATTAAAAAAAAAAAAAGTTTAAGTATGTATAAATTAATCGAGTACTCTGCATTTTTGCTTCCTGCATTAAAATATAAAATAAAACATAATTTGTAGAGAAAGAAGAAAAAAAAAATAAAAATTGCATGTTAGAATGCTGAATTACTTATGGTGGAGGAAGTGGTACCACCTTGTTAATTGGGCGGACCGCTTCGCCTGTGGGTGTTTTTAGCTTTACAACTCTTGTTACACCATCTGTACCCCTAGAAGATATGTAGTGCGCAATGACGGGATTAGCTTGATCAAAATGTTTATATATTTCTAACATTTCTCTAGCCGCCCCACGAAAATTGCGGCCCTGATCGGAGTATATGTTCGTGGGTAACCCGCGTCTGGCTATAAATCTATCTAATGCAGCAAGACAGGCTTCCGTTGTTAAAGCTGTGACAACCTCCATATGTATGGCACGTGACACCATACAAATGAAGAGGGCAATATATGCCTTTTGAAATTTTGTCGATCGCAACGAGGATATCTTGATTGTAAAAGGACCGGCAAAATCCAAACCGGTATGCGTAAAGCATCTTCCGCGTTCGAGGCGATAAAGCGGAAGATCTGCCATAGGAGGCTGAATAGGCTCCCCTTGGAAGCGATAGCAAGTCAGGCAGCGAAATATTCTACTTCGAATTAATTGACGGATACAAGGAATCCAAAATGTACGGGTAACTAATGATTGAGTTAGCCGCGGACCCGCATGACCTGAATATATGTGATAGTAATCACATATTAATACAGCTAACCTGCTATTTTTGGGATAAGGTAGGGATGTTTGCTAGTTATGGAAAGGCTGGAATGGCGCAAACGGCCCCCACCATGACTAATCCCGTGGAGAGAGAAAAGGTGACAACGGACGGTACATTTTGTGCTAGGTTGCCCTTTTTCTAGTAAGACGATATCGTCGTAGATGTGCTCGTACTGAGTAATTCTAATGGCAAATGTGAGAGCGCTACGATACTCAGAGGCATTTAACGGACCAGCAGTCCTTGCAAGATTACGTTTGCGTGCAAGGCAGTTAAACGTGAACCTTTAACGACGCAAAAATTCGTTGAACTTTTAGCAAGTTCGAGGACCTTTGTAGTACTACCAAGTATTGTTTCACATCAACAGCAGAGACGAGTGCGTATTGTACGGCTTTACACCCGTTTGCAATATTGTGTGTATCTATCACTTGGCCAATCACAATAATCGCGGTATAAAAATCAGGACCCGCCACCAGAGTGTACAATTCAGTAGTTCGGATGGCCTCAATCCTCGGCTTGCAGGATCGGAAGCATTCGCAGAACTGGGAACGTATCTCCATATGGCTGTGGGTTGATTTTCATGAATTTGCACCACTCGATTCGCAAAAAATAATTTTAACTGATAAGGTGGCGTACAAATCCACGTCAGTGTGTTTGTAGAGTCACTAAAGCATATTGGATCTAGTAAATTGATGGTGTCAAATGCTAATGCTGTATGTTTCATTAGTTTTGCCAAAAGACATGCCGCTCCTAATTCAAGACGAGGAATGGTCCACGTTTTCAAAGGGGCTACACGGGTTTTGGAAGCTATCAAATGTACATATATTTTGTCATCAACTTCTAATCGCAGATACACAACAGCGGCCATCGCTACGGAACTGGCATCGGAGAATCCGATTAAACGGGCTTGACTGTTGCCGATTTTCCAAATAGATCGTGGTATTGTTATGTATTCGAGAAGTGGCAGTTCAATTTGAATTTGCTGCCATTCTTGAAGAATTTCTGCGGGCAATTGTTCATCCCAATCCACCTTTTGTAGCCACAGGCGTTGCATAAGGCATTTGAGAAGAACCGTAAATGGACTTAAATAACCATTAATATCAAATATGCGTGCTATGCGTGACAAAATTCCTCGCTTAGTAGGGATGTCTGCAATATTTGGAACTTTACATCTAAATGTATCGGAACCCATATCCCAACAGAGACCCAGAACATCACGTGTTGTCAAAGTAGGATCAGAGTTCGGTAGATTTAGAACGCCCGTCTCCGACTTATCAATAACTGAAGTGTGTGAACTTCCCCATTTTCCTAAGTCGAAGTTACCTAGTTTTAGTAAATCGATCAATTCATTTTTAGAAGGAGAGTTTCTTCTACAGAATCGGATCCAGTCAAAATATCATCAATGTAAGTTGATGATCTAAGAGCTCAGGAAGCCGAGTGCAGTGACCCTCGTCTTCTACCAACTGCTGTAGAACACGAAGGGCAAGGAAAGGGCTACGGTAGCGCCAAAAATAACGCGGGTATGTTCATATTCCGTTAAAGGTTCACAAGGGTGAAACCTCCAAAAAATATGTAAAAATTTTCTATCTTCTGGGTGAACGACTATAGATCTAAACATTTGTCGAATATCGCAAGTGAGTGCGACTTGAGGTATTCGAAATCTTGTTATTACAAGACCAATATCAGATTGTAATTTGGGACCCGGTAAAAGAATATCATTGAGACTTGTACCATTAATATCCCTATCGGCAGGACTAAACACGACTCGAACTTGAGTACTAGAGGGCTTAGTTTTAACCACGCCGTGGTGAGTCATGATATATAAGGACTGTTTCACAGCGGGAGTGAGTTGTCCCTGCGATACATAATTAGCAATATTTTCTGAATATAATTTATAAAAGTTTTTGTCGCGTGCAAATCGAGCTTCTAGTTTTAGAAAGCGATTGGTAGCTAATTCTCGTGTTGAACCTAATGTTCGGGTGGTGTTTTCCATGAACGGTAGTCGAACCACATACTGGCCTAACTCGTTTCGTATAGTAGTGGACTTGAAATAATTTTCACAAGCCACGTTTTCAGGCGACATTGGCGGCGTAAATGGTATTTCTTCAGCTTCCCAGAAGGCACGAATGGTGTCGCTAAGGGACGGTTCTTCCGAGATGCTAGTGTACAACGCAACACCTGAATACGGTTGACTTAAAGCTGGTACATCACCCATAATAACCCAACCAAACGAGGTAAGAAGCGCCGATGGCTTGCCTGTTATACGCAACGAATCGTTGGGTGTGGCATCTAAGACAGCTTGAACACCTAACAGCATATCGACAGGAGCGGATATGTGAAATTCAGGATCCGCCAATTGTAGGGACGAAAATTTGTCTATTAAATGCTTAGATAAATTTGCTATCGGAAGATCTGCGGTAATACGAGATAAAACAACAGCCTGTAAATTTAAAGAAACGTTTTGATCATATATTGATGTAACGTTACAGGTAGCAATTCCATGAACCTTTTCTAGCGGAGATTGGCCTACTCCACGTATTTCAAAAGGACATTTCTTGCGTTTAAGACCTAACTTGTTAGCTAAAGATAATGTGATGAAATTAGAATGTGACCCTTGATCTAAAACCAAGCGACAGCGATGCCAACTACCGTCACAGGCTAAAATTCGTACCTGCGCCGTGGCTAAAGCGCAACGGTTCCCTGTTCATTTGCACAGGAATGAACAAGAGAGACTGGAGTAGGAAATTGTTCAGCCGAATTAGAGGCACCTGAAGAGTGTCCTACCGTGCTTTGTGGCGGAGTCGGAGTACTGCATGAAATTGGTGCCTCGATACACAGTAGCGTATGGTGCATTTACTACCGCACCGTTTGCACTGATATTTTGACTTACAAGTCGAAAGAGGATGTGGTGATAAACACGCAAAACATCTATGATATTGCTTTACCATGTATTGCCTTTCTAGAGTGGATAAAGCTAATAATTTTGGACATCTGTAAAATTTGTGGAACTGATCGTCGCAGGCAGGACAGGGCTTAGAAACGGCCTGCTTTGCATTAAATCGTCGTGAAGTAACTTCCTGTGTGGACATTGTTACACGCTTATTGTTTACAGAATTTGTATAATATGGTTGAGGGTTAGCCCTTTGTGGTGGACTAGACACATTTTTTGATGGTGGTGTATTATTGTTACAGCTCACCAGTGCTAAGATAGAACATTTGTTGCGTAAATATTTTATAAAATCGTTAAATTTCGGAAATGTTTGATTTAAATGTTCCTTTTCGAATTCTTGTCTCGACTTCGGGTCTAATAAACCGAGGGACAAAAATAAAAATATGTAATCGGCCAACTCAGGTAGCTGCATGTCGATAAGAGCTGTGACGTTGGCTTGCAGAGTTTCACATAAATCACTAAGAACTTTTGGGGAATCCGTCTTTAGTTGAGTTAGTGAAAATATTTTGGATAAATAATGATTAGCAATTATTCGTTTATTAGTGTAGCGTTGAACTAAGAGATTATAAACAACCATATAATTTTCTGGAGCAAATCGAACAGATTGTGCTAGCTTTAATGCCGTCGCATCCAAATAAGTAAGCAAATATGTGAATTTTTCGCAATCATTAAGTGTGTTATTGTTGTGAATAATGTTGTCATATAGAGATTTAACGCACCGAATTTCTCGGGTCACCTCGAAATATATCTATTTTTATTTCTGGTAAATGAACATTAGATCTGGTATTTCCAGAAGCATCAATAGTATTTACATTGGGCGTTGTGTCTGGAGCGACATAGCGCGCCGCATTAGCTAAAATGTCATAGTACATAGTATTGAACGTAGATTCTAGATTAACGGTATCCGTAAATAAGGTTTTATAAACGTCAGAGAGTGACGATAATTCATCTAAGATATCTAAAAATTTTGTTCTTACGTCATCTAGCTGACTAACACGAGCTTTAAATTGATCAAGATTAGTTGGTAGCGTAGAAATTAAATCGTAACAATCTTGCAAACATCGCCAGTACCTTTCTTTGCGATTTGTTAATCGTTTAAATTCAGCAATAACTTCACGTTCTGGTTCCATATTGTACCAGGTATACTCGTAACAAATTGAAATCACAAATAACTAATGGAAAATGTAACGCAGTTGCAAAGCCTTAAAGGTAAACACAGTACTCGTGGAGAAGCAATGTTAATGCTGATACGAACTAAAACTAATATAAGTGAATTCAGAACTCTAAGAAATAAAGTGCATTACGTCGTAATATTTACAAACAAAATGTAAACAAACAGTTTCGTTAAAGTCTTTTGACTTATTTTGTTATCTACACAGCTGATTGATAAGCGTAGTAACAAGATATTAATGAACTACAAACTTTAAATAAATTGGAACAAGTTTTTGAACACCTGTGATGCTAAATGCAAAGTACTCGTTTATTGATAATAATTGAAGTTTGAAATCTTTAATAGAAATGATGCATTTTAATATTCAAACCCACTTTTAGAAAATAGTTTTGAAAATGAATTAATGTAATAATTTAAATTTTAATGATCCCGCTAACAAATTATATTAATTTTGACTATAATTCAAAGCTTATTTGTTCAGTAGGACCACTTTTTGTGATATGAGGCTCAGAAGAACCACTTTTTGTGGTATGAGGCTCAGAAGGACCACTTTTTGTGTGGTATACGTTGGAGTGTATAAATCGGGACAGCTCCAGAACGTTTCCCAAAGCGTAAAGCTTAGCAAATGGACTGTATGCAATTGGAGGTAAGACGCGAAAAACAGTAACATAGGTCAAACCGTAATTAATGTTTTGCTTACCTTGCAATGTTGTTCACCAATTTACTCCCGCGAAGATAGGTGTTGTTTACCGGTCGACGCACTTGGTCGGGCAGCAGCACTTATGCACTCGCGGTTATAGTTACTAGGTGTTGAGTCGGTGAAACGATACGAGAGAGTGTCGTTGGTGAAGCGAAAAGGCTTTATCGCTCCGCCATATGTATAGCACAACAATAATATACGATAAGGCCATCTATATTGTCAATCGCTGACCTCCAACTGTATGAAGTTTTAACAATATCTTATGTGTGGAATTAATAATGGTATGCTTGCTATTTGATAACAAATTGCCATTTGTGTTTTGCATCAATGGGAATTCTTGACAAAATCCTTGCGTCGTCCACTTGCATCTAGAATATAATTTTTATTCAATTAGAAACTAGTGTGCACTGATTAAGATTTGCCGTCCCGTCTGTTGTCACAAGGCGCATTTTTTCCTTCCATTTTGGTTTGCAGGCCTAAATAAAAGTGCGATTCCAGTTGAAATTTGTATTTGGTTTAATGCATGTCGTGAGTCTGGTCACTTTATGTTTTTAGCTTTTCTGTGAAAACATGCGACTTGTTTAATAACTGCGACAATTCACTCATATTTAATCAAATGGCTAATAAAAAACGAAAACTTGATGATCATGGTTTTCAAGATTTTTGGACCAATGAAAATGGATTCGTACAACAAAAGGATAATGCTCTGTATATGTTATGTCAAGAAAATGTTCTATGTCTCACTTCAAGTGTAGAAAGATATTTTCAAACTAAACATCACTTCATTTTTAAGAATTGCGATGAGAAATGCAAAGCTATAAAGAGAGCTATTTCTAGATATAACGGAAGTTACATTTTTTGGTCAACTAACTGGAACCAAACCTAAAGCCCCTAATTTTGAAATTACTCATTGCCTTGCTGCCAAAAGCACACCATTCACAGATGGTGAATATATAAAGGACATATTTTTAAAAAGTGCTGAAATATTGTTCAGCAATTCAACAAATAATATTATCTCGAATTCAACAAATACTGGCTTCCGCACGAACAATTGAAAGACTAACAACTGAAATGGCAGAAAATGTAACAACAAAATAAAATTCTAAATACCAAGAAACTGTTGCGTTGAGCATGGCTGTGTTGATGACAGTACCGATATACATGATGTTTACTTTGTAGTAATTGCACGGTACTGGGATAAAGATCCATTTTATGTAGAACTATGCAGCTTGATTCCTCATTTGGGACAACTACAGGACAAGATATTCCTTCTTCAAAATAGCTACAGCTTTGCCTCGTTCTACTGGTCAGATGGAACATGTAAGCAGTATGATTACTAGTCGTCTTGCTACTAATACGGTAGATGACAAAAATGACGATTTTCATATTAAATTGTTTGATATACAGTGGGCAATAAATAAGTGTTCTTAAAGTAATTAAAAAGTCACCAAGCAAAATTATTCTCAAATTTAAACCAAAAACATATTTAGATAATCCCCTGACTAAAGAATTTGTTGGTTTAAACGAAAGACTTAGTAGGGATAATAGTGAAAACTAAACACTATCTTTGTTACTCATAGAAAATAGAGATAAAATGAAAACTGCTTTTGACAAAAAGAGAAGGAAACCTTACAAATTTAGATGAATTAGTTTTATTACGGCCTAAAACACCTAGTTCAAGAGAAAGTAGAAAATTAGATCCAAAATATCATGGCGCCTATGAGATTGTTAAGTCATTAGATCATGATATATATATATTATAATGTCAGGAGGAGCCACAAGGGTTCTAAGGGTGGTTTTGTGTAGAAGGTAGTGTATGCCAAATAAAATAATACATATATCAGATCCCATAATTTTAAAATGTATGTTTGCCGTACTTTACATACGTTAAAGTATTTAAAATATTAGTTGAAATGTAAGTGCCAAGACGTAAATTATAATGACTTGATGACGTGATATAATACACAGTGCTCAAGGTTTTATACTGAGTTATAATTTAATAGGCCATTGAACGTACATTTGCCAACCGAAAACCGGATGCGTCTATGGATGTCCACTATTAACCTCGCAGATCCAGGTTCATATGTGAATTATTTTGGCTTTTATTTTACTAAAATCAACTTTTGGACAAACATGTAATCTCAAAATTATAAGTAATAGCAGTGTCAAATATGATTGAAGGATTGTGAAATATTTCGGACAAATGATAGAATATTATGTATAAAATGGGAAAGTGTAAAAGACTAAATTTAAGGTATTTGTGACACGAACTCAGTGATAAAATGTTATTGGATGGTTTTATTTTATATAATATGTAATAGAGTAGGCAGAAAATGTTGTAATTATCACCTAGGATTGTAAACAAAGGGAATTGATTTCTAATTATTTTTGTGTAAAGACGTGTTTTATGAAACTGCGCTAAATTGTTCATATTTTGGAAGATTAAATAAATGTGTTTGAATTATAAGAGTTTGATTTATAACAGAAGAGTAAAGAGAAGCATCAGTGTATAAAGAATTAATAGCGGCAAAGAATAAAGGGTAATATTGGAATTAGTGCGACAGTGAACCGGCGGAAGATAAGTTTGAATTGGAACGAGATTATATAGGTAGAAGGCATCGAGTGAGAAACATAAGAGTGAAGAATATAAGGATTGATTTGGATATGGATTTATGTGTAGCGGGATATTAAGTGGTAAATAGGAACGAAGATAGATTTGGATTGAGTGGTAAACAGGAACGAGGATAGATTTGGATTGATTTAGAACGAGAGGAGAAAATTTAGAAGGCAGCGTAAGAGTAGCAGGCGGAAGGGTACAAATCAAAGAAGAAATTACTACGGAAGAATTAGCGCAGGGGAAGTAGATAAAAAGGGTATTCTAAATTCGGGTTATATTTATTTCAGATTTAGGCGCAACAAAATTAAAGAAAAGGTACCTGCAGACTAAACGGCAGTTCAATATATATATATATATATATATATATATATTATACAAGATATTGAAGGTGAAAATAAAGTTCACGATTATATAAGGCGATAGTAGCTATAGATAGGTTAAAGCATATACTGAAAGATAAAAATGGTAGGTGTCTAGGTATTTTTTCATTGTAATGAGAGTTTACAGTAGAACATATTGATATTGTTATTCGAATTCGTTATTTTTTTAACACATTCAATTGTGGTGTTATGTACAAATACTTAAAATGTTAAGTTTTAGAAGTTTAAGGCATTTTCTGTATAGTTAGTTTTATATGACGAGATCATCATGTTAGGTCAGCATTGCCCAAACTGTTGGTGTATATTTGTAAATAACAATACGAGACCAGTCGCATATGAATTGGACCAAAGAAAATATTCAGCACACTGTTATTTTGTTGAATTAGCATTTATTTGAATTTCATAATTTCACAAAAACAATTATACTTATTTGATAATATATATTTTTAATATATACTACGGCATGAGGGAATAGTGCGAAATATATTAGAAGCAAAGGTAGGAAAAAAGAGAAGAAGAGGCAGACCTAGGTTAGACTACTGCACACAGATAGTAAACGATGTAGGCTGTAGGGGTTTCAGGTAGATGTGCAGGTTAGCCCAGAATAGAAATCAATGGAGGTACGCATCCAACCAATCCCAAGACGGATAAACTAATGACGAAAAAATAACTGTGCTTAAACATGATGATTATTATAAGTAACTACAAGAATTGGTTGGGCAATATTCTCGAATAATGTTAAGTGTGTGAAAGGATTTACTGGAAAACCATTATTTCGGCAAATGTCTAAGTGTTGGGATCTTGGTAGCCACAGGTTGCTTAACCCCCTTCACTGAATCTCGGTGAAATAGGGCATAAAATTAGAAAACAATAGAAAGGGAACGAGCTGTATACACATGCTGAGTGAGAATTTCAGGGAACTATGTAGGCTAGCTCAGAATATAAATAAGTGCAGGTACGTGTCCAACCAGTTTTGAGACGGAAAACCTAATGACGAAAAAATAAGCGCAGATAAATCTGATGATTAGTATAAACAACTAGTTGTTGGTTGCGAAATATCTGCAACTAATGATGACTGTGCGAAAAGATATATTGGAAAATATATTAAATCGGTAAATGGTTATGTGTTGGGGGAACTTGGCAGCCACAGGCTGCTTACCTCCCTTCACAACCACTGAAGGTCGGAGTAATAGGGTATATAATTGTAAAACAATAGAAGGTGACTGAACTGCATCAAACAAGAAAGAACAGCGCCTATGAGGAAAGACAACAAACATAGAAGAAGAAGAAAATTGTTGAAAGCATATGTGTGGAGCACAGCACAGTATACCTATGAAATACGGGCAGTCTGAAACGCAGACAGAAGAACAGTAGCAGCCTTTTGAAATGCTGTGCTTCAGATGTATGAGGCCGATAGCATGGACAGACAAAGATAATAACAAATAGGTTATAGAAATAGTAGGGACACAAGGATATCTGGGGAAAAAGATAAGAGAAATAAAAGGGCAGAAAACGTTCTAAGGCATTTTTGGGGAATAGTATGGGATATATTACAAGCAGAGATAGGAAAAAAGAGGAATGTAGACCTAGATCAGATAGTGATATATGCAGACTGTGCAAATTTCAGGGAAATCTGTAGGTTAGTTCAGAATAGGAAACAATGATGGTACGCGTCTAACCAGTTCCAGGACTGAAGACTTAATGATGATGATGATATTTTTAACAATTAATCAACAATATCTAATACTTATATCAGCAACAGCAATTATAAAATATAGACAAAAAGGAAAAAGTGTCTGGTGCTTAATAATTGGACCAAATTTTTTTGAACAATTTGTCAGAGTTACCACTGTGTACAATCACCCTTTCGTTTTAAAACTGGATCACCTCTCTTTGGCATTGTATCAACTAATGTTTTGCAGTACCCCAAATTTATTCCAAATTTCCTGAATTCTATTTTTTAATTCAGAAATAGTGCAAACTGGTGTGGTAGGAAGTGCTTTTTTCATCTGATGCCAAAGGGTTTCAATAGGAGAGATATCAGGACTGCTTGAAGGCCATTGTAAAACAGGCACATTCATTTCTTGCAACCACGATGTAACTTACTTTGCTGTATGACAGGTTGCACCATCTTGTTGAAATATAAACTCCCCTTTTGGCAGTTGAATTTTATTAATGGACGGCAACAATTCTTCTTGTAAAATTGTCCTGTATTTTGCAGCATTGACAGTGCCGTCAATAAAAAAACAGACGTCCAACTTCTTGTGATGAAATGCATTCCCACACCATCAGAGATGCCGGAAAATTAACCTTTCTTTGAGACAATCTCTGTGATATTCTTCCCCTGACATTCGAATAACTATACTTCGTGAATCGCCAACGCGTATCTAAAACTTAGATTCGTCACTCCAGATAACAGAGTTCCACTGACGACTAATTCGGCTTTGGTGTCCATAAATATCGGTTCCATTTTTAAGGAGTGGTTTTTTCTTAGCCTATAGTAAAATTATGTTTTACGATTGTAGAAACTTACCTTGTAGAACCCATATCCCATTTTTTTCATTCTCCTCGAACAAGTATATTTTGATATTGGTCTGCCAATCGCATTTGCCCATTTTACAGCTAATTCTCGCAAGGAAACTCGACGGTCTTCGTTAATAAGTGTCCAGAGAGTTTGCTCATCTCTTTTTGTAATCTTTGAAGTACGCCCAGTTTTAACATTTGTTTGAATATTTCCGGTCTTTCTAAATTGAGAGATTATGTTTCTTACTGTTCCTTGAGGAATACTTAAATTTTTTGCCATTTTATGCCCCAGAAAGTTCATTTTTATGAGCAGCAACAGTAGAATTTCGCATATCGATAAGACGACTTTCCACGAACCATTTTGACAAGCTAATAACCATGTAATAACTTATAAAACTCAAATAATGCTAAAATTTGTTTCTTTAAGGCACTCTTGATAAAATATTTGTCTGAAGAAATATTATGAGATTTTGCTGTGTAAATAAATATTTGTTTGTTGATGGTCCAATTAATATGTACCAGCTATAACTTTGTTTTTTCTATATTTTACAATTATTGTAGTTAATGCAAGTATTAGATATTATGGATTAATTGTTTAAAACACATGGAATCAATTAAGCTTAATTGCCTTTGCTAAAATAATGAACATCAAATACATTCGAATTTGAAAAAATAACATTGTATCGCATATTTGTTTTGGTCCAATACATATGCGACTGGGCTCGTAGATTAAGTGCCATCAGGTGGATTTATAGATATTAAAATTATTATGTACTGGTCACTCGTAAGGTATGGTCATGCAGCCTATCCTATAACAGACGAATGCATTGTTGTGCATTTGGTGATCTCATTAAAGCTGTTGCTTACCACATCTTGTTATTGGATTATGTTAGACAACCCTTCTAGTATGGAAAGTATACTACAATTACAGTTCCTATATTTGTTGTAGAATTTAAATGCCATAGCAACAAAACATTTGATAGTCTGTCATTTATTAATATAGTTATAGAACTTCAAGAAAATTTTTTATCTAACACGTTTCAGGCATTCATAAATATTTATACCAATACGACATTGTCTAGAAATGCTACTCTTTAAAAACAAATAATGTTCCTTGAAATATGATGAAATTATTTTGTAGTTATCAATTCCCTTAAATCTCATATCTAAAAATTAATTGTTAGTGGTCATTATGGAAATCTTGTTAGTTTACTGTCGAATAATAGGTACACAAGGGTTTAACAAAATGTTGTATCTAATGTAATTCTTTGTACAGTACATATTGTCGCATATGTACGAATATAAAGAAATTGTCAACAAGAATAAAGAAGACATTAAGGAATATATATAGTACAATAACAAATTTGTAAAATTAAACAATAGATAGGAGAGCACATTCTGTATAAATATTACATACTAACAAGAATATATTTTATAATAGGAAATATTTTTCTAGTATGAGTACTTACAATATCAACAAATATTTACTAAAAATCTTTGGTTAAATAATACACAGATCTACACAATTTAAGCACAATTAAATTATTCCTAATTATATATAGATTGGCACAAAAATGTTTGTACATTTTATTTACAATATAAATATACGAATAACATTACACCTACTTAAGCACTTAGACTCAACCCCAATCTTGCTAGAACCATATTTTTTCTGAGTCTTATAGTTTCCCAGTAAACTTCGTGTACTAAAAAAAAATACTTAAAAATATACACAATTTTTATAGATGTCTTACCAGAACTTTTTACAAGTCCTCTTTCAATATATTTCAGGTAATTTAGAAAATCACAGACAGCAATTATCTAAAAGCATTTAAATCATTAAAATAAATACAAATAAGCACACAATTTACTTACCCTATTTCTACATATCTGAGATATGGAATACCAGGCATCTTGCTCGCCAATATTCATTCGATAAAAGCACAGCCTTGGTACTTCTAGAAGAGCACATTTTCTGCAAGAAAATCAATATTATATAAATTTAATTTACAACAGTCAGTACTGTAATAACTTTTGCAAATGGGAAATGCATGAACATTATTTTTTTATAAAACTGTACGTTTTATTTAAGTTTTTCGTTCATTTCACTAACAAAGATGATTAAAAAAATATAAAAATTTCCACACCTATTCTCAATATCTTTAGTAAAATTTGTATGAATATAAAAACTTCGCAAATACACCCTTAAAAACCTCAAACCAGCATGAACAAAGCCTCAGAGGTCAATTAAGTATATATTATTTTAATGTAATATTCTGAAAATGTATATCACTCTCACAATGATTTTATTAGGGTCAAGAACAATTCCAGCTGCTTTTCTCAACTTTAGTGCCTTGAAAAAATATTCTACCTGCGACCAATAATTATGATGCACTGCATTTTAATGCCAAAAAAAGTTAATGAGAAATTTTTTAAATTAAAATTACAAAGATTAGTAAGTGCTCAATAGTATATTACATACCAAGAGACGTCAGTAGGATTTACGGTGACGAGTTTGAAGTCTGAGTAAAACAAGGGCTGTAAATGTCAAGGCACCGTAAATCCCTTACGTTCCGCGGTATGCATACTGTTTTTTCCCCTAACTCTAAATCATTAAAAATCGCTTTAAATTAATATAAGTTTAAAGTTCAAGTAAAATTAAAAGAATTATTTAATGTAGGCTTATAGTGCGTTTAACGAACAGATTCAGTAATTAAAATAATAGGATGGGCTTTAGTTGCGCAGTACAAACTGAGCACAAGCTTGATTTACAGCGAACAAATACATACGTTACGGTAACTATAAATACGTGTGAGAAAGTAATTGACATGTGTAGATTAGTAATACAAAGCTTTATTGAGTGGTTGTGTAAACCCGGCCAACCAATACAAAATTTCTGTTTAAACTTGGCGCTTATTTATGGGAGGAGCGCTTACTGAATCTGTTCGTTAAACACACTATAGATACGTAATCTATTATTTAATCAAAATAGTTCAACAATAATATTATTGTGTGTTCTTTCATTCCAAAACAGTCATAAAAGAGATTTGAAGATGGATAGTGTTCAAACCGTTGATGAGGCTGCAAAAACAGCTACCCGAGAATTATTTCCTAAAAAATCAAAATTAAGATAGGATTTAATATAAAAAGCTTCAAAAATTGGTGTGCTCAGAAAAGTGTGCTGATCGTTGATGAAAACACATTGCTGGCATTTTTGTTCGATAGGTCCTCACAGTTAAAATCCCTGGCAAGCTTGTGGAGTGAGCATTCCATGCTGAAAAGCATGTTAGCAATATACGACAACGTCGACATTTCACAGTATATGAAACTGCGAACGTTTTTAAAAAGAAAAAATGATTGCTACACCACAAATAAGTCGAATGTGTTTACGAGAGAAACCGTCTGTGCTTTATAAAGGATGCACCAGACGAGATATATCTGTTATTTAAGGTAAGGTGCACTTTTTCAATTTAATATATGGAACATTTTATAAAATGTAAGGTTTTAGGCAGTTGCTGTGATTGGTATTGCCGGAGCATGTCGTACGAACGAACTTTTGAAATTACAACTGCAAGATGTCCAAAACACTACCGATTTGATGGTTATTCACCTACATGAAACAAAGAACATTTCATGCACCATTACCATTATTAACAACAATATACATGGAGTTGGATATCTTCCAATTGTAAGGAAATACCTTGCTGCTAGAAATATATGCTCTGCAAAAGCAATGAAACAAACAAGATTATTTTTGAAATTTTCTGCAGGAAAGTGTTTCAATCAACCTATAGGAAAGAATGCGTTTTCCAAGATTCCCTCAATTATAGCTACCTTTTTAAATCTGCCAGAACCACTTCTTTATACTGATCATGTTTTTCGGCAAACATCAGCCACGTTGTTGGCCAATTCAGGGGGGATATACTTAGCCAAAAGCATCATGGCAGATGGAAATCATCCACAATAGCAAAAGAATATGTTGCAGATTCCCTGGAATGTAAAAATTAAACTGTTGAGAGAATTTTTAATGGAAATGTAGCCACAATCTCCAGAGAATCAAAAGCAATTGAAAATCATTCTTGGCAATTACTGTCAGTGCACCACAATCTTCATTGAAAAATGTTGATGTTTCTAAACGTATTATTTATACATTGGACTCTATTAATATGTTCAGTTTGATAAATGTTGCTAGCTGGACAAATTGCACATTTACGTTCAACATTAAAAAATAAATTAAGTTCATGGTATTGATTTTTGAAAATATTAAATAATTCCCAGCGTTTGTTTAATTATTTTCTAAGTTAAAACAGTTGTTGGATATTAAATGTTCACTGAGGTGTTTTCTATTGTTTTTTTCCCTACTTCTGAGGGTCATTTCCACCGCTTCAGTTTAAGTGCTTGACTTAGTAAAGTGTCACTTACGTTGCCAAATTTACATTGCCCAAATGGCATCAATGTTTCCAATAATATAATGTAAATTTGACAACTTAAGGAACACTTTACTAAGTCAAGCATTTAAGCCAAAGCGGTGCAGCCGGCCCTAAGTCATTAAACATTGGTTTAAATAAAGTTTAAAATTCAACTAAGAATAGAGAATTATTTAATGTAGGCTTAGACTTGTAACCATGGATTTGTAACTATGTCTTCTTTCATTTGGATAACAATCACGTATGTCTGAAGGGAAATAAGTAAAAATTTACATCCCGCTTCACAGCCATCCTTGCAAAAGGTGTTATCATTTTGAAGTAAATTTGTACAATTTAAAATAGTGTGTTAACGAAAAAATGTTTTATGCTAGTTTGGTTATGTTTGACAGCTAAAAATCAATGTTATAAAAAGTGGAGTTATAGCAGAATAATATCAATAGGTTTGGCAACTGCCAATTATTATTTCCATTTCCATGATGGAGCATTTTAGAGTCACATTTTGTTGTTGGTAGTCATTATTTTATTATATAGCATCAAGAACAACATTTACGTTAACGTTATGATTTATACTTAGTAATGTAAGCATAACGAAAGTATTATAAGAGAAAAAGGAAACATCTACAAACTCTCTATTACGTAATGGACAATTATGGTTAAGGTTCGCCTCGTCTAACAATACACCTTGTGTAGTACTTCAAAGTACTTATCGTACATTGGGCCTTAATGATTTCTGGTGATTTAAAGCATAATGTTTTAAGGTTTAGTACAATAACTCAATTCTGTGGATTTATATTGGTTAATGTATATGTAGTATTTTGGCATAGCCTCAAAAGGTTTACGTTTATTTAGTTTCGGTCAAGGATGTGATGATGTCCAATTTTCCTTAATTTGGCAAAAGTATTAAACTTACAACCATATCTTCTAATTTCCCTTGATGTAAAGTTAAAGTCCAAGTTAGACTACCAGCACATTAAATTGATTTTAGATTTAAGTTGGTTTTGATCATTTACTCAATTCCAAACTGTGAAATTATTTGATCTGTGCAACAGGTCGTACCATCAAAGTTTTCCAATTGGTGTCAAAAATGTCATGATAACTAACACCATTAATTGCGCCTGTCTCATCAGCATCATTTAAAAAATATATGGCACAAGCACGTCTTGGAACCAAAAATCACAACAAACTTAATTTTCAGGTGGTTCATGTTGAGATTCTGTAATAAAAGTTCCCTAATTGTGGCTATGTCTTCTTGTGAAAAATCCAATCGACGAAGCACTTGTAGTGTTTCATGTTTAAGAGAAAACAAACATTCTAACTGTAAGGGCCATGTAAAGACAGAACAAACACTAGTCTAATAAATCATTTTACCAGGAGTGGTAACTTACCAAGAATATGTCTTTCAGATATGGAACGATAGTGTGACATATGCGTGTCCTACAAATTTAAAGTAGGGTATAAAATAATATACCAGAATTCAAAGTTAAGAAGGGATTTATTTGGTTGTTAAATTTTTGGTTCCTACAACAAACTCTTGTAAATGTTTCAATAGATAAGATCGTATAAAAGTAGTAAACAAGAACCTCCAAGTTAATTCGATAGCTGCATTAGACTAAGTAGTTCCAAAATGTTAGTAATGTAGACTTTTTTATGTTAGTGGTTGTCGATTACAGCAGATTTCTCTGAACATTTCTGTAGTAAATTAAGATTTGAATGGCATAATATTCCATTTTGGTATTTGTTAGCTAAAGTGGTACTGTGTGAATTAGGAACGTTTTGACCAACAACCGATAGGCAACAAGTTTATTTAGTGATGTAAGAGTAATAGCCTTTTTGTAAGTTATAATTTTTGACTATTACAACAATTTCTTGCACGTATAAATAAAGTAGTCGAAAACGTTCTAATTTAAAACTAAAAGAGTTCATGAATTTAAGAGGTTGAGGTTTGAGACTGGAAGAAAAGGTTAACGACACTATATAAAGATGTTCTAGCGGCCGGATTGTTAAGACAGAATAGATTTTATTTTATTTTAAATCAATTTCATTTAGTTTGAATGAGCAGTGAATAAAAATTTTTTCCATTAGATTAGTACAAAAGACATAATAATTTTAGTCAACACAGCAAATAAATTTTAAGTATCAAACGTAACTTAGTTAAATTTTGGCAAATGAGTATTTTAAAGGTAAAAAAATTATAGCTAGCTAAAAGTAATATCTTTCATTAAGTGTTGAGTTATAAATTAGCTGTTTTGGGAAAACAGTATCTGAACAAAACGATAAAAAGGTTTTTGATTAATGGTGCTGTTTTTTGTGTTGTTTTAGCCAAAATAGGTTGCTTATTAAAAATTCAACAAAAACTCGACAAAAATGTTACATACAAAGTTCTCCTTGTGCGTTTTTATATTTTGAAAATCACTTATTATAATTAAAAAATCGTACACAGGACATACTGCTTAATAGGAACTGTCCCAATTAATTTTTCTAAAACCGCTCCGAAAATTTTTAAGATATGAGAATGTAAATGATATACTAGACAACAATGCGAGTTTCGCCAAAAAATTAGAAAATGCAAATAATCCATGAAAATATAATAACTGAATGATTTTTCTTCAAATTCATAAATCATCTTGTGAAGAGGCGTTCATCATCATTGGGTCTTCAGTCCTGAAACTGGTTAGACGCGTACCATCATTGTTTCCTATTCTGAACTAACCTACAGATTTCCCCAAAATTTGCACAGTCTGCATCTATCGCTATCTGATCTAGGTCTACATCCACCTCTTTTTCCTATCTCTGCTTGTCATATATCCTATGCTATTCCCCAAAAATGCCTTAGAACGTATTCTGCCCTTCTATTTCTCATATTTTTTTCCCAAGGATATCCTTGTTCCCTTACTGTTTCTATAACCTATTTGTTATTACCTTTGTCTGTCCATCCTCAAACATCTGAAGCACGGCATTTCAAAGGCCGTTACTGTTCTTCTGTCTGCTTTTCAGACCGCTCGTATTTCGTAGGCATACTGTCTGTGCTGTGCTCCACACATACGCTTTCAACAACTTTTTGTTCTATGTTTGTTGTCTTTCATCATAGGCGCCGTTCTTTCTTGTTAGATGCAGTTCGGTCACCTTCTATTGTTTTACAATTATATACCCTATTTTTCCGACATTCAGTGGTTGCGAAGGGGTAAGCAGCCTGTGGCTGCCAAGTTCCCCAACACTTGAACATTTACTGATTTAATATTTTTCCAATATATCTTTTCGCACAGTCAACATTAGTTGCAGATATTTTACAACAAACAACTAGTTGTTTATAATAATCATCAGATTTATCTGCGCTTATTTTTTCGTCATTGGGTTTCCGTCTTAAAACTGGCTGGACATGTACCTGCACTTATTTCTTTTCTAAACCTAACCTACATAGTTCCCTGAAATTCTCACACAGCAATACAGCTCGGTTCCCCTTATATTGTTTTCTAATATTATGCCCTATTTCACTGAGATTTATTGAAGGGGGTTAAGCAACCTGTGGCTGCCAAGATCCCCCAAGACTTAGACATTTGCCGAAATAATAGGTTTCCAGTAAATGCTTTCACGCAATTACCATAATTCGAGAATATTGCCCATCCAATGCTTGTAGTTGCTTATAATAAATATTATGTTTCTTCTATTGTTTTCTAATATTATGCCCTTTTCACTGAGATTTATTGAAGGGGTTAAGCAACCTGTGGCTGCCAAGATCCCCCAACACTTAGACATTTGCCGAAATAATAGTTTTCCAGTAAATGCTTTTATGCAATTACCATTATTCGCAAATATTGCCCCTCCAATGCTTGTAGTTGCTTATAATAAATATCATGTTTAATTGCAGTTACTTTCTTCGTCATTAATTTATCCATCTTGGGACTGGTTGGATGCGTACCTCCATTGATTTCTCTTCTGAGCTAGCCTACACATTTCCTGAAACTCCTACAGCCTACATCTTTCACTATCTGTGTGCAGTAGTCTAACCTAGGTCTACCTCTTCTTCTCTTTTTTCCTATCTCTGCTTCTAGTATAGTCCGCACTAGTCCCTCGTGCCGTAGTATGTGGCCTATCATCCTATCTCTCCTATTTTTATTGTTTTCCACATATTTCTTTCTTCCCTACCATTTTAGTACCTCTTCGTTCTTAACTTTGTCTGTCCATGGTATCTTCATCATACGTCTGTAGCACCACATTTCAAAGGCTTCTACCTTTTTCTTGTCCGCTTCTCCCACTGTCCAGGCTTCACAGCCATACAGTGCTGTGCTCCACATATGTTTTGAGCAATCTTTTCCTTGTTTCTATGTTTGTGGTCTTTGAGCACAGTAGTTGCTTTTCTTGTTAAATGTAGCACGACCTTGTGCTAATCTTTGTTTTATATCTTTTGTGCTTTTCCCATCTTGCGTTATTTGGCTTCCTAGGTAGCAGAAATCTTTAACCTCTTGTAAGTTCGTGTTGCATATTTGTATTCTTGTTTTTGATTTATTTTCCTCCTTTGCATACTAGTACTTTAGTTTTACTTTTGTTAATTTTCATACCGTATCTCTCTGTTAGAACCGTTTCCATTTCATTGAGAGCAGCTTCTAACTCTTCCCTGCTAGATGCTAATACCGCTATATCATCTGCAAATCTAAGCATATCAATTTTTTGTCCCTGCATATTAATTCCAAATGTCTTCTTGCATTTGACAGTATTCATTGCCTCTTCAATGTACAAGTTAAAAATTAGTGGGGATAGGGAACATCCCTGTCTCACCCCTTTCCTAATGTTTACTTCTCTACGTTCCTGCTCTATTTCTATTACTCCTGTTTGTTCTTTGTATAAGCTATGTACTATCCGTCTATCCTTATAACTCATTCCAATCTTTTGAGTATTTCAAACATTTTTTCCATTTTACATTGTCAAATGCTTTTCCAGATCTACAAACCCTATATACACGCTTTCCCCTTTTCTATTGTTTTCTCCATTATCACCCTCAGAGCTAAGATAGCTTCCCGTGTTCCCCTGTTTCGCCTAAACCCAAATTGGTCTTCTCCTAGTATTTCTTCAGCCCGTTTTTCCATTCGTCTTTGTACAATTCTAGTTAATATTTTTGATACGTGTGCTGTCAAGCTTATTGTTCGAAAATTTTCACATCTATCTGCGCCTTTCTTTTTTGGTATAGTTACTATGATGTTATGTTTGAAATCTTTGGGTATCTCGCCTGTCTCATACATATAGCTTACAAGTTGGAATAGATGTTCTGTTACTGCTTGACCAGCGGCTTTAGAGTCTCCGCTTGCACCTTATCTGTACCCGGCGCCTTACCATTTTTCAGACTCTTTAATGCCATTTCAAATTCATCTCTAAGTATAGGATATCCCAAATCATCATTTTCAATGTCTGATTCCTTTTCTAATGCAGTTAGTTCTTCTCCTGCATATAAATTCCCTATATATTCTTGCCATCTACCCACTTTCTCTACATTTTCTATAATGACATTTCCTCCCGCGTCCCTTATATTTTTGCTATACGGTTCTATATCCCTAAAATTGCTTCTAATTAGTTTGTATGCTTCATCTGTCTTTCCTACTTCCATCTTAGTTTGTACCTCTTTGCACTTTTCATCAATCCATTGTTCTTTAGCTTTCCTGCATTTTCGAATAATTTCCCATTTTATGGCTTTGTATCTCTGTTTTCCTGTTTCGTCTGATTTATTTTTGTATTTTCGTCTTTCTTCTATTAAATTCAGGATATCCTTTGTTATCCATGGTTTCTTATTTACTTTTTGTGTATACCCCAGAATATCTCTGGCTGCCATGTCGAGGCTGGATTTAATGTTATTCCATTCTGTTTCTACTTCCTTAGTATCAGATATTTTCCCGATATCTTTGAGCAATTCATTTGACCTTTTTTCGAATCTTTCTTGAATATCTTTCTCTTTTAGTTTCTGTAGGTCCAAGTGCCTTTTTCCGTTTCTTTTTTTCAAATTTTTAATTTAAGTGCGGCCTTCATAATTACGATGTTGTGGTCAGTGTCTATATCTGCTTCTGGGTAGCTTCTACAGTCTTTTACTTGATTCCTAAACCGTTGTCTAACAAGAATGTAATCTATTTGATATCTTCCTATATCTCCTGGCATCTTCCACGTATATCGTCTTCTAGCATGATGTTGAAATAATGTGTTTGTAATGATTAAATTGTTCTTGTCACAAAATTCTACCAGCCTATTTCCTCTGTCGTTTCTAGTGCCTAAACCAAATAAACCTACTATCGCTCCTTCCCTACCCTCACCTACCACTGCATTAAAATCACCCGTAATTATTAAATTTTCATGTCCTTTTACGTGTCTTAATATGTCTTCGATATCTTTGTAGATCGCTTCTACCTCTTCGTCACTGTAGCTAGAGGTGGGCATGTAAACTTGTATTATTACTGTGTTTACTGGTTTAGATTCTAATCTAACCATGAGTACTCTTTCATTCTTTTGTAAGTAATTTTCTACACAGTATCCTATCTTTTTCCGCATAACTATCCCCACACCCAAATTTCCTTCCTCGGCTCCTGTATGAATTACCCTAAAGTCTCCACTCCAAAATCCCCGCCTCTGGCCACCGAACCGCTGATCCGTACTATGTCTAATGATAACCTATTCATTTCGATTTTTAGGTTCTCTAGCTTACCCACTTGCTTCATAGTTCTAACATTCCACGCTCCGACTCGCAAAATGTTCCCGATTCTTATTCTTAACTTTCCGATCGCATCCTCCGAAGTAGTCCCCTCCCGGAGATCCGAATGGGGGACTATTTTAATTCCGGAATCATTTACCCCAGAGAATGCCATCATTTTATTATAATGTAGGTACGCTGTGTACTTGGGAGGTAATGTGGTGGTTTCCCGTTGCCTTCCACATCGCGGTAGTGTGTCTTAGACTGCCATACCGACCCCTATGGTCTCTGCCAATCTAAGTACCGAAAGAGCCGCTGCCCTCTTTCGGGGGAAGAGGCGTTAAAACTTCTTAATTGTCATATGATGTTTTTTAAAACGTCTCTACAGTAAAATAACTTATGACACCATATATTTACATAAACAGTTAGAAACGAAACTAAAAAAGTGAAAGAAACTTTAGAAAGAGACTTAAGCATGAAAATCAACAAAACCAAATCAAACATAATGAAATGTAGTACATATGATAGTGGTTGGCACGTGATAGTAAAGTTAGTCAGAAATATTTAAAAAAATAATTGGTTGTTGTCACTTAGGAAGTTACATTACAAATGACAATCGAGGTAAAAACTGTAAGAAGTAGAATAGCCCAAGGAAGGTAAGCTTTAGAGGTGCAATAGTAATATTTAGAATAGTTTTATCTGTTACAAACTGTATGTTTGAGGCATAGTGTTATATGCTTGCAAAACATAGACGTTGCATAACAAAAAAGTAATAAATAGGTACTAGAAATGAGATTCTGTGATGAGTTGTCAAACTGAGTAAGCGTTTAAGTGCACTCCTATATTATTCATTGTATTCAGGTCAGAGTAAGTATTTGTAATTGTCTAATAGAATGCCTATCGAACATCGAGTGACTTGTTCATCTTAAGCGTCACATGAAGATCTGCACCTTAAAGAAGTTGTAGAAAAAATCCTTAGTTTTGATACGCTAGCCAACAATTTAGTTGCAAAATTAAAAGTCTAATTATTTGAGGAATTTACACGTGAGCTACATGGATATAAATTATATGTGAAAGTTTTGGAGGAACAATTGCAAGAAACTAAAAAGAAACTCCTACATTCTAGGGATGAGATAGGGCAATATTCTAGTCTTTGTATCTTTGGCATTTCTCATACTAACATGGAAGACACTGATCGCATTATTGTTGATTTACGCAAACAAAAACTTGGACTAGATCTTCCCAAAAATTGTATTGACTGTACTCATTGGCTGTATGCTATGGAGGAGACCACTAAGCCGATCATTGTACATGAAAATTGCATGAATCTAACACTACAAAGCAAAATGAAGTTGAAAAGTCCCAGTACTGCCATTAACAAAGATCTGACTAACATGCGTTACCAATTATATAAGGATCATTGAAAACATGAGTCAAAGTGTATTAATGCAAAATGTAAAATTTTAGTTAAAATTGGAAATGTAATAAGACATTAACAATTTACACGACATAATAATATAGTTTTCGATCTATTACTAAATTCAGTAGAATGTTACATATTAACGTTTTATAAGTTTTATTTCATAGCACAATTTGGTTGTATTTATTTGGTTAGTCGACAAATATTTAATTATTTGTTTTTATGGAAACTGTATAATAAACGCATTGTTCCTTCAGATTATAACCAAACATCTCGTACAATTTGTATAGCGATAATACAGTTAAAAGATAAGTAAAGCTTAAGGTATGTAAATATCAAATGTTATTTAAAACTGCACGTATTTATGCCGGGTCTGTAATCCCAAAGTTATATTAGGTTAGAGAATTTATAGCTAGTGCTCATTTAGATTGTTTTGCAATAACCATGACTTGGTTGTCAAATAGAATAGTAGATAATATTGTTTGGGTAAAGCGGTACTCGGCAATCAGACAGCGGAACGGCGATTTATTTAGAAAAATATTTATAAACATTCTATAATAACCTTAAGTACCATGATAGAACAGTTGTGAATATCATTCAAAACCAGTTCTGTAGGAATAGTAATAGATATGTAGTCTAAAAACCTCCAGCAGTACTTTATAACATACTTTGTGATGAAGTTGAAAAATCATATTCTTTGGCATCTAAGTACTCATGATCTAACTTGTCGTTTTGGTGACATTAACATTGATTTATTAACTAAAAATATCGAAAGCAACTACTTCATTTTTATGATGGATTTGGCCAACTTTTATTTAATAGATACTCCTACAAAGATAGTGCTAACTTCACAAACATTGCTTGATATAGTTCTAATTTCTGACTGTAATCTTATTAATGATTCAGTATATTAGATAAAAAAATTTCTGATTGTGAGACAATGTATTGTAACCTTCAAATCACATCCGGTAATAACGTTATCTATAAAACATTAAGAGGCTATAATAATTTTATTAAACATGATTTTGATAACCGTTTAAGCTTTATACCATGGCAGACGATGTTCAAAATTTATTCTTAAACGATAGGATGTTAACGGTATTTAATGAACACGTTCCTCTAAACCTGTTAAAATTTACTCATAAAAAAATGCCAATAGATCACAATATAATCAAACAAATGATTGTCTTAAAAATAAAGCTTTTAAAAAATTTAGACGCACACATTTGCCAAAACATTGGGATAGTTATAAATCAATAAGAAACATTACTACACAAGCTGTGAAAAAGGGAAGTTAGATTTTTCTTATTACTCTAAATATCGTTGGCATGTATTAAAAAGGTTAGGCATTAGTAATCGTAACAATAATAATATTCCATTGCATCTAAATGACCCAGAGACCATTAATGAATTCTTTATTAATAGTGTTCGAAAGATGAATGTCAATCATAACAAATTGCTAAGTCATTACATTACCAATAAACTAAACGAAAAATGTGATGAATTTGTCATTAATACTGTTAACATAAAAGTATTATTCAGGTAATTAATGATATAAAAAATAAAGCAAAAAGCTGTGTTAGTATAGATATTGAGATGATGAGGCTTTATGATGCAGTTATGTTACCGTACTTTGTGTATACTATAGATTGTTGCATTTTAGAAAACAAATTTCCTAAGCATTGGAAAGAAGCTGCCATAAAATTGCTTCCAAAGAAGACTAATGTAACTAGTTTAATAAATCTTAGGTCAATAAGTTTGCTACCAGTATTTTCGAAAATTTTTGAAAAGTAATTAATAAACAAATGCAGCACTTTATCAATATGCACAAAGTAATCTCAACAAGTCAGTCTCGATTTGGATTTCGAAGAGGTTTCAGCTGTACCACGGCTAAAACACACAACAGATAATTTGTTATCAGCGCGTGAAGTCAATCGGGTATCTTTGTTAAATTTATTAGACTATAGCAAAGCATTCAAAGCAACAGCTCAACTGATAAATTATTTACAGATTCGAACTCTATGTGTTCAAGCAGAGCAAAAGTTTCTTGTTATAGAGCAGTAAAAACTGGAGTATCCCAGGGATCTATCCTTGGATCCCATTTGATCTCATTATACACCTCCAAAAATGTATAATTCATATGTTTGCCCATGACACACAAATTATTACTCCTTTTACTACTGAATGCGGCTAAATTGAAGACAACTTTTTGATAATATGAACTAAGCACAACTAAGTAACATTGCAAATTTTGAAATAAGAAACGGCCCTATTCTAATGGTAACTGAGAGTTGCAATTTGGGATTAATCATGCATAATACCTTGTGATATAAATTATTACTTATATTAAAAGAACTTATTACAAGTTAAAAGTGAATGTGGTTTCAGCAGGTGGTACACCAGGTCATTCTGCCATTATCGTTCACAGCCATTTGAATGAGAATTACCAAGGACAATGGATTGGTTGAGGCGGATTATGGCCACCGACATTATCAGATATGAACAAATTATATTTTTTTCTGGGGACTTCTACAAATTAAAATTTACGAAAAAGAAGCGATAACTGTTGAAAATATGAGGCTATTAATTACTACCACTTGCAGAGGAAGGGCTATTATCTACTGTACATCAGTTTCAGCATGAATATTTAGTACATTAATGTTTTGTTTATTGTTGTTTACTTCTTTTGGAAAATAACAGGTTTCCTTATTATAATTTACAGATATCTCACAAACTATCAACTGTAACCTATGTAAGCCTTAATACTTTTTTGTTTACCATTGATGTAGAATCAAATTTGTAAGTAAAAATGTAGTGTCTCCTTTGAAAAAAAAGTCGATCTTTGCCTAGTGTTAGCGCCCTTTATAACGAAACTTTCATTCCCCCTTTCACCCATATAACTCTTATTGGAAACATTTTTTTGATGACCACCCTGTGTGTGTGTGCACGTGTGTCTGCGTGCTTACGTGCGTGGGTGCGTGTGTGCGTGCGTGCGTGTGTATATATTGCTGTGATATTGAAAGCCTGCCGATGATCTGTCAATGATCCCCTATAGTTCCAATTTGCTTTTCTACTGAACGCATAACTTCCGCTATCCAACAGTCCCAGAATCTCCTAACAAAATAAAAGAAAGCATTCCCATGGCTATTTCAATGCATAGAACATAAACTCTCTCAGACTCAAATAAATCAGTATATTAAATCTTACAAAAATTTCTGGAGTACAAATATTCACAGATAATATTAATAATAAACAAAAATGAGAATTAGTGCAAAGCAAACCACAAAAAAATTACTAAAAAGTTCATTAAAGTATCGACTAACTTCGCATATGCCAACGACCTTTCAGGGTCAGGGTACTCTCATCTCTGAGACTATTTTTCTAAAAATATACCTTTCAACTAAAAATGCACGTAAATTAATAATTTCCTAAATAAATATTTGAATTATTAAATCTTACAACTACAAAATTTCACACTAAAGTTATAGAATATGCAATACACATTTCCAATAGAGAAAACTTAAAAGTTAAACTGACTTTGATTACAGTAGTCTTGAATTATGTCCAGCTAAACAGCTTCCCAACACAGATGTCTATCTCGAAGTTTGATATCCAAACAAAATTACCGACGACAACCAAAAAAAAACCCAATTTGTAACGGATTTCATTGCAGCAGCGTCATACCAAACTCGCAGCAAAGTTAGAAATGATCTAGTGAAGTTATGAAAGCATTAATAATCGAAGAAGTATTTGCAGTAATATTTAGTATTTTCAGTTGACACTGAGTGGTACTTAAAGTGATACTTAGAGTTGTACTCAAAATTGTTTTTAGAGTCGCATTCAAAAGCCGATTTTACATGGGCAAAATCAAACTCACTTAACTACACATTTCAAATGAAATATTTTTATTCGTACTTATATCGTAGCAACTAATTTTACATTTTCACTGATTCACTGACTATTTGGTAGTAGTACATTTATGATAAAAATGTAAGCCTCCACATAGGCCTAGCATTTACTTGACTTTTCCTACATTAACGCAAATTGCGTCTATTGCATTACTAACGTTCAATCTTAAATAAATGAAAATACGCATAAAATGTCCCTCAGTTTCACTAATATAAAGCGCATTTTCAAATATCAAACGCTCTTAATAAAAGTTAGCTCCTTTATAATTAATTTCTCCGAGTTGGAATTTGGTCACTGCAGACCAAGATGGTGTCCGTTTCTCGGCAATGTGTGTGTGTGTGCGCGCACGGGCGTGCGTGCGTGTGTGTATATATAAAGTTAGATTAAGAAAGTTACAGGTAAGCGAGAAGCTATATCAAATCAACCTTTAGATTGTACCAAAAGATGCAAGTAAATAAAGTATCGTAAATTTAGAGATTTCAGTTCGCCAAAATTAATAATGGATTATACTTACTTAGGAAACATAGTCTTCGTTTTGTCACTAACAGCTTCAATAAAAATAGTTCCAGATTCAACAGCTTCTCTCACTTTTTCAGTTAATTTCACGTTGTTAAACATTAAACATAAATTAATATCTTCGGTATAAACTCGCTTAATAAATGGATCACTTTTATCAAAACTAGGATTTTGCTTCCAGTCCAAAAATTCTTGATGAACCACGGGATCAACCTAAATATGCAGAACTTGATTAAAAAAATTTCATGTAAAAAAAACCTCACCTCTAACCCTTCCTTTGGAAAAATATCGCCAGTAAAGTAAACTGGAGGAGAATAATCTTTAACAGGCGATTCTGGAGGAGAATTTTCGCGTCCATATTTTAGATTATAATGCGAAGGTGAGCGACGATGTTTTTTACCTAAGGTGCATAATTAACGACATGGTTTATTTTAATATTTATACACTTACTAGATTCATCTTTAATTCGTAGATCAATTTGAGGATGCAAATGAGGGTTTGGCCGACTAGGTGTGGATGTCAAAACCAAAGTTTTAAGAGCAGCTACTTCCGCCGTTAATACATCAACTTTCATTTGACTCTCATTAAGAGCCTTTTCAGCAGCAACTTGTTTTTCTTTTGCTTCTTGAACCATGTTATGGGCTTCCTGTAAAAAATTAAAAACATGTTTTACCTGGAAGTTTATTACGTATTGAAAGTAATGTACTAAAAAAGCAAATAAAGGCAAAACCATTAGTATTCTAATGAATAATGTTTACTGTTTACAGACGCCATTAGCTTTCCTACGTACAGTTACTCGCTTACAAAATTATTCGGATGTAAATCGAGATTTGCTATTTCAACACTTAATTCAAACAGACTAGCACTAAGACCCTTTTGCAATCTTTTTTTGTTTTCGGACATAGTTTCAGTGGTTTTATACAAGGTGGTACTGATGAGACAACAAAGGCGTTGCCGTTACATTATACGGAAACGTTAGTTTAGTTATCTTTAGTATTTCCGTTGTACATACCCACTTCTACGAGATTATTATACCTATTTATAGAATGTCAACAACCCAATGTACATCGTTTCCAAAATTAATTTTAATTAAAAGTTTACTGAGGAATTGAAAGTGTCGTTAGAAAAAGGAAAAGTCGCCTCGTAAAATCAGTTTTTTTGTGAAAGTGAAAGTTCAGGAAATCACTATTCTTCTAGAAGTGTATGAATTATTATAAAATAATTTTCTCACAGAAATGAAGGTAATAATTCGCAGAGCGAAAGTTAGATTAAAATCTGCAACAATTAGTGCCAGCTTTATATTACATTTATTTTATATTACATATTTTCTCTAATGCATACCATCTGGTAACATTTTGTGACAATAAAGGAGGCCATATACTAGAAAATTATTTTCTGAATATTGGTATGTATACAGTAGAAAATTTTTTCCTTCTTTTGATAAATCCCAAAAGAAGAGCAAATGAACTGTCCTATTTCTTCGACTGATGGTCTAGGAATGAGGATTTTTCCGATTAACTAAAACTGTAACTTCTGCGGAGGCCTCTGAGACGCGGCCGTGGGTTCGTATGACTCTACTATACAAACAAAATTTATTAATAAATAAAGGGTGCCACCAAGACGTAATTTTAATAAAATAAGCAATGCGAATCTTGGAAGAGGTGCAAACCTTTAGTGTAAAAATTAGTTTTTGCTGAAATGAAATTATTATGAATAATAGAGACAGAACACGAAGTATTTTTAAATGCGTTTAAATTAAAAAAAAAGATAAGAAATAAAAGATAAACAATAATTTCATACATACAAGATAAAGATACAATTGGTCAAATAATGATCAGAACCTGTTAATGCATTTACCGGTTAGTTTTATTAATACATTGCGCACTTAATATTTCTAGGAATGAGAATTATCTTTCTTACTTCAATTAAATGCATTGACTAAAAATTATATACTTTAAATTATTCAACTTTGACCATACTTGTCCAAAATAAAACAGCAGCATAAATGTGAACAGTGATTTAATTGAAACTGAGATCTTTTTTTGTAAAATAGCAAAATTAATGTTTATAACATATCTTTCATACCAAAGAAAATTATTAGAAATAAAATAACTCATCTCTACTTTAATTAAATTGTTACTTTACTATATAAGAACTCGTGGTTATTGTATTTAAATCAGATCGGTTTTAATTGACAGTTTACAATCATAAAACCAGAATCAATAAATTTAAGTTTATTTTATGCTAAACAAATTTTTGATAGTCCTCTATCCAAATATCAGAGTTCAACACTTTATATTTATTTAGACTTAACTACAACGTAATAATTGCTTTTTATAGGAGATCAATTAATTTAGAAGAGATTTTCTGAAAACATATTTTAAAGAGGTGTGCGTTAATATATTAATAGAATTAAATCTTGTTAGAATTTTTAAACAAATACTTGATGTAACCAAACATTTCAAGAAAGTTTTTACAAATTTAAATGACAATTTGCTGTATGGAAATCATAAGAAACATGTGTAGACAAAATATCTTATAAGTTATTAGTAATTAAATTTCTACCAAGATTGAAAGTGTATGAAACAGGTTTTTGTTTTCTAATTACAGTGATGGAACATAACATTCACAAACAAAAGTTTAAATATGTAATCTTATCTCACTATTGCTTATCTTGAACAAAGAATAAATGTTGGTATTAGTAATTCTTACTAGACATTATTAAATACTCGCATAAAAAGAGACTTGCAATGATGAAAATCGTTTCCTTGTTTTATACGCCAGAACTTGAATTAAAGACAAACACTTCATAAATAGGATTGCTTATTGAAAATATATTACGCTGAGTTTCTACATCTTCGAAAACAATCTACAAATGGTATCTTCTTAAAACTGTATCTTGAAGCGCATTTTCAAAGACCTATACAACGGCCTACCTATACGACGATCGCTTTTGTCCCCTCTGGCCTCATGTTGACTATCTCAAATCTTGTAAGAGACTGAACACGAACGATATCTATTGAAGCTCGATCCCACGAAGCAACAGGTGTCGTCACTTATCATTAAAGACCAGACGTTACAAATTATATTTGAATACCATCTTGTAATTACAGCTACCAAGTATATAAGATTCTCAAAGGCGAGAGTGGAAATGACTTCAAGATCACACTAAGCTGTTTGCTAGACGTATCATTAATAAACAATTGCCATTAGGAAAAATAAAATGTTACAATAGGGCTTCCCAAAGTTAGGGGCCTTCCAAAATAATTCCATATTCGATCATTGATCATGTTCTGTTCAAAAGTTATTTCAGTTGGCAGGCCCGTTGGCGGCTAAATTTAAGCTATCTTAACCAAACTTGATCGATTGATTTAGGTTTTCCTCGATGCTCGATTTTATCGAAGAGCCGAGACCGTTGCGGGACCTCGATGGTCGAAGCTCGACGAGCAACGCTGCCATAAGATGGATTTAAGCTTGACGGGAATGCTTTGTGGTTCGTAGTTTCGTGCCTCCTGGAGAGGTTCCAACGTACGTGAGAGCCTCTGTTCGACGAAGAAGAGGTGTTACCTGCCATTCTGACTCTTATCAAATCCTTTTTTTGTTTTTAAATTTGTTATATGTAATTTTTATATAGATTATGTTTAAATTAATGACCTTTGTCAACTTTTACGTTACTTCCTATTAAGAACGCTGTGATAGGCTTTCGGCGAGCGCGTGACGGTTATAAATCAATGAAAGTTGACTTTTTACGGCAAGTGGGAAATGTGCTTTCCAAGTAGTGAAAACGACATGTAGTTGGTCCTTTGAAGTAGGTAGCTGTAGTGAACAGTGCTGAGAAAGGGCCCATATCTTCATACTTATTTTCCTGCTTTATCTTTGTTTTACCCAGGAGTCTCCCAGTGCAGGCGTTGCTGCAGAATACGAGGTAAACCATGCCATCGCTATTCTGAGATTACCGTAAAGCTGGCGCTGATGTGTGTATTATCTTTATATAAATATAATAGAGCGTCCGGAGAAAAAAAAGTGTGTCAAGTATTTTTTTTCCACATTAGGGTATACACAAGAAATAGCTCTAAGACATAGACTTAGATCTGCAAAGGAATACGGTGGTTTAAATAAACGTGTTCCATTTAATGATGGAAAGAGATGTTTTATTCCAACAAGAATCACATCATTAGCCACATATCATCATATAGTTCGACAGAAACTTGCGAATTCGATCGACATACAACCATCGAAGAGCGGAACGACGTTGGTTAACGTGACGGTATTCAAATCCGGATCTGTTAGTGACAAAACAAGTTTACGGACGCGGAAGGGAAAACGCACATGTGTTATATCGGCCTTCGTGGAAGTTGTCTGTGTTGGGAACTTTTGCCAACAAGTTGGATTATTTTATCTGCAACGATTCCTGCCCTGGATGTCGATGGAGTTTTAATCGTACAAAAATAAGTTGATTAAATTTTGTTATACAGCTTATAAACATCATACGCTGTTTTGTTGTATATAATAACAGTGATTGATAGTAATAATAATGTGTAGAGCTTATTATTAAAATGGACTATTGACGTTGATGCACGTTTATTTAAAGAGCATTGAACATACGGAATTCTCATAAAGAGAAGTTCACTATTTTATGCGAAAATTAGCACGAAAAAAATTAAATTGGCTAAATTTCAATGAAGTTGAATGATTGATAATATTAATTTTTTTTTTAACTAAACCTGTATTTGGCCAACTAGGGGTAGATTATGGTGCTCTTTTCTTTGTTGTTATTTACTGTTATAATCATGTTTTACAATATATGTGTACATGACGTGGAGTTTTTTGTGTTTCATTCAAACTAATAGGAGGCGGGTAGGATGTAAGCTAGACTCCATCAACCTCCAGCAGCAGTGAGAACCGCCAAAAAAGTATTCGGAACACCCACCTTCCAAGAAGATTTATTTGTGTTATTTTCTTCAGGTGAGTGAAACTTGGACAGTAAGAGAAACAGACAGGAAAAATATAGAAAACTTTGAAATGTGGTGCTACATGCTTATGATAAAGGTGTATTGGACAAAGTTAAGAGCAATGAGGTAACATCTTAGGATTAAGAAATGCGACTTGCATTTGTCGGTAGGCTGGATGTTGGGTGAACCAATTTAACTATACTGAACACTAAGTACAACAAAGCATTTTAACATCGCGACTTATAACGTTTTTTTCGCTAAAACGACGTTGTATAGAATAGGTTTCTTTCAAAAGCTCAGTTTGTATTTATACAGATTGATCAACGTGCTTCAAAACAGTTCCCATCGCGATAACGTGTGACATATTTTGCGAACATAAGTAAAAATATATTTCTCAGAGAGTAGCTGCGAATTATTCCTAGAAGAATAGTCAATTAACGCAAACAAACATACTATAATGACTTACATTAAAATTTCTTGTTCGCTTGGAAAAGCAACATTCATTTTAAAGGTTCCGGTACGTATACAACTTTACATACAGCCAAATGAAACGAAACGTATAGCGGGTTACCTAACTTATAGAAACGACAGCGATTTGTTATATTACCGACCGGGAATACCGAGAATGAAATTAATTGGGGGAAGGTTTATCGCTAGTACACTTGAATGAGCTCAACGTCTGTAAGATAACAAAATATAATTTCTCAATACAAACTGTTGTGTTAGTCGTTGAATGAAGGCGCGCGTAACACAACCTAACAAGAATTGGACAAGAACCACGTTCTGTCTTTCGAGGTTAAAACAGTGAGGAAAGACTTTATTACCATTAATAAGTTGGTGCTTTATTTCTAAATAGTTACAACCTAATAACGCAACACAAACCATTAAAGACTTTTATATTTGCACTGTGCAGCTGTTTCGAACGTGGTTCGAAGAATAAACTACTGGAAATAATAAGCAGGCGCGGGACGTATTTCACAGAAGAAACTATTAAAAGAGTAGCGGTTGGCTTCTTTTAACGAATTTGAAAAGCGATGATGTTTAATGATAAGCAAACATTTCAGGAAACTAGAACGCGTGCTTTTAACCTTTGCAGAGCAGCAGACTATAGAATGAATCCTGAAGCAAATATTTCAGAGAATGTGGAAACTGTTATAGGATATATTCCACATTACCTAAGGAAATTCTATAGGAGGTGTTAAATATTCATTTTAATTGGAATAGCATAAAACGCGGGCCAGATTAGAATTTGTAGGATGCATTTAATTAAGGCAGTTGGAAATTAATGCAAAAATCACTCGATTTCAGAAATTTAACGTAATAAAATGGTAAAGGAAGAAAGAAATATATAAAAATCAGTACACAATAGAAGGATATGATAAGACAAATTCTAAGGCACGAGGGGAATACTGCGGGATATATTAGAAGAATAGAAAGAAGCAGAAAGAGAGATAGAGTTAGACCTAGATTAGACTATTGCACACAGATAGTGAAAGATTTAGGCTGTGGGAATTTCAGAAAAATGTGTAAGATAGCTTAGAGCAGGAAACTATGGAGGCACGAGTCCAACCAGTTTCAAGACTGAAAACCTAATGATGACCATGTTTTATTTACAGTTTTTATAAAATATAATCGATATATTTCATATTTTGCTTTTTTCAACAACATACTTTTTATTTTTGAATTTTAAAACTGCGTTTTTTATAAAGTTGCAGTTTGTAATGTTTAACAAAATGTTATTTTTAATATAATTGGCTGCATTCATTAGCAAAATTTACCATGGTTGGATACAGTATTGTACAATAGAGTGTTAAATGATAGTTATTGATATTCAAAAGTTGAATAAAATACTATACATTATACAATACGTTCTAGATTTGGTTTCAATTGATACTCTGCAGTAAAAAATTATTCGTATTTTTATAATGGAACGTTTTATTATGTAATGTTAATATTTGTTATAATACAAATTATGCACACCACGTCATTATCGATTCTCAGAATTTTTAACGTGTGATTTTCTTTTGTTGATTAGAGCATCCCTGATTATGTTCCAACAACAATCTGCGAGCATTGTGGGAATCCACTTCTCTTGGTATCAGTTTTCACAAATCACAATGTCTTTGTGAAACCTTTCACAACGTTTGTCACTCACAGACCCTAAATTTGCGTGGAAAAAGTCAAAATGCGGGAAGAGAAAATGAATTTTCAAAGACATGTTGCAACCCATATTGCTTATATCGAAATTAAAAGATTCACAACTCGTTCGTAATTTTTTGCCTTTGTATTTCCCAAGAAATTGGATCAGACCTCTAAACTATACCCATGCGGCAGCCTCACTCTGTTAGTTTTGAATCGAATATACTGTCCTTTATGGCTAATTTGCGACCCAATAAAAATTCCTTCTTCTACTTTTGCTTCACTTAGTCTGGAAAACTTTTATCTCAGATATTGGAATCCTTCACCGCCTTTATTTAAAGTTTTTACAGAGTTTTTCTTCATTCACTTTTATGTGTAGAGGCGGTGGAAAAACTTTCTTAGCATCAACGAGAGAAAGATTTAGGACAATTTTTTTCTCCACCAACAAGGTTTTCTCGCATTTTCCAGTCTTTTACAAAGTAGGGTTCATCCTTTGCTCTGCTGTCCCATCCACAGAGAAAACAGCAGTACTTGCTGTAACTCAACTGCTTTCCTAACAATTCCCAAAGAAGATTAAGAAAAATGCTAAACAAACCACAACAAACATACATGGAGTATTTAAAAGTAGTTTGGCTTTAAAATCGCCATATATGTTCCACTCATGTTCTATATAACTAATTTTTTCAAGTAAAGTTTTCATATTGTCATAATTTTTCTCCATATATATTACGTGGGTAATAGGAACAGAGGGGTACGAATTTCCATTGTGAAGGAGAACTCTCTTCAAGCTTAAAGTAGATGAACCAATACATAGTATCCTCTCATTAGTTTTGTATTTACATCCTAATGCATCCATTAGTTCAGAAACATCTACACAGTACACCAATTGATCACACCATGTAAAAAATAAAGAAAATCTTGTACACTCTGATATGTGGAAATATGCGTCACTTTGTAATATATTCCAACCTTGCAACTTGGATTCCAACAGTTCGGCTTGAGTTTTGACAAATTTAAATCCCGTACTAAGTCGTTAAGCTCATTTTGTGAAAGTAAATGGGGAATACTTATAATCAAATGGTTGGAAATCAGGATCCGTGGCTTCTTTCATAGGTTCAACAACATTATCTTCAGCAGCATTCATATAATCGTTACGTGTATATACGTCCAGGTAAATTCTGTCTGTGAAGAACTGATGTGAAAGCTGATTCCATGTTTGAGTACTGTATAGTATGCTTCCATTTCAGTAAAATTTTAAATAGATTCGTCAAGCAAAAATAGCAATCTGTAACATGATTTTAGGTTCTCTCCATACCATAGGCACTGCAAAAGTCATTGACTTACTCGTACAGTTAAGCCATCCTCTTAAATTCACAGCACACGTTGCAGAAGTGATATGCGGCGCCTAATATTTATCCTGATCTCCTAGTTTACATCCAATATAAAGCTCATAATATTTTTTGATTATCGTAGTTTTCGTCTTTTTGTGAGATTTAATCGTAAACTCGCAACACGTAACAAGACGTATCCGGTTGATTTATACATTTTTGCGACATTCTATAAAGTCTATAAGCAACATATACTGTACAGTAAAATATTATTTCTTTAGTTTATATTATATACCTATTTCTAGACGCGTTTACGATATCCACTGCTGCCCGTCCTGTCTGCGGCGATTATATATCTTAAGTCAGCATTTCCAGTGATTTCTAGAACCTTCGCCAAACATTATAATGTAGTTTACATTCCAATTAAGAGTCACCCGTTGGATTGCGTTCGTTACAAAATGTTATGCAATGTAAACTGTCTTTAACGAATATCTTAATACCTGAGGGTGATACAAAAATTTTGAGTGCAGATTTGGTTTGAAAGACCAAAAATACATAATAGACGACCATAAGACATCAGGAAACAAAAAACCGTGTTGGTTTGCGTTATTTTTAATATAAATTAATGAGATAAAGCGAAAATAATTGTTCACAAGGAAAAGGCTGCATTTACAATTTAAAAGATCAATATCTCAAAAAGGACATTTTGCGAATGCGGTGTTTTGCCTTTAATGTAAATTAAAAAGTACTAAAATTTAGCACGAAATACTAAGTGAATTCTTAAGGATTTACGAATTTGAGACTGTTATCTCTACGTATTCAGTTTTCTAAACAGACTCAGTTAAATGAATTTTCGTGGTTTTGAAGTCTATAACTGCAAATGACGCAGCCGAATACTAAATGAAACGCAAATTTAACTAAATGTATCGTAATTTTGTTTCGAAACATCGAATAATTTACGCGTACGAAAATTTTATCAGAACTTGTAATTTATTTACTGATAAAGGATAAATGCAAAAATAAACTTTGTCGCAATTCTGATTCCGTTAAACCTACTTATTACTCAAGCGAAGACGTCAGAGTAAGCATATACAACAAGATTACCATTATAGTAATGTCAACTCAAATTTTTAGGTAAATTCAACTTCTTGTACTAGAATCTTCACATATGTTTGAGGACCTGACACAACGCACAAATCTATACTCTAGTTCGAGTTTAGGTTAGGGCGGTCGAGTCTCAGCGAAAGAAAGGCATAGTGGAATTAATTTAAGAGGGAAGTGTCGAAGAGAAGCTTGTTTACATAATATGATTACTTCTGCCTTTGTGGAACATTCGGAGACTGAATTGTATTTACCAAAAACCATTTCCAATGCCTCGGTATTAAGACCGCGAAATATATCGAATTATAAAGTGATAGCTGAGAATCATGCACGGCATTCAACGAAATTTGTATGAAAGGACTTTGGAAAACTGAAATCTATTATAAGTATTTGTTAAGGGAAATTTTATATTTTGAGTGTTTGTTATTTGGGAATATGAATTTGTTAGAAAAAGAATCCCTTTGGATATAATCAATTGTAAAAGATAATGTTCAGCTGCAAAAAAATTCGTAGAAATTTACTCAAATATAAATTTGCAATGAAGATAACGATAATTAACCCAAAATTTGTAAATGAGATTTATAATTACATTTACAGTATGGAAAACCAATCGAAAAAACACAAGTAATTATTGGTACCGTAATATGGGGTGAAATTGACTTTAAGGGGTGACTACATAGCGACGTAGAATATCTGAATTAAGCGTACGCATGTTGGGCGTTCGTGATAGGAAGGGAAAACTTTACGAAATATTAGGTAGTAGAAAAGAATTTATTCCATTTTATTAGATGAGCTTTTAGCAAAAAAGCACCTTGGAAATTTATGAGCTTTGGTAGTTTACATTTAATAACGTGCTATTTCAATGTAATATTAAATTAGGATGAAAAATTAAAACAGGAAAGCACTCAGTCCATTAAATACAAACGGTAATAAATATCGGCACTTTACATTCTTATATATTAAATAAAATAAAATAGATAGAAACCGAGAAATAACCATTCATATTAAAGTTATTTGTACACATTCACACGAGTCCAAAGAACATTGACCTTGAAGCTATACACCCCAAAAACCAGCCATAAAAATGTGTTGGGAACTCAACGGATACCGCAGCCATCGGAATTGAATGTAAAATCGTGGAAATGAGTAAGGCTTCACACGAACACAATGACAATGACCTCGAAAATAAGACAGTTTAGACCCACCATTCGAGAGAATGAAAACAGCAAGCAATGAACCCTTTGATATGAAACGTAAAACCACATACAGTACAAGAAGGAAACATCTTATCAGATTATTAAATACCGGACATCTGACAGAAATTTGCGAATTCGAACGACACGCAATCATGTGGGAACGGAACGACGTTGGTTAACGTGATGATATTCATACCCGGATCTGTTAGTAACAAAACAAGATTTCGCACGAGTAAGGAAAAACGCAGATGTGATATAGCGGTCTTCGTAGAAGTTGCCACAGTTGGGAGCTTTTTCCTAAAATAAGTTATAAACGTAATATGCCGTTTTGTTGTATTTAATAACAGTAATTGATAGTAATAATAATGTGTGAAACTTTTATTAAAAAGGACTATTAACGTTGATGCACGCTTATTTAAAGCGTATTGTACATACCGAATTCTCATAAAGACAAGTTCACTATTGTATGCGTAAATTAACACGGAAAATAAATTGGTTAAATTTCTATGAAGTTGAATCATAGCTAATATTAAGTATTTTTTAACTAAACGCGTATTTGGACAATTAGGGGTAGACCATGGTGCTCTTTTTTGTTGTTATTTACTGATACAATCATGTTTTACAATATAGATGTACACGACGAGGTGTTTTTGTGTTTAATTTAGGAGGTGAGAAGGATGTAAGCGATGCTCCATCAACCTCCAACAGCAGTGAGAACCGCCAAAGAGGTATTCGGAACACCTACCTTCCGAGAAAGCTTCATTTGTATTATTTTCTTCAGGTGGGTTGGCGCTTAAAAGCTTTACTCAGATAAAGGAGTTTTTAAAAATCTTTCAAGGTAAGCGTACAGGTATTTAGTAAAAGTGTTACAACTTGTATACCCGTAAGAGTATTATATTTGTTTTGATAGAACCCACTCCGCACCACTTAAAGCTAGTCGGTGCATAATTAACCGTTATGTCACTTCTCCCTCTGTACAGTAATATTAATTAAGTAACGTAATATCAATTTACCACGTAAAGCTAATACTTTTAATGAAACATTTGCATGTTTTGTGGCATGAAGCAATTGCTGCGAGAAATGATGCTGACGATGTGACATGTGCTTATTTAGAATTCTTAAGACAAGATAGATAAAAGAAACAATATTATGGATTGATAACTAATTGCTTAAGATAGAATAAAAACTGGGCGTTTAATTACTGATTGTCTACATATACGATACTTCTTGTGACACAAAAGAAATTACCTTAAAATACCTAGTCCTAAGTCATATATACATGGCTTCGGATGGTCTCCATGGTAGAATCGAGCATCGTTGCGCAAAAAAGAAATACTTACAAGACTTTGATAATTTTGTGCATACTTGTAAAGCAGCGTCTAATAATAAAATCGAGGTAGGATCCCATGAAGCTTCAGATTTTATGAATTTAAAAAACACGATTAAAGTTCGAACTTCTGCAAAAATGATGCCACTTTTTAAAAACATTATTGAAGTATGCTTCCTTAAAGGATTATTGGGCTTCGCATATAAAAGAATTTTTACAATCTATATAAATGTTGAGAATGTATTGAAGAAACAATTGTTAGTCGTGTTTCCCCCCCAAAAAAAAACCAAGAGGAATTTCAAAAGAAAAAAAATCTACAATTATAATATTGCAGTGGGGAAAGATAAATGACAGCAGGCAGCCATTTTGGAAAAAATCGCCAACAAATGAGCATTCTGAAGATCTATTAAAACTAGGCATATGTTTTTAACAAATAATATTCATTTCACAATGTTCTAGAAACATGTTTTACTTTTATGGATTACATTCTAGTTAGACAACAGCTTAGGAATCAAGTAAAAGACTGTAGAAGCCACCCGGCAGCAGATAGACACTGAGCCCAACATAGTAATTGTGAAAGCCGAGCTTAGACTTAAAAATTTGAAAAAAAAGGAACGTAGAAAGGCACTTCGACCGTGGGAAACTAAAAAACAAAGATACCTACAAAAGATTTGAGAAAAAGTCAAAACTAAAAGCTATCGGAAAAATTTCCGATATTAATGAAGTAGAATCAGATTGGAATAACTTTAAATCCAGTTTAGATATGGCGGCCAGAGATATTCTGGGGTATAAACAAAAAGAAAATAAGAAAGGCAAAAATACAAAAACAAACCACACGAAGCAGGGAACAGACACAAAGGAATACAATGGAAAATTATTCACAAAGGTAGGAAAGCTAAAGAACAATAAATTGAGGAAAAGTGCAAAGAGATACAAAATAAGGTGGAAATATATGATTCATATTCAAAGGTTAAATTCGTATGTCAAGTTTTTAAAGGTTAGAAATGATGTTATCATTGTAATCAGTACAGTCGTAATCAAGTTGTTTAGATTAATACGGTATTATGCTGGCGTCAGATGATCTCATCGTCTGAGCGCAAAGACAGGCCATATAAAATTTCGTACTAGCTTGAATAAATGCAAAATACATGTTTCTGATTTTAGGTCCACGATAGGTAAATTTAAACAGATATGTAGGTTATATAGAAAAAGCGACACGAGGTACGTTCATTCGCTTAATTCATCTGTCCAACGTTTGCCGAGGATGTCTCGAACGATTTTAAGAAGGGTAGATCTATTGTTCATAGAGCATTTCGTACATAACATTCAAACCATCGACATGCCGCGTTGGTAGATCAATTACTTTGACTCAAAGTTATCGAACAAAGACAAGAAGTAGTCTTATTATGTTCGGAAAATGCCCTGCCAAGTGGATCAGTTTGAATTTTAGGAATACATTGGTTCCCAGATCAACAACCTTATGTTGGAAATAATCATGTTGTGGAGGAACAAGTCGATAGCAGTTTCCACTCGATATTTAATCATGCTTCTAGGTAAGTACAAAACAATTTATTATAGCAAAATTGCAACTATACCGTTACAGATATAGAAAAAATCCAAATATAAACATGTCTTTACACCATTATACACTAACTGTTTCTAACTATACACACTTACACACTTACGTTTTCATAACAAATACATAATACAGTATTAAGCAAGTATTAAAAATCAAATATATCGCAAATCCACTTAATTAGAACCATAATCTAAACACACACACACAAGTCAGTTCATGCATTAAATTTCGATTGTTTATTTAGTTACAAACCTATTTTCTGGTACAGTGTCAGCTGGGATTTATCAGTACATGACGGGTGATTGATTATCGTTTCGGTGGATACCATAAGAAGCCGTTACCGACTTCGTCTTCAACAATAGGGTTATTTCCAACACATTGTTGTCGATCTGGGAAGCAATGTGTCCCTAGAATTGAAACTAACCACTTGGCAGGATATTATCCAAATATAATAAGACTACTTCTCGGCTTTGTTCGATAACCTCTAGTCGAGTTAATTGACCGACCAACGCGGAATGTAAATGGTTTGGATGTTATGTACGAAGTGCTCTATGAAGAATGGGTCAACCCTTCGTAAAATCATTCAAAAAATCTTCGGCAAGCTTCGGACATATGAATTAAAAGTATAAAATGAACATACCTCGTGAAGTTCTCCCTATCTAACCTATATATCTACTTAAATTTACATATCGTGGACCTAGAATCAGAAACAGGAATTTTGCATTTATTCGAGTTAGCACAAACCTGTATATGACCTGTCTTCGCGCTCAGACGATGAGATCATCTTGAGCTAGTATAATACCTTATTAATCAAAACAACTGGATCGCGACTGTACTAATTATAATGATGACATCGTCTCTAACCTTTAAAAACTGACATGAATTTAACAACTTTTGAATATAAATCATATATGATACAAAATAATTTTATGTTAGATCAAAATTATAGTAACCTAAAAATTATATTTCTTAAAAGGAATAACCTAATCCAATTGGTGAAATTTATTAATACAGAAATTATTAAACTTGAATGTGATCATAAGTATTTCTAAGAAACGCCACAAATGTAGTCGAAAAGAGTGATGTAACAAAAAAATTGCTCGTAATTTAGTTGATTAATGTGTACACTTTAGTAAAAAGGTACCTATAGTTAGGCGTACTTCTCTTTAATATTTAGGAATACTATATAACATTTTGTTCTATTTATCATTGCGTTAGCGGTTAGTCATTTATTTTTAATACATGAATATTTATAATTTTGTGAATTGGCAACTTTATTTTTGCCTAATTTTTCCTTCACACAAGATAAAGATATTATAATTTAATTATTATTATTATTATTATTATTATTATTATTATTATTATTATTATTATTATTATTTATTAGCTAGAGGTGGACTGTTTGATTCACTTTTCATGGTTAGCTTTTTATGCTCCAGAACAACCCTGTTCATAATGAAAAAGCAGCATTTGGTATATTAAAACATCATTATTTCAAAATAGCCTTTTTGCAAATACGGTGTTGCCTTTGTACGGTAGATGGCGACCCTTTGCCATTGTACCCGCTATCACCTCCTTCGAAAGCTCCAACTCTAATTGGGGAGCGGTACCGCTCTCATTAGAAACCTATGCGCTAAACCATAAGTTACTCTGTTGGTATTAATTAAAATGCATTAAAATTTAGCACAAAATGCAAGTGAATTCTTAAAGATTTTCGAATTTGAGACCCTTATCTCTACATATTCAGTTTTATAAAGGGGCTCAGTTTAATGTATTTCCTGGTTTTAAAGTCTATAACTGCTAATGACGCAGACGAATACTAAATCAAACGCAAATTACCACTGCAAAAAATGGTAGACGTACTTTGAGCTAAACATCTCCTGAACGAGCATTCTCGTTCTAATGATTATTATCGATTACATTCTTGGGGTCGTTGGCCACATCTTACCCATTTAACTAAACTTATATCGCAATTTTGTTTCGAAATAACGGATAATTTGCTGCGTTGGAATATTTTATCATAACTTGTAATTTATTTACTGATAAAGGATGAATCCAAAAATAAACTTTGTCGCAATTCTAATTCCGTTAAACCTACTTACTACTCAGGCGAAGACGTCAAGTAAGCAAGCATATACAACAAAATTACCATTATAATATTGTCGATTCAAATTTTTAGGTAAATTTAACTTCTTGCACTAGAATCTTCACATATGTTTGAGGACCTGACACAACGCACAAATCTATACTCTAGTTCGAATTTAGGTTAGGGCGGTCGAGTCCTAGCGAAAGGAAGCCATAGTGGAATTAATGTAAGAGAGAAGTGTCGAAGAGAAGCTTGTTTACATAATATGATTACTTCTTCCTTTGTGGAACATTCTGAGATTGAATTTTCTTTGCCAAAGACCATAACGAATGTCTCAGTATTAAGACTGAAACCTTTACGACTATCTAGTTATACAGTGATAGCTGAAAATCACGCAAAGCATTCGACGAAATTTGTATAAAAGGAATTCGGAAAACTGAAATCTATTTGTTAAGAGGAATTTTTATATTTTGAAGTTTGTCATTTGGGAATATGAATTTGTTAAAAAAAGCCGTTTCGACATAATCATTGTAAAAGATAATATTCATCTGCAATATAAATTCGTAGAAATTTACGTCAATAAAATTTTGCAATGAAGACAACGATAATTAAACCCGAAGTTTTGTAAATGATTCTTATAATTACTTTTACAGTATGGAAAACCAATCGGACAAGAGAAAGTAGGTTACTAGTTCTGTATTTATATGATCGATCTGAAAAAATACAAGTAATTCTTGGTACCGTAATATGAGGTGAAATTGACTTTAAGGGGCGACTTTGATAACTACACGGCGACGTAGAATATCTGAATTAAATGCACGCTTGTTCGTGATAGGAAAAGAAAAAATTAATTTTCAACAGGCAGAATAAATGTCGATGTATTTGTATATCATGATTTCGCGAAGAGTAGTTTTAATTAAGCACGATTGTTCAATTTTTTTTAGTTCTATAAGGGAAGTCAGGCAACAAATTTAAACCACCAAATCATAAAATTATTTCTTTTGTAATACATTGATGAACGAAACTCAAATCTATGACTTATTGAAAAAACGCAAAAAGAAAAAAGATTTTCATATTACGCATTACGAATCCGAATACAAAGACGCAAGTATACCTAATTACCAGAGATAGTTTTGGGATTACGCATTACGAACCCGAATACAACGACGCAGGTATACGTAATTACCAGAGATAGTTTTGGGTAAACATATCAATGGCAACGGTAAATTTTTATAACGTAATTATGTTATTTTACAAAAGCTTTTAGAATAATTAATGATTAAATAACAGTGGGATTTTCAATATTTATATTTCGTACAATGATTATCCCACAGATAGAAGTTTTTATACTTTTCAGTAGAAATAATTAAAATTAAAGTTACAGGGAAACAAGTCTAGGTTATAGTTACATAGTAACCCCCAGATAAGATAAAAATAATATGGTTACAATAACATCAAATCAGTTAGATGCAGCCGATAACCTGAATAGAATTCACATATATTTTGTTACAAATAACCTCACCAGACATGTTAACAACATATAATGTAAAATGTTTCAATGTAATCTACTACATAATGCTCAAGACATAAGATAACATTAATTATGCATTTCTCACTTGATCTAATGTAAGCTCGATATCAGTGATCGTAATACAATGACATATTCAACGAAGGCATAGCAAGTGGGGAATAAACGATAGATAGATAGTAGATGGAAGCAAAAAGGAGATTAATCGTGAGCAGGTAACGAGAACACATGTGAGGATGATAGTTGAAAGGGTAGTGGAGGAAACCCCCTGGACTATGAGATTAACCAACGGGGGTTAAACGTGATGATATCCTTAGATGTGATTTTCCAATGCTCTACCCGAAGCTACTACATTGGCTAGGAAGCGAGTTTTTTTTTACCTGGAAAATTTTGAATTTTGCCGAACCCTTGCTGTTCCAAGAAAAGCAGGGATCTTTAACGTGCGTGACAACACTCACACACGGGACCTCCATTTTACCTCTCATCCGAACGAAGGTGTATTTTTGTGAAAAATGCTCGTCTAACATTTTTCAAGCGGTACGTGATGATATCCACGGATCACATAAACAACGACACGACAACGAAGGTAGAAGTTTGGACAGATTGGTTCCAAACCAACATAATTTTTTTGATCATAGATATATTGTTTGAAAGAAAAAGCAGTTGTGGCAATATTGGATTCTACCCATTGATTTTAATATTTGTAAGAAAGTATTTTTGCGATTACATGTAAAATATTGTTTGTTAAAGAATATATATTGTCATTATAAGTATGATGTCCGATTCATGTGGTAGAGTGTTTGAGTATCAATGAGAAAGAGCAAATCTGGTCCCAAGCTTCATATTTTTCTTCCTTCAATTACTAGCTCGAGATGAGACGATCGTTTAGCGTTTGCTTAGCGATTTAAATTGTATAGTTCTATTACTTACCAATGTGTATCGTTTACTGATTTTACTTAAGTAAATTTAGCTTCACAAATATGACACTGAAAATATAAAGCTGCAGCTTGGCAACAACCACGACTGCTATGCATCGGCACTGCACGTGCGAGCGGTGATTTACTCTCACGATACAGGTAACTCTAACGGTGCGTCGAAGCACCCTTGTGCTAATTTTTGAACAATCTAAGTTGTCAACATAAAAGCTCTACAACCTATTTCCATAAAGATGTATGTCAATATTAACATAAAAAGAAATTTTAATCGAACGTGTTTATCAATTTGTTCTCAATTAAGTATGATATGCCTAAAAATGCGAATTTTGTTTATGTTAAAAAATAAAATGGGATATAAGAAAGCAGCAAATTAATTTTTGTATGTGCAAAAGTGTAAACAAACGCTAGTTAATATGTTTAAAGTTAGTAAATAGTAAAATATACTACAAGCCAGTATGAAAGTGTTTCATTGCTGTCCAGGGTGATATTGGTGACCGACGCGCAAGGCACGGGGGTCAGCAAGAACTCGAGGCGGCAATGAAATCTACAACTAGCTATGCAAGTTACGTCTCGGGCCTTGGGAGCTGCCTTTTTAAAAAGTCTTCTAAAACTTCTTGTAACAATTTATTTATTAAACAGAAATTGCAATTGAAATTTTGACAAACAATATTGAATTATTCTAAGTCGAAATTTATAATTGGAGTTTAAATTAGGGCAAGAAGCCTAAACAAACAACAATATAAAAGCTGAAATACTCAAGACTGACTGACTGATCTGGGGCTCCCGGGGTATTTATGTTGTCCCTGCCCCTCACATGTCTGTGGGAACTTGCAGAGCTCATGTCTGCTTATTTCTTTATTCTATTCATTATACAATGTAACAATCTTAATTTCTAATAATTGCGGTTTCTTAACCGTCTATGACCTGCACCTGCAGTATCACTTACGTCTGGAATACAATGTATTCACATCCGTTCTCACAACTTGCTTGCGAACTTTCAATAACCTTTTCTTATTTATCCTTGAATTTACAATGTTGCATCTAACTTAAGTTTCTTTATAATTTCCTAATAATTTCTATTTGGTTGTACATATATGAATTGGGGGATACGTAACTTGCATACTATTTTATTCTGTATTTTAGTTAGTAATTTTCGTGAAGTCGAACATCATATTGAAGTACTACGAATTGATTGATTATATAGTTGCACTTCTTTGGAGAGGCATCGATCTTGATATAATTTATTAGCCTTGTCAATATACTGCATGAATGCGGAACTTTCAGTTCTGACTCAAGAAACGTTAAGAGACAAAGAAATCGTTGATTTTTCAAACTTCCATGAGTTTACAATGTACTTGTTGCAGCATGGTTACAATTAAACTATCAAACCAATAAAAATGTAGGTCATCAATTGCGAATACTTGATATATTCATCAGATATCGGGAAATAATAAACTGGATTTGTTAAAATTTAGACAAAAAATCATTGACAAATTATTGAACGATAAAAGCGCCATAAAACATTAGCCGCAAAACAAAATCTAAATATTTTATGTAAAATTTTGATGGAAATGCAGGAAAATTAAGAAAAAGAGGCACAGAGTATAATATGTTACCTCTTCAAGGAGGCAGTACAGTTGCTTTCAAGAAAGCTAAACGGATAGTGACAGTTTTATGGGGAATGTAAGAGTCAGCCCGCAGTGTGTATGAAATGTTTAAAATATGTATCGAGCTATATAAGTTGTACTATTTGTATATTTCACATACAATAAATTATTTTTATTTGATTTTCCATCTATTATTGTAAAATTGAATATTACTATATTCTAGATTACATAACACAGATTTTCTGTGTTCTAAAGATATTATGCTCTACTTCGCACCGAAATCGGCAGAAATTATAAATATATTGCAATTTCAACACCGGATCTATGCGCCATCTGTCGAACGCGTCAACACCATTAACTAGGCCACGCCTCTAGAACACCTCTAGCACATTAAAATAAAATTGATGTACCACCGGTGTACACGCCGCCTGATGGGGGCTACTCCTCTAGAACAACCAACATCAATAGCGCATCCATTCGAATAAAATCCGTGTAACACTAATGGTACACGCCGGCCGATGAAGCGACCATGAGTGTATCACCGAGGGTACATTTCGAAGTGAACGTGTTAAGACGTATAAATAAGATCAATCTTTGAATTTGTTTGTTTACTACTGTAAATGATTATGGAAAAACTTTGTTATAGTCGAAATCGGGAAAGAATGAATGCACGTTATAGGTTGCTGAATTAAAAAACGACATACTTTCAAATCTTATGCATTAAGTATATTCCGATAGATCCTTTAAAAGTATGTCGTTTTTTAATTCAGAAACCTATAACGTGCATTCATTCTTTCCTGATTTCGACTATATTATGTGTTCTGTACTAAATACAGTATATCAAAATTATATCATTTATGCGTAAACATTGTGGTAATAGTTTAGAAAATATTTTGAAAATAGTGATGAAGAAACGAGCTAAAGTTGTAGTCAATTGCTCAGGAAAAGCTTGCTTTAAGTCCACACGATGACAAATGACATTTGATTCCTAGTTCTTAGACATTACTCGATTATGGAAGAGAAAGAAGATATAATAGTGTTAGAAAATAAGTTGTTTGTATATCTATTGTAAATATAAATATTCATATAAGTTCTTATTAAAATTTTATATGATTTGACTTTTAGTTTAATGTTCATATTTGTGGTCTAATCTTGAACACGTGGTCTTATTATATCAAATGCTTTTAAGCTCCTCCATTGCCCAAGACGATTATAAGCCGAAAGTGGTATATGTTTGACCTTGAAAGTAAATGCTAGTCACGTTGATGTCACGTGATTTGAATGAATGACTTGGATGGTACAAAAATTACCAGAATGGACTTAAGATTTTTCCATAAGAAAATACATGTTTTGTCTCGTAGCAATAACTTTGCTTATCTACTATTATATTTTCATTTTGTGTTATTGCTTTTATTGTGGACACAGTGTAGCTTTATTTTGAAATTGTTTCATAAGCTAGTGGTAAGATATCCACATGAAAATAAATGCATTATAAAGCTATCGTTCTTCTAAGTTAGCGCTGCATAAGGATTACGTACATAACAGTAAAGTGATATACTTACACTTCAGTTAGCTTAACCGCGAGAATTGTATTTTCAACAAAATTTTGCGCAGTTGCAAAACTTCGAATTTTTTCAATAGAGTCCAGATAATTTATGGGGTGTATAAATTTTCTTGTAAAAACCATTTAACTTGAAGATTGGACCCGTGATTATTATTCAATGCGACTATTGAAGCTACTACAGCATGTCATAATCTATATTTTCTCAATAGTCGCTCTTTTACTTCAATTGAAGACTAAGCATAAAAGAATCCATACAGCCATAAGCTCAAAAGAGTCAAACAGATCATTTAACATTGACCCAAAAGGTTTTATTCGTACTGGATCACGTTTTTAATTAAGCATCGATACATTCAATTTTAATCAACCAGTAGAATTCTACAAAACGATATGAAGTTCAAAAATATTTAATCATTTATTGCTACGGTTTATTTTGACTGTATCGTTGCTTCTAGGTCGCTGTCTACTATTAACCATCTTTACTTGCTCGTTCCAATAATATCTTTGGCTTCTATTACTCAATCCTATTGTCGTTTTTCTACTCAATGCATTTTAGCTTAGTCGGTATTTTAAACACAGCTGCGAGTATTTTTGAACCTTGTTAGACAATGATTTCTTGCCATTCGCTGATAGAGTCAGCTCTGTTGGTTTTCAAAGATCATAGTATCGTAATCATTGACATCCCCCATAATTTCTTCCTCGCGAAGCTAAGAGGATAAGTTGAACTTTAGTAGGAGCTCCCGTCCCTTCCTTTTCAGATGTAAATAATCACAGGTAATGAGGCTTGGTATATATCACGTACCATACAGCTTTCCCAAGCTCAGTCGTTGAATTTATTTCTACTACGATACTCCTGGCAGAACGTCCCTGTCCGCTAAACTCTTTTACAGCTGAAAATCTTAGTGATTTCGCAGTGTTGTATTGGTAAGGATTCCTGTTAGTTAAATGTCATTGGAGTGATGTTTTGTTTTTATAGAGTTAAATCTTGTGTACACGGTCCATTGGCTTATTTAAGCCTGAACTTCAGTAATTGTTCACAATCAGGAATGTACGTAAAGTTGAGAAGGGGGGAGGGTCGTAAGTCAGCCATGGTAGAAGTCGACACGTGCTGGCTGGTGTTTAAGAGTCGGAATGGTACTCTGCCTTTTTGGGATCTTCCAGTCGCGAATCGTCTATTAGCATTTCCGTTGTTTGGTGTGGATTGTAAGACACCGTTGAAACTGTTTGAAGTGGAAATCCACTATTTCCTCCTGGGATTACTTCTACAAATGTGCTGTACGTACACATTACGCCATTACGTTTTTGAAACCTTTTCGTTACCGAGTGGTATCTGCAGAGAAGCTTCGCTCTCTACCAACCTCCATAGGATACCCTTGGAAAGGTAAATTATCGTTTAGTCTAGATGCACCTTCGTATGCATTATTAGTATATTAATTCAGGTATTCCCTAGGTTTCGTTTGTGGGTTAGAAGTTGTTACGTAATTCGTGACCCCACGTTGGGCGCCAAATTTGTTACGTTTTTTTTTTCGTGGCAGCCACGTTGGGCGCCAAATTTATGCTACGTTGGCTCGTAGCCGTGCGTAACACCAAGAAAATAAGAGAAATGACCGGGTTCAATCGGAGAGTAGGGGGGGTTGTAGAAAGCAGACCAACATATATTGTATGCGGCGGTAAGGAGTTAGTGACAATACCTGCAAGAGAATTAGTTAAGCAAACCTGAAAAAAAAGAGAATAAGCATAGCAGCAATGAAAAGTCTAAGTTATTCAGTACTTTGTAGAATGTAAAAAAAAGAAACTATTTAGATAAACTATATTATAACAACGGTAAAAGCAATACGGAAAATTGTTTAGTACAAAGTGAGGTAATATTGGGGAGTAGCAGAAACGTTTCTTCACACACCAATTAAACATAAATCAGATAAAATGTTGACAAAAGATAAATAGATAAGACACAATTGGTATGAGTAATTTAGTAGTATTGATTTTCTTTCTTTCTTTTTTTTTCTATGTTTTAAAATAGCATGCAAGTCTATTGTAAAAGGTATCAGAACGACAAAGATATGGTAAAGCAACGGATAGATATTTAAAGTAATAACCAGTAGGAAATAGTTCAACTTACAAAAGTCCTTCAGCAACGCTTCCTTGCAACTGAAGTGTGGGATTCAACGATGTCCTGCACTAACGAAGCACTTCACCCTTGACTGTGAGGGTGTTGATGGAACTTATCACACGTTACACTAATCACACCTACGTATTTCACTGGTGTTAGCAGCAGACATTATCACGCGTCGGAACTATGTAGCCTTGATAAATTTCTTGGTAATTCTATTTCCTAAGACAACAATTTCGAAATATTCTGAAGCACTAGTTTAATTTCAACTGGGACCAAAGGTATATTATTTTCATAAACATCCCAAAAAGCAGTGAGAAATTTCAACCAATACTTTTGTAAGCCGGTAATCTGTTATATTTCACAAATAACAAAATTTGCGCAAGCAATGATCTATTTTAGATTCTTTGTTGTTAGAAAATTCAGAAACTACAGTATCACTGTATTTAAATAATTCAAAGTATGTGCTACTCTGAAAAGAAAAGGACCGCGAAACTAGATCTCACACACAGTTTCAATATTAAAAGACAAAACAACTAAAAAGAACCATAATGGGTAAAGCACGTGTATCACTAAAGCAAGTCCGTCAAATGTTCCTTAAAACATTTATCTCACAAGAAAAACAACTAAAAACAATTAGTAGGCACGCGTAAGCAATAAAAACCGTCCGTCAAATGTTCCGTAAAACACACGTGCAGGTCGAGTCAACACGTTCGCCTATCAGGCATACTTCCTTCAAAAGGAATTAGAACTACACTTTGTACAGTTAATATACAATTTTTATTTCACAAGAAAACAACTAAAAATCGTGCCGTGCTCGTACATGAACAATACGAAAATTAATTCCGCATTCATTCTCACTATTGTCAAAAGCAAAGAGGAAACAGTATTTTTAACGTACTTAGTATATCGGAACAAAGAACAAAACACGACTGTCCGTCTGTTTATTCAACTCGTTCTATTACAACCGCTTATCGTATCTTATCTAGACTTGTATATCCACATAAGGAACAAAATTTATATTTACGGCAAGACAAGAGCGATGCAATCTATTCATTATAACACGACACATTTCGTCAACGAGTTAATAAATATTAAATATAGAAATAGTAATTTGTAGAAATGTATTTAGAAATTGGGAAACTGAGTAAAATACCGAAAATGCCCGTTACAAAGTGTTTCTTTTGCTATCCTCTCAGTCCTTGTTGAGGACACCGTTATTCCAAAATTAGGATGTACAGACGCTGAAGTCTCGAGTAAGAATCCAAACGAGTAATTATATTGTTACAGTGCGCAAATCGTATAACCGCTGCAACTGTGAGTATTTAGTTAGTATAAGCGCTACTTTATTAGTTAAATTATTTAGGCATATTGCTGACGTATTTTATGTATACTCTGCATCAGATTGTATTCCCTGTTAGCGAACAAAGAAATAATATTATTTTGGGTAGTATCAGCTGATACAATTGTTCAGACACTTTTATAATTTTCATTTCTGTTTATATGTACTTTAGTTAATAAAACGAGTTTGTTTACTCTTTACTGTTGAACTTGTAACCAATCCCACACCTCCCCTTAAGATTAATCTCATGCACAAACTGACTATATCTAAACCGCTAGCCGGGTTAATATCTGTAGTAGAAAATATCCGTATAAAGGAATATTTGGCGTAACATTATAACTTAAAAAAATAAGAGTGTGGTAGTGCGCCTTTGTTAATGGATAAACAAAGTCAATTTATTTAACGTAATCTATTAGTTGTCAAAGTTAGTTTGGTAAATTCTGAACAACCTTGTAGAAACAAATTGCAAAATTTAAACACATAGTTCGGAATGTGACAACTAAATTACGAGGCTGGTGTGATTTATTTCAAATAAACTCGTATTTAGCTTTTATCTCCTTCAACTTTTTCTTCTCATTCATGTATACACCGCTGCATACGTGTTTTCCACTGTTCAAAACAATGGCTATGGTTCATCAGTTGTCTGCCTCTTCAACAACTCTGCTGATTTTGTCCTTATATGTTGAAGAGACTTGCATGTGATTTAATGCTCCACCCGAAGGTACTACATTGGCCACGAGGCGAGCTTTTTGTTGCCTGGAAATTTATAATTTTTCCGAACACTTGCCGTTCCAGGCAAGGTAGGGATCTTTAACGTGCGTGCCAACACTCACACACGGGACCTCCATTTAACCTTTTACCCGAACGAGGGCGTAATTTTTGTGAAAAATGCTCACCTGCCATTTTTCAAGTAGTATGCCGTGTCGGAATACGAACCCAGGACCTTGGGATCGGTAGTCTTACGCTTACTACATTGATCCACGGCAACGCCTGTTGAACAGACTGAAAGTTTGTACTCTTCAATGCACTTATCACTTTTGGGAACAGGTAGAAGTCAAACAGTGCGAGATCTGGCGAATACGTACGATGAGCAAGTACAGTAATTCGCTTGTCCGCTAAAAACTGCGTCACAGATAGGGAATTGTGAGCTGACGCGTTGTCCTAATGGAGGATCTATGAGTAGTTCTTCCACAAATTCGGTCTTCACTCCCTTATTCTCTTTTTTAGCTTGATTAGGACTCCTAGGCACTCAACCGGTCATTCCGTTTGTGACTTTTTCAATTTCATAAACAATTTCAGGTTAATTTGATGCCCCATTTTTATGTCAACCATGATGGTGGCATTACTACGCAACACTGCTCGCTACAACTAACACTCGAATGCAAACTAACGCGGATAGCGATAAAACTATGAGTTACTGTTTCGAAAGTATCAAGATCAACGTCATTCCAATTACAATCTCGCCCGATGCGGCGGAAGGTGAGCAGTCTCATGACTTAATTGTCACACCTCGTAAAGGGTGTTATAGTACTTTAGACAATGTTAAATGTGAATGGAACTTTAACGTCAAATGTTTTTTGAGGTTAGTTTTGTGTTTTGACATCTTCAGTCGTTTACAAATCGAATCATGGAAAAGTTGGGCATTAAAGAACGTGTTAAAGTTATTGAAGCCTATTACGAAAATCGATGTTCAAACAAAAGCGCATTTCGAGCTCTATATAATTTCTTCGTCACGCATAATCGACTAACTAAGAGTACTATTGGCGAAATTGTGTAGAAATTCCAAGAAACTGGTTCTGTCGCAGATGTCAAGAAGCCAGTGCGTGCTCGTGCAGGATGCTCAACCGAAAATATTGCTGCCGTGAGGGAGAATGTGGCCTAGAGCCCAAAAACTTCTATTCAACATCGAGCACAGAAACTGCACTTGTCTACGGCCACTTTGCATCGGTTATTTTTAAAGCCATTACGTATTTAATCGCTCGAAAGCATTAATTTTTACTACATATAACTTCAAATTTACATGAAGTTAAATTCTCCACAGTGTCAAATGCTTTTCAGATTCTAATCTAAAACTTACCCATGGTATCTTGATCCCGATGCGGCATTTTCAATCTCTCAGGGATGGCGTGGGTAGCGTCGTGATGTCCTGTGTTTGATTAGCTAGCTCTATTTGGCGAAGCGCCGACACGTTGTTTAACGGTAGGAGAAAGAAACGAAAAGAGAAGGAATCATTGGAACATTTTTTTATTTGAAAATGATGCTGGGAATTCGGTCACAGTGAATGGCGAGCGCAATATTAAACAACTTTGTACGGCCAATATTGGATGATTATGCCATCGCTGACATGTGGTTTCAACAAACTGGCACCACGTGCCACACAGTCCACGCCACAATGACTGTACTGCATGAGAAGATTCCCGGGCGCATAATCTCCCAGCGAAGTCAATTGGCCACAGAAATCTTGCGATTTGACACCATTAGACTTATTTCTTTGGGGCCATTTGAAAAGTAAAGTCTATGCCAACAAGCCAACCACCATCCAGCAACTGAAAGACGAAATTTCACGCCACGATGAGATTGAGGAGCAATTATGGCGAGATGTTATAAAAAATTTTGATAAGTGAATCAACGTGTTCCGCCGGAGCCGTGGCGAACATTTAGCGGACATTATCTTCCAGATTTAATTGTAATGGATCAAATAAAATGTTTCCATTAAAGAACGCTTCAATTTTGTATAACACTGATTTTAATTAACGTTTAATATCGTCCGCCTTATTGTAACACCCTGTGTATTTATTGATTCTTGAAAATTATATTATCTAGGTCTTACAAAACTGTTACGGAGAATCGTGGATCATTATACAAATTTTCTTAGAAATTATTTAAAACACGATTATTAGATTGTACCTTATGCATATCTCACGCAAGTTTTGCAAAGTCACGTCACATACACCGCCAATACTTTACTTTGATTCAATTTATATAAAATCTACTGGAATATTTGTTAATTTTTTTTGTTTTACAGTTTTTCAGTTCAGCACTTGCAGATGATTTAAGCTGAAACAAATTAAAATTCTGCTAAATTAATAACATTGCTGAAACTGTAGTCTCTCAAACAGCAATGTCATTTCAGCGTGATGTTATCGATTACATACTAGGTCGTTGGCCAAAACTAATCTACCAAATTAAATACACCTACATTATAATTTTGAATTTGAAATAACTTATACACGCAATGATAAAGAACGATAAAAATTTGATGAATTTATTTAGCGGTGGAAAAAATGCATACATACCATACAACTTTAATTCTGATATTATTATTTAGTTGAAGACATCAAGATAAAGCACTATAATTCTTGACAGTACTACCATTTTGATTGTAAACGTAAATTTCCAGGCGAATGTGTAATTTAACTTTGCACTCGAGTGGTGTTCATGTTTTACATCAGCATGCGGCGCACAAATCTATACCCTGGTTCTCTGGTTCGTGTTCATATTAGGGCTGCGTCGGAGAAGAAAAACCATAAAGGTGACCCAGGTGGAGAGAGAAGCAGCTAAAGTGGTGTTTAAAATACAGATTAAATGCGGGTTGCTTAAACATATTAAACGGAATATTCAGAAAAAATCGACCCATCTGTTGAATGACCATAGTTTAAAACGATTCCATTTCTAACTATAATTACTTCACATATTAACAAATAAATGTGAAATAGTATTTGGAGAATGTATACGACCTCAAAATATTGACTGAAACCACTATTCTAAACAGTTCTCATTGGCAGTTGAACGAACTGAAACTTTTTCCATGATTAAAAATCCAAACAACGTCAACGTTGATAAGAACTGCCATGCAAGTTCATAATTAACCGCCATTTCATTATTAAAGCTTCCATTGCAGATATTGCAGTACTATATTCACCTGTTAATAATGAAATAAAGGGTGCTATAGAATTTTACAATCCACCTTTCTGGAAACAAACAACCAGGAGGTCAACAATGGTGTGCTATTTCGAAGTTACGCAAGCAAAAAACGAAGGAAAGTTATTTCACTATTTACAAATAGGGCTTGTTACAAATTATTTACAAAAATGATGCTATCTCAATGACGCCTAAATTACTATACGGTCTGTTCATTTTAAAACTTTCCACCCCAAATATTAGATTTAAAAAAATTTTGAAATTTTTTAAAATGCGCCAATTTTTGTTTCGTGAGGGAACTTTTTGACCTATAAACGAAGATGATCGGTTCATTTCCCCTTAACACCCCCATCCCTAAACATTAAGATTTTAAATAAAACAACCCTACTTGTTAAAGCTGGTTCCGTGGAAATTACAGTAGTTTAAAATTTTTGAAGTTGGTTAATGTTAAAGAAAGTTATCGTTAAAACAAGAATAGTAACTTTATGAATCCTTTAGTAATATGGCTTCCTAGGAAAATATTCAAAATAACAGAATGGATTATCATCATTATTAGGTCTTCTGTCCTGGAACTGGTTAGACGCGTACCATCATTGTTTCCTATTGTAAACTAACCTACACATTTCTCCGAAATTTGCACAGTCTGCATCTATCACTATCTAATCTAGGTCTACATCTACCTTTTTCTTATCTCTGCTTGTAATATATCCATACTATTCCCCGAAGATGCCATAGAACGTATTCTGCCCTTCTATTTCTCCCATTTTTTTCCACAGATATCCTCGTTCCCTACTATTTCTATAACCTATTTGTTATTAACCATGTCTGTCCATGCTATCATCCTCATACAACTGAAGCACAGCATTCCAAAAGGTTGTTACAGTTTTTCTGTCTGCTTTCCTACTGGCCGTATTTCATAGGCATACTGTGCTGTGCTCCACACATATGCTTTCAGCAAATTTCTTTTTGTTTCTATGTTTGTTGTCTTTCATCATAAGCGCTGTAGTTCGGTCTCCTTCTATTGTTTTACAATTATATAACCTATTTCTCCGATATTCAGTGGTTGTGAAGGGGGGTAAGCAGGCTGTGGCTGCCAAGTTCCCCCAGCACTTGAACATTTACCGATTTAATCTTTTTTCCAATATATTTTTTCGCACAGTAAACATTAATTGCAGATATTTCACAACCAGCACCTGTAAGTGTTTATAATAATCATCAGATTTATCTGCGCTTATTTTTTCGTCATTAGGTTTTCTGTCTCAAAACTGATTGGACACGTATCTGTACTTATTTATCTTCTGAGCTAGCTTACACAGTTCCTTGAAATTCTCACAAAGCGTGTATACAGCTCGGTTCCCCTATTGTTTTCTAATTTTATGCCCTATTTCACCGAGATTCAGTGAAGGGGGTTAAGCAGTTTGTGACTGCCAAGAACTCTCAACACTTAGACATTTGCCGAATTAATAGTTTTCCAGTAAATCCTTTCACACAATTTAACATTATTCGAGAATATTGCCCAACCAATACTTGTAGTGGCTTATAATAATCATCATGTTTAAGTACAGTTACTTTTTTCGTCATTAATTTATCCATCTTGGGACTGGTTGGATGCGTACCTCCATTAATTTCTATTCTGAGCTAACCTACACATTTCCCTGAAATTCCTACAGCCTACATCTTATACTATCCGTGTGCAGTAGTCTAACCTAGGTCTACCTCTACTTCTCCTTTTTCCTATATCTGCTTCTAATATATTTTGCACTATTCCCTCATGCCGTAGTATGTGACCAATCATCCAATCTCTCCTATTTTTACCGTTTTTCACATATTTCTTTCTTCCCTTACCATTTTAGTACCTCTTCGTTTTTAACTTTGTCTGTCCATGACCTTTTCATCATACGTCTGTAGCACCACATTTCAAAGCCTTCTACCTTTTTCTTGTCCGCTTCTCCTACTGTCCAGGCTTCACAGCCGTACAGTGCTGTTCTCCACACATATGTTTTAAGCAATCTTTTCCTTGTTTCTATGTTTGTTGTCTTTGAACACAGTAGTTGCTTTTTCTTGTTAAATGTAGCACGACCTTGTGCTAATCTTTGTTTTATACCTTTTGCGCTTTTCCCGTCTTGTGTTATTTGACTTCTTAGGTAGCAGAAATCTTTAACCTCGTGTAAGTTCGTGTTACATGGATTAATTGTAAGATAAATAATATTTTAGTTGTGTTATTTTTTCATTCATTCAAAATGGTTTACACTTTTACTGAAAGAACGGAAATAGTTTTTCTGTATAGTAAAAATGATGAATATGCTAGACAAACTGCTCGAATTCAATTTAAGACATCCTGACTAAAATTTTGTTCAACGTGACCTCTTTAATCCACAAATTCAAAGAAAAGAAGAAGCGTTGAAAATAAAGAGGGGTGCTTCTTGTTGTGTATGGGATATAGTTGTAGTAGTTTAGTAATAACAAAAGGTTTGTATATAATAACCAGAAACTTTATTAATTACGTACCGCTCTCATACATAAAACAGTAACATCTTTCCCAAAACAAAACCCCTGGTGTCCCAGACCTCCCTTACCTATATCAGCTATGTTGATTACGGTACCAAAGATATATTACCTCCCCTTTTCCTCATAAAATATCAATGTGGTACCTCTAATAGCTTAATCTTATCAGAGTGCTAATTCTGCATGAACGTCTCAATTGCGGAACCTCTGGTACATCTTTAGAAGTATTTGGTAACTCTATATTTTCGGGTAAGTTAAATTTGTCCCTAGATTGTTTCCGAGGACTATTTCGGGCGCTTGTTTCTTTCCTTATTTCTTGATTAAAAGTAGAAACAGGTAGTGGGACAAAATGTACGAAATTAGGTGTAGGTGTTTGTTGTGGAATATGTTCCCCAATCTGAGGTATTTGATTTATGTATCGTTTCCACTCCCTTCCATCATCCAATCTTACAATATAATGGAGAATACAGTTTTTATGAAGAATCTGACCAAAATTCCATTTGTCATATTCATAGTATCTACATGAACTCTTAAGCCAACTTCCAAATTGCGGTGTTTCTTGTTATTATTTAGGTACGTTTTATTTGTATCCTCATAAAGTCGAGTCGCGTACGTATACGTCTGACAAGCATTAGTTCCACAGGACTTACTCCAGTAGTTGTATGTGGCATATTTCTATATTGGAGTAATAATTTTCACGATTCCAAATTTTTACTACTTATTTCATTTATGTTTCGGAGCGATTTATTTAAATTTGGACATACCTATCCGCTTGTCCATTGCTAACAGGATAGTATGGCATAATGAGTATTAAATTAATATCAAGCGTGAACATTTAATGGCAGGTGACTCAATATTGGCCACAAGGGCATTCTGCTGACGCGTTTCGCCCTTATTAGGGTTTATCAAGACAGAAACAGCAAAGTTGTAATATTTAACGCAAGTAGGGTGACTCGATATTAATTTCAACGGGAGATGGATTGGAAGACATGATCCCGTTCATTGGCCCCTGTAAGATCTCCAGACCTAAATTCTATGGACTATTATTTATAAGGTTGTTTAAAACAGCCAGTTTCTGTACAAAATGCCACTAAACAATTAGAAGATAGAATTTTGAGTTTAGGACAAAATATTCAAAACACTGAATTTTGTAGAAGTTTACAATTCACTTTAAACCAACTAATTATATATATATATATATATATATATATATTGCTGTGTTAATAAGGTCATTTAGGGGTAGTTAGGACCAATAATATAGCGCACTTCATATAAAATACATGAGGGCTCAGAAAACGAGACAGTTTTCTGAAGAAAACAAGAAATACGATGATTAGACTGGAAAGTAAATGACAACGCTCTGTATATAAACCATAATCATAATTAATTTAGTTAATGAAAAATATTTTGAAGATTTATTTGAATAAACAAATTCGCAAGTTGTTAAACAACATAAACGCAAGCTGAAACGCGACACGCATGGATAACGCGTCATTATTACGTCAAGAATTTCAATTAAAACAAGCAGGCTTAAAAATGCGTAAGATAAAAACGCATATAATTTAATGCATAATTTGTATTAAGTCTACGTGACTAGAAAGCTAAAATCGACACCTGATTTATTGGAAACAAGCAAGACATGGTGAATAAAATCAAAGTTCACCAAATCTATTTGAACAACCAATGGTTTACTTATCTAGAAGTATGAAAATCCAAGGGAATCAATGCTATTAACTCGAAATGGTACGTGACAAAAGCAACGCGTTGATGTTAACATACAATATAATACGATGGAATATCCAAAAACCTGGTATGAAAGTATCATGCATAACAACAAACTCTGCGTTTGTCAATAGATAGACGATGCATTTAAATACGACCGGATTTGTAAACAAATCATTTCAACATGAAGTAAGGCTTAGTTCACATCCCTTAAAACGAAGATATTTGCGTGAAGTGATTTATTGTGAAGTGTGAAATAATACCATTGTAATTATGGAAAATTAAGAGGTTTGTCGTTTTACCCTTCAAAAGGCGTAAGTAACTAAAAGTTGTTTTAATTTAAATTCTAATATTAACATTAATAAAAAGGACTCTAAATAATCACTGGAGAAGAATTCTAAATAATTACTAAATGACGATTCTAAACAATTACTGGAGAATAATTATGATTGATTAACGGATAAGCGATTATAAATAATTACTGGATTAAATGAGGAAATGCAACAAGCATTTACTTCAACTATGAATTGTCAAGGAATTTAACGGAGGACGCTAGAGTGATTTAAGGCTATGCTAAGAGGGATGCAGACAAAATCTAACGCAGTTGGACCAGGGACTGATTTGAACTGAAAACAACAGGTTAGCCAATCTGAATGTTTTATTATTTTATTTGTGAATATTTCGTTGTATATTTTTAAATTAATTTAGGTAATGTAATAGTTTTAGCGCTTTAATTATTACCATAAATCTTACTTCAATTATTGTTTCAAATAGCCCCTTAAATATCACTTCAATTATTACCTTAAATATTAATTCCACTTCTTGTCTTCGATCGAGGTCAATGCTTACTATTTTTTTTGGAAAATTATAGGTTGTATAGTAAATTTTATGCTTAAATATGATCTAATTGGTGTAATTCTAATGCAATTGAATTCTTTACAAAATAAGTTTTGACTTGCTCTTGGTGAAGGTCTAGCATAACTTTATTCCAAAATCAATCCATATGACAGAAGTTTGTGTTTACAGTTTTAAAGCACCAAGAAGTTGATTGGCCTGGAATTATTTCAAGGCTCCCGAATTCAAAAGTCAGATTGGTTTTAAAGATTTGTGTTTTTCTGTAAAGCACTTTATGAAATGGGCATTCTGTATTTAATAATTTTATTGTGAGAAGTTGTAGCTTAGAGGCTTAATTCATTCAAAAATTAATTTAAGAAATAATTTATGACAAAGAGCAATTTACACGTAGCTTTGATTAAGGGTTTATTTTTAAAGAAATATGCGCGGCGGTGACAATCCTATGGCACTGGAAGTTCATGTAACTTTATTCTGAGTGTAAGTTGAAACTATAGTTACTTTCTATGTGATTTATACTGTACTAATTTTTATTTATCTACATTATTATACATAAATATGTGTAGTTTTAGTAAGAGTTAATACACTAATTTATTCGAGCAGGAGAGGGTTTATGTTCTATCAACTGAAATAGTCAACGAAGTGGCTGCTTTAATTTAGATAGGAGATTGTGCCTGTTGTATTGGGAAGTTTACTTCAATATTACAGCAATATATATGCATTCTTTCGTGATTTCTGCTATATCATCTACGTTTCGTGTAAAATAAAATTTTAGTTCTTGGTCATTATGCATTTTTGCTTTACGTGATAGTGACAATAATTGTTTACTGATGTCAAGAATATACCATGCACTATACCATCCACTTAGAAAACATTCTAGAAATGACACATTTGAAAGTTTATTATTGAGGTTTATACAAACTAACAATGTTGCATATCCAAAACATAAAAGAACAAAGACTGCATTAACAGAGAATAGTGAGATGACTGTTAAATTAATGGTTGAGAAAGGCCCTCGGATATCAGCTGAAGAAATGTCAAAACATACTGACATAAGTTGCACTGTAATTCAACGAATTCTGAAAAAAAAATAAAATGCACGTATATTATATTAAAAAAGATATTGGACTTTCTCGCGCTGACGGGTTATCCTGTGTGTGTGTGTGTATATATATATATATATATATATATATATATATATATATATGATATATATATATATATATATATATATATATACATATGTTTGTGGTTGTGGATCACAAAATAATTTATTTTATTTTTTGGAGTTTATGGGAAGACGCGACACTTAAGTTACGAAACGGTTTTCTAGCCTGTATGATCTTATGTAATTATCATTTGTAACATAGTTATTTTCTATATAGCTTTTAAGTATAAACTTACAGTAAGCATAAATCCTTCTAATCACTCGAGTTGTGTCGGTATCTGTATAAGAACTAATTCACTTATTTTTATTTGCAAAAGATAGTGATTTACTTTAATATTATCTTCAAAACCTAAAAATCACATACTGCTCTCATCGTATGTATGCAAAAATCTATCTTCTGGTTTACTGAAAAGCATTTAAAATACATAATTTTCTGAGCAATATTTTTAAACACATAATACACGTACTTCAGTAAAATCATTTCTAATCAACTTATGTCATATTTTCCTGGTTTAAAACATAATACTTTATAAAGATAAGACGATATATGCTCGTTCATTAGCATTGATTCGTTTAAAAATCATAAAGTCCAGTGCTGTTCAGTGGCAAACTTTAAAATAGCAGCAAGAAATGAAGGGATTTTGAAAGATGAATGTATGGGATATTTAAAGAACTTTGACAAGTTAAAAATTCAAATAAAAAGTGAACCAGAATGGAATTTTTTCTTATCTAAAGTTAAAACGTTATAAATTGTTTTAAAAAATAATCTATCCATTAAACATACTATAATATAAACGCTAAATTTTTCTACCATTTGATCACTGTTAAATTTAAAATCCTTAAACATAATTAAGTGGGAGTGCCCTGTGTGATAATATGACATTTTATTTATTTAACGCCAAAACTTTTAGTTTAATTAAATAGTTGAAAGGGATGGTCAACTGCTCCTTCTATTGCCTCTTATTTTTACACATTTGTTTCTTGAGCAATACATCTACAGCTCCAAAAACTCAATAGTCAATAGCCTTTCCTACATTTCTACCATTGATCATATTCAAAATAGTAACTATATATAAATCTACATAAATTATAGAAAACTTGTATAAATGGATGTACAAGTTTGTGCGTGTGAAGTCGTATTTCCGTTTCATTAACAGCATTATCATAATTACAATATCGCTTTATTAATTACTTCGAAAAACTTTACCAGCGTTTCAATAAGTATATTTTCCCCAGAGTAAGGCTATCCTACTGGACAACTTGTTCTAATAATGTTTTTTATTAAACAATGCATATTTGATATAAGCACTCCACTTATTAAGAAATATTTGGACATTCTGATATTAACGTAACCATACATGATACTGTTTGTTTCAATTTTCAATTTTAACTGTCCAATTCTACAGCTTTTTAAAGTTCTTATTTGTTTACATCATCATCATCACTAGGTCTTCAGTCCTGGAACTGGTTGAATTAATCTACACGTTTCCCTGAAATTACCACAGCCTACGTCTTTCACTATCTGTGTGCAATAGCCTAATCTAGGTTTACCTCTACCTCTCTTTTTTCCTTTTCTGTTTCTAATATATTCCGTACTATGCCCTCATGCCTTAGAACGTGTCCATTATCCTATCTCTCCTATCTTTGTACTGTTTTCCACAAATATCTCTCTTCCCCTACTATTTCTAGAACCTCTTGTTCTTAACTTTGTATGTCCATGATATCTTCGTCATATGTTTGTAGAACCACAATACAAAGCCTTTGTATCTTTTTCCCGTCTGCTTCTCCTACTATCCACGTTTCACAACCGCACAGTGCTGTGCTTCACACATATACTTGCAACAATTTTGTCCTTGTTTCTATGTTTGTTGTCTTGGTGCATAGCAGCTGCCTTGCTAAATACAGCACTTATGTTAATCCTTTTTTGACATATATTTTGTATTTTCCCATTATATTTGTTTTTTTAAAAAACATACCCTATTTCACCAATATTCAGTGATATGCGCAGAAATTAAGGAACATGACGGCTACCAAGATCCCCCACCACTTACATATATGTTTACAATAACTTTTAAATAACAATGATCCGCAAATAAAAAAGAACCTTTGATTTCAAAGCTTATCACAGTTTGAAGCTTAAGGAAAATGGCATAGAACCAAGGTGAAATGCAAAAAAAAACTCGCAAGAAAAATAAAGTATCACATTACATTGGTTAGGGAGGTCCTTGAAAATAATTTGGCAGCAATTGGGTATCACTGCCGGGGACTTTTAGAAATAGTTTTATTATGTTTATTATATATTCGCGGGAACGAACGCTTTCCCACGCTTCAAAGAATGTGCGTCATTGCTTCACCAATGAGAACGGCGATATAGTGCAGGGATTTTTACAAGTTGATGTGAACGGACGCCATGATCGTGGCAGATTACCTAGGGCATCCTTACTGAACAGACAATCTGATAGTCAGTGCGGCACCTGTGCTATCCTTACCGTTCCTTCTCTAAATACCTTATTTGTGTTCCCGGTTTTCTATGTGGTAGGTTAGCCACAAACTGCACTGCATTTGCTGAATGAGGCCAATAAAGAATAGGACCCGGCCGTACATTTAGACGAACTTTACGCGGTATACTAAGAACTAGTATTTTGGGGCTCCTTTAAACTACCTACACGATTAATAGTACGCCGCTTCTTTGTGTTATTTATAATAAGTCAACATATTATTGAAAAATGTGCGATACTACGCCCTCTGTACAACTACGCTTTAAACTAAAGTACATTTACCTGTAATGGTCTTTTAGTGAAAACAGCTTTTTAGAACTATGAAGAACTCGCTTAGTTTAAGTCAATAGCGTTTTTCTTGCTAAGTTGCCCGTCAGGAATATTGTTTCAAAATATCTTTAAAACAAGGAAAACATTTTCCATAAACATTCCTAAAGATGATTTCCTTAATTTGTTTCTAATATTAAAATATCTAGACCTTCAGTTGATCATAAAAACATTCCAAGCTGTGTCGATAATACTTATAACTACCTTCGCCTGTGTCTAAAATAATAGAAGTCGGTTTGCACACTCTGGATATTACTCCAGCGTTAGAGAAATGAACATGGAGGTTAACTGTAAAATCAAGATGTAAAAAATTAAAGAGACCCCAATACACCCGTTTAAACACTAGTTCTATGACTCTAGGGATGGTGCAGGAACCTCAAGGTAAATATCTCTAACAACAAAAGATTGATAATGAGGCCGTAAGTCTGAAATAAACACAAGTTGTTTTAATACAAGAAGTTAACGTTTCAAAATAAAAATAAAATAGATAATAATATTTAAATGAACCGCTGAAGGTTTCAAGATTTGATTATAAACACCCATGTGCATCAAGATCACCTCGCATAAAAACATATTTACTGTTTAATAAATTTCATTTTTGAACAAAACAAAAAAAAATTATACTAAACATGTCTATAGTGTGTACATAAGGAAATCTCTTTGTTTGAAGTACTTGGAAGGTTTCAGTTCAATATTACATCGAATCTAATTTCGCTGTTTAAATACAAATTTTGGAGGTTAAATTCAATACGTCTGAGGTATTAAAAGTTTAGTTTAGTGAAAAGAATTATCTTTATATACATGATAAAAAACAAAATATTTAATGGTCTCTTGAAAGTCAGATCTGTCTTACTTACAAATTTATAAGTGAGTTTTACAACAAAATTCTTACTTCAACTTTTAATAACCGAGATTCCTTCTAATGTTAAAAAAATCAAACTAATACAAAGTTGCCTGAAACAATTGTGGCAAGATATTCTAAAATTTATTTTTAAAAATTAAATTTGCAACACAAGGAAACAAAAGTTGTCAAATATCCCATGCTTGCTCTCTAGGAATAAACATCAAACGCTTATTACTTTTAATAAAGTTTTTATGATATCTCTGGTTCTAGAACATTTTAAATAAACGTGCATTAAAAATGTTATAAGATCCTTAAAAACAAATGTCCAGAAAATTTCTAGTGATTATCAGACGACTTGCAGATGTTTTCAGTTCGAAAAATAAACAAAATAACAGCTCTCACTTTACACATCGATTAAAGAATTTAACAAATCAGAAATAGGTAAAATTCATGTATTTCACGAACTTCAAGTTCGGGACGAGCTTCACAAGAATGCAACATAAGAGCTAATAATCTCCTTACAAAAAAACAACTGCCTGATGCCTAATTAGAGAAACCCATTATGCAGATAATCCATAGATTATGTAAAACCTTAGCAATATAATATTATTTCTAAATGTGCTAATCTTTTAAAGATGTTAACCCTTAAATTATTTAAAGCTATGATAATATTAAACCATGATAACGTTTTTTCTAAAAATATTGTTACTTAATGCACTGTAAAAATGTATTAAATTTTTGTATGTATTTTATACGAACCACTGAATAGAACGGAAAGTTAGATTTTTTGTAGAATATTCGTTCATTCGTTCTATCTAAAACAAAGTAATTTGCCAGTCGTGCTTCAAGATAAGGAATCCCATCTTAACTTGCCTGATACTTAAACAGGGCTAACTTTCGTTATGTCCCGCCTGATTTATGCGCCAATAAAAACGTTTGTTACAGCAGGTTCTTAGAGATCGCTAGAATTATGGCTCATAATATTAGATCGTTATATATTGCGTAATATCAAACCCTACTTGTGTTTACTATTATAGTAGGACAACGTAATATTGCCTAATAGACTAGGAGTTTTTTTTTAAATGTTACATCTGATGATGCTTTGAAAGATACTAATAATCTTAACATTTATACGGACACTCTGGGAGAACTGCCCGTCGGAACACTAAAAAAGTCTAAAAAGTTCAAACCACCTTCGCGTATTATATTAATATTATGGCATATTGAAATGAAAATGACGATTTGCATCCCAGAGGCTTGTATACAAATAGCCCAATTTTTATGCAAATTGAGAAGGTAGTCTTCCTAAAACGAAAAATGACAACAATTCCAGCAGTTTCTTTAAACTCTTTTAGGTTCTTAAAGCTAACAGAAGCAATCATTACTGTGGAAAACATCCCCGAAAGGAAAACATTTACATAATCTCCTTCTGGGCTGATGCTACGCGATTCTTACAGCCAATTAATGCAGATATGCTATATTTAATAAAAATATACTAGAAAAAGATTCTACATAAGTGTATAAAAGCAAGCTTTCTTCAAATAACATTTCTGCTTTCTAGATCACAGAACGGTAACTCAGATGCTATCGCAAAAATTTTTAATTTGGGATTAAGGTAGCAGGACCTTTTCCACTCGGTCTAAACGACGTATTGAAATGAATTCTTGATATAAGATCGATAGATTTCAAAATATATGCTTGACAGACCTCTACGGCGCAGAAAAACAAATGAGAAAGCGAGGGAAACATTACAGGCTATCAACAAGTTAACAGCAACAGTTTGATAGGTAGTGTTTTCAAGTAAATCGAGAAGTTTCTTTTTGTTATCAGCCGGTTGGTTGGTTTGATACACCTCTCAAAGCCCTTTATTATGCGCAAGTTGCTTCATGCCAAAATACCCGGTACAACTTACATTGTTTATGATGTGGATAACTTACATAAACTTTTTCATTTGATCACTTCATACAGTATCATTGATACTGATCTTAAATATTAAGTGATGCCTAACAGTTAATACGTTTTCTTTACAAAACTTCACCACATAAAACGTTCTTCGCTACTTCGTTTTAGAACCTCCTCATCCTGTTAACCTATCAAATATTTAACATATTGTTATAGCACCATATTCCAGAAGTTTTAATCTTTCCCCTCTCTGCTACCCCATATTATAAGTTGACAAGTAAAGGAGAAACAGAACATCCTTATCTGACAGATTTCTTTACATCTGATGTTTATATTGCTCATCTACTATGATTTTAGCTATTCGTTCATTGCAGATATTTACAATGTTTGTCCCTATACTGCAAATCAGTATGCAATATCTCAAACATCTTATTTCATTCAACAATATTAAATGGTATTTATAAATCTATGAATTTCAAATATGTTCGTTTAGTCTTTGTTATTCTACTCTCTAACAGTAATAACAGGCACAGAACTGCTTTTCATGTACTTTTAATTCATCTAGTTAGTATCAAATTACTCTCCTTAACTCGTCTTCTACTTTTTCCATTGGAGTTAAAATCTTGATCACAAGCAACTTTAAATTAATGGTTCTGCAATTCTAACAACTCATGGCCTTCGCTTCCTTTTATGTCATTAGATGAAATTTGACAGTATTTCCCCAGTTTAATATATTCTACAAATAACCCTAGTTCGAAACAAGTAATTTTGTCTGATTTAGAAAAGTAATTCAAGCAACGTGTATAATTTAAAAACTTTGTTGGCTGTTTTGCAAAGAGAAATGCGCCCATCTGATGAGCTGCAACCAAAGCGGACCTGGTCATTGGTTTTTCTCTTTGTAAAACAACCAACAATTCAATTTTCGTTCGCTAAGCTTGATGTACTTTTCTAAACCAGACAAGATTACTTGTTACTATTAAGCAAGAAACGCATTAGTTTCTGTCGACCAACTTCCCGATTAACATTAGGCGTAGTACTTTCTTAGAAAGTCTGCTAGTGTTATAATGGGTAATCGATCATTTGTTTCATTTTCACCTTAGTTGTCTTAGACTAGTCATATAATTTTGTCTGGGAATGCCATCTTTACTATTCTATCGGAGACTTGACGAAGTCAACCATAGTTAGTTGTTGATATTTAAGTATAGAGGACGAACGTAAATCTTTTGTATTTTTTAATACACCATAATTCGTGTAAAATTCAAGAACTTTGTTGGTTGTTTTGCAAAGAGAAATGCGACAATCTGATGAGCTGCAACACAGCCAAACCGGTCGTTGGCTTTTTTTTTGTAAAACAACCAACAATTTAATTTTCGTTTACTATGCTTGAGATACTTTTCTAAACCAGACAAAATTACTTGCTACTATTGTTTCTGTCGACCAACTAACCGATTAACATTAGGTGCAGAACTTTCTTAGGAAGTCCGCTAGTATTATAATGGGTAATCGGTCATTTATTTCATTTCCAAGTCCATTTCATGCTATTTCCACCGAAAGTTTTAGCAATTTTTCAATTATATTATTTTCTCCTACTGTTTTACCAATATTTTAATCTTCTGGTACTCTTCTGAATTGAGATCTTTGAATCGGGCGTTTTTCTAAAAACATATTAACGCTTTGCTCTTTTTCAAGTATGCCAACCTTTAACTCATTTCCTCTATACAGCTCCTTAATATGTTCTGTCCACCTATTTACATTCTCTTTGTTTAATAAATTATTAGTGCATATTTTATTCTTTTATTAAAACGTTCTTTTACTTTCTATAGTTTTGTTTGTTTACTAATAACTACGTGTCTTTTAGCCGTCGAATACCTTTCATTAATCCATTCGTCCTTAGCTACACTGTATTTCTAATTTATTTTAATCTGAAGTTTTATACGATCATCTATCAATCCTCTTTTATCCCAGGGTTTTCAATAAATCGGTTTATTTCTGCAAAGATTAATTTCTTGTCTAATAGTTATCTACTCTTCTCTAAATTTCCCGTATTTTCATAGCTAGTAAGGTCATTTGCAATATGATTCTGTAAAATTTTTCTCATTTTCTGTCATTGTCGTTTCTATGAGTACTGCTTCTTGATCGGGATCTTTTCAAGTTGTTAAAACTTAGTTTAAATTATGTCAAAATTGTAATTACTATCTACGTCTGCTCCTAGATATACTTTACATCTTCTATCTCATTTTAATCTTGTTTCACCACAATATAGTCAAACTGGTGACAATTTCTATGTCATGGTCTCTTTCATGTATATAGCCTTCTGTCATGACTTTTGAAAAGAGTGTTAGCAATTATCACTTTATATATTGTACAAATCTCTAGCGATTTTCCTCTATCATCTCTTTCTCCCAATGCATGTGCTCCTACAATTTGACCTTTTTTTTAACTATCAAAAAAAGATTAAGTAAGAAATGTGTTGCTTGATTTTAATTCCCTAATATACAAGTTTACAAACTATTGCAATTTGGTTATAGCATACGCATCTATGCGCTTCAAAAATTTTTTCAAGCAGAAAGAAACATCCAATACGGCATATCCTAAATTAATTATGTGGACTTCCCTGAAGGCCAGACTATTTGCAGTCTATAAACATCTGCAAGGTCAGTTATAAAAACCAACATTTTATTTAAAAATTACAGTAGAATTTTACTCTTCAGAACGATCAAAAGACGTAAAATAGTAAAGCTACTGAACAAATATTGAAAGTTCAGGGTCGAAAAGCGATAGTTAAAGACAAATTTACTTTGAAATTCTACTTCGCGTCTTACAAAATACACAAACAAATAAAGTTTTCGAGTGAGTGCGGAGTGATTTATGTTGGTTGGTTGGTTGGTTTGATTAAATAAATAAATAAAGTCAGCGGTAGTTATCTCGGGATAAATTATATGAACTTTAGTATTTCAACTTTGAACAGTTGTACATAACTGAGTGATCTGGAAACAAATTGAGTTAGATCTTGGCGATTTCGTTTAATAGCTTTCATTACAGTAACTTCGAAAATATACAAGATCCATTTGACTAATTTTGACAACATGATTACAGCAAATTGAGCTCATCATCATTAGGTCTGCAGTCCTAGAACTGGTTAGACGCGTACCATCATTGTTCCCTATTCTGAACTAACCTACAGATTTCCCTGAAATATGCACAGTTTGCATCTATAACTGTCTGCTCTAGGTCTACATCTACCTCTTTTTTCCTATCTGTGCTTGTAATATATCACATACTATTCCCCAAAAATGCCTTAGAACGTATTCCGCCCTACTATTTCTCTTTTTCCCCAGATATCCTTGTTCCCCCACTATTTCTGTAACTTATTTGTTATTATCTTTGTCTGTCTTTGCTATCGTCCTCATACATCTGAAGCACGGCATTTCAAAAGGCTGCTACAGTTTTTCTGTCTGCGTTTCAGACTGCCCGTATTTCATAGGCATACTGTGCTGTGCTCCACACATATGCTTTCAACAATTTTCTTCTTATTCTATGTTTGTTGTCTTTCCTCATAGGCGCTGTTCTTTCTTGTTAGATGCAGTTTGATCACTTTCTATTGTTTTACAGTTATATGCCCTATTTCTCCGACCTTCAATGTTTGTGAAGGGAGGTAAGCAGCCTGTGGCTGCCAAGTTCCCCCAACACTTAACCATTTGGCGATTTAATATATTTTCCAATTTATCTTTTCGCACAGTCAACATTAGTTGCAGGTATTTCGCAACCAACAACTAGTTGTAATCATCAGATTTATCTGCGCTTATTTTTTCGTCATTAGGTTTTACGTCTCAAAACTGGTTGGACATGTACCTGCACTTATTTATATTCTGAGCTAGCCTACATAGTTCCCTGAAATTCTCACACAGCATGTGTATTCAGCTCGTTCCCCTTCTATTGTTTTCTAATTTTATACCCTATTTTACCGAGATTCAGTGAAGGAGGTTAAGCAACCTGTGGCTACCAAGATCCCCAAACACTTAGACATTTGCCGAAATAATGGTTTTCCAGTAAATCCTTTCGCACACTTAACATTATTCGAGAATATTGCCCAACCAATTCTTGTAGTTACTTATAATAATCATCATGTTTAAGCACAGTTATCTTTTCGTCATTAGTTTATCTATCTTGGGATTGGTTGGATGCGTACCTCCATTGATTTTTATTCTGGGCTAGCCTACACATCTCCCTGAAACCTCTACAGCCTACATCTTTTACTATCTGTGTGCAGTAGTCTAATCTAGGTCTGCATCTTCTTCTCTTTTTTCCTATCTCTGCTTCTAATATATTCCGCACTATTCCCTCATGCCGTAGTATGTGGCCTATCATCCTATCTCTCCTATTTTTTACAGTTTTCCACATATTTCTTTCTTCCCCTACCATTTTTAGTACCTCTTCGTTCTTAACTTTGTCTGTCCATGATATCTTCATCATACGTCTGTAGCACCACATTTCAAAGGCTTCTACCTTTTTCTTGTCCGCTTCTCCTACTGTCCAGGCTTCGCAGCCGTACAGTGCTGTGCTCCACACATATGTTTTAAGCAATCTTTTCCTTTTTTCTATGTTTGTGGTCTTTGAGCACAGTAGTTGCTTTTTCTTGTTAAATGTAGCACGACCTTGTGCTAATCTTTGTTTTATATCTTTTGTGCTTTTCCCATCTTGCGTTATTTGGCTTCCTAGGTAGCAGAAATCCTTAACCTCTTGTAAGTTCGTGTTACACACTTGTATTTTTGTTTTTGATTTATTTTCCCCACCTTTGCAAACTAGAACTTTAGTTTTAGTTTTGTTAATTTTCATACCGTATCTCTCTGTTAGAACCGTTTCCATTTCATTAAGAGCAGCTTCTAACTCTTTCTTGTTAGACGCTAATACCGCTATATCATCTGCAAATCTAAGCATATCAATTTTTTGTCCCTGCATAGTAATTCCAAATGTCTTCCTGCATTTGACAGTATTCATTGCCTCTTCTATGTACAAGTTAAAAATCAATGGGGATAGGGCACCATCCCTGTCTCACCCCTTTCCTAATGTTTACTTCTCTACGTTCCTGCTCTAATTCTATTACTGCTGTTTTCTCTTTGTATAAGCTATGTACTATTCGTCTATCCCTATAACTCATTCCAATCTTTTTGAGTATTTCAAACATTTTTTCCATTTTACATTGTCGAATGCTTTTTCCAGATCTACAAACCCTATATACACGCTTTCTCCTTTTACTATTGTTTTCTCCATTATCACTCTCAGTGCTAAAATAGACTCCCGTGTTCCCTTGTTTCGCCTAAACCCAAATTGGTTTTCTCTTAGTATTTCTTCAGCTCGTTTTTCCATTCGTCTTTGCACAATTCTAGTTAATACTTTTGACACGTGTGCTGTCAAACTTATTGTTCGAAAATTTTCACATCTATCCGCGCCTTTCTTTTTTGGTATAGTTACTATGATGCTACGTTTGAAATCTTTGGATATCTTGCCTGTCTCATACATATAGCTTACAAGTTGGAAGAGACGTTCAGTTACTGCTTGTCCAGCGGCTTTTAGAGTTTCTGCTTGCACCTTATCTGTACCCGGCGCCTTACCATTTTTCAGACTCTTTAATGCTAATTCAAACTCGTCTTGAAGTATAGGATATCCCAAGTCATCATTTTCTAATGCAGTTAGTTCCTCTCCTGCATATAAATTCCCTATATATTCTTGCCATCTACTCACTTTCTCTACGTTTTCTATAATGACGTTTCCTTGTGCGTCCCTTATATTTTTGCTATACGGTTTTATATCCCTAAAATTCATTCTAATTAATTTGTATGCTTCGTCTGTCTTTCCTATTTCCATCTTAGTTTGTACCTCTTTGCACTTTTCATCAATCCATTGTTCTTGAGCTTTCCTGCATTTTCGAATAATTTCCCATTTGATGGCTTTGTATCTCTGTTTTCCTGTTTCGTCTGATTTATTTTTGTATTTTCGTCTTTCTTCTATTAAATTCACGATATCTTTTGTTATCCATGGTTTCTTATTTTCTTTTTGTGTATACCCCAGAATATCTCTGGCCGCCATGTCTAGGCTGGATTTAATGTTATTCCATTCTGTTTCTACTTCCTTAGTTTCAGATATTTTCCCGATATCATTCAGCAATTCATTTGACTTTTTTTCGAATCTTACTTGAATATCTTTATCTTTTAGTTTCTCTAAGTCCAAGTGCCTTTTCCGTTCCTTTTTTCAGATTTTTAAATTTAAGTGCGGCCTTCATAATTACGATGTTGTGGTCAGTATCTATATCTGCTTCTGGGTAGCTTCTACAGTCTTTTACTTGATTCCTAAACCGTTGTCTAACAAGAATGTAATCTATTTGATATCTTCCTATATCTCCTGGCATCTTCCACGTATATCGTCTTCTAGCATGATGTTGAAATAATGTGTTTGTGATGATTAAATTGTTCTTGTCGCAAAATTCTACCAGCCTATTTCCCTGTCGTTGCTCGTGCCTAAACCAAATAAACCTACTACTGCTCCTTCCTCCCTCACCTACCACGGCATTAAAATCCCCTGTAATTATTAAATTTTCATGTCCTTTTACGTATCTTAATATGTCTTCGATATCTTTGTAGATGGCTTCTACCTCTTCGTCACTGTAGCTAGAGGTGGGCATGTATACTTGTATTATTACTGTGTTTACCGGTTTAGATTCTAATCTAACCATGAGTACTCTTTCGTTCTTTTGTAAGTAATTTTCTACACAGTATCCTATCTTTTTCCACATAACTATCCCAACACCCAAATTTCCTTCCTCGGCTCCTGTATGAATTACCCTGAAGTCTCCACTCTAAAAATCCCCCGCCTCTGGCCACCGAACGTCGCTGATCCCTACTATGTCTAGTGATAACCTATTCATTTCGATTTTTAGGTTCTCTAGCTTACCTACTTGCTTCATACTTCTAACATTCCACGCTCCGACTCGCAAAATGTTCCCGACTCTTATTTTTAACTTTCCGATCGCATCCTCCGAAGTAGTCCGTCCCGGAGATCCGAATGGGGGACTATTTTAACTCCGGAATCTTTTACCCCAGAGAATGCCATCATGTTTGTAACAATTTAAGTACGCTGTGTACGTGGGAGATAATGTGGTGGTTTCCCGCTGCCTTCCACATCGTGGTAGTGTGTCTTAGACTGCCATACCGACCCCTATGGTCTCTGCCAATCTAAGTACCGATAGAACCGCTGCCCTCTTTCGGGGACCTGTCTTAGTCTGGTTCCTCACTAACGACCCTACTACTTTGGTTGGACCTGTAGTTTGGCTCTTTAGCTCATTAGAACACGCAAGCCATTTCACCTGTTCTAGTAATTTACAACTTCGGCAAGGTGCAGGTCCATTCGAAATGGACAAATTGAGCTAAATTACAGCATTGGACGATATTGACGTTTTAAGCAGCACTCATCTGGGATCGAGGCAGAACAGTTCTGAGGATTTCCCTTCCCTTCATAAGAGACGACTAGCTGGAGCAACTATCCCTAATGTCCCATGAAAGATTCTTTTATTTCGTCTAGTGGAATGCAACGCAAAATCGTCCCCTTTATTGTCCCAGGAAATGCAGTTCTAAAACAACAAGAAACAAAACAAAAACGAAGATGACTTGTAGCATATATCTATCCCAGGTCGGTAGAATCTTAGTATCATAATTTCACCCTATTTTGGTAAGCAGTCTCTATTGGCATTCTGTAAGCGCAAGAAGTCAGAGAAGATAGAGAAGAGAGAAAAAACGAAGCCATTGAGAAAAAAGAATGCTCTGCGAATCGAAGAGTTGCGAGTCTTGTGACGAAAGGAAGTTAGAAATGATTAGGTTAAAACGAAATTTGGTAGAACTTTGTGAAGCTAGGTGGCAATCACAAGAGGATTTTTGTTCTGGATAATTTAATTTCATCTGCTCGAACTCAGCTAATGGTCATACAATTGTGGGTTTTATTAGACAAAAACATCAAGAAATGTAAAAAATGTTGAACACGTAACAGACAACTAACTGGGGTACAAATCAGAGAGAGTGGATCATTCCGAGTCTTTTGACAATAGGGAAATTGAAGTTAGAAATGACTAGATTAAAACGAAATTTGGTAGAGCTTAGTGAGGTTAGGTGGCCTATTATTTGCTCTAGAAAAACGTTATGTTAACTAGACAATTGGAAGTTCTGTCATTTATTAATATGGTATTAGGTCTGCAAAAGTTTTTCTTATCATTTGGTTTAGGCAAGAGAAACGACAGGGGAAATAGGCTGCTAGTATTTTGCGACAAAAACAATTTAACCATCACAAACACATTATTTTAATATCACGCTAGAAGACGCTACAGGTGGACGATGCCACGAGACATAGGGAGATATCAAATAAATTATGTTCTTGTTAGACAACGATTTAGGAAATAAAGAAAATACTGTAAAAACTACTCAGAAGTAGACAGACACTGATCACAACATTATAATTATGAAAGCCGCACTAAAATTAAAAAATTTGAAAATAAGAAAGGAAAAAGGCACTTTGACTTTGGGAAACTAGAAGATACAGATACTCACAAAAGATATGAGAAAAGGTTAAAAAAATTGGATTCGGAGTTTCTGTAAGCATTTGAATTGGAAAATGCTGAAGAAATTCCCACTTAAAACTAATTGTTGAAAGACATCGGGAAAATTGCTTGCTACTAAAGAACTAGCAGAACGGAATAACATTAAATCCAGTTTAGACATGGCGACCTACGATATTCCGGGCTGTAAAAAAGAAAATAAGAATCAAAAGATTTTCCAAATTTAATAAAAATATGCAAAAATACAAAAACAGATCACATGGAACAGAAAAACAGATACGAAGCCATAAAATGGGAAATTATTTGCAAATGCAGGAAAGCTAAAGAACACTGGATTGAGAAAAAATGCAAAGAGGTACAAACTAAGATGGAAATAGGAAAGCTAGATAAAGCATATAAACTAATTAGAATGAATTTTAGGATATAAAATCGTATAGTAAAAATATAAGGGGCGCGGAAGGATACATCATTACAGAAAATGCAGAGAAAGTGGATAGATGGCAAGAATACATAGAGAATTTATGTGCAGGACAGGAACTACAAGCATCAAAACAGGAATTAAACATTGAAAAGGATGACTCAGGATATCCAATACTTAGAGATGAGTTTGAATTCGCATTAAAGTGTCTGAAAAGTAATACAAAATGGACTCTAAAAGCCGCCAGTTAAGCCGTAACAGAAGGTCCCTTCCAACTTGTAAGCTATATGTATGTCTCAGGCGAGATACCCAAACGTAACACCATAGTCGCTACACCAAAAAATAGAAGTGCGGATAAATGTGAAAATTTTCGAACAATAAGTTAGACTGCACACGTGTCAAAAATATTAGGAAAAGATCAATTTGGATTAAAGCGAAGCAGGAGAACACGAGAGGCCATTTTAGCTTTAAGGGTGATAATGGAAAAAACAATAAAAAATAAAGAAAGCGGGCGCGCTGTGTCTATATATATATATATATATATATATATATATATATATATATATATATATTGCTGTGGATTGTCTAGAACAATCGAGCCCCAGCGTTGGGCCGTCATAAAAGTGCCGTGGTTACTCTAAAGATATCGGGATCGCCTTCGAGTTCTACGTTTGGGAGCCATAAAAGTGCCGTGGTTAAACCTCTAGACTCGATTCTCGCCCTACGAATTGGGCCAACATAAAATCTTTGTACAAAAAATAATAAAAAAGATCTTCCAATACCTCTGGAACGCTTTCTTATTTCTGCACACCCCGGCTAGCTCTAAAATATGCTTCTTGATAGATACTTACCATCCTAAGTTCACTCTTTTTCACATATACTGCCAAATAAATAATCATTCAAATAACGTAACGAAACATACCTTTTTATTTATACAAATTAAAGGTTTCCATTAACAAGAAAATATTTACACATTTGTATATACAGCTTCATAAAATTTTACAATCTCAATCCTTACATCCTTTTAAAATTTCATGATTTCAATTTATTTCAACAGTTTTATTTTATACGAGTAGATGGGCCCGTCGTGAAACCCTAAATTGACTTTTATTTTGCTCTATGGTGAGCTCAATATAAACCCAGTTACTCTAAATGCCTAAATACATCGTATCTTTGTTTAAAAAACCTTAAAGACCCGTTTACTCCTTACATCAAAATTTTTATGTCATTTATTTACACTTTCAAATAATAAATACCAATTGTCCTTTACATATACCTTTCAAATGAGTTTTTATGGTCACAAAATACACCCCCAATGTGTCAAATCACTCAAGCACAAAATGTTCAAGCAAAAGCAATAGAAATTGATTTCGTTATCTGGAGTAAACTTTTTCCATCGTCACCTCTGAAGATGTTGTCCAAAAAAACTTCGTCGTGGCTTCCATACACTTCTCTGTTATACGTAGATCAAACCCATTTCCATTTGCTATCCAAATCTCTGCAGCCGCCTTCAGTGTTTCTACCCCGATAATTGTCTAGACCAAGCTTAATCACCTTCCGTAACTATCCAACCTCAAGCATCCTCGTTCCAAACATTTCTCATCCTTCCGTTATTTTGTTGAATGTAGTAAACAGCACCGTCTACTAACTAGCACCCACTTGTGCAATTCACACGTTTAATTACTTATCGACGGACTGTATTAACACCGTTTTATACACTTTTTAACTTGGAAGTTACAATGCTAAGCTAAGCGACGTCAAACGGATAAGCGAAGTAAGAGAGATTTACCTCGTCTCTTTGTGTATTTATAATCGTCAATCCACACCTCCTGTAACCTATTTCAAACAAAAAGCTCTTCTACCGTAAATAATTCTGAAAATTTTGCACGTAACGGACTTGTGAAACCGAGAACTCTCATTCCATCCTCGCACTACTCCGAAAACTGCTCAACGGTCTCAATCTTCTTAAAAATTTCTAGCATTCGACCAATCATACACCTTTCGCCAATTCTTAGGTCCAGCCTTTAGCTATCTTCCCTCGTTTAACCCATGTTCGTTGTCAGTTTTACAATCCCACTCAAGCAACAGAAAATCGATATTGTAGTTGACCTCCAAACCTGTCGCGTACTTTAGACGCGTGTTCTATCCAACGTCTGCTATATGCGATCTCTGTCTGCTTTACGCTATAAATATTCCGACGCCCTCTGCTTTCAAACCATCTGTTGTTTTAGTAGCTTTTGCATCGACCGTTAAATACAATTCTACAAAATTACATTCCAACACGTTCATTTCAGTTCCCTGAACCTGTTTATTTATTTGTCTAGTTTCCTATGAAGCAACAGTCCGTTTAAAAGCGTATTTCCTAGTTAGGATTTGTATTTAACGAAGGTTTTGTTTTTGATTTTATATACCCAAAAGCTCTGTTTATTATCTGATGCGCTTGATTTACAACTTTTTAAAAATAATAAAGCTAATTATGCGTATCCTTGAGTTTCACATCAAGGCTTCTACACGTTATGCAAATTTAACGTTCCGATTTATAAATACAAAATGTTCTATTATCCGTCCGTTTTCAATGTTCAATGTCACAACTAATTAATTTGGCGCGTAAATAAATTATTCCTATTTCCTATATACATGGTCGTTACAAATTTATTATCTTGACCTATTTATCCCTCGAAACCTATAATTTCCACGACAATATATATATATATATATATATATATATATATATATATTTGTAGATCTAAAGTATACGACAATGTAAAATGGAAAAAAAAGTTTCAAATACTCAAAAAGGTTAGAGTGAGCTATAGGGATAGATGGATAGTACATAGCTTATACAAAGAGCAAACAGTGGTAATAGAATTTTAGGAGGATCAAAGAGAAGTAGATATTAGGAAAAGGATGAGACAAGGATGTGCGCTTTCCCCGTTAATTTTTTAACTTGTATATCGAAAAGAAGACAATGAATACTGTCAAATGCAGAAAGACATTTGGAATTACTATGCAAGGATAAAGAATTCATTAGCAGATGACAGCGGTATTAGAATCTAGGCGTCGCCGTGGAACTATGAAGTAAGCGTAAGACTACGGATCCCAAGGTCCCGGGTTCAAATCCCGACACGGCCGACTGCTTGAAAAATGGCAGGCGAGCATTTTTCACAAAAATTACGCCCTCGTTCGGATGAGAGGTTAAATGGAGGTCCCGTGTGTGAGTGTTGTCACGCACGTTAAAGATCCCTACCTTGCCTGGAACGGCAAGGGTTCGGCAAAATTCTAAATTTCCAGGCAACAAAAAACTCGCTTCCTGGCCAATGTAGTACCTACGAGTGGAGCATTGAAAATGTAAATGAACGGCATTAGAATCTAGCTAGAAAGAGTTAGAAGCTGCATTTAATGAAGTGCAAACAGTACTTACAGAGAGATACGGTATAAAAATTAACAAAAATAAAACTAAAGTACTAGTATATATAGGAGGGGAAATAAGTCAAAACCCGGAATACAAATTTGAAGTGAGAATTTACAAGAGGTTAAGGATATCTGCTACCTAGGAAGCCAAATAACGCAAGATGGAAAAATTGCAAAAGATATAAAACAAAGATTAGCACAAGGCCGCGCTGTATTTAACAAAACAAAGCAACTATGTTCAAACAACAAACATAGAAACAAAGAAAAAATTGTTGAAAGCATATGCCTAGAGCACAGTACTATACGGCTGTGAAACGTGGACATAGGAGAAGCGGACAGGAAAAAGATAAAGCCTTTGAAATGTGGTGCTACAGACGTATCATGAAGATATCATGGACAAACAAGGTTGAGAACAAAGGTACTCGAAATTGTAGGTGACGAAAGAAGCATGTGGAAATAGTAACAAATAGGAGAGCTAGAATGCTACAAAACGTTCTTAGGCATGAGGGAATAGTACTGTATAGATTAGAAGCAGAGAAAGAAAAAATGAGGTAGACGTAGACATCGATTGCACTCATATAGTGAAAAATGTAGGTTGTGGGATTTTCAGGGAAATGTGTAGGTTAGCTCAGAGTAGGAACCAATAAAAGTACGCGTTCCACCAGTTCTAGGACTGAAGACCTAATGATGTTGATAAATAATCTATATCGCGCATTAATAAACACACATTTCTTTGCCATGTTGCTTTAAATTAACGCTTACGGGCTTTGCGCTCAAGGTACAAGAAATAATGTACCTTTAAAGTGTTAAAATTATTTCATAAATATCTATGCTCTTGAGATAAATCTGATAAGAGTGACTAATACTAAATACTTTTCACACAAATCATAATGCGATACGTCGCCAAAACGGAGATATATTATAAGCTCAAAATTTACCCATGATAAAGCACCAGCTTAAAAAACTCAGAAAAATCTGTAATCAGATTGTCTAAATATGTGATTCATCACTCAGTGAATCGAAAATCGAAAATTTTAAATTTTCTGCATTGTAAATAGGTCAGTGTTCTGTACACAAAGCGGCCACGGTTCCGGGTTCAGTTTCCGACCAAAACAAGTGTTCTTGACTTTTCTGTACAATTTTACTCAAATCTAAGTATTTTTACTTACAAGCTTTGTAAAAGCATACTAGACATCCGTTAAAATAATTGTGTAAGCAAACCCATATCAATTAAAAACTAGTTCCAGTCAGTTTAATACGCTGTTATTTATCATTATTTTAGGCGTCACAGAATTTCCCAACAAATTTATGATAATTCCCACACATAATGTTCTTAACAAAGAGATTTCAAACTCGACTATTTTTAACGTTTACTCCATTAGAATTTTCCACATGCTACAATTTCTAAATAATAAACTAGTTTTAAATTTTTAACTTAGAATATACATACAGGTCACGCGCGGTGTCATCAACAAGTCATAATTGAATCGTTCTCTCATAAACGCAAGCCATTGTTTTCCTGAGTCAGTCAGTTCGAGTCAGTTCTAAAATTGTTGATTTTTACCCAGTCGATAACCTCAATTAAACCCCAAAATATTGTTGAAATTAGATCCTTAGTTTCAGTGATACCACAGTTTTTCAGAAGTAAAAAACTTCGGACCAATTAGATATTTTTGAAACTAATAAAGATGAAGACTTTATACTTGGCAGGATTAATTAGCAATATATTTCGGAAATTCTAACATCATAGAGACCTCAAAACTTCCTCCAGATCAGAGATATGGGAAATTTCTGATTTTGTAGGATATTTTATTGAATGATCAAAAAAAAAACAGTTCACGGATTGGAATGAAATTTTCACAATGATACACCCGGCAAAGGACATGCGGATGGTCTTTGTTTGTACTCGGCTGGTCAACCGGAAACAAATAAAATCTTGAACTAAATAACTGAAAGTTTGGAGATTTTATCGGAGAATCAATGGTGACGTTGGCCTTTCTCCAAAATAACCGGGTGAAGTGTTATATCAAAGACAGCTGGGATTTTCATAAATTTATTATAAAACAAAAAGTTCCTAAAAAATATAAGATAATTTTTTTAGATGTCAAATCATTATTTACAAACATTCCCACTGATTTAGTTCTAAAAATTATAAACGATAAATGGCCACTTATAACACCTTTCACAAACCAACCGCTTGTGGAATTCATAAAAGCTACTGAAATATGTTTAAGTGCAAATTATTTTAAATATAAAAATAAAATATATAGTCGAATATTCGGGACTGCTATGGGCTCTCCAATATCATCCACTATAGCTAACCTAGTACTACAAGAACTAGAAGAACAAACAATAAAACAACTAAATTATAAACCTATATTTTTTAAAAGATACGTTGATGATTGTTTAATGTGCATCCCTGAAAATAAAATAGACGAAACACTTACTAAATTTAATGCCTATCACCCCCGACTTCAATTTACGGTAGAAAATGAATCAAACAACACCATTACATTTTTAGATTTATCGATTTCTCACAATGAAAAAGGAGAAATAACCACAAATTGCCATAATAAAGAAACATGGAGTGGACGATACCTTAATTTTAATTCTATTGTACCTGTCCAGTATAAACGAAATGTAGTAAATAATCTAGTTGACCGAGCAATGCAGTTTACACACTATAAACATAAACCAAAAAACATTAAAAAAATTGAAAATATATTAAAAAATAACAACTATCCTAAAGAATTTTATAAACCCTTAATTAAAACAAAAATACATAAGTTATTTAATAATTCAGAAAACAATAACAAACAAAAAATAAAAGATAATTTGGTTGGTATAGAATATATACCGGGACTATCAGAAAGAATAAAAAGAAGTTTAGAATCACACAATATACAAATAGTACACAAACCCAATAATTATTCAAAAACTTTTTTCACCAATTTAAAACCGACAATAGAACAAAAGAAAAAAACACATACCATTTATAAAATAAATTGCTTTGATTGCCCCGGTGTATACATAGGTAATTCCAAACAGTACCTCCATAAGCGCATTTACGAACATAAATATTCCATTAAAACAAATAATAGAAAATGTACGGCTTTAGCAGCCCACTCAATAGATAAAATGCATCAATTTGATTTTAACAATGTGGAGATATTGGATAGGGAGATAAATGACAATAGAAGAAACTATTTAGAAACCATACACATACAAAAAAACCCTCATTCAATTAATTTAAAAAATGATCAAGAAAACTTTATACAATATTACCATAATTTAATATTTTGAGTTTATATTGCACCCATATATAGATATCCTCTTGTTTATTAAGTAAATATTTAAATGTAGCAGTTCATATAGTGTTAGATAATAAGTTAATAAAAGATAACATAACACCTAAATTGTTCATTCATTTTAGAAAGAATAAAATAAAACATTATTAATTAAGTACATTCGTTGCTTAATATTTCAAAATTAAAGTAAGTGAGCGAGATTCTTGTGCTTGTTGTCATTAAATAACGGTAAATATGTTAAATTATTGACATAACCTCACTTAAAATTGTTGTTTAGTTTTACTCATGAATTTCCTGGTATATATTTATTTATAAAATAGGTTATAAAATAGGTAATATTTTTAGAATAAGTTTGAAAATGGTTAATGAAACCGAAACGCGTAAGATGTACAGAATATAAGTTACAAGCTTTATACTGTTTTAGTGTTTTTATTTAAAAAAGTTTTTACTGACCAAGATCCAAGAACCTATCTTAATATATTATAACATATGGTCAATAAAATAAAATTATAATTTATATATATATATATATATTATATATAATATTGAGCGTCGATATTCCATATATTAATATAACGTTACCAACTGTCTTTTGTGTCGCATGTGCCGCGTTTACGGGACTGTATGAGATGAAGAAATTTTGGATAAATTTGAAATATTCCGAAAAATTTACAATCTGTATTTAGAAAAGAGTTCTATAATAAGAATTTTAGCGCCTTAATGAAGGAATATAAGATCAACCTTTATAGCGTGCTTAGCACAAAAAAGCATGTATAGTTGAACGTGTGATTAGAATTTAAAAAGGCATGGTTTGGCGTTTTTTAACTTACACAGTTCCTATAATTGGTTTAATAATTTAAACAACATTATATGGCGTTAAAACAATATATAAGCGACCTCAAATAGCCTGTCACTTTGAATCTAAACGCAATAATTAAAATTCAAAATGTGCAATTACACGAACATCATGGAACAACCACACTTGAAGTCGTTCCGGTTATAAATGTTTTGAATAGAAACATTACGTCGTTAAACAGGTCATGCGTTTAGAGCATTTTAAGTCGTAGTGTTAATCTAAACAAAATTAAATTAAAATGCAATAAAACTCGATAAAACACATTTTGGCGCATAAATGTTTTAAAGCTTCGAAGGGTCGTAGCGCCTTATGGAGACATTTTCAAACATGGGTTATTATACTCAAATATCATTTATTACTGCATTGAATAACCCCTTGAAGTTTGATTCCATGGTTTTGAATACCCTGTATATTTAAAGAAATAATTACGCTCATTAATCATGTCTATTGCTTTTAAATTTTAAGTCGTGGGTACTTAATGCTCACACTCGATTACTATGTATTGTAATTTGAAAAGCGGAAGTAACTTGAATTCCTTAAAGCCAGCCAACTATAAAAGACGTTTGTATTAATTATAGCAAAGCAAGTACACATGCAAACATCCTTTAAAACAGGTTCAGATCATTGCTTGCATAATTTAAAACATTCAACTATTTACAACTTACCTGGAATAAACTAGCAGTTAAGTCTTCTAGTTCAGTTTCGACATCTTGCCGTATTCTACTCAGACGACTAACCTCTTCATCCCTTAGTTTTAATTCCCTATTAGCATCAAAGAGATCCTTTTGTAATTGTGTAAAACTCTGTTCTTCTACATTAGTTACAGAACATCTCCAACCCACTTGATCATCACTGTCTTTACAACAATCGCTTTTATCCAAGTCCGAAAACTGAAGATCCTCGTAACTAGGAAGTTCATCGACCCCTTTGTCTAAACCCAAATCACTGTAAACTGAACTATCCGAACTATTTCTATGCATTACAGTTAAATGACCGACTTTATCTGTAATTGTAGCAACATCGGAAAAAGAACAAAAATCGTTGTTAAATAATTTGCCTGTAACATGGTCTTTTATGGAGCAATCAGTTTCATCAATGTCTATATTATCTTCTTCATCAGTAGTGTATTCATCACCCGTTGTTCCAGTTGATCCAGTTCTTTTGTGTTTAACTAAATAAGTGTATCTAACTGTTTTTTGTGGCATTGTCACCGAGTTTCTGGACATAACTGAAGTAATGTTTTCGGGGTCAGAATTCACTGCTGCTCCTTGATCGGTCTTCATGATTGTTGTCTTCTACGCCATAATTTATCTGAAATTGAACTTTGTATCAATAATTATATCAATTATAAGAAATGGAAAAAAATTGATAACCTTCAAGGAACGAGGAATTGAAATTTGCGTCATTCAGAAGATTGAAAAATGTTAAAGCTGCTGATAAGAACTGCTAGGTTTCAAAGTATTTGCATAACTTTCACACCTTACGAGAAGCGCTTTGTTTAATTCCACAATAAAGTGCTCGATTCGCTCGTTAACAATGGCAAATAATTTGTGTGAATGTGCAGAAACAATTCTATTGTTTTAGAGGAATTTCTTTTTTCTTACATAATTAAAACCATGACCACATAGTTTAAAAACGAGAACTTTTATTTACAGTTTTTTAATAACTGCGTATTTATAGCGTTTACACAAAATCTCGGTATTAAAACTCCACCTGAACAAAACTATCGAACACTAAGATGAACACGAAATAATGTTTATAGCCAGAACAAAGTTTACCTTGGGCAAATTATGTATTAATTAATCAAAAATGTTCACTAATTTTGTATAATTAGCAGTTAAAATGCAGGCATTAAGACAGGTTTAAAAATGAGAGTACGTCAGCGTATATTAAATTATTTAGTTGGCTTTCCCATCCTTGAGTATATAAACATCAAATTAAGCTGCTAATTATGCAGTATTTTCTTCATAAATTACTGTACTTTAAGTTGATTCTTTTGAAGGCTATTAAAATAGAGTCGTTTTCAGATCCATAGTCTCATATAGAAGTGAAGGCGAGTTGTTCATGGGAACTTAAACTTGCCTTCCAAGATGAGTTCGGTTGGTACAGCTTTATCAAGGCGGCTCCATGGCTTAGTTGGCTTGCGTGTGACTACTAAGCTCAAGGTCCCTGGTTCGATTCCCGACACGATCCGAATGAAAAATGTTAGGCGAGCATTTCTCACAAATATACGCCCTTGTTCGGATGAGAAGTAAAATGTAGGTCCCGTGTGTGAGTGTTATCATCACGCGCGTTAAAGATCTCTACCTTGCTTGAAACAACGAGTCTTCGGCAAAATTCAAAATTTCCGGGTAAAGAAACTCGCTTCTGGCCAATGCAGTACTTTCGGATGGAGCGTTGGAAAATCAAATGCAGGGGTACAGCTTTATTGCAAGAGTTTAAGGTATAGTTTGCTTCTAATGCATTAAAATTTTAATTAGTATTTAAAAAAAATCGGGTGTATTCGATACGGCGGAGGGGGGATTATTATTTTATATCCTTTTAAAAAATCTCTTACGTTTTTGATGTGATGGAACAATCGCTTGTTATTACATACCGAAATAAAAGAATAAAATAGAATTACTCAATACTGGATTCATTTTGAATAATCGATAAATAGGCTATGCCACATTTAGCGAATGCAACAAAAAATGTAGCCCCTTCTTTGTCCTACTTTGTGGTGTACGCAATACAAAGAAAATGTACTTCTGAAAACCAGATATTTACAATATCAAGGTTTTAAAAAATGTCCCATTTTTATTTTCTGACACCGGATTTGCCCTATTATTGATTTTAACCCTACTGGATTGTTCCCTTTAGTTTATTAAGGAGAGGTGTGTGGTGATGTACAAAAAATCCACTTAATAATAAAGGGCACTAATCCTTTGTCGTTCATCAGCATAAAAGCCTGTCGCAATCATTCTGGTTTACCATTTTGATACTAATTTAATAATTAGTAAAATTGGCCTATCGATCCGGATGCAACCAAAAAGCTATATGGAATTTTAATTAATAATAATGGCCATATTATCCAGATATTTTAATATTTAACAATACATTTAAATGTCTTCTTGTTCAGTAGCCCTTTACTTGGTACTGCATCAAAGAGTTGTAAGTATAAGTAAGCATTCCATGTTCGGGCCCCTCAAATTTTTCAGACTAAATTTCCTACTTATATATACCTCAAACGTTACCATTTTATGCAGGCCTTACTGTTACTATACATTTAAAAGTTGTCAAATTCTACATTTTGTACTGTTTACGGGAAGAGTTTATAGATTGCCTTAAATACTCCGAATCCATACAATATGCTAACAACTCGATTTAAAGATTGTCTTGAAATAACTATTTGTATCTATATGGCGTGTTAGGTTTAACGTTTAAATAATTATATAACATCATATCTTTCATTGTAATCATCTAATCTATATAACGAATTCTTGTACAATTTTCATCTCTGAACATATATTTCAAATTATTGTTAATGTTTACAGTTTATTACGTTATCAGCTGGGCGTAAATTATTACGTTAACCCCGGGCGTAATTTATTACGTCCTAAATATGTTAGCAAATTACTGCGTTAAACGGTTACCGATTTACATACAAAAAAAGCAATTAAACATATGCAAAAGGTTAATAACTGAAGTTCAGGCAGGCAGCTCCGTGGCGTAGTTGATATGCTTGTGACTACTATGCTCAAGGTACCGGGTTCGAATTCCGACACGGTCCGCTTGAAAAATGTTAGGCGAGCATTTTTCATAGAAATGCGCCTCATTCGGACGAGAGGTAAAATGTAATCCCTGTGTGACTGTTGTCACGCACGTTAATGATCCCTACCTTGCTTGGAACTCGCTTCCTGGCCAATGTAGTACCTTCGGGTGGAGCATTTGAAAAAATCAAATATAGTGTTTGCAAGGCAACCGGTGTCTCCATGGCTTAGTTGGTTTGCATGTGACTACTAAGCGCAAGGTCCCGAGTGCAATTCCCGACACGAACCGCTTTAAAATGTTAGGCGAGCATTCTTCACAAAAATACGCCCTTACCCGAATGAGAGGTAAAAATGTAGGTACGTATGTGTGTTGTAACGCACGTTAAAAATCACTATCTTGCTTGGAACAGCAAGGGTTCAGTAAAATTCAAAATTTCCAGGTAAAAAAAAACTCGCTTCCTGCCCAAAGTAGCACCTTCGGGTGGAGTATTGGAAAAAAGCAAATGTGGTGTAGTCAAAGCATCCGGCGATTCCATGGTTTAGTTGGTTTGCGTGTGACTGCTAAGCTTAAGGATGGGTTGCTTTAAAATATAAGGCGAGCATTTTTCATAAAAATACGCCCTCGTTCGGATGAGAAGTAAAAATATAGGTCCGGTGTGTGTTGTCACGCGCGTTAAAGATCATACCTTGCTTGAAACAGCATGAGTTTGACAAAATTCAAAATTTCCAGGTAAAAGAACCCGCTTCCTAGCCAATATAGTACCTTTGGGTGGAGCATTGGAAAATCAAATGTAGTGTAGCCAAGGCATCTTCCGTTAATTGCTTCCAGCCGAAAATTACTGCTGACGTCTACAGGTAAATCACGGTTTCGTGAGATTCGTTTCTTATGTTTGGTTCAAATTCTTTCAACGAAGCGTATTGTACCTAAACTTTTAGAGAACAGATACTTGTGGGGGTTAGATACGGAACAGGTAAAGGATTTCAAAGATAGACTACCTGGAATTAACATGCACTCGCGTTTAATACATCAATATCGCACGACAGCTGATGGTAAAGTATTTATATTAGTTTTAGAAAATTGTTTGTATATTGTGGTAATCGATAGTGGGACGTAGTTGTCGCTGATTAAGGAAGAAAGAGTTTTGAAGCACATCAGAGTTATGAATAGAAAGCGTCTGCGACTAGTACAATGGTTGGTGTATAGATTTTAGTTGGAAGCAATGTGATTGGAGGATGCCGAATTTGTAATAGCTAAAGGGTTATATCTAGACTGCATCATAGGAATCAAGTTATTCAGAATTACGGGTGAAGAATAGACGGAAAAAATAGAATGGTTGAGTTTTAAATATGAAAAGAACATGGGAGGTGCCTACTGGTAGTTCGAATAAGGGATATGAGAATATTGATGAATATAGCACACGAGGAGATAATAGGGACAGTAAAGGATCAGGAATGGTTAATGGAATTTGACAGGGACAGAATAGGGATGAGATTAAAGATAGTATAGTTTTAGGAAGGGATTTTAATAAAGGCCAGAAAGATGTTAGAAGAGAGATAAAGAATAGTACAGATTTAGGAATGGTTATTATAGATAGACTAAGAGATACTGATATTGAGAAGTTAAAGAAAAGTAGTTTGAAAGGTCAATATGCATTTGTTAGGTAAACTGTTTCTGAAAGTGTTAAATCAGGTGCAACAGAAAATAAATACATGTATGCAAGAAATAGAATTGAACTGTACATAAAATAATGTAGATCGCAAAGTAACTGTGATTGAAATTAAATAATCGAAACTCTTGACGTTAAAAGAAATATAGAATATAACGACGCATATTTCTATAAGTATTTAAAATCGGTGGGGGCTATGAAGTGTCGGGGTTTTGGGTGGCTTGATAGCAGGTGTGCAGAAGCATAAATCACAAAATAGGTTTAGTCAGACACTTAAAAAAATCGAGTAACGCGATAATTTTGGTGTTTGGTTATAACGGGTTTCAAATACAAGTACTTATGTGTAGGAATAGTTTAACAACTTTGTTTCAGCCACGACGCACCCTGTCAAAGAGTGTATGGGTTCAGGAGTGTCTATGATGGATTAGCAGGTTTATAATCAGCATATGCACGACTAACCTGTGTACAAGTGTATAACATTTCGGTTTTTTTTTTATTATAATTATAAAGCTATATAAATTTCGACCACGTACTTACAAAATTTTAGTTTCCAAATATGATCATGTTTTTAAAAATTTTTAAAGTTTTGTTGCAAGTAGTATAATTGTTAGTAAGTTAAATGATCAAGATATAGCATGTTTGTAATGGTGAGATCAGAATATAGAATATTGTGGTAGTAGGCATTGAGTATGAAACCATGGAGATAAGGGTTTTTGTTATAAAAAGAAATCAAGAATTTTTGACAAAAAAATTACAAAAACGAACAGAGGTTTTTTTTATTTTGTGGTGAAATTATTAAGAGCAACAAAGAGTTTAAGATGATAGCAGTCGGAGTATTTAATACAGGAAAGTTAAGGATAACCATTGGCAGTTATTGCATTGGAAGAAAAGGTTATCAAAATTAAACGAGACACAATTGGAGTTTGAATTTTCTGAAGCACGAAGGCGTAGTGAGAATTAATAGAAAGACAGGATAAGGCTTTTTACAGGGAAGAAGATACAGTTAGGTAGGAGATTTGTTTCAGATATTAGGACCGATAGGTAGCAGTGTAAGGCGTACCGTGTAGTAAAAGTTGGACAAGGAGTCGATCATTTGAGAGCGAAATAAAGCAGGAGAAGAACAACAGCACACGTTTGTGTAAAGTATTCTTCGAATATAATTGTAAAATAACAGTAGTAAACCAACAGTAATTTCGATCCAAAAATTTTTATAACCATAATTCTTATGTATTTTTTTTTTAAAAGGGAAAATAACTCGATGGTCATACACAAAGACAAAGAAGGTGTAAGGACCCATCCACGAAAAATACAGTGCTGTTAAAACAAATATCATCAACCAAAGTTGTGTCCAGATACGTAAGTATTTTGTATTTGACCGTGACGGTTAGTAAAATTTGAATTTCATACTTCACTCAGTACTAAACCTATGTGATTTGTGGTTCTGTAACTACATCAGAAAATATCGAAAGGCTATCCACGAATATAAGACGGTATTGTTTGGTTGAGTTCGGTTTGTTTAGTTAGGTAACCCATGCTAAACAGATCTACGTGTAAATATCCTGAGATTAAGAGTTCTTGTGAGTCTAGCCGTGGAAATTATTTTAGTTATAGCACGCATGAGGGTATATTCAATCAAACATTTTAGAGGTGCGCATTTGTTTTTATAGGCATCCTTAGCATCGTGAATTATAAACAAAATATAGAGTGCGATATACTTTAATATATATATATATATATATATATATATATATATATATATATATATATATATACATTAGATTTATTATTTCTTGACCTTTCTTGATAAGTATCAATATTTTCAATTGTTCTTGGGAATTTTAGGTCTTTCAATACACGCTACAATCAATAAACTATTTCATACTTGTCAATACATATCTATTTGTTATCGTTTCCAAACGTTTCAACCTCATTAAACAGGTCTTTATCAATGGTGACTATAACAGAAAGTACATACAATTTTATTTACATATATATTTTTATTGTTACCTTAAAACGAAATTCAAAAGCACAATTAAATTTTTAATTTACACAGGTATACATTACACATACCAATGAACATATTTATCAAATATTTATTTACACATAGGTAGGTAGGTTGGTTCGTTACAAACGTTAAAATAATATCATTTTATCCGAAATGACAGTTATAATTTTAGTAAGCTAATCGTATGGTATCTGTTTTACCGGTAATAACCTTGACATTTATTCCTTGATTTAATATTAATACTTATGTAGAGATTATTATCAATGTTTTTGCTGTGTTTTAATTTAATTATATTTGGTATTTTCATTTAGCTTTTTAATTGTCCACACTATTTAATATTTAAAAACTCATGCACATTACATGTAAATTATTAACGCTATTTTTAGTAAAATTATTTACGTATAGGTGGCTATATTGTTTTAAACTTAAACTAATATTCATTTTTCCGAATTGACATTATATTTGTAGATAATCGTATGGTCGTTATCTGTTTTACCGGTTATTACATTGAATTTATTTCTTAATTTAATATTATACTATACGTAGAGATTATGATATATTTATTGCTGTGTTTTATTTAATTATATTATGGTATATTTTACTTAGCTTTTTAATATCCGTCTTTTCATTAACTGCAGTAGGGGTTTTTGCTATATAAATCATTTCAAGTATTTCTCGCTTTTTTTGGTTTATTTCAGTTTTTATAATTTTTGTTTGTTTAAAATCAAAATTATGTTTTGCTGTTGTCTCATGCTTAGTAAGTGCTGTCTGATTTTTCTTATCATATTTATGACCATTAAGGCGTTTTTCAAGGTGTTGTGAGCTTTGTCCAATGTATACATGTTCACAGTTTGTTTGACACGGAATTTTATATATAGTGTGTTTTTTATTTTTCGGTACTTGATCTTTCAGATTACTAAATAAATTTTGGTTAAATTATAACTTTTGTGTGCTATTGCTAGGTTGTGTTTTTTGAACAGGTTTTGTAGTTTCTCTGAAAGCTCTGGTAAATATGGTAGTGATATGTATTTTAATTTTTTATTTTCTATTACATAATTTTCTATTGACCTATTGTTGTAGAATTTATAAATACGTTTTTTAAAAATTTTATTAATTAAGTCTTGTGGATAGTTATTATTTTTAAGTGCGATTTTAGCATTATTAATATATATATATATATATATATATATATATATATATATATAAATATTATAAGTAGTATTTTACACAAGGTAAGTTGATAAATACTAACGTATTGAAATTAATAAGATGAAATAATAACTTAGACTTTTTAAGTAAAGCCCAAATGATCATTTCAAATCGAGCTAGTAATTGAGAGAAGGAAAATATAAGGCCTTGGACAGGATTTGAACCTGCATCTCAGTTTTGGCGGAACTGTGCGTTTACCAATTACTAGCTCGATTTGAAATGATCATTTGGGCTTTACTTAAAAAGTCTAAGTTATTATATATATATATATATATATATATATATATAGCTGTGATAAGGGGTTGTTTAAGGGTGTACTTTATAGTAAAGGTCGTTTAGGAATTAGAAATTACCATAGGGAGCAGAAAACTGCATTTATTTAGTAAAAGAATTGAGAAATGGAGATAGTTTGTAAATAGTAAGCAGTCAACACCCTGTATATAAAGTATAAATAGTTTTAAGCGACGCAAATAGACACAGGAAGACGCATAGTTAGCGTAGAAACAAGGAAGACATGCATTAAGTAAATAGTAAATATTTAACACCATGTAGATAGAGTTTTAGTTAATTTAGGCAATGCAAATAATGATATTTTTCAGTGGAAGCACGCGTATTTTATAAGTAAACATAATGAAGTGTAATTAAACACGCATTCAAAAGAGTTCCAAACAATTAGGTTAATACGGAGATAAGAAATAGAACTTCGAGAAGCATAATGTGAATGCGTACAAGTAGTTAATAACTGTGATAAAAAGAGGTGATTAAAAATTGCGTAAATAACAGGCAGATATGAAAATTAAAAGTCGAATTGCATCAGTTGTTTATGGAAAAACAATTAGATTCATCAAAGCACCGCATGTTTGATAACGAAGACAGCTGCGAGCAGGCCACAATTATTGGAAAGCATAGAAAATTACATCAGAAACTACTTTAAATGCAAGGATTTGATTGGTTAAAATGAGCGACGAGTTTGTAGACCATACCCACTGACGGAGTAGGAGGTCAATGATATATTAACAGGCACAGTGATAACGAAGGCAGTTTTCAAATCAACAAAGGCCGAAGTGCGCCACTCTGAGACAAAGTGAGATACGTAATAATTTAAAGTGAAAAATTGTATAAGTGCGACTAAGATGAAAATTACGATTGCCGATTAAACGTAAGTAGATTTTAGGGAATTTATTTAAACTAAAGCACAATAATAATAGGGCTTCCGAGTCCGGGGGGAATAATGCAATTCCGAGTCAGGGAAAAATAAATGATGAGAATTCCAAGTTCCGAGTCCTGGGAGAATAATAATACAAATTCGAGTTTGGGGAGGATGATAATCCAATTCTAAGTTTGAGGAAATTGATAAGAAGGAATAAGTCTGAATGAGATGACAATAAATTGGGGTGCATAAGTATAAGTTAATAATGGTAGTCCAGAGGGTGATGGCAATAATTTAAATGCAATGGTTCAAGCGTGTGGATAGACAATATTTCGAATGGGCATGTAATAATCCTGAATTGGGGGAAGATAATTTTTATTCAAATGGATGGCTTAATGTATGGGAAATACTAGCTGGTTATGGATGCGTCAATGCAAAGAAAATAGACCAGGTCAGATTTTTAGTTATAAGACAATTTCTTTTCTATTTTTTTATTTTGAATATTGAATTTGCTTAAGATAAATGAATGTGAAAAAGTCAACAAAAGAAGAACTTGAATACGTATAAAGTGCGTAAAATGATAAGAGGTTTCGAACGTTCTACACTTCGTCTTTTATAAAAATAATAGGTTTTTTTGGTGACTGGGTTTTGAATAAAAAGTATATGATTTCTGATAAATGAGATTTACAACATTAATTAATTGAAAAGTGTATTTTAAATAATTTACAAAAACTGTACATAATATTTGTTTCATTATATAGAATCGAATTAACTGAATTTTATAATTCCAAATAAATGCTAGTCGAGGTCATAAGATAAAGTTAATGGGAGTAATTTGATAATTTAAACAGTTCAAGGACGAGCTATAAGTTGAATACGAAATTGATAACGAGTAAGGCGTTAACGTATCAAATTTTGTTATTGGTCGACAAGGTAGGTTCAAAATAAAATCCAGTTAAGTCTCTGGAGGGAGCTTATAGCAATATTAATAAGACAGCCCAACGTCGGAGAACGATAATTACAATTCCAGTTTATACATAGCAATATATATATATATATATATATATATATATAATTCTTTATACTTTAATAACCTTTATATTTATTATTTAGATAAGATGTTATAAATTTCTTGGGATGATTTTGGTCAAAATAAATAGTAATTTAAAATATTTTGTTCTATTTCTTAAACGTTTCGGCAAGACTTTTTTGCCATAATCATAAGTCTATAAAATAAAAAGGATGTAGTCAATCAATTACAAACATGATAACTTATATTAACTGTTGTTCATAAATATATAATTATTTAGTTAATGACAGTGACACTACTTCATTTAATTGAAAGTAGTATACACAATAAACTGATATAAAACTGCTAGATCTCGATTGATAAATTGGCATAATCAGTGACACATGACTAACATAGATGTTTTAAGATAAAAATAAAAAGTTCAGTAATATTATTGATTATAAAAACGAGAATACACGATGCTTAAATTTTCCATATCTTGTTTGTTATTTATAGAGCTGGTGTCTTTGAGTATGTGGAAGGATTCCAAGAACAAGCGCTTTTTATAATTTTCATCAGTTTCCATGATTTTAACTTGGTTATACTCCGGATTGTGTTTGGTGGCATACACATGTCTAGCTAAGGCGCAATTGTTTTTACCAAGTTTTGCGTCACTGCGATGTTGTGTCATTCTATTGCGTAACCACTGATTAGTTTGTCCCACATAACTGAGCAAGCAACTGCATTTGATCTTATATACTACATTGTTATATAGTGGTACCTCAGTCATATCTTTTAATTTTGTAAACAAGCTTTTTAGTGATTTGACATAATCATTTGTAATTATAACATTAGGTTGTTTTAGAATTTTAGTAAGCAAAGGAGTAACTTTTTCTATAAAAGATAGTTTTTTATAAATCAATTATGTATTTATAATTCTAGGTGTTCTTAATGTGTTAGAAAAAAGAAGTTTTTTTAACAAGTAATTTGGATAACCATTATTTAACAAGGTAAGTTCTAATTCTTTAAGATTCTTAGTGTAAAAAGAGGGATTAGAAATTCTTTCAATTCGAGTTTTTAGATTCAAAACAGTATTAATTTTATGATGTATTGAATTGTTCGAATTAAAATTGATGTATCTGCCGGAGTTTGTTGGTTTATTGTAGCAATCAAACATCAAAGTATTAGAATCTGATCTGATAACTAATGTGTCTAAAAATGGAATCATTCCTTGTATTTCATTTTCAATGGTAAACTGTAATTTTGGATGGAAAGTGTTAAAAAAGTTAAGAGTAACTTGAACCATGTCAGAAGGAACTGAGCACACAATGTCGTCTACATATTTAACCAAAAAGACCATCTGAAACGGTAAAGTAGGTATTATTGTATCAAGTAGTAAATCCATGACCATTTGGGCTATTATAGGTGATAGGGGGTGAACCCATCGGTGTACCAAATAATTGAAGATAGTGTGTTCTTAAAGGAAAAATAAGTATTATTAAAAATCAGATTAATAGTTGCTAAAAACATGGTTTTGGTTAAGGTGCAATTACGTTCAATGATTTCCCATTTTTCTGAAATGATATTAATTACTAAGTCTAACGGAATGTTGTTGAACAAAAGTGAAGCTATCTTTGATGTTGTAACCTTCTGTTGGAAATGATCTTTGTAATATGTCTGAACAAAATTTTGCAATATTGTAAGTGGGAGTGTTAATAGAAGCGAAAGAGTGGGTTTGTGAATTTTTGGTAGACCATAAAATCTGCCAGGTGTAGAACCGTTATTGATTAATGATTTTTTCTGACTATCTGTTAACATGTTCTTACTATGTAATAATTTTATGTGATCATTAACTTTTTTCTGTATAGTAGTGGTGGGATCTCTGACTAATATTTTGTAAGTGCTAGTGTCTGATAATAATTCTAAAGATTTTTGTGTATAATCCTGAATATTCATAATGACTGTTACTTCCCCTTTGTCTGCTTTTAATACTACTAAATCTTTATGTGATTTTAAAAACCTGTTTACTTTACAATAAGTTTTTTTTTCTATGCTATTGTAGTTATTGTTGCTTGGATTCTGAATAAAATTAGTAACTACATTTGTCACTTTAGCTCTTAACTGGTTATTTTCTTGAACTGAACTTTCAAAAGTTCCTATGATTGATTCTACATCAGCTAATAATTTGCCAATATGAATTTCTGAACTATTTACTTTTAAATTAAACTTTGGTCCTGGCGATAACAAATTTTTTATGTCTTCTGGAATGTCAACACCACTTAAATTCACTAACCATTTTTGATTATCTATAAACCGACTGTTATTTTGTAACTGATTGAGTTTCAAATTAATGAATTTTCAACGAACTTCGTTCGTTTATGAAATCTATTTGTCTGTGTGTCTGTGTGTCCGAGGCCTTTTTAATGGTCGGACATCAATGTGTGATACATCAATCGATTCAGCTCGGTGTCCAGAGCTTAAGTTTTGATGTCAGTTAAAATCGGGCCACGGGGACGCCGAGCCCCCGGGAAAATCCACAGGGATAATTAAAATTTTAAATAAGTTTAAAATCAATATGCGACACATATTTGAACAATTTATGGCATTTCATGCCAATTATTCCAATATTATAGACATTGTTTAAACTTAAATTTTGATTACCGAAAATAATTAGATTCATATAAAAAAAAATTTCTTATCTTATTGATGAGAACTAATATATTAGCTTTTAAAATATTTATTCAATAAAATAAAATATATTAAAATGTCTCTTTTGTTGTTTATAAATTTTTGTATTTTATCTGAATACTTATAATTATTACAACATAATAATTTTAATTTCTTTAAATTGTTTTAAAGTAAGTCTACATTTGGAAGTTCGTTGCGACAATGCCTTTGCATTTTCAACTTGTTTTATATGAATTAATTTTGCTTTATGATAAAATCTATTGTAGGATATAATCTGTTGATTGTGAAAATTATGTAATATGTGTGGCGGTAAAGAATCCTTAAGGGAGTCCTTAACATTTCTGATCTTAATTTGTTGATAATGAATTTTTGAATGAGTGATTTTAATTTCCATATTAATTAAAAATTTGTTCAACCTATTATTGTGACGATGAATCCTTTCATTTAGTCTTGTATTCTCACTGATAAGTAGTTGTTGGATTGGTTGGGTTGTGTTAGAAATGTGTTTTGGTGTTAATACATCTCTTCTGCATCGTTCTAGAAATAACCTGCGATTATATAAATTGGCTAGCTTTTTATTAGAAGTTGCCGATAATTTTAGTTGAATGACTACCTCATCTTCATATATAAAACGGATCACTTGGTAGAATTCCATTTTTCTGTAGTTAATTCTTTATACTTTAATGACCTTTATATTTATTATTTAGATAAGATGTTATAAATTTCTTAGGATGATTTTGGTCAAAATAAATAGTAATTTAAAATATTTTGTTCTATTTCTTAACGTTTCGGCAACACATTTTTGCCATAATCATAAGTCTATAAAATAAAAAGGATGTAGTCAATCAATTACAAACATGATAACTTACATTAACTGTTGTTCATAAATATATAATTATTTAGTTAATGACAGTGACACTACTTCATTTAATTGAAAGTAGTATACAAAATAAACTGATATAAAACTGCTAGATCTCGATTGATAAATTGGCATAATCAGTGACACATGACTAACATAGATGTTTTAAGATAAAAATCAAAAGTTCAGTAATATTATTGATTATAAAAACGAGAATACACGATGCTTAAATTTTCCATATCTTGTTTGTTATTCATAGAGCTGGTGTCTTTGAGTATGTGGAAGGATTCCAAGAACAAGCGCTTTTTATAATTTTCTTCAGTTTCCATGATTTTAACTTGGTTATACTCCGGATTGTGTTTGGTGGCATACACATGTCTAGCTAAGGCGCAATTGTTTTTACCAAGTTTTGCGTCACTGCGATGTTGTGTCATTCTATTGCGTAACCACTGATTAGTTTGTCCCACATAACTGAGCAAGCAACTGCATTTGATCTTATGTACCACATTGTTACATAGTGGTACCTCAGTCATATCTTTTAATTTTGTAAACAGGCTTTTTAGTGATTTGACATAATCATTTGTAATTATAACATTAGGTTGTTTTAGCATTTTAGTAAGCAAAGGAGTAAGTTTTTCTATAAAAGGTAGTTTTTTATAAATCAATTATGTATTTATAATTCTAGGTGTTCTTAATGTGTTAGAAAAAAGAAGTTTTTTTAACAAGTAATTTGGATAACCATTATTTAACAAGGTAAGTTCTAATTCTTTAAGAATCTTAGTGTAAAAAGAGGGATCAGAAATTCTTTCGATTCGGGTTTTTAGATTCAAAACAGTATTAATTTTATGATGCATTGAATGGTTCGAATTAAAATTGATGTATCTGCCGGAGTTTGTTGGTTTACTGTAGCAATCAAACATCAAAGTATTAGAATCTGATCTGATAACTAATGTGTCTAAAATGGAATCTTTCCTTGTATTTCATTTTCAATGGTAAACTGTAATTTTGGATGGAAAGTGTTAAAAAGTTAAGAGTAACTTGAACCATGTCAGAAGGAACTGAGCACACAATGTCGTCTACATATTTAACCAAAAGACCATCTGAAACGGTAAAGTAGGTATTATTGTATCAAGTAGTAAATCCATGACCATTTGGGCTATTATAGGTGATAGGGTGAACCCATCGGTGTACCAAATAATTGAAGATAGTAAGTGTTCTTAAAGGAAAAATAAGTATTATTAAAAATCAGATTAATAGTTGCTAAAAACATGGTTTTGGTTAAGGTGCAATTAAGTTCAATGATTTCCCATTTTTCTGAAATGATATTAATTACTAAGTCTAACGGAATGTTGTTGAACAAAGAAGATACATCTAGATACATCTTATCTAAAAATATATATATATATATATATATATATATATATATATATTATATACAGTGTGTCCAAATTTCGAGTCTCTACATTGTGATTTCGGTTATTATAAGAAATAGAGATTGGGTTAAATGGGGAAAGATTAGGAGGAATCCAGGCCAGTTTTGTATCCGTTTACAAAATTGGTGTAAGTTGTCTGGTTTTGGAGATATTCGAAGAAAACTAAAAATGGCGGATTTTGTTTTTTGATGATAAAACATGAATCATAAGTCGCACCATCACAAGACTTGCACATTATTAAGACACTTTTCTAAAAGGAGTATTTTAGCATGAACAGAATCATTCGACTGTCTTTTGTTTTCGAGGAAACGCCCACAACTTTTGTTTTTCTTATGGCCGCCATTTTGAATATTCAGTGAATATTATGCGCCTTAAAATGAACTTTTAAATGATATGCCACATGTATATAAAAATGCAAAAACTATCCTAAATTTTAAAAATATCTAAATTTGTATTTTCTTGAACGTTTGGTAATCCCAACAGGGCAAAAATTTGATTTCTACTTTATGAAAAGTACAATAAACATTTTATTATGTACACAAACAGCATTTGTCACAAATTATTGATTATGGTGGTACTAGAGTTACAATGATATCGTTTGATAATAGTAGGCGGTGGTATGTGACAAAACCAAACAATTGAATTACAGTTATATGTCAAACAAATTATAAAATTTAGATAAACTTGTGTGTGTTGTAAGTTTTGGAGCCGGTGGTGCTGCATTTTTAATTTAAAAAATGGCACATGTCTACAAGTTTTCGAATGAGGAAAAGTTTGATATGCTAAGTACTTATTTACAATCGTTTTGCAACGCTGATACGGCATCCGTCAGATATTTGAAATTGTATCCAGAAAGACGACAACCGCATAAAACATACTTCAGAAAAATTGTTATGAATTTACTGAATTATGGTGCTTTTGAACAGTCTAGGGAACAATACGACGTAAACAATAGGGAACGTGTTCTATGCATTACTGAGGCGATAACACGAAATCCATCCACATCCGTAAGATCGGTAAGCCGTGAACTTCCAAAATCAACTGTTCGTAATATTTTAAAAAAGGAAAAGTTTCATCCTTATAAACCCACTATTGTCCAAGGCCTCAAAAAAGAAGATTTCGCTAGATGAATGCGTTTTTGTAATTGGTACATCCAAAAATGCGAGGAAGAACCGCACTTTCCAGAATTGGTAATATCGACAGACGAAACGCGGTTTACCAATTGCGGGGTGTTCAATAAACATAACACGCATCACTGGAGAACTGAAAATCATCATCTGACGGCGCAACGCAAATTTCAAACGAGATATGGATTTAACGTTTGGTGTGGTATCTTAGGTGGTTAATTATGATATAAATATTTTAGTAAATTAACCAATGTAATTAATACTTTTTTAGGTAATAATTTGATTGGACCCTTTTATTTTGTCAATAACCTCAAATGAGCCAGATATACGGAATTGTTAAGAGACCAAATAATTCCGGCTATTAGAGGACTTGTACCAAATTATGATGATTTTCGAAAACTATGGTTTCAGAAAGATGGTTGTCCCCAGCTCACAATTCCCGAGAAGTTAGCGCCCTTTTAGCTGAACATTTTGGCTAAAATATTATATGCAATAGTGGACCAATTATGTGGCCGGCAAGATCACCAGATCTTACACCACTTGATTTTTATTTATGGGGTTTTGCTAAAAATGAGGTATATGAGTTTGAACCGCCTCATAATATAAACGAACTGCAGGAAAGAGTCCGTGACATTCTTAACTCTATAAATAGGCGCACGTTAAGCAGAGTTGTACGGAAAGTTTTAATTAATTGTCGAATGTGCCGTGATGCAAACGGACAGCATTTTCAGCATCTACGGGAAGGAATTTAGATGATAGTTTGCTGTTTCGGTCACATTTAATTTTGTTCCCTAAATTAGATAAGATAGGCTACAGTTTTATGTTTAACTTAATTTTAAGATTTATATCCAATACTTTACGAGTTCTAATTAACAAAATGTATGTGGTACTACTACTACTACTACTACTGTTTGGAACGTAGAAATCAAATTTTTGCCCTGTTGGGATTACCAAACGTTCAAGAACATACAAATTTAGTTATTTTTAAAATTTGGGATAGTTTTTGCATTTTTGTATAGACATGTGGCATATCATTTAAAAGTTAATTTTAAGGCGCATAATATTCACTTAATATTCAAAATGGCGGCCATAAAAAGAACAAAAGTTGTGGGCGTTTCCTCGAAAACAAAAGACAGTCGAATGATTCTGTTCATGCTAAAATACTCCTTTTAGAAAAGTGTCTTAATAATGTGCAAGTCTTGTGATGGTGCGACTTATGATTCATGTTTTATTATCAAAAAACAAAATCCGCCATTTTTAGTTTTCTTCGAATATCTCCAAAACCAGAACAACTTACACTAATTTTGTAAACGGATACAAAAATGGCCTGGATTCCTCCAAATCTTTCCCCATTTAACCCAATCTCTATTTCTTATAATGACTGAAATCACAATGTAGAGACTCGAAATTTGGACACACTGTATATATATAACAATAAAATTTAAAATTTCATTGTTTTAAAATTAAATTACTTATTCTTCATATATATATATATATATATATATATATATATATATATATATATATATATATATATATTTACCGATCCTTTCATATATATTTGTCATGCAGCTTTCCTGAATCCACCCATGTATTCTTTTCTCAAAGAAATGCTCTTGTTCCATCACTGGCTTACTTCCTAACTAATAGTGATTCATTATACATATAAATACTACATTATTTAATTTTATTAAAGATGATGAAAGAGAACACTCATACTTGTTCTAATAACGTTTCCCCAGAAATCCGTATTAGTATGAGTGATTAAACATTTTTGAATGAGATGGGTAATTCGAGCCTCCTCTTCGACCCAATTTTAATTTGCCATTAAAGGTTGAAGGCTGATTCATCTGTTAACATCGGATTAGCGCTTTAAGTGCTTATATACGTTTCGTTTGTAAATACAGTTATATTCATCTATAAATTATTCTGAATTTGGTAAACGACGTAGTTCATTACTTAAAACAGTTTTCATCCGCCTTCATATTTCCAAATTAAAAGAACATCCGGAATATTTACGCTCGCCATCTTTGCGTAACAATTTTGTACTGCAAATTATTGTATTTATCAGAAAAATAAATTTTACTCGAATAATATATTTCACAGATGGATTCAAATGTAGTACCTGATAATTTTATAAGGTCTTCAATGCAGCTTGAAGGACAGATGAGCTAGAAATAGTCCCACAATCAGAATACATTTTTACAATTAATTGAATAATAAATAGGTAGGTATTTAGTATGCAATGTAATATAAATGCAAGTCATGAACTATAAATATACAGGGCTGATAGATAAATGGTTTCAAGAGACATTTGCATTAACTACAACTTTCAATGGTCTTTTATCCAATTTGTTAATCAATTCCTTGTTTGAATTTATTACGAGAATGGAGGAGCGCTCACAGGAAATGTGTATGAAATGATAACAGCATTATCAACACGCGTGCATTCGGAGAATAAAGTAGACAGACGAAACGATTATACCACCCACACTTCGGAATTTTTTGGCTCCGTAATATCCGACGTTTATTTATTATTGTTTATTTAATAGTTAAGATAATTTCCAAAAACAAATTAATTAATGAATAGATAGATAATAAGAGAATTAGTATATTTTCAGAAGTGTAAAAATAAAAGATCTAAACCGAGGTCACGGGCAAAGTACTGTTTTATTCACGATTGTTTGCATGAAGCGTTTGTTAGACTAAAAACAGATGAATTGCTACCAATTTGGCAGCCATTGCTAAAACGCTTGCTGAACATGAGCTAGAAAATAGTTCGATTTCTTTTGATGCTGGGTTGAAGTTAAGACGGCCGGCGTAGTAACGGAAGGTAAATTACCTATAGCGTATGGTTTTGAAAAAGTTGTGGGTAGATTGTCGTAAATCCAGACGTCCTGAGCAACCTCCATTTATTTTTCGATATCCAAAAGGAACCGCTGAAAGGGGAATGTACGCAACTCTTTTTCACATACTTTATAGTTCAAAAGATAATGTTGCTAGCAATAGCGTAACTACACCTCCGCCAGCTCCTACAATGCACGCGCGAGGGGAGCAAGTGCGAAGAGAACCTAACGATAACAAATTCAAATTAAAAATTGTTAATGGTATTTTACAATTCTTAGAATATTTACACAACTTACCAAGTCTACAAGTTCTAGCAGTTTTCCAAACACAATAACACCCTTAATGTTACACTTAACTTTACCTGAGAGTATTGCAATTGTGGAGAAATCTCAAAATTAAAAATTATCTTAAGAACCTCACTTGATAAAATAGATTAGATGATTGATCCATGATCCCTCTTGGCAATAGAACAGGCACTGCCAAAAACTTGAATATCGATGATGCAATAACTGAATTAGCAAAACTGGCAAGAAAAAAAGATTTCTAAATTAGATTTTGAGTGTCAGCTATATAATAGATTTCTTTTTTCTGTCAAATTTTAATAATATATTGTGTGTTGTATACTAAGTGCCAAAATATGCAGTCCTAGAGCATACTAAGGACCAAATGTGCACTTAAATGTATTGTGAAAGTTGTTTTAGTTTGTAATTACTTAACAGAACGATAATGTAAATGTTCCAAATGCGTGTAATCGCGCTATCGGCAGTAATTATAACGGCCACGCTGACTTTGAAACATGGCGTGGAAAAGAGGTTTTGCAGATCCCTGACAAAAACGATTCTGTAATGCTTTGGCGTTACATTAAACAGAAAACGGTTGAAAAAGAGGAAAATCATTCTTAAATGGACAATTTAATATGGATGTACTTTAAATAATTCTGATTTCATGAAAAATAGTGTTTAGTGAGCAAGATGTTAAATTGTCAGTTCTCTTAAAATCATAAACTTAAAACCACAAAAGCATCGTTTTATCCCTGTAAAATACATACTGCAACGGTGCTTAATTTCATAAATTATTTTAAACCACAAAATGTAAACAAAATATTTATTTCAGTAAATATTCATAGCGGAATCGTGTGATTATAAGAAAGCTTCAGAATCATGAAGTAAATAACAGTGAATTCATTACATGCATTTCAAATATAGGAGAATTTTTTATAAATTTTAGTAATACAAATGGGAACTAATGTTACATTGTTGCGATACTAAGAAAACCTCAGACACACTACTTTAAGCGGGTACATACAATGTAAAATCTAAACGCTTAGATAGTAAAATTCACGAATATCAGGTTGCAGATACTTTAATCATTTCCAATATAATACAGTGTAAAATGTTACAAATTAGTAATTTGATATTGCTGAAGACAGAAGAAAACATGAGGCATTAACATAAGAATTCATTCCATAAACCCAACCCAACAATAAAAATTCCGGACTGAACGTAAGAACGCGGGGGAGTTAAATGACAATACTTATATCCAACAGAAAAAAAGTATTAATTATTCGCGAGCCGGTAGTGAGAGCAGTTTCTATACGAAGACGTAACAAGGCGGAAATGACCGTGCGGTTGGGGCGTTAGTATGAGATTAAGTTGAAAAGTTAAAAGTGAATAAAACAGAATGGGTCTCTGATTTAAGGAAAAGAAAACCGTGAATAATTATGTAGCTGCTATGTTTAGATTTAATAATTATGTACATATGGATTGAAAATTTCGATGATACGTATTTATGTAATAGGGAATTAAAATGAAAGTAATTATTTTATTTGATTAATTAGCGATGGAATTAGTGTTGGTTAAAACTTGAGCATGATATTATCGTGCAAGGAATTTAGAACATTTTAAAATATTAAGAAATATGTACGTACGAAAATTTAAATGTAAATTTAATTGGTAGAATTTCGGGTGAGCTAAAATATATGAATTTAGTATTTTGGAATAGACAATGAAATGATAGAACGAAGAAACTGGTAATTAACTGTTTTCTATGTTTGTTATTAATGACATTTCCAGAAATGAGAATTTATACACAGTGTAATTTAATGCGGGTAACGGAGAAATTTGGAGTAATGGTATCATTGATAGATTAGACTTAAGGGGCTTTTTAGGATTTCTTTCAGCAATACCTGACCAGAGTGAGGTTTGAGGAATTTAAATTTTTCTGTTAAAGAAGGTATATTTGTATTATATTGAAATTATTTAATGTTAATAGAGTTTAAGATTAGGTTGAATTTTATTTGAATTTATCTGAACACTAGGTAAACAGACACGCCTGTAAAGTCTATCCAGCTACTCCAGTGATGGAATCGTATTTGGAAGAAGCATTTTATTTTTAAATTTTATTTAATTGGATCAAAAATTTAATAAGTGTCTTAAGGTTTTTTAGAAAAAGGCAACATATAGCGTGATAAAATTTAGGAAACCAGAAGGATAGGCGGCCTATGCAGAATAGCCGTTTTCAGTATAAAAAATAATATAGGAAGGGGTAGTTGTGACAGTGGTTTGGCGTCCTATATTATGAGAAGTAGAAAAAGCCCTTCCGTGTAAGTGATAGCGTAACGAGGTTTTCGTATTTCAACCATTTTTATTTATTATTTTTATTTTTTTATCGTTTTAATTTCATTTTCGTTTATAATTGTTTCTTGAGCAACTCACTTTCACACCACTGCAGTTAGCCGATGCAAGCTTAAATTGTTACGGGGTCCCCGCCCCTTCACGGCAAATCAAAATTTATTAACATAACGCTCATTTTATCCGTAACAGATTTTCGCATGTAATGCGAGTAAGCTTCTGGGTGCATTTGTACCGCTGAAGAATTTCTTCTTTAAAATATCCAAAGGTAGGTTATTTTGGCGGTGTCAGCTCAGAGGAATGTGATGGGAAGTTGAAGTTAATCCTACCGGACTGTAAATATTTCAAATTTATATGAAAATCCACCTCTACCATTTATGACTTTGCAGGTAAATATTGTTTTCTGTAGTACGAACTCTTTGTTGCACATAATTGTTCATCTAAATAGATATTGCTGTAGGGATTCAGAGATGGCTCCGGTGTTTAGTTGGTTTGAGTGTGACTACTAAGCGCAAGATCCCGGGTTGGTATCCCGACACGGGCCTCTTGAAAAATGTTAGCCGGCCATTTTTACAAATATACGCCCTCTTGCGGATGAGAGGTAAAATGTAGATTCCGCGCGTGAATGTTGCCACGCACGTTAAACATCCCTACCTTGCTTGGAACCGCAAGGGTTCGGCAAAATTCCAAATTTCCTGGTAAAAAAATATCTTGCTTCCTGGTCAATGTAGTTACTTCGGGCGGAGCATTGGAAAATCAAATGTAGTGTAGGGATAGATTGGAACTTTTTATTTAACTTATTTATTAGTAATCGCGATTTATATAGCGTGTCATGAACAGCATGATTTTGTGGCTTCATATTTGAATTGTCGTTAAAACGTTAAAAAGTAAAAAGCGCCTGACATTAGCAAAACTGTTGTAGCTAATGGTCAATGTAGTACCTCCGGGTGGAGCATTGGGGACGTGGCCGCAAGTATAGCGGCCCTAATTCAAATTATCAATCCATTAGCTAATGATGTCCTGTGCATGTCCATATTGGCAGTTTCTGGACTGCGTCTTTCTGAACCGACATATACATATAAATTTCAATCCATTAGTTAGCATGAGGTCTCTGTTCAAAAAATACTTGGAAGGTATGATAAACGTGGTCCGGTTCTGAAATCTCTGAAAATACATTGAATTGCTGCGACTAGGTTGTAGTACCGTCATCCAGGTCTCTATCGCCACAGAATATCACTTGACAGGATTTTCTAAAACGTCCTTTCCGGTTCTGAAATCTCTTGGATTACGTGATTCTGCGAAAGGTTCGTAGTACACAATCATCATATATACTTGCTCGTTGTTTTTAAAAATCTTCTTGTTTATAGACTGTTTCATCTTCAAGTTTGCTATCGGTATCTCGGATATCCTAATTGTTTAAACACAGTAGTAATTCATAGTCAAACACAATGGCATGGTCATAACGGAATTACAGAAGGAAAGTTGTGCTTCTCTTCTGTTGACACAAAATTTCGTAACAATAGATAACATAACTATGTTGTTTGGTGCAGTCTTCGGAACTGTTCGCGATATTGTTTCGCCACTAACTTCAAACTTGGTCTGTCTCGACAGCCATGTCCGCATAAACGGAAATCATACGCCACCGCAAAAGTTTTTTCGCCGTCGTCAGACCTACTTTCAACTGCTACCTCACAACACAACGTTCGTTCAACAATAGATAACATGAACTATGTACGGTTTGATGCACCGACTTCGCCAACGAACAGATATCGCGATATTGTTTCACCTGCGTGAAATTCAGTACTTGGTATATCTCGACAGTGCCATGTCCGCATACTATACCTTAAATATCAATTACGCCACTCAAAAGTTTTTCGCAATCGTCATGACCTAATTTCGATGCTACCTCACATACAGGCAACGTTGATTCAATACTTACGGTATGTAATTTTCCTCTACGAGATACTGATGCACCGACTCGCCAACGAACAGATATGCGTATGACACCTATGATAATAATCAGTACTAATATATAATATAGTGACACCGAAAACTATAGGCCAATAATAAATCTTGGGGCCCAATATAAAAATTTTTGTAGAGGGGATCGTAGATATGCTATTGGTCGCCAGTAATTTGCAAACCTAGTTATCTTAAAATTCAACCTTTTAAAAGTGTTCTAAGAAAAAAGAGTTTGAGACTAGGTCCTTCGGAAAAAATATTTCAGAAATGAAAAACAGTATAAAGAAAATAACTTATCCATCTTTATACGAAATGAATTAAAAATTTTTTTGTGAAATTTTAAAACAAAATAGTTATTCGTCAATTTTAATAAAAAGAACATTATACACCAAGGCACATCTTAATAAAAATAAAAATTATCAAACACAAATTACTACCACACATTAAATACTTAACACCTAAATTAAATAGATATTCAAAAATAGCGAAACAAAATATAGTGCTAATAAAAAATTGTATTTTCTAAAGTAAAAGATAAAACGTCATCTTTATATCAGCGGACTACTATATACAAACTAAACTGTTCAAATTGTAATGCATCAAACATCCCAAAACCTAAAACGAGTCGCTCAACATAAGAGTGACAGAATAGAACCTAGAGTATGCGCACTATCTATCCATGCTTTTACAAAAATCATAGTATATATATTTCGATAACGCTAAAATATAAGAAATTGAAAATATAACAACGAAATGCATGTTCCAAAAAAATATATCATATTTATATAAATGCCCAAATAATAAAAATAAAAAACATATGCAGTCTAAGTTCAATTAACGCTTAGGTGCTAAACCTCAAATCTACAAATTGTAAAAATCGTAAAACATATTCCTAATGACAAAACCTTTATATAAACACAAACATATACATAAACATGAACGCGCGCGCACGCACAAACGATCTACATGCATCAATACAAACAAACATAATCCATCAATCTTGAAACAACTTTGTATTTTAAATATCTTTCAACAGTTTCACTTTTAATTTGTATTTATCTATTCAAAATTTTAATTTATATTTTTTTTTGCCGTTCAGTCTTTAAAATTCAACAGAGTAAAAGAAAATAAAAGCTTTCGCAGAATAATTTAATTGGAACTTTTCTCACGCTCGGCTTTGTAGTTACTAGAATTAGCTTCAGCAAACATTACATTTTTAAATTTCTAGGAAAGTTTAAATAAGGGAAAATAAGCACACATTTTTGAACGTTGAATTCGAAGAAACAAAAATTTAAAATACAAGTGTTCAAAACAAGCTACAGATATGGATTAGGATACCTGCATCTTGTCAACGCAAACGTTGGATAATAAATAATGTATTCGAAAAAAACGTCTGTTTATGACATCGATATTTCTACCTATAAATAATAGCGAATTCAAAAAATCGTTCACTTTAACTTTTTAGGTTCGTTTGGCTTTTTGTGCTTCTTGATCTTGAGTCTGGTAAAACAAGATTCCAATTAAAGTATAAATCGTTATAATTATGAATCCGCAGTTTTATTTAAATTTAATTTCATATGTGCAATAGGTATAAAATAAATAGAAAGTTTTAGGTATTATTCGTACGGATTTTACAAAATGGAAATGAGATTCTAATGGCATTTGATGTTTAAACAGCTGGAAGAAACTATTTAAAGTAAGTAGTTACCTGAAAGGATTGAACAATTGGTACGAAGTATCGGCGTTAATCTCAAAGGGAAGCTTGAAAGGCCGTTGTACGCTACGGAGACAGGCAAGTAATTCCATAATCTGTCGAAGCTTCATGCATTATTTGATTATTTTGTACATAAATGAAGGGCGTTTGTCCTGAGATATTATTTAGATAATAAGCTTTTTATCTTAGCAGATAAGATACTTTGTATTTCTCTAACTACTTCTTAGATGTCACAAGGATAAATAATAAATTGTTTTAGAGGATATTTTACCAAGTCAAAATTTATAAAACTCACAATAGGTGTTTTCCCGTTGTTATATGCGTTAGTTTGAAAATTGATCAATTACCTAATGTTTGTTTTAAAATAGTGTTGATTTTACGATATTTATCCTTGATTTAATTTTTTGGCGTTTCTGTGATTACTGAATAATAAAAAATAACGAGATTAATTTGTTAAAACACACTCAGATTTTGTAAATACTATTTTTTGAGAGTTTATTTTCAGTTAGTGTTTTCATAATGAAAATGTTATGTATGGATAAGTAGACACATTTGTACAAAAGTTCCTTAATATAAAAAAGCTCATCTTGCTTGAGAAATATTTTTGAAGTCTCGTGTTATTTTTTATTGGTTGGTCAAGTTGTTTCAGCCACCACGCAGAAGAGTTAGCCCATGCTGCGAGATATTTAGCAGTCAGCTGTAGTGTGGGTAAGAGACATTTTGCTTATCATGTTATTTATGTTGTAGCTAGTTACAAACTTACGTTTACGCATCGTGAATACACAACTATTTTATTTATATACTGTTTTTGAGATAGAACCGCACTGGTGACTGTTGCAGAATATTACCGACGATTTCCTACTTGTAGGTTACCAAGTAACCGAGTCGTACTTATTGTGCCTATCGAAGCATTAGAGAATATGTAGTGTGCCTAAAACGAAAATTGAAAGAACACCAAAACGATGCACTAAGAAATTTAAGAACGAAGTAATAGTAACAATAGGAGGTAGTAGTACCACTAGCATTCGATGAATTTCCACATGTCTTAAAACTCTCCAAACAGTAATGGGGAATCGCGCGTGATTTTGGCTTGTATCTTTTTCAACTCCAATGGGTCCAAGTAATACAACCTAACGAATATATAACAATTGTTAATCTTCGTAAACTCACTTCTTCGTGATAAAAGTTTCAACATATAAACTAATTAATCAAGACTAACGGTATTACGAATACCTTCGTTGTCAGAACAATACGTGCTTTCTATACTCTTGTCGCTTCTCCAGGAGTTGATAAAGTTTCAACATACGATCGAGCAAATAAGTGTTAATTAATCAAGACGCTAGGTCAACACAACCTATAGTACCGACTTCTTTGTAAGACAAACATGTCTTCTATACTCTCCGAAGACACTCCTTTCAGAGTTGACGATAAAGTTTCAACATAAGATCGAACGATATACCAATTTTAATCATTGAAGAGTACACCTCAATATTTCTAGTGTTTGCTCAACAAATCTTTGTAAGACGCATTTGCGCCTTCAACGTACATGCGCAAACTACAACAGTCAATAGTTGGTACTACAGTTTCTCTCGTTTGATGTCAATTTGTGCCAAACCTGTCAAATGGTTGTTTCGCCTAATTAAAAATGTGATGAATGAATGTAAATGTACGAATGACTAATGTAGATGCACCTGGTAATACAAGCGCTAACAATACATACATGAATGACATTACAGGTTTTATTCATACTTCTAGTCACTAGATTTGATTTTCCAATGCTCCACCCGACGGTACTACATTGGCCAGGAAGCGAGTTTTTTTACCTGGAAAATTTTGAATTTTGCCGAATCCTTCCTGTTTCAAACAAGGTAGGGATTTTTAACGTGCGTGACAACACTCACACACGGAACCTCCGTTTTACCTCTCATCCGAACGACGATATATTTTTGTAAAACATACTCGTCTAACATTTTTCAAGCGAACTATGTCGGAATCTTCCTTTTAGTCAGCGGAAAGCCATCGTGGCAAAAAGAGAACTAAATATGTGTTCTCCAAATTAATGATACTCAGTAAATACAGCAGCCAAAAGGGCCGTTTGGAAGTAAAAAACCTTAACAACATTCACAGTTCGCTAGACAACGTTAAATTAATTTGTTTCATACCTCTATGTTCTCCAATGAATCACATATTTAGTTTTCCCAGTCCATGCTTGTTGTTCCTACACACTTTCTTCAGACCAAAAGCTCTTTGCTACACTAATTTTTTGCAACGACTGCTACCTTGTGAAACAAAGATAGTCCTTCAGGGCTAATTTCAAATTTTAATTGTTACTCGGTATCATCAAAATATAGTTGTGTAAAAGAAAAATAAAACTCACCCAAAATTTTCTTCACGCGAAAGTACTAAAAAGAACACAATGCTTTAATTTGTAAAGCAGCAGCACTAAACTAATGGCCTTAGTCCTTCAATCAGTTTCTCGTTTAGTGGAAAGATAAGAGATAATAAAACTAGACAAGATAAAAACGATTATATGATAATATAAACGAGTGCTCATTGTCGCATAAATTGTTAGTGGATGAGTTTAAATTATTTCGGTCAAACTGGTCACGGTACCAAGCGGTTTTGCTTGTAATTACTTATTCTCATGATTCTAACGGATTGTACAATAAAAAATAATTAAACTTAGTTAACCATGTAAAGAATTAAAACTTCATTGAAGCTCTTGACATACATACCAAAATTTTAACAGCTAAACCAAATGCACCGAATGCCATATAAATTGTCAAGTAACTAGAGAAGACACCTTGATTTTAATTAAAAATAAGAACTTTTATTGCTCGTATTTACAGGTGCAAGTAACAATAGTGATGTAATAAAAAGTGTTGAATCACTGACCTTACATAATCCAGATTAGTTTATCAATATTTAAACAAACTTGCGAATAACAATTGCAGCTTAAGCTTGAAGTGTGTATACACTTATTTATCGCTCAAATATTGTGACGGTAGGAATAAAGCATTTGCTACCGCAGAATGCATTAAAAGACGTTGTATTAAAGACGACAGTCCCGTGTTGAAATTGACTGAAGATTTAAAAGAGCAATCTCGAACTCCAACAGACTTCTTTATAGTGTCTCTTGAGGATCGTTGCCGAGATCTTTCGACCGCACCTGGTTTTAAGGTCAATACTTTGTCATCTTTCACGATTTGGAAGGATTTGGAACGTCTAAAGTAAGATTTTTTCGCTACCTAAGCTAGGGCGGGCAAGTTGTAAGTTAGGGCGGACAAGTTGTAAGTCTGAGATGCCATCCGCCTGGGATCAGAATCCATTAAACATCAACGACTAGAAGTTGTAGTTGCGCAAACGCAAACGAATCAGATCCTGCAACACTTCGGCACATCTACATTTGCAAGGATCTACATTTTACTTCTCCGAAGGAGAACGTATTTTTGTGAAAAATGCTCGCTTACCATTTTCCAAGCGATCCGTGTCGGGAGTCGAACACGGGACCTTGGTATCAGCAGCCATACGCACACCTGTTGATTCACGGAGCCACTCTGACACTTCGGCACCGGCACTACGCTGAGTGGTTACGGTCGTTTCCTTACTGCAATTGTAGATGAATCATCGTTGGTAATGCAAGTCATCGTCGTCGAATATTTGTGTCTCATTTAATGTTTGTTGAAAGATTTGCTTCAGCCGCGGGTCATAATGATTAGTTGCAGTCGGATATACCTAAACCTGCAGCGTAGAAACACGCCACAGCCGGTCCATCAAGCATTAATTACTCGACGCCGGAGATGATTGCCCTAATCAGGTCCCTATTCTCTTCTGCGCCACCAACACCGAGAGATAGAAGTCTCTACAATACTGTCAGTGACTACGTATGGCTCATTGTGGCAGGGGAAGGCAGACGTTGGCAATATTGTGTTCGTCGTAAAATATCAATGTCATCTCAACCGTGCGTTGCATAGGGTTAGTTGTATAATTGTAATCGGCGAGGCATTCCGTTGCGACCCAGTCGTCATGGCAGAAGATGTTTGTCATTCCATGAACAACGGACGCAGATCCTTTTTGTTGCAGGTGAAGATCACATCCTGTCTCAGTCGAACCTTTCATCTCTTTGGTACTGCGACTATCGAAGAAATAAAGCTTTTACCAATTCGTTAGGAGTTACGGGCGGCTCTTTAAGGCACGTATAACAAGGACATCCTTGGAAATGTCGGTTTTGTCATCAAATATCAAAATCAAATGCTTGATTAAAATTTCGTCTCTGCAGCGAATTGCTACTAGCTGTAGTCAGCGATGTTTTAGAAGTGCACCAAAGTTACAAACAGGAGCATTCTTTTACAAAAATAACATCAAAACATGCGTAAGTTTCTCAAAAATTTACCGTAGAAGACGTAGTGAAACAACTCTTTCAGATGCAACTACGAAATTTCGAGCACGATTCTACGCTTGCTAGAACCACACTTGACTGAAGAACGCCTTTTCAGACTTCATAGGCACTAAACACTGCCCGTTGGTAGTCTGAATCTGAACTCGTTCATATCAAACTTTAAAGGATTTTAGAGGAAATGGTGTGCCCAATAAGTACTTCTGAATTGAATACCTCAAGTAAGTTCCGATCTAAGCAGTAGTTAACCTTCCAATCGATAATGTACGTTTCGAATTAACGATTGACTCAAGGACTGTCATTGAAGTTAAGAACGGATTTTCGGAATGGATGTATAATACTTTTATATTAGTGAATAAGCCATCAATATTTTGGCAATTTTAGTATTTTGTAGTATTTATTTTATAACATGCCATGTGCGTATCCTACTAAGTCAGTATAAGACTTTTCAGTTTCACTATGGCTGAAAATTGGGTTCTGCAAAGCATTCACGGCCTATGGATAGAATACATATTCCGGAGCTGTCGTTTATAGATGCAATCTCTCTCTTTTGCACCTAACTATAATTTTTGAGCTGGTGCGCATTGCTGCTTGGACGGTGTCCGCGATTTGTAAAAATGTTTATTCTTTTCCCATTTGTGTTGAAGACTGGACACTGACGAAGAAAGCCTATGTTGGACGATAGATACGCGTCATTTTCACATTTTAACCAAATTGCAATTAACAAGAAGTTACCATTATATCGGAGTTCAACAAAATTTAGACCACCGAAAATACAAATAACACTTTAGGAATCCTTTGACAGGGCCTCTAGTTTCAGATTTTGGCTGCTACACTGTCCTGGAATTTCAGTTGCAAAAGTCTGGTGCCGGAGCCAAAAGAAAAACTAGAACTTTAAAGCTGGGGTTCTACAAGTCTGGAAAGTTTTAAAAACTGTCAAGAGCAGTTCCAGTAATAAAATTTGTATTGTATTAAAAATATCCGATCTCAGGATCGCCATTTGTTTAATGTATGTATTTTGTGTTATATCAACCTATAAGGAGCTGGCCTTATTCAAGAATTTTTTTGTTTTCTCCCAATTGAAAACGCGACAGCAATCATAATTTAAATCTAGTAGTAAACGATGCGTAAAATTCAAATATTTTGTGCAAAGGGAAAGGGATTAGAGTTGCTGGAGTTCGTGCTATAACACGACCTAGACGTTGTCCTGGGGAATAAATCGTTCCTCAGCGCACGAGACAAACCGAGATTTGCCAACTGAGGCCGGTGTTTTTAGCAGGAGATCTCAACTCTAAACATCCGTCATGAAACAGTCGGGTAGCAAACCGCAACGTATGCAAACTGCAACAGTTTGCTGACAGACGAGAGGTTGAGGTCTTAGGACCAGTACAACCTACTTACTACGGCAATAGAGGCAGGCCAGACGTACTAAACGTCGCGATACTCCATCAAGTGATATTGAATACGGAGATCCGAGCCATCAGCGACCCCGTTTCAGAGCACAATGCGGTACTCCTGAAACTCGGGCAAGAGTGAGTTCAAGCGATTAACGAAACCTGCAAGGTTTCGTAGCCGGTATTTGCCGCCAGTTTGGCAGGGTCGGTGGAGGGGATATCTAACGACATCCTAATTACTGATGCGCTAGAGGCGCAAGTGGACCGCCTCGTGGAGTGCATACAGACCTCGGTCAGTACAGCCACTTCGACGAGATCGGTAGCGGATAAGAGGGACATCCTCCATCTGCACATCCGCGTACTCATCTGAGAAAAGAACAGTGCCAGGCGTCTGTGGCAAAAAAACCTAGGATCCAGCGAAACGAATTCGTTACAATCGACAAATTGCTAAAATGCGATGAACAATTTGGCGGCACAGAAACGAGTCTACAGAAGCCAAATTGGAAAAACTCCGATCCAAAAACAACTCTCTGTGGAAGATGTCGAAGGTAGTAAGGAATAAGGCGTCCACAATGCCTCCTTTCAAAGGTGAAACAGACTTTGTCTATTCAGCTTCTAAAAAGAAGAAACTTTTACAAACGGCATGAAACGTCAGTTTGAGCTCACGCAAACCGGCACATCGAACGAATTAACGGCGTCAGCAGGAGGCTAGGCGACGACGGCCCGATCCTACTACAATAGAAACCAAGGACCTTATCAAGGACATTAAAGGTTAGTAAAGTTCCTATACCGGACGGAGTTTCCAACCGGGCTCTGAAAGGCTACCAGAAAACGCCATCATGGTGTTAACCGGTATCATCAATACCATGCAGAGGCTCCGTCACTTTCAAACATCGTGAAGACGTCGGACGTGATAACGCTCCAGAAAGCAGGTAAATCTGCGACATTGCCGCAAAACTACCGACCTATTAGTTTGCCTTAGGTGGTTGGGAAAATATTGGAATCCGCTTTCCTAAGGAGACTGCAGGCAGCGATTGAGGAGCATCGCGTAACCAAGGACGAACAGTTCGGGTCTCGTAAGAGGCATTCCACTATTCGCCAGATACTGCAAGTGGTAGAGCAAATCGTGGAAACCTTTAACTGAAGACAGTCAACATTCGCAGCATTTCTGAATGTGTCGAAAGCTTTCGTTAAGATATGGAAGTCTGGTCTACCCCACAAGATGTTCGAGGGCACAAGAGGGCGATATCCCTAAGTTTGATTTTCCAATGCTCCACCCAAAGTACTACATTGGCCGGGAAGCGATTTTTATACCTGGGAATTTTGCCCAACCTCTGATGTTCGTGACAACACGTACACAAGGAAATTACATTTTACCTCACATTTTAACGAGGGTATATTTCTGAGAAAAACGTTCGACTAAAATTTTTCAAGCGGTCTGTGTCGGGAATCGAACCCGGAATCTTGGGTTTAGTAGGTTTAGTACTCACACGCAAACCAAGTAAGTCACGGAGCCGTCGAAGACGGGGGTACCACGCGCTCTCGTGCAACTGACGAAATCCTATCTTCACGATAAATGTTTCCATATCAAGCTGGGCGGAATTCGATTCACGAGACGGAAAATCAGGGCTGGGATTCCGCAAGGTTCACTCCGCTTGCCGGCATCGTTTGGCATCTTTGTGAACGACCTACCAAAAACGGTCATCACCAAGTTGGCATTATACGTCGACGACACAGCCATACTAGCCAGGTCTCGTGCCCCACACCTCATCGCGTTCTCGAGGAGTGGTTAGGACTCTAGAGAGTCGAAGTCAATCCAGAAAAGAACACAGCAGTTTTCTTCTTAAGGCGACGTTACCGATCTGGAGACGACGTCAGAGCGTTTAACGAACCGATACCTTGACGGCCAGATCTCAAATATCTAGGAGTGATTCTTGATTCGAAGCTCGCTTGGAAAACCCACATCGAGAATGCGGCAAATAAGGAGAATGAGTTATGACACAGCTATACCCGTGACCAGTCGCTGAAATAAGCTTGACGCTTTTAACAAGTTGGTGTTCTACAAGGCAATAACCAAATCGACGTTTGTATACGCATCTGCGATATGGAGCAATGCAGTAGAAACGTATATGCGTAAACTGCAAGTAATCAAGAACAAGGCACTAAGGGGAGTTTTCGGAGCTCTCTGGTTCATTCAAAACGCGCATCTTCGCTCAGGGTCAAACCTACCACCCGTCAAGGAATGACTTCGATCTCTAAAAGATCACGAAAACCAGTTCATACAAGCGTTACGAGAATATGAAGAGGTCTCTGGCAGCGATATTGACATCCTAGGGCGATCTTCCAGCACTAATCTTTGCTTTTTCTTTCAGCAAAGTCAGATATCCGAAAGAAATAGACTACGCATAAAGTCATGTTTTTTCCAATCGCGATGGCGGTGAAGGACCTGTCCGGGTACGCCGGTCAAGGTAGACCTATTAACGTCTAACAGCAAGAGATCTATAGTTCGACACCAACGTAGAAGTTTAGTGGGTATGTCTTTGTTGCGATAAAGAAGCGTCCCACACAGCGGATATAAAATCTTCTACAACTATAAAAAAAGTTACTTTACGCAACAGTTATTAAATCACAAAAAATATATTGCAAATATTTCATTGAAGTTAGTCAAACCCACATGTGAATCGTATGTATTTAATAAAAATGATAAGATAACGTGATACCGTGAGTTTGTATTATCCGACGCTCCACCTAAAGGTACTACATAGACAACTAGACGAGTTCCTTTTTATCGGGAAATTAGCCGAGACTTGCCAATCTAAGCAAGGTGGAGATATTTAAAGCGCGCACAACATACACATGCGACCTACATATAACCACTCATTAGAACGTAGGCGTATTTTTGTGAAAAATGCTCACCTAACATTTTTCAAGTTTTGACACATCTAATAAGTACGACAGGACGGGGTTGTTTAATGTTTATAAAAAAAATTTGTTTGCAAAAAGTAAGCAATTGCTTCAGGCAATAGCATACGACTAAATGAAGGAAAAGGTTTTGCTTCGAGACCACAGATTTTGTTATAAAACTGTTTTAAAACTAAAAAGGCACTGCAAAACCTGAAGTTTGAACCGATTCCACAGACTCCTTACTCCCTCGACCTCGCGTCTTGCAATTTTTATTTTCTTCCTCTGCTCAACAGAGACGTCAGGCTGATCATTACACCTCGAACGATGAGAGCAAAGCAGCTATAACGTCCTGGATTCGAGAGAAGTCGGAAGAATTCTTAAGTGGCGGGATGAAAAAACTTGTTACATGTTGGGATAAATGTGTTAAGCTTAACGGCGACCGTTAAAAAATAAATATACGATTTTGAACTTTAAGAATTGTACTTTGATTTAATTTTTGCCCGATCTTGCTATTTGTTTTGTTCGCATTTTACAAGCATGTGTGCATCACTTTTCAGCCTACCCTCGTATGTTTATATTTTTTATGTATATGTTATAAGCAGTGTTGATATTTTGTGACATAAGACGTTAATCGAACATGAAAGTGATTATTTTTATCGGTCAATAATTTACCGACGGAACGAGTGTCGATCAAATTTAAGCATAACGTTTTCGTTTTAATATTAAGAAACATGTAAGTATTGACATCAAAGTATTTTGGAATGGACAATGAAGGGATAGAACAAAAAAGGTGGTACTTAATTGTTTGCTGTGTTTGTTATTAACGACATTTCAAGATATTGGAATTTATAATGTCGTGTAATTTCATAATAAAAATAGGACATTTTAAGGTGATGATACCTTTGTGATGGATTAGAATTAAGGTCTTTTTAAGATTTTCTCTCTTAGTAATACCTGGTCAAAAGAGGTTAAGAAACTAAGATTTCTGAAAGTATATTTGTGTGTACATTAAAATTATTTAATGTTAACAGAGCTTTTGTTAGCATTTATTTAGGAACTGGGATAAGATTTAGGTTACGATATCCAGCTACCCCAGTGATGGAACCGTATTTGAAAAAGGCATTGTATTTCTCAGTGTTAATTTAACCAAAAATTGAATACGAATCTTTAAAGAAAACAGCCGTTTACGAGTGGTTTTCAAGATTTCGAGGTGGACATGAATTGCTGGAAGACGAGTGCCGCAATGGGAAACCTTCAACATTCACAAACGAAGGAATTATCGAGGAAAGTGAAACAGTTAATCAGATCAGACCGAAATATGACAGTTGACAAGTTGGCACAATAACTGGGAATCTTTCATGGATTTAGCAGCAACTGATTTCTGGCTCTTCCCCAAGATCAAATGACCCTCAAAGATAACCGTTTTGATACCGTAAAAGACATCAAGGCCAACACGACGGCTGAAGATACCACATTATAATGTGAATAAGGGGCCGCTTCATTTGCGGCCATTTCACTGATGCTCCACCTGGACGGTACTACATCGGGTTTAGACGCGATCAAATTTCTAACTCGAGTGCTAATATCACCCAATAAATTTAATGTAAATCAAGCTGGCTCCCATAAGTTTGAGTTATCAAAATGCTCGAAGCTACAAAGCAATAGCAGAACGCGAAATGGGAACGTCATGAAAATGGCGGAAAAGCAACAGCTCTGGTAACCGTTGCGACCTTACGGTCGACTTATAACTAACCTAATTTAAGACATGTATTTATTGTTTCCTGATCTGCGCCATTCAAGTTTGCAAAAATTAAATAAGTCACCTGCTCTAAGATATTTCGCTTAGTCTAATTTAATTTATCTCTATATTAATATTAATCAGGAAATTTTTGCCTCTCTTCGTCAACGTCCTCTGCCTCCGGTACCTAAACTACTCATTGTTATTCTGGTTTTATTTTATTGACGTCTGTTTATTTGATTTAGCGCGTTGTAGTGGAATTGATCCTCCACTATTTATGTTGCTTCATTGTTTGCGCGATTGTTTCTGTCCGATTTGTTTTATTCAATTGAATTCAATTAATTGTTCTCCTTATTTTTATGCATTTTCCTTTGTGAAGCTTGAAATGTTTGTTTTATTTATCCGAAATGACTACAAGTTACAATGACGTTGCTTTGAGTTCTACTATTACGCCCGTTTAATTTTGTTATTTATTTGTTTATTTATTTACTGTTTATTTTACTTTTACCCCACCCCCTCACTTCCGCCCTCAAAACCGTCACTCTACCGCCGTGTTTAAACTTTGACTTGTCTTTAATTTCGAGCCCAAGCACAAATCCAATTCTGAGCTCACCCTTGCCCGATTCGCTATACCCGAACTCGAGTCCGAACTCAACTTTGCCTGAACTTCACTTTATTTTCGCTTCAACCTTTATTTAAACTCGCTCTATCTTGCCTTTGTCTTCACTTAAAAATCTGTTTCGCTTCGCTTCGTTTTAGCTTTAATTTCTAATTTTATTTAACTTCGCTTATTTAACTTTGCCTTTCACTTTAAACTTTTACTTTTTGGTCTAACTCTGTCCCTACTAATTCTCAAGGAAATCGTACTCTATAACCTTAGCTTTAGCTTTGCTTGAGTCCGGGACGCGCGACCGTTGCCCGAACCCAGGCCGAAACCCATATCCAGACCCGAGCACGGACGCATGTCCGAACCCAAGCCAGCTACAGCCCAAATCCGAACACGAGCCCGTGTCCAATTCCGAGCCCGGGACCGAATCCGGACCCAAACCCCAGCCCTCGCTTTAATTTACCTCACCCATTATTTTTAACCTAACTCTGGCTGAACTTTAACTCTATTATAACTTTACCTATCTTTAGTGTTAGCTTATCTTTATATTCACTTAGCTTGATTTTAATCTTGACTTTCTTTAACTTTACTTTTAATTTTAAACTCTAATGCTACCTCTTTTAATTTTCTGAGCTCGTGTCCTTTCAACTACCCGCGCTTTAATCGCGCATGTAAGCTATCTTCACTCGCCATAATCTATGCTGCGGATGATAGTGCTGTTCAATCGAAGCCTCGACGGACACTTCGGGTACTTTGCATCGTGACGCACATCGTGTAGTGCGCCAACGCCTCTTCGTTCGTTGGCCCGCATGCAGATCACGCAGCGCGACTCTGCCTGCTGGCAATTCTTGAAGTCGTGGCCCATATCACCGCAACCCCCGCAGAACTGGGTACGCTCGCGACAGTCTCTCAGCTTGCGGCCGTACTCGTAGCACCTGTAGCATTGTGTGATGCTAGGTGATCGCGAGTCCAGACTCGGCGCCACTTGAGGTTAACCGCCTCTGCTAAAAATGAAGATACTACATTACATGTGATTTTCCAATGCTCCACCCGAAGGTACTACATTGGCCAGGAAGCGAGTTTTTGTTACCTGGAAAATTTTGAATTTTGCCGAACCCTTTCTGTTCCAAGCAAGGTAGGGATTTTTAACGTGCGTGACAACACTCACACACGGGACCTCCATTTTACCTCTCATCCGAACGAGGGTGTATTTTTGTGAAAAATGCTCGCCTAAAATTTTTCAAGCGGACCGTGTCGGGATTCGAACCCGGGACCTTGGGCGTAGTAGTCACACACATACCACTACGCCACGGAGCCGCCTGAAGATACTACAACAGGATTATCATCGTGGTTTCCAGCAATGGCAGGAGCGATGGAGCAAGTGTGTGTGTGTGTGTGTGTGTGTGTGTGTGTGTGTGTGTGTGTGTTCTGAAGGAACTCACTTTGAAGGTGATTAAGCAAATGTGTACCTATATTGTGGTAATCAAGAGTTACAAAGAAGTTTCGAAAAATGTTTGACTAACCTTCGTATATTATACCATCCGAGCTACAGCCGAAGAGCATTTAAAATGATCAACGTTAGAAAAATAGTTGTTCAAAAGGCTCTATTGCGCGCAATTCCAAAACGATCCCCAGCGGCTAGAAAACTCTGTGGTTTTGAAATAACCCACGCTGCAAATAATGATTTTTTTTCTAAAGAAATAATGCTGCGTGCTACTACATCTGCTGCTGATTAGCGATACCTGTTTAATAGAATGTGATGATTTTGGTTTTTCAAATATGCGTAGTTAATACGAAATTTGATGGAGCGACGTGTTCGGTACAGTTTCGCTATCACAAACTGATATCTCTACCGAATGCGTCCAGTGAGTATGCATATGAACATATGAAGTGGCGATTTCCTCTTCTGAAGTGTAGATGCCGAGTGAATATTTCAGTATTCTAAAAGTTATAATTGGACGAATAGATGAATAATTACACAACACAATAAAGTATTTAGAAGATGCTAATTTTGAAGGTGAAGAATGTGAAAAATACACGGGAGTGAACGAAGTGACTGTTCGCATACAAGGACAAGGACAGCAAGAAATATTGGTTCATATAATTAATAATAACAACGTTGGAACGTATCACAACTGAATATTTACCAAAGTTGTACTATAGCTTAATTTTGTTTAAACACATTCATTATGTAAATATCGTATACAAACTCCGACAAAGACTAATATTTACTTAGAAGGAAAATAAAACATAAACGTTTGTTTAAAGGGAATACGAATTGAAATTTACATTTATTTGAAAATGAAAAATATCTTCCTTCTAATGAGCACAAAACAAATTAATAGCCATAATCAATTTCTTATAGAATTTGAATAGACGAAGTATTAAGATAATACGAAAAACCATACATAGCTTGCATCTAACCTAGTTTGCCCACAATTTATCTTCGTGTATAGGTAACTAGTGTATTATAGTAGTTAGGAAGTTGAATAAATTAGCAAAATTGAGCAGAAATTTACGAGTGGTACGATATATGTTTAAAAACCAATCTAGATTCTAAACTTGACAATTTTTCTCAAACTTTAATAACTTTTTAACGGTTTAAAATATAAAAAAAATAAAAAACTACTTGTAATATAAATTTTTACGTAGAATTTAATAGCGTTGTAGAGTTTAAACCTCGCACCTATACGGTTTTAATCAACATAAAACTGAACATGAATATCTGATGAATAACAATGACGTTAAAACTAGATACTTCAATATTACTAGAGCCGTGCATGAACATTTTAACAGGAAAGGAATTTTCAAGCATCAAATAATTTAACTTTTTAAATAAAATCCATAGTTTTGTAGATTTTTCTGGTATTTGGGGTTACTCGTGATATGAACGATGCTTCAGATGGACGAAACTCCACCATTTACCTTACCAAAACTAGCTTGAGGTTCAATTCACGAGAGGACACGAACTTTGGTATGGGTTGATTACGGTAACAAAAAAATTTGAAAGGAAACAGGGCACCACCGCATCTGAACATGCTCAAAAATAAATTAAGCTTGAGAGAAGATGCAGAAAACATCTAATAATAAGCACAAGGCTCAAACAAGTACGATAAATATATTCCAAAAACAGTCCGCGTACCAGGGTACAACCCGATGTTAGGATTGACTCTGAAAAGAAAATCACATAATCAAATTAGCATTGGGGACACCATTTGTATCCCTTCAAAAATACAAAAGAAATAAGTTATAAGTAAACTTCTTATAATACAAAAGTATAAAATATTGCCCTCTAATGGTATTAAAAGTTTATATGTACAAGTCAAAAGTCCATTTAAGCAAAGTTCACTTCTTGGATTCATAAATTCAAGTTTGTTTAAAAATACTTTGACTTAAAGAAATATCTCAAAATTTAATCATATAGATTTAAATTAAGTCAAAGCATCAGTACTGATATTTGTTCCATATGTTGATTTTCTTTAAAACACGCCAACAAAGAGATAAGTACCTCATATCTAAATTATTGATTTAAACACTTAATAATCCAGTTATAATATACTGGGTGTTGCGACATTCCACCCACAACGATTTGATAAATGATAAAAAGTGAGGTAGGAACATAAACCCCTAAAGTGCTTAGTTTATGAGATACGGATAGTTAAAGTTGTAGAAAAAAAAATTTTTGGTCATATTTCGCAAACTGCTTTATATTATTCTTTCAAACTTCGCACTCGTCTTAAAAGTTTAACAAAAACCTTTCTTAGAATATTTTGTCCAGTGGTGCACTTGGGGAGGATGCATTCGAACCGCTATTTTCTGCGACACTAACAAAATTACTATTTTTCTTATTTTATTTAAATCTGTGTTTATCCATGATACAAACAATCATAAACTTTAATTATGCTAAATTCAACAGTTTTTGCAACATTTGGTTTTTACAGAACTGTACAAATATTTATTAGTATTTATTACAAGTACCGACAGAAATTAAAATACAACAAAATAATAAGTATTAAACCTTACAATAACCCTTCAAATCTTATTTATTAAATAATCCTCAGCTAATCCTTGTTAACAATTATAGAACGCAGACATCGATGTGATGTACAAAATTCTCTTTAAAGTTTTGGGATAATTTACCTATTTTTTATTATCTCGTTTGTCAGTGTAATTGGCCAACGACGCTGGACAAATAATTTAGTAAAAGTCAAAATGCTTCGAATTCTGACCTCAAAATTGCTGGAAATTAAAATCTTATTCTAGTTTAATTTTACTATTACGTTACAAAAAATAAAACAAAATTATACTTGCAATTGGTATTTTCTAATACTTCTTTATAGCGCTCATAAAAATATTATTTCCATTGTAATTAACGGCATTGATTCCATTTCAAATATCCATTTCCAAAGCAGAAATTCAGCTTGCAAAGTGTATTTATTTTTAGTAGATTAAAATTTGCAGTTGCTCTTGTACGAAGATTATTTATGTCGAAGATATGTTTAATTTTCGTAGTATTTTTCAAAATAATTATATGTCATAATTATGCAAAGTTCTAGGTTAGTTATGGAACGTCTACAAAATACATTACAAATAAATTAAAGAATTAATCTTTAGTCGAAACTTACATGTTGCTTGACGTTATCATGAATGAAATACTGAATGATCCATACTAATTCAATTCCTGTTTATATACTAAAATTCTAAATATTCATTTTTTCCATTCTATTCTAGATCATATTCCCGAGGATTGTTCACGGACAATGTAACAATTACGCCGATTTCGCGTTTTAATGAGCTAATTAAGTACGGTTGGTATAATTTATGGGTATTGCAAAACTTGATACATTAAGGCATAGCCGTTGTTATCTCTCTCTTTGAGCTATTAAAGGCGTTATCTATTTTATTTTATGGCTTTCCTGATAGTAGTGTTTCTCAAATTGGAGCGTTTATTGATTGATACAAAATAATTCGCTTATTTAATGGCTTTTAGTACATTTCTAGTAAAATGGCAAATGTGATTTGTGACTTTTCGAATTCTCTTGAATAGAAATGCCGTATTATCTTATAAAGTAACATAAACATTCGATTTATTCTAGAACTAATTCAAATTAACTTCTTTGAAAGGAAGATACGTTTAATTTAAAACTCATAAAATAGTATTTTTAAAGAGAATGAATATTTTATTTTTATTTTAAATGATATATTTAGACACGAAAAATATGCTTTGCTCTATAAATGCGCCAAATTGATACTATTTTAAACGCGTTATGAATTATTTACACGGCTGAATTGAATGGTTTTTGTATTTACATTTCATATTCGTTTCACGGCCTTCCATTCTGCAATAAATCCAATACAATATCAGTTGCGATAGATGCAGTGCAAACAACAAATGCATCTTTATCTGATATAGTTGAAATTTGGAAACGTCTTGAAATGGCTTTTGAGGTGGAATTGGATTTGTCACTATAGCAGATAAACGTTTTCAAACAACGTTACAGTCAAACCCACAAAAACAATTTATAAATTAACTGCTGATGAAAGAGAGTAAGAATTAACAGAATTAAGAAATATGTATCGAGATACTGGTCTATTACCATTAATTTTAAAACTTCAGGCCCAATCTGGACCCTTTAAAAAAATTATGTTCACAGATGAAGTATTTACCAACATACTCCTTTGCAAAAAGAGACACCTTATGTAACAAAGAATTTACATGTGTCACGTTTATCGTGGCAGCCACGTTGGGCGCCAAATCTATGCTACGTTGGCTCGTAGCCGTGCGTAACACGAAGAAAATCAAAGAAATGACCGGGCTCAATCGGAGATTAGGGGGGGTTGTAGAAAGCAGACCAACATATAATGTACGCGGCTGTAAGGAGTTAGTAACAATACCTGCAATAAAAAAATTAGAATAGCAAACCTGCAATAAAGAAAAGCATAGCATGCTGATCGAGCATAGATTGTTCAGTACTTTGCAGAATGTAAAAAAAAACTGTTTGGATAATCTATATAATATAACAACGGTAAAAGCAATACAAAAATTTTTAGTACAAAGTGAGGTAATATTGGGGAGTAGCAGAAACGCTTCCTCACACACCAATTAAACATAAATCAGACAAAATTTTAACAAAAAAATTAATAGGTAAGCACAATTGATATGAGCCATCCAGTATTGTTGATTCTTCTTTTTTTTTTTTAATAGCATGCAAGTCTATGGTAAAAGGTATCAGAATGACAAAGATATGGCGAAACAACGGATAGATATTTAAAGTAAGAATAAGTAGGAAATAGTTCAACTTACAAAAGGTCCTTCAGTAACGCTTCCTTGCAATTGAAGTGTGGGATTCCGGAACTAACGCAGCACTTCACCCTTGACTGGGAGGGTGTTGATGGAACTTATCACACGTTACCCTAATCACACCTACGTATTTCACTGGTGTTAGCAGCAGACATTATCACGCGACGGAACTATGTAGCATTGATAAATTTCTTGTTAATTGTATTTCCTGAGACAATAATTTCGAAATATTTTGTAGCACTAGTTTAATTTCAACTGGGACCAAATGTATATTATTTTCATAAACATCCAAAAAGCAGTGAGAAACTTCAACCAATACCTTTGTAAACCGGTAATCTGTTATATTTCGCAAATAACGAAATTTGCGCAAACAATGATCTGTTTTAGATTCTCTGGGGTTAGAAAATTCAGAAACTACAGTATCAACTGTATTTGGATAATCCAAAGTATGCACTACTCTGATAAAAAAAAGGACCGCGAAACTAGATCGCACACACAGTTTAAGTATCAAAAGACACAAGCACCAAAAAACCCACAATGAGTAAAGCACGTGTATCACTAAAGTAAGTCCGTAAAATGTTCCGTAAAACACGTGCGTCGACCAAACACGTTCGCTTATCAACCATACTACTTCAATCGGACATAGCACTACACTTTCTACAGTTAATATACAACTTTTATTTCACAAGAAAAACAACTAAAATCGTGCCGTGCTTGTTCATGAACAATTCGAAAATTGATACCGCATTAATTCTCACTATTGTCAAAGCAAAGAAGAAGCAGTATTTTTAACGTAATTAATATATAGGAACCAAGAACAAACTACAACTACTCATCTGTTTATTCAACTCGTTCTATTACAACCTCTTATCGTCTATTATCTAGACTTGTGTATCCACATAAGGAACAAAATCTATACGAACGGCAAGACAAGAACGATGCAATCCACTCATAATACGATGCATTCGCCTAAGGAGTTAATAAATATAAAATACAGAAATAGTAGTTACAGAAATGTATTTACTAATTGGGAAATAGCGTAAAATGTTAAGCTATAAAAATGCACGTTACAGATTCCCCCTAGCAAAATAAAGACGTCGGGGTGAAAGAAAAAAAACGACAGACAAGGAACCAAACAAAAAAAATTTTTTTTTCCTGTCCGAAGGACCAACACCAGTATAAGAAAAGGAACATTTTTTTTTTAAAAGAAGACAAAGTCATCTATCGTAACCAACAACGACAGAACAGGTAAAGAAAGCATCAAGTAAATACCCAATGAGGATTAAAGCTCTTAGCTACTTTCAAAAACGTCAAAAGACGGATGTCTCCAAAAGGGACATTTCGGTTCTCCACCTCAAGGAAAAGTTTTGGCTTCCCGCGGAGAAACCAAGAGGAAAGGAAGAAAAAAAACGAGGGAGAGAACTCGTAGCAAACCAACTAGACGACACAACTGTCAACCTCAAGTGTGCAGCAAAGAAAGAACCAAGACAAAGCAAAGGACAAAGGCAAGCTAGTACACAATCTAGAATACTTCCGACTGAGGTAACACAGATTCGTATGAAACGATTACTCAAGCAAAGCATGGCTAACAGACCTACAAAAGCGACCAAGTCGAAATACCTAAAGGAAAAGAAAATAGATCTGAAGCCTACCTTGAGGAATGGATGTAGAAAGCGACTATAATAGTCAAATAGTGAACAAATGGTAGAACTAGCCAAAAGAAAAAGTCACGGGATGGGCTACCTACAAAATATAAATAGGAATACGAAATGGGCGCCAGTGTTTTCGGACACAAGCTTATCAGAGAAAACACAAGACCAATAAGCCAAAAAAATTACAGGTCATTAGGGATAGCGACACGTAGGGGTCAAAATAGAATCGGCCGTAGGGAGCCCTCTAGGATCCGGAGGTTCAGGATCAATGTCTGGAGGGTCTAAAGTTTTATCGGGTTTGAGGTCCTTAATATGCCAAGTACCCAGATCGTTACCAGAATCATCCACTAAGATATATGTCCAAGGAGAAAGTTTAGTCCTAATAGTAAAGGGACCCACATATTTGGGAGCAAGTTTAGCATTGAAGTAGCGAGTAGCATCCGAAAGAACATAATTGCGTTTCCAAACGCGATCGCCAGGAGATAAAGTTAAGGGACGACGACGAAGATCGTAGTGTTTAGCATTTTTCTTGTATGCTAAGGAAAGGCGTTTCGAAATTTCTTCACGAAGTGACTCAAATTTGACTAAGTCAGTAGGATGAATAGGACGTTCGGGATCCATAAGAACATCATCAGGATCAAGAGGTTTTCCAAAATGATCGCCGTAGAGAACATGCTCACGACCATATAGAGCAAAATACGGGGAGTAACCAATAACCTCATGTTTAAGCGTTCGAATAGCACAACCAATTTTGCTAAATTAACGTCCCACCGAGGTTGATTATCAGAAACGTAAGAAGAAATCATAGTTTTCAGGACTCTATTAAAACGTTCGGCCGGATTCGCCTGAAGATGATAGCGAGCATTAAACAGAATTTTTGTTCGATAAGAATCACAGAGTTTAGTGAAAATATTACTACGAAATTGTACCCCATTGTCCGCAATTAGATACTGAGGAGTACCATACACCAGGAAAATATTTTCCTCAATGGTTCGAGCAACAGCAGCGGCCGTAGACGCACGTAGAGAAAAGAAACAAGCATATTTTGTAAAACAATCGGCAACAACTAAAATGAAAGAATTACCTTTAGAGGATCTAGGAAGAGGTCCGACAATATCAGTACATAGGACTTGCCAAGGACGAGTGGCAGTAGCACGGGGAGACATAAAGCCAGGAGGTTTCTTTTGTTCGACTTTGTGTGCAGAGCAAATTTTACAACGACGGACGTATCGAGCAACAGCGGCTCTAAGTTTAGGCCAATAGTAACGCATGGAAATTTTAGAGACAGTTTTGTGGACACCAGGGTGACCTGAAGTAGGTAGATCATGATTTTCGTATAGAACCCTATTCCGTTGTTCACTGGGAACTACTAACTTCCAATCGTCTTGAGGAGGTTGGAGCAAAGACTGTTTAGATTTTACATGTTTATATAGTAATTCGTTTTCCACATGCCAGTTACTGTATAGTTTAGGATTGGAATTAACACGAGTCCGTAGCTTAAGATACCAAGGATCCAAAATTGGCAGAGTAATAGAAGATTTAGGAAAGTCATCAATTAAGTCAGTTTTAGGTACTGAGCGAGATAAGGTATCGGGAACGATGTTTTCTTTACCTTTACGATGTAAGATGGTGAAGTTATATTATATTATATATATATATATATATATATATATATATATATATATATTATATATATTATATATAGGGACGAAATTTCTCAATTGCCCAAATAACACCAAGACATTGTTTTTCGGTGGCGCTATAGTTGCGTTCCGCCTTTTTAAGAGAACAGCTAATGTAGCTAATGACTTTTTCGTCATCACCCTGTTGTTGAGTCAGCACAGCACCCAGACCAAAATCAGAAGCATCAGTCTGTATAGTAAAGGGCAAAGAAAAATCAGGACAACTCATCACTGGAGCCGTTACCAAGTGTTCTTTCAGCAGCTTAAACGCCTGCTGACATTCCGAAGACCAATCAAATTTAGAATTTTTCTTAGTCAAAGCAGTAATTGGAGCAGTAAAAGCAGAAAAATTTGGGATAAAGCGACGATACCACGAGCACATACCAACTATGCGTCGTACTTCAGTTACAGTAGTAGGAGGAGGAAGATTAAGAATGGCCGAAACTTTGTCTGGGTCGACATGGAGTCCATGACGATTTACTACGTATCCCAGATAACGGAGTTCCGGTCGGCATATAATGCATTTATCTCTGCGAAGAGTAAGACCTGCAGAATTTAAACGAAAAGCACTTTCTGTAGTACCACCAAATGTTGTTCGAAAGTAGGGGTAGCGATGATCACATCATCTAAGTATGCGAAACAGAAAGGTTCAAGATCAGCACCAAGCACACGATCTATAAGTCGCTGAAATGTCGCTGGAGAATTATGAAGACCAAATGGCATTTTAGTAAACTGGTATAAACCTCTACCAGGCACCGTAAATGCAGTAATCGCCTTAGAATTAGAAAAAGAGGTATTTGCCAATAAGCAGAGCGAATGTCCAAACTAGTTAAGAATTTTGCGTCTCTAAGACGGTCTAGAATCGTAGAAATATAAGGAAGGGATAGGCGTCTTTTCTGTAACCTCATTGACCTTTCTAAAATCGATGCAGAAACGATATGTGCCATCTTTCTTAGGCACCATAACAATAGGGCTAGACCAAGCGCTATTAGATGGTTCTACAACACCACTTTCTAGCATCTCATCCAGAGCTTGATTGACATGTCGAAGTACCGTAGGGGACATGGGATAATATCGTTGCTTGATAGGACTAGATGTAGTACAGATCTGATGTTCAATGAGATTAGTATAGCCCAAAGGTAAAGTATCATCTTTAGGAAACATCTGTTGGACTATACGAGACAATTCGGATTGTTGCATGATCGACAGATCGGAAAGAGCATTGATCTGACTGATCGAGACAGTAGAAGAAGAACCGAAAGTCCATTGACCCGTTCGAAAATCTGGGACAACACCCAAGCTTCATCCCAAAACACTCAACTACGAATATTTTTTACAAATGTACAAGAAATCCCTGCATTTTTGTCAATTATCCTCAATGTGTTGCAATACTAGAAAAAATTGTTGAACTTAAGATACCTAGGTATACTCCAACGAGATGGAATTTTAAAGGTGGAACAGTAAATGTAGTATTTGAGCATCGAGAATCTATTATCAAATATATGAAAGAAATTCAGAACAGTGAAGTCGACAATATTGCTATAAATAAAGCTATTGCGATTAATCACATGTAGGACGACCATGTATTTATCTTTTGGCTAACATTTATTCAATACATAATGCCCTATGTAAACATTCTTTACAATCAACTCCGAAAACAAAAAGTAGATACCTGAGGAATAAGAAACTCAGTGCAAAGTTTTGATCAGAATATTGCCAAAATACGAAACGAAAGAGTTGACTTCATTGTAAAAGTAGCTGCAAAAATCAGTGGCGAATAACCCATGGTTAAAAAAAAAAGGAAACGTTCCCAAGATAGTCTTGAAAACATCAAAGCTGCCGCACTTGAAGTATATAATGAGACTAAAAGATCGTTTTGAATTTTGTGGTCATTTGATAGCAGTATCTTTACTTTTGCCTTAGAAATTTCTAGAGGATGCAATTAAATTTCCGGAAGATGAACTAAATTTAACGATTCATGCTTATCCTCCGTTAATAAAATAGCGGTTAAGAACTGAACGTGTCATTATTTACGCAAGAGATGAATATAGACATCTCAAGGGAGCTACGGCACTTTTACAATTTTTGATTAGTAATCATCTAGAGCAGTGCTTCTCAACCTTCTTTTTGTTGCGGTACACTTCTAACAATTTCAAAATTTAGCGGCATACTAACAATAAATTAAGCTTAAAAGTAAGTATAAAAGTACATACAAAATAATTTTTATTGTTTGCATTTCTAAAATTTGGCGGCGCACTTCACGAATTTAGCGACACACAAAAGTGCCGCAGCACAGTGGTTGAGAATCATTGATCTAGAGGATGTGTTTTCGGATAACAAAAAATTACTGTAAATTTTAACAACCATACCAGTGACTACGTCCGAAGCCGAACGCTGCTTTTCTACATTAAAACGGATTAAAACCTTTCTTCGTAACACCATATCTCAAGATCGTTTAACAACTGTGACAGTATTATCGATAGAATATAAATTTAAACACCAATATCAAATTTCAAAAATAAATGGGAAGTTTAGAAAAATAATCTAGTGTTATATTTTACTCTACAGCATCAAAATATGCAGACCCGCCGTTTCTATAGATCATGAACCGCCCACTACTCCACTGCTCTATTTTTTAATGTACATATAAATATATAGCATCTTATTTCCAAGATTTCATGTACATGGTCTTCAGGTTAAATTTAATGGGGAAATTATTTGTAAATGTATTTTGCTTGTAACGAAGAACTTTATCACTACTAAAGCAAATATAAGCAATCATCAAAACAATTCCTAGAGGATGTGGCATTTATCCTGGACATAAGAAATAAAATAATTGGAAATACAGATTCAGAGAAAAAATTTTCAAATATAATGTGTTTTTGTTATGAATTAGCTATTGCAACAGGCATTTTCCTTTTAATTCTGACCAGGTTTTCAAGGTTAACTTGTAAATATTAAATGGAAATCTGTAATTTTTATTAAGGTACCCGAATTTAAGACAAGCATCAGTAGCGTAGCATAAATATTTATTTATACAGCTACTCGGGTACAAGTCCAAAAATGTGCTTTTTAAGAGTCTTTTCAACAAAAAAATATAAATAACACAACAGTAAAACAAATATACGAAATAACGGTATTTACAGGTTTCAAACGGTAAAAACAGGAAATTAATCAAAGGAATATGCAAATAAGATCGCGTAAACATGATACCACTACTACATACTATGAGAATAACAGCAGGAATCACTAAAATCAGAAAAATAAGACTTGCTTAACCGTGTATTTCGTTAATGTACAAAATAATAAAAGGATTTTCTCACAGCATTTTCCTTTGTAAAAATAATTCATCAAAACAGTAGTACCATTATTACCAAAAATACTATCACAATGCAAAAATGTTTATTATTTTAAACATTTACATATTAATCCTGCTTAACAACATTTTTTTACAAATTCTTGCTATAAATTCTCACAAGAATTCTATGGCAATCGCAAAGGTTTACAGGCCTGACCTTATTTAAATTTTTATGCAAAGCAGACCAGATTGTTTGAGAGCTTGAAAAATGAGGCTTCCTGCATTCTTTTCACTAAATCATTCCTATGCAATTGCCATGCGAACTTTTATCTAGTTTAGTTTAACAGCTTACGTAAATCGCTGAGAATGCAAGTAAATAACTTTCATTTCTTTTTCAGTGACTCTTGAGAATGCGAGAGTGCAACGTAAAAAGTTATGATTTAACTAGAAGATTTATATCGCATTATAATTAAACCTACAGTTGACAAATATTTTTACTATATTGAGAAAGCTAACTGTACTTTCTCATTAAATGACATTCTCTCAAGTAATACCTGTTGTAATACGATACACCCTAACAGTAGATTTACGTAATGCATTGTAACAATTCTTCTGCTACACAGTGACTAACGTGCTATATAAATATTCAGTGATTATTTGTTCATGTTTCCGAATCTTGTAATTTAACAGTGCTAGCCCGATGGTATAGAGTTACATTACCAGGTATGTCCCGCTTAAGAGAAAACATCACATGTCATCAAATTCACAAGTCGTTTAGTATTTTTTTGTAATCTAATCCAATTCAAACTTAATCAATTTTGTAATCAATTTGCAAATTTTAATAATTAAAAAAGTAGTTTGTTGAGAATTGGCTGCAATTAAAATAAAAAAACATTCTACTTTGACTGGAATGCACAAATGATATTGTGGCTGTTGCACAGTAGAGTAGGTGAATAATTGCAACTTAAACTTTTTTGTATTACCATTAAGTAACTATATAGCTTAGAAATATGTATTGAATATGGAACAATTCTAATCTCTAATGTGTGTTTAACATTTTTCTGATGGACTGTCATAATTGTGCGCTCAGCCGTCTAAGAGTAAAATTAAGCTCAAATTAAAAATAATAAAGTTCGCAACATAAGCCAAGCCGCCCGCGTTGAGGTGAACTCAAGATTAACATAGTAAATTAATACACAAGGCAACGCATAAAATAATTGAATTCTACAAACAAAAAATAGAAAAGATAATGATCGATAAATGCGTAATGAAATAAAACAATGTTGAATATTATTCTACACCAACTTTAAGGCAAGATGCACAGTTTAGTCGCAGAACGCTTCTGCACACCACTTACACATTTCACCGACAGCACTCAGACTACACCCTTGTCCAGAATGAGTGTCTAAGACGCGTGCTAATTTCCATTTTGCAGGTGGCAAGTTTTCTTCTTTTATTAAGACCATAGTATCAGGAACTATAGTGCAGTCGGAATTCTTAACCACTTACGACGTTGCTGCAGCTCATTGATATATTCCTTTTCCAAAAGGTCTGTACAACTTGTACTCTTTGAAATTGTGAAACACTACTTTATTGATCGTGGTTAAGTCACAGTCCGGTACGGTCACGAGACTACGGCCGATTAAGAAGTGAGCTGGGGTTAGAAGATCAAGATCACTTGAATCAGAGGAGAGAGGTGTTAACGATCGAGAGTTAACTATCGTTTCAATTTGAGTTAATATGGTACAAAATTCTTCATACGAAAATAGAAGGATTATTAGTTACTCTTTTGAGGTGATATTTTATTATGCAAATTCCAGACTCCCAGAGTCCACCAAAGTGAGGAGAACGAAGTGGGATGAAGCGCCACGATGTGCCTTCATTATTCAAAATTTTCTATACCAGAATGCATTGTTTTAACCAATTTCTTTATTTCTGTATTAGCTCCTACAAAGTTAGTGCCATTATCAGAGTAAATTATAGCAGGTTTGCCTCGTCTACTAGAAAACCGTCTTAAAGCAGCAATGAAAGCTTCTGATGTTAAATGAGATACTAACTCAACGTGAATTACCTTTGTCGCAAAGCACACAAAAATGCAAATGTAGTGCTTTGAGTATTTGAACCCACGTCTCCTTTGTTTTTAATTAATACAGAACCACAATAATCGAATCCGCAAGTGTGGAACGGAAAATCAATCATTAGGCGCTCTTTAGGCAGAGGACCCATTAAAGATGCATATGACTTAGAAGATGCTGGAAAACACGTATTGCTTTCCCTAACGATTTTCTTGACGCAATTTCGTCCTGAAATTGGCCAAAATGTTTCACGTACATGATACAATAAAGCCTGCGGATCAGAGTGTAATGTTTTCTCGTGTTCGTGCTTAAATATTAGATATGTCGCTTGCTACGTTATGCAGCGTACGGGTCAGATTGAAATAGAAAGGATATTTAAAGTGCGGACCCACACGAATCACGATGACGAAACAGAACGCAAGAAACGTAGAAATATCTGGTTAACTACCAATGCGGGGAGGGGGATTCCTAATAACACAAAAATACATCGTCATCGATTTTCTATTTACAGTAAACATTAATAAAAAAAGAATTCGGTTTAAATCAACAAAAAATAAATAAATAGTTGTATTATAAAGAACAAATTTTAGAAATTTACGTACGAAGTGCGCATTTCGTTTGACATTTAGTATTCATTAATAAAAGAAAGAAAAGAAAAATTACTAATTATACTTGCTCATAACACCAACGTGTTAAAGTAAAAAAAAATTATTTACGGTAGAACAAATTCTAGTAATCATGTAGTGAAGTACAATGAGCACCAGCGACGTACGAACAACAAAAGTAGGAAGAAAAGAGGTGTTCGCGATATATGGGAACACTAATACAACATACCTGCAAGTGCCAGCTATTATCGTGTGCCCATTGCATCCACTGAGGTGAGTCAGCGAAGCGTCCGGGTGCTGGGGTCCAGATGTAGCGTCACCACGGTCGACAGATGTTGAGCGCCGCGACACTCCCTGCAACAGCGGAACACATACCAGAGCAGTTGGTTCTACATAAGAAGAATAATCGGCCTACGTACAACAATTTGGCCTCCAGCTAAAGGCTAGAAAGAGAGTCTTACTAGTACTAATAATTCAGGAGCACTTACCTATACACCCAAAATCTACACTTCTTATAAAGAAAAAACGTGCATCGCTCTTGGAGTAATAGAACGAGTAGTTTCGAAAAATACATATAAGGACGAACTGCAGAATCAAAATGAAATTGTTTTAAATAACAAGAATTCGAACTTAGATCCTCACGTTATCAACATACCAAAAATGAGATTAGAAAACTCGACTCAAGCTTTATCAAATAATAGAATACACTATTTCAACAAGTCTTTCGGTCGTAGCAGTATAAGTATTAATTTTACGCTATAGTAATGTGCAGCCAGTTAACGGATACTCAAAACAAGGTGCCAACTATAGAATCTATAGCGTAAACTCGTCGTTTTAAAGTAGATAGATTGAAATTGAAAATTATTCGCAAGCGTATTTATTATAAACAGGTAAAATATATAGAATGTTATTGGCGTATGAAAGAGTAAAAACGGAATCGATGTGGTTTTTAATTCATCGGCCGTAAATGAACGAAACGCGCTTTATGCCTCGAAGGCAATAGAAGTGGATGCGTTATATTTTCAGAAAACCGTGAATAGGGAATTCTACCGCCTGTCCGGAGTAAACTATCATCATCTAGGTAAGGATTAAGTGATAACAAGCGACTTTTAGATTTTAAATCTTTGGTATTCTTTAAAGCAGTTATTCGTGACTGAAATTCCTGACTTTGTGCTAAAGCGCATTAGAGTTTTTGTAGCTGTATTCAGTTTTTTAACGAATAAAGAACCAGAACGTTTTTCAGTTACGTCTGAGGAAGCATTGTGTTTGAAGTGCTGATATGCAGCAAATTTTCGTAGTTTCTTATATGAAGAAAATTGATCAAAAATACTATCATTGACAATTTGCATTGTGAAAGTCTTGATTGACTTATGCTCTTGGAAAATTTTATCAGAGATGTGATTGCATGATTCCGGCTCAAGTGAAGGCCATTCATCAAAGGATTCGGTCAGCCATTCTGGGCCATTCCACCACAATTCGAAAGTGATTAAAAACTTGGGTTGGACACCACGAGATATCAGATCAGCCAGGTTATCAACAAATGGAATATATTTCAATTGTTCGGTATCAGTTAAATCTTGTATCTCGGACACACGATTTGAAACAAAGGTTTTCAGAACGCTAGGAAAATTCTTTAACAATGCTAAAGTGATAGTTGAATCCGTTCAATAGGTTACTGAATTGGCAGCAATAAAAAAAGCGTTGGTGATTTTGCTGACAAGTCTAGAAGAAAAGCACCGCATAGTTCCAATCTGGGAATTGAAACTGTTTTAATGAGGTCAGTCTAGATTTAGAAGCAATTAAGCTTACAGTGATGATGCCACTACTACTAATGCTTTTCAGGTATACACGTCATCAACAAGAAGTCGACGCGAAATACTTAACGAACTTAAAGAAGACAAATCTTTACCAAATTGCATCCACTGATAGTGCAGATCAGAGGGAATTGATTCGTCCCATGATAATTTCTGTTGCAACAACTTCTGTATGATTGATTTAGCAATGATTATCACAGAGGACAATAAACTTAACGGATCAAATATAGCAGTTGTAATGGCTAATATTGACCGTTTTGTTACAGAGCTCTTCAATGATAAGTCTTTTATGTTGTAGCTGAAGTTATCAACTGCAGGTAACCACAGCATGCCGAGAGTTTTTGGTATTTTATCAGGATTCAGACACGCAAATTTGGAATCGAACGCAGATAGAGAATGCAAAGCATTTGGTGCGTTTGTTACCTACTTTCAAATATCGAAACAACTTTGAGCTAAGATCGTTGTCACATCATGGCGGACAGAGATCAGTTTTTGATAAGAATCAGTGCCGGAAGGGAGGTCATCAACGTAAAAGTCGTTTAAGATAATTGAAGACGCATATGGATATCTGGTTGCATTTTCGTGCCCTAATTGTTAAAGACACATGATTGCCAAGAAAGAAGCTAAAGCCGTGCCATAGGTGACAGTATTTAAAACAAAATGTCCTAACGGATCATTGGAGTCGTTTCTCCACAGAATTCTTTGCAAATTGCGTTGATCAGGCTTGATCATAACTTGACGATACATTTTTGTTAAGTCAGCAGAGACCGCATACATATGTTGCCAATATCGAATCAAAATGAAGAAGAGATCATCTTGAATGACTAATCATCTTGAATGACTGGTCCTACCATCTGTATTTCATGCAGTGATATACCACTTGAAGTTTTGGCACTGCCATCAAAAACAATGCGCAATTTAGTAGTTAAGCTTTCATGTTTAATGACATGATGATATGGCATATAAAAAACTGGGGAACCCGCATCAATTTCAGATTCAGGTACTTCAGTTATGTGACCCAATCTTTCAAATTCCTGTATGAAATCTGAAAATTGCCACTTAAGGCTTTCGTTTTTTGATAGTTAATTTTCCAGCAACAAGAAACGTCTTGTTGCATTTTGAAGAGAATTGCCTAGATTGCTGGATTCTGATTTAAGGGGAATTGAAACGACCAAATTGGCTGCAATTAAAATAAAAAACCTTCTTCCTTGACTGGAATGCACAAATGATATTGTGGCTGTTGCACAGTAGAGTATGTGAATAGTTGCAACTTAAACTTTTTTGTATTACCATTAAGTAAATACAGCTTAAATTATGTATTGAATATGGAACAATTCTAATGTATCTGTTTTACATTTTTCTGATGGACTATCATAATTGTGTGCTCAGCCGCTTAAGAGTAAACATTAAATTTATATTAAAAATAATCAAGTTCGCAACATAGTTAAAAATTAAAAATTATACTTAGGTAGTTAATTTTTAGATACTATGCAACATCAAAGAATTTAAAACGCTTATGAAGCCAAAAACATTTTCCGTCAATCAAATTTCAAACTACCAATAATTTTCAATAATTTAATCATTAAATTCTGATATTTGTAATTTTCAAACAAACGTCAATATCATAAAAAATATTATTTTAGCTGTTGATATGTGATTATGTAAGATTGCTTTCCGAGAATTGATCGTGACAAAGATGTTGATTTAATAACCCTTGCAGACTTGGGCGCAAACTCGATAATTTGGCATTTTTCTGAGTTATCCCATTTAACACCTAACAATTAAATAAACCAGATTTGTTACTTACGTGAGAAATTCTGCACAACTAAAATTTCAAACGCAATATTTTGACTTAATTTTTATTTGCACATTTTCTCGGAATATAAAATCGATATTCGCATATTATTGTTAATACTATTTTATTTTATTATACCTTATAAGTTTTAAAATCGTCAAACGTTTTCCAATGCGTTAATAGACTTATATTTCGAATGCATATCCTTCTCTCACTTTAGCCTTATAAAACTTTTAATTATGTCCACTATCTCTAACTTATACCACACTAGCTTTGTACTCCCTCCAATGTTAGTGTATACAATCGCGCTATTTATCTCTATAATATTTCTTCTTATTTCTTCTTGATATTGCTCTATTCAAATATGTTATTCTCACAAATAAATTTTTGGAATTTAAAACTGTTGAAGGATGTTCCAAACGCCTTTATTATGATACTCCGAGTAAAAATAAAATCGTAACTAATGGTTTAACACGATTCAACTTTCCTTTAAAATACCGTTACTAGGAAATGTTAATTCGAAGTTAAAATGAAAAGTGTTTAAGTTGTTTATTTTAGTTCTGCTTGTACTAAACGAGACCAAATATGACACATTTATGTACACAGATTGTATTAAATAATTGAAATTTAAATTGGTTGTTGACATTAAGGTTTTCTGGATTTGAAAAATTAATCAAAGTTACAATTATGCTTTATATATATATATATATATATATATATATATATATATATTTCAGCATCGTTCCGTGAAAATACAACATCCCAAACCTGAGAAAAATAAAGAAATGTTTGTAAAAATCTCCTCGAGTATAAGACCTATCAGAATTCCTCATTAGAGAACAAGTTTATTTAGGTAGTTCCAGGGTAAACTGTTAATTAGATATAATTCAGTGTATTTTATGAAGCACAAACAGTGACTTCATTGATTGATGTTTCTTGTACGTATTCCTCTGTTTCAGATTCAACCTATAGCTGTTGAAGTTCATCATAACTTAAGGTTTCTGCATCTTACCATTTATGTTTTTAGTGTAAGTATTCTTAGATGCAGAGCGCCCCCCTCTTTGTCCTTGGTTTATTAGTCTCATCCCACGACCACTCTTTTGCTCCCGCGTGACTTAAAAATCAAGTTAGTCCGGAAGTACGTTAAGCGATTCCGTTACTTTCAAAGCGTCCTTCTACTCTGTCCAAGAGCCGTACATTTGCTGGACGCGACGCTCTCAGCGTCGCTATAGTACCATGTAACTCCACGAGTTTTTCGGCATGTTGAAATTTCTTCTACTGGTAAGTTGTGGTTTGTAGTTGATGTTGATGTACTTGATATATATATTTATATATGTAGGTCTGGATTCCAGAAGACCTGCTCCAGGAATCCTCTTGGTTTGGTGCAGTGAGCAGTTTTCCGGATCTTCCCCTCAGTTGTCCTCCTACTACACAGTATTCCGGATTCTGGGTCCACTGGCCTGTGGTTTTCGCCTAACAGGACTGGCTACTCGCCACAGGTCGCTCCATCGTCAGGTAGCTCGTCTAAACAGGACTGACGGATGTGCATCCCCGATGACTTCACTTGTGTTCCCATTCCTCGGCACCCCGCATAGCTGGAGAACTCCCTCAGGACGTCACCGTTCCGCTGCCCACCTTTGAACGCCCGAAGGCGGTGGTCGGAATACGTGAGCTGTTACCCCATCGGAGTCTGGGCAACAACTCTGTCCAAAAGCAAGGCTTATCTCTGTTTTAAGGGATTCGCTGAACCCCCATCAGGTATTCTACTCTATCTATATGCGGAGCACCTTCAACTTTTAAGAAGTTAACGTAAAGACAACATGCTTTTGTAATAAATATTTGTAGATTTTTCACTATGAAAATTGCTGCTTTTAAATTCCTTTGTAGTTTTATTTATGCAGCTTACGAGAAATGTCTCTTCATTTTTTTGTCTTAAACAGTCTAGAGAATTTATAACTGTGAAAGAAGTAACAATCTTTCGCTAGCTACCAACTCCTTTAAAATGAGCAAATACTGGATTAGAAAAATTGTTATAGATGGAAATTTTTCTAATCATTTCAAAATTCCAAATTTGTACTTAGAGTTCAAATACATGAAGAATCAAAAACTGCATATCGCGTATTTTAAATCTGATCGCTAGTTTACTAGAGAAGTGAGAAAATTTGTTACTCCAAACAATATGAATGAAGTAAATATTTCCCGCTAGAAGTTGTTTGTATTCAAAGAACAGAAATTTCTATCATAAAACACCTAAGCAAAGATTTTTTATAAAATCTTGTATTAATTTGTTGCCCTAAAGACTTAGACAGCTAAATTATACTAAAACGCTTACATTTTTAAACAATTATTTTTATATTTTTATATATTTGTTTAACTTAAGTATGTTCCTTAAAGTTCTTCAATTTTGATAACCAAAACAGATTTTCAATGTCATTAAGTTTCAATAAAGAATAATTTTGATAGCCACGTGCACAACTAAATGCTAGAGAAAGCTGCATAAATAGTAGCTAAACCACTAATTATATGGAAGTCGGTCCTTTATTCAAATGATAACCAAAACAATTAATTAAATGTTAACTAAATACTAACCATTATAAATAAAGAACAACTTACATTTCTGCTTCTCTAGTTCTGTATCTTAATTGTCAAGAGGCTAAAAATACACCAAAAATCGTAGAAGAACAAGAATATTAAAAGTGTATCAATCCTTCAATTGATAAACCAATGACTAACCAAGCGCAACTGTAGATGTTAATTAAATATTAAATATATACATAAAAACAAATTATGAATGAATTCAATAGTTTTGCCAAAAAAAAATTTACATCAGAAGGAGTAAGTGTTGAATACCCTAAAAATATAAACTGCTAAAAAAATCAGTTTTCGACAAAATTGTGGGATTCAACCTTAGACACTATCATTACTCTATATATTATAGACTACTACCTAAATAAAACTTTGCTCCATAGCAATTTTTCACACTACTCAAAAAAATTCAACTTCAAAACAAAAAAAATTATTTTCAACAGAAAATCTCCGAGCATTCCTAACTGAAAATTTCTAAATTTTCATAGTAATATTATTTAAATTTAGCCGCATTTATTTTCTTCCTTCTCAAATGAAAAACTAACTAGAGATTTTACTTACAATAGCACATTACACATATTTCGGTTCCAGTTTGGCAGAAAACTGATTGACGGAATAAGAAAGAAATAGATTTTTACGCCAAATTTTCTCTCCAACCTGAAATGAAATATCTCCCTTTCGGAAATAGTATTGGAAATCACTACTAGTAAGTCTATAGCGCATGACGCATCTTTTGTTTTTAAAAAAATATGCTGCAAATGCTTTCAATTTCCGGCACAGGATTGTCTATACCCTATAATGATTTCCTGATAAGCCGTAGAAGATATTTTTCCATAAAATTTTCCTGACAAAGGAGTGTGACGGGTAAAATTTAAAAAAGCAGGGGTATAACCTGTAATCTCATGAACAAGTTCTCCATATCAACTAATAAATTGCCTAACCACAACTTAATTTTCTTGTGAGTCATTGTGAGCTGAACTTATTTATAATTAAACGCCGATACAAATGCCCTGAAACGCATAAATTTGCTAGAGTGAGCGACTCCATTACAAGCCTCACCTAGACTAATTCACCAAAATTTTACAGCATACTCAACCTAGAGAACGATGTAAACTGCTAAGGCGACCAACTCACCACGAGTCTCGTCTAGACTAATGCACTGCTAGAGTGACCAACTCACCTCGTACATGTGATTTTTCAATGCTCCACCCGCAGGTACTACATTGGTCAAGAAGCGAGTTTTTTTACCTGAAAGATTTTGAATTTTGCCGAACCCTTGCTGTTCCAAGCAAAGTGGGGATCTTTAACGTGCGTGACAACACTCACACACGGAACCTCCATTTTACCTCTCATCCAAATGAGGGCGTATTTTTGTGAAAAATGCTCGCCTAACATTTTTCAAGCGGACCGTGTCGAGATTCGAACCCGGGACCTTGGGCGTAGTAGTCACACGCATACCAACTACGTCACGGAGCCGCCGACCAACTCACCACGAGTCTTGCCTAGACTAACACACTGCTAGGCGACCAACTCACAAGTCTCGCCTAGAGTAACACACACTCGGCGTGCGTCGGTGAATCAAAATTGGACCAGTAAAACAAAACCATGCCTGTGTAATAAAACCACGCCTCGTGCATTATAATGACAGTAACACAAAACATTACAGTGTAACAAATTGCAGACAATATTTTCTCTTCTCCTGCTTAGGTCTACTAATAATAACTCATCAAATTTTTAATTTGTAATACATTTCATCTTTATGCAAATATACAATCTAGAAAGTATCTGCCATCTTAGAATACCAAATAGTTAAACCACTTGCCGCTTAAACTAAAATAAGTAATCCGCACTAAAGTGCTTTAAACCGCGCAGTGACTATAAAACTTCAGTTATGCAACACCGACAAGGATTTACAACAATCAGAAATCTTTCCGCTAAAAATATTCGTACCCCACGTTGCACACGCTACTTGCTATAGTTTTATTTTTAGGCTTGCTAAACGGTTTTACATTAAAAAAAAATAAGTTTTATACTTAGAAGATGAAAAGGCAAAAACTATGCCTTCATCTAACTTAGATATTACACCAAGGGAGAGTTCGAGGTGGGGCGGAGCTGAATTTACTTAGATGAATAAAAGAAAATGTAAATCTTACGTTCGACGCCACTGTACCTAACAAATATTAATTAATCTTGAAGGACAGATTAAAAAAAAACCCTTTCGTGCTTGTTAATTCTTATTCTTTATCCTAATTCTTGGATAAATATAAAGTGAAAAATATATGGTAGATCTTGTTTCAACCAATTTGATGTCTTCCTCAGCCAAAAATATTTTAGCAGATGCACTTTTAAATACAAGACACAAGAAAATTGCTAACGTAATGACATGATTATTTTGTTTTCGAGAAATAAATTATTTTATCATAACAGCACTATAAAATTCATATTCAATAACATTATCAAATAATATTCACAGGTTTTAGGTTTAATCACTTAAACATGACTTGCAAATAATTTATGCATTTACAAATTTGGTATCTTAACCATTGTTTGTCTGATCTGGCATTCCATTTACATGTTTAGATTAGCTAAATTTTAATTTATAGAAGAGGAATACTAAGTAATTTTTTAGATTTTATACAAGACAAATTTTGTCACAAGTCATTACACATACAAACTTTTAACATAATTTCAATGGCCAGCCTGTCGCAAATGACAAAGCTCTGTTACAAATTTTAAAAAAGAATTTACTTGTTATTTTATTTTCATAAAATATCTGAAACCAAAAAATTGAAATTTTAAATACAATTTCTGTTTTACGAAAAGAATCCTATGTACTGAAATTATGGTAGTTTTATTTATAGTTCAGTTAGCGAGTGTATTGACATTTCAAGCTTTAAGGGAGGTTGTTTCATACAACCGGTTTTTCATAAATTCATTGATAAATTCGGCAACAGAATAAATCACTCATCCTTAATAGCAAGTTGTAGATAGTCACCCTGATTACTCCGCTGTGGTGCAGGATTTAACTAGGTTCAGACCATAAAAATTTATCAGCGGGCCATTTTCATATAACAGAGTAAACTGCTTCAGACCGATATGTCTGAAGTGAAAAGTGGTATTATAAGTCTTAGATTTTGCGCTAAAAAGCAGATTAAAGCATTGTCTTACTTCTTAAACTAAGTTTTACCATCAACGACCACATTAGGAAATTCTCGGGAATGGAATGGAAGTGATAATATTACCCCAACAGTTCATAAGAACGATTTGTCCTGGAAAACCCTATCTACACGGAATTCGTGCCAATGAAGACAGATGGGCCACGAACCGTGTTTATAAAACAATTTGGACAATGTGATATATATGCGGATAATAATGTATTTACTTATAATTCCTAATGGTAAAGTGCTATTTTAAACAATTATTTTGAGGTTTTAATGACTTCACAAGAAGTTTTCAAACACCTAAAGTATATAATTTGTTATAGCAACGAAGATGGAATTTAACCTTGCAATGGAATTAATAAGAAATATCGGATGCTTAGGCATTGAAAAAATATCTATAAACAAAAATAAAATCCTGAAAAATTGTATGGCATCGTTTTAATTGCTTACTAAATAGACAGACCTTATAGGTTTATCGACAGTAACTTGAATAGAGTTATACATGTTCAATGGAAGTTTCTAGAATGATTAGTGTATGACAATAAAAGGAGTTCGTCACGCATTACCTTAATAAAAATAATAAGGGCCGTGACATAATCTTCAGAAACAGGTGTTATATAAGGAAAAATAATAAGGAAAAATAAAATTTTCAGGATACAAGAAGAAATCGGGACTGATGCAGACAAAAATGTTGGTCTGATAGATTTTAAAATGATCTATCAAAAAGTGTCAAACTGATGACGATTGTTGGTCACATGTCACGTCAATGATGAAATAACATCATGTAATCAATCCTTTGTACGCTCACTGAAATCCCATATCAAAGAATTTCTGTATCTAACACATGTGCTATTAAAAGAGTGAAAAAATCTCGATATCGCGTATTTGCCCTACTTTTATGCATGTATAAATTACTTTTTGTTTCCAAAATATGCAGCAACGTATATAGGTGTTTTCTCACTGTTCCAGATTTTTTCTATATTTCTAAATTTGGTTGTTAAAGTTGATACCAAAAATAAATGGTACAAAATCTGAATATATCTTACCATGGAAAAAGCGTAATTTATATACAGTTTGTCTAATATAAAATGTCTATTTTTTGTTTGGACGACATATCGTTACTACGATTTAATATATTTTAATTGAATCACTTTTTAATAGCTGTTGAATTTACATTTTCCAATAATAAAAATTATACAGGCACATCTAAATGTCATATTCGATATTGTATGCAAAGCGATATTTGCAAGTATGTATGTTACTTTAAAGCTGAATAATTAATATTCTGACCCTGTGTAATGAATTATTAATAGAGAATAACTATTACGAATGTAAACTATGCTAATCAAATTATAATGAACCCTTAAAAGTTGCTCGAAAGGTTAAGTAATGTGTATTTTTCGTTATATGTACCAAGCTCTGCGACGTGTTGTCTACATCTAAATGTCAAGTGAAGCGCTTTCACTATCCTTCTTATTCAAATTTCCATTATACTCGTTAATAGAAATTATTAGTAAACACTAAATCTTGCTATTTGGCATTGGTTTAGTATTTCGTGTTACAACGAAAAATTTCGTCATTCAAATAAATTGTATGCTTCCAAGCGTTTTATAAACACTACTATAGCGTTCTTGGAAAAAACAAGAAAATAACTTCTTTTGGTTGTACAAATCTTTGACAAGATTAATATACAAATTGTAAATATAAGTTATAAATATATACGAGAAAGGAGACCAGCATATCATGTGAAATGCCTTGCAATAAATACGCTACCAGAGCGGAACATAAATATCTTAACTCAATCTTTGTTGTGTTATTACTATTTCCTCTATATCCACCTATTGGAGATACTGTATTTACAGAATCTATATACAGGTTGTATCTTAAATAAAAGTAAGCGTGTTAAGTTAGGTGGAAAACTTTAGAGTCTTTTTGAGAACTCTGGATATCTAATTTGGTTAAATTAACGGTGACATCGAAGTGACAAACCAATGTGGATGTAAATAAAAAATGCAATTTATTTTCATTTATATATATATATATATATATATATATATATATATATATATAAGGTTATCATAAAGTAAGGGATATATTTTAAATTATGATAACTTTTTAACAAATTAAGTTAATAACAAGAAATAAATGAAATCTAATTGCTTATGAAATGGGATTTAGTATGCCCAAAACAGGTTACGGCAATTGCTCAATATGACCTTCATTTTGTTGTTGTAAGATCACCATCCTTACCTCCAAATTGTACACAGCATTTCGTAACATTTCTGGTTGAATTGTACCAATTTGCTCCGTAATACTGTCTTTTAATTCTTGTAGCGTAGTTGGTCGTCTTCTAAACACTAAACTTTTTAAATAACCCCACAGCCAGTAATCCGCTGGGTTTAGATCAGGTGATCTTGGTGGCCATGAATTTACGAAATGTCTGCTTAACACGCGATCTTGAAAAACGTTGGTTAACAATTCTTTGACTGGTCGAAAAATATGCGGGGGTGCTCCATCCTGCATAAAAATGATGTTTTCAATTCCGTAGTGCTCGTTTTGCAGCTGTGGAATAACATAATTTTGTAACATTTGCAAGTATCGTTCACCATTTACAGTTACAGATACAGTTACAGCACCATTTTGCATTTCCTCGTAGAAATACGGACCAATAATAAAATCAGCTGTAAAACCGCACCATACGGTGACTTTCTTGTCATGAAGACCTTTTTGAACGATTTATTGCGGATTTTCTGCAGACCAGATTCTACAGTTTTGAGTATTGACTCCACCATTCAGAGTAAAATGTGCCTCATCTGTCCATAAAATACGGGATAACAATTCAGGTTCAATTTCCATCTGAGCCATTACTCGCAAAGAAAAATCGTACCTAGTAGCCAAATCTGTGTCCTTTAATTCTAACAGCATTTTCAGTTTATATGGATACATGTTTAGAATTTTGCGTAAAATTTTCCAAACCGTGGTATACGACATTTGCAATCGCTTGGATATCGCATTTGCACTGCTGATTGCGAGTGAATTGCTTCTGGCTATGTCTTGATTTTCATGAAGAACCTCTGCAACTTGGACATCACTAATTATTGGTCTTCCTGATCTTGGTAAGTCAGTTACAGACCCTGTTCTTTCAAATTTTTGTATCAAATTGCGGTACGCTTTCATTTGACAGGGTCCCGCTCTCAAACCCATTCTCGTGCGAAATCTTCGTAATCCAGCAGTGTAATTTCTGCCGGATTCATAATAGCACTGAACTAAACCAATTCTTGTTTGTAAATCCATGTTATTACAGTTGAGTCGTTTGAACTCAACGTTTACTTGAGTTTTAATTTCAAAATAAAACTTCAAATTGAATAATTTCGTTTTGACACTAGTGTCAACAATTGTTATGACAACGCTTTTGTTTCTCATAGATACGGTAAAATCCCATTCATTAAGCAACTAGATTTCGTTTATTTTATGTTACTAACTTAATTTATTAAAAAGTTGTAATGATTTAAAATATATCCCTTACTTTATGATAACCTAGTATATATATATATATATATATATATTGCTATGATAACGCCGCACGCCGATGTAATTAACGTTCAGTTTCCTGCTGCCCGCCACCGCTCTGTGAAATAACCTAAAATTTAAATATGCCTCGACTAGCTCAGTCTAATCCACACAGAGTGTACGACGTTACGATAGCAAAGAAATTCACACCCCCCCTTCTTATCTAACACTTTCCTACTTGAATGAGACAAACAAAATTAACCAAGGTTTGTATAATGACAAACAATATTTATACACTTTACAGCTTGATAATATGATTCACTATTCGATAAAATAAATCCCCGAATCAAAGTAATAATGATATCAATTTGTTTATCCCCAAAATTATAGCTCCCTTTAGTCATATTAAAGCCAGTAAAAATGACACTGTATACTATTGGAAATACCCTTGGAAGTTCAATGACTTTTCCCTTTTACGTGAATTTTCACGTATAAAAAGATTTTTGACGACCCTTTACATAAATATTCTGGTATAAGAAAAGATGTAAATGTTCAATAAAAAGGAAAATAATGCCTTATGCTATTATATAATGTTCTGACCTGTAATTTTCCTTGCGTGTCCTTTTGTTCTCCCTATTCTTGGATCTGCTGCTACGTGCTGTTGACCAGTACCCCTGGATTGTTTTTGGTTGAGTTCACTTGTTGATTTTATAGTACCGCTTGGCCAAACACCCATTCAATGCTTAGAACAATCCTCCGTTTAGTGCTCCGATGCGTAGATGCAAACCAATGTTTTTATGCAAATTTAGATTGATGTATATTTAATTTTGGATTTACTTGCAAATTTAGATTTATGTACCAATTTAGGTCTGCTAATTTAGATTTTTACCTAGATTTATGTACCAATTTAGATGTGCTAATTTAGATTTTAAGCTAGAGCCCTAAATTATAAATATTAAAATTATGTTTAATTAAAAAGCTTTCACTTACGTTTTTCAGTTAACGGCAAACTTCTCTCGTATATTTTTCACTATTTTTTTAATTTCAAACTTTTCTATCACGACTTCCACAAAATATAATTATTTGATCTTCCTATGTTCACTTTACGTATTTTCTAATTCGAACTGCTATGAAGCGTGCTCTGGTTAAAGGAAGACTGATTGTTTATCAAATTTGTATGGTATTTAAAACAACGCCTCCATCTGACATCATTGGTTATCCGCGTCCTTCGGTCAAAGTTTAAGGCATGCTATAGGTTATTGTCCATACCTTGGGCTTTCTCCGGTATGAATTTGATAATAGCTTGTTGAAATAATGTTATTGGTCACGTGGCATTCAAGTTCTATATAGTGGATTCCTTATAGCCCGTGTACTTTCATCCGTCTTATTTTGTTTTATTGTAGGAAATTTTAATTCGACCTCTTACGTAGGAAATATTAATTCGACCTCTCACGTAGACAAACTTATGGCTTTTATTTTTGTCAAGATAGTCTTTGGGGTTTTGAAATTACTCCATGTTCAAAATCACGTCTGCGAAATTTCTATAATGACGTAAATTGAAATGCGTTTATTTACATTCTGCGTTTCTGAAACGTGTTTGTTTGAAAATGGTTTTTATTGCGAGGATGCTTTGTTATTTCCTTGCACTATTGCCTGTTAATTTTAACAGAATTTGTATCATGATTTTCTAGCTTTCGATGCTCTTAATGCGTATTTAGTTAGGATTTATGAATGCTTTGCTGGTTTAAAGTGAATTTGATTGCGTACAATTATTTATCTTACTGAATGTGGTTGTATTATTGAAGAATGAGCTTCCCTGCATTAATTAAAGTTAACTGTGATCCTTATACAATGTGTTAGATGCTTGCTTTCTACATAATTTGCGAACTACGTACTTTTCATGATAATTTTTTTTGTTTTCTAGCTTTTAGTACTATTTACATGTAGTGTGCGACCCTTCTGACTCTATATACTCATAAATAACCCTATTATCATAGCAATATATATATATATATATATATATATATATGTATATAGTTCTGTGATTTTGAAGCTGTTGCTGTAGCCCTATGAGTCGAGCGCCGATAATTATTTCCTGCGATATTGAAGTCTCACGAGTTGGGTGACAAATTTATTCTGCAAACTCATGTAATTCGCTTCTCAACACAACAGACGCAGAATCTCAAACCTAAATTCAAGAATCCACTTCCACCACTATCTCAGCTAGTACAACATTAAAGATTTTCCAGCTCTAATAGATTAGTATATTAACCTTTACTAAAATTCTTATACTAGTATTTACAAATAATATAAGAAGGTAAAGGAAAATGAAAAGTTTTACAGCATAAAAAATAAATAATTACAAAAAGGCCAAAGTTACAACTTACATCTAGAATAATTTTACGTTGCACTTCTAGCGTCAGAGTATGATCTCGGAACCGTTCCTACTCTATTAGAAATATACCTTTTCTCAACAATACGATTAAATTGCACTTGGTTGTACAAATAAATTTCCTAAGTGAAATCTTGAAAATTTAAATTAATTAAACCTAAAAATTAGTACTTCTCGCAATAAAAATATTAAAACTAACTGCAAATTTAAATATCTTCATAAAGTCTCTTATACAAGAAAATCACAAATCTTAAAAGCTACTCTAGCCTTTAATTTTTGATGTTTCGAAATAAATGCAAATTCGTTAGTTCCCGATATTTTAAACCTCAAACACTAGAAATATAAACGCTGCATAAGTAAGGATTGCCTCCCCTTATGAATAACAACAAAATTTCCTTTGCGACGTGATTGTTTCTTGAATTAAATTACACAAGACCTTCACCAGCACTAAGCCAAGAAAGCCTATTTACAACAAATAGAATAAATGTAGAATTAAATTAAATTAAATTTAACCGAACTGTAATTGAGGCCTTAAAATTAGTCCCTATTACTTAAACTAATTTAAAATATGCTACCTACAACTTCTCAGAATCGGCGAAAATCAACTGACTGCAACCACTTCACACCAATTACCATTTTTCACTTGTACTAAGTTTTATTAAGCACGGTGTTTCTCAGTTATTTAATTTGTTCACAGACCAACGGGAATAATGCTTTTAAAATTACTCTTGTCGTATATATATATATATATATATATATATATATATATATATATATATATAAGAATAATCCACATTTGGAATGCAAATGAATGCTTAATATATATTAATAGTTATTAAGATGAAATGAAAACCCAACTTTGTATTTAAAGTTGAATTACCATTTCAAATCGAACTAGTAATTGAAAACCACTAAAAGAACGGCTACAGCAGGACTTGAACCTGCAACCTCTGATTTTCCGGATCAGTGCTCTAACCAATTGAGATATCTAGCCTAATTGTTTAGATGATGTTATACTTAATACTACTGAAGCTTGGCTCTTGTTAACGATTTTTCAATTACGTCTTGCATTTAAGGAAATTGAATCTAGTTATATACATAATTCATGTACTAATAACTACATGTTTGTATTATTCCGAACGTTGCAAAAATGGGATGATCAAGTTATTAGTACATGAATTATGTATATAACTAGATTCAATTTCTTAAATGCAAGACGTAATTGAAAATCGTTAACAAGAGCCAAGCTTCAGTAGTATTAAGTATAACATCATCTAAACAATTAGGCTAGATAGCTCAATTGGTTAGAGCACTGATCCGAAAATCAGAGGTTGCAGGTTCAAGTCCTGCTGTAGCCGTTCTTTAGTGGTTTTCAATTACTAGTTCGATTTGAAATGGTAATTCAACTTTAAATACAAAGTTGGGTTTTCATTTCATCTTAATAACTGTTATATATATATATATATATATATATATATATATATATATATATTCCAATTATAGCCATCGGCCTCGGTAGCGTAATTGGTTAACGCACAGTTCCGGCAAAACTGAGATGCAGGTTCAAATCCTGTCCAAGGCCTTATATTTTCCTTCTTTCAATTACTAGCTCGATTTGAAATGATCATTTGGGCTTTACTTAAAAGTCGAGGTTATTATTTCATCTTATTAATTGCAATACGTTAGTATTTATCAACTTACCTTGTGTAAAAAACTACTTATAATATTTATATATATATATATATATATATATATATATATATATATATATATACATAATTATAACCTTCCATCCAGATTACAAACAATGTCTTCAGAAAATCCGTTATACTGTCAAAGTGTTAGACTTGTTACAAACCACGTAGCCCCAAAACAATAAAAAAGTTTCACCACACAACAAAGTATTTGATTCGCTTAGCGTTCTCAACAATGCAAAACCGACCTGCTTTACTATACGCAGATTCCATTTTAATTATTAATATGTTCAAATGTTTTCTTCATAAACAGAATGTTTGCTTGTGATATTTCGGCTTATCGCTACAAATGATTCTTATTGAAAAGAATAGTGAATAGCTAAGAACTTATAATATGAAGTGCTGATGTGAAAATAGTTTTGAGGTTTCAATTTAGGTTAGTTGTAGAAAGGTTTTACTACTAAGACAACATGATCGATTAGAGCAAATGTGCAAAAATAGTGAAGACGCGAAAATCGTGTTAAGGTTTCATTAGTTTAGTAGTTGAAGTCTTTTACTACTAAGACAAAATAATCGAAAGGATAGATGTAAAAAAATAGTTTCATGGCGAAGATAGTGTTGAGGTTTCAACTTAAGTTAGTAGTCGAAGAGAAAATAATCGAAAGGGTACATGTGCGAAGTTAGTGCTGAGGTGAAAATAGTTTTGAGGTTTCAAATTAGGTTAGTTGTCGAAAGGTTTTACTACTAAAACAACATAATCGATTAGGGCACATGTGCGACAATAATGTTGAGGCGAAAATAGTGATAAAGTGTAAACTTAGGTTAGTAGTTGAAATGTTTTACTACTAAGACAAAATAATCTAAAGGGCACATGTGCGAAAATTGTGTTTATGTTTCAACTTAGGTTAGTTGTCGAAACAACATAATCGATTAGGACACATGTGCAAAATATTGTAGACTCAACAATAGTGTTGAGGTTTCATTAGTTTAGTAGTTGAAGTATTTTACTACTATGACAAAATAATCGAAAAGGTAAATGTGCGAAAATAGTTTTATGGCGAAAATAGTGTTGAGGTTTCAACTTAAGTTAGTTGTCGAAACAACATAATCGATTAGGCCACGTGTGTGAAAATAATGTCGCGGTTTTAACTTAGGTTAGTGGTTAAAATATTTTACTACTAAGACAAAATAATCTAAAATTATTTCGCAAACATTTCAGAAACATAAAGTTTAATTGAGGTAAAGGGCAATTAAACTTTAAGTCTCTGAAATGTTTGCAAAACTATTTTTGTAATCGAAAACGAATTAATTAAAAATGCTAATCTAAACATAATGTTCATGTACGCTACAGATCTACGTCTGAAATTAACAGAATTATTGCACAAGCTTTCATCTAGGTAAATTGGCGCTGAATATCCAAACAGAGACAATGTTTAGGTGAGCGAGTTCTACCTAGGTCTTTACAAACTTCGACTAGAACTCGATTTTGAAATCTTCGAGGGGTTATTCGCGAAGGCAAATTGTGTACACCAGACTTCCTAAATCCAAAACTTTCGGGACTTTCTGATTTCCCGGACTTCCTTGGCCATGCCGAGACATTCACGGACTTCCTGAGACTTCCTATCCCCTTCCCCGACTTCCTCAGACTGCCTAGACTTCCTCGAATTTCCCGAGACTTCCTATCATAATGTACACCAAACTTCCTTCGCGAATGACCCCTCGAGGTTACTCACGAAGGCAAATTGTGTACCCCAGACTTCCTACACCCATAACTTCTCACATTTCAATGGACTTACTCGGACGTCCCGGACTTCCACCAAATTCCTCAGACTCCCCGGACTTGCTGAGACTTCGTATCATAATGTACACCAAACTTCCATTGCAAATAACCCCTCGGAAATGTTTCACTACAATTTTCGTAAAACTTGACATTTGTTATTGTGAAAGAATGAAACTGACTGGGTAGTTTGTTAATAGGGAACGTTTGAACAAAGCAATTTTGTAAAAAATGTAAATGATTTTCTACAATTTTATCAAAGGCCTAACTCAAAAACAATGCATAGAATCGCCTTGTTTGTTTTTTGTTACGAGGGACACTATTTATGTAATGAGAACTGGCAACACTGGTATTGCCAGGTGATATCTGAAATTGCCATAATAAAGTTTGACATTTATAGGTACTCAGAACGTTTTGACGTGCGAGCACTATTTGTGTTTTTTGCAATATTTAAAATTTCATTCAGTCAAAATATAGAATTAGCTCGCGAAAATTTTTGAGCTATGATTTATTAGGACTTTCGACGTAGTCTAACTCAAGAACAATGCATCAATCAACTAAATTCAACTTTTGGCAATGAAGCGCCATCCACAGCCACTGTATATCGCTAGTACACTGAATTCAAACGTGAACGTAGTTCGCTTACGGACGAAGTTAAAGAAGGTCGTCCAAAATCGGTCGTTGTGCAGGAAAATATCGATGCTGTGCAAGAACTAATTGAAGAAGATCGTCATGTGACATATCAAGAAATCGAGAGATGTTTAAGTATTAGTATGACCAGCATACATAAGATTTTGCACGAACATTCGTGTATTCGGAAGCTGTGTGCGCGTTGGATTCCACATTTGTAAACAAATGCTCAAAAAAATGCTCGTGTCGATTGGTGCGTAAAATAATTTCAAAATACAACTGTGGTGCATCCAAAGCGGTATATATCGTCACAGGTGGCGAGACGTGGATTTATGCGTATGAGTCAGAAAGAACAGGCCAGTCGGCAGTTTGGGTGTTTCAATGTGAAGCAAAGCCAACAAAAATTGTTCGTTCTCGAAGAATTAAGAAGCAAATGGTGGCGTTTTTCTTCACGAAAACCGATCCTGTGGCAACTGTGGCTCTCGAAAATCAAAAGACCGTTAATTCAGAGTGGTATATGACCATTTGTTTGCCTGAAGTTTTCTGTAAATTGAGAGAAACCAACCCAAAACGACGAATCATTTTGCATCATGACAATGCGAGTTCACACACATCACATTCAACAAACGAGTATTTGGACACACAAAAGACCGAATTGATAGGTCATCCGCCTTACAGTCTTGACTTGGCACCCATTGACTTCTTTTTGTTTCCAGTAATTAAAGATGAACTGCGTGGACAACGATTTTCATCGCTCGAAGGAGCGGTTGAGGCCTTCAAAACGCATGTTTTAGAGCTACCATCTTCTGACTGGACAAAGTGCTTTGAAGGATGGTTCAATCGCATGCAAAAGTGTATAGATCTTAAAGGCGATTATTTTGAAAAGCAATAAAAGTATTTTTCATCAAATTCACTTGTTTATTCTTTCTATTCTCAATACATAAATAGTGTCCCTCGTAATGAAGCACCATCAGAAAAGACTGCTTACAATTGGTTTGCAAAATTTCGTCCGGGGTGCGTCCGTCAGTAATGAATTTCGTGAATATTTGCCAAAATCTGTCATTATTACAAAAATATCGACAACTGTGGTACATTCCATTTTGCATGAATATTTAGGTGTAAGAAAGATCTGTTCTCGATGAATTCCATATATTTTGATCAAAGCTTAAAAAAGTCCTTATTAATTAGTCTTAGAAAAAGTTCAAAAAATTCGAACAAAAAACTGCAAAATCCGTATACAACATCGTAACAGCTGCCGACTTGGAATATTGGTATGAACGGGAACTAAGCAACAATACAATCCACTATTTAAATGTTCGAAGATGAATCGAAGCCCAAAAAAGTTGTTTTCGTATACGAAACACTTCCAAGAAATTAATCGCTTGTGTAGGAATATAGTTTAAATATTTGCATTTTAATAGTTGTCGTTATCCTTGAATGACAAAAATAAAAAATCAAATAAACCTTTCAAATATTTCGGCACGTTCATATATATTGAAATCCTTCGTAGTAGCTGTATTGGAGATGGTTAGATAAAGGACCCTCTTCAGTTTCAGAGGTGAGTTATTTTATTCTCACGGGTGTTAGCTTGAATGAATTGATAAATGTAATCCTTTATATTATTATTCATTTCATGAGGGAATGAAGTTATGTAGTCTAGTACTATAGAGAAATGTACTGTACTTATACTTGCATGGGTTATTATTAATGGTAAAAGGATAGATTGCAGTGGTAATATCTGAAGATGACCGAAAAGTAGTTTATGTAGTGAATGGGTTATATATAATGTTATTGAAGTATGTTGACCTAGGGATGCTTTCAAGAATCATGTTCGTGTACCTTGTATAAAGATAAGACAAGGAGTGGAATAGTCTTCACTAAGTCGGGTCTTGTGAACTAGCAGGTACGGTTAATTTAAGAAAGATCATGATGCCGATAATTAAAATTCTATAAAAAATTTTGGGTTAATCTCAACTCCGATAAACTAAGCGTCCATATGACTAGTTTTCTTTTACGCTTTACAGTCGTTTCTTCGATTATACTGGCCATGTAGCAACTATTCTTTTAGAAGAATTGTTAACGCTGAATGGTGTACAAAAATTTATTTGCCAAAAGTCATCGACGAAAGTAGGAAACAACCCAAAAAAAACGCATGATTCTACATTACGACAACGCCATCAAATTAATGTCTCATTTCCCGTATTCGCCGAATTTATTTTTGTTTCTGAATACCAAACTAAAATGTGTAAAAGCGATTTTCATCCTCAACAACCCAGTGAAGCCTCCATAAACTCTGCGTTTGAGATATCAACCTTCGAGTGGAAAAAATGTTTCAAAAATTGATGTGAAGGGTTGCAAAGTTTATACATTTTTAAGGTGAATACTTTAAAAAGCAATAAAACAGTTTGTTACTTCCATAAAATGTTTTTATCTAGGAAATTTTTTCTAAAATTTAAAAGAATACCCTAGTACAATAGCATGTGATCCCTAAAATATGTTCTTCAACTTAGGTCACAAAATTAATTGTTTAATATTTTTAGTCGTAAAACAAAATAAGAGAAAATTGCTTTTAAGAGTATTAATATGTAATTTATATTAACAAAAAATTAGTAAATCAGTTAGAAATTAAAGCTTTAGCTTTAGGGAACCATACAAGGAAATGCAACAGTTTACTTCACACTTACTTTTAGCCACAGGGATTACAACTTCTCTTTGTGCGTATTTAAACGTTATTCGAAAATAATAGTTGAAATGTCGCGGTTGCATAGTAATTTGTACAAATAACATTAAATTAAATAAAACACTTAAAATAAATACTCTTGGAGGAAACAAAATGCTGTTTTGGAAAGAAACTGATATAGCATATGAACGATAATTCACACCACTCTAGAATGTACGCCAGATTTTGAGACTTCTAAGATTTTTGGGGATTTCAGTAAGAATTCAAAGGACTTAAGGGATTTCAGTGAGAATTCAAAAGACTTCTGGGGATTTCAGTAGGAATTCAAAGACCTCATGGATTTCAGTAAGAATTCAAAGACTTCAAGGGATTTCTGTGAGAATTTAAAAGACTTCAAGGAATTTCAGTAAGAATTCAAAAGACTTTAAGGAACTTTAGCAAGACTTCTAGGGATTTCAATAAACTTTCTAAAGATTTTTGTAGGATTTCAGAGCCTTCAAAGGTTTGAGAGAAATTTATTAAATGTTTAAGGATTTCACAGATACTTCAGTTTAGATTTCAAGAGAAGTCACATATTTCACCCACGATTGAATAAGATTTAAGGACTATGAGAGATTTGAAGCTTTAACTGAAAGTAAGTGTTTTCCGATAATTAATAAACAAAATATCTAATCATAGAATATTTGAAAAACTTCCAAATCAAATTTCATATTCCCATAAAACAATTCTTAATACTAAAACAAAGTATATATGTATATAAAATACCTACCCATTTTAAGTGTGTTTTATTTCTTTGTATTTTTGTGAATATTTTGTTTGTCGCTACGAAATAAGTACATAGGATTATTTCCCAACAGTGCAATAGGTCCTTAAAATAGAAATTCTTCATTAACTCTGTGTATGCCATTTTTCTTAGGCCATTTATATCGTTCTAAATTTTGTTTTAAAAATTTCATTTCATATTTTTCTTCTGAAATTTTATTTAAACACCTTCCTATGTACCTTGTACCTTCATAGTAGCAGCATAATATTACGCTTCAGTGACAGTAATTTTGTTAGTTTTTTCAGTTGGCCTAACCCGTACTAGCCTGTCTGCGCTGTCTTGTAGATTTTTCTCGAAATAGTCACAACAAAGAGAGGACTTTGATAGGTATAATCCTTTCCAGCAAGATGAAAAGTTAGTTTTGATTTCGTGCAACCTTTCGTGTTGATGTAATCACCAAAATTAAAATTATTAATTAACTCTTCTGGTATAGCATCTCTAAGTTCGTCATCACTTAAAAGCTCATTAACAGTAGCAAGATATTTTATTAGATTCGAGTTTATAGTTGAATTTATTGTGCCAGCTTCATTGACGATATGGAAGTCGATAGAACCTTCATATTCATTGTGAGATAAGTCTCCTGGAACCTGACCTGATTGCACAAAAATAATATTTCCATGCACCTTCTGCAAGCAACGTGCCTAATCTTACACAATCTTTTTTTCTACATCTTTCAAGGATTTCAATACAATATTTTCTATTTCTTCATCGGTAATTCTTCTCGAGGCACGGTAGGAGCATTAGTTGGGTTAAGAAAAACAAAGCTTCCTGTAAGATCTTGTACAACGTTATTGATGAACTGTATTTTATTCATTCTTAGTATTACGTCTTACATGCTAAAATTTACAACAGTAGAATATGTGGTTGCTAATGATCTGGTGGTTCTGAATATTACCTCGCAAGGTTGAGAACTAAAAAGTCAAGAGGAAACATATTTTTTTAGTTCAATTGTCATTTCTAACTTTTTTTATTAATTTGAACAACGCATGTCCATTTAGTTCAATACATAAGTAACAATCACGACTAAAACAGCTTTCATCAAGTGAACATTCTTGATCACTATAAATCCAGTTTCTCCATATCCTTAAGAAATATACATAATACCGAATTTGATATATTCGTTTTTCTACGGATAAATCTTTTTGTAGAAAACAATTCGAGGTATAATTCACAAGTTATAAATACTGCATAATGTGTTCTATATTAGGAATATGATCTCTCAAAGCTTCTATGAATAAATCAGACATATTTTTTGAACAGAGCGAAAATTCATTCGGTGTTCTGGATTAATGTCTGATGTTGGTAGTGTTTATCTTTTAATAGAGTACTAATTAGATTTTTGAAAAAAGTTATATCAGCGTTATACTTTTCTAGTTGAAGAACTATAGAACTATGTAAAAGTCTCCGTTAGTGATTATACTCTACATGCATAATAGTCACTAATATAATATTCTGGATTGATTAATAATTTCAAATAGTTTCTACAATGTCGTCTATTAAATCTTAAAGCTTGATAGACGAAAGAAATAGAATTATAACTCAGAAATCATGGCGATGCTTATAATAGTAGGTATACATATAAAACCATAAACACTATGTAATAATGCAGGAAGTACATATTTTGTCAACACGATTTAGAAAATTTATTTTCGAAGCTGATGTATATTATTTATTATGTTGACACAACGCCAGAAAATGGAAAAACAAAAGTTATTTTCAGCATTGGGCGGAATGCTACATAAAGTAAGGAAGGCAGTGCGATGTATATTTTAAGCATCAACACTTGTAAAACCTATTAACATTTTACCGGCTTTGATACGTAAATATTCATTAGATCCAGAACAATAAAACCAATAGGCGCAAAAACACAATTAATTTATGCATTAACTAATGTAGTTATTCGGGCAGAAGATTGTGGAACCAGGTAGAAAAACGCTTAAAGAATGTGTCTAGGATTAATATCAAACTCAAAATTTTATCTAATATTTGCGACAACCCACCTATGAAAATGGAATCAAGCATCTGTAACGTTAATACGCTATTTAATGAAATATTATGTAGTAGAAATGTGTTTATTAATTTCAGTTAGTTAAATGGGCTTTTATCACGAAAAGAGCTTGTAGGATTTAGAGGTTTTGGCAGTTTACATTTAATAATGTTGCTATTCCAATTTGATAAAACTAGAATAAAGAATTAGTAAAGCTAGTACATTATATACAAACAGTAAAACAGTATTAAAGACCGGGACTTTAAACCCTTCGTATTAAATTTAGAAAAAATACAGATGACACTCGGAAAATAACCGGCATATTAAAGTTACTTAGATAAATTCACACAGGTACAAAAACCATTAACCATTGGATTAGACCGATTACGCGCCAATAAACATATACTCATAAATACAGCAATAAAAAAATTGTGTTAAAAATCTAAACAAATGACGCAACTTCAATATCAAATGTAAGAGAGTGGGAATAAAATTACGGTTTCCATAAACAGAACTACGTTGACTCGAAAATCGAGATGCACTACCCCGTGAGAACGATAGATCGTGGAATAACCTCGCGGTTTTGAAACTTATAAGAACCACGGATAATAAAGAAAGGGATTATCTTGTTAGTCAAGAACAGAGATCAGGGCAAAACTTAGAATTTGATTGAGCTTTGTAAAGGACCAACAAAAACCTATAAGTCTATTGAATGCTGTATTATATTTAATAATTGCGATTAATGGTACTAATAAAAATGTGTTAAACTTATTATTAATAAGGACTTTTTACGTTAGTGCACGTTTATTTAAAGCATTCTGTAAACATATAAATTCTAATGTGGAAAAGTACGCAATTATATGAAAGCATAATTTATATGAAAAAATTTAATTGGTTGAATGCCTATAAGTGATATATTTAACTTCTTTTTTTTAGATACACGTATATTTGACCAGTTAGGGGTAGATCTTAAATTTTCTTCTCTTGTTGTTATTTACTGTGATAATCATGTTTGATAATATAGGTTAGGTGAACAAGGTGTAGAGTTTTTTTTTATTGATTTTTATTTTAAAGTTGTAGAAGGAGATGTGTAAACGACGCCCTATCAACCCCTACTGCACTAATATCCGCTAAACTATTTCTCGGAATACCTATCTTTCGGGGAGGCTTTAATTGGGGTTTCTTCAAGTGGGTTAATGCTCAAAGGCTTTATGTAGACAAGAAGTTCAACGATCATTCAAGCTAAACGGATACACATCTAGCAGAAGGGTCAATTTTATACCCCTAAGAACGTTGCATTTGCGTTCATTAAACCCATGCATCACCATTATAAGCTAGTCGGTACACTAATTAACTGTTACGTCACTTCGCTCCCGGTAAAGTAAAATTAATTTAGATACTTAACGTCGATTTAGCATGTAACACATGCTTTGCGTAAATACGAATAATCTGATTGTTTGAAAATAACAATAAAACAATACAACAAAGACAGCATTCTATTAATTAAGAATATTGTGTGAAACACAATAATTACAGTGAAAAACGCCTATGTACGTGCGTATTATTAATCTCAACAGTAATAATCACGGAAATTCACTTAGTGGAAAATTTGAAAGTTTGCCGAACCCTTGCTGTTCCAAGCAAGGTAGGGATCTTTAACGTGCATGACAACACTCACACACGGGACCTCCACTTTACCTCTCATCTGAACGAGGGTGTATTTTTGTGAAAAATGCTCGCCTAACATTTTTCAAGCGGACCGTGTCGGGATTCGAACCCGGGACCTTGGGCGTAGTAGTCACACACATACCAACTACGCCACGGAGGCCATAGAGGCCTTACTACTTAACATTATCTCATACTTCTCAAGAAAATTGAGAACGTCTAAATAGGTCGACTACCGAAAATGCTAGTGCAATGGTGAACACAGCAAATATTGCTAAATTCTATTGGGGAGAGGCGGTTTCAACTGCAACTTATTTTATAAATTTAATCACAACAAAAACTCTGAAACAATACAAAACATCATCTGAACTATGGCACAGTAAAAAGCCCAGGTTAACCCATTCAAAAATTTTTGGTTCCACCGTATATTTATAAGAAAACCAGAAACGCAAATTTGATAAGAAATCGTCAAAAGGTATACTGATTCGTTATGAATCAAAAAGTTATAATAAGGTGTTAAATTCAGAAACCGGAAACTTGGTGATGTTATTATTGATGAAATAAATTTCAAAAAATCAAGGCCTGCAACTATCGAGGAAGTTGAAAATGATTTTTCCTGTAACAAAAACTCTATTTGCAATAACGGTTCTTTGTTTTCAAACCGATTATACAAGCCTCTTCATCAACTCGTAGTTACAATGGAATTGGCTAAAAGCTCTCACAACAACTTTTTTCAAACTAATCGCTAACAATACAATGACTAGCTTCTTAAACTACGATGCTATCTTTTTAATTACATATTATCAAATCACTATAATTAACTGTTCACATACTAATTAATTTATAATATCACTACAATACTTTATATCAACAATAATTTATATCACATTTTTAAAGCTTTAAACTAGAACATATTGTAATCTAAGCTTCAATCAGTATTGAACTCCAAAATCCACAACGGTAATTTAGATACATATTCAAAACCTCTAGACTATTCTAAAACGTACCAGAAATTATGCAAATAACATCTCGAATGTACCTACTGAACTCTAAATAACTCTTAAATGCAAAACCTTGTACCTGTCAATCAAAACTGTATGAAACATGAGGTACCGCCGAGACCTATCAATCATCTTTTGTGTACAAACGCTTCGCTTACATTCCAATGTAACTATTCTGGTCACAGGCAGACCGATCGGCGCTACATTCCGTTAACGCGGAAGCTCCTAAAACGAACATAAAATATGAATGAAATCTTGAATGTTATTAATAAAAATAGTAATAAATCTGTTGAGCTATCAGATAAATCAGGATTTAAACCTGATGATGGTTTTACTAAAGTAGACATTAACCACAATAGTAATCAATAGCGCTTACAACTTCCAAAACACAACTAACCAACTCGCACAAAGTGACAGAATTCGAAGCCTTGCGACTATATCATATAACGAAGTTGATAGAAATGTATATATTTATCTTATGTGTGTTATCTTTAAATTGCAAAATTCCTAAAAATTATCAGGAAATAAAAATAAACAAAGATAGATTTCAATGGGAGTAAGCAATAAAAGACGAAGTGAATTCGTTAGAAATTAATAAAACATGGTCAAAGGTTCCAACACCTAATAAAAACATTGTCGAATGCTAATGGGTATTTATTTATAGTTAAAAATGATGCTTTCTGAAACCCATCAAAACACAAAACTCGTCCAGTAGAAAAGACATTAAGTGAAAAATATTTGCTTGATTATGATGAAGTTTAAGCACCTGTTGCACGCATATTAACTTTCAGATTTCTCATGGCATTTACAAATCAGTATGATTTGTTAGTCCATCAAATGGTTGTAGAAACTACTTTCTTAAATGGTATATTATAGGAAGAAATCTGTTTGAAAGTTTCAGATGATGTTGAGACTAAAAATGACTAGGTATGTAAATGGCATAAAGAATTGAATGGATTAGAGTAATCCGCTAGGTGTTGGTTTGAACGTTTTAACCAAATATTAAAACAATACCATTTTAAAAACTCTTCTGTCAATCACGTTTGTATGTTTTAGACGGGGGAATATAACTAAAAACATAGATGTTGACCGTTCTATGTGTGAATGATCTCTTAATTGCTACGCATGATAAAACAACCAAGTCAAATTTTAAACAAACACTACGCAATGAAACAGTTTATAATAATAAACTTATATTTTTAGGTATCAAAATCAACAGGTTTGAAAATAAGATCAGAATGCACTTTTAACAACTATATTAAAGAAACTTAATATGACGAATTGTAAAGCTGTAAGTAAACCGTTGCAAAATAAATTGGATTATATACCTAGCATTGAATTCTAATGAGCACTACGAAGCTCCTTGTAGGAACTTAAGTGGGTGCTTAATGTATGTCATGTTATGCACTCGTTCAGATATTTGTGCCGCAGTAAATATACTAAGTAGATATCAAAATAAAAACAATAAATAACTTTGGCTGTTTTTAAAATGGTACTTAAATCAAAAGTTTAGTAAATATAGTTATGATACACATTTATTTAATAAATAATAATTATAAGGAACTTTTTGTAGAATTAATTTAGGTATATTACACATAGTTGTGTAATATAGTTCTTAGAAATTAAGGGTATTGCGCATAATAAATGTGGTCTACTGTTCCCCGTCAATGTTTTGGGGGAATAGCTCTTTATTATCATGTAATATTGTAAAGACGGTTTGCACGGGCCGTGGAACGAACATGTTGTTTTCCTGAACAATGAAAACGCGCGACAAGGGTTTGGTGGTTGACGAAGTTATGGGAAAAGCAACGACTAGGAAAGACTGAAATAAATCAGTTATCTTGATCAACGTGTGCGAGAATGTAGTGGAAGTTTCTACCTGTCTATTCCTATCCAAATATCGTACCTTGTTTTGCTCTTGTGTATGTTGTAGGAAAGAAAGAACTCAGCGAACTCCATTACACAAAAATGGATTAGAAAAGACGTTGAGCAAACCCACGCCGTACAACTGAGATAAAAATAATTATATGTTACCTAGATTGCTAATATGCAATAATTTAGATATATAAGCGAGCACTAACTAATTTACATTGTATATTTGAAAGTAAATTCTTTTATTTCGTTTCTGCGAAAGCTAGCGGCCACTATACCGGCACGTGATTAACTACCTACTGTACCTTTGTTGACCGCTGTTACAAAGCTAGTATATCAAATGGTGTTTCTAAAGTTCCCTTGATAGGCTTTGTAGACGCTAACTTGGGCAGGAATAAAATCGTTTGAAAAATATAACAGGTTATGTATTTAAATTCTTAAAAGGTTGTACAATCAGTTGGAATATAAAGCGTCAAAACTGTGAATCCTTCACCGATGGAGGTTGAATATATAACATTGTTTGACGCGGTTAGAGAAGTTTTGTTTTTAAAAATGATATTAACCAGTGTTAATTTAGATATAAACCAACCAATTATTATTTTTGAGGATTATAATAGTTGATTAAATTTATAAAATAATTCCTGTTCCCATAAAATATCAAAACACATAAATATCAAATATCACTTTTCTACGGAACAAATTGAAAAGAAAGTAATAACATTGAAATATGTTCCTGCAGGTCAACAAAAGGCAGATATGTGTACGAAACCACCATCTGCACCAAGGTTTTTGGGATTTCGCTCTCTTATTGGGATGCAAGAGTGACTAACAAACAATGAAACCACATGGCACACACGCACGCACGCGCACATGCATGCACGCACGCACGCATACACCACACACACACACACATCACACACACACACATATTGATGAGAAAAAAACGCCAATTTGGTCAATTAGGGCAACATTCTAATTCTTAATAATTAATAATAATAATATGAACTTCGATTAAGCACACTTGGTGTATGAGGCTACGTTTTATATTGTATGGATATTTTATTCATAACATTCATTCTGGGCCAAGGCAAAATTTTTAATAAGAAAAACTCACTATTTTATTGAAAAATTGCATTAGTTCGATTTCTTTTGGTCGTACTGTACTTCCACACGTGAATGATATTTAGCATTTAATCACCTTTATAATTATTTAATCGTAATACGAAAATACAAGGTTGAAACTTTATCTAGACTAAAGTAACTTAAAAATTGTTTAGTAAAAGAAAGAATTCCGTAATAAATTTGTAACCTTGCATAAATTTTAAAGATGGCTATGCTGTTTGCTTATCATAATCATTTCACAAACAGATAGCGTTAACTAAACTGAAAAAGTTGTTAGTGGCATATAATGTCAAAAAATATTCAGCTGTCCAATTTAAATATCACATGTTATTTTACGCTAATTTAAAAATATATTTAATAATTTTGAGGTCATGTACTTTGACTCTTAATCAACGTGATGAATTTTTATACATATTAAGTAAAACTAACTCTATGTTGAAACATGCTATCTTATCAGGACTTAAGTAATTAAATTAAATTGTGAAGTCAATGTAGTACTACACCTGGCTGGAGATTAAAATATGTAATATGAATTATTAAGAGAGCTCAAACTTTTTAGAAAATTTATTATGAAATATTCAATTTAGAGATCATTATGTTTCTTTGAATACAAAACCTTATTATATTTCTGTTCTATAAAAATTTTTAGTTGAAAAAGATTATATTAAAACAAATCAAGGAATTTAATCAAATAGAATCCATTTTTGCATGACTCTTTTATTATTCAAAATACAAGTAAAACTTACAGGTCATTCATGATCAGAAATTGTGTGTAATGATAACAAATTCCCTGGGTGTATATTTTTGGAACTTAAATTCTATTACAGTATTTTTGGTAAATAATTTTGAGGACACAAACGGTGTCCATTTTGTGCATTTGTTTGTTCACAGATTAAGTCGAGACATCTGTATGACATCTGGTAATTGAGATTTTGGTAAGTGTTTTAAAAAAGTGAAATTCAGGTTTTATGGCTGTATTAGTGGTGTTGATATAAGGTTTCCGCAATCCCCTAATACAAGCACAGATAATTTTTGTAGGTTGTATTGAAAAATACGGTGGCGCTCATTATTTATATTTTTGGTCATTTGACAACCCATGACCCAAGCTCATGATCTACCCAGAGCTAACACTTTACTAGCCGTTTATGTCTAAAGAGTTTTTCTTTTCCTCAAGCCGTTTTCCATCCAACTTTACCTTGGGCTTTCATTGTTAATAAGAAATTCTCGACCTAGTGATATCAGGTAAAGGTTTAGGATATATAAGGGTGCAATTTGTTATCTGATATTCACGAAGGTAAAAACTTTTTTGCTTACAACAGGGTGTTTGAAATTGCCTTGTTCATACCTAAATTTAACCCTTTAAAACCACTACATAATCCCCCTATTTCAATTCTAGGAAAACCTTTCCTGGTTTTTCTGAATTTAAATAACTACACTCTAATTTAATCTTACCTGCTATTTCTATACACCTATCTACTCACCTAACACTACCTATACCTATTTATCCAACCTATCACTACTTATCTACCTATTTCTATCTATTTCTACACCTATCTCTACTTATTTCTATCTATCTACACCTATCTTTATTTATAATTACCTATTCACACCTATCGCTATCTTTTACCTAACTATTTCTATCTATTACTAACTCTTCACCCTCTTATTTCATTTTATTTTCTCCTTTTATTTCACCCTTTCGTCCTTTATTAACTCTTTACGTACCTCTTTTGTACTTTTCTTTTTTATCTTCACTTTTCTTATCTTTTAACCCTACCTATTATCACTATCTATTCTTATCCTACATATACATACCTAATTCTATATCTACATCTAACTATCTCCCATATTTATCCTATACTTAATCTTATTTTCTATAAACATTTACTTCTACTCTTCTAGATACACCTATTCTATCCCTATCTATTTAAATTTTACTCTATTATACACCTATCTCTGCTTTTCTATACACACCTCTTCTTATTTGTCCTATTTCTACTTCTACTTTTCTATATACACCTATCTCTATCTCTAATTATTCTACTTCTAACTACCATTCAACTATCTCTATATTTTGTTCATTAATCTTCGTTTCTTATTTAAATCTAACTCTTTTCTTAATCCTCCAAGTCTTTCTTCTAACCATCCTAATACTCTTCATCCCTCTTTCTCCTCCTTCTATTTCTATACTTATCATCCCTGTTACTTCACATAAAATAAAATCATCCCTATTATTCTTACTCTAAACTATTGCTTCTTCTTCAGTACCTACACTTGTCTGTTTCTCGTTTATTATACTTTCCTTTTCTGCGGACAAACCCAACGATACTACCTCAGCATCTTTATCTTTCCTCTCTATACAAAATTTTTCATCTCTTCTAGACCCTTCATGTACAATATTCAATTCACAAAAATTTTTTAAATTCAAATTCAAATTACCAAAATTATCTTTGCCCCTTAACTCACCTATGCCTACTTTTATCTCCTGTGTGTCACCTAATGCTGTTTTTACTTCTATCTTTCTTAATTCTGACTAGTTATCCATTATTAATGATGCGCTTGACTCTACCTCTATATGTTCAGCCTCTTCGTTCACTATCGATTGTACCTCTTCTAACTTTTCCTCACTATATTCCCCTGAGTCGATCTCTCTCACTTCTTCATCATCTCCCTCTATACTATTTATACATAACCCCATGTCATCTTCTGTGACGTCATAACTTGCCTTCCAGGGCAATATCCTATCCCCAATCCTAACTATTTTCCTCTCCACATACAATTATAAATTCTTGTTCACAGCTTACTGAACCTAACTCTACTTTCAAAAAAACTACGCTATTCACGACAGCAAATAGTTTTTTATTCGGCGCAACCAGGTGACTTCTTTTTATTGGCATTATCCTGCCACACACTTTGTATTTAATTTCATTGACGAATTCCTCCGATACCAAACTCGCCTCAGCTCCTGAATCTAATAATGCTGCTAAATTTTTCTCAAAAATTTTAATCTCAATTATGGGCAAACAAAATTTGTCTATAATTTCTAGCTCAATTTCTTCCTCTATTTTCAAAAATTCCCTAGGATGTTCATATTTGTACACAGTGATGTCTAGTGGTTTGTCCTGCTCTAAAAATCCTGTCCAGGTCTGGTCTCCCTACTTGGTCCTGGTCTTGCTGTCACTTCTGCGTATGTCCTTGGCGTCTCAACCCTGTCCGTGTTGTTACCTTCCCTGTTGGTAGTTGCTGTCCCCCTCATGTCCGGTGAACTGTTCTGTCTCGTTGGTCCCGGTCTAGGTGCAGTTCCCCTACCTTCACTGTTACTCCTGTAAAACGTCCGTCGCGGTTCCCAATTCTGTCTCGGGTATGCAAAATTATTCCCCCGTCTTGCGTAGTTGTCCCGTCGTTCGAATCTTACAGCATTCACTTGTCTTTCCCTACTTTCCGTAGGTCGTCCACTGTTAACGTCATCGTACCTTTGCAGGTACTCCAGAAACATCTCCCTGTCTACAATGTTCTGCAACGCTACGTGTTGCCTCACCTCAACCTCAAAATGTTTTGATAAGTATTTAATGATCTGTCGGTCCGCCAGTGGTGGGTTAAGTTGTTTCGCTATGCTATACTTTCGTATAGCATATTGCTCCCTTCTTCCTAAAAATTTCCCTTTAAATTTCCCTGTGATCAAATCGTCTCGTACCTGGTCCTGTCTGTAGTCACTCCAGCAATGTTTTAAAAATCTGTCCTCAAAGTCAGTGTAGGTGTCAATTTCTTGTCCAATTAAATTGTACCAAGCTTCAGCATGATCTTTTAGTAAAGCTTTCACAACATTTAGTTTCGCCTGTTCGTCATATAGATTACTTTTTAAACCTCTAATATTGTTAATGAATATTTGCGGGTTTACCCTACTATCCCCATAAAATTTCATCTGTTGCTCTAATGACACATTACTTGTTACAAATCTTGGACCATCCCCCATTAAAGTCGCTACATTCTGTTTAATCCCGGTCACTTCTCTCTCAACCCTACCTAACTGATCCTTACACGAGTCCGTTACCTCAGTCATTTTAGCATTGATCTCATCCTCACAGAAAATCCTTACATCAGTCCTTAATTGTCCCATTTCCCGATTTAAACCTCTAATATCACGCTCATTTTTATCAACCCTATTTTCCACTTCCCCCATTTTTATCGTTAAACTACTCTTAAAATCTGAAAATTCTTTCGTCGAATTCTCAATTTTCTGACTAATTTGCTCAAACTTTCGATTCGATTCAACACTCATTTCCCTAATCTCCTCAAATTTCCGATTTGATTCCTCACTCATCTGCTCCAATTTTCGATTTGAGCCCTCTCTAACCCCGCTTAACGTCTCACTCATCTAATCAAATTTCTTATTTGATTCTTCCCTACTTAATCTCATTTCCTCTAGCATTCTCATCATTAATTCATTTCCAGCTTCTCCTGATTCCGTCCTCGACTGATCCCTACTACCTCCAGCTTCCTCCATTTTCGAATTTTTATCACACAAGGCATTATCGTCACTTCCAATTTCCACTCCTTTCTCTGCATACGTTCAAATCACTCTCACAGACACTCAAATTTATTCTTAAATTTATTTACACCAGACTCTCTCTCTCAGATCGCCAGTTTCTTGGAATAAAATTGTTAAAATTATATCTGGAACTCGAACTCACGTTGGGCGCCATAAATTGCCGTGTTAGCCTCTGTATGAATCGAGCCTCACGAATTGGGCGTCATAAATTGCCGTGTAACTTCTATAAAGCCTCGCCAGCGTAAAAAACATTCGAGCATTTATTAATTTACCAAAAAGAAAAATTCCACACCATAGAAAATTTTCAAAAAAAAATATTTTCTTACCCAGATTCTGCTTCCATCAACTTTGATTTCTTCAACCGCTCCCTAGCTAGCTCAGTTGGGACTGACTACTCTTGGATACCTATATTTACTATCATACTCTTTACCGTTCACGCACACTCTCAATAAAACCACAAAATAATACAACAATCATACAATATTTATTTACCACTATTTACAAATAATAATTCAAGATTATTTACATTTTGGTGCTCAAGTTACACCTCAATAAATTCTATCTTTGTAAAGTCCAGGATTTTAACTTGAAATATCAAACACATTGAATGTAACAGGAGTAAATGGGCCCTAAATAATACCTTATTTTTCTTTTTTATTTATAATTATTTTTAATTAGTACACTCTGGAGTATGGTGAGCTCATGATAACCCAGTTTATTTTATGAATGTATGCTTTTTACTTTGCATACTCTTACACAAACACAAAAAAACTCATGTACTCTTAACAATAAAATTTTAAATTCATGAGGAATGTTAATAAGCTTTATATACACCTTTAGATTTATATTCAAATACCATAATCAAAGTTAGTTATATGTATTATTTTCAATACGCAAAATAATGCAAAATACCATCAAAGTTCACTCTCACACATCACAATAATTTTCATAGTTTATAAAAAACAGCAAATTCTAATGCGTTACCTGGAATTTCTGGAAGATCCCTACTCCGTTGAGGATGAAGTTAAGTTCCTGCACCCTCGGTCTCGTGGTTCTGCTCTGCTTGCCGCCTCCAGCTATTTATAGATAAACACCATCTAAGTTGTGCTGCATGCTATTCATTCAAGATCCATCCAAATCCAAATCCAAGAATATTACACTTTTTTATTATTGCATAAATTTAATGTACGTTACTTTACTTTACTTTACGAGCTTGTTAAAATATCTGTTGCAGCTCAGTTACAATTAAACACGACACTATCCGCGTTTCAAACTATGAGGCCAACACTGTACTATTTAATTTAAATTTTAAATACTTACAAGCTCGTTAGTAGATTTCTGTACGTAGTAAGCAATGCAAATTAACAAAGTCAAAGAGCGAAGTCAAAAAGAAACTTAATAACTCTTCTCTCATATTTATACGATTTTGAGTGTAACCTCTACAGACCCTCCTAACGCGAAAACCTTAATTCAACCAATTCGTTCTTCAAATTTTGATATAACCGTTTTCAAAATCTTCGAAATTTAGCTCGTTGATACGATATTTTCCGAAAAACCCGCATTCAATTTTCCCGTGTTCGTCTTTTGTACACCTAACTATTTAGACCAATGATACTTTCAGTGACGTTTTAAAAACCCCGCCTATATTAACTCTATTCCTCTCTTATGCATATTAGATGTTTCTTTCTACCCTCGCTCGAGTGGTAGAAAATCGATATTACTGTCTGCGTGCTATCTAACACCCACGTGTACTGAATACGTGCGTTTCGAAGTGAAATGCTTTTATGCCTGTCTCATTCCGAAGCATATCATTGATTGTCCATCCCTTCTGCGCTTTAAGGAAACTTTTGGTTAGCATTTATGCGAAACATCCGACCGTTTGCACAATATACCTCGAATCTTGTCTTTTATCTACACAAATAAGGGGAACATGACCTTTCCAAAACATGCAGGTGTTCAATTAACGATCGTTTTAAAATAACATTTCCAGGAGTTTGCGTTTCAAGGTATTTCATATATTCGACGTGTTTGTTTGTTAGTAAAGCGTTTCGCCTTGGTATTATCGATATTTGCTCTTATGCGTATTAGACGTTATATTCCTTTGAATTAAACTCAATTAAATTAATTAATAAATCGCATTGGCTTATACAATTTATTTTCTTTACGAACCTAACTAAATTTTAATCCTTACTTGTAAAGTTATGGTAATACTTGTTACTTTAAATTAACTAAATGAAATAAATTTCACACGTAAATTATGGTTGTTTCCTCTATACAGGGTGTTTGAAATTGCCTTGTTCATACCTAAATTTAACCCTTTAAAACCACTACTATATATATATATATATATATATATATATATATATATTATATAGATATTTTAATATCATTTTATTCATATATTTATGTTGATCACAGGTTTAAAATGAGATTGGTTATAAATATTTGATTAATCAAATTTTGAAATTCTGCCAAACCAATATTTTACCTTTTCTATATTAAAAAATTTTTACCATTTAAAAAGCTATTTTAAATATTTAATTTATACACAATAATTTCATGTTTCAATCATATTTATAACCAATCTCATTTTAAACCTGTGATCAAGCATAAAATATATGCGAAAATTTAGGTATTAAAGAAGAGTAGTTATTTCCAGCAGACCTATAACCCACAAACTATCCTATTAAATTAACACTAAAGGTCGTTAACAATACAAATTATATATATATATATATATATATATATATATATATATATATATATATAAATACACAACTAATTTTTTGCGACAAGCAAATACATAATTACATAATATGATTTACCTTTTTTGTGGTCTTTATATTAATAATATTAAATACTGTACAAACCTTAATTTTATTAGGTACCTACTACTTTGTTTGTAATGTAAGAAACCAATTAATTTGTGAGTAGGAGTGTTGGATCTTATATAACAAAAATTATAATTATACTTCCTGCGTAAAAAGTCCGGTTTCTGTACATATTCGCAAAGCATCATAAAATTTTATTTTTGAAGGATTAAGAAAAACGAAATATTTTAAAACGTGCATACTGTTTCAGTTTTTAGTCTTACAGCATTTGTTTTATACGGATTTGTTTTTCTTTTTATTCTGAAAAAGCACTGGTTTAAAATGAAACTGATTTTTCATTTAAGTTTTATCTCATAACTTCTAATACTTGTTTGTACTATTTTTGTTAATATAAAAATGCATTTTGAATTAGACATTGTTTGTAATCTGACCGGCGGTCAAATTTTTCATCTACAATGTGACCCGAGAGCTTAAAATTTTGCCCACCATTGTACCACAGATTAGTATCAACGAATTTATCAGTGGTAAAATTTTGAATGTGGATGATGTCCATTGATTACTGATTTCTTTGATAACTTGCTGAATCAGTATCATGACAATTGCCAACGAATGCGTTTTGTGTGTATACTTTGAACTTTAATTTGTTGTATTTACTTTTCGTACGCTCATTATTTATTTACATAAAATTGTTGTACTAGATGACTTGAAAAAGTATTTACGTAAAGATATTTAATCAAATCCTTTTTTTTGTGATAAAAAATGCCTACTAGTACAACTCCAAATATCTATAAAAAGTTGAAATTGGCTGGAGTACAAATTTATTTTAGCCCTATAATATTTATTTATGTAACAGATACAGAAAACTCCTTTAGTCGATTTACATAATCAACACAACACCGTGTATATCAAGGACAAACAAATAGCATACAGATATGCCAACCATAGAAGGTCACACACTCGCACAAATAGGATTTACTTAAACATTTCGCATGTGTGTAGCGGCCTTGTATTATTTATGAATAACTGTACGAATACTTATTATAAAAAACTAGTCGACAAAGCGAACACTTTTCAGAATTATAAACTATTTATAATTTTCTTACCTCTGCTGTCCATGAAAAAACGCTAGTCAAACTTCTTGAAATAATTTACGAACCACCCACTTTCTCTCGATAATAAACACGCTAGAATTAGAAATTCATATCACATAATTTTTAGCGTTTCTTTGTTTCACTGCAAAATACACGCACGCTCTATACATGCAAACATTATTGGAATTCCAACGAGGTAACAATCATCGTGACGTTTCGTATCCGAATACACTTAGTTCATCGCCACACTACTTACTATTCGATAGAGAACATACTACTCCGACTAAACAAGGCGAACTGCGTATGCATAGACGAAAGAGTAGGAATATCGTTTACGTCCGCTGCGTTGCTAGGCAACGGTATGACGCCCCCAGGCTCAATAAAATAACTGTACTGTTCATAATTCCTTCTACTGAGAGATGTCTTGGGAGTTTGTATATACGTATATACGATTTCTACAACATGAACATAAGATGTTTACAAGTACACACCGATAATCAAATCCGATGTAAATGCAGAGGAAAAACAATTTTCATATTTCTAAACCCTTTTGTTATGAGTTTAACAATAATTTTTAGGCCCGCTTGTACAATTCGAATTAAGAAGGGATTTAAAGTTGAAACCTGGTTTAGGCATAATACAGCTTTGTACAATATACGATCAAGATATTAAACTTGGTTTAATATAATCACCAGCCTTGATGATTTAAGTTTACAAATTCATAAAATCATAACATAACCTTGTTTTGATTTATTGATAATTGTAAACCGAATTGGATTTTCAGTATCCATATAATAATGGATCAATTAGTGGGTATTTTACTTAACGACGATGATTTTCTAGAAGTAATTGTAATGCAACTGTATCACTATTTTTAATTAATTGTAATAATGCACATTTTTATAAATTGTCCTGTGAGGTTTTGTATCTCAAAAATAGTTAATAATAACTGCACTTAAATGTGTGGTGGCCGGGCGAATTAGTGCGATTGGCAAGGTTGTTAATTAATTAGATAGGTGTTGAGCCCATGAGTTATTAAATTTAATTATTAGTTATTAGTATAATTTTTGGATATTTTTGTTGAAGTGATATTTTGATGTGGAATGTTTACATTAAATGGTTTATGATTATATTGTTTGAATATTGTATGAATTCCCGTCTGTTGCCTAGGAGGGTTAAAATTAACAAATAGAGCGAGACCCACAGATGGCCTTGTCAAAAAGGGAACTCATTTTGGTTATCAAATAGTCTTAGCATATTATTCAATCACAATAAATTAATAAGAGAAATACAACAGTTGACCCGCTATCGTGGTGCTCGAGATCTATTTGAAGCCTTTAATCCTCAGGCAGGTAAAGTTTTGTAGTAAATTTGTATAAATCTTAGGGTATTATACTGATAGGTAGAAATAGTTATGAGTCATACAATTTGGAAAGCTCCAGTCAAGCGGAAATTTTAAATTTAGTAATTTTAGGTGTTGGCGCCAGAAATCTTGTTTATGTTTGTGTTAGTCAACAGTAAATAAGTAAGCACCAGACAAAACAAAAACAGGTAGTTAAAAGAAGAAATGTCTCTTATTGTAATTCTAAATAGGTTATTATAAGCCTTTCAAATAGATATTGAATTGCCTACTGATTTGGCAGTCCGGGAAGCAACTCGCACCCTTGCGACAAAAGTGACAAAGTCAAAAAAAGTCATTTTTCAGGAATCGAAAAAAACGTTTTCCAGCATGTTCATCTGTTTTAATGAAATATGAATGAGACTATTTGAAACTCTATTATTTTTCGTAGGATAATATTATACAAACAAAATTTAGTTTATCTTACTTTGTTTAAAAAACTAGAAAAATCGAAATTTTTTGACTTGTGTCGTTGCTGAATTTGCAGTCATAGAACAATGAATTATTTTGATTTAAGACACTTTAGTAGATGTTTTAGTTCTCTAGTATACTTACAGTATGCAAAGTATAAGATTTTCTTTATGAGTTGAGACTTTCCGGGCGTGGGATAAAAATTAAGAACACTCTTTTAATGTTTTAAAGGTTGTTTTAATATTACTAACAAACGTAGAAAAGTGCAAAAATTAATGAAAAGAGAAACAAAAGGCTCTTAAAAGTTTTAGTGTAACTCAAAAGTGTTTTTGTAGTATTGTTCATAATAATTGTTTCTAATTATATTCTTACCGCATAAAGACTTCAGTGCCTTCTTTTTACTTCAGTCAACGGAAACTTTTTTTTTCATAAGCTGGAAGTAAGTCTACATCAAAAGCTTGTTGGGTCCTTGTTTTCCTCACGCAAATTTTGAATTCTTGATCCTTGTACGATGTTTTGTAAAAGAAAGTTCGTGGTTCATCCTTTTGGACTCTAAGGACTTTTAGGTCGTTCCATTTTACTTTCTTACCGTAGGTATCTACAGTAAAGTTAGTACCCCACTCTCCCTCAATACTCTTTAAATCAAAAAATCTGAAAAAGTCTTTCCTATACCTCATATGGGCGACCATTCTTCTTTGCCGTACGGATTAGAGTAGCATCCTGATCTGGTATGTAAAGTGGACTACATTAAGGTATCTCTTCACTTGTTTCTCTATCACACTGTGAACATTATCTCCTTCGTTTTGAGTGTGACCACAAATTAGAAATTTGTGATCAATGCTGCGGACATTAAAGTTAGGCGGATCCGTGGCGTAGTTGGTATTTGTGTGACTACTACGCCCAAGGTCCCGGGTTCGAATTCCGACACGGTCCGCTTGAAAAATGTTAGGCGAGCATTTTTCACAAAAATACATCCTCGTTCGGATAAGAGGTAAAATGGAGGTCCCGTGTGTGAGTGTTGTTACGCACGTTACAGATCCCTACCTTGCTTGGAACAGCAAGGGTTCGGCAAAATTCAAAATTTTCCAGGTAAAAAAAACTCGCTTCCTGGCCAATGTAGTACCTTCGGGTGGAGCATTGGAAAATCACATGTAAGGACATTAAAGTTAGCTACGGCATAAGCATGCGCAGCAAGTAAAAACTTGTTTTTTTGTTGTCCGGAAAATTGTCTGAATATAAAATAATATCAATATCAGATTTCTTTGCCTTTTCTGCCATCGTTTTAATGTAATTAAGAACGCAGGTACCGATTTCCACGGTTCCACGTTTCCCTTAACGGTCTCATTCTAGAAGTAGTATTCGCCATTTTTGGCCCGTAAATCACTTATGGTGAAGTTAAAACAGTTCAGTTTACTTGCGTAATAAAAACAAGAAACCAAACCCTTTGGAATTGGCATCACAGCTTGCAAGTCGTATACAGCAACACACAAACCAACCTGGTTATTTTTATCCAAATCATTTTCTTTGCGACACAATTCTGTTTCTTCCTGGTGTAAATTGTAGACATTAACTAATTTTCTTTTTCCTCGTCATCTGCATTTTTGTAAGTTTCGCACAAATCGCATTGATCTTCTTTGGTATATAAAACGAGATATTGAATTCACCATTAAATATACGATTGAACATAACAGAGTTTGCATACGGCAGCTCCTGTAGCTCCTCTGTTTCTTGTAATCACGATAAATGTCAGCCACACTCTTTCCTCCTTCAGTATACTCGCATTTACTTTGAGCCCTTAAATAGTATGATTCAATTCGGGGTATAGAATTAATGAATTTTCGAACGCTGTCTTTTATCTTGGAATTCACTGTTTGTTGTTTCTTATATTTTCCTCTCTTATCTCCATCAACAAAACCGGTATCGTTTTTCTTCGATAGAGCGGTCCGGATTGGTCGGTCATTAATATCCAGTGTTGCCTTAAGAATTTCTTGCATACCCTTAGCCTATTGTTGTCTATTTCAAAGTAAAACGCAGAATTTAAATGTTTGAAATCCTGTGTACTTGAGTACCGATATTTGGATTTGATGGTTTCTGTATTTCTAACGATGAATTCTCTTTGCTGTTGTAAATTGCCAACTTTCCAGAAATTACAGAACAATACTTCTCTAATGTTTTGGTCAATTTTCAGACTGCAGCTTACGACACTTATCTTCACATGGTGGCCTGATTTTTCTAGCAGAAATGTTTCTTTGATTTAGATGTTGATAAATAGGTCTTTCCTGAATTCCTGAGATTCTTGGCCCTTTTTGCTATCCAATTATCTGGGGTTGTCTTCCTCTTCTTTCCTTTTTTTCGGTGATGTCAGAATTTCATCACTACCAGAAACACTTTCTGAACTTCCACTAACTTTAAAATTTTTATCAAGATCGGTATCGGCGACATCACATTCGTCACTGTTGATAGGCGATACGTAGCATTTTCTATCATTTAATTTAGTAAGCCGCAATTTCATAGTACCGTCGGTACCGCATGAGGATACTGCATAAATATCTGCATCACGATGTTGACCATCTTTCGCCACAGCTGTAGTATTTACAGGTTGTTCAACGAGTACTTGGCATTGAGTAGTGGACCTTGGAGCCACAAAATTATGTTCACAAATTTCATTTGCTCCATCTTCTGCTAAAACCAAATTTTCATGTTGATCGCTCGATGTAGATTTACTGTCTGTCTTTGCACTGTCACGAGTTACATTTAATATTGAAGACTCTTCGGCTAACTCTGTGGATTTATCTGGTTGATTAAGAGTGTTGGTGTCTCCAAATACCTCCTTCGTTGTAGTCATTTGACTCGAAACCCTTAAACATCCGTCCAAAGCCATTATTCTCTCCGCGCGACTTTGCTTTCCAAACATTACTAAAACAATACCAATTATTAGTAATCACCAACTATTCATCAAAAGTAAAGTAAATCAACATAAAACGAACAATTTAACTTACATTGGTCTACTAAAGTGACACAATTCGAAGTGCTCCTTATCAAAAGAAGTGACACATCACGAAATGTTTCTAAGGAAAACCACTAAATTATCAACAAAAACGACACAACTCAAAATAATACAGTTTAAAAGAAAATACTACAAGCGCACTCCACGACGGTCATGGAACAACTAAGGATGCCACGCTACTAAAAACATCAGACTCATTCATCAAAAAGGGCGTAACCTCCGCCTGGTGGCCAGATTTTGACTTTAAATTAACACGGTTTTGTAGACTGATAGAGTAGTCTTTAGGATATTCATTTCTGATTCTAACTCAAAAATAGAGATTTTTGAGTTGTGTCACTTTTGTCACAAGAATGCGAACTGTCAATTATATACGAGACCTTGAATGAAACAAACCCTGCAAATAATTCCCCTAATAGTGAACCCATAGAAACAAGAAGAAAATTGTTGAAAGCATATGTGTGGAGCAAGGCACAGTATGCCTATGAAATACGGGCAGTAGGAAAAGCAGACAGAAAAACGGTAGCAGCTTTTTGGAATGTTGTGCTTCAGATGTATGAGGATGTTAGCATGGACAGACAAAGTTAATAACAAAAAGGTTATAGAAATAGTAGGGGAATAAAGATATCTGTGGAAAAAAAATAGGAAAATAGAACGTCAGAATACGTTCTAAGGCATTTTTGGGGAATAGCGTGGAATATATTACAAGCAGAGATAGGAAAAAGGAAGTAGATGTAGACCTAGATCAGATAGGGATAGATACAAACTGTGCAAATTTCAGGAAATGTGTAGGTTAGTTCAGAATAAGAAACAATGATGGTACGCGTTTAACCAGTTCCAGGACTGAAGACCTAATGATGATGATGATGAGTGAACCCATTGTAAATAGCCAACCAAATAGTAATTTTAATGTTGAAATAATGAATTTGTTAAGACAAATAAATATTAAAATGGACACTAATATGAAACAAATTAACTCCGAGGTAAATAAACTTGAAATGCAAATGAATACAAATCAAGTACGCCAAGAACAAGTGGTAGAACAATCGGAACATAATTTTTGTAGTGAGCTAAACAATCGATTTAAACTGGTAGAATTGAAATGCAAAGTTTCGAAAATAAATTTGAAGAGGTTGACAGTAACTTAGATAAAAAACATTATATTGAATGTAATGTCAAATTTCTAAGTAATGCAGTTAGCAATTTAAATAGAAACGTTGAACACATCGCGACGGGAGTTAACAATTAATCGGTAATAAAACACGAAGTGCCCTATCCCCATTAATTTTTAACTTGTACGTTGAAGAGGCAATGTATACTATCAAATGCAGGAAGGCATTTGGAATTGCTATGCAAGGACAAAAAATTGATATGCTTAGATTTGCAAATGATATAGCGGTATTAGCATCTAGCAAGAAAGAGTTAGGATGTTAGTGCCAAATCGGCTATGTAGTATTTTTAGATTTAGTTATAATTTATAAGTTAATTGCCGCCTATTTTTAAATAAATAATGTCAACTTCCGTCGTCACTGACTGTCGCGCCTGCGCAGAGTGATGCAATGGTGCGTGAATGTCAAAAGCGAGACTAAGCGACGAGACCTGAAGCAAGCAGCAACTACCTAGTGGGGTGTATTTTTTCTCTTTAGAATAGGTACGTAGGTTTCTTGTACCTTTATCTTTATTATACCTGGTACCTTAATTCTTTTCATCTTCCCTACGAGTGCAGCAGAAGCTACGTTTAGGACGGATGGCATTTGAAATTAACATGGTGTAACCGAATCCAACCTGCAAACCACCGCTGGACCCTCCGACATGTCACCACGTGAGTAATTTGATTTTATGTAAATTATACATGTAAATTTGACTTAAATAGCGATTGCATCACTCGAAAAGCGTGGTCAGTATATGTTACAAAATGGCGGGAATTATACCGCGTAAAACTATAACAATTGCGCCTATATTCGTGTATGTTGAAACTAAAAACCCGTAGATGAGTAACTTTTATTGTAACTTGTAAGATGTTAGCTTTGAAAATGTTTATATTTTTTTAGAAAATTTGGTTTATTCACTCAAGTACCTGTTATAAAAATTTTTTTTAACTTCTAGTGACTTTTAATGTTCAATTTGGCAACTCCACTAAATTTAGTTACCTTCAGTTATTTTTTTATCTTATGTGGTGGCAACATTGGAAAGAGGCTAGATGTCAATTAAACTTGTTGAAACTGTCATTTTGAATAGTTGTTTGTTTACTTTCTACTTGACCATGCAATTTTAAAGCTAGTGTAATTTGGATTTCTTTTACAAAAACAGTGTTATTTAAATGTTCTTTACAAAACAGTGTTGTTTATATCTAAAATGTGTTTGACAATTATTACCTAAACTAACTTGTGAGTGAACTGAAATATGTTACTTTGGATATAAATAATTTATCCAGTAAGTATTGTGATTCATAGATAACTTATCACTGTAAGAGCTTTGTTTGTCATTCATTATGCTAAAATTCTTTTAAAAAACTCATTGGTTAATTACTTAGCTTGGCGTGAATTTTTCTAGATTGTTAAAACTTGTTTTTTGTTCTAAATTTCAGTACAACTACTATGTTACCTGTACCTGGTATTTAGTAAACCCAACTTAAATAATTAACTAGTTTTTCCGGATTTCCTTTTAAGAAAAAATTAATTTTCTTAAAAACTACTATCGTCTATTTGCCTTAATCTTATTTTAGTATGTCTACTTCCTAAAACATAGTGGCACGATGAATTCATTATACCTTAAGACCCTCGAAACCATTTTCAACCTGAATCACGCAGGATCCAACCTGCGTCGAATCAAAACGACAAACGTTTGCAATTAAAGGCCGTATTAGCGCAGGAAGCTGACGGACAATTAATGTCTCAGATCTATCACAAAATGTCTTTGAGATCAAACAATCTCTAGACGATATTGATAATATAGTTCATAAAACAAATCTAGAACCTACAGATTTAGAATTAAAACGTATCAAATCTCGTATAATACATTTAAAGTAACGTTTAGAAATGTTATCATTGCTTAAGGATGAACAGGCTAATGAAACGAAGCAAATTTAATTATCTGACGTCCTCTTAATTAAAAGAATCAATCTCAAAAAAACTTAACTTAGAGTCCGATGTAAATTTCCCTTCTGCTTTCTCTAACGTCACCATTTTGCAACCTGCTACCTTGTTTCCTAAGTCTATACCAGTTTATAAATGGGGTATTTGTTTCTCGGGTTTCGATTCGCAAATTTCTTTAATGTCATTCTTGGACCGCGTAAACGACTTTAAGATCTAGCGTAACTGTACAGGCCAAGATTTATTTGTCTCAGCAGGAGAATTATTTTCTGGCTCAGCTTTGATTTGGTATAGAAATATACGAAACCCGATTTCTACCTGGGAATAGTTAGTTACTAGCTTAAAACGCGACTTTTTACCGCACGGATATATAACTGATCTCTGGAATGAAATAACAAATCGTACCCAGGGATCTAACAAAAACGTAATTTTTTTATTACCTCAATTGAAGCTTTTTATTGGCAGATTAGATAAAAACCACCCAAAACTGAAATTATTGATCTACTTTTACGAAATTTAAATCCATATTTCTCTTATAACATATCTCTTCCTTACCTCAATTTAAAGATTTATGCCGTTCTCTTCAGAAGTAAAGTTACGTATAGATAAATATCGTCCTCCACCAACAAAACAATCTGGCTTATTAGAACCTGACTTAGCATGTCAGTCAGAATCTTCTCATAAAGTATCTACTATTAATCTTCCTGTTTTTCCATCAACAAACTCAGTTACCTGTTGGAATTGTAAGAAAAGCGGACATAGTTATAATGTTTGCACACATTCAAAAAATCTTTTTTGCTATGGCTGTGGCCGAAGCAATACCTATAAATCTAAATGTATAAAATGTAACCCTAACTTATCGGAAAACTTTGTCCCAAAATTTTATATAGACTTACCCTGTATATTTTTTTATTAACGAGTCACGTAATTCTCAAAAAAGTACGCTCTATACGTCTGCATTGGTCAGCAGACGTTTTTAGACTGAACAACTTGAGGTTTAACTTTCTTTTAATTACGCCGACCTTTCCCCCATCGATTTAATTAAGGGTATCATTGTCTACCAATAGACTACCACCTTAAACATAAGAATAAAACAACAAAATTTAATATATTTATTAATAATAATTTTTGCTGGTGTTGACGTTACAAATAAGTAAAAGTAAACTTTATTAAGAAATACTATAATTTTATTAAAATATATACATGTATTCTTAACTTGCATCCACTGTCATAATCGGAATCTGGGGAATTAGGGATAGCCAAATCTCTAAAATGTGAGCCATCGCCCCACATTCGCATCTTCTAAGTACTGGATAGGATGACATTTAATAACTTCCAACACTGTCAAGTAATTTACATTGCTTTAATCGTCATATAAAAAATGCTCGCACTGCTCTCTCCTTCTAATAACGTTTGAACCCTTTCTTCATCTGTCGTATTCCCACTTACATTTTTTATAACACTTACCATTTTTTCGTAAAATTTTGGAAAGTTTGTACACTTCAACTCTATTTTATAACATAATAATTCCCGCATGTTTAATAGGTTGAAACACTCGTACTCGTTCAAAACAATAACATTTCGGTCTTTCGCAATTTCCATATTGTATTAATCCTTTTCTTCGCAATACGTGCGCGTGTGCATGTGCACACGCGTGTGTATGCTAAATAATAATTTAATGAAAAGAAACCAATGTATAACTTTTTTATTTATGACCTTAGAATTTGAATTTTTGAACTCAGTACAGCGCATTTTGTGCTCTACAAAACTGAATTAAGAAATTTAAAAGAAACTTAAAATTTTTCAATTAGCAGTTTAACGCAAGGTAGCTTAATTCTAAGGCCTATTAGGCAGCACCTAAAAGTCAGCAGAAATAGGTTTTTTAAAATGTGTGACCTTGTGGCATTTACTTTGTGTACCTAATAAAAAGAAATAACTACAAAATAATTTGAGTAATATTTAAATGAAATTGGATCTTTAAATCGGTCTTTTGTAATCTTAAACAGATTATGTAAGGAAATATTTGTTTATCAACTTACACCCAAAAGGAAACGCTTAAATTGCCTTAATCAAACGAACTAGTACTACAAGGCCATCTATAACAGTTATGATTTACTTACATAATGCTAACTAGTAATAACAAGATTTAAAACTATTACTTTAAATTTGATTACGATTTGATACGATAATAAATGGCCTAGGTCATTCGTGTGCTAATGCGAAAATTGCTCTCGACATTCGAAACAATTTTCCCCAAGGTAATATAACTTTGTACCCAAATTTATTGGACTGCAACTTAACTAAGATTTCAATTAAAATTCCTTGAAACAGTCCATGTTTTACACTAACTTGCAGCTATTAAACATAATTCTGAAACCCAAAAGAATGTCAAGCATTAAAATAGCTTCACTAATCCAAGAAAATGTTAACTAATGTTGAAGTAATTGACCTCACACTCTAGAATAATTTTCTATTCAAAGCATTTATTGCAGTTGTAATCATATTAAATAGCTGTGGGCTAAACATAGCAAAACGTTTCACTTGAAAGATATTATTAAAATAAAAACAATTTGCTCCTTTTATTATTTAACACACATAATCACAAGGCAATGTAGGAATGCAGAATATTTTCGTTAGTAGTAGGGTCCTTGCTCTATATGTACAATGGAATAGAAAAAGAACAAGAATTGAATAAAAACCCATTAGCACTAATCGTTTTTTAAGGAATTTTCTCATTATAAAATCCATTAATACTAATCGTTTTTTAATGGGAAACCTCATTAGCACTAATCGTTTTAAATGGGGAAACTAATTAGCACTAATCGTTTTCAAATGGGACAACTCATTAGCACTATCGTTTTTTAATGGGAAAAACAATTAACACTAATTGATTTTAATGGGAAAAGTCATTAGTGGTAATTTTATCATATAGGGAATGAAATCGCAAAGTAGTTCAAATCTCAACTACTTTCCAAGGTCACCATTTAAGTGTGCCATTGTTTAATTGTTGTTGGGAACTATATTAGTTAGTAACATCTAATTTTAAATTTTATTTATAATTGCGTGGACCAATAGAATTGCGATCTCTCATCACCCATGTTGAGAGGACAACCAATGACATCGCCGGATTTTAGAAATTCAAACTTCGGAAAAACGAGCGGTAGTAGTGACGCACTGGGCCTTGACGTTATATGTTCTAGTCTATAATTTTGTCAACTGTCTTCACAACTATCTTTTATTTTTAAAACTACGTAATTAGCGCCATGGTTTAGTTTTTGCCATCCATGTTGGTCACCCACGTTTTTATTTTATATCAAACTTTGGGTACTATGTTTTATTTTTATTTATAAACACCATATCGGTATATTTTTATTTACGAGCACCATTACCTTACACAATTTCAAAGAAAATTTAAATTACCTTGTTCTGTATGCGTTCTAAAGCTTTTAATTTTTCAAAACACAAGAATGTTTTATTTCTCTTAGTAGTAACCTTAAGAGCATATACTCTATTCTGTTCGTATTATCCATAGGTTTAAATAGTTGTTTATATTTCCGGCTATTTATTATCGCGTTTGAGTAATCAATTGGACTATGTTTGTTTGCTTAAGATTTAAGTTTGTACTATGTCTGTTGATTGTTTGCTTTAGCAGATATAAGCGACAAACAATTACGTTTCCAAATAGCGTAATCACATAAAATTGGACTATAGCGTTTCAAAAATATGTATAAACCGCCCATTAATCCGCTAAAAGTCCACGTGACTCCTACATACTACGTTGATAATTCACCACAGACAGCATTATTGGCATTTATTCTAGTCTTCTGTTAATTTACTAGGGTCAATTCACTTTGTCGAACCTTTTTTGCAATTTAAAATGCATTGCTTAATTATATTAGAAAAAGATATTGTAATTTTACTGTACAGATTTTCTTGTTGTTGACATTAATTCACTAGAGTAGACTCTTCCAAAACGTAATAACTACCATTCTTTAAATATCAATACTTCGTCCTGTTAAATTGTTTATGGAATTCTACTTTTCATACATTTTGATATATTTCATCAAATGCTAAACCATTTATTTCATATATGTTCGTTAATTTTCCATGTAATATCCAAATTTTTAAGTAAACTCTATCTACGATAGTTGTTTTAAATACACAATTCAACATATTTTTAAATAATTGTTGGCTGCCAAATTTTTGTACATTTTTGTGTACGAATTTAATTACGTAAATTTCCTGTTACCAACGGCAGCATGCTCTCACGTCGGCATTTCAATTAATACTCTTTTTCCCATTTGCCCGCATTGGCTTTAAATAAAACGGGCCTTCTCTGGCGTAATTGATCTCACGTATTCATGTTCATTCTAGAGTCTACTTGACTTTTTCCTATACAATATGATATAAACATATGCGTCTTACGTCATTTTTGACTTTATGGTTTAAGATTTTTAATACTTGTGAATAGTGAGCAATAAAGACTTTTGTTATTACTTGTTCTAAATTGGTAAAACGTGTTAATAGTAGCCCGCTACACTGGTGTCAGACTGTGTGGGGTGTATAGTGATTAATTAAAAAAAGAAAACACAAGTCTAAAGAAATTTGAGTAGTTTGTATATGCCAGTTACAAGAAACTAAGGTAAAATGGACGCAGAAACTTTAATGAATTTCCTCAAGGATTTTAAATTCGGTATAGAAGAGAGGTCGGTTAAACTAGAAGGGACACTTAGTGAAAATGCTGAGCAAATGGAAGAAAAGTTGAATAAAAATACAGCCACGTTAGAACAAAGATTAATGGAAAGCTCCATTGCATTGAAAGAAGACATAAAAACAGTTGAGCAAAACTTGGACAGTAAATTGGTAAAAATGGAAGAAAATGTGATGAGGCTGCAAGAACAAATAATATCACTAACAACACAGCCTTTTGAATTAGCAAACCAAGTTGTAAATCAAAATATCCCAGAAATAAGAAACATGGAAGGAAGCGAGTCAATACCGTCAAAACTTATAGTGAAACCACCCACATTCGATGATAAAACACCTTGGCCGACATATTTGAAACAATTTGAGGCTGCTGCAATAACCAACGGTTCGTGCAACAAAGGGAAGGCTATTTCCTTAATAGTGGCCTTACAGGGGTAAGTTTTTAACATCATGCAAACGATTCCCGATCACCAACAGAATGATTACGGCCTCTTAACATCGAAGCTTGAGATGAGTTATGGAGACACTCACCTTCAACAGGTTTACCATGCACAAGTTAAAAACCGCTCGCAAAAGATAAATGAAAGCCTGCAGGAATTTGAAGCTGACATTGCCAGATTAGTTAGATTCGCATACCCAACGGCACCAGATAGCTTCCTCGAACAACTGGCTGTTCAAATATTTGTGGATGGCGTTAAACAACGGCGAAATACAGCAAGCGCTAAGACTAGCACGGTCAAAAATGTTGGATGACGCATTGGCTCATACGCTTGAATTTGAAGCAGCTAAGCAGACATTACACAGTGCGAGCCACAAAGTTCCGTCTACCTTAAAGAACCTGGTTAATCGCAGAACAGCATAGAAGGCTAGAAAGACAACGACCGAGCAGATGGGGTCTGCGATGCTGGAGCTGCGGTAAAGTTGGCCATATACAGAGACGCTGTACTCAACCAAAAACAACCGGTCGAGCACGGAAAACTAAAGCAAGTCGAAGTAAGGGGGCGAACGTCGGCAGCACAACGTAGTGCTCAGGAGATTATCATCCGTGCTGCATCGTCGATGGGAAGTTTGGACACCATTTGTATCGTTGGTGGAATTAATGGTAGGGATGTCCGATTACTCGTGGATACAGGAGCGACAAGACTATTGTGAGACCAGATTTGGTCGGTCGTGGAAAAGTGCTCCTGCATCGATATGTCTTCGAACGGCAAGTGGTGAGAAAATTTCTACCCACGGAGAGACTGCCATAACGTTGGGAATTGGAGACAAACTAATTAATCATCGGGTGTTGGTAGCTGAAATTACAGAAGAAGTTATCTTGGGAATGGATCTCATGAGAGAATATGGGTTTCATGTGAACATGAAAGAAAATGCTTCGGATAGATGATAATGATATTCCATTTCAAGGGACGAGTAACCAGACGACGCAAGTTCGAATGATTTGTGATATGAAAATTCCCGAGAAGATAGAAATGATCGTAATGGGACGCCCGGATAGTATGCTCCGGGAAGGACAAGTATACATGATGGAAGCAACTGAATCAAGAATGGGTCAGGAAGGATTACTGATTAGAAGAACACTGGTAAAGGATTGAAATATGATACCAGTAAGGGTGCTAAACATTAATCCGCATACGGTGACCCTGAAGAAAGACATGATTGTGGGAAGCTGCATTGCAGTATGCCACATTAAGTGTTGTGTGGACGACACAAAAGATAAACCAGCCAACCGCTGCTTACAGAAATTGCTGGATATGTTGACATCTTCATGTGAAAGATTAAACGGCGTCCAACTGGGCAAGGTAAAAGAACTGGTCGGCCGATATCGAGGTGTGTTTGCATTGGATGATAGTGAGAAAAAAAGGACGAATGTTAGCTGTAACAGAATCAACCTTACAAAAAGAAACAATCAGAGAACATTTCAGTTATGTTAGATGAAGGACCAGAAGCAGATAAAATTTCATCGATGTTAGACAACGAAACAAGATCAATTAAAACTTTATCAACATTAAACGGAGTCTGGTAGAATTTCACCAACAGCAGATAAAGGAACATCGGCTAGAATTTCATCAACCTTACAAAAACAAACAGTATCAAATAGAACTTCGTCAATGTTAGATAAGAGAGTACAATGAAATTTATCAACATTAAAGAAAGGAGTAGAACCAGGTTGACCTTTATTAACATTAGGAAAAGGAGCAGAATCAGGAAAAACTTCATCAAAAGGAGCAGCTTCAGGAAAAACCTTATCCACCTTACCTAAAGCAACATCAGGTAGAATTTCATTTACCTTAGATAAAAGAACAGAAGCAAGTAGAATTTTGGCAGCATTCGAAAAAGAAGCACCATCAGGAAGAATTTCGTCAACATTAAGAAAATGAGTAAGAGCAGGCAACGTTTCATCATGGTCCGATATAGGAGTAGCATCAAGTAAGATTTCATCAATGTTAGATAAAGAAGTAGGAACAGGCAAAACCTCAGTCACAATAGGAACTGATTTCTTGACCATAACAGATAAAGAAACAGAATCAGATAAAACTTTGACGACAACCGCAACAGGCATTATGGCTACGGGTTCACTAACTTCAACAGGATCTTCTGTATCCGTATTAGAAGTTATCGCCACTTCAGCTACATCTGTTATTGTAGGCACGATAGAAATTTCTTGGGTAGAATCGTTTAAGAAAGCAGGAACAAACTCTTGAACTGCTACATGAAAGTCACTAATTTGAAGTATGGGCTCAACTCGTGGAGGAGCGACAACCTGCTGTGAGACCGAAAACCTAGGATTCATTTGCTCATCGCAAAGAACAAAAGAAATTTGGTTAGTAGAGGTTCGGTAAGTAGGGGCGTGATGGTCGTAGAAATCAATATTATAGTTCAAAGGCTCATGTAGCTGAAAAGGGTATGATGTGATGGTATTAGGGCGAGCAAAAGGAGGTGCAGAAACGGACGTAGAATTAGCGACGGAAGAAATTTCGTTTGAAGCTATATTTGCCGAAGAAGGGTATGTTTTGATAGTAGTAGCAGGATGACCTGGATGAGGTACAGAGGAGAACGTAGAATTAGGAGCAGAAGAAATTTGGCTCCTAGAGCTGAGAACAGAACTTGGAGTATTATTCGAAGACCTATTAGTAGTAGGATGACAGTTCGGACAGTTACGGCGAGAAACTCCAATAACTCCGCAACCGTAGCAATGGGGTACTTGAGGACGAGTACAACGTGTCGAAACATGACCAGGTTTGTCGCATATTACCTGACAAGTAGAAGCAGAACTAGGAATAAGAACAGTAGCAAGTACAGAAAAAGTATCTGATCTACCCGTAGGCGTAGGAGAAATCTTAACAATTCGTTCATGCGAAGTAAAAATATTTTTCTCAATTGTAGCCGACTTATGCGCAAGATCCGGTTCAGCAGTAACAGTATGCTGGTCTTGAGTAGGTGATACGACATTATCGGCCGAAATCTTTTCCGGTTCTAACTTCAGACACTCGTTCTTTAATTCTTGTAAGGAGCGGACGGTAAGAAAATGGGTTCGGTAAAATGGAGCAAGGTTGTGAAGCACAATGGACAATTGATCATCCTTCTTGAGAGATCCATACCGCTGACACAGGGCGTCATACACGTGAAATAGTCAGTAATGCTTTCTGTTGACTCCTGCTGTCTATTGCAGATACCATCAAATAGTCTTATCCCCATATCAGTCATTTTGAAGACGAATAAAAAAAATGATAGAAAGTAACTAAATGAACGCAATAATGCAAACCGTAACTCGATAAAGGCTCAAAAATTATTACGAATACAGGACAATTCAAAACACATCCGACGGATTAACTTCAGTAGGGCCAATAGGATTGAAGCAAACAAATAAAAGCTAGGCATAGGAATAGGATTAGGAAAAGGAGTAGGGCACCAGCGTTTCGACAGACTACAATTATCAACGAAAACACAATTCTGAAAATCTGAAATAAACCAACCAAGGATATTGAGCGATCAAAAAAGAAAACAAAATCAAAATTTAATAAGATCGAACCCACATAGGAAATAAAGAAAATCGATCATCATGTGAGGGCCAACAACGGGCCGAAAGGAAAAAAATATACATCAGTTCGAACGCAAAGAAAAAAAAATAAGCAGCATCAGACCTAGAAAAGTGGCTAATGTAGGAAATTGGGCAGTAAAAAAAATCGAGCCATAAGTTAAGCAACACAAAATCGGGGCCTCACGTGAGGGCGTCAAAATTTATGCTACATACATAGACGTAACCGACAGGGACAAGAAAAGAATGACCGGACTCAATCGGTTTTACCAAATACAAAGTAAAAATAAAGTGCCTGAAATAACAAATAAACACTAATTCATAACAAAAGAACCATTTAACAAAAAAACTTCTAATTAGACAAATATAGTTCAAAATACAAGGAAAACCAACCTGCGCGGAACATTTGGTTTTTCCAAAACATCCATAAAAGTTTTAGCAGTACCAAAAAAATTAATGCAAACAAAAATAATTAATACTTTTCTACATTCTCTATAAGTACGTTAACGGGTAACATCTACGTCCCAACAACAAAAAAAAGTTTGCAGGCAAAAATAATTAATACGTTTCTGCATTCTCTATAAATTAATCTAAATGATATCTCACATGCACATTGAACAGGAAAATTTAAACCAAATCGAGAATGAACTGCCTTCGGTCCTGCTATATTTACCATTATTGAACTTTTATTATGTAAATAGTTTAACTGTTAATAGAAACAAAACAAAAGGGTTTACTTACATATTGATCATAATTACAAGTAAGCTGTTGCCGCAAAATGTATTTTCCAGCCGGACTAGGTCACAACATTGTACCGAATCCGTATAATAGCTCTAAAACAAAGCATATAAGAAAATAAAAGGTTTATAGGTAGCACGGATAAAACTTAATTGCTATAATCAATACTCATAACAGTTGTCACCATACGGTATTCAGCCGGTCTGGAGAGAAGTGGGATCTTTTTCCAATACCCAGAACTTGAAAAAGAACAAAAAAATCTAACCCAAATCTATTGCTGGTGAAGTCATCGACTGTCGTAGTGGATTCATCAGCTGGGGATGATGTTTCGCATCTCTTTATACGATAGAAGAAGTAATTTTGACGTTTTAGCGGTTCATAGCTATTCTATTTTTAACGTTCAATATTAAGGATATACTTGACATTCAGAACTCACACTTCCGTCAGGGGTCAATGCAATAGACGGTCATGTCTCCCGAAGAAAGCACATAATGGTGTGCACAAAATTTTGAAGATAACGAAAAATGTAACGCCAAGTATTCGTTGTCATATAGCTGCAGAAAAGAATTAAAATCATGAACTCGTTTTATAGCAAGAATTAAACGTAATATCAGCGTTATCACATGCAGATGTTAAATAGAAACTCGAAACAAGCTTTATCAAGTAAGTACGATTCATTATTTCAGCGAGTCCTTAGGATTGGGTATTATAAAAAGTAATTTTACGCAATACTGATATGAATCAAGCCAACGGATACCTCAAACAAGGTACCGACTATTTAAATTATAGAAGAACTTTTTATTTTGCCGTAAATAGATTTAAATGCAATTGTAGTAAAGCGTACTTATTATAGTAGAGTGTAATATCTATATGAATGAGTAATAAAATAAAAGGCGTAAGGTTTCGTACACTGTCGGAAGGTGAACGTAACAGTATTCTCAAAGGTACTCCATAAACAACTTTTTCCGTGTTAACTTAGTAAAACGACCACTTAGTTGTCGAAATACGTATTTAATTTTTTAATAATTGTATGGTTAAAGGGTAATAATTTCAGTTTTTTAACTACGGTGTTTCTTATTATTTAATTGCAAAATATAATGGATTGCTTCTAAAAATAATAATTATCGTTTGTTCAATAAACAACCATTTCCATGTCAATTAAAAGTGTTTCAGTTTAAATCCTGTAGTTTCCAACATGTCATCAAATGCAGCAATGAAAGTAAAAGATTGAGTTTGCTATGCCTTTTTGGGGTTACAAGCTTTATTTCAATAATTAAATATAGGGGATTTCCAATCCTAAAATGGTGGTATATTTTCCATCGTACTTTAGTACAAGTAGGTTATGACGCATAAGAATGCGGTTTTGAATTCCCATGAAATGTTAGGTGAATAACTTATAATTTATTATATGTATTTTTCCCGATAGACGTTTTCTTACGCTTCCAAGTAATGTGTGTCATTGTTGAAACCAATGAGAAAGTGTAATATAGAGGCGTTTCTTACAAATTGGTGTGAACAAGCGCCATGATAGAAAGATTATTTTGAGCATTTTTTAACCGAACGGACAAAATGAGTCAATGCGGGTATGCAGTGAAATACCTGTGAGATTTCTACTTGTTTCTTGTATCTTAATATCTATACATGTGTTCCTCGTTTTAAATGTTGTTGGTATCAAGAACAAACTTCGATGTTAATCTGCTGTTAAATAGATCACCGACCCAAATATAACCCGGGCATACATTTAGAGGACAATAGTCATAATACAAGAATTGGGTATTTATACCTTAACTATCTAGATTAATCAAGGTATGCTTGATTTATTCAGTTGGGTTAATCATTTTTATATTCAAAATTTGTGTAATATTATTAAGCCCTCTGTAGGGCAACGCGATAAATTACATTACTTTTATACCCCTCATTTAAAGAGTAATAAGCTTATAAAATAAGCTTCTTTACTAAAAGTTTTCAAAAAATCAGATAAAATACGGGCATTCGATATAAGATACGCAGTAAAGTATTCGCGTAAAGTATAATGGCAAACGTTTTCCTTATATTTTTAACGTAAGCATAACCATTAATATTAAATTCTACATTAAGCAGCTTGCTATAAAAAAACTATTATTATGGTAAATTGGTTTGATCAAGCCTACTCTACAAAAAGACGAAGTCCCATTTATAGTACAATAGGTGTTACGTCATCATCGAACATTTATTGGTATTGGTGACAATAAATACTATTCGTGCGGGTATCCTACAGTTTTAGTGAAACATTTTATGCCGACAGTGGGAGTGCGTGAAGTGAGTCGTGCTCGAACCGTTACCGAAGAGAGTTGTATGAGAGCTTTTGGAAGCGACACCATCACCCCAACGTGCGTGTTCTTGGTTGTCCGCGAACCCTTTTGTGTGTGAACTTTTATTGCCCCGAGCGGCACAGGCTTTAAGGTATTTATACCCTTTATTAAGTAGTTTGTTGTAGTTGTTTTAGTTATTACATAACCGCTCCACTGCCATCGGTATTGCTACAAAAAGCAATTGGTCCTTCCCTATAATTAGCATATTTATATCACCTCATTGATCCCATACATCCAATAGTAATGACAAAACTTTGTAGCTATTACAATAACGTTTGGTTTTGCTTTTTCTATTGGTTAGGTCTAATTTGCAGACAATTCTAAAGCGATCCATAAACCTTAATTTAATTTCAGTACTGTCAACTTAATGCATTGTAATTTTCTTTATTTGTAGCAAATAAACAAATACCGCGATACAAACTGACTTGTCTGAATATAAAATGAGAATCGTATTGGATTAGGTTCTCAAGCGTAATAGGAATGACAATAGAATGCGTGTAATAAAGGTTGTAGTCTTGATAAGCTACGTCTCCAAACTCTCCTGTAAGATGACCATCATCTCAAATATTTGCTACTCTGCGTTAAAGTCTCTATACTCACTTTAACCAAAACCAATGCGATTCCTTTAATAAACAAGTCTTACTTAACGTTGTTCGTACACAAGGTAGCGCAGGGAAACAGGAAAATTTGAATGTAGTAATGGCAGCCCTGAGGAGTTGGTAGCCAGGTAGGATTGATTTCCTTTAGTGAACAACTAGTTGCCATTTAGTAACCATAGACCAGTGGGTCGGTTTACAACGTGCTGTGAAGTCATTTTACAAGAATGGTGATAGTGCGACTGCTGCTCAACGGGAATTCCGACGTCATTACAATTTAGAACACCATACCCGCGTTCCAACTTGCCACGCCACCAATACATGAGTTAAGAATTTTGAAGAGATAGGTTCAGCTCTAAAAAAAGCAACCACCAAGGGGTCAACGCACTCAATGAAGCAGTTCGGGCCTCAATTGGATGGAGCCAACAACGAACAAAAAGTAAAGACGCAGCAGCATTAAAACCAAATCGAAAAACCGTCCGTCGAATACTCCACAGAGATTTGAATCTTCACCCTTACAAAATTCAAATTGTACAGAAACTGAAACCATTACACTAATTGGCGCGGAAACGGTTCTGTGAAGAAATGATCGAAATTTTTTCATTCCAGCCGAGGTTTGTATCCATATCAGTAGGTATGTAAATAAGCAGAAATGTAGATATTGTGCACCTGTAAACCCTCGTCAGTGACACGAAGGACCAATACACGGCCAAAAATTTTGGTGTGCCGTTTTAAAACGAGTGATTATTTTACTATTTAGAAAAACGGAATGCAAAATAATCAAATATTATTATAAAAATATATATATAAATATTATAATATACCAATATTATATAATATGAATATAATATATATATACCTATAGCAATATTATAGACGTTCACTTTTGGTATACATATATATATATATTAATTGGTTTAAGGTCAGCTGTAGGAAAGTAAACTTTTAAGTTCTTATGATAACTCAAATAATTAAATTATACATTTTAAAAATTTTATCCAATTAATAGGTAAACCATATAATAATTATAATACTTCAGAGATAATAATAAATAACATAAAAATTTAATACAAATTTATTTTAAATATTTTGTATCAATTTGTTATAGAAATTGTATAAATTGTATAAAATAAAAATAAAATGAAACATGTCAAATTTATAAACCTTTCAGTTTCACTTTTTATTATTTGACGTTTAAATATAGAATGCCTATGTGCATATGATGGTGTTTTGATAGTATATGTGGGTGCGTGTACATGTTATATTTATGTGAGTGTTCATGAATATTTGTGATTATGTATATTAATCTGTTTGTTTGTTAGTACGTGTATGTATGAATTTGATAGGATGTGTATGTATGTAATGCTAATCACTACAATATCGATTATTGCATTAGGTATATGTTACTCTGAAGACTAAGTATGTATGGTAAATCGAACTTAGACCACCAATATCTGTTTTTATTTATACAATTTTTTGACGAAATATATGATACATTTCAGAAATAGTCTTTTTGTGTATCTCTTTCTAGTTCTAAAATTTTAGGATGTTTAAAATCAATTTTGTGATCTAAATCAATTGAGTGTCTTGATAAAGCACAGGAATTTGGTTTGATTCTAATGTCACTTTTATGTTGGGTTTTACGTTGTTTTAAAGTTTGTGACGTTTGCCCAATGTAAGGATTATCACAATCTATACAATTAATTTGGTATACAAGGTTTCTTTGAAATAAATCTAGTGTCTTATCTTTTAATAATAATAATAATAATAATAATAACTATCCTATACACCTGATAACAAAATTATTATATAACACAAAAAAATACAATAATATAAACAATAACGATGGTGATATAGAATAATAATAAAACTAACGAAAATAATAGAACTATACAGCTATATAAAACACTACCAAATATAGATGACCACCTAACTCATAAATTAATTAAAGTATTTAAAATTACAATTTCAAATACGCTAAAAAACATTTTAACATTAAGAAGCATATTTTCAAAATTAAAAGATAAGACACTAGATTTATTTCAAAGAAACCTTGTATACCAAATTAATTGTATAGATTGTGATAATCCTTACATTGGGCAAACGTCACAAACTTTAAAACAACGTATAACCCAACACAAAAGTGACATTAGAATCAAACCAAATTTCTGTGCTTTATCAAGACACTCAATTGATTTAGATCACAAAATTGATTTTAAACATCCTAAAATTTTAGAACTAGAAAGAGATACACAAAAAAGACTATTTCTGGAAATGTATCATATATTTCGTCAAAAAAATTGTATAGATAAAAAAACAGATATTGGTGGTCTAAGTTCGATTTACACATACATACTTAGTCTTCAGAAGTAACATATACCTAATGCAATAATCGATATTGTAGTGATTAGCATTACATACATACACATCCTATCACATTCATACATACACGTACTAACAAACAAACAGATTAATATACATAATCACAAATATTCATAGCCACTCACATAAATATAACATGTACACGCACCCACACTCATACACACACAAACACATACACACATGCATACATGCACACATAGGCATTCTATATTTAAATCGTCAACAATAAAAAGTGAAACTGAAAGGTTTCAAAATTTGACATTTTCATTTTATTTTTATTTTTATACAAGTTATACAATTTTCTTATAACAAATTGAAGCAAAATCATTTAAAATAAGATTTCGATTTAATTTTCATGTTAATTTAATGTTTAACCTCGTCTTGTAAGTTATTATCAATTCATTTATATGTTAGCCTAGTTAATTGTAAAATTTTAGAAAGCCTGTGATCAAGAATTTAAATAAAATTGAAAATTTAGGCCTTAAAAAGAGTTTACTTTCCTACAGCTGACCTCAAACCCATTAATAATATATATCATATATATAATATATAATATATATATATAATATAATATATAATATATATATATATATATATATATATATATATATGCATATAAACATTCTTAAACAAAAATTAAAAACCAAATACATCACAAATTGCTTCATGGGAAATGTTTCCGGATAACAAAGTTACCAATCTAAATTGTTTATTTTATAACAAGAACGTACTGTTTATAAATTTAATGCAATTAATTAAAAATGTTCATTCATTTACATAACCATCTGATGAGTGATTCTTGGCTCGAGATGACTCGAAAACCACTAAAAGCCTATATCTCCTGGGCGCACTTTGTTTTTACAAGATCCTCCCAGAACTTGTTACGTTTATTTTTCAACATAAATTAAATACCTTTTTTCCCTTTGTTGTCATTACCCGCTTGAATAAATTCCATTTCTATTCTTAAATTCTCCAACAATACCCTATATAGTGTACTTGTTCAGAATAAGCCCGCTTTAACATAATTTTAACTCAAATCCATTTTGCTTTTAAAATGAAAATTTATTCAATAAATTAAATAGTCAATACCTTGTTTTAGGTATCCGTTAATTTGTTAAACATTCCGATAACGTATAATTGCTTTCTCTTGTGTTTCCCATCTAAAGACTTGTCAAAATAATGGATCCTACTATTATTTGATAGCTTGTTTCCCAGTTTACTAATCGCGCTTTGATAACGCGAGGATTGCAGTTCGAACTCGTGTTATTTGAACCAATTTTTAATTTGATTCTTCAGCTTGTGCGTTGAAATATTTTCTACATTACTCGTCCCAGTACTTCAAGAGCGATGCACGTTTTTTTGTTCGACAAGTAGGAGGTATCTTGCGTGTATCAGTGACTTTTCCCGCGCTTAATCATCCTAATCAGATTCTCTTCTTAGCTCGTAGCTGGAGGCCAAATTGGTTCTTTCTTTATATAGGCCCAACTGTTCTTTGCCACAAATCATTTGCCGTTGCCTAAAGATTGCTAGTGCCGTTATGGTAACAAGGTAAATAGATCCCGACGATCGTGGCGATGCGGCGCTGATTCGCCTCCGATGGAATTCAAGCGAAGTATCCCGACACATACTGGTATACAACCTGTTTTCTTTTGTGTACATCAAGGGCATATTCCTTATCAGCGTTTGGTGTAGTTACGTGATAAGAAACGTGACACTGTAGGACTATTGTTTGTTGTTGCAAATCGATATAATCGCTCTACAGGTGTGATGTACCAATGTTAAAAATGTTTGACAAAAACTCTCACACGTTAATTCTTTTCTACTGATTAGTTTATTTTACAAAAGGTATTATGTGCAATTTTAAAAAGGCTTGACAAAAGCTCTCACATGTTTATTTTCTACCGATTAGTTTTATTTTGTGTAAAATACGAGATGCGCACTTCCTATCTAAAGTACTAAATTGTTCGTATCACATAATTGTTTGCTTTGAAATGGTAACCCTTAATTTATTTCTTTTGCTTGTTTGTACAGAATTTAAATATACGATATAGAGAATTGAACCAATTGAGTGATACAAGATGGTCATGTCGCGCTCGAAGCTGTAACTCGGTTAAAGTAATGTATGGCGCACTAATTAGATGTTTGGCGACTGATGAAGCTGCAGAATGTAATAACATCAATGCAGTTACTGCTTCAGGAATTTTGTCAAATATTAAACAACCATCTTCTGTTTTAAGCTTACTTATTTTAGACGAGGTTTTGAACATTTGCAAATTTTAAGTAATTAATTACAGCAAAAAATGCCACTTTTGGAAGCGCTGCCTGCATTATACATAGCATTACGGATTTGTTAGAAAAGAAACGTAATGACGAAAGCTTTGACACCTTCTTTGAAGGTGTGTCGGTCTTTGCAAAAGTCAATGATATTGCTCTGGATCCGCAATCTAAATCTTCCAAAAGAAAGAAAAAAGTCTCTTCTAGTCTTTCATTTTTTATTGTTATTACCACCATAAGTGTTGCACAAGATTTTGATGGTTCAGACTTAACGGCAAAAGAATATTGGCGAGTTCATTTGTATTACAGAATTTTAGATGCTGTAATTGGATTTTTAAAAGTAAGATTTTTGCAAAAGAGTTTAGCATCGGCATCCTCCATAGACAAATTTATAGAACTTGATTTTGAAGGTTCACAAATGTTAATCAATCAATACTCAGTTTTATTAGGTGTAAGTAAAACAAATTTAAAAGAAGAAATAACCGTGTTAAAAAACTTGATGGATCAAAACGGGAAATCTATTAATATGAAATCAATTAAAGAACAATTAGTTAACTCTCAAACTATTTTTCCAAATGTTTTTAAATTGTTCAAACCGAAATAATCTTACCGGTGTCGTCAGTTACGTGTGAACGATCCTTTTCGGTAATGCGAAGAATTTTAAATTGGCTAAGATTAAAAATGAGTCAAGACAGGTTTAGTAGCTTATCATTAATTTATATAGAAAAAGATATAAGGGTTGATCTTGATAATATTATTAACATTTTGAATAATAAACATAGAATGTTTCAACTAGAATAGACTTTTTTGTCGATAGGTTGTTATTGCCATTTCGAATGGACCTGCACCTTGCCGAAGTTCTAGATTACTAGAACAGGTAAAAGGGCTTGAGTGTTCTAATGAGCTAAGAAGCCAAACTACAGGTCCAACCAAAGTAGTAGGGTCGATAGTGAGGAACCAGACTAAGACAGGTCCCCGAAAGAGGGCAGCGGCTCTTTCGGTACTTAGATTGGCGGAGACTATAGGGGTCGGTATGTCAGTCTAAGACACACTACTGCGATGTGGAAGGCAACGGGAAACCACCACATTACCTCCCAAGTACACAGCGTACCTAAATTATAATAAAATGATGGTATTCTCTGGGGTAGAAGATTCCGGAGTTAACATAGTCCCTCATTCGGATCTCCGGGAGGGGACTATTTCGGGGGATGCGATCAGAAACTTCAGGGTAAGAGTCTGCAAGATTTTGCGAGTCGGAGCGTGGAATGTTAGAAGCATGAAGCAAGTAGGCAAGCTAGAGAACCTAAAAATCGAAATGAATAGGTTAGCACTAGACATAGTAGGGATCAGCGAAGTTTGGTGGCCAGAGGCGTGGGTTTTTTGGAGTGAAGACTTCAGGGTAATTCATACAGGAGTAGAGGAAGAAAATTTGGGTGTGGGGATAGTTATGCGGAAAAAATAGGATACCGTGTAGAAAATTTCTTAGAAAAGAACGAAAGAGTACTCATGGTTAGATCAGAATCTAAATCGGTAAACACAGTAATAACACAAGTTTACATGCCCACTTCTAGTAATAGTGACGAAGAGGTAGAAGCGATCTACAAAGATATCGAAGACATATTAAGATACGTAAAAGAATATGAAAATTAATAATTACGGAGGATTTTATTGCAGTGGTAGGCGAGTGTAGGAAAGGAGCAGTAGTAGGTTTATTTGGTTTAGGCACGAGAAACGATAAGGGAAATAGGCTGCTAGAATTTTGCGATAAGAACAATGTAATCATCACAAACACATTATTTCAACATCATGCTAGAAGACGATATACGTCGAAGATGCCAAGAGATATAGGAAGATATCAAATAGATTACATTCTTGTTAGACAACGGTTTAGGAATCAAGTAATAGACGTAGAAGCTACCCAGAAGCAGATATAAACACTGACCATAACATCGTAATTATGAAGGCCGCACTTAAATTTAAGAATTTGGAAAAAAGAACGGAAAAGGGCAGTTTGACTTTGAGAAACTAAAAAATAAAGATACGAGGATGGTTTGAAAAGTTCGCGAAATGGAGCACAGATGGCAGCATCAGTTCGAATAAAATATATGCAATTGATGGATCCAACTATCTAGTGCGCAGATGTTAAATTTGATATTATTCTGTCAAGTAATATTAATTTGGTGCTATATGAAGTAAAGTTAGTGTTGTGAGTTTTTCAAAATGGATAAAACTGAAACGCACGCTGTCATCAAATATTTTGTAAAAAGGATTGGAAAGCAACAGAAATACATAAAGATATGCAGGATACATTAGGGACTCGCTCCATCATCTACAACTGTGCACAAGTGGATGACGGAATTTAAACGTGGTCGTGAGAACCTAGAAGATGACTCGCGCAGCGGACGACCAAACCTGCCACCACGCCTGAAATCGTCCAAACAGTTAATGATATGGTTACCCAGGATAGGCAATTATAGGTCTCCGAAATTGCTAAGGATGCAGGTATCTCAGATGAAAGAGCATTTCATATCTTAACTGCGGAATTGGGTATGAAAAAGCTTTCGGCAAGATGGGTGCCGCGCATATTGACAATTGAGCAAAACCTTCAGAGGAAGAGAATTTGCCAACAGAGTTTAGGCCGCCTTAACTCTAATAAAACCGATTTCGTCCCGACAATTTGTTACGACAGATGAAACTTGGGTTCACTATTATACCCCAGAAACCAAGCATCAATCTAAACAATGGAGACATAGGGGTTCTCCACCACCAAAGAAAGCAATGTCAGTGAAGTCCGCTGGAAAAGTTATTGCATTAGTTTTTTGGGATGTTAAAGGTGTCCTACTAATTGACTATCTTCCCAATGGCCAAACAATAAACGGTGAATATTACGCTAAACTTCTAGGCCAACTGGATAAAAGTATTCGTAAAAAAAGATCTGCATTGCGTAAGAAGAAGATCATTTTCCATCAGAATAATGCACGTCCACACACAAGTGCAGTAGCAATGCAAAAATCGAATGATCCGAAGTACGATCTGTTGCAACATCCACCTTATTCGCCTGATTTGGATCCTTCTGATTTCCACATATTTCGACGACTAAAAGTTTTCCTTGGGGGAAAACGATCTTCCACGGACGAAGAAATAAAAGCAGCTGTAGACGACTATTTTGGAGGCCTTGAAGAATCGCACTTTCGTGATGACATAAAGGGTTTGGAACATCGCTGGATAAAGTGTATTCAACTTGACGGAGATTATGTTGAAAAATAAACTATATTTTAAAAACAAATTTTTTCATTTTCCTCTTCGTTTCGCGAACTTTTCGAACCACCCTCGTATTCAAGAGAGATTCGAAAAAAGTCAAATGAATTGCTGAAAGATATCGGGAAAATATCTGATACCAAGGAAGAAGAAACAGATTGGAATAACATTTAATCCAGCCTAGACATGACGGCCAGAGATATTCTGGGGTATACACAAAAACAAAATAAGAAATCATGGATAACAAACGATATCCTGAATTTAATAGAAAAAAAACGAAGATACAAAAATAAAGCAGACGAAACAGGAAAACAGAGATACAAAGCCATAAAATGCGAAATTATTTGCAAATGCAGAAAAGCTAAAGAACAATGGAATGATGAAAAGTGCAAAAAGGTGCAAACTAAGATAGAAGTAAGAAAGACAGATGAAGCATACTAACTAATTAGAATGAATTTTAGGGATATAACACCGTATAGTAAAAATATAAGGGACGCGGGAGGAAATGTCATTATAGAAAATGTAGAGAAAGTGGATAGATGGCAAGAATATATAGGGAATTTATATGTAGGAGAAGAACTAACTGCATTAGAACAGAAATCTGTCATCGAAAATGATGACTTGGGATATCCTATACTTAGAGATGAGTTTGAATTAGCATTAAAGAGTCTGAAAAATAGTAAGGCGCCGGGTACAGATAAGGTGCAATCAGAAACTCTAAAAACCGCTGGACAAGCAGTAACAGAACGTTTCTTCCAACTTGTAAGCTATATGTATGAGACATGCAGATACCCAAAGATTTCAAACGTAACATCATAGTAACTACACCAAAAAATAAAGGCCGGGTAGATATGAAAATTTTCGAACAATAAGTTTGACAGCACACGTGTCAAAAATATTAAGTAGAATTGTACAAAGACGAATGGAAAAACGAGCTGAAGAACTACTAGGAGAAGACCAATTTGGGTTTAGGCGAAACATGGGAACACGGGAGCCTATTTTAGCTCTGAGAGTGATAATGCAGAAAACAATAGAGAAAGCGGAAAGCATGTATATAGGGTTTGTTTATAGTAATAGAATTAGAGCAGGAACGTATAAAAGTAAACATTAGGAAAGGGGCGAGATAGGAATGTGCCCTATCCCCATTAATTTTTAACTTGTACATTGAAGAGCAATGAATACTGTCAAATGCAGGAAGACATTTGGAATTACTATGAAGGGACAAAAAAATTGATATGCTTAGATTTTCAGATGATATTGCGGTATTAGCATCTGGCAAGGAAACGGTTCTAACAGAGAGATACGGTATGAAGATTAACAAAACTAAAACTAAAGTACCAGTATGCAAAGGAGGGAAAAATAAATCAAAAACAAGAATACAAATATGTAACACAAACTTACAAAAGGTTAAGGATCTCTGCTACCTAGGAGGCCAAATAACGCAAGATGAGAAAAGCGCAAAAGATATAAAACAAAGATTAGCACAAGGTCGCGCTACATTTAACAAGAAAAAGCAACTACTGTGTTCAAGGACAACAAACATAGAAACAAGGAAAAGATTGCTTAAAACATATGTGTGGAGCACAGCACTATACGGCTGTGAAGCCTGGACAGTAGGAGAAGCGGACAAGAAAAAGGTAGAAGCCTTTGAAACGTGGTCCTACGGACGTATGATGAAGATATCTTGGACAGACAAAGTTAAGAACGAAGAGGTACTAAAAATAGTAGGGGAAGAAAGAAATATGTGGAAAACAGTAAAATATAGGAGAGATAGGATGATAGGCCACATACTAAGGTATGAAGGAATAGTGCGGAATATATTAGAAGCAGAGATAGGAGAAAAGAGAAGTAGAGGTATACCTAGGTTAAACTACTGCACACAGATAGTGAAAGATGTAGGCTGTAGGAATTTCAGGGAAATGTGTAGGCTAACTCATAATAGAAATCAATGGAGGTTCGCATCCAACCAGTTCCAAGATGGATAAACTAATCACGAAAAATAACTGTATTTAAACATGTTGATTGTTATAAGCAACTACAAATTTTAGTGGGGCAATATTCTCGAATAATGTTAATTGTGTGAAAGGATTTACTGGAAAACTATTAATTCGGCAAATGTCTAAGTGTTGGGGGATTTTGGCAGCCACAGGCTACTTAACCCCGTCGCTGAATCTTGGTGAAATAGGGCATACAATTAGAAAACAATAAAAGGGGAACCGAGCTGTATACAAGCTGTGTGAGAATTTCAGGGAACTGAATAGGTTAGCTCAGAATATAAATAAGTGCAAGTACGTGTACAGCCAGTTTTGAGACCGAAAAGCTACTGACGAAAAAATACGCGCAGATAAATCTGATGATTATTATAAACAACTACTGGTGCTGGTTGTGAAATATCTGCAACTAATATTGACTGCGAAAAGATATATTGGAAAAAATATTAAATCGGTAAATATTCAAGTGCTAGGGGAACTTGGCAGCCACAGACTGCATACCCCTTTTCACAACCACTGAATGTCGGAAAAATAGGGTATATAATTGTAAAACAATAGAAGGGGAGCGAACTGCATCTAACAAGAAGGATCAGCGCCTATGATGAAAGACAACAAACATAGAAACAAGAAGAAAATTGCTGAACGCATATGTGTGGAGCACAGCACAGCATGACTATAAAATATGAGTAGTAGGAAAAGCAGCGAGAAAAACGGTAGCAGCTTTTTGGAATGATGTGCTTCAGATGTATGACGATGATAGCAAGGACAGACAAAGTTAATAACAAATAGGTTATAAAAAAGTAAGGAAACCAGGATATCTGTAGAAAAAAATATGAGAAATAGAAGGGCAGAATACGTTCTAAAACATTTTTGGGGAATAGTATGGGATATATTACAAGCTGAGATGGGAAAAAGGAGGTAGATGTAGACCTAGATCAGATAGTGATAGGCAGACTGTACAAATTTCAGGGAAATGTGCAGGTTAGTTCAGAATAGAGGGTCCGCGTCTAACCAGTTCCAGGACTGAAGACCTAATGATGATGAGGTTGTTATTGAATTTATGTTATAGAGTGATTAAATGCTATAAAGTGTATGGTCTAACATAAGTAAAAGAAAATAAATGTTTGGTTTATACACTAAGTATTTTGTAAAATTATTATTGGTCTTACTTAGTTTTCAGTCAAGGGTATTCAGAAAATGCTCGAAAAAAATCTGCCTACAGCCTGCAGCACTTGATCAACAAAAGATCTCGAGCTTCTTATAACTGTTTATATAGTCCCGGCTAGCCCCTCCTAAAAGTCAAGTTACGTCTCTACCAACGAAACAAATCTTATGGGCATACCTTCATGAAGAATTTACTCTTCAGTATAATAACATTTTATTGGAAATCGTTTGCTTTTAACTTAAACGGATTAAAAATGAAAACAGTTTTATATTCTACGTCTGTGTAGTAAGTAATACGGGTTGAAATGGATTAAAATCGGCATTACCTTCTACTATTTTAGACTTGGACTTAGTTCTTTTACTTTTTAATCTAAAATAAAAAGAACCCATTACCTCCTAAATTTTTTATTTATTACTGAAAACATTGGAAAGAGTGCGATTAACACTACTTTGCGATAAAAAAAGAACATACAGATATCTTTTCAGATGTACAGGAATATTCTGGTTAAGTAATCTTAATCAAACCATTACATGCAAATGTTGAATCTTAAAGGATAGATTACTATTAAAAAATTATTACTTCAGTCCTGAGGATAGTTTGATTTATTAACAAGTGACTCATATATGCTTGCAAAACGTGTTTTATTTGAGAAATATTCCTTCTTGGCATGCATTTGGCAATAATATAACTTTTTAAACCAGATTATACTTTTAAAATAAATAATCCTACACGTGTGAAATGCTGAAAGAAATGTCAAGTTAAAACATATCTTATAATAAGTACAGCCCAAGGAAATGTATTTAAAACACGCCACCTGCAATCTCAGTGATTGTATGCCAAAACAGCAAAACGTTTTATCAAGTTCTACTTACAAATATAATTGTATGAAATCACCGTAAACTTTACACATAGTTTAACGATGTTTATTACACAACCGGGGGTTATTATGTGTTTTTAGTTCATAAATGCATGCAGGTTAATAGGATTACATAGGATCCGATTTTAAACCTGTTAAGTAAGAAAATCGATAGAGTACTTTCCAAGAAATGCTACTTTATGTACCTTGTACATTTCAAATAGTTGTAGATAATGATAGTTATTTCAAGTTTGAGTACAAATGTGACAAGGTTGGAGATCTCGGGTATCAAAAAATACACTGTAATATGACGAAAAGTAAATGTAAACAAAGATCAATTTCCACAGTCCTACCACACAATAATAATGTAGACTTTTTCTAGGTCATCCTTTGTGCGTCGTAAAATGTGTATAGCGTACGGGAAGCTTGTACAGTTCCCCATACTAACTGAACTGTTTATAAAGCTGGTCTGGCTAGGAAATAAAGCGCTAGGTAATCGTCGCAATGGGGGTGAAAACAATACGTGATATTAATATTAGAAAGGGACAAGAGTTACTGCAACATCAGACGAGATATATTTAGTGATATGATTATTTTTTACTGTATATAACTATGTTAAACGCTAGTAAATTGTATTTATTCACCCAGATGTTTTCTCCAAACAAATTAAAGTAGTGCTAAATTTCCCACAATTTGCTTGAAATGAATTTTATGAAGTACCGCATCGACCTTAAACAATAACATCCACAAGTATAATAATAACGTAGAAGCTATTGTAGCAAAGAATAAAATATTTTGTTTTATGTGATTCATGTGAAGGAGAGCGCTATTTACGGGTGTAAGTCGGAAAACCAAACAGCGCGTATGATGAATACAATAACTACCTGGCAGGTTGCATGGCAGTATTAGAGGAAGCAGATTAGAGTAATCGTTGCCGGCAACCCTTAAACTGACTTGTGTTACTTTTCATTTCATATTAAAAAAATTTACTACCTCATTAATTTAAAAACGCTTTCGGTTTTTACTCATTTAAATTTACTGTTTACATTTCTATAATTTGAAGCAGCGTTGACAGGCTACCAACTTTACTCGTCCTTCATTAAATCTACGAGTTTGTTTGTCTATATTCTTATTTCTTATCTATGCAAGTTTTTGTCTATAATTTCTGGTTCATTAGCGATACATGCATACCTTTGAAGTAGATTATCACTCATGGCTGTTGTAAGAAATTTGTAGGGCGAGTAAAAGTTGTCGTTCACTTTTCAAAACAAAAGTTATATTTTTCTCTATCGCTTGTTTATCTTATGTGACATCGACAATTTTAGTAATCTTTACATAAACAAGTCTTTGTTTGCTATTTTAAAAATAAAAAATAACTTTGAGGGAGATATGACATGATGGCCAGTGCTACCAAGCAGTTTTAATCCTACAATAACAGACGGAACATGAAGTGAAGAACAACGTTTAAAATGCTGGATTATTACGGTAAGAAAGTGATTGTTTTGTTTACGTTTATATACATAGTATTTATTTTATAACAACGAATTAAGATGTTGTGACTTTTTTTATAATTTTTTTTTAATGGGAGACTGCATTGAAAACTGAATCAACTGCAAAATACTATAATTAAAAAAGTTGAGCATTAAGGTGAATATTCAGAGATGAAAAGTATGTCACGCTTCAACTTGAACTACCGAGTAAAATTCTCCGATGCGAATCGGTTTTGAGGACTCCCCACGATCAGTTAGTTAGCACGGCATTCTTCCTTTCCTTTTTTATTGTGGTAATCGGTGTGGACTTACGTTACCTTCATTTTTCTCTTCCTTGTCCGCACGGTATACCGTTTTGTACACACTCTTCTATTCCGATGATTATTTTCGTTGTGTTCGTTTTATTGTTCCGATACATGAGGATTTTCTGTAAATCTTTGTTTCACGCCGAATTAATATCGGAATTGTATTTTTGTCGATAATTTTAGTGCCTCTTTGTATGAAAACTCTGGCGTCCAAATTTTCATTTACTCCTTTATATTTTTATTTATCATTTCTCGTACACTTTGTTAAATGTAATTTTGGTACTTCCCGAGTGAATCCGGATTAGAATACTTTGAGGCTCTACAACATATTGTCGCGTTCTGGCTGTTGCTGTTGGTTTTCTTCCTAGTTTCTTTTCTTACTTTTTGTTTTTTGCAAGAAACCAATTCTGTGCATGAGATTTGCAAACTTTATTGTTTCTTTATTAGAGATATCCGTCCTTCAAGACTTTTGCAGTATTAATGCCATTCCATCTTTGTCTTCGTTGATTGCTACCATATACACTTCTTTCCCTATAGTTCTCTACATTTTATGCTTTTCTTGGTATACTGGGTTTTGGTAGGCCCTTCGTAAGTTAAGTTCGTATATATATTGCAAAATAGACTCCACGTCTATTTTTCTGTTGTTCTTGTTGAACTTATTAACAAGTTCTTGGACTAACCCTGTAAATATTTATGCTATATCCTCATTTTCACCCTAAGACGGTTGTTAGGTTTTATTTAAAATGTTTTTATGCCATACAAAGGCTAATTAATTTAAACTTTAATTGCAATTTTAATGCAAAGAAGGTGTATTTTTATAAAAAAATATTTGCTTTTACGGAAAACCTGTTTTTAATACACCCATTATAATTAATATTGAGATTTTTAACAAGATTGTAGTTTCTTACGCAAAATGCGTAAAACTAGCACTATCCTATGTTATTTACAATACGCTTATATCATACAGGGTGATAATTTATACACACAGAATTGCATTTTTTTACTTGTACACCAATAAATAAAAGTACACTTGTATTATGCAGGGTTTAACCATGAATTTTCGAAAATTTCTGGTTTTTCCGGATTCTTTTATATCTTGGTGGGATTTATTTGTAGAATTTGGGTTTCAATGACCTCTCGTGAATCCTTATCACGTCAAAATATATATATATATATATATAGATGTGATGAAGTGGTCACGAAAAGCCATTAAACACCCAAATTCTATGAAAAAAAAACCCTCCAAAGAGAAGAAAACGGGAAAAATTAAAATTTAATTTCTCCACCCTGTATAAAAATAAGCGTATTTTATTATCATTAAAATACAAGGCCATTCATTTCACTCTTGTCATTACAAAACATAAAAATCCCTTATTATGTAATTAAATCCTGTAAATTACATTTATTGCGGATCGTGAAAAAATTCCCAATTTGTAAATTTATTTATTTCAGCCATATCCATAAATAATTACTCTTGCGATACCTTACAACGCGTTTAAAAATACTAAAATTCGTATTTTATTACAATACAAATTAATCATTGAGGATGCTATAATAAGCGTTATAACTAATTGCAAGATTTAATTAGTTATGTAATTCACTTCCGTGTGTCCACATATCATTTAAAACAAAATTAAAATAACCATTTTTAGTAATAATGTTTTTATAGTCTAACGCATCTTTAAGGCAAAGATAAATTCGCGCCTAGATTGTTTAAAACCAGAAATAAAATATTCATTCTTGTTAAAAACCTCCAGAATTTTCTTTATAAACAAAGAATGCGTCACGTTACGAAGAAATGTTTTTAAAAGTCATTCAATATGTTGATCATTTTCCATAAATAAATAAACGCTCCGATACAGTGCATTTACATTTCCAATGCTCCATTTAAAGGTACTACATTGGCCAGGAGGCGAGTTTTTTGTTGCCTGGAAATTTAGAATTTTTCCGAACCCTTGCCGTTCCAGACAAGGTAGGGATCTTTAACGTGCGTGACAACACACACACGGGACCTCCATTTAACCTCTCATCCGAACGAGGGCGTAATTTTTGTGAAAAATGCTCACCTGTCATTTTTCAAGCAGTCGGCCGTGTCGAGATTCGAACCCAGGACCTTGGGATCCGTAGTCTTACGCCTACTACATTGATCCACGGCGACGCTCAACGCTCCGATACAAAGAATCATCCGGTTATTAAAATGCTATAAATTGAAACAAGATAAGCAAGTTTAATAGTCTTACGTATTACAATATGAAAGAAGGAGACCATTACATTAACTTTGTGCATTAGAAAAGGATAGACTACACATTTTACGATAAACATAATCATAGCTTTACACTACTTAGCCCATTATAACGCGCCGTTCTCGTAAATATCACAACAGCCAGGCGTGTCTTCCTTCAAAATAAATCCGGAATCGTATGGAAAAAAGCGACATAGTTAAAATTTTTGTATATAAACGGAAGTAATTAAGATTGGGAATTCATTCATTTTTACGAAATCAATATTGTAAGTTTGAGTAAAGATTAGATTCGTGATTCGAGATTTGTTTTGACATTCGTCACATAAGATTGCATTCAGTATTCAAGATTTATTCTTTTCTAAGTCAACCAGCATATATGAAACTTAAACATTTCGATTAGTAATAAAGTCTATTTTATTAGCATTCCACGAAAAACATAGAGGTTCTCAACCGCATTTATTTGATGCAGCATAATTGTTTTGTAAATTACTATGAAGACTAAATAGAAAATGCACTTTTATAATCTCATCTTCGAAATGGAGATTGGAAATGAAAACAGGAAGCATTTAATAATAAGGGAAATGAAATGTTGATAAGCGCTATTTTACCATCGCAAATATAAATTTTGCGTCATTGTTAGTAATTGATAAGAACATTTAAATATTTGTTAATCTTATAAGAAATTTAATTTATAATAAAGATAATTTCCAGCAAATTTTGAGGTTAGAGTTCGGAACATCTTGACTTTAAAAAACTATTTGTGAAGCATCATTGGCCAATCACACTCACGAACGGGGTAATACATGGTTGAAAAATTATTCGCTTATAAATTAAGGAGTTTGTACCGGTTAACAAAGGTTAGGTAAGGATTATTTTAGTAAATAGGTAATCTAAAAATAATTTTCTCTAGGAACCTAAACTGTTAACTGTTTCATAAATGTAAGGGATGCTTCTGTATGAAAGAAAAATGTTTTGAACGTATAGATGTTTCTTGAGATTGCTGTTTCATTTTATTTTGTAGATTCCGCAATACAATTTCTGTTGAGCTAGTCAGGTAAGTAAAATGAAGGTTAAATATTAATTTCAGATTTTCCATCAATTTCCTAAATTGTTCCACCCTGTATAATATAAGCCTATTGTAAATACATAGCCATTAATGCGAAAAGCAAAAACACAATTCCGTGTTTGTAAATAGTCACTCTAAGATAAATGCAAAGCCATCTATTTGTTATAAAAATGCACTTTCCGTGCATATGATAAATAATTTCGCGTATTAAAAAAACACGTTTTTAAGTTACCCTGAAAGCAAATGTTTTCTTTATTACAATTATAAAAATTCAATCGTTTGCATTTTAAAGCAATTAAAGCTTTAATTAATCATATAACTTGACTCCCGTGCGCGTATAACATAAATTCAATTTTAAATAAAGAGTTTTCTCCAATGTACGAGACTAAGAAAGAATTTTTGAGAGAATACGTCAATTAATAAGAAATGTGGTATAAACTAATTAAGTAAACACATGTTTATTCTAAAGAAGCCGCGTGAATAATAAAAATGTCGCAAAATTGATTTCATTATCTTTCGCATGACGACAGGATAGAATGTGACGCACAATTAACCCGTGAATTGGGCAAAGATAACAATAATTGCGAGTTTTGTAAATCGATTCGACCGAGGCGGGTTGTGGTGTTAATTAGACGATTAGAACTGTAGACTTCCGGGAAATATTACACCTTGTATGTGACTAAAATTCGAATTAAATCTAGAAAACTCGGGAGAACCCTGATGTAATTAGATAAAGATATATGAACGGGAACTTTATTAAAAAGCATTCGATTTCAGATTCAATTCTTTCAGTAATTTGATCCATGTCGATTTACACGATCGACAATATAATAATTTATTCATAATTTCGCGTTAACCAAGTAAAAGTAACGTTGATTAAGACGTTAAAAATAACATGCAGAGTGTGCATATGAAATGGTTTGAAATACGGAAGTTGTTAAATGCGGTTATTTGTTTTTGTAATATACAATAAAGAGGAAAAATTCTTCGATACAACGCTACTTTAAATTAATTAATTATAACAAAAATTTAAGCGAATATGCATGATTTGGTAAAGTGAGATTTAAACGTTATTTTAAACATAGAAGCAGAAGATATTTAATACTTCTAATTACGAATTGGATAAGCGCTTGTTGGATTTTGCAAGTATTACTTTTAGAATCTTTTGTTTGTAGCTGATATTTGAGTATTTGTCATTTCAATTTAAGGTAGAATAAGTCTTAATTATATAAAATTTTTTATAAGGATATTCACCAGAAAATTTGTGGTCAGAGTTTGAAACACTTTGACTTTTTAAATAGACTACCTGTTAAGGATTTTTTTGACCAAACAAACCTTACAAGCGTGGGGATAAAAGCCAGGTAAACTATCCACAAGAGATAAGATTTGAGTTCTGTAAATTTTAAAATAGATAAGACGAGGAACATTTTAATAATTAAGTAAATAAGTACTTGTTAGGAATAATTTTGTTTGAAAGAAACTATGCTGTAAATGTTCTATATTTTTTTGTATGAGAGAAAATATTTTGACTGTATAGATGCTTTATGATATTGCCGTGTTTGATTTCATTTTGTATATTCCATTACTTGCGTTGAGCTAGCCAGGCAAAAAAGTTAGAAAAAAAGGTAAGTCAGTAATTTCAAATTTTACAATTTACTATACATGTATCGCAGCATCTTTTTTAGCGTCGCCCATCGCCAGGCGTTATCGCAGCACTCATTTAGCGGGGCTCTGACGTGCGACCGTTGTCACAGCACTCTTGTAGAGACGCTCTACGCGATGCGGGTTTACAGCATTCTTTTAGCGGCGACCCAGCCTGGACTCGATTAATTTGTCTGAAAATTAGAGTTTCTTGTCTCTTAGCATTTTTTTAAGACTTCTTCTTGTAATATCTGATTAGTTTCTAGTATAACTGATATATTGAAAGAAGTTCGTGAAAGTTTGAGAGCTGAGGGAGTAAAAATTGGTTCTCAGAAAAGAATTTAAATGGTAGAAGGGAAAAAGGAAAATCCAGAGGACAAGAGTGTAGGAGAGATCTAGGATTCAAAAATAATGGCTTTTTTATTAAGTTTAAATCAAGTGCAGGAACAAAAAGCAATGAGTGAAAGGAATGAAAAAGTATGCAAGAGCAAAAGGAAAATATGAAGGAAATAAAAGAATGAGTGAGAGATCTGAGTACATATGGTACTGTAATACCATTTAAGAACGAAGCGTAAATTTGCGCTGTATGTAAATGTTTTTCTAGCTTTAAAGTAAGTTTTTATTGCATCGTAAAACAAGTCTCATTCACTTTAAAAATAGACAAAATAAATTTCAATTAGTGACAACTTGTGTAATTAATATCCGTACTTTGCTTAAATGGAAAAAAAATCACTCTTTAAGAATACCACAGTAGGCGTTATTTATTGCATACGAACACGCTAATTTACATTTATCCACTTTAATACTAAATACATTTTAGTGTCAAGATATATCATTTAAAACAAGTTCAATAATGCACTCATTTTCGTTAAAAAAAATACCATTTTATGAATAGCTTTTTCCAAAAAAACAGATTTCGAAACAATTCTTGAATAAACTATATTTACGTTAATTAATAAAAGAATACGTCATTTTTTCGAGAGCGTTTAAGAAAGCAATTAAAAAAGCAAATTAATTATCTTGTGTGAACAATCGCTCCAATTCAAAGAAGCGCTACTATTCAGAGGCTATAAAATAATTAAAAACAAGTTTAATAGCTCTGATTATAGTACACAAGTCGTAGAAAAGAGATAACAGCGGCTGGTTTTAACGCATTATCAAAGAATGGAAGACTTTTAACGATCGCCATAAATTCTACTGACAGCTCATTAAAACAGATAAGGAAGCGAAATTGCGGTGTATTATTACATCATCCAGTGATTAATCTTTGGGAACATAATCTAGAATAGAATAGAAAAAATGACGTACTTAGAATTTTATTATATGTATAAGAACGAGATTTAACGGGGAGCAATTCATTCATTCCTTTGACACTGAACCTGTAAGTTTTGAGTAATTTACAATTAATTCATTTTACGGCATGCAATATGTATCATTGAACTTCGAATAATTACAAAGCATAATTATTTTAAACAATACAACAAAAAATTTTCGCTTCAATACAAATAAAGTTGGTACGAGGTAAACCAATAATTTGTGCCACGGGAGGTTTGTTTTCTTCTGAATTGTTTTCACATCCTTATAGTGGGTAGGCCCTTCGTTCTTGTCGATCCTGGTAGAAAATTGGCCCTCGCCTTGACATATGTTTCATCTCCTAAAGCATCTTTCGATGAGGAGCGTATTATGTGCGTCGTTACAATAGGATCGACATGGATTGATAATTTGCTAAGATTCTCTTCTGAACGCAAAATTCAAGGCATAATTGCCTATTGACTAAGAGTATTCAACGTGAGAAAAATTATCGTTAATTGGTTACCATTGTCCTTGTTAGAGTTATACAAATCTTTGATGGTTATCACAAAAGTAGTTCAACACACATCGTTTAAGAATGAGATAGAAGCTTTTCGTCAAAAACAACCTTTACTCAAACACTATCAGTGTTCAGATTTATGCCTTGACTCCGATATTTTGAGAGCGAGTGGACGATTAACTCACTTTAGTCTTCTACATTCTACTAAGTGTCCTGCTTTGCTGCCTAATAAACATCGTTTTACAGACTTATCTATAGAAGTTCATTGCAAAAAATCTGCATTCAGGACTGAATACAACTTTGTATTTAATTTTGGAAAATTTCTGGATTATTTTATCCTGTCGTGCTATTCGTCGTATTTTGTCGAAATGTTATTGGTGTTATAAGATCATTCCGGTGCCGATTGTTCCTATATTATGGAAAACTTAACCCCACTATCGTGTTTCCGAAGCTATACTCTTTAGCTTTGTGGGAATAGATTTTGCTGGTCCCTTTACTATATGCCATATCGTAAGAAGGGCTCCAAAACCTTTAAGTCATATCTTTGTATCTTTGTTTGCATGACTATCAAGGTCTTGGATCTTGAAGTTGTCTTGGATCTGTCTACAGATTCAATTGTTGCATGTCTCCGACGTATTATTGCTCGTCGTGGACGCTGTTGTTGACGCTGATCGACAACTACAAGAACATTTTCGTCAATCTGTTGAATCAAAAGCAGTTGTCAGGCATTTTAACCATCATTCTGCGCCTCACTTCGGATACATTTGGTAGAGTGACATTACATCTGTGAAAAATCATTTAGTTCGAGTAGTCGGAAATCAAGTACTTAGCCTGTAAGAGTAGCAAATTCTTACTGTTCAGATTGAAGCAGTGTTGAATTCTCGACCTGTTTGCAGTTTTACTAACGATCCAAATGATCTTCGTTCGTTGACTCCAGGTCATTTTTTTAACTCTGGAACCTTTATTGGCAGATCCTAATGGTTGCATATATAAAAGTGTCTCGTTTGTCTCTCTGGCAATTAATTCAAGCATTTCAGCAGGGATTTTGGGATCAATGTGCTCTTTGGTTCAAATCGAAGCGGGAATCAATCCCTCCTCCTGGTTCGCGATTGCATCATTCAGCTACATCCTGGGACTGATTGCGTTTCTCGTGTTGCTACCGTACAAACGTCCAAAAGAATTTTAGAACGTCTCATGGTCAAATTGCGTCCTTTGCCATCACAATAAATAATTTTCAATTTGTGCATTTATATGTAAATACAATACTAATATTTAAGTTTGTGTCTAAAAAGAAAAAATCTATGTACATTAGCAAATTTGTATTGTTGTCATTATTCGTGCAATCTTTATAGCTCCCGGCAGCTATAAAACAAAATTTTGTTTATGAAAAATATCATCTTAAATGCTATTTTGGTGGGCAGTTATGAATCGTCTCCGCGGCTTTATTCATTTTATACATTTTCGTAGTTCAAAAGCAACTCCAGCTGTTAGTAGAGTCATATTTAACATTAGCGCATTATATTCGCCAATTATCGTCATTCCGCCGAATTATCTCCAATTAGAAGAAAAGAAGAGATTTGGCATTTGTTATTTGGGGGATTCATATTTTGAACTTCAACAAAACAACAAGTGGCAGTTGGAGGTGCATAGTACCCGCTTAATCACCCTCAATTGAATGTGCCGTGACTACTAGGAAACCTTTATTGTAGTAAATTAATTCGTATAGTAATTGCATTTTACACCAAAAATCGTTCATAAAAACTTGTTCTCCATCACTGCAGGTAACCAGATATTATTATATTTTTTGAATCACAATTAAAGTAAAAGGTCCTTCACATTACGGATTTTTCGCATTATCACGCCACACGAACAATATATTTGATAAGTTGTCTCCTTATTTTCCATTATAGCACATTTTGTACAATTCCGAATAAACCTGCACGTTGAAGAAGTTCTAGATTACTAGAACGGGTGATCTAAAGGGCCAAACTACAGGTTCGACCAAAGTAGTAGGGTCTTTAACAGGTCCCCAAGAGAGGGCAGCGGCTCATTCGGTACTTAAATTGGCAGAGACCATAGGGGTCGGTATGGTATTCTAAGACACAGTACCGCGATGTGGAAGGCAATGGGAACCACCAGATTACCTCCCAAGTACACAGCGTACTTAAACTATATTTAAAATGAAGGCATTCATTGGGGTAAAAGAATCAGGAGGTAAAATAATCTCCCATTCGGATTTCTGGGAAGGGACTACTTCATAGGATGATCCAAAATTTTATAAAAAGAATCGGGAACATTCTGCGAGTCGGAGCGTAGAATGTCAAAAGTATGAAGCAAGTAGGTAAGATAGAGAACTTAAATATTGAAATGGATAGGTTAGCACTAGATATATTAGGGATCAGCGAAGTTCGATGGCTAGAGGCGGGGGATTTTTGGAGTAGAGACTTTAGGGTAATTCATACAGAATCAGAGGAAGGAAATCCTAATGTGGGGATAGTTATGCGAAAAAAGATAGGGCACTGTGTAGAAAACTACTTACAAAAGAACGAAAGAGTACTCATGGTTAGATTAGAATCTAAACCGGTAAATACAGTTTTAATACAAGTATACATGCCCACTTCTAACCACAGTGAGGAAGAGGTAGGAACGATCTACAAAGATATCGAAGACATACTAAGATACATAAAAGGACATGAAAATTTAATAATTGCGGGAGATTTTAATGCAGTGGTAGGAGAGGGTATGGAAGGAGCGGTAGTAGGTTTGTTTGGTTTAGGCATGAGAAATGACAGGAGAAATAGGTTGTTAGAATTTTGCGACGAAAACAATTTAACCATCACAAACACATCATTTCAACATCATGCTAGAAGGCGATAAATGTGGGAGATAGCAGAGGATATAGAAAGATATCAAATAGATTACATTCTTGTTAGACAATGGTTTAGGAACCAAGTAAAAGATTGTAGAAGCTACCCAGAAGCAGATATAAGCACTGACCACAACATCGTAATTATGAAGGCCACTCTTAAATTTAATGATTTGAAAAAAAAGGAACGGAAAAAAGCACTTTGACTTTGAGAAACTAAAAGATAAAGATATCCACGAAAGATCTGAAAAAAGGTCAAACGAATTGCTGAAAGATATCGGGAAAATTTCTGATACTTAGGAAGTAGAAACAGAATGGAATAACATTAAATCCAGCTTAGAAATGGCGGTCAGAAATATTCTGAGGTATACACAAAAGAAAATAAGAAACCATGGATAACAAAGAATATCCTGAATTTAATAGAAGAAAGGCGAAAATACAAAGATACATCAGACGAAACAGGAAAACAGAGATACAAAGCCATAAAATGGGAAATTTTTCGCAAATGTAGGAAGCTGAAGAACAATGGATTGATGAAAAGTGCAAAAAGGAAGAAATTAAGGTGGAAATAGGAAACACAAACGAACCATACAAACTAGCTAGAATGAATTTTAGAGAAATACAACCGTATAGCAAAAATATAAGAGACACAAGAGAAAACGTCATTATGGAAAATGTAGAAAACGTGATTAGATGGCAAGAATATATAGGGAATTTATATGCAGGAGAGGAACTAACAGCAATAGAACAGGAATCGGACATTGAAAGGGATGACTTGGGATTGAATTAGCATTAAATGGTCTGAAAAATGATAAGGCGCTGGGTGAGGTACAAGCAAAAACTCTAAAAGCCACTGGGCAAGCAGTAACAGAACGTCTCTTCCAACTTGTAAGCTATATGTATGACACAGGCGAGATACCCAAAGATTTCAAACGTAACATCATAGTCACTATACCAAAAAAGAGGCGCAGATAGATGAGAAACTCTTCGAACAATAAGTTTGACAGCACACGTGTCAAAAATACTAACTTGAATTGACGAATGGAAAAAGGAGCTAAAGAAATTTAGGAGAATATGAATGTGGTTTTAGGCGAAACAGGGGAACACGGGAGGCTATTTTAGCACTGAGGGTGATAATGGAGAAAACAATAGAAAAAGGAGAAAGCGTGTATATAAGGTTTGTAGCTCTGGAAAAAGCATTCGACAATGTAAAATGGAAAAAATGTTAGAAATACTGAAAATGATTGGAATGAGTTTTAGGGATAGATGGATAATACATAGTTTATACAAAGAGCAAACAGCGGTAATAGAATTAGAGCAGGAACGCCGAGAGGTAAATATTAGGAAAGGTGTGAGACAGGGATGTGCCCTATCCCAATTAATTTTTAACTTGTACATCGAAGAGGCAATGAATACTGTCAAATGCAAGAAGATGTTTGGAATAATTATGCAGGGACAAAAGATTGATATGCTTAGATTTGCAGATGATATATCAGTATTAGCATCTAGCAAGAAAGAATTAGAATTAGAAACTGCTCTTAATGAAATGGAAACAGTTCTAACAGACAGGTACGGTATGAAAACTAACAAAAATAAAACTAAAGTACCAGTATGCAAAGGAGGGGAAAATAAATCAAAAACAAGAATACAAGTAGGTAGCGAGAACTTACAAGAGGTTAAGGATTTCTGCTACCTAGAAAGCCAAATAACTCGAGTTAAGGTTTGGGCCTTGGGAGCTGCGTTTTTAAAAAACTTAACAAATTTATCTTTAATTAATACAGAAATTAATGTGGAATTTTGACAAACTGATCTTAACTTTAAACCAAAATTAATTAATTAATTGAACTAATATTGTGAATCGCCTAAGCAAACTGCAATGCTAAAGCCAAATACTTTGACTGACTGCCGGGTCCTTGAGCTCCCGTGCTTTTTATAATATCCTACCCCCTCACATGACTGTGGGAACTTGCAGATCTCATGTCTGCTTTACTCTTAATTCTACACTTTGTTACTTTGTTTCAATCTTATTTCTAGGTAATTGCGATATCTTAACCGTCTGTGACCTGCCACCTGCAGTATCACTATCGTCTCGGATACAAAGTTGCATGTCCGTTCTTATTAACTATTAATAACCTGTCTGGTTTATCCGTGTAATACATTATTGCAATTGACTTATGATTTATTTAACAATTGCTAATAATTCCTATTAGATTCTATTATTTAATATATAGGTAAATTGGGGGATACATAACTCGCGAAATGGAAAGAGCGCAGCAAGCGGACAGCTAGAAATGGTAGGAGAAGAAAGAAATATGTGGAAAACAGTAAAAAATAGGAAAAATAGGATGATAGACCGCATACTAAGGCATGAGACAATAGTGCGGAATATATTAGAAGCAGAGATAGGAAAAAAGAGAGGTAGAGATAGACCTAGGTTGGACTATTGTACATAGATAGTTAAAGATGTAGGCTGTGGAAGTTTCAGGAAATGTGTAGACTAGCTCAGAATAGAAATTAATGAAGATACGCGTACAATCAGTTTCAAGAAGAAACCTAATGACGAAAAAATAATTGTACTTAAACCTGATAATTATTACAAGCAACTATCTGTATTGGTTTTGCAATATACTCAACTAACGTTAATTGTGCGAAAGCATTTACTGGATAACTATTAATTCGGCAAATGTTTAGTGTTGAGGGATCTTGGCAGTCACAGGCTGCTTAACCCTCTTCACATACTGACGAATCTCATTAAAATAGGACATATAATTAGAAAACAACACGAGGGGAACCGAGCTGAAGTTAAGCTGTAGAAATTTCAGGGAACAGTGTTGACTAGCTCAGAATCGAAATCAGTGGAGTTACGAGTCCAACCAGCTTCAAGACGATAAACTTTGTTCGAAAGGATATATTGGAAAAATATTTATTCGGCAAATGTTCAAGTGTTGGGAGATCTTGGTAGCCGCAGGCTGCTTAATCCCCTTCACATACCACTGAATATCGGGGAAATAGGGTAAATATTATTTGTAAAACAATAGAAGGGGAACCGAACTGCATCTAACAAGAATCAGCAGAAGGCAACAAACATAGAAACAAGGAGAAAACTGTTTAAAGACTATGTGGAAAACAAAAAAATATAGGAGAAATAGAAGGACAGGATATGTTCCAAATCATTTTTGGGGAATAGTGCAGGATATATTACAAGCAGAGATAGGAAAAAAAGAGGTAGAGGTGGGCCTAGATCAGACTAAAGCACGCAAATAGTGAAAGATACAGACTGTGGAAATTTCAGGGAAATGTGTAGATTAGCTCAGAATAGGAAAGAATGAGGGTACGCGTCTAACCAGTTCCAGGACTGAACACCTAATGGATGAGCACATTTTATATGGCTATTGAGACAAAGAGAGGGTATCCTGTAGCTTAAAAAGTTCACGTATTAGACAAAAATTGGTGTTATTTTTTAATCCAGAGGTCAAAAGGCACAAGTCACAGATCTAAGACAACCAAATGGCTGCTCCCATGTGTTATGATTCCAGTCGTGACAGTTTCCAACGTTATCGGAAAAATTATTGACGCTATTAGATTTTTAATAATTAAAAAGTTTGTCAATAAAGTTGATTTATTACTTCAAACAAGTCATTATTTTTATGTTTAAAAAATTAACAGAAAATTGATACGTTTTTTTCTGTCAGATGTTTGTTCTATTATAATATATGGTCTCGTTATTTACAAGAGGTTAATTCAACTATAATTTTGTATCTTTTAATTTTAAGATACTTATTCTAATCAGAACCTTTCACTCTTCATATGTAGTGGTACGGACTGGTACTACAAGTTTGTGTTCGATGTACTCAATTTATTTATAAAGTAGTATCAACAATGAACATATTTGACCTTAACAGGATTACTAACGAATCTGAAACGTAATATACAGGTTTCTCGATATTTTATGAAACCTTGAACCTCTCTAGCATTTCCTGTGAGCAAGAAAATTAAGTAGCATTTCCTATTAACAACCTGCTGCTGCTAATATTATACACAAGAGATAAACTACTTTCTGTTCTGCTTTTATTATCCTCCATAATTAAACACAAGGAGTCTGCTTTCTCCTCTTTCCTTTTGTACAATTATCAGATATTTATAGAAATTTCCGACAACCAAACAACGCACTAAAGTAGTTCAGCTGCACGAATACCTGAAAAAAAAATCAATACGTTTGCCGTTTCTTTTATATTTGTCTTGGTGTAAGGTTGTAGACCTTTGTCTTTCTGGAATTAAAGACCGATTATTCGAAAGTGGGTGTTGCGAAACCTAAAATGAATCATTCCGGGAAGAGATTTAATTAATTAGAGGGTTTGCTTTGATGTATTCAGAAGTAGGGTTTGCACCCTTATAAGTAATGTATGGACAATCTAATGAAAACTGACGTCATCGTCGACCTATAATTGTGCTATTTCTGGTTTTGCTATTGAAGATAAGGGTGCGTCAGGATTTTGCGTCATTCGCGAGGATTTATACAGAATTTAATTCTAGAATGACATGTTTTCCCACAAAGTACCTACCGTAGAAACCCACAAGTTTGAACATTTTTGAATTTTTACTTGTTCTTATTTTTTTATATGCATTCAATATGAGAGGGTTGTTTATGCCAGCTTTGTTATCATATAATAAAAGATACACTTTTGCTATAATACGTAACGGTCTTTATTTAAGGTGATTGTTTATAGTTATCCGTTATGGAGCCAGCTGTCACTTAGAACGAACAGCTTAATGTAATTGCTAGTAAATTAAAAGTAAAGGGATATAACCGCAACTTTGCACAGGTTTCAGCTAGTCCTAAAAAACTTTTAACAATTCTTAAAATTTTCAAGGTGTTTAAATCGTTTACACCCTGTATGTGTTGTACATTTTTTTATTAAATGAAATATTTGTTTAATAAACTTTGGGGATTTGCACCTTAAGCGTACAGTGTTGTAGGTGATTCGCAACTTCTTGCTATTTTTTGTATGTTGACTGTATTTTCTAGATGAGAATTTTAAACTTCATTAAATAAGGTATTCCGCGTTCCAGTGACCTAAAGAGCCAAACTACAGGTCCAACCAAAGTAGTAGGGTCGTTAGTCAGGAACCAGACTTAGACAGGTCCCCGAAGGAGGGTAGCGGCTCTTTCGGTACTTAGATTGGCAGAGACCATAGGGGTCGGTATGGCATTTTAAGACACACTACTGCGATGTGGAAGGTAACGGGAACCCCAACCTAACCTCCCAAGTACACAGCGTACTTAAATTGCTACTTAAGGTGATAGCATCCTCTGGAGTAAAAGATTCCGGAGTTAAAACAGTCCCCCACTCGGATCTCCGAGAGACTACTTCGGAGGATGTGATCGGTAAGTTTAGAAAAAGAATCGGGAACATTTTGCGAGTCGGAGTGTGGAATGTCAGAAGTATGAGCAAGTAGGTAAGTTAGAGAACTAAAAAATTGAAATTGATAGGTAAACATTAGACATACTAGAGATCAGCAGAGTTCGGTGGCTAGAAGCGGAGGATTTTTCGAGTGGAGACTTTAGGGTAATTCATATAGAATTAGCGAAAGGAAATTCGGGTGTGGAGATAGCTATGCGAAAAAAGATAGGACACTATGTAGAAAACTACTTACAAAAAACGAAAAAATACTCATGGTTAGATTAGAATCTAAACCGGTAAATACAGTAATAATACAAGTCTACAGGCCCATCTCTAGCTACAGTGAGGAAGAGGTAAAAGCGATCTACAGATATCAAAGACATTAAGATATGTAAAAGGAAATGAAAATTTAATAATTACGTGAGACTTTAATGCAGTGGTAGATGAGGGAAGAGAAGGAGCGGTAGTAGGTTTATTTGGTTTAGGAACGAGAAAAGACAGGGGAAATAGGCTGGTAGAATTTTGCGACAAAAACAATTTAACCATCACAAACATAATGCTAGAAGACGATAGACGTAGAAGATACCAGGAGATATAGGAAAATATCAAATAGATTACATTCTTGTTAGACAACGGTTTTGGAATTAAGTAAAATACTGCAGAAGCTATCCAGAAGCAGATATAGGCATTGACTACAGTATCGTAACTATGAACGTCGCTCTTAAATTAAAAAATTTGAAGAAAAGGAACAGAAAAAGGCAGTTTCACTTTAACAAACTAAAACATAAAATTATCCACGAAAGATTTGAGAAAGGTCAAATGAGTTACTACAAGATATCGGAAAAATTTCTTATACTAAGGAAGTAGAAACAAAATGGAATAACATTAAATCCAACTTATACATGGCGGCCAGAGATATTCTGAGGTATGCACAAAAAGAAAATAAGAAACCATGGATATCCTGAATTAAATAGAATAAAGACGAAAATACAAAAATAGATCAGACGAAACAGGAAAACAGAGATACAAAGCCATAAAATAGGAAATTATTGGCAAATGCAGAAAAGCTAAAAAACATGGATTGATGAAAAGTGCAAAGAAGTACAAACTAAGTTGGAAATAAGAAAGACAGACACGAGGCATATAAACTACTTATAATGAATGTTAGGTATATAAAACCGTATAGCAAAAATATATGGAGCGCGGGAGGAAACGTCAGTATAGAAAATGTAGAGAAAGTGATTAGATGGCAAGAATATACAGAAAATTTATATGCAGGAGAGAAACTAATAGCATTAGAACAAAAATCACACATTGAAAAGGATGACTTGAGATATTCTATACTTACAGATGAGTTTGAATTAGCATTAAAGGGTATCAAAAATGGTAAGGCGCCGGATACAGATAAGGTACAAGCTGAAACTCTAAAACCCGCTGGACAAACAGTAACAGAACTCTCTTCTAACTTGTCAGTTATATGTATGAGACATACGAGATATCCAAAGATTTCAAACGTAACATCATAATCACTATACCAAAAAAGAGGCGCGGATAGATGTGAAAATTTTCGAACAATAAGTTTGACACCGCACGTGTCAATATTAATTAGAACTGTACAAAGACAGATGGAAAAACTCGCTTAAAGATATACTAGGAGAAGCTCAATTTGGGTTTAGGCGAAAGAGGGAAACACGGGAGGCTATTTTAGCACTGAAGGTGATAATGGAGAAAACCATCGAAAAATGGGAAAGCGTGTTATATGGTTTGTAGATCTGGAAAAAGCATTCGACAATGTAAAATGGAAAAAAATGTTCGAAATACTCTAAAAGATTGGAATGAGTATGAGTGATACACAGATAGTACATAGCTAATACAAAGAGCAAACAGCGGTAATAGAATACATGAACATAGAGAAGTAAATATTAGCAAAGGGGTAAGACAGTGATGTGCCCTATCTCCAATTTTTAACTTTGTACATCGAAAAGGCAATGGATACTGCCAAATACAGGAAGACATTTGGAATTATTATGCAGGCACAAAAGATTGATATGCTTAGATTTGTAGATGATATAGCAGCATTAGCTTCTAGCAAGGAAGAGTTAGCTGCTCTTAATGAAATGGAAACAGTTCTCAGTTTTAACAGAGGTACAGAATGAAAATTAACAAAAATAAAAGTAAAGTACTGTAACGTAAAAATTCCGAACTGAATTATTCGTCAACATTACTGCTACAAAGCCGTTAATTTATCATTTATTTATTTAACGTTTTAACCAATATGAATTTTAATACTTTTGTATATTTAGTAAACAATAAAATTAAAGCATTTTATTAATATAACTGATAACACAATTACAAATCTTGCGCGTGCTCCCTACTCGTATGTAGAATATCTAAGATCTTCATGTTGTTTGTCGACTTGTGTCACTTGCTCACTTTTTGTCCTCTCCTCGAGCCGAAAGGTCACTGCTCTGCGATATAAAAGCAAACGACATGTTACAGGAAATTAAGTTCTCCTGGCGTAAGCGCCAAAACAAGTAAAAATTTAATCTTACAGTTATGAAGTAATTAATCTTTACAACGGTTTGTTTTATAAGTAATTAATTACGATTCTTTTTAATAAAGTATATTGCAGTGCAACTTCCGTAATCTACAATGCAACTTTCGTAATCTACAATGCAACTTCAGTAATCTACAAATGGAATATTAAGATTATTCTACTTAGTTGATGTGTAAATAATTTATCTACATGGAAATTCATTTCGTACAAAAATGGTAAGCAGATTTGTTGGATAGTGCCGACACGCGAAAAAATGCTGACGTCGCAACAAGTGCTGACAGGTTGTTAGGTCATTCACGCCGGTGGGTAAGCCCATTTGATTTCCTAAAATTTTGCTGCATGTGCCGTATTTTATTTCGTATACACATATATGAACCGAGGTAATATTCAATTGTTCATTTGTAAATTACTTTATGCTTTGATATACAAATACCTTCCCGTACAGGTAATTTAGCAACCTATTTATTCATAGAAAGAAGCTTAACTTTTAACGATTCAATATTTAAAAAAATATAGAATGATTTTATTTTATTAATCACATGTTCAAATGTAGAAGTCATTCTTTGTCAAACTATGTATAAAAAGATATTAAGTTACATCAATCATAGTAACATGTTGTTTGCAGCATTTGTTAAAGCAAATGTTATTTCTTATCTTGTTTACCGAAACCTTATTTCAACATGTTGTTTGCGTGCCTTCATTCTAACAAATGCAATTTTGATTTGAGATTAATTAACAAATACATTACTGCATGTATAAAAATTTGAACCTCTTGTAAAGTTCTAGTAACGCTACTCCTAACTACTAAGTATAAATGAATATTGCTAAATGAAATACAGACTTCAATTAAAATTCAGTAGACATAAAAATTTAATTTTACATCTTCTGAGTAACGTAATAATTATATTCATAAAAATTTATCTTTGTTGAGTTGCATTATCATGTATATAATTGTCTAAAATGAAAATATAGAAACCTTTTTTTTTAGTTCATTATTTTATGAATATTTAATTTCCCCAAAGATTTTGACTGCTAAAGGAATTAATTTAACGATTCAGTGATAAGTATTTGAAACAAAATTAAGGATTTCGTATAGTCACAGAATTATTAAATAAATTATATGCTTGCTAGTAGTAATTATGTTTCAGAGCCATCCTAGAGCTTCGTTAGAGCAGAAAGAAAAGTAAGTAACATATTTGAGACAATCAATCTTGTATTTGAAGTGGTTTGTGATAAAATAGGTTTCCAAATTTCTCCTTTAAGTAAATTCATTTATTCAATTGCTTTATAAAAAATTTAGGTGGCGTCCATTATCCTTTTTGTTAACTTTAATAAACCCACTGACCCAATCTCATGCGACCGTGGGTTAAAAGCTCAACTAGCTACAAGTCATAAGAGTTTTCTTTTTCTAATAGCCGCTTGTCATCTAACCTTACCCTGGGCTTATTACAATTTACAAGAATTCTCGATAGGTATAGAAAATCAATCACGATTTCTTTGATAACGTACTTTACCGCCCAAGGTCTGGGGCGTGATCGAAGGTTGATTAGAAATTTTACATTACAGTACTAATATGCTGAGGAGGGAAAAATAAATCAAAAACTAGAATACAACTAGGAAACGAAAACTTACAAAACGTAAAGGATTTCTGCTACCTAGGAAGCCAAATAACGCAAGATGCGAAAAAGCTCAAAAGATATAAAACAAAGATTAACACGAGGTTCTGTTATATTTAACAAGAAAGAAAAAGCAACTACTGTGTTCAAAGACAACAGACATAGAAATAAGAAAAAGATTGCTTAAAACATATATGTGGGGCACAACAATGTACGGCTGTGAAATTTGAACAATAGGTGAAGCGGACAGGAAAAAGATAGAAGCTTTTGAAGTGTGGTGCTACAGATGAAGTTACGAACAAAGACGTTCTCGATATGATAGGGGAAGAAAGAAATATGTGGAAAACAGTAGAAAGCACGAGAGATAGGATGATCGGACACACACTAAGGCATGGGGGATTAGTGCGTAATATATTAGAAGCAGAGATAGGAAAAAGAGAGGATATAGATAGTGAAAGATGCAGGCAGTGAGAATTTCAGGGAAATGTGTAGGCTAGCACAGAATAGAAAGCAATGGAGGTACGCGTCCAACCAGTTCTAAAATGGAAAACCTAATGACGAAAAAATTAATGTACTTAATACTAATTACTATTTTACGCAACTACAGGCGTTGGTTTTGCAATATTCTCAAGTAATGTTAATTATGCGAAAGAATTTACCAGAAAACTATTAATTCGGCAAATGTCTAAGTGTTGGGGATCTTGCTAGCCAAAGGGTGCTTAACCCCCTTCACATATACCGCTGAATCTCGGTGTAATAGGGCATATAATTAGAAAACAATAGAAGGTAACCGAGCTGTATGAAGGCCTTAAGAATTACAGGCTAGCTCAGAATAGAAATAGGTGGAGGAACCCGTCCAATCAGTTTCAAAACGGAAAACCTAATGACAAAAAAAAAATGATTGCACTTATATCTGATGATTATTATAAAGAACTACGGGTGTTGATTTTGAAATATTTTCAACTAATGTTGATTGTCCTAAAGGATATATTGGAAAACTATTATTTCGGCAAATGCTTAAGTTTTGGAGAATCTTGGTATCCGCAGGCTGCTTAACTCCTTTCACACACCTTACATGTGCTTTTCCAATGCTCCACCCGAAGGTATTACATTGTCGAGAAAGCGAGTTTTTTTACCTGAAAAATTTTGAATTTTGCTGAACCCTTGCTGTTCCAAGCAAGGTAGGGATCTTTAACGTGCGTGAGAACACTCACACACGGGACCTCCATTTTACCTCTCATTCGAACGAGGGCGTATTTTTGTGAAAAATGTTCGCCTAACATTTTTTAAGCGGACCGTGTCGGGATTTGAACTCGGGACCTTGGGCCTAGTAGTCACACGCATACCAACTACGACACGGAGCGGCCTCCCCCTTTCACATACCTTATATGCCATTTTCCAATGCTCCACTCGAAGGTACTACATTGGCCAGGAAGCGAGTTTTTTACCTAGAAAATTTTGAATTTTACCAAACCCTTGCTGTCCTAAGCAAGGTATGGATTTTTAACGTGCGTGACAACACTCACACACGGGACCTCCATTTTACCTCTCATCCGAACGAGGGTCTATTTTTGTGAAAAATGCTCGCCTAACATTTTACAAGCGGACCGTGTCGGGATTCGAACCCGGGACCTTGGGCGTAGTAGTCACACACATACCACTACGCCACGGAGCCGCCCCCCTTTCACATACCACAGAATATCAGGGAAATAGGGTATATATTTGTATAACAATGGAAGGGGAACCGAATTGCATATAATAATTATTTTTCGACATAGACCCAACTGCTCTTTTATGTAGACCGCTGTAGCAGTGTGAATGATACTAACTACCGTAGCGATGTTTTGCTGATTCACTTACGATGGCTTAGCTGCAAGATAAGTATCTCGGCACCTGAAGGTATGTGACCTTACTTTTTTTCAGTCTCTGCCATGATGCCTAAACTTAAGTACATTATTCCGACGGGCGGAAACATTTTAAAACCAGCTTTGTTAGTGTTTCCTGTTGCCTTTTTTAATATTTATTAGAAATAGTTCTACATTTAATATACTTTTAACTCAGCAGTTTACTTTTAAGAAAGTTTAAACCTTATTTTTTGCACTATTGATTAGCTTTTTTTCACATGTTCAACTATAATTGCTTTTTTAAAATAGTAACTTTTTATTTAATTATTTTTTTTTTGCTTGTTTAGATAAAAATGTTATTTTCATTGTAAATACAAACTCGATAACAATATCCTTTCTTGTTTATGGGAACTAGCCCATCCTCCGTGGTTGTGGTTAACCCGGTATTTGAAGTTTCCTTTGTCTTTTTACGCGTAATCGTGATTCATGCAAATCCTTACTTTATTATTCTTTCTGTTTTTGTCTGATCCCGTGCGTTTTAACCTTACAAAATATTAAATTAACTTCCATGTGCGTCGATATATCATTTGACTTGATTTTAAGAGTTTTTAAATAAAACTGTATTCTAGAATTTTCAGGCACTTTATTAATACACAAATACGTCATCAATTACTAAAAAATATTGTATAAATTAATTATCGAATAAGCGTCCGATTCAAGGAACTCGCGCGTCCATTAAAATGCAATAAAATAAAACCGAAATAGATAAGAACTAATTTATAGCTTTTCAAGTTGCAATAAGATAGAATGAGGCGACCATTGATCTCGTGCATTAGAAAAGGATAAATGGTACGTTTTACGATTAACATATATTATAGCTTGACATTAATTGAATTGTTAAATGCTGATATTCTTGCAAAAATTACATCACCCAAAGTGACTAATGTTTCTAAATGATTCGCGAAAGATCTCAAATGTGACATATGGAGATAATTCTTTTATATAAACAGAAGTAATCGACACTCATTGATTTATTCTATCCTAAGCCAGACAATATGTAACATTCGCGGTTGATTCACTCTTACCTAAGCCAAACAATATGTAACATTTGCAAAAAGTTCAATTTACGGGATCGTTTGAGTAATTTCAAGCATAGAAGTCATCAAATGCAATTATTTGATAAAGCATTATTTGTCTGTAATATGCTGAGAAAATTGAACCTTCTTCGATACAAGAGCTACTCAAAAGTTAATTAATGAAAAATAAAAAAATTCACTTTTGCAAACTAATAAACTGATGGAGATTTGAGAGGAAAATGAGAAGCGTTTAATACCGTTAATTACCTTGAAATGAGATTTTAATAACCGCTACATAACCATAAAAATTGTAAGTATAAATTATAGATTTTTTTGTTTGTAACTGATAAATTATTCAAATATTAGTAAACTAGAATAAGTCTTAATCATATATTTTTTATAAGCGGATAGTTTACATCAAATTTTGAGTTCCAAATTCAAAGCTTTTTTGACTTATAATAAATTATGCGTGAAGAGTTTTTGGCCGTTCACATTTTACAAACGTGGTAATAAGAGATAGGCAAATTAACCAGCTATTAATTAAATACCGCTTTGTATCTTTTAACAAAGATTAGATAAAGAATGTTTTAATAATTAAGTAACTCGTAAGAATTATTTTCTGTATGAACTTAAACCGTAAACTGTTTTATAAGTTCTTTTGTATAAATGAAAAATGTTTTTGAATGTATAGATGTTTCTTGAGATTTCTGTGTTTCATTTTATCTTAGTAAATTACACGGAATAATTTCAGTTGATCTAGCCAGGCAACGCAAAAGAAAAGGAAGGTAAGATAATAATTTCATATTTTCTAGTGCATTCCCAATAATACAGCTTTCTGTACATGTCATAGCAATAATTTGGGCTCTCCCCCCAACACCGAAGCGTAACACAGCAATATATTGCTATAATAAGCCCTGCATTGAAGCGTCCCTGAAAAAGTGCTGCGCCGCTAAAAGAGTGCTTTGGTAACGCCACGTTGAGAGCGTCACTAAAAGAGCGCTGCGATACAGATACAGCAATTTGTAAACAAAATTAACGGAGTTTTCAAAATGAAATCAAACACAGCAATATCACAAAACATTTATACAGTATAAAATATTTTCTCTCATACAAAAGCATATAGAATATTTCTTTAAAAACATAAAATAATTTCTAAGAAGTACTTATTTTAAATTTACAGAACTAATTTTCTTATTTTATGAATATTTTACCTGATTGTTTATTCCCACGCTTGTAAGGTTGGTTTGGCCAAAAAATCCTTGACAGATAATTTATTAAAAGGTCAGAATGTTTCGAACGCTGAACACAAACTTTTCTGGTAAAAATCCTTTACAAAAAAAATTATTAGGACTATCTAAAACTATCTTAAACTAAATGACAAAATTCAAATATCAGTTACAAAAAAATTATACTTGCAAAAATCCACAAAGCATTTTTTTATCCAGCTTGTAATTAAATATCTTCTTATTTTAAATTGATGTCCAATTCACTTACAAGATTTTCCATTTTTAAAATCCTCGTTTTAAACAGCAATTACCAAAGTACATTTTTGATTAAATTTTCCTTTCAATTATTTAGTAGAATTTTTAAAATAGCGTTATATTGAAGAGTTTTTCCTGTTCATTGTATTTAAAATTTCCATATTTTTTTTTGTAACTTACGTTTAAAACATTACTATTTATTGTAACAATGTAATTATTAAATTACAGTATGCTTAGTGCATACTTCAAATATTATCTTAGCAAAGCAACAGCTCGCGACTTAAATCAAAATAACATTTTGCGATCGAATTTTAGAATTGTGATGTATAAGACTTAAACTTTAACAGCTGACTAGTTAAGAGTGCTGCTTACTGTGAAAAATTTATTTTCGGTACTACAAACGCCATCTCTTGGATTTTCTAAGGACTTATTAAACGACCCTAGTACATACATCACCAGCATTGTAAACAAACTTACAACATATCGAAAAACAATTAAACCGACAACATTTTATTAAAGCATTTTATCTTCAGGTGGTTGTTTGTGATTCATTTAACACCATAATTGTTAACCAAAGTCTGTTTCGTCTAAGTCTTAAACTTAATATAATTTCAAATTCCAATTTGTTTTTCTGAAACTTAATACCAAACTAATTACTCGGCAGTTAATATAAAAATGCAGCTTTAGAAAGTGTGCACTTTGACTGATCAATAAATTTACCTGTATAATTATTTTGCATTAATATAATGTTAGTTGAGTGCAATAATACATTACTTAAAAATATAAAATAAGTTAACATACAGTATACAGGTCAGTCATTTGCATTGTTAAAGAACACCACCACGCAAAATAGTAAATACAAAACTGACGCCGCTAAATGTTGCAACTAATTTTACTATTTGAACAGTGTCAGTCTGACTGAAGCACAAGTGCCATCTACTACTTTCTTAACTGGAATGAAACTATAGAAGCAAGAAGTTGCACATATGGGGAATGCTCATGCAACTTGATGCACTGCAATTTAAACTGCAGCGCAACTCTTGGTTTTCATGAATTTTGGTTTATGCAGTAAAATGTAAGTGTGAATTAAGCTTCAGCCACAATAAGACTGAAATTTAGTCATTATTGTTTGTGACTCTAACTAAAATGAAAAATCCTAGACTAGGATTAGACATGAACTATAATACAGAAGAGCTAATGGAAGACCTAATTGCACTCAATTATTACATAAAAAAAGAAGATGAAATAAAGGTAGTACACAGTCGACAACTAAAAAATAATAAGTGGATAATTTATTTTAAAGCTACAGGTTCGACATATCAAAAAATTGTAAATCAAGAAGTTAACATTGGGTGGTCATCAAGAAAAATAATGGAAGATCTAAACATTATGAAATGTTTCAATTGTAAGCAATATAACCACAAAACAAGAGACTGCAAAAACCTTGTCGTGTGTTCAGATTGTGCAGGAAATCACAGAACCAATTGCTGTAAAAATACAAAAGATGCAAAAAAATGTACAAACTGCTTACACATTACAACAAAATTTAACATTGTAGATAGAGACATACATCATTCAGCAGATAGCGAACAATGCCCTACTTATTTAATAAGAGTACAAATCACTCGTGAACAAAGAAACTATAGAATAGAAAGTTTATGAATCAATTTATAAGAGACTATGATGGTGTTAGAATTAAAACAAAAATCATAAACAATATCGAAAACTATCAACGCAACTTAGATTATAAAGGTAAGAATAGATTCTTAAGTATACTACACCAAAATATTCGTAGCATAACAAAAAATTTTGATGAGTTTCTTGTATTTTTAAGTCAGTTCAAAAGCAATTTTGATATTATAGTGTTAACAAAAACATGGAATATGGAATATGAATTAATTTATAACCAGAGCCATTTTAACCAAAATGACGGTGTGGTAGTATACATCAAAAGTAAATTCAATCAAAAAACAGTAATAGTTCAAAAAAACACTACCAACATTATTGACATCAATATTAGGCATCAAAATAAAACTATTAACATTGCAGCAATATATAGACCACCTTCAACTTGCATCAGTCAATTCATAGATGATGTATATCAGTATTTAATAGCATCCAAAAATGTAGATTATAAGTTTATGGTAGGATATATTAATATAGATATTTTAGCTGACAATGATTCGAGTAATGAATATCTTAATGTTCTTAGTGAACAAGGATTTGAATCATTAATAAATAACTATACAAGAATCGACAAGCAATCCAGGACTTGTATTGACCACATCTTTGTGAAAAGCAACTATGAATTAGAAAACTTCGACCCAGCAATACTACAAACAAATTTAACTGACCAATTCACTACATTAAACATTCTTTACATTACTGAAGAAAATGGGAGATGTAAACCTTGCCCTAAATTCATAAGCAGACTTAACAAAGCAAAGTGTGAAACCAAGCTAAAGAAATACATATCACTAGAAAAAATTATGAGTATGAACGTGGACGATGCGACAAATCATTTCATTGAGCAAATACAACACGCCATCACTGAATCAACAACACGGGTAAAGATGAAAAAAAGTGAAATAAAACGAAAAGAATGGATCACAGAAGGACTAGTCAACGCAACTATTACTAAACAAGCACTTTATAATGTAAAGTACAGTTACTACAGAGAAAAAATAGATAAATACTGCAAAAATTTATGGAACACTGTTAACAGAATAGTACAAAAAAGGAAAAACATCAAGGATATCAAAGAAATTATAACCGCAACTGGACAAAAACTAACTTCAGAAGCCCAAATTGCATGCGAACTAAATATGCACTTTACCAAAACAGTACAAAAGTTGGCAAATAAGATCAACAAAGTTTCAGATAAAATCAAATTTGAAACAGAAAGAAACCCTAATACAATATTCCTACGTCCAACCAACGAAAACGAAGTCATAAAGTATATAACGGAGCTAAAGGAAAATAAAGCGCCAGGGATCGACGGCATCACACCAAAAATAATTAAAAACATTAAACATATAATAACACCAGCATTAACAACAATAATCAACAAAATATTGGAATCCGGAAAATGCCCAGACGCATTCAAAAAGGCAGTAATTATACCCATACATAAAGATGGCGACAAAAATAATCCAGAAAATTATAGACCAATTTCACTAATATCAAGTATAAGTAAAATATTCGAAAAAAATCTTAAAAGACAGACTAACAAATTTTCTAAATAAGTACAATTTAATATCCTCAAATCAATATGGATTCCGTGAGAACAAATCAACACAAGATGCACTAATTGAATTAGTAAGCAGAATACAAAATTCCTTGGACACAAACCAACGATCCCTTTGCATATTTATAGATTTAGCAAAAGCGTTTGACACGGTCAACCACGAGCAACTATTGAAATGCCTAGAATGCCTGGGAGTAAGGGGAATTGCACATAAATTAATAAAAAGCTATCTCCATAATAGAAAACAATGTGTCAAAATAGGCGACAAAATCAGTGATATGACGACAGTCGAATGTGGAGTACCACAAGGAACTGTACTTGGTCCAATTCTTTTCACAGTTTATGTAAATGATATCTTTAAATTACAATCGACTGGAGAAATTATTGCCTTTGCAGACGACACAGCCATTTTCTATGCAGACGCAACATGGGAAGAATTAAAAAGAAAAACAAAAAAGGATCTAAAAATGATCAAAAACTGGTTTGACAAAAAGCTACTAACAGTTAACTACAACAAAACTAAGTACATTGCCTTTACTTGCCGTAACTACAACTTGCCAACATTTAACAAGCTATGCATACATGATTACAATGGATCCAGTATAACAGTAGAACAAGCAGACCACACAAAGTACCTAGGAATATATATCGACAAACATCTAAAATAGGACGTCCACACCAACAAATTAATAAGTAAATTAAGAGGGATCTTATACAAATTCCGAATTATTAAAAAAATATTGCACTTGAAAACTTAAAAATAATATACCATGCTCTTGTACAGTCTATTATTCAGTATGGAATTATTGCTTGGGGCTCAGCAGCATATAAATACCTAAAGAATGTAGAGATAGTACAAAAAAGATTTATTAGAATACTATACAACAAACACTGGAGACACCCAACGGAATTGTTATTTAATGAAACCGATATATTTAGTATTAAAAAATTGTATTTCTACAACCTGGCCACTTATCAGTACAACAATAAACACCTACTGCGTACAACAGAACATAAGTATAACACAAAAAGCAGGGAAAATGATGAAAACATTATAACTAGAACAAGTAAACAAATAGGTCTAAGATCACATTCTGTTTTAGGTCCAAGAATATTTAATGTATTGCCGATAGAAATCAGGAATAGTAGTAATGTAGTAATTTTTAAAAATAAATGTAAAGAGTGGATAAACCAAAGCAGTAACTACATAAATGATATACTTGAAAAGTACTAGTGCAATAAGAAACAAAAGAATAAATAAGAATTTAATAATAAATTACTAAAGTATAGAAAATGATGATAGTAGGTAAATATTAATTAAGGTAAGTTCAATAAGTATTAATATTAAAAAAATCCGCGCACAAGCATTGCTTTAGCGGATAAATTCTGTTTATTTGAGGCTTGAACTATGTAAAATATTATTATATTCCTAGATAAAAATGTGTAGATTTAGATAAGTATAGTAAGATAGTTAGGAAATTGTACCTACTTACGCAAATGTACGTTTAAGTAACTCAATAAACCAATTATTATTATTCTTATATTATATATTTAACCACATCCAGTTAAAGGGCTAATAGAAGTTTATCTAAAGCACAGTCATAAGCAGGGTTCCATTAAAAATAATGAGCTTGATAAAAACTTGTATATTTAGATAATTTAAAAAATATTTAAGTTTAATAGAGTATCTTTGACAAGCTATATATTGAAATTTCAGATTTATTCTAATTTTACTACTCGAAATGCAAATAATCTACCAACTTAAAAGTATTGTATATTATTAATAAATATGTATAAGTACCGGTTTTAACCAGATTCGATCAAATGTTGCTTAAAACGTGATATCCAGGGGACATAATAGATTGAATTTTAATTCTGCACTGTATGAATAGAATACGAGCATACTTCGAATGTTTGCATAATTAATACGTAAATGTAATGCGGTAATAAGCAAAATGCTTTAACATTTCATGCAGGTGCGCTATGTAGTTACTAAACACTTCTATTGTTGTTAGATGCAAAACCAATGCACGTGACTGTAACGTGCATGTAAAGAACAATAATGCAAAGTATGTGCTGACTGTTCGAGTTCGTTCAATTGAAATGGGCTATTATTATGTGCTTTTATTACTTATAACTCAATTGCTCCCTCTTTTTAAAAAGACAAATTAATTATGGCCGTATTCTTCGTATTTGGTCTAAGCAGAGGCTAGTTAGACAAGATTAAAATATTAAGCTTAGCTTTAGGTCTGCTACTATGCATCGTTAAACTCATGAGTAAAGTTTAGCTAAGCGTTAAATGAATCTGGCAATGCTGCAACATATGATCAATTTTAAACCTAAATTGTAAACTTAAAGGTTATTTTATGTTAACTGTACACTTCACCAATATCACTTACTATAGTGTTACTATAATAATAAATACATATCGTTTTTAATTGTTGGCAGTTAATAACAATGAATAAACCAACCAAAGTGCCTAATTTTTAAAATTCAGAACAGGTCCATTGGCAGATAAATACGCATATATATTTTATTGCGAGCTACTATTAGGCAACCCGTCAAACACACAGCGCCGTAAGTAACGTATATACTACAGAAGCCTAGATTCTCTAGAATTATACTGGAGAATGAGTCATCTTTTTAATTCAGGGGTATATATAAGATCGCTAATAAATGTAAGAGTTTAGTCTATATCCGAATGTCGAATATAAATTATGTGTAAAGTTAAACAGTGGAGCTTTTGGAAGTTCAAGCGTAAACATAAATGTTATATGATGTGAACGTGTCTAATGTACATGCAGCTTGTAGAATACATAAATAGACAAAAGTGTAATAAATAAATTATAGAAGTGTTTAGTGTTGCTAAGAAGACTTATAGTTAAGGAACTAGTTTAAGAAGATATTAGTGCTTGTAACTTCATTAGTGTGATAGTGCTTCATTGTTAATTGGACTGAAAACATCTATAAATAAGGCATATACTGTTAATTAGACTTGTGAGCAGTGAGTAATAAAGACCTTTGTTATTACTTGTTTTAAATTATATATATATATATAAATAAATTGCCGTGGATTTTACAAAAAAACATACAAGTCCAACGTTGGGCCATCATAAATTACCGTGGATCTTACAAAAAAACATTAGAGCCCCAACGTTAGGCCGTATAAATTGCCGTGGAACTTAGCTTTGGACCTCGCCAGTTTTCAAAACATTATTAATTTTCAAAACTATAAAAATTTCACAAAATTTCCTTAACCGGATTCTGCTTCATCAAATTTAATTTCTTCAGCAGCTTTCCTGGCTAGCTCAGCTGTGCCTCTTCTCGTATACCTAAATTTACTATCATTCTCATAACCGTTCACACACCATTCAATAAAATCACAAAATAATACAACAATCATACAATATTTATTTACCGCTATTTACAAATAATAATTCATAGTTATGTACAGTTCGGTGCCCTAGTTACACCTCAATAAATACTATCTTTGTAAAGTCCTTGTTTTTAAAATGGTAATCTCAAACACATTTAATGCAACGGGAGTAAATGGGCCCCAAATAATACCTTATCTTTATTTATTACTGCACACTGGAGTATGGTGAGCTCATGATAACCCAGTTTATTAATGTATGCTTTCCACTTTGCATACTATTACTACAAACTTAAAAAAAACCCATGTACTCTTAACAATTAAATTTAAATTTATCAAGAAATTCAATAAGCTTTACGTACACCGTTTGTTTTATATTCCAAATACCATAATAAGAGTCAGTTATACGTATCTCTTTCAATACGTTAAATTACCAAAATAACCATCAAAGTTCACTCACACATCACAAATAATTTCAACAGTGTATCAAAAAAAAACCAGCAAATTCAAATGCGTTATCTGAAAAAGCTTCAAAATTCCATCTCTATTGAAGATGCTTTGTATTCCTGAACCCCTCGGCTCCGTGATTATGCGCGCTGCTCCATCAGATATTTATAGATAAAACCCAATCTAAGCTGAGCTTCGTTCTACCCATTCAATATCAATTCCAACATCCAAATCTATTTATATTACACTTGTTTACTACTGTATTATTAATTTACGAGCTTATTAAAGTATTCGTGGACCTCAGTTAAATTTAAATTACTCGCCACTATTCGCGTTACTAACTATAAGACCACTAATAATTTAATACTATTTTACTGAATTTTACAAATTTTTAATACTCACAAGCCTCGTCAGTTAATTATTATACGTCGTTAAGCGATGCAAAATTAAAGAGAGCTTTATTAATTTTCTTCCCGTATTTATACAATAAAACCAGGCCCCTCTTGACCACACTTTACTTGAAATTCTTAATCGAAAATAAAATTTCCGCAAATTTTGTATAACCGTTTTAAAACTTCCAGAAATATTCCCTTGTCAACACGCTATATCATCCAAACTATCGCTTCCACCTGTCGCGTGTTCATCCGTTGTAAAACTAACTATTTCGACCAATGACCTAGCCTTATGACGACATAAAACTCCGCCTGTAATATCTTTATTCCTCTCTTATGCATATTTGATGTCGCATTCTAACCTTGCTTGAGTTGTAAATAATCGATATTGCTGCCCGCGTCTTATGGACTCCACGTGGATCGAATCCGTGCGTACTCAATCGAATGCTTTTGTACCCTTCTCATTCTGTGGCATATTATTGATTGTGCATCCCTTTTGCTCTTTTAGAAACTTTTGTTAGCGTTTATGCGAAACCACCGACGATTCAACAATATTTCCTTGAATCTCGCCTTGTTATGCTTACAAAAAAGCAGAAGATGACCTATCCAACATGCAGGTGTGCTCAATTACTGATCGTTTAAAATAACACTTCTCGGAGCTTACATTTTGTTACGTGCCATTGCCACTTAAACAGTGTTAGTAGTTTAGTTTTTAATGTACGGAAGTTTTCCCGCCATAATTTTCAAATACGCGAGACGCGGGAACCTTTTTAAATAGACTAGGCGGAGCTTCCGGCACGAAATAGTAGTGAGTTTGCGCCGTGTGTTTATCCTTATAGGGGTATACCAATACTAGACAAGGAGTTGTGGGGACGCGCTGGATCGTGGGCATTTTGCCTTTGATCGTGAAGTTATGTGCGCGTGATTGTTGGGTAACGTATCTTAGGGTCTACCTATGTAGAAATCCCTTCTCTAATTACCTTTTGTTGTCTACCTCTACCTTCTTCCTGTCAAACCTTACATAGGTACAAATCTGCGCCACCGAAGGGCCTACCGACCTCCACATCTGTAGATGGAGAGACCCATGTTTACCGCCGCTAGCCGAGCCGAGCTGTTCCTTACGCATCATCTCTAATTCCGCCGGGAGAAGCCCGAGGACTTCAGAGAAGCGAACTGTAACGCAATCCCGCCGGATACCGGATCTCTTATGTAAGTAACCTTTTGTTTATTTGGTGTTAAAATGACTCTCGTTTATCGTTAATTGTTTAATTTTTATATTGCAAATTATTGTGTAATATCGATGACATCACCAGTGTTGACGCGCCGAAATCCGTATAAGAGTCGGCGCTGCCAACGGTGATAGTGTCTCTTATACCATGCTACCGGTGTAGTAAATATCGAACTTTTAAATTTTAATTACCGTTGCGTGTAACAATTTCATGGTATTCTATACAACAGATGTCTGTTTGTTCGTTACGAAAGCTTTTCGCCGTGGGATTATTGATTTTACATGCTCTGTAATTACATTACCTTGTAATCCCTAATTATAACAATACGTCAATACTTGTTAATTTAAATTAAATAAATGAACTAAGTTTTGCGCGTAAATATTATGTTCCTTTCTCTATACAGAGTGTTTTGAAATTGCATTGTTTATAGCTAAATATATAACATACTATATAATATATATATATATATCCACTATCAATATATATATATATATATATATATATATATATATATATATATGCTGTGAAACCCCCTTTGAATGAGGGAACTGGCCCTTAAAAAAAAACATTCGAGCCCCACAGATTGGGCGTCATGAATGCTGTGATACCACCAAAATCCTGGTACTCCGCTTTTCGAATCGAGCCCCACAGATTGGGCGTCAAGAATGCTGTGAAACCTCTTGAATTACCTGGTGTGTTGAATTTCCTCTGTTAATCGCCTCGGCTGCCCCTCTAGATAGCTTTCATCCTCATACATAAAAAAAACAAACACATTCCTACCACAAACATCAACGTCAACTCTATTTACATCAATATTCACAATACATTAAAATTTCAAAATTAATATTCAGCATAAATTTTAATATCAGAAAATTTCAAAATTAAATTTATCATCATTTTAATGTGCATCCAGAATTAAAGTCCTTGTAGGATGCCTACTAATTACTATAACAATATATGAAGAGTACAAAGGGAGCATCTACCACCCCTTTACGTTAATTAACCAGGTTCGTCTAATTGAGCTCAAAGACATACCCATATTTTTATCATAATCCAGAACATCAATACTAAATACCCATTTCTACTTAAACAAGCAAATTTCACCTTAAAATTAAAATATTATTGTTAGTACAATTTCACTACTGTCCATTTTAAATAAACAAATTAGAAAGTTATTCAACACACACCAAAATCTCAAAGTTCAAACAAAATAGTATAATTTACCTGAAGGTTACTTGCACTCGTAGCTTCAATGTACATCATCCCTTTTGTTAATCACACCATTCCAACTGGGTTATATTTACGGCTTCTGATTCTCAACGCTTTAAAAATTTTCTCCATCACCATTTATTTAAAGTTGTTTCAGGGCTTTTCCGGAACTCCTCTGTGTGTATCTGACCCTTGTTTCGTGGATCCAGACACGTTTATGCACCATTTAAGTATTAATACCCCCGAAAAATAACAAAGAAATTCATACTTCTTTCACCAAGATACGCCAAAACTGCCTACTTTTGTGTATTTATTTGTCATAGTAAATTTTACCAATTGGTACAGTGATACTAAATTTTATTACCTTGTATCTAAGTGCACTCAAGTACATTCATGTTGGCACGTAAATAACAAACTGTTTTAAATCACCAAAATATACGAGCAAACTTTAAATTATTCTATCAAACTAAAATGCACTGTTTAACGTCTTGAATCAAGTCGCGGATGTAAGAGCTTTTAACGCATCGAATAGTCAAAAGTCTAAGAGAGAGCTTGTTTATATTCACCTCGGTATATATAGCAAAAGCCTGTCTGTCGGTCTGTTCCCCAAAACGGGTAATTCTAAAGAATTTCTCATGCCATGTTCCCAGTCCGTCGCTCGCGCGTCGGTTTTTACGAATTTTTCACTCGCCCCATTTAAATCTCAGAAATTCTCACACGGCACGCAAACATGTCCGAGAAAAACTAATTAATTTTGTACAGAAATCGTTGTTTCTACCTCTGATATTTGCATCCTATTTTCAACCAATTGTGACCCTCGTGACGTTGCTTAAATCACGCCTTTTACTATATGTGTCTTTGCTTGACGCATTTCTCTTTCCTTTTCTAACCTGTTCGTATTGGTGCAAATTGATATTCTTTATTATCGATTATATTTTAGTCCATGTGGACTATCTGGGTTAAATAACCCCGTATCGCACCTTCTCGTGAATATTAAGCCCCGGTTTCTCCAAGATTCTTTGTAAACATTTGTTATCTACACAATTTTCGCCGTACGTGATATTTAAACTACGCAGGTGTTCAAAATAATATTAATTCTCAGAGCTTTATTTTCTGGTATTATAATCTTGGATTTTCACCGACTTTTATGCTTATTATTAATAATGGTTTAATTAACTCCAATTAAAATTGACTTCTATCCTTTCATATTTAGCGAATACAAGTTAAATATTAATTATTATGTGTACACTCTGTTTAATACCGGTTACTTAAAATAGGGTTAATTAATATAAATTTTGCACGTAATTTCCATTTGTTTAGGAATAATTACATTACACGCAGAGCTTTTTAATACTGCTTCTTTTGATATAAAGCGTCTTTTACATGGTTTAAATTTCTTATTTTTACTGAAACGACCGAATTTATTTATGCTTCAAGGTTTTAATAAAGCGTATTATTTAATAAAATTCCTTATACACGGTGATTAAAATTATTTGATGTGATTATTTAATTTTCTACCCTGGTCTAAATATGAGTATTTTCCCCCTATTTGAATACAAATAATCCCACTTATTTGAATGCAAATATTAAGCATTTAGCCCAAAAAAAAATTACAAAAAAAATTGCCTATCACTCTCTACCCTTATCTATCTAACTTACCTACCTTATCTCCAATTCAAAAAAATATTTACACCTATCCTATATCCCTATCCTATTCCTAACTCTCACCTAATTCTATAAACTGAAATTATCCCTAACTTCATCCTACTTATCCATCTTATCCTATATACATCCTATATACCTATCCTATTCCTAACTTTTAACTAATCTTCACTATACTTTACTTCCCCCTAACTAATTCTATATACCTATCCTACTCTTACTCTATTCCTAACTCTCCACTAATCTTCTATGAAATATCTACACTTAACCTATCTTATTTTCTTCCTACATTTACTCTTTATTCTCATTCTAAACCTATTCCTAATTATCTCCCATATTTATCCTATACCTAGCTTTATTTTCTATAAACATCTACTTCTACTCTTCGATATACACCTATATCTACTCTCTATTCTATTCTTATTCCTATATCTATACTAAAATTCACCTATCTCTATCCTTTGTTCATCAAGTTATTTAAATCTAACTCTCTTCTTGACCCTCCAAGTCTTTCGTCTAACTATCCTAATACTCTTCATCCCTATTTCTCCCCCTTCTATATCTATACTTAACATCCCTGTTCTCTCACATACAATAAACTTATCATCCCTATTATCCTTACTCTTAAATATTACTTCTTCTTCAGTCCCTACACTTGCCTGTTTCTCATTTATCATTGTGTCCCTTTCTGCCGACAAACCAAACGATACTACTTTACAATTCTCGATTTTTCTCTCTACGGAAAATCCTACGTACCTTCTAGAATTCTTGTGTAATGGAATCCGCCAGAATGAATTCCTTAAATCTACTTTATTAAAAACAAACTTGCCACTTAACCTCGTCAAAAATATTTCTGCCTTCACCTGCTCCCGATATGCTGCTGTTGCTTCTACCCCCACTAATTCTGCATGTTTTTGTACTAAAGCTTGAACCTCTACTATCCTATCCTCTGGACATCTTATTGTGTTGATCTGTTTTACTTCATCATCCTCTACCTCTACTACATTAATATTCAACCCCGTGTCATCCTCTGTGACTTCATAACTGCCCTTCCATGGCACTACCCTATCCTTAATCCTTATTACCTTCCTTTCCATATCTATCAAAACCCCTAACTTCATCATACAGTCAACACCTAAAATGCTCTGAAACTTCAGTCCAGGTACAATTACAAACTCCTGTTCACAGCTAAAACCTCCTATATCTATCCTAAGCACCACAACACTATTTACTACAGCAAACTTCTTTTATTTGGAGCTACTAAATGGCTACGCTTTATAGGCATAATTCTATCACAAACCTTATCCCTAATTTTGCTGACGAATTCCTCCGATATTAAACTCGCCTCTGCCCCTGTATCAAGTAATACTTCTACATTATTCTCAAAATTTCTAAATTAATAATTGGCAAACATAATTTTCCTCAGTTTCTGGCTCTACTTCCTCCTCAATTTTGAAAAATTCACGTGGATGTTCATATACATTTACACTGAAATCTAGTGGTCTGTCGCGTTCTAAAAATCCTGTCCAGGTCTGTTTTCCCTACTCGGTCCTGGTCTAGCCGTCACCTCAGCGTACGTCCTAGGCGTTTCCACTCGTTCCGTGTCTGTATTAGCAGTCCCGCTCATGTCTGGTGAACTATTCATTCTGGTAGGTCCCGGTCTCTGTGCAGGTCCCCTTCCTAAACTATTACTCCTAACGTATGGTCGTCTCTGTTCCCAATTCTGTCGCTGGTATCCGTAATTATTCCCCTTCTAGCATAGTTGTCCCGTCTATTGTCAAACCTAACTGTGTTGATCTGTCTTTCCCTGTTTTCCCGAGGTCGTCCACTACTTACGTCGTCGTACCTCTGCAGGTATTCCAAAACATTTCTCTGTCCACTATGTTCTGTAGTGCTACGTGCTGTCTTATGTCTACCTCGAAGTGTCGTGATAAATACTTAATAATTTGTCGGTCCGTCAGTGGTGGGTTCAGTTGCTTTGCTATGCTATACTTGCGTATAGCATATTGCTCTACTTCCTGAAAATTCTCCCTTAAATTTCCTGTGATTAAGTCGTCTCGTACCTGATCTTGTCTGTGGTCACTCCAGTAGTGCTTTAGAAATTTGTTTTCAAAGTCCTGATACGTGTCTATGTCCTGTCCTACTAAATTGTACCACGCTTCCGCATTGTCTTTAATAAAGCCTTTATCGTATTTAGTTTAGTCTGTTCGTCAAATAAATTTCCCACTAGATTTCTTACGCTATTAATAAAAATTTGTGGATTTACCCTGTTATCGCCATAAAACTTCATGTGTTGGTCCAACGATACTCCACCTGTAGAAAATCTGGGACCATCCCCCGTTAAATTTGACATGTTGTATTTGATACTACTAACTTCGCGTTCTACCCTGCCTAACTGATCCCTACATGAGTCTGTCACTTCAGTCATTTTATATTAATCTCTTCTTCACAGAACATGCGTACTTCGGACTTTAAATGTCCCATTTCCTGTCGAAGACCTGTAATATCACGCTCATTTTTTTCAACCCTGTTTTCAACTTCCCCCAGTTTCACGGTAAGACTATTTTTAAATTCTGTAAATTCTCTCGTCGATTTTTCTATTTTATTCTCTAATTCCTGATTTAATTGGTCAAATTTCCGATTTGAGTCCTCTCTCGCTCTATTCGATTCATCGCTTAGCAGTTCTAATTTTCTGTTAGACTCCTCCATCGCTCTATTCGATTCTTCCCTAGCTAATCGCATTTCCTCTAACATTCTCATCATTAACTCATTTCCTGTTTCTCCTGATTCCGTCCTCGACTGATCTCTACTGCCTCCAGCTTCTTCCATTTTCGAAATTTTCTCACACAGTGCACTATCGTCACTTCCAATTTCCACTCCTTGACTCCTTAACCACTCCTTTCTCTGCATACGTTCAAATCACTCACACACTCTAAAATACTCCTAAATTTATACACACACAAAACTCTCTCTCAGATCGCCAGTTTCCTGGAATAAAATCACAAAAATTTTATTTGGAACTCGAGCCTCACTTTTGGGTCGCCAAGAATGCTGTGAAACCCCCTTTGAATGCGGGAACTGGCCCTTAAAAAAAAACATTCGAGCCCCACAGATTGGGCGTCAAGAATGCTGTGATACCACCAAAATCCTGGTACTCCGCTTTTCGAATCGAGCCCCACAGATTGGGCGTCAAGAATGCTGTGAAACCTCTTGAATTACCTGGTGTGTTGATTTTCCTCTGTTAATCGCCTCGGCTGCCCCTCTAGATAGCTTTCATCCTCATACATAAAAAAAACAAACACATTCCTACCACAAACATCAACGTCAACTCTATTTACATCAATATTCACAATACATTAAAATTTCAAAATTAATATTCAGCATAAAGTTTAATATCAGAAAATTTCAAAATTAAATTTATCATCATTTTAATGTGCATCCAGAATTAAAGTCCTTGTAGGATGCCTACTAATTACTATAACAATATATGCAGAGTACAAAGGAGCATCTACCACCCTTTACGTTAATTAACCAGGTTCGTCTAATTGAGCTCAAAGACATACCCATATTTTTATCATAATCCAGAACATCAATACTAAATACCCTTTCTACTTAAACAAGCAAATTTCACCTTAAAATTAAAATATTATTGTTAGTACAATTTCACTACTGTCCATTTTAAATAAACAAATTAGAAAGTTATTCAACACACACCAAAATCTCAAAGTTCAAACAAAATAGTATAATTTACCTGAAGGTTACTTGCACTCGTAGCTTCAATGTACATCGTCCCTTTTGTTAATCACACCATTCCAACTGGGTTATATTTACGGCTTCTGATTCTCAACGCTTTAAAATTTTCTCCATCACCATTTATTTAAAGTTGTTTCAGGGCTTTTCCGGAACTCCTCTGTGTGTATCTGACCCTTGTTTCGTGGATCCAGACACGTTTATGCACCATTTAAGTATTAATACCCCCGAAAAATAACAAAGAAATTCATACTTCTTTCACCAAGATACGCCAAAACTGCCTACTTTTGTGTATTTATTTGTCATAGTAAATTTTACCAATTGGTACAGTGATACTAAATTTTATTACCTTGTATCTAAGTGCACTCAAGTACATTCATGTTGGCACGTAAATAACAAACTGTTTTAAATCACCAAAATATACGAGCAAACTTTAAATTATTCTATCAAACTAAAATGCACTGTTTAACGTCTTGAATCAAGTCGCGGATGTAAGAGCTTTTAACGCATCGAATAGTCAAAAGTCTAAGAGAGAGCTTGTTTATATTCACCTCGGTATATATAGCAAAAAGCCTGTCTGTCGGTCTGTTCCCCAAAACGGGTAATTCTAAAGAATTTCTCATGCCATGTTCCCAGTCCGTCGCTCGCGCGTCGGTTTTTACGAATTTTTCACTCGCCCCATTTAAATCTCAGAAATTCTCACACGGCACGCAAACATGTCCGAGAAAAACTAATTAATTTTGTACAGAAATCGTTGTTTCTACCTCTGATATTTGCATCCTATTTTCAACCAATTGTGACCCTCGTGACGTTGCTTAAATCACGCCTTTACTATATGTGTCTTTGCTTGACGCATTTTCTCTTTCCTTTTCTAACCTGTTCGTATTGGTGCAAATTGATATTCTTTATTATCGATTATATTTTAGTCCATGTGGACTATCTGGGTTAAATAACCCCGTATCGCACCTTCTTCGTGAATATTAAGCCCGGTTTCTCCAAGATTCTTTGTAAACATTTGTTATCTACACAATTTTCGCCGTACGTGATATTTAAACTACGCAGGTGTTCAAAATAATATTAATTCTCAGAGCTTTATTTTCTGGTATTATAATCTTGGATTTTCACCGACTTTTATGCTTATTATTAATAATGGTTTAATTAACTCCAATTAAAATTGACTTCTATCCTTTCATATTTAGCGAATACAAGTTAAATATTAATTATTATGTGTACACTCTGTTTAATACCGGTTACTTAAAATAGGGTTAATTAATATAAATTTTGCACGTAATTTCCATTTGTTTAGGAATAATTACATTACACGCAGAGCGTTTTAATACTGCTTCTTTTGATATAAAGCGTCTTTTACATGGTTTAAATTTCTTATTTTTACTGAAACGACCGAATTTATTTATGCTTCAAGGTTTTAATAAAGCGTATTATTTAATAAAATTCCTTATACACGGTGATTAAAATTATTTGATGTGATTATTTAATTTTCTACCCTGGTCTAAATATGAGTAATATATATATATATATATATATATATATATATATATTAGAAGATAAAAAAAAGGTCGCGCCTCTATATCTACAAAAAAAAGCCTGGCAAGGTATTGAATTAGAGTTTATTGCGTCTTCGACTATCTTGGATCTGATCCCTGGGATTAAAACCCCAATTAAATAACTACTAACTAGAATAAGCTTTATTATAATATCGGACACACCTTTTGTGTTTTTGATTAACAATGACATAGTATGCTTACTTTTAGGTTAAGTACAAAAACATACTGAAATTTGGTGTTGCCATTCCTGCCATCCTTGCAGACACACTGGCGTTTTCCACTGAATCCTTCCTCCTAGTATCAACATTACACACAAAATTTGGTACTATTACTGTGCTGCCTTCGACCCATCAGTATTTCTGCTGGTGACTCCCCAGTAGTGCTATGAAGTGCCACATATTGCGTTATTAGGTAGCGTGCTATTTTTAAAGGACTGTCATTCTCATTTTCTCAAGAATTCTTGGAAGTCACTTGACGTGAATGTGCTTCCATTATCTGAAACACAAACATCCGGCACACCGTGTGTAGCAAATAATTCTCTCAGAACTTTTATTGCCGCAACTGCAGAGGTTGTAGGGCCTTGCCTGACCTCTAACAATTTTGTGTAAAAGTCTATTACAATGAGAAAATAGTTTCCTTCTATTGGCCCTGCAAAGTCAAGATGCAATCGAGTTCACGAAGCTCGAGCCCATTCCCAAGGGTGAATAGGAGCTTTGCTCGGCATGTTTTGTGACCCCTGGCACTCTGTACAATTGTTCACAACTTTTTCAATATGTTTGTTAAGGTTGGCCACCAGATGTATGAGCGGGCCAGTCCCTTCATTTTTACAATACCCGGATGTGAAGGATGTAAAATATTTTGTATCCTTTTCGTCCCTTCTGGTGGGATTATCACCCGTGCACCCCATAAGAGACAATCTTGGTAGCACGTGATTTCATGCCCGCCGTTGTAAATAAGGTAAGAATTCAGCTGAGATCTTTCCATTATTTTCAGGCCAGCCTCTCCAGACCCAGTATAGTACTTTGGACAAAATTGGGTCACTTTTTGTTTCGGATGCAATTTCTTTGGCCCACAACATTTTTTCAGGAATATTTTCCAACATCAGGAGATCGTCTGACATTGGTAATTCTATATTGGTGCCTTCGAGAGTTAAAATGCTCAAAGCGTCTGCATTACCGATCATTCTCCCCGCAGTGTATTGTAAGTCGTAGTCATAAGCATCTAATAAAATAGTCCAGCGTAACATACGGGGTGAAAGAACTTCTGGAATTGCTTTATTTGATCCAAAAATTTCCAAAAGTGGTTTGTGGTATGTTCTTATGGTTATACGCCTTCCATATGCATAGTCGTGAAATTTCTTCACTCCTGTAACTTGTGCAAAGCTTCACAATCTATTTGAGCCAAATTTCTTTCTGAGGAAGATAGTGTTCGTGAGTAAAATGCTATTGGAGTTTCACTGCCCTTGGCATTCGGTTGGCTAAGTACGCATCCCACTCCATAAGGGTTTGCATCACATGTAAGTATTAATTGCTTTTTTTCGTTGTAATGTCCAAGTATAGGTTCACTTAAAATAAAATCTTTAAGTTTATTAAAAGCACTATCTTGTTCCGAACCCCATTTGAAACCCACCTCTTTATGCAAAAGCTTGGGTAAAGGTTCTGTCAATGAGGCTTTGTCTTTTAGAAATACATGGTAAGAATTAATTAAAGCCCGGAACGCTTGTAGTTCCGTTTTGTTCGTAGGAACAAGTACCTTCAAAGTAGTCTTAACTTTACTGTCTGTCGGGCTTATACTTTAGACACTAATCTCGAACCCCAAAAAAGTTATTTTTTTAGCATAAAAAATGCACTTATCCTTTCTCAATTGTAACCGATCCTCACGAAACGTGTGAGTACTAAACGTATCTTAACATCCAAATCGTGTACAGAACTTCCAACTACTAGAATAGGACAATACCCCTGAAATTCCCGTTAATCTTAGATCCATCAACCGTTGAAAAATCTGTGGTGCAACCGAAACACCAAATTGTAAACGTTTGCACCTGAACGCCTCTCTATGGGTCATGATTGTTTAAGCACCTATTGTAGTTTGGTCTACACTTAACTGTAAGTATGTCTGAGCCATATCTAATTTCGCAACACATTTTTCACCTGCCAACGCAGCTAATATATGTTGCGTGACCGATAGCGGATAAGTCATCATCATTTTGTTTTCGACCTTACTTAAGGTCGGTTTGACGCAGCTCTAACTTTTTTTCTATTCTGTGCTAATCTAAAAAGTTCTAAATACCCTTCACAACCTACGTTTCTCTAATATAGCTTGGTCTAGGTCTTCCTATACTCTCCTATCTTTTTCTTATCTACCTGACTCTACGTAGATATTAGCAACCTGATGGTTGTTAAAGAACTCTAATATGTTTACATGATTCCCACTTATAAGAAAATGAAATATTACCAGGTTATCCCCTCAAAAAAAGGAAAAGTGTTAAATTATGTTATGGTAAGGCTTAAGTAACGAATCGCTGCCAACATGCCAGACTGCTAACTAATTGAGAGTTATGTCATGTGGTGACATTTAGTTAACTGATTTTTATTTGTTTTTGTTTTTGTTTTGTTTTCGAACTTACTTAAGGTCGGTTTGACGCCGCTCTAAATTCTTTTCTATTCTGAGCTAGTCTAAAAAGGTCTTCATACCTTTCCCAACCTAAATTTCTAATAATTTGGCTAATATCGCTTTGTCTAGGTCTTCCTACTCTATTTTTATTTGGAATTCTATAATCTAAGACCTTACTAAATAGTCCCCCATGTCTTAACTGGTGCCCTATCATTCTATCTCTCCTGACCTTTAACTGTTTCCACATACAGGGGTTCCTCGCCTATCCTTCTATAAACTTCCTCGTTAGTTACTCTATCTATCCAACTAATCTTTAACATTCTCCTATAACACCAAGTTTCAAAAGCTGCTATCTTTTTCTTATCTACCTCTTTAATTGTCCAAGTCTCACTACCATATAATAGAACGCTCCATACGTACGACTTTAAGAAACCTTTTCTGTTATCTAAACTAATACTATTAGCTATTAGTAAGTCTTTCTTTTTAAAAACATTTTTCTAGCTTGAGCTATTCTAGCTACTATATATATTCTTATGCTGCCCTCCTTCGCTTTTTATTTAATTATTTATTTAATTTTATATATGATATGAAAATATTTACTTTATGTTACGTGCTTTATCTACGTTTGGTTGGTTTATAAAACAAAACTGTATTAATATACCTCGACTATTTGAAAACTCGTCTTCCCAGGGTATCCACCTACTTACCGTGGGTTCAGTGGTAAGTAGATGTGCAATGCACCAACCAAACAGCACTACCTTTATTTTTGTACCTGCAATCTTTTACTTGTATATGCCAAATTTTTATATACAGATCCACGCAGCCTTGTGCCAAATTAATTAATATACCAATTTATGACTTTGACGTTCAAAACACACAGTACTCACCTATTTTACACTTCGCCGTCGGCCTCTATGAAAACTGGCTCAAAAATCTCACTCGCCGTATGCGTCTTTACAATGCGTGGCACTATCACTAGGAAAGATCTGCTGTCCAGACTCCAGGTTTCTTTTAATGAATTTTGATATCCCCAAATCTAAAATAAATATGACCAAATTTAGAATTTTGACTACCTTTTAATGTTACTTCCCCTGCGCTAATTTTCCTGATGTTGAATCTTCTTTACTCGTATTAATCCTCCTGCTACTCCAATGCTTTCCTTTTCCAAATTCCGCTCGTTCCAAATTCAATACTTCCTTTTTACTTAATCCGCTCGTTCCAAATCAATACTTTCTTTTTCTTTATCTGCTCTTTCCCAAATCACTGCTATCTTCTAATTACCATTCAATACCATTCTATCCATAATACCATATCCAAATCTATTCCATTAATATCGCCTTCAGTTTCAAAAATCCTATTCAATACCTTTCTGCCTTTATCAATCTCGTTCCAATATCCAACTATTTATTCCGCCTTTTTCAATCTCGCTTATCCACTCTTATCACTTTATTACTTCGTCGTTACTATTATTTAATTATTTCTCTCACTTATCAGTACTTTTCTGTATATCAATTAAACTCGTAAACTTTTCAAAAACATTTATTAACTCTTTATATTCAAAATATAGCGCAGTTTACAAAACACGTCTTTCTACCAAAAAATTTATAAATCGACCTCTTGTTTATCTTTTCCTAGGTGATTATTACAATTAAAATATGCCTACTCTTTAATACATTTTATACATTTTCCATCCAATAAAATCGTCCCAACAAGTTCGTGTCACTAATACCTTATAATCTTTCTTTTACACTTTTCTATTTTATCTAAATGTTCACTCATTGGTTCCTAATATCGCATAACCCTTTAATCATATTTGACCATGTTTTTCACTTATAATTTTGATATTACATGTTTGTCCAAAGGTTGATTCTAATAAAATAAGTGCCGAAATGTTTCACATATAAACCTGGATCTGTGTGGTGAATAGTGTAATTTCTATTGACGCATCCGGTTTCTCGATTAGCAAATGTACATTCTATGGCTCATTAATATACAACTCAGTGTAAATCCTTGAATACTGTGCTTTATCACGTCATCAAGTCATTGTCTTACGTCTTGGCACTTATACTTTGACTATTATACTCCAAATACTTTAACATTTTTAAAGTACGGCAAACATAAAATTTTCAGTTACGGGATCTGATATTTGTCTTTCTTTGACATACACTACCTTCAACAAATAACCTTTATAACCTTTTAGGCCTTCCTAACACTTCATTGGCCCCACTGGTTTTGAATAAAAGAGGAAATTTCGTCTGTTTTTATACTCTTTTCTTGGTGTGCATAATTTCTAGTTTTATTTAAAACCACTCCACGCATTTCTACATATTAATTATTACTCAATCCCTAATTTCATTTCTCTCACGTCTGTCTAACTACGCTATATAATAACTTACACTATAGAATAAAACAAATTTAAACTTTCCGTCGCATGAACTCTCATCATGCTAAACCCTCTTCTTGTACAATTTTATATGGATATAAATTTTCTAAGTGAAAACGCCCCCGACGTTCCTCTGTCATAGTATCTAATTCGAACGTATTTCCTTCAGCAAAAATACGCGTGATTTTGTACGGCCCTTCGTAAGGAAACATCAACTTCGCGCAAATGTTTCTTTCGCGGTTTGAAACCCTTAATCTTTTTACTACCACCATATCTCCTATTTCAAAAATCGTCCTCTTTTTAATCCTACTACGCCTTCGCTCGATGTCCCTACGCTGCATCCTTTCAATTCTACGCCTAACGCTACCCAACAACTCTGTGATGTTGTTGCACCTCGACTTCTTCCCTCTATGGCCTAGCTGGTATAATCTTTCTAATCAATGTTATCGGACATGTTTTTGTAACAGAACTCGGTACGCAATTCATAAAATTTTCAATCTGTGGCAGATATCTAACCCATCTATCGTGGTGCTCTTGCGTCGCCAACCGTAGATATTTTATGACCTCTCGTATAAAACGTTCGCATGGATTAGCTTTCGGATGCCGTATGCTGCTAAATGATACCTTAATATGTTCTCTATTTAACCCGTTTCTGAATCTTTGGTTATTGAAATATGTCGCGTTGTCTACCAAATTCCTATCCATTTTCCCAACCTGACTTCCAAATTCTCTAATTGACTGTAAAGCATGCACCGTGTTACTTCGTCTTGCCGGAAATAATTTAACAAATTTCGAAAAAACGTCCACCATTACCAATATGTGCCGATACCCCTGTTCACTAGTAATTAGGTTGCTCAAGTAATCAATAGCTACCAATTCTAACGGTCCACTCACGCTCACATTCATCGGTATGTTCTGTAACACCATGTTTTTGTCTTTCCCTAAAATGCAAATCTTACAACGATTAATACGTTCTTTAACCACCGTGATATCGTTTCTTGTATAAAATGCCTCTCTAAATACCAAAAATGTTTTTCTAATGCCTATATGTCCAAATTTTAGATGAATTTCGTCTATAATTTCCACAGCCGTGTCTCTGGATAACACTAACAGTTCTGCATCCCATATCCTTTTTACCACAAACTGGCCTTCCATTGTAAATCCACGGTACTCTTCCATATTTTCCCTCGTTAATTTCTCGCGTATCGAGCTCACCTCACTGTGCCTCTGCGTCTCCATAAGCTTGGCGTTTGTCCACCGACCAACATCCCTGAACTCCTGCAAAGCAACTAAACAATCCTTTACGTCTTCTTTATTCGCCTCTACCTGCTGTCTGCTTAGAAAATCCGCCGTCACATTTTCCTTTCCTGGTTTATGTTTAATTTCGAAATCGTACTCTTGCAATACTAGTGCCCACCTATACAACCTACTGTTCAAAAACTCCTTTTTCTTCATGAATGTTACAACCGTGTTGTCGGATCCTATCAAAAATTTCTTTCCTAGCAGGTAAAATCGTAACTTTTTTACTGCATACACTATCGCCAACATCTCCTTCTCTGCCGTCGCATATCTGGTTTCGCAGTCTTTTAACACTCTTGAAATAAATACAATTGTTACCTCAGCTCCGTCCTGGATTTGCACCAACTCAGCCCCAATAGCATATTTCGACGCATCCGTCCTCAAAATAAATTCCTCTTTGAAATTTGGATACTTTAACGACAACTCTTCATAAAACGCACGTTTTAAATCTTGAAACGCCTTCTCCCGTTCAGCAGTCCATTTCCATCTCTCGTTTTTCTTTAACAAACTCACCAACGGCACACACAACTCAGAATATCTCGGTATAAACCGTTTATAATAATTTAAAACCCCTAAAAATCCTCGCAATCCTCTTACATTCTTTGGTTGCGCAATATTTTTCAACTCGTCTAGCCTCTTATTACAAATTCTCATACCATGTTCACTAATTTCAAATCCTAAATACGTGACCTGGCTCTTAAACAATTCGCATTTCTCCACGTTCAACTTCAACCCTCCTTCGTCCAACCTTTGGATCACCTTTTCTAAATGCTCCATGTGTTTTTGCTCGTTCCTTGAAAAAATCAATAGATCATCCACATAGTGTGAACAGAAACATTCATACTCGTTGAACAGCTTCTGCATGGCCCTAACAAGTGCTGCTGAAGAAATACTTAACCCAAATGGAACTACAGAAAACATATAAATCTCCCCTTCAATACTAAACCCCGTAAACTTCTTACTATCTTCATGCAACGGAATCAACCAAAATGAATTTTTTAAATCTAACTTGCTAAAAATCTTTATCTCATACACCTTATATAACAAATTATCCAACCCTTGTGGTTGTTCGTGCTGCGCTTTCGTAATTGAATTCAACTTCCTCGCGTCCAAACAAATTCTTATATCTCTTTTGTTAGGTTTAAGTACAATAACTACCGGGTTCACATATGGAGTCTTCGCTGGTTCGATGATTCCCTCTTTTAACATTTTACTAATCTCGGCTTTAACCCTATTTCTAATTGCAAATGGAATTGGATACACCTTGGTACAAAATCCGCTGTCTTCCGTGACCTCTAACTTGTGCGTATATCGCTTCGCAAATCTCGGCTCTTCATTAAACAACCCTATAAACCTATTAAATAATTCCCCCAGCTTCTCTTTAATATCAATACTCACTTTTCCTATCTGTACATCATCAATTATTCTCGCAAACATATTACATAATCTCACTTCAACCTGTCTATAATTACTTGCCCTTTTCATTCCTAATCCTGACTTATCTATATCATTACCATCCCTATATTCCGAACTAACCGTAGGCACCACCCATAACTTATCTTTATCTAATATCCGAATCGACCTATCATTTCCATCTATATTCAATCCAAAATCCTCTATAAAATCCATTCCTAATATAAAATCTAGCTGCAACCCCTTTGTTATCAAGAACTCTGCATCTCCTGCCTTTTTATTCCCTACAAATATCGGTACACGGATGACCCTATAAATCGTCGTTAGCTTCTTGTTCATTGCCGACCATAAATTAACCCCATCGATTGTTTCTATTCGTCCTTTTAAAAATTCTGCATGTTTTATCACCACACTTTCATTTACCAGCGACAACTGTGAACCACTATCAACTAAAGCAACATATAAACAATCTCTTAATTTAATATTAATAAACAACAAATTCTTTTTATTAATGGTATAATTATTCAACAACAAATCACTTAAACTATAACATAAATCTACATCTAAACCTAACAACTCTGTCTTCCGAAAATTGAAGTTTTTTTTTGACTCGCTGGTGCCTCGTGTACTTGTACCACCTCGATCTTGTCCGTGTCCTTTGTCGCAGCGCTGGTCGTAATATGTTGGACGTTTATGTCCCTGTCAGTCCGGCTGTATCCGTCTCGCGTTCCGCCTCCCGTAATACGGCCGTCATCCTCGTTGTCGCCGTGCTGGTACCTAGTTTGTCCTTTGTATTCGTTTCCCCGGTATTCTCTATTGAAATACTGTCGTCTGTTTCCGTCGTGTCCCCAATAATTACGCTGTCCGTGGTTGAAACCTTCATGTCTGTAGCTAGGTCTGTGTTCGTTGTGGTATACGTGTCGTCGGTTTTCGTCCTTATAACCCCGGTTCTGCTCCCAGTAAGCTCCACGCGTCTTTGCCTCCAGTGCCTTCGCTAAGTCAAAATTTTGCATTACTCCTAAAAATTCTCGCAGGGTTTTTATGTTCTGTACTACAACCACCTTTGTCACCTCCGGTTCCATATGTCCCGCAAGTAGTAATACTATGTCGTCCTCGCCCAATTTCGGTGTCAGATGTTGTGCCTGGTTATATTTGTCTATCGCGTATTCTTCGCGTGATCCATTTATCTTACTGTAATGTCCTGTTATTAAGTTTGTTCTTATGTTTGTCTGGTGCGTGTTACTCCAAAATTGCTCAATGAACAGTCGTCTAAATTCCGCGTATGTGTCGTACTGTCTCCGTATGATGTTGTGCCATTTTTCCGCGTTACCCGTCAAAGTCGCCCCAACTATCTGTAATTTTGTCCGTTCGTTTTCTGTCTCCACGATTTCGTCTAATCTGTCCAAAAACCCCATCGGTTGTTCAGTCCGTCGTCCTTCAAATTTTGGTAGCGCGTCTCGGTTTAATTTAATCTGCTGTCCGTAGTCTAGTCCTCCGCGTCTCCTTTCTAGGTCGTCTAACTTGTCTTGTATATGTCTGACTTCGTTACCGACCCTGTTCTCCAATATCGTCACTTTGTCTTCAAGTTTTTCGTCCAGTTGCGTCCTAGCGTTAACATTTTCGTGTTGTAGTGTTTCTAGCGTTTGTCCTAAATTCCTGTAATTTGTCGTATGCTTTTTGTCACATGTTTGTATCTCAGTGTTTAAAGTCGTAAATCCGCTGATCATAGTCTCCTCGACTGCCTCCACACGTGTCTTTACTTCTGTTCGTATGTCCGTCCTTGTTGCGTTCAACTCTCCCTGAAATTGTACCCGTGTATTTTCAATCTTGTCGTCTACTCGGTCTACCTTTTCTTGTAGCTCAGTCTTTAGTTCGTCCTTTACATTTTGTATCGAAGTGAGTAAATAGTCCTGGGTGTCGTCTAATTTTGCCGTAAGTTCGGCGTGCGCCGTTCTAAACTCGTTTCTCAGATCCGTGTGTGACGTCTTTAGTTCCGTGTGCACCTCGGCAATTTTGTTAGTTAATTCCGTATGTGAAGTCTTAAAATCCGTCCGCGACTCTTCGATTTTGTTTGTTAATTCCGTTTGTGCTGTTTTTAACTCTGCAAGTGTCTTCAAATCGTCTTTCATACTCATCAGGAATCGCATAATATCCGGGCTTCCGGCGGTTTCTGCTACCTTGACCTCCTGTACCGTCGCCTGGTCCGTTTCCATGTTTATTTCCTCTGGATCATACTGCATCACCTCCGTTTCCTGGACATCTCCCCCTGCATCTAGCTCCTCGTCTTGTGCTATAAACTCTGCGTCAATTCCGTACATCCTTCCTGACCTCGTTATCCGTCTGGTGTCCGCGTCCGTCATCTCTGCTGCCTTTTTCAAACTCTTTTTTCCTGAAAACAATTTTTTTACCTACGGGCCCCACCTAATCTCGATGTCCCTTAATCTACCACTACTTCTGTCTATCTAGCCCCACGTTGGGCGCCACCTTCTTATGCTGCAACCCTTCGCTTTTTATTTAATTATTTATTTAATTTTATATGATATGAAAATGTTTACTTTATGTTACGTGCTTTATCTACGTTTGCTTGGTTTATAAAACAAAACTGTATTAATATGCCTCGACTATTTGAAAACTCGTCTTCCCAGGGTATCCACCTACTTACCGTGGGTTCAGTGGTAAGTAGATGTGCAATGCACCAACTAAACAGCACTACCTTTATTTTTGTACCTGCAATCTTTTACTTGTATATGCCAAATTTTTATATACAGATCCACGTAGCCTTGTGCCAAATTAATTAATATAACCAATTTATGACTTTGACGTTCAAAACACACAGTACTCACCTATTTTACACTTCGCCGTCGGCCTCTATGAAAACTGGCTCAAAAATCTCACTCGCCGTATGCGTCTTTACAATGCGTGGCACTATCACTAGGAAAGATCTGCTGTCCAGACTCCAGGTTTCTTTTAATGAATTTTGATATCCCCAAATCTAAAATAAATATGACCAAATTTAGAATTTTGACTACCTTTTAATGTTACTTCCCCTGCGCTAATTTTCCTGATGTTGAATCTTCTTTACTCGTATTAATCCTCCTGCTACTCCAATGCTTTCCTTTTCCAAATTCCGTTCGTTCCAAATTCAATACTTCCTTTTTACTTAATCCGCTCGTTCCAAATCAATACTTCCTTTTTCTTTGTCTGCTCTTTTCCAAATCACTGCTATCTTCTAATTACCATTCAATACCATTCTATCCATAATACCATATCCAAATCTATTCCATTAATATCGCCTTCAGTTTCAAAAATCCTATTCAATACCTTTCTGCCTTTATCAATCTCGTTCCAATATCCAACTATTTATTCCGCCTTTTTCAATCTCGCTTATCCACTCTTATCACTTTATTACTTCGTCGTTACTATTATTTAATTATTTCTCTCGCTTGTCAGTACTCTTCTGTATATCAATTAAACTCGTAAACTTTTCAAAAACATTTATTAACTCTTTATATTCAAAATATAGCGCAGTTTACAAAACACGTCTTTCTACCAAAAAATTTATAAATCGACCTCCTGTTTATCTTTTCCTAGGTGATTATTACAATTAAAATATTCCTACTCTTTAATACATTTTATACATTTTCCATCCAATAAAATCGTCCCAACAAGTTCGTGTCACTAATACCTTATAATCTTTCTTTTACACTTTCCTATTTTATCTAAATGTTCACTCATTGGTTCCTAATATCGCATAACCCTTCAATCATATTTGACCATGTTTTTCACTTATAATTTTGATATTACATGTTTGTCCAAAGGTTGATTCTAATAAAATAAGTGCCGAAATGTTTCACATATAAACCTGGATCTGTGTGGTGAATAGTGTAATTTCTATAGACGCATCCGGTTTCTCGATTAGCAAATGTACATTCTATGGCTCATTAATATACAACTCAGTGTAAATCCTTGAATACTGTGCTTTATCACGTCATCAAGTCATTGTCTTACGTCTTGGCACTTATACTTTGACTATTATACTCCAAATACTTTAACATTTTTAAAGTACGGCAAACATAAAATTTTCAGTTACAGGATCTGATATTTGGCTTTCTTTGACATACACTACCTTCAACAAATAACCTTTATAACCTTTTAGGCCTTCCTAACACTTCAATATATATCCCTTCTGCTACGTCTGTTCTTTGTAATTATACTACCCAAATAGCAAAATTTGTCTATCTCCTCTAACTCGGTATTACCTATTTTTAATTTTGGTTTAGAACTAGGCTGTAACTCACTTGTCATTATTTTTGTCTTTCCTGAGTTAATTCTCATACTATAGTTACTCTGTAGTATCTCATCTAAAATATTTAAAAACTCTCCTCACTCTTTTCTGGTCTCTGCTATAATGGCTATATCATCTGCAAAACGTAACATGTCTATAATATAATATAATATAATCTATTTGGTATCTAGCCCTATCACCTGGCGCTTTCCAGGTATATCTTCTTCTAATATGTTGTTTGAATAGGGTGTTGACAGTTACTAATCTATGTAAAACTCAACTAATCTTTCTCCTCTATCATTTCGTCCACCATACCCAAATTTTCCTACCATTTTTCCCTCACTGCCTTCACCCGCTGACGCATTAAAATCGCCCATAACTATTAAATTCTCATCTCCCTTTACTTTTCTCACTATACTATTTATACCCTCGTATATCTTTTCTACTTTCTCATCCTCGTACTGAGTTGTTGGCATGTAAACCTGTACTAAAACAGTGTCTGTGGGTTTCGTACTCAATCTAACCATAATTATTCTATCACTAAATTGTAAGTACTCTTTAACTTTACGTCCTAATCTTTTACCTAACACTATTCCTACCACCCCTGCCTGACCAAAAGTCATTACTATTTGACCATCTCACTTCACTAATACCTAAAATGTTCAGTTTTTCTTTTTTCATTTCTACTAATAAATTCGTTAACTTATCTACTCTAAGTAATGACCTTACATTCCAAGTTCCCATCACTAAATCGAACCGTTGTTTTAAATTCTTACGATGACGAGCCCCAAGTACCCCCTCCCGGAGATCCGAATGAGGGAGTATTTTGCCTCCGGACAAGAATTTTACTTGTGAGCTCTCCATCATATATAGTTCGTGTTATAGGCCACGCATACCTGGGAAATACTGTGGTAGGTTCCCATATCTTTCCACAACGCAGTTTTTAAAGATTTTAGCAAAAAAGCCGTATCTATCTCGGCCAACCCCCAATAACCTTGTAAATTATTGAGGATCGCCTGAGACCAACCGACTCTCCTCCAATATCTTTTAGCCAGCAAGGCTGCTGCCCCTTGCTGCGCCTTTTAATCGCCTTTGACGATAAACAGGCTTACTATAGTAGTATTCTTTGTCCCCTACTATAGGAGTAGCGGATAAGTATCAACACGTAAAGTTCGATTTATAGTGCTTCGATAATCCCCACAAATGCGCACTTCATTATTGTTTTTTGAAACCACAACAATGGGAGTTACCCATTTGGGATACGCCACTGGCTTAAGCACTCCCTCTACGAAAAGTCTGTCTAGTTCTCTGTCTACTTTGTTTTTAACGCGAAAAGTATTTTTTTAGCTTTTAATGCTATCGGTTTTACCGAAAGATCCAAATCAAAAGTTACCGAAGGTCCTTTGTATGATCCTAGCGAGGTTTCGAATACTTCCCGGTATTCGCATATATAATTTGACAAAATTGTAATTTGACTTAGCCATGCAATTGACAGCCCCGTTGCATTAAACCAATTTTGGCCTAAGAGGTTTGCTCTGTTGGCTCAGACAACAACGAGTGGTAAAACTGCATCTTTGTTTCCGTATTGCACTAGTACTTGACATTCACCCACAATTGAAATTAAGGAATTTTGATAGTCATGTAGACACGTGTTTGATTCAATGAGTACGGGAGATTCATGACCGAAAACGTTCTTGAAACTAGATTGTCCCATCAGGCTGTAAGCTGCACTCGAGTCAACCTCTATTGTAATTGCCTTTTATTGATTTTCAGATCCACTAAATTTTTTCGCGGGATCGTATTTCCTTGCACATTATTTAAAGCAAGGTTGAAGGTATTTTGAGACACTGTCGTCTTCGCCCCTTACTGTCTTAACCTTTTTTACTACCTGCAATTCTTCCAGGTTATGCACTTTCTTTGATCTTAATTTCTTTTTCGAAAAACAAGCTCTTTCAATATGCCCATCCTGATCCTTTCCACAGAAACGACACTTAGCATTTTTAAACACGCATGTATCAGGCGAATGTTCAGCATTACACCTGAAACACTGTTTAATATTCAGCTCCGATCGATCAGCTGTTTGTTTTGAGCTCCAACAACTTGACATACTGTCAATGTGTTTGTTGCTTGTTTGCATGTTAATTGTACTTGTGTTTGCAGTATTTACAGTGTCACGCAAAGTTGCAAGGCTAGACATTGCTACCTCCTGTGCAAGGCATAAGTCCTGCACTTTCTAAAACGTTATTTTATCTTCCGCTAAGAGCCGTTTCTGTAAAGCATCATCTTGTATACCGCATACAATGCGATCTCGTAACATAGTCTCTAATGAAGCATCAAAACCACACTTTTCAGCTAATTGCCGTAACTCGTTAAGATACACGGGGAAACTTTCACCGGGTTGCTGACCCCATCTGTAAAACCGAAATCTATTGACAATTTCTGAAGTTCGCGGTGCGAAGTGATTAGCCAATGTTTGTGTGATTTCAATATATTCCTCGTCTTTTACCTTCGCTAGTGCTAAAAGTGAACGTAAAATTTCGTACGTGTCAGGTCCGCAAATAGTAAGAAAAACTGCTTTCTTCTTATTAGCGTCTGAAATTCCATTTGCCGCCAAGAAGAAATCGATTCCTTCTTGGTACGACTCCCATCCTGCAGGATTGTTTACATTAAACTGTTCAATGTTACCCAGCACAATCATTTCTTTGTTGTACTATCAGCTTGATGTCAACAATGTACTTAATTGCGTTTGGATAGCTAATAAAATTCGCATTCGCATCCCATCCTCGTTGCCAGAATATTGGACTAATCCCTGGGATTAAATTCCCAATTCAATAACTACTAACCAGAATAAGCTTTATTATAATATCGGACACACCTTTTGTGTTTTTGATTAACAATGACATAGTATCCTTACTTTTTGGTTAGGCACTAAAACATAGCGGTATTATCACAAAGAAATTAAGCACGCAAAAATTTAATAATTTATTTTATCCTTTTACAGTTTAATAAACTAATTAAATACAATATTTACAAAGTATAACATTATCTTCTTAGTGTAGCCGAATCCAAGCAGGTTAAAGTAACCTGTAACAAAAAAGACATTAATGTGTTTAAAAATACCTATAACAAAATAGAGATTAATGTGCTGTTTAAAAGAGAGGAAACGTGTTTCGTCAATAAGACATATCGTCGTTAATCTAACAATATGAGAATAATGTAAAAACATTCCAATGTAATGTATTCTTAATATGTAAATGGGAAGGTCAAGTTTAACGTCATCATAACCCCGAATTACATGTGAAAGCGGTGTATAATAATTTTTACTAATACAGTTTAAATTTTGTAAACCACATTTCTAAATACATATTCATAATTTTTTATTCTTAACCTAGGCCTACCTCTTCCTCGGTTCGGGCACTCCATCGTCGACACTAGCGTTCTTTATGCGATAGCTATCCATACGGTTGTTAAACGCTATGCTAACCATTTCTACACTATCTTCGCCAGTAGCGGTTTCCCAGATATAGGAAGCACCGCAAGGGTTGCATTTAAAAACGTTTGCAGGTACTATTTTAGTACAAAACAAAATCCGCACTATAGGACTTTGGTTAAACTTGTAAGCGAACTAACTTATAACTAAAGAGTTTACTCTTGTGTAGCTGTTTTATGCTCCCTATAGAATGCAAACCGAAGATTGCCGAAGACACTCGAAGAGTGCACAAGCGCGATCACTAAACCAATTAGCATTAATACCAAGTATTCCGTACCTTTGTAGGTTACTCATTTCCTAGAACCAAATCTTCCACATAGCGGTCGGTAGCACGTAATGATTTCTACAACCGGAAAAGTACTCGATATCGCCCAAATAGAGAATTAGATGCTCGATGTCTGTTAACTTACGATTCCCTCGTAAAAGGTAGAAAAAACCCGGTCAATCATCCATCTAACTTATACTTCGACCCGCCCCCGTTCTGATAATTTCCAAACATTTTTCAAACGACAATGGTCTCAGAATTTTTAAACCTCCGAAAGATCTATAAGTCGTGATCAATTACACGTTCGAGCTACTCGTAAACTAACATATTTTATAGTAACAGTGCGCTGTATAATACATGCATATCCCTTCTCTGCGCTACTGCTATTCTTGTAGTTGCTTGAAAAAGTCAGTCTTTTTTTTTACTGTTAGGACCGCTGCAAAACACTATTCTATACTTTCTTTAGAGGTATAACGCATCGCGCACTTTTTTGTCTGATAATTAAATTTTGCTCATGTAGGCTTTTATACTTTCGCATATTTAAACATCTAATACGATCGATTAACCACTTTCGATTATTCTAACGGGAACCACCATACATTCTGCCGCACCGTTCTTTTTGAATCCAACAATCCGATGGGCTTCCACACACTAACATCTAACGTATCTTTCCTATTATTTGTTAAACAAAAACTACCGACATTGCCATGTCCGTATGTGGATGTAAGCAGATGTTTGTGGATGTGTACGAGAATATGTAACCATATACATTAATCAGTCTAAGCTATTTTATTTAGTCCAAGAAAACTAATATTTTTCTAAACCACAATTAATAATCGCCTTTATAGGTTAAACATTTCTACCATTACCCAATGACTGGTGCTACGTACATGGAAACTTTAATTTCTTATTGGAGAGAATCCTTATTCTCCCACGCACTGTTGCGTAGTTGCATGCCCACCCCTTTTGGGAAAATATGCTCGTTATAGTTTGTAGGACCCTCGGTTTTACTTAACTACACTTTGTAAGACCCCTTTAATATTTTTAATCGTGTCTTTCTCGCTTACAATATACAATAGGACTTGGCTTTTGTACCAACGAATTCTAATACTAGATCGCCATTAATTTCGTCTTTGAATTTCCCTACAACTTTTTTGTTGACAAGCGGTATATTGTATTTATTATCCGCGGGGTAGTCACTCTTTTAAGATAAATATATCTTTTTTTGGTATCAACTAATATTAGATTTTTCTAGGGAACTCAAATCTGCAAATAGATTTTAAATAGAACCACCCTTTACAAAGTCACGCCTTTTAAAGACCCAAACCTCTAATTTTTACCCATCTTTATTTAACTCCATCTTTAAACCCTTTTTTCGCTACGCAAGACATATTCTTTAACCAACCATTTCCCTAGAAATCTAAAACCGCTGCGTCCCGCCAACACCACATGGAGATAACACGCATACGCTGTCAACCAGGATAGAAGCAGGAAGGATTTGGAAGGTGGGCGAGGAGCTTAAAAATTATGGAATTTGAAGACTAATATATACAATAGATTTACAAAATCTATAGAAATATAAACAACTATCTTAGACCTATATCTTTATCCCCCCCATGCGTAGATTGCTGTACTATTAGGAATGACGTTACGCTTGTCATCTTCGCTCGATAAACTAATTTTATTAATAAGCTGCGTGTACAATTCGTGTTTTTTACTCCGGATACATACACCGGCAAGTACTCCATACCACCCAAAATAAAGAATTAGATGCTTGGTGACTGTTAACTTCTGCTTCCCTCGTGTACACCCAGACACATCCCAGCGCATGCGCACCCCTGCGCGCGCACCCGCGCCCATGCGCACCCGTGCCCATGCGCACCTTTGCCCGTGCGCACCCCTACCCATGCGCGCCCCTACCCATGCGCATCCCTCTCTGTGCGACTGCTATTTGGTGGTAACGTCATAGCCTTTTATAAATAAAGAACAATGTAATACTATTCTAAAATTTTTATTCAGACATTATACATAACAAAATTTAAAAAAATTTAATGCCAAGCATGGAGCCATTTAAACTTAATTTTAATACAAAGTTATACACAGAAGACAGTCCTTTCTTTATGTTTGTTTGGAGTGGTTTTAATTTTATCTAATTTTATTCGCAGCTTAAAATTTAAATCGACACCCAAGTCCTATATCTCCTTTTCTAGCCAATAGTTTGATACATATAGACCGTCTAGGTTTTCGAATTGCAAAATGTACCGAAGTTTGCCTCTATATATAAAGTCTTTGATTCCACCGACAACCAGATCCATTCCTTCGTGTAATTCTTGCAGCTTGTGACAAATCTTTTAATCACGGCTCTCCCACTATATCCTGCATACGTATCTTGTTAGCTCGATCGACTTCTTCTTCTCGGTATTGGAGGAAATCCTTATTCTCCCACTCACTGTTGCGTAGTTGCATGTCCACCACTTTTGGAAATATATGGTTGTTATAGGTTGTAAGACCCCGGTTTTAAATGATCCGAAAGATTCTTTACTAGGCGAATATACAATGTTTAACGGAACCCCTTTGCGTGTGGTGTACGCCAAGGTTACGAAACCCGCCTTCCTTAGTTCATCTATGTTATCTGCCATTTCGATAAATACGTTTTTAGAATAACATTTTAAAAAGTATACGGATTTAGTACCATCCTTTTCCGCAAGGACGCCTACATAACTAAAAGAGTCTTTTTTACTAACCACAAATGCATACAGCTTGTAGAAACCGGATGTATCTAAGTCAGTCCATCGGCACATCAAATAATTTTTTAATTCTTCCTCATTTTCTCTAATAAGATGTTCTTTGTCTAACACATCTTTGTATTGTTCGCGTATTGTCGCAGTGTTTTCCATGTAGTCCAACTTCCGCTTTTTTTGCGTCTATTTCCTCTAATTCCAGTTGTCTTTTTCTTCCACTTACAGCGTATGGTGTGCATAATGGGGCAATTTCCTTTAGCGTAAATGGATAGAGCTTACTGCCAATATTTACGCGTTGTCGTACAATCTCTGGACGAATGTTAGGCGTATTTATCAACCCCAATTCCGAAATGACTATTTCTTTTGGAATTGTAAAATATGGTATTGCAGATTGTGTAAAATATGTACTACCTGCTTTAATGTAGCACTTGTGTAAGATTTTTATTTTATCCTGGCTGTCTTACTCCCCTACTATCTCTAAATAATTTACAGGTAAATAGTTAAAACTAAAAGCCGAAAGCACATACTTTATCAATTTTTCCCTTTCCTCTGGTTTTTCGGACAACTTAATTTGCAAGCCCGTCAATTTCTTTGTATTGCCATTCCCCCAATACACGTACTGTAATAGGTTATTATACACTAAACAGCAGCTATTTTGGAGAATGTCCGATAGCTTACTCCACATTTTGGCAAGTGGTACCGAGTACATTAACACCTTTAGGAAGTATAACTTACTATCTTCCAATAAGGTTAAACAGTCTTTTAAGGGATTATACACCCGTTCCGCACTGACATAGCTTCTAATTGTACAGTTGTATATTATCGCTTCCAATCGCGTAATACCATGTTGTTTGGCCAAAGTAGACGCAAATGTTTCCCTTAAACGTACATCTGGACAACGTAAAAAATCTAGTATATGATTGCTAAGTTGTTTATTAACACCAGGACTTGTTATCTGACACACAAATTTGTTGCATATCTTAATTATTGCATTGGTTGTTGGTTTATAACACAAGATACTTTCTAGTATGTGCTCGACTATGTACGCCCGCCCGCCCGCCCGTCCGCCCTTCCGCTTATCTGACACACGAATTTGTTGTATATCTTAATTCTTACATTGGTTGTTAGCCATGTTAAACAATCGTTTCCCACAGTTTTATCGTTGTCAACTATAATATTGCACTTTTCTTCGTATTCACCCTTGTAGCAAAAGCTATGGTTTGTAGTTAAATAATTACACATCTCCATCTCGCTAAATATCCCAGCAAAATCTTGGGTTACATCCATCTCAAAAAGATAGTAATATCTTTTTGAGTTCGTCTAATATATCTGGTAGTTCCTCCAATAAGGTTTCCAACTTAACATCTGCTAGTTCCACTTTGTATGGAACACATATAGGATTTTGAAATTTTTTATTAATGTATTCGAAGTCTTCTTTTCCGATAATTTCTTTTACTCTCTGGCCCATCTTGTTAGTGCTTTCCAGAGAAAACGGAAGCTTAGCTTTAACACCATGCCTAGTGGAAACAAATCGGTCGAACTTTCTTCGTAGATAGCTGTTAAATGCACCGCAAATTTCTTTTTAGGATAAACATCCTTTTGTTTGCAGATGTTTGTTCGGCGTCAGAAAGCCCGCAAATTTTAACCAACATTATATTGTCACAAAATGGTTCTGTAATTGGTGTGTGTAGTCAGCCAGTCAGCATCTGTTCACCTTCGACATAACAAAACATCTTGTGTACTTGGGAAGCAAACTGGTGGTTTTCCGTTGCCTTGCACATCGTCAGAGCGGATCTTAAAATGTTATACCGACCCCTGGGTCTCTGCTTCTCTAGGTTCCGAAAGAGCAGCTACCCTCTTTCGGGGACCTGTCTTAATCTGGTTCCTCAATAAAGACTCCGCTAGTTTGGTCAAACCTGTAGTTCGGCTCTTTAGACTGGAACTTGCAAGCCATTCTACTCGTTCTAGTAATCTACAACTTCAAGGTGCAAGGGTATAAGTCGCTACAAAATCTACTGTAACGAAAACTTAAGTTGCTATGGTACAACGAAGCAAATCTTAGTTATAAGAATGGAAGAATATCGAATACAAATTCGGAGAGTCACGTAAAAAGAAAAAGCACGTTTACATCATAAGGATTTGCAATTGCTCGATTTATCAGAGAAAAACCCATGCGACTAAGAGCTAACTATTTAGTAAACTTGTTCAACCAATGTTTTTGTAAAATTGTTTTCCTATGAAATAATCACGGAAATTCCATCTAGCATAGAAATAAAATTGAGCAAATGTTCAGCTTGCCAAGTAACACAGCTGTTTTATTTAATTACCATTAAACTAGCAACATTCAAGAACTTCCTAATTAGTAAAGATTAATGTCTGGGTAAAGAACCAGAAGAACATAAAGAAGCAGATTTGAAATCATAAAAGTGTACCAACCCGTAAATTTAAATGAGTGGAAACTGAAATGGTTTTTAAAATATGGAGGTAGTAAATTTTCAAATACGAAATGGAACGTAACATCAAGTATTCTCTAATGGTATTTATGACCAAGATGTTTGTTCAGAAAGACTTTCCTTTGTTACAGGTTGCAGCTAAACTTGAAACAAACTTTCTGTAAGTTAGGTTATCTAGGTCCTAGGCCGAATATATGTAGTCATGAGATTTTTGAAAATATGTGTAATAAGATTAGAGAAACATGCTTATAAATAAATGGATAATGAACGCTTTTAGTTTCAGAACAAAATCAACAGATTAGAAAATGATGAATTATCTTAATAATAGACGTAATTAACGAATCTTTTCAACTTTCTAATATTCACATGGTTTAAAACGTGTTTTGCATTCTCTTATATTCAATTAAATGCAATTTATTTTAATAAGGGGCATACAAGGTCAGAGGAATGCTTCCTTCCGACTAATGACTGGTATTTTCTTCTACAAAAAGGCCAATAACTGTTAATTTTTGGGTAATGTTTATCGGTGCGAGTTTCCTTGCAACTAGTTACATAGGAAACTTACCGTAAAATTAAGCATAGTGACATAATTACACAATCTTGTTGGTACAATCAGGATAATAATAATAATTTTTTGTCATTACTTTGTAGCTAATGTTTTTACGCACAATAGAAGCGCATGTACAAAGAAGCTTAAGTAAGACGAACGTTAGAAACAAGGCGAGGGAAAATGCGGCTGAACACGTAGACGCCTAACTCTTAAGGCGACCAAATACTTTTGATTTAAATTTTTTTTATCGTTACCAGTATCATTCAAAATATAATTATTATTTGTGAGAAGTACGTATGACTGACTTAAACGGTAAATTTAACGATAATGTACGCAAACAATAGTACTTTAAAACATGCCATTGATGCATACGTCAAATCAGTTGCAACGTCCTTCAGACCGAAAATTATGATGAGACTCATAAAACTCGTTACGTCCCCAGATGTAGACGCCAATTATTACGCACCATGTTGGGCGCCATTTATTACGTACCCCCCTACTTAATTAAATAGTAAGATTTGAATAAAATGCAAATTTATACATACGGTTTTTTAAGTTATATACTTACCGTTCAATTCTCGACGAGCTTTTCTCAGCGTTGTCCTGCCATCCGGTTTCCTTTGGATTTTAACGTGGTGTTGGGCGTGGTAAAAGGTAATGTTGTACGGGAAAAGTTGAATTAAATAATGAGCACCACATCAAAGACACCCATGAGAACGAAAAAACAAACATTTCAGTTGATTCCTGGTATTGAAGTGATTGATTTTCGTTCGTGTAAATCACCTCGCTCGTTTGAACACTATATTCATCACTATCAAGAATGGCCCGTTCAAACTGGCTAATATCATACAACCAACTACAATAGAGAACCTCGACACTTCGATAATACGTGCTAACAGTACATCCGAAAACGATGAAAAAATTCCCGAGATTAGTTTATCGAATTTATACTTATTAAATAATTATAAACCTACAACGTAACTAATAATTTACAACATACACATGATCGGATTTAGGAAATAAAGGGAATTTCTTTAACTTCTAAACTAAATACACTAAGTTTAATTACTATAAAAAATGGAAACTGATTATCCAATAATTAAAAACACATGTTACGAGTTGATTCGCTTAACGTGTAACAAACGGTAGATGTTTAAAGTGGTTTATTTTATTTAGAAACTAACATTTTAAAAACTGTACATAAAAAGATTGTGAAAGATGTAGGTATATACATTTTAATATGTGAAGTTTCACCTGTTCAGTTTAAGATAATGGTCACAACTGTTTTATTATTAATTTATTGCTTTGTTACAGTATTCCGTGCAGGCAAGAAAGAAAAGTAAAGTAAGCAAAGAAAATCGCCCGCACCGAATACCGCAACAAAATAAGAGAAAATCAAAGAATTAATACTAGCTAAAAATGCCGTAGAGTGGGGTGAGTCACACAGAAAGAAAAAGAAAACCTGAAGAAATGAATTTTATTTACGAACCTCTCGTTAGAACCATATCACAAAAGAAAAGGAAACCGGTCCACGACGAAAACCGTAATTTTACAAATTATTCCGAAGGATTTGTAATACAAAAATTTACACGAAATAATAACTACATTCCTGATCATTTTACAAATTATCCCAAAAGATTTTTACAGTATAAAAAAATAGAAGCAAAAATAATTAATACGTTCCTGATATTTTACAAATTATCTCAATGAATTTACACAGTACCAAAAAAATTTTGAAGCAAAAATAATTATTACCTTCCTAAATTCCCTATAAAGTAATTTAAATGGTAGCGTCTCACATGCACATTAAACAAGAAAAATTTAAACAAAATCTAGAATGAACTGCTATCAGCCCTGTTACATTTACAATTATTAAATCTTTGTTATCAAAATAGTTTAACTGTTAATAGGTAAAAAAAGGGTTTACTTACATATTTATCGTAATTACAGGCAATGTTCTGCTGTAAGAATGCATTCATCCAGCCGGCCTTGGTGATAACATTATACCTGATATCTCTAAAAAAAAAATCAAATTAAGAAAAAGGTTTATAGGTAGTAAGGGTTAAACTTAATTGATATAATCAAAACTAACAACAGCTGTCAACATATTGTATTCCGACGTCTTGAGCGAGGTGAAACCATTTCCAATACCAAAACAAAATCTTAAAAAAGAATAAAAATGCAAACCAAATTTATTGCATCGACTGCTGTAGAGAATTTAACAACTGGGCATGACGTTTTGTATCTCCTTATACTTTAGGTTACAATAATCAACACGTCAAATTTCAACGCAGTATATATAAGATACCAAAGTAATTTTAAAATTGAGTATTTCTTACCTACACCGTTTTCAAAGTCCCATATCAAGGATGTGATTCACTTTCAGGAAAGACACGACGAATTGTTGTAACCGTATATAGCATTTACACTGCAAAGTTATCAAAACGAAGCACGCTTCTTGAAAGCAAGGAATCGCCACAAAATAAAGACCTTGCATTGTATTCACGCAGTATTTATATCACCTGAAGCCATCGTTTTGACCACTCGCGGAAAATCAACACAATAATAATTCGTATTTCGAACGTCGTTTCGTTTGAAACCCGTCCATGTTTCGATAAAACATACCAGAAATGGTGTTTTCCCAAAAACATTTTCTGCCGACCAACCCCCAAATGAACAATATATTAAAAAAGTCGTCTGTTGACAAGATGGCGGAGTGAACTACCTCGATAAATATGAAAAGTTAACCTCTTGGTCGTCAACACGGGCCTAAACAACTAAGACTGTCTGCAACCAGCTTTGCAGATTCATAAAGTTAGGTGTAACATTGGATGCCTACATCCTGCAAGAAACCATTACAATTTTCTTATTTATGAAGTCTGTTCATAATCGACCTTGAAGAAAACACATGTTACAGTATTGTAACTTCTCGATGAAAAGAAATGCTTCGACAATCAAACTTATTGAAAAAACGCATACATTTAACCTTTTCGGAAACACCTTACAATTTTTGACAACCAATGTTTTGACACCAAATACCAGATTTTAAACAGTACAACAATATTTTCGAATCAAACGTTTTTTGATAAGTAACTACCAACTTTGTTATAATAGAATCTTAGGTTTCCATGTTATCAAAATAGAATAGATTCAAAATATTAAATTTTGTAACTGATACGGGTGATTAAATTTAGAAGGTAGTTAAAATCGTTAATAAATACTTAAATGACTCGAAATAACATAAGGAGTGTTGTTACGGTATTCCGTGCAGACAAGAAAGAAAGTAGTAAAGTAAGCAAATGGGTATAGGATTCCAAAAGAATTGGATGCCGTACTAGCTCAAAACGTCGTGGAATGCGATGGGTCGCAGAATGAAAAATTGGAAACCTTAGTAGGCAGATTTATAACACCATTAGTTAACAAACATAGTATCAAAAAGAATACTTACAAAAACCAAATCGAACATTTACGTAATCGTTTTATTAAAACATGATGTAAACAAAAGCGTCAACTAGCACTTAACACAACTTCAAAATATACATTTAAGCAAATATAAATTAGGGATTATTTTCCAGTCACTTAAAATCTAAATAACACATACAAGCCCTAAATAAATACAAGAAGAAAATGAGACGTAGTGTGTACAGTATAAGAATGCTGTTTACTTGCTCGTTGAAGTGCACTTCCTAAAAGTAATAACGGAACCGTAAACTGAAGTAGAGTAACCCTACTGAAGTAGCGTAACCCTAAACTGAAGTGAACCAAATGTTAAAATTAATCTAGATTATAAATAGTAAACAATTTGTGAAGTAAGCATTTCATAAATCTTAACTCAACGTAAGTAAGGTTGCTCTAACGCGAGCTTTAGCTTATATTAATGGTGACTCGACACCAATTATGTAATCACTTGTGCATTGTCATGTGAAAGTAAATTTTAACACGGCACTCTGTAATTTATTGTGCTCTAGCCACGAGTAAGAAGAACTAAAGCACCAAAAAACAAGAAGTCACTAGACTTTATAAAAGCATAGAAAAGCAGAATATTCGTAACTTTTCGCATCTTAAGAGGAGTACCGATGGTACCATCGTAGCAGAGTTGGAAGTGCGTACTTACACTTGCCGACGGACTATATTTCTAGGAAACAATTTCACTTCACTAAGTTTGACTTCATAAAACTAAAGTGAAACGATGTCTCTTAAAAAAAAAGCATCTTAAGTAACACCACGACTTTAGTGTTTCTTTACGGGAAAGGACGCTGTTTGAAATAGAATCTCCTGACAAAGTTCAGTGTGATTTATAGGGAGAGAATACTTCAGGGGATAACGTGTTTTCCTCTAAAAATTTCCACCTGTAAGATATAATAGCAAAGTATTCTCAAAACCATACCTGCAAAGTAATCTCAAGAGAACAACTGTAAAGTATTCCTAGAACACGGTTTGCAAACAAGCTCAATTAAGAAAAGCAGCTAGCCTCAATACAATATACGAGTTCCATGAATTTGCCCGCGTCAAAAAACCAACGTCTTTCTGTTAGATATGTTTGCAACCTACATTGCACCTTTATGGAGTAAAGTGTATGACAGGTTGCCTATTTGTTATAGAAAACCATAGAGATTTACTGTTTTGAATTATAGTACCGAGAACCAATACATAGGGAACAATTTCATTGCTCGTTAAACTGGGTTCGTGAATACCTGCGCGATAACAAAATACCGCGTTGATAGAATCTTAGTAAGAATATTGATAACAAACCATTTAAAGTCAACCATTAAAAGTATTTATTTAAACGATGCAAATGGTTGAACTTATTTCAAAGAATCCACAATACGTTGATTTTTAACCTTTGCTAAACTAAAGCAAATTAAGATAGAATAATTTCTACATATTTAATGTTTCAGCTAAATACTTAAAGAGATTCTTAAATAAGTAATCATTTCAATTTAAAAGGGTAGTCGACCTTGTTTATAAAAATTCTATTCGTGAATGCAATAAGAAATACGCGATTAATCGGAAAATGTATGATGTAGAAATTATACGTGACAAATTCCCCTCTAGCAAAATTAAAAGGTTGGGATAGGAGGAAAAAACAACGGAGCAGCAGTACACTAATAAAACAAACCAAAAGAAAATTCGTTTCAAAAAACCTACAGATAAGCAAAAAGCAAAAAATGAATTTACATCCGGCTTGAAGGTGGACCTACATTCACCAATAGGATGAACCAAAAGAAAGATTGTCTTAGAAAACTACAAGTAAAGCCCGAAAACCCAAGAAAAAAAATTTATCTGGCGAAGGACAAGTATACCAGACTAAGTCGAGAAGTGTAAAGGGGCGTGGGAAAAGGTAAGGTATAAGATAACAATCATCGAGGACAAAGATGTAATGACCTAACACTGCGAAAATCGTCGGAGGACGGATATCTCTAGGAAAGAAATAGTAAAATTTTCAACCTCATGAAAAGAAATTGGTTTCTCGCGAAAAACCAAAAATTAAGAAAAGAAATGAGGAGGAAATCCAACCGTACAGCCAAAACGAGACGATAACTGTCAAGTCACAAAGTTATGCATGGGAACGACGAGAATGCTTGATAGAAAAATTGAAGTACTTCAAGCTGTGGTAACAAGAAATCGTATTAAACAAACAACCGAAAAAAAGAATAGCTAACTGGACAAAAAGTCTACTAAGTCGTGGTTTCCGAAGAAAAGAAGAAAGGTCTAGAAAGCACCTACCACAGAAAGTGGATCGAAAAATTTAATCAAGTCCGTATGAGAACTAACAGTAAGAAAACCAGCAGATGGAAAGGGAAAGGAAAATGGTTCAAAAGGAACGGAGACGTAAAACTAAAAAACTCTAAGAAACATCACCAGAACCGAAAGCAGAAGACAAAACTAAAGAAAAGAAAACAACCAAAAATATGTGTGTAAGTGGGTATGGAGTGTGTGCACGTGTATGTTTGTTCGCTTTAATCGTGCCTTACGAAAGGCAGGTCGTACCGTGGGATTATTCTGATTCGAACTCACATGGAGTAGAGAGAAACGAAAGAAAAAAAACAAACAAAATATGTGTGTATGAAGTGTATGTGCGTTTGTGTGTGTTGGACTGCGTTAATCGCCTCTTACGACAGGCAAGTCGTATCGTGGGACTATTCTAATCCAGACCCACACGGGGCAGAGTACAAGAAGAGAAACGAAACAAAAGAAAAACAAGCAAAAATATGTATGTGTATGAAGTGTGTGCGCGTTTGTGTGTGTGTGTGTGGACTACCTTAGTTGCCTCTCACGACAGGCAGTCATACCGTGGGACTATAGCGGTCTTCCAGTCCGTGAGCTAGTCCCATAGTCCTAGTGAAGAAGATGGACGATTCCTATCGGTTTTGTGTAGACTTAAGAAAGATCGATTAGGTCAACCAAAAAGACGCGTATCCTCTTCCTTATATCTTTACTATCCTAGATCGTCTCCATGGTGCTCGTTTTCTTTCTTCCCTAGACATTTGCTCCGCTTACTGGCAAATTCCTCTGGCTCCCAAATCCAAACTATTACTACCTTTATCGTCTCTCATCGGACTCCATAATTCTCCTGCCACTTTCCAACGTCTGCTACATGCTGTCATCGGTTATGATCTGGAGCTATTCTGCCTCGCCTACCTTGACGATATCATCATTGCTACCCATTCCTTCGAGGAATACTTTCGAATCCTTTACCTAGTCCTTTTTTGTGTCTTCCCTGCTGTCCTTACTCTCTGCCAAGACAAATGTCATTTCTACCTTCCTGAACCTTACTATCTTGGTTACGTCCTTATCTGTAATGATCTCCTTGTTAATTCCCACTAAGTTTCTGTTACCCTCAAGATCCCTTCTCTGTTATCAAAGTTCGTCAACTGATTAGCATGGCTAGTTGGTACCGATGTTTCGTTCTGAATTTTACCACCCTCACTGTTCCGCTTTCTACCCTCACACGAAAAAATACCCCTTTCTCTTGGACCCCCGATTGTCAATCTGCGTACCTTTCCCTTAAACAACACCTAGTTTCTGCCTCCATCAACTTTACTTTATCCTTCACCATCCAAACAGATGCCTCCCACTTCGGTTTGAGTGCCATCCTAAGCCAGTCCTATGTCAATGGCAAGAAAGTCGTCCGCAATTTCAATCGTTCGCTTTCTAGGTCTGAGCACAACTACTCAGTTATTGAGAAGGAGTGCTTGTCAAGTGATTAGCATGGCCAGTTGATACCGACGTTTCATCCCGCATTTTGCCACCCTCTATGCTCAGCTTTCTAACCTCAAATACCCCTTTCTCTTGGGTTCCCGAGTGTCAATCTGTGTACTTTCCCTTAAACAACGCCTAGTTTCCACCCCATCCTTTCCCGCCCTGACTTTATTTACAAAAAGATAGTTGCACCTTTCGAGCTTTTAGAGTATATTTATAAGAATAGTCTCGCTACTAATCACTGTTTTAAAAATTCTTTTAACCATACCAGTGACAGTTGCTTCAGCAGAGCGCTCTTTCTCAAAACTAAATATTATAAAAAAACTATACGAGATGGACAATGGACCAGGAAAGGTTGTCTGGTATTGGAACAATAGCAATAGAAAACAAAATAGGGAATCTCTAGAGTTGGATCATCTTTTCTTGAAACTGGCCGAGGTAAAATGCAGAACTTAACCTGCATAGACGATAATAATTTGCATTTGTTTATTTAATACTTGTGTCTTTCATGTATTATATAATTAGGCATAGGTGTTAAAGTATATATAGGTAATTCTTGTGTTCCGTTTTTGTGACATATACACATTTATTTGACTAATTTTTTTAAATTCTCATTTCCTATAATTGCTATTTTTTTATGTTTTTTTTTTCATTACAATGAGTTATGCAAAAGATATAAAACAAAGATTAGCACAAGGTTGTTCTACATTTAACAAGCAAAAGCAACTACCATGCTTAAAGACAACAAACATAGAAACAAGAAAAAGATTGCTTAAAACATAGTGTGGAGCACAGCGCTGTACGGCTGTGAAACCTGGACAGTAGGAGAAGCGGACAGGAAAAAGATAGAAAGAAGCCTTTGAAAGGTGGTGCTACAGACGTTTGATCAAGGTATCATGGACAGACAAAGTAAAGAATAAAGAGGTACTAGATATGGTAGGGGAAGAAAGGTATGTGGAAAACAGTAAAAAAATAGGAGAGATAGAATGAATTCCATTCAGAAAACCAGAGGGCACCAAGTGCAATTCTCATGTTCCAATGACAGTTTACATGTAGCAACAAATTAGTTATACTGTTCCATTGACAAACTCAGAGCACTTCAAGTTGCACCGACACTTTTTCTTGCACTACTTCGATTAGGTCGTGCAGCTTTCAGTGCAATATGGAATTTTTGTATATGTTATGTAGATAGTTGACTCTGTTGTAATTTCTAATCAAAACAAAGTAAATATTATGATGGATCGTGTGTTTGTAGCATTAGAACTATTAAGCTCATCTGAAAGTAGCGATGATGAAGATATGTTTTTCTTGGAAAAACAAAAACTACGAATTCCAAAAATTAAGAATTTTGTAGAAGACGTAGTTCATAATTTGGACAACAAAGAAATACACAAATAACATTAAAAAATTGTATTCAAAATATAATTATACGGATATAGTTTAAGAAGCACATTGAAATGCAAAGACAAACCTTTGATGTGCTGATTGGCAAATTTAATGATTCAAGTTTCTATTTAGGCATCCAAAGCCACCATGGAGGACGTGAACCCATATCACCAGAAACACAGTTGTTAGTATTTTTGTGGTAATCATGTTGTGAGTTTAATACCGTAAATTAAAATTATGTTGGAATAGGTTTGCAGGTAACAAAGTTGCTCTTAGAGATGTGTCACAACGCTTTGGAATGAATGGGTGTTAGCACTTTATTTCGTAGTATCGAAAAGGTTATGAAGTTTTTACTTTCAATAGCACCAGCTATTATTAAATTGCATCAGACTGCAGTTGACAAGCATTTTTTCGCTACTGAATTTGCCACGGTAAAGTAGTATCAGAGATTATTTTTGTATATAGTAGTGCTTAACAGATATCTGGTTTTCCCAATGTTCTTGGTTGTATCGATGGATCTTACATTAACATATGCACACCAGTCATAATATCAAAAGTACATACACAAATCGCCATGACTTGCCCTCGATTCTGTTGCAAGCAGTATGTGATTTTAACCGTTAATTTATTGATGTTTTCACATGTGTACCTGGAAAAGTATATGATTCTAGAGTGTTTAAATTGTCAGATTTTAATGAAAAACTCAGAAAGTTCTGTGGTAATCAATGTTAGGCGATGTCGCATATTACACAAGGGTAAATCTTATAACTCCATACAGAAATTATAGTAATCTTACAACTAGCCGTATTCATTTTAATGAAAGGTAAGTTGATAAGCATAATTTTAAATTTAGTCAAATTTGATTGTTTTATAGATTATCTGCTATCAGGGTTCTAATTGAAAATTCCTTCGTTATATTAAAAGGACGCTTCCGTCAAGTACTGCATTTGGATATGCATGCAATTGATAAAATGACAAAGTTTGTGATATCTTGCTGTTTTACATAATTTGTGTATCAGGCATAAAGATTTCTTAGACGATAACAAAGTCTACTACGATGATAAAGAAGAGGAGGTAGATAATTCACATGATGAAGAGAAGAAAGCACGAGCAGAGGGTGAAAGAAAACAATTTTCTTCTGGTTTATTTATTTCCCTTTTACTAACTATAATAACTTTTGATGCCGATCTCATTACTTCGGGTTCTATGCTATCGTCGACAGCTGCTATAGAGGATATCTCCTCTTCATACGGAATTTCTATTCGTGTTGCCCCAGACTTTGAATTATTTTCAACTGCTTCTTTTTTTTGTTTGCCGATAGTTTTAAAGGGATTTTCTACCTGCATTGGAGTTTTTTCAATATCTAATTCTTTATATAGGTCTCCTGCTATTTGTTCCCACATTACTATTTTCAATTTTTTGAATGGCCCGATTTTAGAAATATAAAGAGCATATTTATCTAGTAATAATTTTGTTTCAGACTGATCCCATTCTTTCATAAATTTATGTTCATTCATAGAAACATTGGCTGTACAATTTTCATTCTTCTATTAATATATTACACATTCTTCTCCATCGCGTAGTCTGCTTATATATTTTACAAGTTGGTCCACTTCTACATATTTTCGTTCTACGAACATATTTATACATCGGATGGTAAATTCATCATCATCTAAAATTTGGTGATAAGGCTTAGAGCAAACATAAGAAAATACTTACTTGTTAATTCCGAATAAATTCCTTCAGGATCATCTGCCGGTACTCGAATGGTAAATGTGTTATGGCTAATAACAAACTCTAATTCATGTAAAGTTAATGCAGTAGGCAGGGAAATAGCCATTCCACTTTTTATGAAAATCAGATCAGAATCAGAATATCTGGCCGCCATTTTAATTTTATAAGTTAGGTACGTTTGTCATTCAGAATTGTGTTCCATTGAAAAATTCAGCTACTGCACCAGTTTCTGAATGGAATTCCCCATAAGGCATGAAGGAATAGTGCGGAACATATTAGAAGCAGAGATAGGAAAAAGAGAGGTACACGTAGACCTAGGTTAGACAATTGCACATAGATAGTAAAAGATGTAGGCTGTGGGAATTTCAGGGAAGTGTGCAGGCTAGCTCAGAATAGATATCAATGGAGGTACGCGTCCAACCAATTCCAAAATGGAAAACCTAATGACGAAAAAATAACTGTACTTAAACCTAATGATTACTATAAGCAACTACAGGTATTGGTTTTGCAATACTCTCAACTAATGTTCGTTGTGCGAAAGGATTTACCGGAAAACTATTAATTCGGCAAATGTCTAAGTGTTGGGGGATCCTTGGTAGCCACAGGCTGCTTAACCCCCTTCACATACCACTGAATCTTGGTGAAATAGGGCATATAATTAGGAAACAACAGAAGGCGAACCGAACCGTATCCAGGCTGTGGGAATTTCAGGAAACTGTGTAAGTTAGCTTAGAATAGAAATAAGTGAATGTGCGCGTCCAACCAGTGTCAAGACAGAAAACCTAATGAAGAAAGAAATAATTGCACTTAAATCTGATGACTGTGATAAACAACTACTTGTGTTGGTTTTAAATATTTTCAACTAATGTTGATTGTGCGAAAAGATGTATTGGAAAACTATTAATTTGGCAAATGTTCAAATGTTGGAAGATCTTGGTAATCACAGGCTGCTTAACCCCCTTCACATACTTTACATGTGACTTTCCAATGCTCCACCCGAAGGTACTACATTGGCCAGGAAACTAGTTTTTTTTTACCTGGAAAATTTGGAATTTTGCCGAACCCTTGCTGCTCCAAGCAAGGTAAGGATCTTTAACGTGCGTGACAACACACACACACACACACACACGACCTCCATTTTACCTCTCATCCTAACGAGGGTGTTTTTTTGTGAAAAATACTCGCCTAACATTTTTCAAGCGGACCGTGCCAGGATTTAAACCCGGGACCTTGGGCGTAGTAGTCACACACATACCACTATGCCACGGAGCCGCTTCCCCTTCACATACTACTGGATATCAGGAAAATAGGGTATATATTTATAAAGAATAGAAGGGGAACCTAACCGCATCTAACAAGAAAAAGCAGTGGTTATGATCGCAGACAACACACATCGAAACAAGGAGAAAATTGTTGAAAGCATATGTGTGGATCACAGCACAGTACGTCTATGAAATAGGAGCAGTAGGAGAAGCAGACAGAAAAACGGTAGAAGCCTATTGGCATGTTGTGCTTCAGATGTATGAGAATGATAGCATGGACAAACAAAAGTTAAGAACAAAGAGGTTATAGAAATAGTAGTGGAATAAAGATATCTGTGAAAACAAAAAAAAAATAGGAGAAATAGAAGGGCAGAATACGTTGTAAGGCATTTTCGAGGAATAGTGCGGGATATCTTACAAGCAAAGATAGGAAAAGAGAGATAGAGGTAGACCTAGATCAGACTATTGCACGTAGATAGTGAAAGATGCAGATTGTGGAAATTTCAGGGAAATGTGTAGGTTATCACAGAATAGGAAACAATGAGGGTACACGTCTAACCAGTTCCAGGACTGATGACCTAGTGATGATGATGATGAATGAATTATTAATAAAAATAAACTCTGGCAGTGACGTTTCACACTAATCGATTCCCTTTGTCCTTTTCCTCCTCTTTGATAGAAACATGACTTAACAAGGGCAACAAAATTTTAAAAACATGTTTAGGAACGCCCCTGAATAAAATGGCACTTGTTAGTTAAAGTATGGTTTAAACAAGTGTGAGTAAGTTGGACAACGGTGCAGTTGGGTCATAGCATTTTGTGGTGTGTTCCAAATGTGACCTATGGGACACTAAGAGTTTAATTGTAGCAATTAAATACAAATAACATTATCGCAAAATCATCATACGTATGTATTATTTCTAAAAACTAAGCTATATATAATAATTAACTAGTAATGTTTCTCATTTAAAGCTACTGATACATAAAATTATGATTGTTTCTTAATAGTTTCAATTAAATTTTTGTAAACTAATTCTGGCGCATCTTTAGCCCAAATAAAATCCACATGGTTGAACCATATAAATGGTACATTGTAAAGTCCAATGGTTTTACTAACTGCTTGTGATAATTTCTTGACATCCTAAGATTTTTTTGTAAATTTAACCCCAGAAAAGCTATAACTACTTACAACTTCACTACACAACCAATCGTTATCGCCATACATAAAATACAATGGTACCTCTATATTAGATAAGTTATAAGGGGGTGGAGTTGGTGTACCATATTGAATAATATTACCCTTTTCACCATAATCATACTGCATAAAATCTCCCCCATGTTGAATTAGTTGAGCATAGTGAATAATTGTTTTTGTGGAAGATCCTGCAGGGTCGTGGGCTAATATTACAGGAAGTAAGTCCTGCAAATATTTTAAATTGTATAAAATTAGATTATACAGTAGTGTATTCCTACCAATTTTTAGCAAATACTTAAACTATTATATTAAACAAACTTAAAACATGTACCCATAAAAATAATATGAATATATTTTCCTGTAAGGAATCTGACAAAATAACTTATCTTAATTAGCAAAATTACTAAAACATCAGATTCTCAAGTTCATAAACAATACATACCTCTTCAAACTGTTCTGCATCAAACCCACATACTGCAAAAATTACTTGTTTGCAAATTTTTTTATCGATATTAAAAACTTCACATCCATAAGTAAGTAATTTCATAACTTCGTCATTTGGCAAAAATTGTTTTAATCCTAAATGTTTTGCTAACCACTAAAAATTATAAATTTTATAACAGTAAACTACAGTCAAAGTTACCTGATAATCGTTAGCCCAAGGGGCTAAATAGCGAAGTGGTGATTGAATGTGTGTTAAGTAAGCAACTGGTGCTAAACCCACCATCATCTTAACAGTTGAAGCAGCAATTTTTGGAAGGAGTGAAGCGAATGAAAAAAACATTGTGGTTCCCATTGAATGCCCAATGTATATTATTTCACCTTCTTTATTAGTAACATTTGAAATGTAGCTCAAAACAGCTGGTAAATCTTTAACTGCCATCTCATGAAAACTAGAAAAAATTTAAAAAACAATTTTTAAACTAACCCATTTTTAAGAAATCAAAAAGTAATAACATAACTTTTAAAAACAAAAATAAATTTTCTATTTGAAATTTTGTTAGTAAGGTATTTGTTTTCATTTTAGTTAGGTTTGTGTAGAGGAATCACGAAAGAATGCATTTACGTCATTTACGATTAAATTCAGGATACACTTCAGCATGTACAATTGTCATAATTAAAACGTAAAAGAAAGGAGGATATAAGTAGAACTTGTTTCAATCAAAGTGTCTTAGTAACGATATACGCTGTAGAATGATGAGGATAGAAGGAGAACAGTAAACTGTCGCATATCCTACCTTCATTACAATTATGATAATAAAAGTTTTTAAATTGAATAGCGTGGTTTCTGAAGACATGTCATTTTTAATACAACATAACCTAACCTTAGTTTACTGCATATTTATTTGTATACTTCAATTTTCTTATTTTCATAATATTATCGATTTCTTAAAAAACAGTTCTTTTCAAAACTACATTTTGCTTTAACATGTTGACTACAGGAAAACCTTTTATGTTCCCAAGCCCAGTAACTTGTGTCAAACCTGTTGAACTATTTTCAATTGGAAAAGGAATACGCTAGTCATTTTGTAGTGTTTTCTTAAAGCCTCTCATTGGGTTAGGGTATTCACGAAGTTAAAACAAAGTCGAAGACCATTACAATTTATTTTAATTTCAAACATTAAAGTACAATACAACCGCTACATTCTATGGGGTTTACGTCCAATGATTTATTGCATATTAGTTCTTAATAGCTAATAGTAGTTATGCAATTAAGCTTACTTTATAATTCCAATTACACCTAGCCAAGAGTTGGTTACACATATACTTACTATTGATTGTCTTGCTGTACAATTTCGCACCTTGAACTACCTCTATTAGGTCACTCACCTTTTAAAAGCATAAAACTTAATTCAATAATAACTATTAATTATTAGAATATTCGATTTGTTCTGCTGGATAGTTCTCAATATATATGTAGTGGGACTGCAGAGTTTACCATATTTGACAGTATTTGATTAATTTTCCCAAACGCTAGTCCATGCGGGATATATTTAGTTTACATATGCACCAAATTATTATATGCAAAACACCAATAAGGTGTCCAACTGCTCCAATTATTGGAATACTACAGACACTGAATCCTTAAATATGTTGACAAATTTTTATGTATTTACAAGCGCACCATTAGTTTCACGATGTAGAATTTAACTGTTTTATTTTTAATAATTTGCATGTTTCCTTAAGAATCTCCTATATGAACTCTGAACCTTTATCCGTTAGAATTTTGAGTGGTATGCCATAGCATAAAATAAAATTTTTGACAAACGCTTGTTATGGAACACTGAAGTTAGTTGTATTGAAAGTACAAGGTCTCAAATGCTACTATGGAATATGGTGGAATTTTCCGTAAATTTTGTTTCGTATAGAAGTCAAGCCCATGCACGTGCCAGCCGCGCGCACCTGCTGTCGTAAGTACTCAAAATGGTTGACGAACTCGGATGCCTAGCAGATTGTTTGTGGTGAGTCATCTCCAATTTTAGTTCAATTTTCATTTCATGGAACCATTACTGGAAATGTACAAATAATTTTTGTAAATTCTATATGTTCATTTAAATTGGTACACGAAATTTTTGTAAATTTTATATGGTCATATAAATTAGACACGTAACTTTTGTTCAGAATTTAATAGTTGGATATTTCATAAATGCTCTTATAAAAACAAAGAAACTTCTATAAGATAATTTTTGAATTTACAAGGTTATACTAAAATGTATTCGTAACTAAGCACGTGACACGTTGATATTTGTTTGTCACATTATAAAATATAATTTTTTTGGCAGTACACTTTAAGTACAGATTAATTCAAACAATAAGTATTTTTGACTTTTGATTCCATCAATTAAATTAATTAAAAATGTAGTTCTGCTATCTAAGGAAAGTCAAAGCATTTAATCAATTAATTGTAAACCCGAACAGGATCCTATTCAGGTATCATATACAAATTGTAGAATAATAATGAAAACACTATATTTCTTATAGAGAATTATAATAAATTTTCAATTATAAAATTCACACAACTAATCAGAGACTAATACTAGACCTTCATAAAAGTAGATATCTCAAAAGTTTCAGTACGTATAAAATTGTACAAATGATGTATATATTTTTTTTGTAAATCAGTAGAAAGAGTAATAAGTTGTCTTAAAGCTTTCTTTCATTGAAGTCAACAATAATTTTTCTATAGAAGCAAACAACCACATTATGAAATTTTTGTAGTGAAGAAAGATATATCATTGGTGTTGAGTTTAAAATTTTTTTGAAGCATAATTTACTAGTTGATCTTTTTATAATTTATTTTTTGTGATAAAGTGACTAGCCTCTAATGCAGCGCTAGTTTAAAAATGTTTAGAAGTGATTAAATTTTCAGATAGTACGAGATCGTCGTTCCAATTCCAGTTTGCAGAGTCATAAGTAAGTATTATATTTATATGTTTTGCTCGTCAAGGATATTTTTTTTCTTTTCGAAGATTTCCGTATCTTATCTTCGGATCGATTCTTATTATAACAATTATTAAGATACGGTGGCGTCCATTAAAAATTCTTTTATTATCATATACCATCCTACGACCCTAGCTCATAGCTCTGCCCTAAGTTGAAGAAGCTTAGCTGGCTGGAAGATCTCTTTAGAGGGTCCTTTTTTTACTCAAAGCCATTTTCCATCCTCTTTACCCTGGGCTTAAACCTTAAACAGGAACCCCTCATAATTTATTGAGGCTCTGCCGCCTATAAGGTGGAGTAAATACACAATCTATATCTATATAGAAAAATTGTGTAACACCATTTATATCTGGTTGCAATGGTCGTACTAAGTTTGAAAATTTCATTAGAAATGCAGTATGAAGTCGGCATCAATATAATTCTAGGTCGTTTATTAATGGTTTAGTAGAATCGTTATTTTGTTCTAAATTATAAAAACATTTTTTAAACATCTGTTATTAAGACATACAATAACTTACTTTTGATGTAATGAAAACTTGTAAATACTCCCTGTATGTTTGTTGTAGTTTGTTTTGTATTTTTCTTAATCTTCTTTGGGAATTAAACCACTCATAGTTGTTAAAATCGTCTTTATTTACTTAAAGCCCAGGATTTTGGAAGCTGAAACTTAATTTACAAAAATTTTTCCAGGCTTTGTCATAATAAGGCTCGTTACCTCGTAATGAATACGGTCATGTTTGCATATATTTCTGGATATTATATCAAAATAGCTGTAACCACATATTGAGGCGGTTCCGTGGCATAGTTGGAATGCGTGCGACTACTATGCCCAAGGTCCAGACATGGTCGGCTTGAAAAATGTTAGGCAAGCATTTTTCACAAAAATAGGTTCTCGTTCGGATGAGAGGTAAAATGTAGGTACCGTGTGTGAGTGTTGTCATGCATGTTAAAGATCCCTACCTTGTGTAGCGGTCGCGGATTCTCGTACTTGCATGCTATCGGTGGAACCCCAATTCGTATCAGTTCCGTTTCTACTTACTTGGATGGTTGGTCGAGCGGTTACGTATTTTGTTTGTGAGGTTGATTGACGAGTGGTCATAATTTAGGTAGTCGAGACTGTCCGTACCTCCGGAGTGGAAAGAGAGATGTGCTAGCTGACGTACTTGTTTAATTAAGATCATTACAGAATTAATGGATATATTGAATACTATTACAATTTCTTTAATACATAAATCCTCCCTAACGTTTTGGTATGAATTTATAACTACAGTTAACCAGCGGGCCCAGCTCCCATATACACAGGTTTATAGGTTAGTACAATTTTACATCACTTACCCAAAAACTACAATAACTCACTATCACTACTTTCATTACTTTCAATTGACTTACTTTTAGTACATATTTTTTATCTGAAGAGACCTCACCAGTTGAAGTCGGGAGTGGAATTGCCGCTTATATGTTTTCTTACTTGCCTCGCAGTGGCTCTGCCCCTATTTTAAATCGTAAACTAAGCTTATTTCGGGTTAGTGACCAGCAGCTACCTCACGGGTTCTGCTTGGACTTTGCCTGTATTGCTATTCTGATGTACTTGACTATTTCGAAATTATAAACTATTTTGCTGGCCTTATGTTGTAACCAACTGTTTCCTCTATTGGAAACTAGTGCACAGGTTGAAGACCTGAATAAACTTATAATACGTTTAACATTCCATACTATCTTTATAACTGAGTTTACTATCTTAACAATTCTAATTTTGTTGGTGGGTGTATGGAGGGTACTACACTTGCTTAAAACAAGGGTTCGGTACAATTCAAAATTTGCAGGTAAAAAGATCGCTTTCTGACCTATTTAATACCTTCGGGTGGAGCAGTGAAAAAATCAAATGTAGTGTAACCACGCTTTAGAAAAATCTGTTGAATCTTTTGAAATTGGCCAGAAACTGTTAAATAGAAATAAACTCTGGAAAGGACATGATTTTTGTTTTTCTGCCACAATTATCAAAAGACATGCAGTGTTCTGTGCAGTGTTCTAGAACTGATTGCAAATAATCACTTAAAAACGTGCATGCTTTATTAAGGCCTTTCTTACCAAGTTCTTCATGATAAATGTATAGAGTACTTATCCCTTGTTTGATATCAAGAACAGAATATACATTCATATTGAAGAGGTGTATAAAACTTTTTACATCTCCACATGTGTACTATTAATTCCCTCACAGCACTTCTGTTAGTTACATCATTAAGGTGTGGGGATCTAATTTTAACAAAGAGCTTCTCACAGGTGCAACACATATCAACCTATGGGTGCCCAAAATGGTCATTAAAATTTTTTAAATAGAACTTCCAGTAAAATGATCTACTAACTTTTACCTTTGGATGTTTTGTGCAAAATAGCTTCCGCATAACTTTTACATTCAGTTCTGCATTGAGGTAGTAAATTTTCTTACCAGCATAATGAAATTACTTAAGTGGACATGATTTTATGTGTTCTAGGGGAAGACGATGACTTACTACTTTTCTCCTTTGGTCCTTGGGAATTCTTCTTAAAGATTTCAAATGTCTAATTCTGTGTACACCTTTTTCGCTTATTTTGAATACTAAAAGAAACGTCTGAAAACACACCACCACTTGTCTCATTCCCAGTACGACATTGTAGAAAAATGAAGCTAATTTTAATCCCCTATGCTGAATGTTGACATTTTTACTTGCACGTGTTTGTTTTACTTCAGATGCTTTAATTAATCCTTGAAGGTATAAATGCTGTCCATCTTGACTAGAAATATTGTATAACTTCGTGAATATATCAACGCAATTCTCGACCCCAATTTTTGGAAACAACATTTTTACATCTGGAATTAATAAACAAAAGGAGATAATATAGGTTTTGTATAGATAAAATAAGATATACCTGCAAAACAAGCTTTGAATTTTAGCATAAACATATTTTCCTTTGTTATTAACATAAGCTTGACCTTGTAAACAAGCCACTTTCATTTTGTTTACTTTGTAAGATGAAGGATTGCTTACTTTTCTTTTATGAGAACTTCCAAGAACATCATTATAATTTGCAATTCCATCATTACATAGTGAAACAAAATTGAAACCTATTAAATAATACGTATTTCGTAACACATATATTGGTTAGGTAGATATTCTAAAGTTTATAAACGTAAATAGTAGCTTGCTCTACACACAATCCCAATCACAACTAGAGAAAAACTTCACTATGTATATGTTCAGCATTTGTTTATTTTATTTAATCATGTAATCAAAATATTTTTTAAAAAGGCATATATCAATAACTTACGTGGTTTTAAAAAAATACACGAAATTTACAAGTTTATCTATAAGCAGGAAATAGAAACATAGCCGCCCTTTTCAAACCAATTTAATAAATCTACCCATAACAAGGATAAACCATAATAAACATAAAATGGTGAAAATTGTGATTTATGCTCATTTAAAAAACATCGATTCTATTAATATAAATGACATTTTGGTGAGATATAAAAATGCAGATATTAAAAGAAAATCACTTCTTAAAGTGATGAGTTGTAGTTTTTATTTCACTAAAAACATAAAATTTCATCAATAAATGATCCTTAATTAAAACTATTAACATTGTGCATAAAAATAATCTTCTTTGTTAAACTTTAAGCTTAGGCATGAACAAAACTTAATACATATCCTGTTTCAACAGTTACAATTATACACCACTACCACCCAGATGTAAAAGACACTATGCGGCCAGACTTTAATCATCCATTCTGGATTGAAGATACCTATAGAAAGCAAGTAACGTAGTTATCTGTCTTCCAGATACAACAAGCAGAACACTGTGAACAGTAAAAGAAAAGAAAGCCGTTCCAATGATTCCTTCTAAGAGATACTACAAATAAGGATAACTTCTAATTGATAGAGAACTATTTACAAAAACATTTCCCGCGTTTTAAATTACGAGCAAAAGTATAAGTTGGAAAACAACAAACATAATAATAATAATGCCCTAAAATAATTACATCGAATTCTGTAAATCTGTGTGAAAGCGATAAAACCCAGTTGCCATATCAAGTACTGATATAAATATCAAGAGCGAGTACGAAATTGTAATTTTAAACAACTTTGTCGAGTAAGGTTAGAAATATATCGCTCCTATTATGTATATATGTTTCAAAAAGGAAGGTTATGAAAACAGCACAAGACAAAAATATGAGTGAAATAGAAATTATTAAGTTATAAATCGGATAACTGCTAACCATTTCATATCATGGATTATAATATGAAGTGAATTAAAATTTTAAATTCCACATTTTTTTCTAAATTGGTTTGATTTCCAGTCACAGCACTGGTGAAAAAATTCAAAGCAAGTGCTTCATATGAGTAGTAAAGCCTACGTAGTATATATGGAGTTATTACGCAAGTTGAACATCATGTTGCTTGAAATAGCAAGGTTTCAGTAAAATTCACAATTTGCAGATAAAAAGTTGTATTAAGTCAAATGACAGTTAAAAATAAACACCTACTATGGTGTGGTTCTACAGATGGCACACCATTGCACAAATTTTAATACAATGAAAGAAACAATTTTATACAAAAAGGCTTAACTTTATTTATAGAAGTGTTTAAGGTAGACCTAGCATCCTTTGCTTCTCGATAGATCTGCTCTGGCATGTAAATGTACAGCAGGTTCTTCCTGAGGTTTGAAACCCTGCTTTTTTTTATACAAATTGACAGTGAAGTTGGTTGTTAACCTACAATATTTGGAACAAGATAAAGGTAATTAAAAGGAAGCAGTAGAAATTTCACGAGTAAACTTCACTGCATACTTCAATACACATTCACTTACATGTCGATACGGTAAGGTAGTTCGAGATCAAATTCACTAAAATGCGTACTTTCACATGAACTCGTCATCGTTCCACCAACCATAAAACTTTTACATTGGTTACGACAATAACCGCACATTTCTTCGGATATGAGAAAATGCATGTGAAAAGGTTTATTCAACGGATTACCTCAATATATTATCGGTACTACGCCTTTAGTTCATGAGACCTTATAACTGCAATATTATGAGTAATAACCTAATTTATACTACAATAATAACGATGGGAAAATAAAGCTTTCCTTTTAGATTAAAAAACATTTGTATACCTCATATTAAAGCAACGCTTTGTGTAGTCAAAAAGACATTACAGTTGTTCTTGCCTCCTAGCATCAGTGACTAGTATCAAAAATAGACTGACAAAATAATTAAATATAATACCGATATAATAAAAGAAAACATATCCACATATACATGTGTTTGAAACACTATCAATTTTAAAAGAATTGTTTCAAACAGTACGTATAAATGCATTGCATGTAATTGTATAAAATAGCTTAGCACGTGCCAAGCATATCGTAAAACTTTGCTTTTAGATAAATTTTATTATATACCTGAAATTCCAAAATTGTTCGCTATCTGGTGATAATGACACATGGCCCTTTGAATATGTACTGCCTCTTGCATTTCCCAACCAAACATCATATTCCAAATCCGATAGAGTAAAAGCTATAAAAAATCTTTAATTTAGTTATTTTTTAATTTGTTACATATTAAAAATAAACAGTAAGATGCAAATATGAGATAATGGTGTGTCAGTCGTTAGCGAGTGAGCTAATGACATCTAGTCCTCTATGATTGTCATTGCATTCTATTAAACGTAATAAAATGAATCTTTTTAAAAACTATTTCCTCTCCAGTCAATTCTTATAAGAGAAACCTGAATCCTGTAAAATTGAAAAATATGGTTTTTATTTAATCTCTGAAACTATTTATAGGAAATGAGATTTTGTATGGATCTAAACAGTTCAACAGTTTAAATACATCTAAATTCAATTGTTGGCTGAATCGTTTACAAATATATTAGTATATTATTCAACAAGCAAGTTTTGATAGCCATTACTCATTCAGAAGTATGAGTAATGGCCATAACTCGCGAGTAGAATACTATAATTTTCCAAGACTACACAAATTTTCATTATGAGATATTTTCTAAACGTTTTAACAAATATCGCAAACACTGTCAGGCAAAATTTATTTGTCAAAGTGTATCAGCCTACTTTGCATGATACAAAAATTATACCTCGCGAATTATGAAAAATGAAGGTGTGTACTGATTGGTCAGAGGTGTTGGATTATGATCATAACCCACGACCTGGATATTCCTGATTGGTTAAAGGTGTTGGAATTATGAATTCATATACACCTACAGCATAACGAGTACTAGTATTAAACCATTCTTAAATGCGTAACAATGCGTTATTGGATAGTTGTGGAAAATGAATTTATAGTGTGTTACTATGGTTAGTATTTATTCTTTTACCATTTAGTTGAAAAGCAAATGACTATTTTATTGATGTCAATGTCAACAAAAAGGATAAACTACAAATTTTTTTAGACATATATTGAAGTATTTAACTAACGATGATGTACTGATTTAAATGCAACCGTTGTGATAATCCAGATGAATCTAAAAATATGGTACAAGTTGACAACTGCAAAAAGTGGTACCATTTTAGTTGCACTGGTGTTACCGAAACTGTAAAGGATAACGACTGGTTATGCTGTAAAGCAAATGTCAAAAACTCCAAAGAAAGTAAAACCTCAAAAAGGTTTTCACTAAAATCTGGATCACAGAAAATGAACCAGTCAAGCAAATCTGCTACACTTGTAAGACTCAAATTTAAAATATTGGAAGAAGAGAACACACTGTTGGCGAATCAACACAAAGAAGAAAAGATGATACAAAAAGAATTACAACACCAAAATCGAAAATACGTTTTATTACCACATTTGCAATCGCAACCTGACTCTGAAGGTGATGAATTATTTGAAGGTTATAGGTCGCGAAAAGCTATCAAGCAGTGGTTAAAAGAGATACAAATGACAACTCACAATACGCAAGTGAGACCATACACTATACCGGAAGTGAACAGTGTAACCAAGACTCCTCCAATCTCTTACTACTTTTTGAAAGTGACAACCAATATCGTCTCCACACTCGATTACTCAACACTACATTTGATTTTCTAATGCTTCACCGGAAGGTGCTACATTGGCCAGGAAGTGAGTTTTTTTGCCTTGGAATATTGAATTTTGCCAAACCCTTGCTGTTCCAAGCAAGGTGAGAATCTTTAACGTGCATGACAACATACACACAGGACCTACATTTTACATCTCATCCAAACGAGAGAATGCTCACGTCTAACATTTTTCAAGCAGATATGTGTCGGTATTCAAACCCGGGACTTTGGGCTTGGAAGTCACACGCATACCAACTAACTTAGAAAACCACCCATTCGACAGTAAAATATTACATTTGCATATGCTAGTAGTGTACTGCCATATTGTAGCCACTCTTTATTAGCACCTGCCATAATAGCCTTGGCACAATAGGAGTTTGTCATAATATGTGTAACTTACGTGTAAGTGTAGCAGTTCCCCTGTCCAAAGATGCGAAGCCCTACCATCGCTGATGCCATAAGATGACTCTAATAACCAAGCCCTCCTCACACATTAAATCCACTAGGAGTATTCCTTTAGTGCCATCAGCAAATCACTACGAGTATGCCCCAAAATGGCATTCAATATCAAGCTCCAATTCTCGCCAACTGTCAGCCTGTCAAACAATGCCAAAAGATCTGCCAATACTAAGTGAAAATCCAAAGGAATGGTCCTTGTTTATAAGCTGTTTTAATACACCTACTAACGTATGTGGATTTTTCAATGAAGAGAACCCGATACGTCTTTAACAATGTTTAAGAGGGAAGATGCTGGATGCAGTGAGCAATCGACTTTTACTGCCTAGTAGTGTCCCAATTTCTGCAGAAAGTTAAGATAGAGCTAGCACTCGAGATCGAAAAATTGGAAACAATAAGTAGCTATATGCTTGCCGTTCAAAACAGCACCACCATGGATCACAGAGTTTATAGCACATTTAGCCAAGTCTATTGTACTCCAAGAGCTGGTAGCAAAACTGCCATCACACTTGAAATTAGTCTGGATCTTGCATAAGAGAACTATCAAGGAAGTAACAATAGCGACTTTCAACACGTAGCTATTCTAGCTGGCTCAATCTGCTAATAAAGTAATGGTAAACGTTGCTGCTGCTTTAAATTTTAATCCTAATAAGCAAAACTTAAGGCAAAAGACGTACCTTAATGCTCCTTACAAAGATTGTCAAGAGACAATGGAAAAGGAATGCTCGTTGGGCAACGGATATTGTAAATCAGTAGAAAATTGTATTAAGTTTAAAAATATAACCCATAATAATAAATGGCGAGTGGTTAAGCAACTAAGGCTGTGTCAAAAATGTTTAAAGAATTATAGACGGGGCAAATACAAGTGTAAAGCGCAGTCAACATGTGGAATAAAGAGTTGTCGGGTTAAGCACCCCCTCGCCTGCATAACCCGAATACAAAAGTTGTTCAACATAACGAGAATACAAACAGTAGCGCAAAAAACTGCAACACACCGAATTCCCTCACATCCTATATCGTTCTGCATACATCCTGTTGCAAGACAAATCTATAGACACATTTGCCTCTATAGATAATGGATCATCAATTACACTACTGGAAGATGAGCTCACCAGTGGGTTCAATCTCAAAGGCAAAACCAAGCCACTGTGTTTGCAATGGACAGCTAACGCTCACAGAATTGAAAGCAACATCTAAGTTTCGTTTAAAATAGTAGGTCAAATTCACCAAAGCACTATTATATTCAGAATGCTCGCACAGTCAAATCATGAAATCTACAAAGGCACATTATCAATTTTGATAAGTTCTTCAAAATATCTCATAGGTCTTCCGATTCAATCAGATACTAATGCAATTCCTCATATTATAGTTGACCTACATTCCTAGAAACTTGGACTTACACTGATATTTAGAGAAAAATAACAAGACTGTAGTGACCAAAATTCGCATAGGATGGTGTATTAACGGCCAATATAACAAAGTGGATAACTCTGGTAAGTAGTTTTAAAACTATTACAGCTATTACTACAAGAATACAGACAAAGAGTTGCATGAGCTAGTCAAAGACTATATTACCACAGAAAGCTTTGTCGTTTCTGCACCTTCAATCAGCCTTTTTCACTTGAGGATCGGTGCTGCATGTCTATAATGAAGGAACAAAATTTGAGACAGGGATACTGACGACATCACCCATCTGGGCAGCTATTCAATGGCACTATAAAGATCACAATGTTTGAAAAAGAAAATTAGGCACAACTCAGAATTGGTCCCTGCCATTGTAGAAAAGCTGCTTGATTATGTTCAGAAGAGATTAGCACGAAAACTTTTAGCCCATGAATTACAAATAAACTATAGCCGCACATGGTACCTGCCAATATTTACGGTCATAAATTAGAACAAGCCTAGTAAATTAAAAATGACATTTCACTAAACTCACTATTAATAAAAGGTCCGCACATACTAAAACCATTAGCTGCTGTTCTGTATTGGTTTCACAAATGGGAAGTAGCAGTTTATGGTGACATAAGGGAGTTGTTTTATCAGGTGCTTGTATGAGAATCTGAGCAGCATTCCCAAAGGTTTATATTCTCTAAGGATCAGGCATCAGATATTTATATAATGCAAGTATTAACATTTGGTGACACATGCTATCCCAGCAGTGCTTAACACAAGAAATAAAAGTGTTTTAAAATTCACAAAAAAAATGTCCACAAGCTGCACATGCCATAATCAATAATCATTATGTGGATGATTACTTAGATAGTTTTGATACCGAAGATGAGGCCATCAAAATGGGTCAGGAAATTAAATTTGTTTACCCACAAAGAGGGTTTGAAATCGAGAATAGGATGTCAAATTCTAAAAAGGTTACCGAAACTTTTAAAATAATTCTTCCTCTACAGAAAAAATTGTAAACAATATATGCAAGACAAGTTTTGATAAGATTTTGGGCATCTGGTGGTCGACCGTGACAGATTTATTCAGTTTTCGACTATCCTATGTAGGACATAAAGAAGTACTAATTGACAAGAGGCACCCTACAAAACAAAAGGTTTTATAGATCCTTATGAAGATTACTGATCCACTAGGTTTAATAGCTCACATTCTAGTGCATGGTAAAAATCTTACCAAAAGAGATTTGAAGATCTTCCATAGGCTGGGATGAAGTGATAACAAAGGATCGATACCAACAATGGCTAAGATGATTAAATATGGTCGATACAGTGGAAGAGATACACATTCCATGGCCCTACATCCAACAGAAATAGACCAACAAATACGTAAACGAATTGCATATATTTGTGGATGCTAGGCAATATGCATTTGCAGCAGTAGTATATTTACAAATCATCAACTTGTGAGCACAAATACAAAAGTAGCCCTTCTAAAATTGCTTTCCATCCCAAGGATGGAACTTCAAGCAGCAGTCTTAGGAGTCCGTCTTGTTAGAAGCATTTGTAATAAATTCACGATACGCATCGGCAAGTGCTTCTTTGGTTCAACTCAGGAATTATTCAAAGTTGGATAAACTTGAATCAACGAAAATATTGACAGTTTGTTGCTTTCAAAATTGGGGAAATTTTTGAAACTACGGATTGCACTGACTGGAAATGAATTTATACTAAACAAAATGTGGCGAATGAGGCTATCAAACCGCAAAGAAATACAAACTTGACTTTTGACAGTTGGTGGGCCCACATTCTTAAAGCTAGTAGCAACTTTAAGACAAGAATTATCATATAAACTTACTAGTACGCCACGAGAAGAATTGAGACCAAACCATTTACAAATAGAAGTGTGTTTGTAAAATTAATGTAGAACATTTCACCAATCGGAAAAGGTTATTGAGAACTATCGCTTTTGTTTTCAGATTTGTCAACAACTTAAAGCATAACGCCACACAAACTGCATATCTATAGAGGAATATATACTAGCCGAGAACTATTTATACAATTTAACACAGCATGATTACTACAAGGACAAAGTAGCAATGCTAATTAATGACAAATATAAAAAGGACAAATCCAGAATCTCGATCGAAAAATTAAGTCCTATTTACAAGTAATTGCCATACCTAGACGATCATGATGTTCTTAGGGTACGTGGAAGGGTCGATACAATAATACGTGCTCATTTTAGTACGGCCAGGCATATTATACTCCCAAACGAACATCATGTCACCAATTTAATATAAATCTATCACCAAAAATATCATCACCATAACCTCGAGATTGTAATTAACGAACTTCGGCAGCTTTACTCCATACCTCGACTTCAAGTGGCATTAAAGTCAACAAGAAGAGAATGCCAAACATGTATAATACAATCTGACAATCCCAAACTACCAAAAATGGAAGAACTCTCGCCAATTAGATTGGCAGTTGTGACGCTACAAAACAACACAACACAGGGACGTACTCGATATAGTTCAATACTAATCACAAAAGAGGAACGGGCAAATAATACCTTTCCGGGTAGTCGGAGTCAACAGCTTCCATATGCCCTGGACCAACCCAGTACTGAGGCCGGGGTGGGGTAGACCATAAACAACCAGCCAAATGAGCGCCACCTAAATCTATAACAGCTGTACTCCGACGGGACTGAAATAGGAAATCCTCACGCTTACCTGTAACACCCAAATCAGCAAAAATTCTCCTCACACCTCACACTCGAGTAATACAAAACTATCTTTTACATACAGTATTGACACTTTACTACAAACATATAATATATTTATAACAACAGTAAACATATAAAAGGCTCCAATTACCCACCCACATTTAACATAATTCAGCCAACCTATTGAAACAACTCTGCGCCAAGATGGCAGAACAGAATGACTATTAAATAATGTTAAGGGTGGTATACCAGGATCCTCGTAGATTGACCCTTGAACGCTGAGGGCATTGGTATAAACTATAATTATACCTATAATGATCGGTGCATTGGCTAAACTTCACACACGTGTTAAAATTGTGAATAATGTAAATTACAAATTAGTAAATCTGAACCCACCCTATAATAAATGTGTAAACAAAACAGTCTTCAGTAAAGTGTTATTAAATGTAAAAAAAAAAAAGAAAAAAAGAATCTTCAACAAGCAATATCAACCAGACGGTTGCAGTAGAAAAATTAAATGTGGAACGACTCACCCACAGCTGCACTAGTCGTTGTAAGCTGATCTTAGCATAAGCCAACTAAGGGTTGCGACGGCAAAATAACGACTAGAGCTATTATTGGGGCTAAGCTGAAAACTGCAGATCGAGACTGAAAACTGCAAACTGGGATTTGAAGACTTAGAACTTGGAACTTGGCACTTGGAATTTGGAACCCGGTCAATTCCGGGTCCAGTACAAAACAACAAACGAAAAATGTACAAGTGGTCACCAAATACAACGGTCGAGGATTCACTTTAGATGAATCGCCGAAATCCCAATAAGGAAATAAGAAAATTATTTCAAATCACAACGAATAATTTCCTTCAATTAATCCGCCAAAACCCTTTCAATAAAGGAGGAAATACAACGTTCCAACGGCGTAATTAAAATTGCTCGATTCGAATCAAGAGTGTAATCAAGAATATTGTGTTGAGACCATCAAAGCTAGTCCGGGAACCGGTACCTGATAACACGGCGTGCTATCACTATTCGAATTCATACAATCTAATTTGGAAAGAATATACTTTTGAAGTACACTGCTAAATGCAAATGTCGTTATGAAAATTACGACCGTAACAACTCCTTCTTACCCAAAAAAAAAACTAGCGCTGGGGTTCGAACCCACGCATAACCATAACAAAGACACCAAATCCGAAATTTCTTCGCCTTCAAGTAACCTTTGACGACAAAAGTTACTCAAAGTACAGTAAAGGGAACAAAACCGACAAAACTACTGAAGGGCACCAAAGTGCGCAACGTATCCCAAATACTGAAATCCAAAATCAATGAGCGGAACAGAACAAAATAACTAAACAACAGACAACAAAACTTAGTCAAGGATCAGGACGGAGATCCTTGGCATGCCACAATCAACACTACGACCATCATCAGTCTCCAACTGATAAGTCCACGGAGAAACGCATTTAGATATAGTAAAGGGTCCTACGTACTTGGGTGCAAGCTTATTTGTAAAATAAGCCGCGGCATCCGAGTGTACAAAATTTTGTGCCACACTTTTGGCCCACAACATAACTATCGGGGCGGCGACGTAGGTCGTACACCTTTTACTACGTACAAAAGCTCTGTCTAAACGAGCACGAATATCTTTAAAACCTTTTCAAAAATTGGAGGTCGATCCACAGGAAGCACAGGATCTTGCCCAATGTCATCACTCACGGGGACTTTGGGTAAATCGTGACTGTTACCCCTATGATGCATTTCACGACCAAAGTTCACGAAGTACGGCGTGAGACCAGTAGCCTCATGTCTCGACGTACGAACTGCGCATGCGGCTTTCTGAAGCAACGAAGCCCATGTACGTTGATTGTCTTTAACAAAAGAAGCCAATATAGTTTTCAGAGAACGGTGCTGTCGTTCGGCAGCATTCGGCTGAGGATGATAATTTGCCGTATGGCTGACCTTAACACGATAGGCATCCATCAGAGATTTAAACTGACGTCCCTGAAATTGATTGCCGTTATCACAAATTATGGTGCGGGGGACACCGAATAAACAAAACACATGGTCCTCTAATAATTCAACAAGCTTGGATGAAGTAGCCTCTCTCATGGGGAGAAAAATACAAAACTTACTGAAATAATCCTTTACACTCAACACATACTTGTATCCGGAAGTGGATCGTGGAAACGGTCCAACAATGTCAACAAAAATAAGTTCCCAAGGTCTTGAGATATCTGGGCGGCCCAAAAGGTATCCAGCAGGTGGTTTCTGTTCAACCTTGCAAGCAATGCAAGTATGACAGTTACGCACATATTTTGCAACATCACTTTTGGCTTTCGGCCAAAAGTACCTAGAACTAATTCGATGGTAGGTTTTAAAAACACCTAAGTGGCCTGATGTAGGCTCATCATGATTATTACGCACAATCTCCAATCTATGGGACTTGGGGACTACGATCTTCCACTCAGAAGCAGCCGATTCTAAATCAGGGTATGGGGACTTACACTTTTTGAATAAATTTGACCCATCAAATCGCCATAAGGGAAATCTAAGGGGATCTTTCGAAATCTGATCACACATTTTGTGAAACCAACGATCTTTTATATTTTTAAAATGTGGTTCCGGGTTACTAGGGGGTCCGATCTGGTTAATAACAGGCACAAAACGAGATAAAGCGTCGGGGACAACGTTGTCTTTGCCACGACGGTGGACAATATCAAAACTGAATTGTTGTAAACGGACACTCCAACGCGCTAAACGACCAGCAGGGTCTTTTAAATTATCTAGCCAAAGTAAAGCAAAGTGGTCCGTAACAATCGTGAAGTGGGAACCTTCAACATAAGATCTGAACTTGCCGATAGCCCACACTACCGCAAGACACTCTTTCTCAGTGGCGGTAAATTTCCGCTCGCTAGGACTCAGAGATCTGCTAATATAACTTATCACCTTTTCACCATCGGGGTGAATTTGGGATAAAACAGCGCCCAAGCCATAATCACTGGCATCTGTTTGGATAGTAAATGGTAATTCAAAGTCGGGACAACTCATAATGGGAGCGGATACTAGGAAATTTTTAATTTCAGTAAAAGCGGACTCGCATTCATCGGTCCATAAAAATTTATGGCCCTTTCGCATTAATTTATTTATAGGGGCTACTACCGTAGAGAAGTTTGGAAGAAAACGGCGATACCAACCGCATAAACCCAAAAAGCGGCGGACTTCAAGAACGTTGCTAGGTTGAGGAAGATCCAAAATGGCCGAAACCTTTTCGGGATCAACGTGCAACCCTTCCTTATCAACGACGTAGCCTAGATATTTGATTTCGGGTCGACAAAAGTGACATTTCTGTCGAGCTACAGTTAAACCAGCCGATTTCAACCGACGGAAAATTTCTTTGGTTACTTCTAAATGTTTATTGAAGTCGTTAGTAGCAATAACCAAATCATCAAGATAGACGTATACGTAGGAATCGAGGTCAAGACCGATAACGCGGTCAATAAGTCTCTGCCACGTAGCGGGACTATTATGTAAACCGAAAGGCATTCGGTTGAACTCGAAGAGACCTCTATCGGGAACGCTAAAAGCAGTAATTGGGCGGGACGGTTCAGCTACCGGCACTTGCCAGTAGGCGCTTTTAATATCAATCGAAGTAAGGTACTTGGCGTCGCGAAGTTTATCGAGGGTCGCTGAAACTAAAGGCAGGGGTAGGCGTCGCGTTCGGTGACCTTATTTACCTTCCGGTAATCAACACAAAACCGATAGCTGCCATCCTTCTTTTCGCCATAACCACCGGTGACGACCAAGGACTTGAAGATGGACTAACAACACCTTGTTCTAACATGATGTCCAACTGGGAATTGACAATTTTTAAGGGTTGGAGACAAAGGGTAAAACCTTTGCTTTATTGGTTCGGCACTTGTTCTTATCACATGTTCTACCAAGTGAGTGCAACCTAGTGCGTCGGGCATATCTTTAAATAATTGTTCAATCGTCGAATTTAGTAGGGCTGTATGTTCTGGGTTAAGTTTATCATCCGATTGTATACTAAATAGGTTTGGTGTTACTGAAGAAAACTGCCATAGACCGTGGCGTAAGTCAGGTACAACACCCATACTAAACCAAAAATCGGTACCAAGAATCAACGGATCTGGTACGGAAGGAATCACCAGAACTTTTATGCAGACAACTTTATTTTGTAATTTAATTGGTAAATTATAAGTGCCACTAATGTTACACATTTGACCATTAGCAACGCGGCATGCTTGAATGTTACTAGTTTGAAGTTTTATATTTAATTTACGGAGCTTGTCGTAACCAGCTTGGCCTAATATTGTGTGGGAGGCTCCACTATCAAGCAAACCGAGCATGGATATTCCATAGATGTCCACTTCGAGATAAGGACGTTCGTCGTCTATAACATTCGCCAAAACAAAATTAAGGGTGGCTTCAATAGTAGGGTTAAGATCGTTGTTGGGGTTATTTTTCTTAGACAGGTCGATCGGATTCGGGGTTGACACAGAGCGCGCAGACCGATCTATCGGCGGCCCAATTGTCCGTTTCCCGAACACTGGGGACAATTTCGTACGGTATAGTTGGCAGTACCGCATTTAAAGCAGCGTAACTTTCTTGGTTGAGGGCATAATCGAAATGGGTGCCCTTCTTTGTCGCAATTCAACACTTAATTGCAAACAAGTTCGGTTGGATCTGGTTCACCGATTGAATTGGTGTCTCAGAAAACTCATAATTTAAAAATGGATTGGTATTGTTCACGTTAGTATTAACAAAAGCATAGTCGGGACTACTGTCCTCGATTTGACACAAAACAGCTTTGTGTTTCGATTTATGGTAAGCTAAATCAGGTTCAAGTAAACCTTGTGAATTTGACGGGGGTGGGCGGTATTGCCTTGCCCTCAAGTGGGTTTCCTCAAGAGTTTGCCCTAACTGTGATAACTCCGCCATTGTCTTTATGGGGTGCAATGCCAATTGCGCTTGAATGTGCGGCAACAAATTACGTTTAATTAATTGGATTCTACTATTTTCGGGAGGAGGGTGACGCAAACGACTAAACATATTTTCCATCACCGAAATAAATATAACAATTCTTTCATCGGGGCCTTGCGTCCGTGATCGAATTTCTTCTTGAAGGATGAATTCATAATCGTAAGGTAGAAAAGCTTGACGTAATCTAGTTTCTAAGTCTTGCCATGAATTAATGGTATGTTTATTCGCCCTATACCATATAAGTGCTTGCCCTTGAAGTAATTCGATTACTGAATTGAAAACATGGTGTTTTGATACACCGCGCGAGTCGCATAGTTCTTCCACGCGCTGTAGAAAATCGTTCACACTAGTAGAGCCGTCAAAAGTGCAATTCCATTTGTACAATGGAAGGCAATTCTTATTTACATCCGAAAAATTTCTCCGTACCGGACTAGAGTGAGAAATCCGTTCTGTCTCAATAAACGGGTTATCGTCATTTAAATTTATGTTATTATTGTGCGTTACTTCAGGCAATAATAAATTGGGTTGATCTAAAACATGACCCGAAGTATGCGGGATGTCTAAGTCCATTAACGACATTTCGCCTTGATCTGAAATTGTTGACACTTGTCTAACAATAGCGGCTTTATTCTGAATTTCAGTTAAAAGTTTATTAGACTTAAGCATTTGTTTGTAAGTTCATTTTCCGAATTATTTCATCTTCATTAGAAGAAGTAATTCGTTGCAACCGGTTATCAATATGTGAAAGTCGCGTAGATATGCGTTTTGATTCATTAGAATGGTTAGAATAATTAAAATTGTTTAAGTCATTATCTAGATTATTAAGCTTGGCTAAACAAATAGCAAGCTCTGTACCAGGTATAATATTTAAATTTTCATTAGGCACTAATTCACACGTGACACTTACTTGTAGTAAGTCTCTTAATAATTTACGTTTATCTTCTACATTGGCTTTGGTTAAACAAAGACCGCGTATTCTCAATTCATACGAAATTTCATCAGATAATAGTCGATTTACGTCCATATCGATTAACAAAATTCAACACTTCAATTCAAAACAAATGTTCTGATTAGCAACCAGCGATATAAATCAGAAACAAAACAAGCCTTCACGTTGGGCGCCAAAAATGTGACGCTACAAAACAACACAACACAGGGACGTACTCGATATAGTTCAATACTAATCACAAAAGAGGAACGGGCAAATAATACCTTTCCGGGTAGTCGGAGTCAACAGCTTCCATATGCCCTGGACCAACCCAGTACTGAGGCCGGGTGGGGTAGACCATAAACAACCAGCCAAATGAGCGCCACCTAAATCTATAACAGCTGTACTCCGACGGGACTGAAATAGGAAATCCTCACGCTTACCTGTAACACCCAAATCAGCAAAAATTCTCCTCACACCTCACACTCGAGTAATACAAAACTATCTTTTACATACAGTATTGACACTTTACTACTAACTTATAATATATTTATAACAACAGTAAACATATAAAAGGCTCCAATTACCCACCCACTTGTTATGGTGTAATTTCCAATAAACAAACAGCAAATAACCTGATTGTATAACTCTTACTGCTACTTTTACTATTATATTTAACGCAATTCAGCCAACCTATTGAAACAACTCTGCGCCAAGATGGCAGAACAGAATGACTATTAAATAATGTTAAGGGTGGTATACCAGGATCCTCGTAGATTGACCCTTGAACGCTGAGGGCATTGGTATAAACTATAATTATACCTATAATGATCGGTGCATTGGCTAAACTTCACACACGTGTTAAAATTGTGAATAATGTAAATTACAAATTAGTAAATCTGAACCCACCCTATAATAAATGTGTAAACAAAACAGTCTTCAGTAAAGTGTTATTAAATGTAAAAAAAAAAAAAAAAAGAATCTTCAACAAGCAATATCAACCAGACGGTTGCAGTAGAAAATTAAATGTGGAACGACTCAACCACAGCTGCACTAGTCGTTGTAAGCTGATCTTAGCATAAGCCAACTAAGGGTTGCGACGGCAAAATAACGACTAGAGCTATTATTGGGGCTAAGCTGAAAACTGCAGATCGAGACTGAAAACTGCAAACTGGGATTTGAAGACTTAGAACTTGGAACTTGGCACTTGGAATTTGGAACCCGGTCAATTCCGGGTCCAGTACAAAACAACAAACGAAAAATGTACAAGTGGTCACCAAATACAACGGTCGAGGATTCACTTTAGATGAATCGCCGAAATCCCAATAAGGAAATAAGAAAATTATTTCAAATCACAACGAATAATTTCCTTCAATTAATCCGCCAAAACCCTTTCAATAAAGGAGGAAATACAACGTTCCAACGGCGTAATTAAAATTGCTCGATTCGAATCAAGAGTGTAATCAAGAATATTGTGTTGAGACCATCAAAGCTAGTCCGGGAACCGGTACCTGATAACACGGCGTGCTATCACTATTCGAATTCATACAATCTAATTTGGAAAGAATATACTTTTGAAGTACACTGCTAAATGCAAATGTCGTTATGAAAATTACGACCGTAACACAGTCTACAATAATCCATTCTCCTTTATAGGGTTAGACTATTTCGGTTTTCTCTTGAGAGAAGAATGAAAAAGAGATAGGGGTGTACTCATAACATGCTTTATGACACGTGCAGTACACATCAAAGTTGCTCGTTCGTTATCTGCAGATAACTGCATGCTGGTCTTAAAAAATTTTATGGGTCGAAGAGGCAAACCGTTACAAGTATATAGCAACAATGCAACCAATATTCACGGTGCTCAACACAAACTTAAAAAAGCGTTGAAAGGAAAAATTACTATCAAACTGGCTGAAGAGTTCACCAGTTTATCCACTAGCTGATTTTTTAATCCACCTTCAACTCCATGAGCATGGGAAAGGTTGATATGCTCTATAAAAAGAACCTTATCCCAAACTATGCCAGTGCACAATCCATCAGATGAACTTTTACACAGTATTCTTACCGAAGTAAAAGGGATAATAAATTCTAGGCCACTTACGTACATTCCCATGAAGATGAAAATGAAGAAGCACTTACTCCAAACCATTTTTGCTGAGTTCATCCAGAGGGTTAAAGCCTATTGGGAAGTTTACCGATCAGTCGGTCATACTTAAGAAAAGTTGGGTGGCATTTTAAAGATACGCAGATGTCTTCTGGAAATGGCTGCTTGAATACCTACCCACATTAACCTGCAGAACAAAGTGGCTTGAACCAGTCATGCCACAAAACTGCTAGCCCAAGGACCGGGTGCTAAGCATAGTAGATAGTAAAGATGGTCATACAAGAAGAGCAACCATACAGACAGCAACTGGAATTTATTAAATCCTTGCAGTAAATATTTATTACTTTATTACCTATACTATGCTGTTAACTGCACTTTTTGTTGTATATTGCTGCTTATTAGTGTGTTAGAAATATCACAACCGATTATCCTAATGATTTTACTGCAGTAAGCCAGTGGCATATCCAAATGGCTTGCTCAAATTATTAGTTAATTATTTTTGTAAATTAATTTATTTATTCTTTTTCTTTTTTCAGAGTTCCCACTGCAATCTTTGAAAACTAATAATGAAGAATAGTCAGTAAATTCGACGTCTTCAGGTGTGAACAATTGTCCGGTAGCTCATACATATTTAATACCTAACAACGGCATTAACACAAAACCTCCAACATCTTTTGGAGTAAAGGATACTGATGAAAATTCTTTAGCTTTGTCCGATACATTGTGTCTAAGCGAAAGTGACAGTTCTGGTTTGCTGTATGATTTTGAATTAGAATCTGAATCAGATGATTTTGATGAATCTAACAAAGGTCAGCCCAAGAAAAAACAACGAGTATGTAAGCGACTAAAGCAAAAAACTATTCAGTTGTTTCAGTTGAACCTGTTAATTGTACATTGAGTCTAAATCTAATGATAGAGGTTCCTTAATAATTGTTCAAAAAAGTGTATCTCCAAAAAATGCAGTTTCTATGGACATGAGTACTGACAATGTAAATACTCTTTGCACATCAAATGTTAATTCTGATCAAACGAACACTTTAAATATTATTCCTATTACAGTAACTCTACCAAAAAAAACTAGACCAAAAATAGTGCAACATGAAAAATAGACTAATGTTATGAGAAAAACTACTACCCAAGGTGGTAAGCAGTACATACTGTAATAGATATGAAAATGCTAGAACGTGTTGTCACATCTGTGGATTGTTCCAAATGTAATAGAAAATATAGTAGTCACTGTACCGAGAGTTCAGGAAATAATATTCACCAAAGTTTTTGGGGATTAGGTGCCACAGAAAAACAAAGACAATATATCTCGTTATTGGTAGATGAAATAAAAAAAAACACTCAACAACAAATAATAAAAGTTCTAGGCAATATCAAACCAAAATGTACTTTTTTCAACGATAGTGTAAGGAACAAGTTTGTCAAGGCTTTTTATGAACATATTGCATGTGTCGAAAACGTTTGTAAGAAATATAGTGAAGAATAGGGGAGAGTCTCATATAGTACCTCCAAACAAAAGGGGATGCCATTCGCCCATCTATTAAAATACCAGATATTGTTAGAGATATTATTAAACGGCATATTTTGTCATTTACTGTAGTCCCGTTGCACTACAGAAGACGGATGTGTGATGATTGTGCAGTATATAAGACTTAAATTAAAAACTAAACAATATAAAGATATGAAAATATTGGCATTAAAAGAGGAACCTATGATAAATTCAAATGGATTTAGAGGTCGTCAGATATTGTCCAAAAGTCAATGCAAAGGTAATATTTTATAAAAGAAGATTGGCAGTGTACAATTTAACCATTTATAATGTAAGAACCAAACATACGTCAAACTACATGTAGTACAAAGGTATGTCTGGCAGAGGTTCAAATGGCTTTTTAAATATTTGAAGGATAATGCCAATAAAAATAAATATATTGTAGCGGGCTACTACTACCGCGTTTCTTTAATTTAAAACAAGTAATAATAAAGGTCTTTATTACTCACTGTTCACAAGTCTAATTAACAGTATATGCCTTATTTATATATGTTTTCAGTCCACTTAACAATGAAGCACTATTACACTAATGAATTTACAAGCACTAATTTCTTCTTAAACTAACTTCTTTACCATAGGTCCATTAACAACACTAACACAACTATTTGTTTATACACTTCTATTTATTTATGTATACTACAAGCTGCATGTACATTAGACACAGCATATAACATTTATGTATACTTCTAAAAGCTCAAACTACTATTACTTTACAACGTTATAATTTATATTAGACATTCTAGTATAGACTGACTCTTACATTCATAAGCGGCCTTATATATACCCTGAATTAAAAACACGACTCATTATCTAGTATTTTCTAGAAGAGTTCTGGAACCGTAGAGAATAAACAGTGCTTGCGGCGTTTTGTGTGTGTTTGATGGGTTGTCTAGTAGTAGCTCGCAACACTGCCCCCTCTTTAAAATTCGATGACTGGTGACGGTATCGGCAGCTATCTCCTCTGGTGCATCCACCGCGTCGTTGGAAGTAACAGTCAACACTCTTTTCTTGGTCTTGGTAGGCAACCGGTTGATAACAACAAACAAGGACCTGGACGTTGGTTCCCTGGAAAACTACTTCTAGCATATTTCGGACTATCCTCCAATCTAAGTGATCCAGTCCACAGCCCAACTTGGGCACCACTAGTCTCGTTACTCCATTTTCCATCATCTGCGCCTTAAGATTTAGCAAAGCCTCCCATAGATGTCCATAACTAGGTCTGTGCCATGAAGAATTTTTGGTGACCAGATAGTAAACATAACGATTTTTATCTTGAAGAACCAAAGCTCTTGCTACAGTTGGCTGCTGTTGTACTAATTCATCTACACATCCAAACTTTTTCTTGAAAACAACAGCTATTCCCCTTGAGCTACGCAATGTGCAAGGGAATACTCTTCTGGTGCTCTAAACAGATCTTGCTGTTTTTCAACAACAACGCCAAATCTCGCCTTAGCGGAACCACCATACGCCGCCATAAAGCTCTCAAAATCTACATTTGGCTCATGATTAATAACTTGGCGAACACTATTCTCATCATTTGAGCTTTCTTGGTTGTTGCCAGCGTAGGATGTTAACCGGTCAGAGTGTACCACTTTCGGTTTACCACGGGGAGATCTTCTGATCCGGTACACTACATCATTAATCCTTTTCATCACTTCGTACGGGCCTTCCCATTGTCTTTGTAATTTGGGCGACAACCCATGTTTTCTTTGTGGATTATACAACCACACCAAATCTCCAGGTTGATAACCACCTTCTTGTGCTCTCGTGTCATATTGTGATTTCATCCGATCGCTTGCTACCTGGATATTTTTTCGGACGTTTTCGTGAATGCTATTTGATCTTTCGCGAAGCTTACTAACGTAATCTTCACCTGCGATCTTTTCTCCAGGTTTAAATACAAACTGAAGATCACATGGCAGCCGCAATTCACGTCCTAGCATTACGTAAGCGGGCGAGTACCCTGTGCTGTCATGTACCGCTTTTCAAGTCCAAGGTCGAAAACCATTTAGATCCGGATAGAGTATCTAAGGTGTCATCGATTCTGGGCAAAGGATAGCTGTCTTTCTTTGTCACATTGTTAAGCCGCCGGTAGTCTACACAAAACCTTGTCGACCCGTCCTTTTTCTTGACAAGCACTACCGAGGATGCCCATGGACTATTCGATGGTTCAATCACTCCCTGTTCTTCCATATCGGTGATAATTTGCTCAGCTTCCTTACGTTTTGCCAAAGGAAGCCGTCTGGGGTGTTGTCTTATCGGTTGCGCATCTCGAGTATTGATCTTGTGTTGCACAACATTCGTCCTTCCTTTCTCACTATCATCCAGTGCAAACACACCTCGATATCGTCCGACCAGTTCTTTTACCTTGCCCAGTTGGTCGCCATTTAATTCTTGACACGAGGGTATCAACATATCCAGCAATTTCTGTGAGCAACCGTTGGTTGGTTTATTTTTCGTGTCGTCCACACAACGTTTAATATGACATACTGGAATGCAACTTCCCACAATCATGCCTTTCTTCAGGGTCACTGTATGGGGATTAATGTTCAGCACCCTTACTGGTACCACATTTCGAGACTTTACCAGCGTTCTTCCAATCAGAAGTCCCTCCTGACCCATTCCCGATTCAGTTGCTTCCATCATGCATACTTGTCCTTCCCGGAGCGTACCATCCGGGCGTCCCATTTCTATCATTTCCGCCTTCTCGGGTATTTTCATATCGCAAATCATTCGAACTTGCATCGTCTGGTTACTCCTACCTTGAAATGGAATGTCATCATCATCTATCCGAAGCACATTTTCTTTCATGTTTACATGAAACCCATATTCTCTCTTGAGATCCATCCCCAAGATCACTTCTTCTGTAATTTCAGCTACCAACACTCGATGATTAATTAATTTGTCCCCAATTGTCAACATAACGGCAGTCTCTCCGTGAGTACAAATTTTCTCACCACTTGCCGTTCGAAGACACACCGATACAGGTAGCACTTTTCCACGACCAACCAAATCTGGTCTCACAATAGTTTTTGTCGCTCCTGTATCCACGAGTAATTGGACAATCCTACCATTAATTCTACCATCGACATAAATGCTGTCCAGACTTCCCATTGACGATGCAGCACGGATCATAATCTCCGGGCACTACGTTGTGCTGTCGACGTTCGCCCCTTACGTCGACTTGCTTTAGTTTTTCCTGCTGCTCAACCGGTTGTTTTTTGGTTGAGTACAGCGTCTCTGTATGTGACCAACTTCACCGCAGTTCCAGCATCGCAGACGCCATCGCCGTGGTCGTTGTTGTTAAGGCGTCGCCGTGGATCAATGTAGTAAGCGTAAGACTACGGATCCCAAGGTCCCGGGTTCAAATCCCGACACGGCCAACTGCTTGAAAAATGGTAGGTGAGCATTTTTCACAAATATTACGCCCTCGTTCGGATGAGAGGTTAAATGGAGGTCCCGTGTGTGAGTGTTGTCACGCACGTTAAAGATCCCTACCTTGCCTGGAACGGCAAGGGTTAGGCAAAATTCTAAATTTCCAGGCAACAAAAAACTCGCCTCCTGGCCAATGTAGTGCCTTCGGGTGGAGCATTGGAAATGTAAATGAACGGTCGTTGTAGTTAGGCGGCTCCGTGGCGTAGTGGTATGTGTGTGACTCCTACGCCCAAGGTCCCGGGTTCGAATCCCGACACGGTCCGCTTGAAAAATTTTAGGGGAGCATTTTTCACAAAAATACACCCTCGTTCGGATGAGAGGGAAAATGGAGGTCCCGTGTGTGAGTGTTGTCACGCACGTTAAAGATCCCTACCTTGCTTGGAACAGCAAGGGTTCGGCAAAATTCCAAATTTTCCAGGTAAAAAAAAACTCGCCTCCTGGCCAATGTAGTACCTACGGGTGGAGCATTGGAAAATCACATGTAAGGTCGTTGTAGTTCCAGCCTTTCCGCCAGACGGTTGACTATTTCATCTATGCTGTTCTGCGCTTGACCAGGTTCCTCTAAGGCAGACCGAACTTTGTGACTCACCCTATGTGATGTCTGCTTAGCTGCTTCAAATTCAAGCGCATGGGCCAGTGCATCATCTAACATTTTTGGCTGTGCTAATCTTAGCGCTTGCTGTATTTCGCCATCTTTAACGCCATCCACAAATGTTTGTACAGCCAGTTGTTCGAGGAAACTATCTGGTGCCGTTGGATATGCCAATCTAACTAATCTGGCGATATCAGCTTCAAATTCTTGCAGGCTTTCACTTGTCTTTTGCGAGCGGTTCTTAACTTGTGCATGGTAAACCTGTTGAAGGTGAGCATCTCCATATCTCATCTCAAGCTTCGATGTTAAGAGGCCGTAATCATTCTGCTGGTGATCGGGAATCGTTTGTAAGATGTTAAGAGCTTCCCCCCGTAGGGCCACTATTAGAGAGATAGCCTTCTCTTTGTTGCATCAACCGTTGGCTATTGCAGCAGCTTCAAATTGTTTCAAATATGTGGGCCAAGGTGTTTTACCATCGAATGTAGGTGGTTTTACTTTAAATTTAGACGGAATTGACTCGCTTCTTTCCATGGTTCTTATTTCTGGAATGTTCTGATTAACAACTTGGTTTGGTAATTCAAGTGGCCGCGTTGTTAGTGAAATCACTTGTTCTTGCAGCCTCATCACATCTTCTTCCATTTTTATCAATTTACTGTCCAACTTTTGCTCAACTGTTTTTACCTGTTCAGTGAAATCTTCTTTCAATGCAATGGAACTTTCCATTAATCTTTGTTCTAACGTGGCTGTACTTTCATTCAACTTTTCTTCCATTTTAGCAGCATTTTCACTTAACCTTCCCATTTTCTCAGCGTTTTCAGTAAACTTTTCATCCATACCGGATTTAAAATCCTTAAGGAAATTCATTAAAACTTCTGCGTCCATCTTACTTTGACTTTTTGTAACTGGCATATGCAAACTACTTAAATGTCTTTAGACTTGTGTTTTAAATTAATCACTATATACCCCACAAATGCCTGACACCAGTGTAGCGGGCTACTACTACCGCGTTTCTTTAATTTAAAACAAGTAATAATAAAGGTCTTTATTACTCACTGTTCACAAGTCTAATTAACAGTATATGCCTTATTTATATATGTTTTCAGTCCACTTAACAATGAAGCACTATTACACTAATGAATTTACAAGCACTAATTTCTTCTTAAACTAACTTCTTTACCATAGGTCCATTAACAACACTAACACAACCATTTGTTTATACACTTCTATTTATTTATGTATACTACAAGCTGCATGTACATTAGACACAGCATATAACATTTATGTTTACTTCTAAAAGCTCAAACTACTATTACTTTACAACGTTATAATTTATATTAGACATCTAGTATAGACTGACTCTTACATTCATAAGCGGTCTTATATATACCCTGAATTAAAGATATGACTCATTATCTAGTATTTTCTAGAAGAATTCTGGAACCGTAGAGAATAAACAGTGCTTGCGGCGTTTTGTGTGTGTTTGATGGGTTGTCTAGTAGTAGCTCGCAACAATATTATAAAGAGTGATACCTGTAATGCCCAAAACATAAACGCCAATTTCTCTGCAATGTTACTTCTTGCTGTTAGATGCTTGGATGATCATATTATGGAACAGGCATATTTTGAACCAGGACACTCTATGATGGAGTGCGATTTGGTTCATGCGCACATTGAGAGAGCTTCAAACAAGTATCAAATTTCAAGATACATTTCTGTGGCTCTAAAGGGACGTATTACTTCATATTTTTAAAGCACTATTATTAGCATTAGATAGATTATAAACTATCAAGCTATACTTGTATGTATCGTGGGTTGTGTTATATGTAGGCACTAAAACTCCTTATTATAAACATTTGTGTGTTGTTTTAAACAGAGTGGTAGGAATGTCTTTTTATGCTTGTGTCCAAAATTAGCGTTTTCTCAAAACAAATATTATGGAACATTGTGGGATCCTTTTAAAATCTCAAGAAGATGTTCAAGTTCTTAAGAAAGGCATGCAATTTAAGAATTGCACTACAATGTAATAAAATGAATCTTATTGATCTTTTCGTTAATGGTTGGTAAGAAGCATGACTTCAATTATTAGTAATACGCTTTATTTATAGTTAGAGAGGTAATAAAATGAATGGTTATTTGAAGCAGCTGTTAGTTGTAATGGCGTTCGAGATACACTTAAGTACGTGCCTGATAATTAATTGAATCCAGAAGATGTTGATTGGGAACATCATCCATCACTAAAGATTTGAGTTTGATATTTTATCAGCACAGTTTGGTCAAGTAATTACAACGCTTATCACTTATTCCAATTAATAAAGTAAGCCAGTTTTTTATAACTACTGATATTTGTTTATGATCTGAATTGTTGTAAATATTTTGATTCAGATTCAATACTTCATCAAGTTGAAGTAGTGATTACAATTTAGATACAAACATTAAATTTTTAATGTCTTGCAATTTCATACGGAATTGATTGTTAGTTATTTAAATAAATTATATTGTTATTTGTTTGAAAATTTTTCTTTGGAAGAACGTATCATACAATGTAGAACCAGCTATTTTCATGAATAAATTGTTTTTGGATAACAAAATTGTTTGTTACCAGGTTTAAACCAAATGCAAGTTAATACAAATAATGTATTAATATTCTTAAGTTAATCTTAATTACTTTAAAATTTTATTAATCATCTATAGACTATTCAGATCTGAGAGCTGAAAGGGCCCTCTACAAATGATATGTGCTTCCTGTATGTTAATAATTAAACAAATGAACTGAGCTGTTGTTTCAAATCTAGGCTAAACCTTTTTTGAATTATTGTTGTATATATTTAACTGATACCTGTAATTAAAAATCAAAATTTTATTTTATTTAAAAGATAAAAATATCTTTTTGGGTACTTTTATTGTTCTTGGTTGTCGGATCGCAAATAGTGATTCCATGTATTTACTAACTGTAGCTTTACTTTTCAAGTACAGTCCTTTTGGTGGGAACCAGTATTGAGTATTCTTAGGGTGTTTGTTTTATTGTCCTAAGCTTACAGGTTTCTACCTCTCCCCTCGTGTTTTGTTCCATCATTATGTACGACTATTAGAGGTAGCTTTTTACCACCTAGGCTCTTTGTGGGAGGTAATATGCTTTTGACCTACCAGAGGAAAAGATAGACAATGAGGTTTCAGTTTCATTCTCCTGGTAAAAATAAATTATTACAAACAAACAAAAAAACTTTAAATTCATAGCTTTTATGCTGGTGCGCCTAAAATGTCATGACGTAGTATTTGCTGCGCAATCTTAACTCATTTACAACTTTTACAAATTAATTTACAAATGTATTTTATACAAATAAATATGTTTACTGTACGTGAAATTCTCAGAATTTGTTGTTTATAAATGCTGCAATGCTATTTATGGGTTGAGTTTAAACTATTTATGTTCGCAAGCAGGTCTGATTGTGAACAAGCTCTAGATGACCTTAATTCGCATGTACATATCAAGTAAGTGTGGCTTTACACTTACTCTTAATAACTTATTGCTTTTAGAATCGTTTCATGAATTTTTATTTAAAATGCCTTTTATAACATTTAACCATTATTGAAAATAAATTAAAAATTGTTTTACCTAATGATTTGTTTCCAGTAATTACCCAGTCCGCACTACTACTCAATAACCCATGTTGTAACAAAACTGGTTGATTTCCAACTTTTCCATTTTTATTTACAGGTATGCGATGTATGGTTAATAAATATCCATCTGATGTTTCAACAATATGTGCCTCTGAACGGTAGCCATTCCTTCTTATTATCTGGGCCTGTAATAAAAATACTACAGACTTTAATAGTTTCAGTAAGTTCGAATTGTTTAATTACTTATTTAATGCTTGCCTTCAGTATTAGGTAACCAAGTGTGACATTCCCTTAGAAATAATTATAATCACATTTCATTTTAATATTTTCTGTATAAGTAAAGTCCACCAATAGGATTAGGTTATTCACTTTAGGAAATATAAGTTTCAGGCTTCTATAAATTCTAATTTAAGGCAAAATTATTTTGCATCATATTTGATCCATAGTCAAAGGTTATAAAATTCATATTAGTTTTTAAAATGGTTAAAGGTGATGTCATCATGGTAATTGATACATTATAATTTGAATAAGGGCCGCTATATTTGCGGCCACGTCCCCAATGCTCCACCCGGAGGTACTACATTGGGTAATTGATACAGTTTGATTTTGTTTTGTCTAGAAAATATATAATGGCGCCGATGACATCATCGTCTTAGAACAAAGAGAGGTCATATACAGTTTTGTGCTGACTCAGATTAATAGAAAACCCGAATTACTTAAGCTTAAATATATATATATATATATATATATATATATATATATATTGCTGTGGTTAAGCTCTAAAATCGTGCCCCACAAAGTGGGCCATCATAAAATTTTCCTACAAAAATAAAATCCCAGTATCTCTGGAAAAGCTCCCCTAAATCAGCATACCACAGCTAGCTTTGCTTCCAGCTTCTTCAGAGATACTTACCTATCCTATGCTTACTCTCTCTCTCACTTAGACTCCCACCTAAAAATTACCAATCAAATAATTCAACGAAACACACAACCTTTTATACATACAAATCAAAAATTTTTACGTCCCACCAGCTCAATATTTACAAAATTGAATATAAACATCTTCATAAATCTTTACAATATCAACCATTAAATCCTTTTAAATTTAATGAATTTAATTTATTTCAATATTTCTTTATACACAGTTCAAGTAGATGGGCCTATCTTGAAACCCTAAAGTAAAATTTACCCTGGTCTATGGTGAGCTCAGTATAAACCCTGTTACTCTGAATGCATAAATAAATTGCATTTTTGTTTTCAACAACTCTAAAGACCCGTTTACTCTTTACATTAAAATTATACGTCATGTATTTATACCCTCACATAATAAATTCAAATTGTCTTTTTCATATATCCTTCAAATTAGATTTTATGTTCATAAAACATACACCAAATATGTCAAATCACTCTAGCACAAAATACCAGCACAAAATGTTCAAGCAATAACAAAAGGAAACAAATTTCGTTACCTGGTGTAAGCTCTTGCACCATCACCTCTGAAGATGTCGTCCACCAAATCCTCGTCGTTGCATTTCATTCAACTTCCTTCTGCTACATGTTCATCAAACTCATTTCCACACGTTCATCCAATTCTATGCGGACGCCTTCAAAACATCTACCCATATACCTGTCCAAATATGTTGATCGGCTTCTGAATCTACCATACAACCAGCACCCTCGTTCCAAAAAAATATCTAGTCTCGCTTACCTCAGTAACATCTTTTGTTCGTTATTCGTATTTACTTACAGCACCGGTTATAACATAGCACCTACTCGTGTTTTCAAACACTTTTAATTTAAAACGGACTGCACTATCGCCGATTTACAAAATTTTACCTTAGATGTTACACCATATAGGCCTGAAGCGAACAGAAGAAATAAGAGAGCTCCACTACGTCTCCTAGTGTATTTATAAGCATTCCAGCCTACCTCCTGTACCCTGTTTTCATCGAAAAACACCACCACTGTAACCGATTCTGAAAATCCAAAATACAACGATCTTTTAAAACTCAGAAATTTCTCATTCCCCTTAGCTTTAGTCCGAAAATACTCATTATCATGCACAACGGTCGCAATGCTCCTAAAAAAGTCTCTCACTCCACTCGCAATCAGCCAATCCAGACCATTTCCCCCATTATAGGTATGTCCATCCAACTATGTTATCCACGTCTAACTCATATTTACTGTCTTTGTTAACATCCCACTACAGCAACTTAAAATCGATATTGTTGTTAACCTCTACAAATTATCGCGCGCTTTAAATGCCTGTTTTATCGCTTTCTAAATGACTGTTATATCGCGTGTTTTAAATGGCTGTTTTATCCAACGTGTTATTTGTCATCCTCGTTTACCCTATGCTATTTATATTCCTTCCTTGCTTTGTTTTCCACCACCTGCTATTTTTCGCCCTTCGCTTCGATGTTAACTCAAATTTCTAAAGAATTATATTTCAACGTACATTAGGATTTCTTGAATTGTTTATTTGTCTGTCTGTCTTTTCTATGAACCGATTGTCAGTTTGAAATTGTACTTTCCCATGTTGTTTAACCTGTAGATTTCCTAGGATTTGTTTCTAACAAACGCTTTGTTAGTTAAATGAATATATGTGTTTACATTATCGATTTTATATGCAAAAGCTCTCCATTATTATTTAATGTGCTCAATTTAAACCTTCGAATATTAAAGCTAATTGTCCTCGCATTCTCCTTGAGTTTTTATGCCCTACCAAGCTTCCACACTATGCAACTTTTAAAATTACGATTTATTAATACAAATGTATGCTATTATCTGTTTTAAGGTCAAAACTAATTAATTTGAAGCATAAATAATCTATTCCTGTTTTCTATATACACGGTCCTTACAAAATTGCTTTCTTGACTTATTTATCCATCTTTACATACAACATACACAATATATATATATATATATATATATATATATATATATATATATATATATATATATAGGATAGGTAGTAAAATATGATACAAAGTACATCCACGTTTGATCCATCCATCCGAAGTTTGCTGAGACTGCCTCATGTGGATTTAAAAAGTGCAGTTTTATTCTTCAAAGCAAGACTCCGTTCTAACATCCAAACGCAAAACAGGCCGCTTTGATAGGGCAAGTATCTTGATCAGAAGGTCCCGAGCTAGGCGAAGTAGCCAAATATGTTCGAATAATCCAAGCGGCTCATTTTATTTTTTAAAGGCATATTGGTTCCCAAAAATTCAACCCATGGGTTGGAATTAGGTTTGTTAAGCAATTCATATAGTTATAGTAGGCATAGGAAAAAATATCATAGTACTAGCAGATTGTTTTTGTATTTTTATGTTCAGAAAACTGTCAAGTTGTTAAATAAACTGACACTGGAAAAGTTCTTTTATTCAGGCTCACTGATTACAACACTTATGTACTCATAGACAGATGAGGATAAGCAGTTAGTGCGTACCCTTAGCTTGTCTGATTTCGCTATTTCTGCTGAAGAGATGAAGTTTTGAAAAGTCATAAATTATTCTAATCCTGAGGAGCATTCACTTCATCGGGATTAAGACTGAATCTTATAGGTTATAAAATGCGATCCATTAGTTATTAAAAAATTTGTGAATGAAATTGAAATACTTAGTGATACATGAGTAGCTGTTTTCACAAGAATTTCTAGTAACCTTAAAAACTTCTACCAACCTGCCATCCCTCTGTTCAGAGCTTTGCTCGTTACTCTAAGCAGCTTGTTATCAAATTTCATGAGAACTTCTACATGTAGTTCAACATTATTTTCATTCAAGCTGCTATACCTGTTGTATCTGATAAAGATAATCATTATCAAATATTGGAATACATTTATTGATAAATAATTAAAAACTAAAAACCCATTTTTAAAATTATTATCTGTCTACTTGAAGGTTGTTCTTGTTGGAGTTTGAAAGGTACTTTTTTCCACTAATGTCTATCTTAGCTGGTCGATATGTTGTTTTACCACACGTTCAGAGTCCAACCGAACAAGGTAGTGTAAAACACCTAATTTTTAGTAACCGTACCAAATAACCATATGTGCTTATTTCTTGAGAACTCTCTTGATTGAACCCTCTCCCCCACTTTAATTGATCGTACACAATGGTTTGATGGAGAGTTAGGAATTGATTTACAAGGTCGAATGGCGTCTAATTTAAATCTTATTTGTCTTTGTAAATATAACTCTGTTGAAGATTTTCCACAAGCTAATGGTGTGCAACGATACTGCAATAGAATTTCTTGCACTTTGATGCGCAATTGGGTCCTCTTACAAAGCTTTTATCCACTCTTTTAGAGTTTGTGCTGAGTATTTTGCTAGACCGTTTGTCGCTGGATGTCCAAGAGCAATCAATTTTTGAAATATTCCATTTCCAACTTTGAATTCGGTGCTTGTAAATATAGAACTGTTGTCAGAAACTAGAACTGGAGAAAATCCGTGCGTTGAAAAGATATCATTAAGCAAAACGATTGTAGTTACTGTTGTTGGAGCATAGTTTAAAATTTTACATTCAACCCATTTAGATTTTGCATCGATGCATACTAAAAGATGGTACTCATTATACGGACCTGCACAATCGATGTGTACACGTTCCCAATTAGATGCAGGTTCATGCAGTTCTCCACATACATTTTTGATATTTGCATAACATAGCACACAATGGTGCTGTTAACGTTGATAGATTTGGTATAAAACGCGCATAACAAGTAACCATTCCAGTAAAACGTCAAACATCTTCATTATTCTTTGGCTGTGGCATATTTGCAATAACTGTCACTTTTCCTGGCAATTTTGAAATTTGATTGTGCTGAATTACATGGCCTAAATATTCAATTTTCTCTGTAAAGAATGAGCATTTTTCTTTGTTCAAATGTATATCATTTTCTTTTAGCTGGACTAAACAGGCATTTAAGTTGTATAAACACTCTTCTTCTGTAATTCCATGTATTATTATATCATCAAAAAATACTTCAGTTTTGAGAATCTTTTGTCTAGAATTCGATTAAATTCTGTTGGTGCATTTTTAATACCAAAACTTAACCTATTCATACGATATGTACCTTTGTGTCTAGTAATGGCTTGTATCTCACTACTAATATCATCTACAGGAACATGGAGGTATGCTTTGAAAATATCCAATTTATAAAAATTGTTTGTTTTGGAGATTATCTAAAATATCAGGAATGTGTCTTATAGGATGATTATTTGATGAGACAAACCGATCATTTACTCCACATTTATAGTTCACACATAAACGCACTCCCTTGTCTCCTTTAGCAATGACTACTAAAGGCGATCCCCAATCTGATTTTTCAATTTTTGATATAATACCATTCGATTATAGATTATTTAGTTCTTCTTCTACTCGACTTCTTAACACAAAAGGAACTACATGTTCTTTTGTATAAACAGGCTGGACATTTTCACGTAACTTCAGTGACACTTTTTGATTTGGGATACATCCAATCCTTTGTTTAAAAATTCCTCAGTACTTACTTAAGACTGGTTTCACTGAGTTAAATGGTATTACAAGCATTCATTTTGAATTGATATTCGTCTCGTTGTCTAACTTCTCTGATGGATCCAGATCAGACTAAGAATAGCTGAACGACCTGCTGGAACAATGCAAATTTCTTCCGTGGAGCTAAATTTGTTACATACTGCTTGTATCGTAATCTTCCCTATTGGTAGGGATACATCGTTCATATAAGCACGGAAATAAACTTCGGTTGGTAGTAAGGGTACATTTAATTCTAATTATTTTATTTATTTATTTATTTATTAATACTCTACAAGACAACCCAAATGTTATATACCGAAGAACAACACACTAATCATACAATCACAATAAAATAGAATAAAATAGTATAAAATAGTATAAAATAGTTTCTAAATAGTACTATTCTAACGAGTATACAGAAAAATATCAACCCTCAGTCAGTATAGACTATCTGCATCATTTAACAGTTATTCATTGACCCGTTTTTTATAGGTATCAAATGATACACCAAATATGTTACTATTAGTCAGTTTTCTTTGTGCTTTGTTAAAGTTAGTGGCAAGTTTTTCAGTAATAGCAGTACAACCATAATTAGTGCGATGACACTGTACATAAAAAGTTTGGGTAGAACGTCTTAAGCGACTTGGCATTCTGAGCTATACCTTAGACAACAGGTATTCACAATCAATAAAATTGTTTAATAACTTATGTAAGAAGAATAGCATTACTTTTTGTCTTCTCATTTCTAGGCTTTTAATACCAGTGAGTTGGAGCTTAACGCTATAGAGTACATACTCATAAGGAAAATGCAGCTTATATAAAAGAAATTTTACAAACGTATTTTGTACTCTCTCTAAATGAAATTTAACACATTCATATGAGGGAGACCAGATAACACAATTGTATTCCAAAATACTTCGCAATAAGCTGTTGTAAATTATTTGTATCACTTTTACATCGTTAATATTTTCACAATGTCGCCGCATAAAACCTAGCATTCTAAATGCCTTAGCAGTAATGTTGTTGATGTGCTCATTAAATGTAAGAAAACAATCAAACGTTACACCTAAATCATAGATCAACTCAACGGACTTAATTGCAGTTTTTTGTATCGTATAGGTACATAATATTTGCTGTTTAATGCGATGAAAACGCTAAATTTACAATTAGCAGTGTTTAAGACCAGACGATTTTTGCTACACTATGTTGACATTTCATTTAGATCATCTTGAATGTTATTGCAGTCTTGTGGGCATTTAACTATTGCAAATATTTTCAAATCATCTGCAAATAATAAGCATTTACAGTGTTGAAAAATAGAAACTACGTCGAATACTAGTAGAAATAGTATGGGGCCGAGATGCGATCCTTGTGGGACACCAGAAATCACGTTCATATCGGAAGATTTGATACACTTAAGTATGATTTTATCCAAGTAAGGTATACACCAATTATTCCAATTGCATTTAATTTTTGTAAGAGCATATCATGGCAAACACTGTCAAATGCTTTGGATATATCTAGGTAGATTACATCTACATGCAATCCTTTTTCCATATTTGATATTAAAAAATTTTGTATTATCGCCAAATTAGTAGCAGTAGAACGGACTTTAAAGAATCTGTGTTGCTCGATAGCAATGTAGTGTTTGTTGGTGGAGAATATTTCATCTGTGACAATAGATTCCAATATTTTTGCCATAATGCATATTAGAGAAGATACCGCTATAATTTTCAACCTGATCTTTTGCTCCTGATTTAAATATAAGATAAAGAGACGGGCGTTTCCATAATGTGGGAAAGCATCCCTCATTGAAGGGGCAAAAGATCAGGTTGAAACACATCTTCAGGAATTAATGTAAACCCTGTACCTGAATCTATTTTAAATTGAACCGGCTTGTTATTCAAGTAGATAATAACAAACTATTTCCTAGAATCATAGTTTGCAGTCTGGTAACATCGCTGGTCATAAATATCCACAATTTTTGCTAGTCTGAAAATTTGATGTATACCGTGATCAGAATTTTCATTTGAAATATCAATATAGTTGACAGAATCTGTGTTATTTGAAAACCTTGTAGAGTAAAGTGCTTTTATACAAACTTTTGCAACATGACCTTCCTTCTTACATGATATACATCTTAATTTGCTTTTCTCTATACAGCATTCATTAGAGCGATGATTATTTCAACTACAATTGAAACATAAGTCGTTGATGCATAAAGAAGTATAGTCTGCTCTTGATTTAGACCTTCTTGAATGCAATCAATTATTTAATGAATTGAATTTCGAATGTTGACTATTTCGACCAAGCTTTTTATCTTTTGTGGTTTGATGTTTGTAATTTGTGACTTTACACACTCCGGAATCTGAGTTGTTCACATTTGATAGTTTATTGGTAAGCAGCTGGGTTTCATACCTGAAGGCTTCTAATGCACTAGCTTTACTTACGGTATCATTGAAAGTGACAAGATTTGAATTTAATAATTGCTCACGAATCCAACTGTTTTTCAATCCACGAATAAACTGTTAGTTTGTAGGAAAATTTCTGCGATTGATACTACTCTATTACATTCGCATGAAACTGTAAAATTACATTCACTCAAATCTAGCTGTAGGTTCGCTACAAATTCCACAATGTTTTGATTCTCTTTTTGATATGTACTAAAAAAATAGTGCTGCGACACAACAATGCTTCTACTAGGAGAAAGCATATCAGCAAATCTATCAGTTAGTGTTATATGGGAAACCCCTTTTATAGGTTTTTCAAGACCTAATCATGCTGTTAAATTATTGTAGTGTGTTGATCCTATTGATATACTTAGTAACTGTGCTTTTTGTAAGTCCTCTGTGATATTTTTGATGGCTAAATAATTTTCAGAACGTTCCAAATAATTTTTGAATTTTTCCTTCTTTTGATCAAAAATTTCGGAATTAGGAATGTGACTTAAATCTCTTGATGTGACAGAACATGGCTCATTCAATTTCGGATTCTGCAGGTGATCTGAAATTTGCTTTACAAGTGACGTTGTAAGACTTGTTGACTCCTTGTGAAAACATTTATTAACTGTGAAAATTGTTTCTGGATCCATAGCTTTATAATGTTAATTCCATTTAATTTGTTCTTCACCTCGATGCCAATTGCTATATCTTTTATACCCGATAAAGATAATCAAATCAAATATTGGAATACATTTATTGATAAATAATTACAAGCTAAACTCTTTTAAAAATTGTTATCTGTTAACTTGTACCTGCTGGATCCCTCCCTTTCTTTTTATTACCTTAATTGCATCGTAACAATAGCGATAACTAACCACAATTACTTACATTTTACGTACAATTACTACACAAGCCATTAACTAAAATTAGTTGGGCTAAAGCGTTCAGTTTTTAAATTCCTTTTTGTTTCTTGGCAAAGGTGGAGTCATCAGAAGATTTTTCTTCTAAAACTAAGGCAACTTTTACACAAACTACATAATGAACATCTTGGTACACCAACAATAATTTCATCTGTTACTCCATTTACTGCAATTTTCAGTACCCTCAAGTTTTTCGATTGGGTGTTTGAAATCTAAACTCATTTTTGTATTTGGTATCAAATAGCCATGAAATACTTAGTAATGAGAGTAACTTTTGCTAAGCTTTAATACACAAAATTGAGAAAATTTTAAACTAATATAATTAAATGAGAACTACTTGACAATCATATTGTTTTAAACATGGACATTATATTAGGCGTGATGTTCAAATAAATAACCTATGACAAATAAAAACTTATTTTTTGGAAAATATGACACTGACACAACCAAATGTTACTTTACTTCTCCTTTTTAAAAAAACTAGTTAATTATAGGTATTCGCGGCCCATAACCTATTAGAAATAGTTGTTCTGATTGATGAAAGTGAAATTCATCTTTATAGGAACTCATAATAGTATACTACATACTAAGGGACGTAATAGGATTTATGGTGACGAGACTGTTGGCAGCTCGAGTGAAGCGAGGGCTGCAAATGTCGAGGCACCATAAATCCCGTATATCCTGCGGTATGTATACCATGGGTTTGTAACTACGGCATCTATTATTTAATCAAAATAGTTCAACAATAATATGATTGTGTTCTGTCATTCACAAAACAGTCATATAAAAGAAATTTGATGATGGATAGTGTTCAAACCGTTGATGAGAATTATTTCCTAAAGAATCAAAATAAAGATACGATTTAATATATAAAAACTTCAAAAATTGGTGTGCTCAGAAAAGTGCACTGATTGTTGACGAAAACACATTGCTGGCATTTTTGTTTGAAAGATCCTCACAGTTAAAATCCCCAGCAAGGTTGTGGAGTGAGTATTCTATGATGGAAAGCACGTTAGCAATATACCACAATGTCCATATTTCACAGTATATGAAACTGCGTGCATTTTTAAAAAGAAAAAAAAGTTAGCCAAGAGCGAGTAGAGCTCGCACTATTAGGGTTCCATACCAATACTACAGTGAGCAATCAATAAAATAAATTAAGCTGTTTTTATTTTTTATGTATATTTAAATTTGATTGTGATAACTGTAAAATGAATATATTATCCCACAGTGTACTGGTACATTATTAGTAAATACGTTGTCTATTACTGTGTTTAAAAAATTTTTTCCCAACATCTATTACACTGCCAAAAGAACCTGTAGTTTTCCGATAATCTATGACTCAATAGCTATTATCCCTATTAAAATCAAAATTTTAGCTTTGAAAATGTAGGAGAACAGGGGGGAGGACGGCCATTTTTGGCACATTTATATCATGAATACCACCAGACCGAAAATCATAAACAAATATTTTTAGAAGCCTTTTAGAATCCTCTTTCAAATTATACCTCACACGATATATTTATTAAAACTTTTTTCTTTTGACCGCCCCCCCCCATTTTTATCTAAAAAAAATTTTTTATTTTCTGACTCGATATATGTGCGCGCCATAATGACCTAGGCATTGTGCCAAGTTTCAAATTCCTACGTTACATAGTTTTGAGAAAAATCTCTGTGACAGATGAACGGACGGATGCGAGAGTGATCTTATAAAGGTTCAGTTATACCTCATAAGGTACGGAACCCTAAAAATGATTGCTACACCCCAAAGAAATCAAAGGTGTTTAAGAGAGAAAACGTCTGTTGCTTTATAAAAAATGCACCACACGAGATATATCTGTTGTTTAAGGTAAGGTGCACTTTTTCAATTTAGTATACAGAACATTTTACAAAATGTATGGTTTTAGGCAGTGGCTGTGATTGGTATTGCCAAAGCACGTCGTACGGACGAACTTTTGAAATTACAACTGCAAAATATCCAAGACAATACCGATTTGATGGTTATTCACCTACGTGAAACAAAGAACAACATTTCACGCACCTTTACCATTATCAATCATGATATAAATGAAATTGGATATCTTCCAATTGTAAGGAAATACCTTGCTGCTAGAAATATATGCTCAGCAAAAGTAATAAAACAAACAAGATTATTTTTGAAATTTTCTGCAGGAAAGTGTTTTAATCAACCTATAGGAAAGAATATGTTTTCCAAGATTCCCTCAATTATAGCTACCTTTTTTAATCTGCCAGAAACACTTCCTTATACAGGTCATGCTTTTCGACAAACATAAGCCACGTTGTTTGCCAATTCATGGGGGGGATACTTAGCCTAAAGCGTCATGGCAGATGGAAATCATCCACAATAGCAGAAGGATATGTTGCAGATTCCCTGGAATGTAATAATGAAGCTCTGAAAGAATTTTTAATGGAAATGTAGCCACAATCTCCACAAAATCAAAAGCAATTGAAAATCAAAATTTCTTGGCAATTACTGTCAGTGCAGTGGAAAATGTTGATGTTTCTGAATATATCATTAATGCAATAGACTCAAATAATATGTCAAGTTTGATAAATGTTGCTAGCTGCACAAATTGCACATTTACGTTCAACATTAAAAAATAAATTAAGTTCATCGTACTGGTTTTTGAAAATATTAAATAATTCGCAGCGTTGGTTTAATTATTGTTTAATTAAAACAGTTGTTGGATATTGAATGTTTACTGAAGTGTTTTCTATTGCTTTTTTTTCTACTTCTGAGGGCCGTTTCCACCACTTCGGTTTAAGTGCTTGACTTGGTAAAGTGTCACTTAAATTGCAACATTTACATTGCTCAAATGACATCGACGTTTCCAATAATATAATGTAAATTTGACAACTTAAGGGACACTTTACTAAGTCAAGCATTTAAGCTGAAGCGGTGCAGCCGACTTTAAGTCATTAAACATCGGTTTAAATAAAATTTAAAATTCAACTAAAAATAGAGAATTATTTAATGTAGGCTTCGACCCGTAACTATGGATTTGCAACCATAGCTTCTTTCATTTGGATGACAATCACATATGTCCCAAGGGAAGTAAGTAAAAATTTACATCCTGCTTCACAGCCATCCTAGTAAATGCAACTTACGAATGGTCGTCTCAGTGATGTAAGTGTCTTTTACTACTAAGGTAGGGAAAAAACTGATTTTTAACAAGAAATAACTAACACTTGTTTTCAAAAGCATGTTTTGGAGCTGAACTCTTGTTTATTTTTAGCCTCCAACCTTAAATAATAAACAAAAAAATATCTATTTATAACAAGCTTAATTGTAAACAACTTACTTTGTGCTACTAACTACACTTGTATGATTTCTCACCTTCGTGTCCTTATATTATCTAATTCTATATATTCTTGAATATTGTGATTTTGTTTTAAATAACTTACTTTGTCACATAATTTATTTTTCTTTTAGTTATTGGAGTAGTCCTTTCATAAATATTTTCCTTTTTAATGGTGTTTATTTCTTGGTCAATGTAGGTTATGTTTACATTATAACATTTAATTCTTGTACTATCAATTAAGGTCGCTTGTTTTATTCTTTTTATGCAACTACCATGATGACAACCACAAGGCCGTCTAACTACTTAGTCCTGCACTTTTTACAGCAGTTTTTAAAATACCAGAAGGGTATTTTTCTTCTGCCATGCTTACACTCGTAGAAAATAAATATAAAATTTACACTATAAAAGTTTTACTATGTTAAACAGCCCTCGAGCTGGAAATAATAAATTAATTTATAAGCATAATTTAGGTTGCTATTCAATTTAATGCAGGAATATACATGACCATTGCTAAATAGGTATTGTACTTTTAAAAAATATATGATTTTTCATTAGTCTAAAATAATGATTACCTACTGACTTAAAGTAATATTTATGACAAATACAATTTTCTAAGACATTCTACTACTATTGCTTTATATGCATAATATAGGTATATATACTTACAGTGTCAAGATATTTATCTGGATTGGTCCCCAAATTGTCATTGTGTTTATTTTTGTCAGTGTTAGGATTAGTTAAATTATAATCTTCTTCATCAATAAATTTTGTTATGATAACTTGAGACAAACCGTGTGCAGCAAGAATTAACAATATTACTACTTCCTTCATGCTTTTATCACATCAATACTACACTGTTTAGAAACTACTTCAGATAATTTTAATGTTCTTGTATATTACAACTAATCTATTCGATCAATTTTAAGTCATAACAAACTATAATCAAGTGCTTATATAAATTATAGCAACTCATCTTGAATAATATTTAAGTTCAAGGGTCAGCAATATTATTTATAGACTCATTTGATGCCCTTAACTTTTAGAAGATACTTTACTTATCATTTAACTTCCAAATTGGGCCACCTAATGCATTTGGAAAACATTGGGAAGTAAAACACATATTTTGGTTTTCTGTAAATCCCACCTGCATATTAAAATTTTGTTGAATTATAATATTGCCGTGTTGGTATGTTACAAGGTATTTAGATTTAATATGTCAAAGTGGACAGAGAAATATGACTATGAAAGTAGGGAAATGAATGGAGTTTTTTATGTGTAATTTAGAGAATGAATTAAGTTTTATTATTGTTTCATTAATTAGTATGAGGTCTTTAAAATACATAAAGGTAGAACATACTACAAGTGGTGAGGAGGATTTTGGGCTTTCATGTAAAATAATTTGGAAAAAATTATTGCAAACTGAAGAAAATGCATATTCCTGCATTTTTACTTCAAACAGCATCCCCTCATAACTGGCAGAGACGGAAACAAACTCTTGAATTTTACTTCATCGGCGATGCACAAGTCAAGCAGGCAAGCTTCTACTGTTAGATGGTCCAGTTCTTCAATATGTTTATTTTTCTCTACCTACAGTTACGAATTTTCCTGATGATAATGATGCCTACATATACAGATTAGAATGTTTGAATCATAAATTGAATTTAAAAGTACAAAGCGATATGAACGGCGTTTTATCTCAAATGTATCAAGAAAAAGACGAAAATATTACCACATTTCATACTCGTATTCAGAAGCAATTGCAATGCTGTGGTTTTAACGGACCAGCCGATGAAGCTATCCAAAGTCAATTAATTAATGGTATTTCATCAAAGGAACTTCCTTCCTGACTTATTGAATGGGGGTTTTTATACTGGTACTAAGCTGAAAGTGGTAAGTACAATTGAAACGGTGTTTTCACAAGCTGGAATAAAGGCTAATAAATCTGTTTCTGGTAATTCACAATTTCCTTACAATTTGGATTTATGTGTGTAAAACTACAGAACGAAACAAGAAGAGAAAGGCAGGGGTAAAGCCAAATTTAATTACGGCTAAGCACAATAAATTTTGTATTTGGAGAATCAAAAACATTAGTATGCGTTTGCTGTGGGGCTGAGGGTCATGTTTCAAAAGATCATAGGTGTTCTGCACTTAAGCTGTATATAATAAATACAACAAAACTGGTAATTTTGCCTGTATATGTCGCTCAAGTGATCCAAATTTGTTAACAGGTAAAAGTCCGATAGTCAAACAAGTGACAGATGAACATATTTTTGCGTAACTGACTTTGAATCTGATAACCTGGAGTTCTGGTCAACTTCAGTATGCTGTAATGTTCACTACGGGTCTAGGAGTAGTTTGTAATATAATCTCACATAGGGTTTCTGTCGTCATTGATGAGAATCGTATTACAATTCTTGGTTGTGATGATGCAAAGAAGTTTAAAGTTTTACATGTTGATTTGCATGTATTTATAGAAGTTTGGGTATAAACAATTTCTATGGTTCCAACTACACCTTTAGATAGGCTAAAAGATATTCATCAAGTATTTCTATTGATTAAAGTGTACCATGACACATAGTTATGGACATCTGGAGTGTTAAATTATTAAATTTGGAATTGCCCAAAAGAGATGGGAATTTCATAACAAAATAATGATGCACTAGCTAAAAAACCTACATTAAACTTATCACTTACACCTAAAGATTTTTCTTTGTCATAACTGAGGAGCGCTAAACTGTCTGTCGCAGCAATTCCTTCTATATTATCCCTATATAGAAGATGATAATTCTTCATAGCATTTGCTTCAGTTTCCTAAATTTTGTTCCATTATACTTTACCTTTCTCTAAAATATTGCAAAAATACTCATTAATTTTGGTCAAATTACATAAATTCTTGAAATTAAGGCCTCTTCCAAATACAAGTTCAACCCTAGGATAGCTGGATATCCTTTACAATAACTTAATTTTTATCCAGTTCATGAATAAGTGCAAATAAAATTCAACCTACATTTAACCTCTATTAACATAAAATAATTTGAATGTACAAACAAATATACTTAAAAACTTAGTTTCTTAACCTATTCTGGTCAGGTGTTACTAAAAGAAATCCTAAAACAAAGAACATTAAATGAAATCCATCAACATTACTATCCCTTCAACCTTCCATTTTCCCATAATAAATTACCTGACATTATGAATCCCAGTTTTTTTGGAAATGCCTTTAATAATAAACATAGGAAACCGTTGTGTACCAACTTTTTTGTATACTTTCATGATTGATTCCAAATAATTTAAAGTGAATAATACATATTTCTCAATATTTTAAAAGAATTACATTATGCTTAAGTTTAATCAACACCCGCTCCGTCAGTAACCTGGATCAATAAAATAATCACTTTCACTTTAATTAATTCCTATTATATTAAAATAAACAATACACATTTTCAACCCACAAATCCATAATTAATAATTCTAAATATAAAAGCTCAGAATATTACTCAATGTTTTAAATTTTAGGATGTCCAATAATCACGCCAATGTTTTCCTAGCATAAGTTTCTTAGGTTATCCAATAATAGAAACTCCTTTAACATAACATATCATTAAATCCAAATTATTGGAAAAGAGAACTATTCCAGTTCTAACCCCCTTTTTACTTTGACCGCTACAACATTATATCTCCCCTAGTGTGTACGAATCTACGTTGCACCTGCAAGTGTATTTCATTTCATATCGACTACAGCGTAATTTCCTGCGGAAAATCCAGTCACATCTTGAAATTCTATATCGTTCACCTTAACCTTTAACTTGTCTGCATACCACCCGAACAACAAACCCCTTTGTCTCGTACAACTATATTTTGATGTTTTCTAATAAGTTGCATGCGATTAATTATTTCCACTTTTTCCCATCGGGTTTAACTAGTCATTTAATTCTCCCCTTTTCCTTATGTTCAGTTGGGTTTTTTGTCATAGTTAAATCTTCCTATTTGGTTTATAGAATGAGTCCCGAAGAAAGTACTTGTGGTATAATGTGATTTTCTTAGGTTCAAGTTCAGCAATATAAAAGAACATATTGTATTGTATTGAAACAATAAAATTATATCTGCAATCTGCAGGCCGTGAATTCACTACTTAAGGATTTTTGCATTATATTCAAGTGTGCAAGGGACTTTCTTTATATGTAACATTGATTCTAATTTATTTAATTAAAATTCTTAAAAGCTCTCTTATGTTTGAGATGTATATTAATAAATTCACTGGCCTTTTTGCATAGTTCTAATTTTTAAAATGGCGATTTCGCTATAAAAGTTTACTGAAATAAATATTAGGCTTACTCTTTGTGGTTTAAAATAATTTATGAGCCTAGGTTCCGTTCCAATATGTATTTAACAAAGATAAAACAATTATTTTGTGGTTTTTAGGTTGATGAGTTTGATAGAAATACTAATTTTATTAAAATGCCAAGCTTACGGAACACTATTATATGTGAAATCAGAATTATACAGGATGTTCCCATATTAATTTATCTATTTAAGATTGATTTTTCTCTTTTTGCCTTTGGCTTTTATTTGCCATAACATCCACACGCTACAACATTCAACCATTTGTCATGTACCTTACAACTTACATAGCAAAAGTATTTAGCAAGATAGATCTTTCGCAGACTTATTAGATTGAATCGAATGAGCAGTTACGTGAATTAACTACTTTTAGTACACATATGGGTCTTTTCTGGTATCATATGTTAATACCTGAAATGTTTCAAACAATTCTTGAAAGCATACTGTGTGGGCTTTTGGGCGTGTTTAACTATTTAGACGATGTGCTAATTTTTGGAAGAATGACAGAAGAACATTATGCTAATTTACAACCAGTACGCCATCGTTTACAAGAACTTAGTTTAATGACATCCTGGGAAATCGCAGCTTTGAAAGGAAACCGTCTTATTTCTAGAGCAAATTATCAGTCACAATTCACTATATCCTGCATTTAATAAAATTTAAACATTTAAGGAATTGAGTTTGTCAGCTACAACATAGCATCTTTGGTCCGTTCTGGGCCTTGAAACTTATGTCGGAAAATTTATTTCTACCCTTTCTGCGGAATTAGACTATTTACAACAAACTGCTTGTTCATTATCATTTCAGTGGACTGCTAAGGCGGTACAGATTATATAAATATCCAGTCACTGCTGTCCAATGAAAATAGTTTAGGATTTTTTGACCTCGTTACTACCGTCCATAGTTAAGGCAGATGCTAGTCCAGTGCGCCTGGAAGCAGTATTACTACAAAGAAAAGGATATGATATTTATACGATTTGCTACATTAGTCGTTTGTTTCTTCAGTTGAAGATCAATATTTACAGACTGAGAAAGATGCACTTACACTAGTTTTTGCAGTAGAAAAATGTTGTGTATATTTACTTGAGCGTTAGTTCGAATTTGTTACAGACCACAAATTTTTCTCCAAACAATTGTCAGGCCATATTCGAAACCATTACTTGGTTGGAAACATGGATTCTTAGACTATAAGACTTCCAATGCGTTGTTTGGTATTAAAGGTAAAGGTAAAAATAACGTTGCAGATTCATGATTTTGTCTACTTCAAGTAGATGAGTCAATTATTACAATAGTTTGAGATTTATGAAAGGAATGTAGTCGTGTTTGTACAACAATTGCTATCAACAATTACTGTACATTAGGTAAAGAAGTCTACAGTGCATCATGTCGAATTAGTAAGGCTTCGTTTATGACTTACAGTTACGTATAATACCTAAGTTCAAACTTTATTCTTTTCGGACATCTGAACTTTCTGATGTGAATGGGGTATTACTAAGAGGGCATCACATCATAATTCCTACTGGTCTTTGATACCTTGTTCTACAGAATACACACGAAGAACACACTGGTATTACAAAATGAAAGGTATGTTTCAATAAAAAGTTTAGTGGTCTGAAATTGACAAAGTAGCAAAAAAATGTGACTGTGACTAGTCAAAAAGTTTTTAACACATTCAGTGCTATGACGTGTAAACGCGTCATTTTTGTTAAACCTGCATAACGCATGATGCGAATTCGAGTCTTGTAAATTAAAATTTAATTGTATGTTTAGTAGCTCAGTCGCTGGGGAATGAGGTTGTTGTGTCGTGAGCGTGTGAATTAGGAATTCTAAAAACGTATAACCTTATTCGATCAAGTTCCCAATGGATTTTGTTCAAGCAGGCCTTTCAGGTGCAAGGACAACACTAAAACGTAAGAGAAGGTTGGAAGATATTAGACCCCTTAGTGATAAAGAGATTGAAAGTTATTTGTTGGGTTTCCATGATAATTTATAGTTCGATTATCACCTTATTTTTTTGTTAGCATTATATTCCTTTTTTTTATTAGCATCTATAAACCAATACTGAATTGTTTGTTTATGTATTAGTGGTTCATTCCAATTTTTGTCTACTGTATACTTTTTTCTTATCTTCTGTATAAAATTATACTTTTATACCAATGTTTATTTATAATCTGCATGCAAGCCATACGTCAACATCTACATAACAAGTATACACACATGTGCGTATGCATCCATACGGGTACATACACATATGCACCCTCACACGTACGCACGCACACATACAAATGCAATGAACGATACCGGGAAATAATAATTTCAATAAACGTAATTTTTATAAGATATGCGAAGCAACATTTTATGTGATGCAAAAACGAGACATCAGCATTGTACCAATAATTTATTACATAATGCTAATGACGCCTTTTCGCATCAATATCCCTGTTATTGAAAATTTGCATACCATTTAAAAAATATATAAAGTCTATCATATAGTAGGTTTAAATAAGTGTATCGATAAAAAAATTACTGTTAGCCTGGGGGGTTGCCACCTTCCAGTGATCAGCAGTGAATGTGTTAAGCCAACCCAGATGGTGGTACGATATTGCTATTGATTTTAAGGCTTTAGTGTCGACTAAGGAGTGCTTGTGTGCCATGATTGACCGTTTAAGCAAATTCCCAGAAATCAAGGTGATCAAAAGGTGCACTGTACTTAATACAATTTCGTACTTAAAAGCTATTCGCTAGACACGGTATTCCTTAATCAATTACATCAAACAATAGTCCACAGTTCCAACCAAAATTTCAGAGTTACTGTATGTCATTTGAAATTCTCCATTATACATCAGAACCATATTGGGCTCAAGCCAATGAAAATGGAAAGGCAGAATCAGTGTTTGAAGAAAATTATTTAGATAATTTATCTGAAGTATCATAATCTTTGGGAAATATATTTATTTGAGTACTTATAAATGTATTATTCTACACCCTATGGTATTACCGGTAAAAGTCCGGCAAGACTATTCATGACAAATTACTCTAGCTGAAAGGAAGGTTTCTATAATCAAACATTAAATGGTCTGAATTTTAATCACTCTTTAAATAATTGCAAAATAATTTATTATAGCAAAACTGGAACTATCACCTTAACATGGAATATGAAAAGGATTGATATAAGACCATTATACAATTATGTTTTCAAATAGTTTACACAATTACGTTTTCATTACAAAGTGCATGATAGACATTGTTCCATCCAACCCTGTATATATTAATTTAGTTTTTTATATTATTACTATAGAGTTTAAGTTTATTTGTTAATGGTAATATCTGCTCTATTATTTAAATTTATTTGATAAACCTGGTCGCGTTTCGCTTTCAGTGCTCTAGCTTGTTTGCCTTATGTTGGGTGAATGTGCGGCCTAGCACAGTCCATTGTCACCGCTTGAACAATAAGTTTCTGTTTCGGAGGTCAGTTCCCGTATCGGACTACCTCACCGCTTTAATTAATTTTAGGAGTGCAGTAAGAAGTGTTCCAGATCCAAGAATCTTCACCGCTCTAACTGGACATCAGGTATGAATATTGAAGGCCACATTTCTTAATATCTGTTTGGTGATACACCCACTTTTCTCCGTCTGAGTAGCTTTTTATGTACTTAACAGACATTCTTAACCTAATACTTTTATAAATTTCATGCAATTAATTAAAATGTTCATTCATTTAAAGTAACTGCAGGTGATAGTTTTAGAAATCTTAAAGATAAATATTTGATGAGTGTTTTTTGCCCGTTGATACCTCAGACACCACTAAAAGTCCTTATCTCATTGACTTTGAAGGGAAAGTTAGATATTTTTTATTCAACATGACTTTCTCCAACAGCTAAGTTGTCAATCCAATGGGAACAAACGTGCCCCTATAATTAAATGTGCACCAACCTGGTTAGGGTAGTTTCTGAACATTATTGACTACTTCCAATCAGTTCCATATCTATTTGTCAAGGTTAAAAAACCTACTCAAGTTACATATTGTTTCTTTGGATGTTAATTATGAAGTGGTCTGTAACACTTATTTTTCCTCTATAAAATAATTCGTAATACTTTCGGCAGAATTTGAACAGATGAATCGACTGCAAATTGAAATTACTTGCATTGCTTTTCTCTATCTAAATATATGTAAAATTAACTTATGGAAAGATTAACTGCAACCAGAGAAAAGAACTTTTATTTTCTTTATCAGCACAAATTTTTGTGTGAACACCTTCACACCCTGATGATGAGGTCATAGGCGCACATAATTTATTAATAAAAATAAATTAATCATAAAACTAATAATTTAAGAACACAAAGTTAGTTGGCTGATACTATTTTTAACCTTTAAAACAGCCTTATTGAATTTAACAGCCTTTGAGTATTGTTACGCTTTATTTTATAGCTCTCATGTATTAGATCATTAATTTAGATTTAGGAACTTTTTTTAGAACTCGGCATGGAAAATTTCCCGCCGATTACCACAATTCCGTCGACACCGTGAAAGACACACTTTGTTGGTGTTCGCACGGTTGTTGACGTCATTAACTTATCTATGCGTTCACAAGCATACTGACATAGCGGTTTGTACAGGTTTCCATCGACGCAAGTAGAAGTGTGTCAACCTCGGTTGGATGAGATAGACGTTTTATGTGAGAAATGCAGCATAGGTAAACCATTACGGTACTACCTTAAGTAGAGTGAACACTACCTTACCGCCTGCCATGTAGTGTTGATGTGAGTGCTTCATTCTCGTTCCCACCCATAATAGGGATAGGTAAAAACCTCTCCCTATTATCGAATCGTCAAACATCACAATCGGCAGCACCTGAAGAAGCAGCTACAAACCATAACAAGGGCAACGGAGAGGACCCAACCTCCTGAGGACAATGGCCGTGCCCAATTGGAATGACGCAGTATATTTATTTACCCAAGTTTTTCTCGGGTGGCGGAAGCACATTATAGTATGAACAATAAAAGATACAAAATTATTCCTTTATTATATCAAGAATGCACGTAACCTAAAAATTATATTTCTTAAAAGAAATAACCTAACCCTATTGGTGAGATTTACTAATATAGAAACTACTAAAATGAAATGCGATTATAAACATTTCAAAGGAATGTCAGAAATATCAATCATCCAGTAGCGGTAATACAAACGCCTTCTCGTGAAATTGGACGACATAAAAATAAAGTTGCAACAAATGCTATCTGTGATACACTGTTTACTATTGATAGTCCGGTTCTTGAAGATATTACTGTTACTTCTAGTTCGAATCATTCAGCAGAATTTTCTGCTCGCTAATCAACGTTCGGTATGCCCTCCAAAGTGGATGGATGATTATGTTTAGAATGTTGGATTCTTTATTTCAAACCAAGAGGGGAATGTGGTGTTGGTATGTTATAAGATATTCAGATATACTATATCAAAGTGTGCAGAGAAATGTGACTTTGAAAGTAAGAGAATGAATGGAACTTTTGATGTATAATTTAGTGAATGAATAGGGCCTTGTTATTATTTCATTAATTAGTATGAAGTCTTTATAATACATAAAAGTATAAATACTACAGTCTAAATGCTTAATGGAAATAAATATCTAGCGTTTATCACCTAATGCGTTTAAGATTATGTTAATCGGTTGTAATGGTCAATGGTTTTTAGTTATTTCGTAAATATGTTATAAGGTAATGAAAATTTATAGTTCTTGCAGATACTACATACCGTGCAGCTAATATTTATTTGATGCAAGAATATTATACAATAAATGTAGTGCTGCAATATGCCTCCCAGAAATGTCTAAATAATATTATGTATATATTATACTGTCAAGAAGGGGGTGGGCTTATAAAATGTTTAAATAGGGCTTCGAAACGACTTTGCTAGAATGGGGGTATATTTGGTTTTGTTTGAGTATTTCTTTCAGGTATTTTTGGTTTATAAATTAACAACAACTATTCCACGTTTATAAATTTATAAAGCTTTTGAAACTGCATTGCATTCAACAACATATACCGCCATAGACCAGGCTAAGCTAGTTATAAGTTTGCATTGTATACGTATTTTAATTGTTATGGTTGCACGTATATGAAATTTAATTTGGAGTTAGCGTTTTCAGAACCATTTGAATGTAAAACAAATATCAAAATTGCTTGGTATACTGCACGCTTTTAAAATTTTAAGGAGTTAAGTGATACTCCGTAAAATTTGTAAATCAATTTCAGTTTGAATATGTTTTAACAATTAAAGATTGGTTATGTAATGACAGGACGTTTACCGAATAAGACATAAATGTCTGTTGCGTACAATTTAAAAGCTGAACCATCAAAGTTTGTTAGCTATTTTCAATATTGTAAAAGTTCAATATACATAAATCACTGGATTACAAACCATCTAGAAAATGAATGTATCTAGAGAAAACAACTGTATTATAAATCAATTATTAATAATTATAAATTACATAGTGTGCGTAGAGATAGTTGCTATGGCAACGGAAACAAAAGAAGACGGATTTTATTTATAAGGGACTTCAAATTGATATTACTGAAAAATAGACGTGTTTTGTACTGTTATGAGTTTTATTACATTTAAAAGTTACGAGAAAGTTTTGAAAGTCAAGTTGTACCTGGAGATAGCAAATAGTAGCAGTTTTACGGCGAATAAAAGTTAATTAAAAGAGGAGTGCTGGTCTGTACCGTTATTGTTTGAAGACGAAAGCATAGTGGAATTGGAGTTATCTGAGTATTTGTATAACATAAAATTTGTAGAAATATTAGTAGTTTTATAGTCTGGAGATTACCAGTTGCTCGAGTTACTTATTATTTACAGGAGGTGCCTGCAGTTGGTCACTTGGCTTCAGGACGGCTGGAAGGCGGCGCTTGTATCTGGATTCCAGGTATTAGTATTTAATATCTACGCAGTGCTTTAATCAAATTTATAAAAGTGGAACTAGTGTTTGGGTATACTTTTGGCATTTAAAATTATTTTGAAAATCCTTGGATATTTGTTTGGGTGTCTAGTTGAGAGGTGTTTGCTTAGGACGGACCCACCCTAGGTAGATTCCGCCACGTGTTTGACGGCCCTGTAGAATATTTAAGTGCAGCAGCCGTGTAAAATATTTAAAGGTAAATTGTGTGGCATAACTCAACAAGGCTCTAAAATAAGACAAGGAGTGACAGATAGATATATTACGCCTATCACTAATAAGGTAGGATCACAGTATATATAACAGATGATCAATCCTGTAATCATGAATAAACAATACAAAATAGGTGGTAATTGATTATAAAAGGGTTCTCTATAACTCAATATATACCAAAATATAACAGATGGCGCTAACAACGTGAGGCAGAGTAGATTTGTTAGTTGTATGTTGCATATATTCTATTTAAAAGTGAAAATTAATATTTGATTGACGTTTCATATATATTTATTTGACAGTTGTTGAAGGTTTTGAATTTATTGTAGTAGGCTAAGACGTAATTTGATATTCACACTTTGGTCAATTTTAGCGGCGGTAAAACATTAGGTGGGGCTCGAATAGGTAAATAACTTCGCAACAAAATATTTGTTCGCCTAAAGGGGGCTCGATAGGGCTGATTCAGATTTGCAGAGGTTGTGTAGCTTAGTGGGGCACATCATTGAAGTTTATTTTGAAAATTAAAGGGACATGTCTGATGAGGAGAGAATCACGAGGTCAGGAAAGTTTATGGAGTTGAGACTGGTGTGAGAGGGCAACCGGTGGTTAAGACTGTAGCAGCAGGGGATGCTAGGGATGAAGCTGGAGGATATGTGGAGCCGGAGGTGATTATTGTGAATTCAGGGATACATCGGGAGAAAATGAAATTGATAAGGGAAAAGAGAATATGCAGATCCAAGATGTGATGATGGTTTTGTTGGAATTAAAAGGGTCGTTAACTAAGTCGCATGAAGAATTGAGAGGATCATTGTTGGCCGAGGTTAGAAATTCACAAGCGGAAGTTAAGGAAAAATTTGATATGATGGAAATGAAAATTGAAGGAATTAATGTATCAATATAGAGCAGTTTGTGTTCATTTAAGGATGAAGTTCTGAAGGACGTAGAGGATAGAGTCCAGGTTGTAGAAGGGAAGGTAACAACAGGTTTAAATGAATTAAGGGAAGAGCTGTACATGGTCGAAGTTAGACAGACAGAAAAATTGCAGAATTTAGGTGAAATAGTTCGGATTCAGACGGAGGACAATATTAACTCTAAAAACGAAATTATAGGCAAATTGTGGGCGAGTCAGGAGGTGGCAGAGAAGCTGAGAAGGGATACGACGGTTCTGGGGAATACGGTAAATGGATTGTCTGGTCTTGAAGGGAATGTTAGACAGATGAGAGAACAGTTGGTTGAATTGGAAAGGGGAAGAGTTGTTTGTGATGCAGGATACCAGTATAGGCTAGGGAAAGAGACCTTGCCGAGGTTTGAAGGCAGAAAGAATGAGCAGCCGATGGTCTATCTTAGCAAGTTGGACGAGATGGTAGAGAGTGAGCCTGAGAGGGTGAAGATGCAGATGGTGAGCGTGACATTGGGGGGTTGTGCAGAGAAATGGCACTGTATCGTGAGGAGGCAATATAGTTCGTACGAGGAATTTCGAAGGCTATTCATAGAACAATATTGGGGAAACACGCATCAGGCTAATATTCGAACGGATTTAAACACTGGGAACTATAGGTCATACCAGGGATCGAGAGAAAATTATGTGATTGAAAAGTATAACCAGGCGCAGCACCTGATTCCTAAATTAAGAGAAGATGAAATTATATTATTGTTGTCAAGGCATATGGAGGCGGAAATAACTAGGGCCGTAGCGATACAAAACGTTCGGACTTTAAGAGACTTTTGGAAATGATGCGAAATTATGACGTAGCTAGGACGTTTGAAACGAATACCAGGAAAATAGTGATAATAGGAATTGGGATAGGAATAGGAATAGCACAGACTACCAGAGGACTGGGGTGCAAGGATACAATTATAGGGAGAATGGACAGGACAACTACAGAAAGCAATATCAGGGAAATCAAAGGAGAACGAATAATAATTGGGAACAACGTTTTAATAGAGACGATAATTATAGGGGGAACAATGACTGGAACAGGACTGATAGGAATGACAGAGGTTTTGGACAGCAAAGAACGAGTTTTGGACAGAGGTGGCAGAGAGAAAGGGAACAGAGATCAACGGATCAGGGGGAAATACCGACAGGGATTAGAGACCGAGAACGGGAGACAGATAGAAACTTGACGATCCAACACGTAACAACAAGAGACACGCGACAGAGATCGGAGGATAGGATAGAGAAAGTGGCGGTCCACGATGAACCCACGGTACAAAAAAAAACGTCGATTTATTAGTGTTAGGAAAATCAGATTTAGGGACACAGCATAGTATTAGTTTAGTAGATAAGTTGTTAGATAATAAGTTTGAAAGAAGGCGGAGTTACCATTTATTCATATTAGTTTAGGGATTCTGTTTACACGGCATTGATAGATACAGGGTCGCAGTTATCGCTGGTGAGAGGAAATAGTTTTGAAACATGCAGAATTATTCAAAGGGAAAATTTGTAGGGTTAAGAGTATTAATTTATGGTCTGCGATTAAGAGGAAGTTAACTACGATAGACAAAGTTGTACAGTATCGATTGTATTAGGAAGTACCAGACTAGGTGAAGTAGAGTTTTGGATAGCAAGAGGATTATATTTAGATTTTATTGTAGGGATAGATGTAATTGAGGAATTTGGACTGGTTATAGATGGTAAAGCACGAATGGTAAAGGTATTAAATTTAGAGAAGAAATGGGTGGTGCCTAAGGATAATCGGGATACTAGGGATGAGATAAATACAGATAGTATAGGATCAGGAAAGACTAAGAATAGAATTTATGATGGAATTGATGAGTTACGGTTAGGTAATATATTTGAGAAGGTATTTGATGAGGAACAGATAGGATTAATAGGGTGGATATGAAGGAAATGTTATATGAGGTGTTTAATAGACATGCAGGAGTTTTTAGTAATGAGCCTAGGTTTGCGAAGGAGTATACGCATAAGTTAGAGGTCACAGACGAGGGAAGTTTTCGTACTAGGGTATATCCAATACCATTTGCATTAAGGGTCGAGTAAAATGAGATTAAAAGATGTTAAAAGAGGAATTATTGAATCAGCGAGAACACCCTATATCAATCCGGTAGTGGTTGTGCCTAAATCTGATAATTTAGAATTAAGAATATGTTTAGATGCTAGGAGATTGAATGCGATTACTAAACCACAATTTGAACAACCAAAATCACTAGATAATTTGTTATACAAGGTAAGCGAGATGAAAATTTTAGCAAACTGGACTTAAAGAATTCTTTTGGCTAATTCCTTTGCATGAGGAAAGTCGGAAGTATACTGGATTTAGCATTGAAGGGAGATTTATCAGTACAGAGTTGTTCCATTTGGTCTTTCAACGTCATCCGCTGCATTAGTTCGAGCCATGCAGAAGTTATTAGATGAGTACGAAGACTTCTGTACGCACTATGTCGATGATATTTTGATTTTTCTAAGAACGAGTTAGAACATTTAGAACATTTAAGAAAAGTGATCCGAAGGTTAGACGAGGGAGGTTTGAGGTTGAATTCGAAGAAGTGTGAGTTTTTAAGGATCAGGTAAAGTATTTGGGGTTTGTCGTTGGCAGCGAAGGAATTAGAATTTGTGAAAAACGCTTGGACGAGTTGAAGAATTTGAAACAGCCAAGAAATTTGAAAGGTTTAAGAGGATTTTAGGTGTATTAAATTATTATCGTCGATTCATACCAAAATATTCGGAGTTGTGCATTCCATTGTTGGAGTTGTTAAAAAGAACGAAAGGTGGAAATGGAACGAGCAAAGGAGCAGGCATTTCGGGAGTTGAAGGCGGTATTTTATAGGAACTGTCATTAAAATATCCCAATTTTACGGATCCATTTATTTTAAGGACAGACGCTTCGAGTTTTGCAATAGGGGCTGAGTTGGTGCAGGTTCAAGAAGGAGAGAAGTGCCAATTTGTTTTATTTCGAGGGCTCTGAAAGACTGCGAGACTAGGTATTCGACAGCGGAAAAAGAGATGCTGGCAATCGTATATGCTGTGAAGAAGTTAAGATTTTATTTATTGGGTAATAAATTTCTGGTTGAATCGGATAACACAGTGGTCACGTTTCTGAAGAAGAAAGAGTTTTTGAACAGTCGATTGTATAGATGGGCGTTAGTATTGCAGGAATATGATTTTGAGATTAGACATAAACCTGGTAAAGAAAATGTTACGGCTGATTTCTTTAGTAGGAAGGATGAAGGGTTGCTAACGGATAGTAGGAATGGATTTTTGATTGCATTGCAAGTGTTTGAAGATCTGGGAAGATGGTCGAATGCCAGATTTCATCGGATGCAAGCACACGAAGAAATAAGGGTGATCAGAGAAAATTATTCAGAGAGAATTTAGAACAAGACAGAGGTTTTTATATGGTCGAGGGAGTTTTGGTGAAAAGGTTATGGGAAGATGAATTATTAGTGTTAACGACACAGGTAGCCGTTGAGCTGATCCAGGAAATTCATACTACGTTTGGTCATATAGGGATTCGTAAGACGTTCTTGATATTTAGGAAGCTTTCTATGCACGAAACGATAGAAAATTGGTGAAAAATTGCATAAATCTGTGTGAGACGTGTTTGTTAGGAAAGGATAAGAATGTGGTGTTGCAGAATCAAGTTAGATGTATAAGAGCGGAAGGTCCATTAGATATTGTGGCAATGGATTACTTGAGTAATTTGATACCGAGTAGGAACGGATATCAGCATATTTTAGTTGTAGTTGATATTTTTACAAAGTTTGTGCAGCTTTATCCAGCGAGGAGATGTAATTCTAGGCATGTATTGAGTTCTGTAAGAAAGTTTGTAGAACGAATAGGTAAGATGAATAGGGTATTGTTGGACAATGCAACGTATTTTCGTAATCGAAGGGTTGAAAGTAAATTAAGGAAGGATGGAATAAAGATGACATTCTGTAGTATCAGACATCCTCAAGGAAATCCGTGTGAAAGATATATTCGAGAAGTAATAAAGTTTTTGAGGTTAATAACGCAGGAACAACATGATCGGTGGGTAAGGTATTTACCGCAAATAGAAGAATATATTAATTTTGTACCAAGTTCAGTGACAGGAATGTGTCCTGTGACATTGATGAAGAAGGTGATTCCAGCAAGACCGTGGAGAGCTGAACAAAAGTGGAGGATATAACGGAGTTGTTGCATAAAGCCAAACAACAAGTCGAAACGATACAAAGAAGGGAGTTGGAGAAACGTAACAAGAAAATCAAGAAGCAAGTGGTTTTTCAGTTGGGGATCTTGTTATTGTTAAAAGATTGAGAATGTCAAATTGGGAAAGAAATATTTGTGCCAAGTTGTTATTTCCATACGAAGGTCCTTATCGAGTGAGAAGAATTTTTGCAGAAGGAATACTTACGAATTGGAGAATGACAGGGGTGAATGTCGGGGACGTTTTCATATAGAAAATTTGTATCCATATTTTCATGTGGAAAGTAAAGTATCGCAAGAATAAAATTAACACTGTAAATAATACTAACGAGCTTAAAACTATACAGAACATACAGAAACTAACACTTAATCCTCATACATAAAGAAAAAAAACTATAGTGATTTTAACTAAAATTTAAAATTTCTCAACCATTAAAAGAATTACTTATATCCAGGAAGTAAATTTTCATTTTATTTAAAATCAGTGGGGCCTTATATACTGTCAAGAAGGGGTGGGCTTATAAAATGTTTAAATAGGGCTTCGAAACGACTTTGCTAGAATGGGGGTATATTTGGTTTTGTTTGAGTATTTCTTTCAGGTATTTTTGGTTTATAAATTAACAACAACTATTCCACGTTTATAAATTTATAAAGCTTTTGAAACTGCATTGCATTCAACAACATATACCGCCATAGACCAGGCTAAGCTAGTTATAAGTTTGCATTGTATACGTATTTTAATTGTTATGGTTGCACGTATATGAAATTTAATTTGGAGTTAGCGTTTTCAGAACCATTTGAATGTAAAACAAATATCAAAATTGCTTGGTATACTGCACGCTTTTAAAATTTTAAGGAGTTAAGTGATACTCCGTAAAATTTGTAAATCAATTTCAGTTTGAATATGTTTTAACAATTAAAGATTGGTTATGTAATGACAGAACGTTTACTGAATAAGACATAAATGTCTGTTGCGTACAATTTAAAAGCTGAACCATCAAAGTTTGTTAGCTATTTTCAATATTGTAAAAGTTCAATATACATAAATCACTGGATTACAAACCATCTAGAAAATGAATGTATCTAGAGAAACAACTGTATTATAAATCAATTATTAATAATTATAAATTACATAGTGTGCGTAGAGATAGTTGCTATGGCAACGGAAACAAAAGAAGACGGATTTTATTTATAAGGGACTTCAAATTGATATTACTGAAAAATAGACGTGTTTTTGTACTGTTATGAGTTTTATTACATTTAAAAGTTACGAGAAAGTTTTGAAAGTCAAGTTGTACCTGGAGATAGCAAATAGTAGCAGTTTTACGGCGAATAAAGTTAATTAAAAGAGGAGTGCTGGTCTGTACCGTTATTGTTTGAAGACGAAAGCATAGTGGAATTGGAGTTATCTGAGTATTTGTATAACATAAAATTTGTAGAAATATTAGTAGTTTTATAGTCTGGAGATTACCAGTTGCTCGAGTTACTTATTATTTACAGGAGGTGCCTGCAGTTGGTCACTTGGCTTCAGGACGGCTGGAAGGCGGCGCTTGTATCTGGATTCCAGGTATTAGTATTTAATATCTACGCAGTGCTTTAATCAAATTTATAAAAGTGGAACTAGTGTTTGGGTATACTTTTGACATTTAAAATTATTTTGAAAAATCCTTGGATATTTGTTTGGGTGTCTAGTTGAGAGGTGTTTGCTTAGGACGGACCCACCCTAGGTAGATTCCGCCACGTGTTTGACGGCCCTGTAGAATATTTAAGTGCAGCAGCCGTGTAAAATATTTAAAGGTAAATTGTGTGGCATAACTCAACAAGGCTCTAAAATAAGACAAGGAGTGACAGATAGATATATTACGCCTATCACTAATAAGGTAGGATCACAGTATATATATATATATATATATATATATATATATATATATATATATATATATATATATATATATATATATATCTACCCTTCAAATTAAAATTGCTTTTAAAATATCACAATTACGATATTGCAGTACCATCAGTTAAATGCATTCCAAGGACTGCACCTACTTATAGTTGCAGTGACATTCTAAATAATGCTACCATGTAAATTTACCAAAATTGTTTGTAAAATGTTTCGAAAAAAAGATCATGGACATTCATCAAATAAGTATTACGTTTTATAATTAATTACTTGATCTTTCAATAAGAATTTTTATATAATATTCAGCTAATACATTACTTTAGTACGATTCTTACAGTGTCAAACGTTGCTTCCGTTTCGAATGGACTTGCACCCTGAAGAACAGGTAGAACGGCTTGAGTGCTCCAATGAGCTAAAGAGAGGAACCAAAGGTCTTTCCAAATTGGTGGGGGTCTTTAGTGAGGAACCAGACTAAGACAGGTCTCCGAAAGAGGGCAGCAGCTGTTTCGGTATTTAGAGTGGCGGAGACAATAGGGGTCGGCCTGGCATTCTAAGAGACACTACTGCAATGTGGAAGGCAATTGGAAACCACCACATTATCTCCCAAGTACACAGCGTACTTACATTGTTTTAAGATGATGGCATCCTCTGGGGTAAAAGATTTTGGAGAGTCCCCCATTTGGATCTCCGGGAGGGGACTACTTCGAAGGATGTCGTCGGAAAATTTAAAGCAAGAGCAGGGAACATTTTGCGAGTCTGCGTGGAATGTCAGAAGTATGAAGCAAGTAGGTAAGTTAGAGAACTCGAAAATTGGAATGGATAGGTTATCACTAGACATAAGCTGACTTTACACGTACACTCTTTACCACGGTTCTGAACAAGACGTCCTTGCGCGAAGGAATGAACGCACGCAGAATCGTGCTGTGCAAGGGTGTGTAGTCAAAATCTACAACGTTCTTTCTCGTCGGTTTTTCTGCGTTCAAAACCGTCACACGCAGAAGTGTATGTGTAAATGCATAACATAGCGCACCTGAGTGTCTTTGGGCGTAGCACGTAGCATTTTGATAGTTACAAAAGTTCTGAGTGGTGTATGTGCACAGTACAGCAATGTTAAAATGGCAAAATGATCGAGTTTGTGCTATCGCTGCTGTTCGGATAGTTGTAGTAGCTGAAAACAACTTTAACATAAAGTAAAAATAAAAAAGTGGCGAATATGAATGAAAGAATACAGAAGTCGTTTTAGTCACCTGCCTTTAATTCATGAATTGTGTGCTAATTTTCCAGATTTAAAAAATTATTTAAGAATGGATCGTGCGTCATTTGATTTTCTACTGCAGCTTACTACAGATAATATCTAAATCAGAGACAGCTATGGGAAAAAGCATTTCAGCTGAAGAATGGCTCACTGCTACACTGAGGTTTTTAGCAACAGGTTGTTCTTTTGAGGATTTAAAGTACAGCACCAGAATTTCAGCGCCATTGCTGTGTTCTATAATTCCAGAAGCGTGCAAAACAATTTTTGAAGTTCTAAAATTAGACTATATGAGGATAAGTAAGAAAAAATCATGCAGAGTAAGTAAAATAAATCATGTACAAAGTATTTTGCAACTTATAAATAGTACAAAACAATTGTCGCACATACAATGCTAAACCGAAAAAGACAAAGTTTTTAAAGGCAATTTGATGTTTAATAATAATTTTGGTATATTTTCTTCGGTCGATTCCTGGTGCACTGTTGGAAACGAATTTTGACACCCCAAAGTTGTTGAAGAATAGTAGTTAAAGGCTGCATGACCCTAAATTGCAGAATTTACGTTAGCAAACGATGGTCCTTGGGACCCAGAGGACGTCGACGGATAAAACGGTGAGACGGCAGGGGCTTGAAACCGAATCGATTGGATGTTACACTTATTATCGCATAAGTCGGTATAAAGTTGTAGATTTTTTAATATACCACGTCTTAACACACCATTAATGATTGTTTCTGCATATCCATCTTTTTCAATTTCTGGGCTACATTTATACCTGTTCCGTCAAATTCGTGCACAGCCTCTTTGGTATTACAACTTGCTAAGGCTCGGCTGCAAACATTCATAAAATCGATGGTTGCATCTGTCACATTATTCTTCCATTTTCTTTTCCGTGAAGTTCTTATATTGCTCAATCGTTTTGCTCGATCCTGACGTTGCTCGAGTGACAACTCACCCTAAAAACAAAATATATAAGTAGAAGATTTTACCATTTAAGTTTTTGTGTTGCAGCTCCGAAAACTAAAGCAGAATGGATGGAAATAGCACTAGGATTTGAAGATAGATGGCAGTTTGTAAATTGTGGTGGAGCCTTGATGGCAAACATATACGCAATGTACCCCCAGCCCATTCAGGCGCATTGTACTATAATTATAAGAATTTTTACAGTGTTGTTTTAATGGAATTAGTAAATTCCAATTATGAGTTTGTATTTGTTGACATTGGAAAAAATGGATGAATTTCTGATGGTGGAGTAGTCGAGTATACAGAGTTTTATCGGAGGATGAGGAGTAAACAATTGAATTTACCAGAAAACTATAAAACAATTAAAGAAATTAATTTTGTTTTTCTAGGTTATGAAGCGTTTTGTTTGGATGAGCATTTTTTAAAACCATATCATCAACTACAACTAGTATTCTTCTTAATCTTCTTTGGGGATTAAACCACTCATAGTTTTTAAAATTATCTTTATTAACGTTTCGATCCATGACCTAGGAACGTTTTCAAAATAATAAAAACTTCAATGTCAAACTTGAAGTTTTTATTATTTTGAAAACGATCCTAGGTCATGGATCGAAACGTTAATAAAGATAATTTTAAAAACTATGAGTGGTTTAATCCCCAAAGAAGATTAAGAAGAATACTAAACAAACCACAACAAACATACAGGGAGTAACTACAACTAGATCACAATAAAAGAATTTTTAACTATCGTTTGGCCCGTGCACGAAATGTTGTAGAAAATACTTTCGGCATAATTTCATCAAGGTTCAAAATTTTACAAACACCCATTAATATGAAAGTACAAAAGATATGTTATGTTATTTTGGCTATTTGCACATTGCACAACTTTTTGCGAAAACGTAGCAGCGGATATGTTATAGCTACAAACTGTTGCTAGAGAAAATACTGAATCCCTTTCCTTTCATGGGAGCGATTGGCGAAGAGAAACAATGGAATTACCTATCCTGAAACATTTGCTTTCGAAACGTCCTACCGTACAGGCAAAGGCAAATCGGGATGCATATAAAACATATTTTGTGACAGAAGGGAGTATTCCGTGGCAAGAAGATTAGTGAGCAGAAAGAGCAAAATACTCGTAGAGATTCATCATGCCAAGAACTAAAAATCTTTTTTATATTGTTAGTATAATGTTCGTTCTTGTACTTAGTGTACCTTACTGTTATTAAGTTAATCATTTGTACAATTTTATGATATAACACTCATAAATAAATAAATAAATAATATTGTTTGTTACCTGTTCACGTTGTCTTTCTACAGGTTCATCTTCATTTAGTGAACACTGGTCGGATTTTTCATGTGTTATGATCAGAATGTGCTTCGTCATCTCCATCATCACCTTCTTCTGTACTAGCACCATAAATCTGACTTCCTCAAAATCCATATTTGAAATACTTGCAGTCGGTAACTCTTCATCAGTTGTAAATAGCAACAAATCATAAAACCATAAAGTAAGAACAAACACCTGAATTTAATAGAAGAAAGACAAAAAAACAAAAACAGATAAGACGAAACGGAAAAACAGAGTTACAAAGCCATTAAATGGGAATTTATTTGCAAATGCAGGAAATCTAAAGAACAATGGATTGGTGAAAAGTGCAAAGAGGTACAAACTAAGATGGAAATAAGAAAGACAGACGAAGCATACTAACTAATTAGAATGAATTTTAAGGATAAAAAACCATATAGCAAAAATATAAGGGACGCGGGAGGAAACATCATTATAGAAAATGTAGAAAAAGTGGGTAGATGGCAAGAATATATAGGGAATTTATATGCAGGAGAGGAACTAACAGCACTAGAACATTGAAAAAGATGACATGGGATATCTTATACTTAGAGATGAGTTGAATTAGCATTAAAGGGTCTGCAAAATGGTAAGGTGCCGGGTACAGATAAGGTGCATCCAGAAACTCTAAAAGTTGCTGGACAAGCAGTAACAGAACGTCTCTTCCAACTTGTAAGCTATATCTATGACACAGGCGAGATACCTAAGGATTTCAAACGTAACATCATAGTCACTATACCAAACAAGAGAGCCACGGATAGATGTGAAAAATTTGCGAACAATAAGTTTGACAGCACACATGTCAAAAATATTAACTAGAATTGTACAAAGACGAATGGAAAAAAGAGCTGAAACAAGGGAACACAGGAGAAAACAATAGAAAAAGGAAAAAATGATCGAAGTATTCAAAAAGATTGGAATGAGTTTTAGGGATAGACAGATAGTTCATAGCTTATACAAAGAACAAACAGCGGTAATAGAATTAGAGCAGGAACGTAGAGAAGCAAATATTAGGAAAGGGGTGAGAGAGGGATGTGCCCTATCCTCATCAATTTTTAACTTCTACATCAAAGAGGCTATTAATACTGTCAAATGCAGAAAGACATTTGAAATTATTATCCAGGGACAAAAGATTGATATACTTAGATTTGTAGATGAAGTAGGGGTATTAGTCTCTAGCAAGGAAGAGTTAGAAGCTGCTCTTAATGAAATGGAACCAGTTCTAACAGAAATATACAGTATGAAAATTAACAAAACAAAACTAAAGTACTATAGTGTGTTTAACGAACAGATTCAGTAAGCATCCTCCCATAAATAAGCGCCAAGTTTAAACAGAAATTTTGTATTGGTTGGCCGGGTTTACACAACCACTCAATAAAGCTTTGTATTACTAATCTACACATGTAAATTACTTTCTCACACGTATTTATAGTTACCGTAACGTATGTATTTGTTCGCTGTAAATCAAGCTTGTGCTCAGTTTGTACTGCGCAACTAAAGCCCATCCTATTATTTTAATTACTGAATCTGTTCGTTAAACGCACTATAGTATGCAAAGGAGGGGAAAATAAATGAAAAACTAGGATACAAATAAGAGGTTAAGGAATGATTTCTGCTACCTAGGAAGCCAATTCTACCAGCCTATTTCTTCTGTCATTTCTCGTGCCTAAACCAAATAAACCTACTACCGCTCCTTCCCTACCCTCACCTACCACTGCATTAAAATCCCTCGTAATTATTAAATTTGCATGTCCTTTTACATATCTTAGTATGTCTTTGATATCTTTGTAGATCGCTTCTACCTCTTCATTACTGTAGTTAGAGGTGGGCATGTATACTAGTATTATTACTATATTTACCGGTTTAGATTCTAAATGATAGTCTAATTAGCGACAGAGTTGTGCATATTGATTTTAAAATGAAAGTTTTTGTGGTATAATTTAGTATTAGTTAAAGTGTAGAACTTTACTATTTGGAATGGACAATGAAAGTGTATCACTTTGGCGTTGCGTTAAACAAAAACTAAATACAAAAAGAGGAAAATCTGTTTTAACTGGATAAATTAATATTGAAGTACCCTGTATAATTCTAATTTCATGTATAATTGTGTTGAAAAGTATTGTATTTCGATAAAATGGGCATTTTTTATTTAAATCATAATTGTTAAATATAAATTAGAATGGATCTTAGGGTCGTAAATTATTCTAAACCACAAAAGTGTAAACCAAATATTTATAATTGTAAGCTTTTGTAGTGGGGTTATGTTATTTCTTTACCAAAGCTTAGAATTATAAAATAACAGTAAATTTGTTAATCCCAAATATAAAGAGCTTGTACAAATGCAGTTGTATAAATTACATTCAAGGTTAAATAGCGCAGTATAAAGAAACCCCAGATACACTTTAATACAATGTAATAAAAAATTATAGACTCTTTGTTGGTAATGTTCATGAAGATTAAATTTCAGATAACTATATTTTTTCCTACAGTGTAACCAGGATTACACTGTATGTATTCAGATTGATAAAAAATATGCAAGTCATGAACAAGTAAGTGTAGAGTCCTATAGGTTCACTTGGTAATCACGTTTTTTCTGCTATACACTTGATAGACAGATCAGACAACTGCACAATCCCCCCCCATGAACACAGAAAGAGATGGAGAAACAAATGACGAACAATTACACCCGCCAGAAAAACGAAATGAATGAATTAATTACAAGTCTCAGACATAAACAAATGTGTGGGTAAACAAAAAACAAGTTGGTTTGTCCTCAAACACCGTTTGATTAGGGAATAATAAATGGGAGTCCATGTGGTGATCACAGATTTGTGACATAACCAACAGATATTACCGCAGTTTTTCTCTCAGCAAAGTCAATTTGGCATTAAAATACTCGATGATTGAATTAATTACTTTTGGCTCAATGGATCTCGGTTAAGTCGCTTGATGAAGGCATAATTTTAAGTTAACTTTTAGTAGAAGTTGATGTTGTTTTTGGTGGCATTTACGTATGATGGTAGTAGTATAAAGTATTGCTAAATGTATAGTGGTACATCAGTGGAAGTATAAGATCTGGACATTGCAAGTTTAATTGCAAATGATTGTGATGTTTAATAAAGATTTGATACCTTAAGAATGAACCGAAAATGAATTTAACCATATTCTTTTGTTGTATGTATTTTGTTGCAGTCGCTAACCTGAATTTTAATGTAAGTAAATTTAAAATTGTTATATGCTGAACTGTGTTCAAAATACGGGCATACCACTCACGATTTTTGCAGATTACTTACGTAATATAAGAAAAGTGCAGATGAATATTTCGTTATGCGTAACCCGCAGAGCATACATGCGATGAGTTGGATGTCTGCGTTGCAGGAGATTTTACTGTCATTGTACAATTGTTTTGGTTGGGAGTGGGGGGAGTCATGCGCATTGGTTGAAAATTGAAATATGTGGTAGATATGACATAAGATGTGTCTTGTAAGCGAAAATTTGGAGCCGTTAAAAATGTTTTTAGTGGCATGGCAATTGCGGATAGCAATGTAATTTCTAACCCAAAGTAATGTGTTTAGTTGCTTAAATTTTGATATGAAATAAAACGGTTTGTATCTAACTAAATTTCTTTGATAAAAAAAATTGTAATTACAGCAAGTTCTAAGAAAACAGTAAAGAAGCACCCCATAAAGATTTTGTTTTCCGCTTATTTGGTTTGGTTTAGATTAGATGGAAGTCTATTTGGAATAAATAGTTGATTTGGAGGACGTTTGTAGAAATCCATTATTTTGTTTGATCTGAGTAATATGGAAGTTTCATACATCGTTGAAAATTATCTTTAAAATTCATTTTGGACTCCATGATATAGTTTGGTGATGTACGGATAGCAGATGTTCAAGACATTTTGTTGATGATGTTTTAACAGCTGTAATAAGCTAGAAAGATAAATACAAACATCCTTAGAAATTTCATTTAATAATTTCTTTGATAACGACATTGAAAATTGTTAAATAACATTTAACTATTAGGATTATTCTAAAGCTCTTTAGATCCAAGTATGGTTTTGTTAAAATAATATTGATTCATGCGATTAGTATAAAAATTGTCTGACCTATAAAATTTGAGATAATTTTGAACTAAAACTATTGATAAGTAAATATGTACCAGTGAAACAAAGATATCTTTGCTTGATTTCGTAGGAAGTTTAATATGCCGTTTTCGGTTTGTTGATAACGGCATATTAAATTTCTGATCAATTGAAGTGAAAGGAATAATATTTATACATATATAGCATTGAATTAATTTAAACAGGAGAATATTATATGATTTACCATGATACTATCTTTATTTGCATAATACTGATGTTTTGCTTATTAATTCATTGGAACATAAGCAGTGCTTTCATTTAACTAAATTTGGGATCTAAAAATCCAAAAACATTTATTTCAGGTTGAAGTTGGAGTGTTCCTGCTAAAATATACTTTGTAACTTTGATTAGAAGTACTACGTAATTATTTTGGTTTTCTGCGTTATCCCGTAAAATTAATTTTAAACGCCATGGCGCCTATCGATAAAGCTTTAGAGTTACAAGAGTTATATTTTTGATATAGATCCACCCACCCCTGCAATTTCATGCTACTGCAGAAAGAGAACCCTGGTTAGTATGGAATTGGTTTTTAAGGAAAGTTTTTTCTGAAATTTTACTTGAAATTATTTTATGTTATGGAGCTTGAATGTTTATTTGAATTTATTTAAAAACGAGGTATATAGACACACCTGTAAAGGATATTCAGTTACAGCAATGATGTAATCTGATTTGAAAAAGGCATTTTATTTTGAGAAGTTTCTTTATTTATGACAGACTTAATCTTTAACGTAGTTTCGATAAATGTAAATAGAAAATAAAATTTAGGAACCATCTACCGAGTAGCAATAATATAAAGGGATTGCTGTAACAGATGGTTTGACCCTTCAATTATGAGAGAAAACGTTTTTTAGGATAAGTGATAATCCAACGTAATTTTTTTTTGTATTTCAATCATTTCATTTATTGTTTTTATTTTGAATTTCTATTTTCTTTTCTCATTTTTCCATAACGTACTCCTGCACCACTGCAGTTAGTCGACGTACCTTTATACTGTTACGGGATCTCCGTCCCATCAGGAGAAATCAAAATTTATTAATTTAACGCTCATTTTACCTGTAACAACTAAATCATTTGAAAAGTCTTCAACTGTCCAGTACTAATTTTATTAACATTGTTATAATTGTTGTTTACTATCCGAATCAAATTTTTGTTAATTCCAATATGTACATGGAAAATACCATTAAATGAATAAATAAAACAAAAAGTTGTGGAAGGAGTAAGAAAAGGTATACATTTCTGAAAAAACAAGTTTTGTAACAAAGTATATTGGCAAGCTTGTCAATGGATTATAAAAAGTGGCTGAGTAATAAAATTGCATTTTTATCAGTTGTGTAAAATTATTCATCAAGAATTACTGCAACTAAAATACTTACAAATGCTTGCATACTACATTAATGTGATTTAACATTTTGCACAATAATAATAATTATCATTAGGTAGTATACACTAATTTTTATAAAAATACTGCTTTACATAATAACAAAGTTGAACACAAACTATCAATTTGTTTATAATCACAATGAAGAAAATATAATTAAACAAAATATATAAATATCCTTGCATTCAAATTCCTATGATACACATGAAAGGCATATTTACAGGTATAGGCAGTTATATTTGCAAACAAAGCTGCACCAAAATCACAACAACTATTATAGTTCATTTAATTTTTATGCATATTAGCTAGTGCAGCTTTATACGAAACAGAACTAATAATGAGGTTTCCAGACAAACCATAAACATACCCCAATTTATTAGGTACATATATGCAAATATTTCAAATTGATCAATCTCCACATCATTCAACAATATTGATAGTCCCAATTATTTTTATAATCTCATATTGTCTTTCCCTTTTCTAAGTAAACAAGAACACCTAAGAATGAACATCCTATATATAAAAAAAATTACATTTGTCAACATATTTATAAAACTAGAGAAAATGTATTATATACAATAGATTTTTTTAATTTTTGGTCTGCAAACCACTGAGTAGCATGCTTGGTGCATTATTAGCAACAGCACAGCTGAGAAAGCTAGTGTCTTTATCTTATATTTAAAGGTAAGTTATCAAGCCTTATTTGTAATTATATTTCATTCAGTAACATTATCATGTTCCAAGCAGTCTTCGCAGCATTAATAATTTATATTTACAATTCAGTTTAATCTACTAACATTGATATTCCTGCATGGTCTATTTAAACAGAGACTAGAACTAAGTGAGCAGGCTGGTCTTAGATTAAATTTTACAAACCATATGACAAGAAAGCACAAAAAATAATATAGTTAGTCAAGTTGAGGAACACAAATAATAGAAACTTACAATTTTATTACACCTAAATCTAAAGCGTACCTATAGTTTTTTACGCACTAAATTGCTCCTCAATTTTTGTTACAAATAATTAATCTTATTTTATTACACAATATATTTTTGTATAATGGGATGGGAAATTCCTTGTGATATTTCATGGGAACAGTTTCTTAATATCCTGGAAACTGCAGTTTAAGCATTTTCTCACATGATTTGTGGATTGCGTATCTTTTTTCAAGCAACCACAGGGCAGAATAAACGCATGGGACTGCAAGCATGTCAATGGTATCTAGTAAAAATTCATGAGGTGGTCGTGTCTTTGAACCGAAGTATTTTCATCTGAACTACTTTGAAGTAGTTAACTAGACAAATGTGGTAAAGTGTACCATATCTATTCCTCTCCTATCTTTATCTTACCTATGCCTTCCTGATTATGATTCAGTAAGAAGTACTATGGCCACAGTAATTTAAACTAAAGGGGCATTCATGCAACGAAGAACTGAACTAAAAAGGAACAAGCTATTTATATTAGTTGATCATCTTTTTATTGCCAACTTGTCTCATAATTTTGCCATATGCTAGTATCATGTTGTGGGGAAGTTTCGAAACGCGACTGAACGATATAGAATAACAGGTTTTTCATTATTAGATTTAATCATGGCAACCAAAAATTATTTGCTTCTAAAGGGACTAGAAACATTATCGATATCTTGAGCGAATCAAGCGACGGTATATTAAACTACTCAGACACATGGTAAAATAAATCGACCTGAATATATTCCAGAAATATATAGCGAAGGTATTGATATACCCTGCATGGAAAACACAAAACATGAAACAAATCACTGAAAGTATGTCGAACAAACCCAAATTAAAAAATAAATAAGTACCAAATCAACTAAATCAAAGTAAGATAAAGTAAACATTATTTACAAAAATAAAACCTTGAATTGACACTAATGACACTAATTTTCTTTCTCCTGAATTTCTTAAGTTCATTACACAGCATTAATAGTTTTCATATGTTTATACGAATAAATTGTCTGACAATATAATGGACAAATCACGCTTATACGTACAATAAATTTATCGTTACATTTTACTACGACTGAGCTTGAAAAGTAATTTGGCCACATTATTATGCAAATTGTTCGCCTCTCTAATACACATTCTTGTTGAATTTCTGAATCGGTTTTAAAATATTAAACAATTTTGTATGCCTTGTAATAGTGTGGTGGAACAAATTACAAATTTGTAGACAAATAGAAGATTTACTGTGTAGAAGGACAATCCTGTGGTAAAGCGATTGTCTACTTTTAGTGGGCACCAGTCGACGACTTCTGTAAAAAGATTTGCCTAATACTCAATATTCAACATAGAGATGTTACTCATACATTATCAACGAATGTAAAAGATATTGGCGGAGTAGATTTACTAGATATTAATATTCTTCAGCCAGAGTGCTCATCAATAGTAAGAATGATATATAAGTACCATTAATCACATATTTAATATGAATCCTTCGTAGGTAAATCAAGAAAGCAAAATAAAATAGTGTTTTGAATAGAAGTTGCAAATTCTTGCGAGTAGTGGTGTAAAGTTCCAGTATTCAAAACGAATGTTCATCTTCCAATACATTTCCTTTCTAGAAATTGTATGACTATACATCAAATCACACAAAATATTATGGGCTGTGATAAATTAAAAATGGTTTTTCACAGACATTCTTTAAAATGCAGTTTGAATTTACGTTTTAACTAAAAACTGCTTTAATGAGTTCCATACTGAGGTTTGTATAAAAAAAATGTCACAATCGATGCAATATCTATAATTTTTCTATTTCTTTTACTTTAGTATATTTGGAAAACTTTTTTATTATTTTTTGCCAATAAAATCAATGGGAACTATACATTAAATGTTCTTTTTTACTAGTTTTTAAAGAAACATATAAATGGTTAAAGAAACCACTGAAGATGTTTTGCACTTGAACTATTAATATTATACTTTTTAAAAATATAAGATTGGATAGCTGGCTTTCGCTCCATAGTTGAGAGGTCTGAGGGGTGGATAATCACATATCTCCCCTAAGGGGTTGGCGAAGGAAGGTCAGGAGGAGCACTGTTCGACGGAAAATTAACTTTTATGTGAGATAAGCACGGCTTTGTGACAAGAAATGGAATATTTTCATCGGGAATTAACATTTTTGACGTTTTTTGGTTCTGCAGTTACATTGTGGGTTGCGTGTAAAAAAGCCATGATTTCCCTGAACATAGGAGCCGAATGTACGGTGCGAGAATGTCAGTAATGTGTCGATCTAAACGAGTACAAAGAAGGCGGAGGATCGAGGTGTTTCCAAAATTTGCTCCGATTCAAAGATACCTAATATGCATGGGAAGACTCGATAATCAATTTAGAACCTGAATTCAATGCCGTTTCCACCTAGGAGATCCATTTTTCAAGAAATTTGCGAATAAAGCTATATGAAATTGTTCAACTTCTATCAAAATTGGCTCGTTAGTATCATAATCTATAGGATCACAATTTTCTAAATTCAATAATTACGGCTCTATAAAATGCATAATATGTACTGTAAGTCTTAAACATCGGTTTAGGATCTATTTTCGTACATATTTCAAATATAAAGGGTAGGGTATTCATTGATTTACATTTGATTTCGCATGTGCTAATTATCCATCATTAGAGTTATTAAATCCAAAATTGTAGTGCTATTAAATCTTTTGTACAATCTGGGGGAGACTTAAATTGTATTTTAGATATGAATTCTGTACCGTTTCAAATATAGAAGGTCTAACTTGTGAGAAAATTTATTAAATGTTTCCGAAAGTTGACGAATAGACACACATATGCTTTAAAAACTTGTGTTTAGTTCCTGAAATGTCATTTCTAATTTTCAATACACAAATACAAATACACAAATAATTTAGGTGTTATATTGGATCGGGATCTTAAGTTTAATGAACATGTAAACAAGATGTTAAAAACAGCATATGGTTCTCTGAGATTATTATACTCGTTTCGCCGCATTTTAACCTTTAAGTTAAAAAAGACCTTAGTAGAAACACTTGTTTTATCACATTTTAATTATTGCGATGTTATTTATGGACCTTGTCTTGACTTGCATAATAGAAATAGGATTCAATTGGTTCAGAACTATTGCTGTCGGTATGTGTTTGGCTTACGGAAATATGACCACATCTCTGAAAAATTGAAGGAATTATGTTGGTTAAATAAGGAAGATCGCCGTACTCTTCATTTTGGCACTTTTATTTTTAATCTACTTACCTGTAATACCTCTAAAGTCTTAAAAAACAAATTTACTTCAAGATCGGAGGCCCATTCTGTTAATGTTAGAGGCAGTTTCAAGTATACCATGCCTATCCACCACACTGCACTTTTTCAAAAAAGTTTTTCTTACAATGCAATAAAATTATTAAATCAAATGAATTGTAGCTTTATTCATATGTCTCTGTGGCAGTTTAAACATATGTTAAAATTGCGACTTTTTAATGAATGAGCTATGTTATACTTACTCATTTAGGTGAATAATTGAACAATTGAATAATTCAATAATTTCATGGTTGCTGTGTGCTCAATTATATACACTATTGTTTATAATGCTATTTTTTATGTATAGTATGTGCCAGGGCTTGATTCATATAGTGGTTAAGTGTAAGAATAGCTTGTAGCTAAACTTCGCCACTTATGAATTCAGACCTATTGCATATGTATGCGGTTTTTATCTGTCTATATTACTTATTTATACTTATATATTATATTATATCTTTTAGAATATGTATTCTTTTAGAATACATATACTACTTGGTAGTTCATTATATAATCTTATTCCTTCAAAATAATAAAGACATATTAATATCAAATATGATGCAATAAATCGTCTACTTTATAGTTGGAGGTCTAAAAATCGAATTCACGTACCATTTTGTAGAATTTCCAATATATGAATTCCAATTTTTAAGAAAAATTAATAAAATTATATCAAATTTGACACGTTTTTCTTAAACAATTGTAAATATTTATTCTTGCATCTTACATCAAACATTATAATCATTTTCTGAAAGAAATACGAAAGTAGGTACAAGGACGTGTGGAAAAAATATATTTTAGAACGTTTGAGTATGGAACATGGCTTTTTCAATCTTACAAGTGGTAGTGATACTAATTTAAATTAATTCTTAAACATAAAATAATTAATTGCGTTAATACAATAAATAAAATCTACTTGTTTGAGAAAAAGTTAGTTACTAAATAATTTCTTGAGCGCAAAGCTTGAGAATACATGGATAAACCAATACTTAAAATAGTCGCAAATGTATATCGCTAAATCAGTAACCACAAGAGTATTTAAATATTAATTTGTTATAAATTATTGCAAGTTATGCAGTTTTTAAATTCATTATTATTTTATCACATGTACCAAAATTTGAAAATAATTGAGAGCAAGTAGTGAGGAGATAGAGACAGCAAAAATTAAGAGTGTGTTGTTTTTCTGATTGCAAATCAGATACTAAAAGAACTATTACAGTAGCATATCAACATTTCATATTGCAATTGAGGTATTTAAGGTTGTTTTGGAGCAAATTTGTCCAGGACGTCATTAATAGTCTAAGCGCCATTTTGGCCAATGAGGGCAAAATTCTATTTCTTAAATATTCTTTATAGGAACGTATACTTTCATCAAGAACACTCAGTGTATGGGAATGCGTTTTGTATTAGTTAAATGGATGGATATTTTACTCATGTCACTTATTCAGTATCTAGGCAAAAATTTTAATAAGGGTCATTTATTTCATTGAAAATTTGCATTAATTCTCAATATAAAGTACTGTAAGAAAACAAGTACTTGCATGTTATTCCATTTAATAAAAGACTACATTTTCATGATAAGCATCGATCTTGAACAAAAATTTCTGTCTATGAAGGAAACTTTTGGAGCAATTAATTAATAGTATGATTGGAATTTACGTATTGTAAAGCAGATCAATTTTGGATTGACAAAAACGCTCGATGAATGAGATGTTTTGTTATGAATTTCAATATTTGTTATTGATCTGAATAACGTGACTGGTAACGAATCTCATATTTGGGTAATATAGTGGATTTTCTAAAGATATGGTTGTTTATAATCCGAATGAGAGATTATATATATGACTAGAGTAACTTTGAGATTATTATTCATGTTATTATAGGCACAAGTGAGGTAATTTAAAAATTACTGTGCTCAATAAAGTTTTGTGTAAGTATTACAAATGTTACAGTGTTTTACACTTAATTGATTTTGCCGATTCTGAGAAATCATAAGTACTTGAATTCAAATGTACATGACTTTCAATAGCTCTGAGTTGAGAAGGCTAACCAAGAAATAAAATAAATCGAATAGGTTCGAATTTAATCTAATTGAGCTAAATTTAAACGAATTAGAATTAAATTGAATTGAGTCGTGTTAAAATTGAATTAAAATTGAAGCCCTAAAATAATTCAGCAAATGTGGGTCTACTTACAGATTTTTCAATAATTGGTGAATCAATTAACTGCAGACACTTTATAAAAATTACCAATACTTAAACTTGTACTAATTTTTATTTTACAGATTATTTTAAAATAACTTCATTTGTTGTTCAAGAAACCCTTCATTCTATAAAAGTATTTGAATTGCTACAAATCAAAATGCATAATGTGCATTATTGAAAAATCACCACTCACATACTCATTAAAACCAGCCTGCCTACTGGTGTTCTAAAATGTTTCATCAAGCACACTCATTAGTGAAATATTGTAATACTAGTTCAATATTTACAATGTTTCTAAATGTTTTTATAATAGTTAATCCAGGCCAAACAGTTACTTTTTATATTCTTACAACAAATGGGACTAAGTCTTGCCTGAACAACTATTATAATTTTATTAAAGTATTAACACATTTAAAGGATTCTAACTACATGGTCTAAAATACTAGAAGCGTATTTTGCTAAGTTATTCTGATGCAATTATCTAACTAGCTGATTCCCAACGTGAAAGATACAGACGTCTAGCAACAAGAGTTGGAGATAGTAGTGATCGTACTTCAGCTGAAGGTAGGCTAAAATAGTCGAGAGTTAGGGGAGATTGTAGATGTCTATGTCTGATTATATCACGCTCTACAGGTGAACACCATAATTCCTATAAGCATAAAATTTTATGAGACGTAATACATTATGGAATGGTCAACCTGCAGAGTCCGAACCTCATCTCAGGATTCTGTACTCTTTGCTTTACGACCAGTAAGTGAACCGACTAATGATTTTAAAGTTGCGCCAAAACTTTTTCCAGGCGTGTGTATTGTTGATTGACTTCTACCTAAACTTTGAGGATGTGCATCTAAACATTTTTGGTAACGTAACTGAAAATAAAAACTCATTTAATATTTATGGCAAATAACATAATAATGTTAATACAATGGAATGTAAAACCAACTTGATCTGAACATAAACAGATCTAATTAGTACAAATTTCACTACATAGATATTCTTTAGCCATATTAAAGGTATCCCTAAATTCTAGTTTCTTTATTTTTCTTAAAGAAATTTCTATTTAGTAAAGATTACATGTCTAGATAGAAGACAGCGAAAGAATATAGACAAGCAAACTTGTAAATTTAATAAAGGACAAGCAATGTTGTATGCCTAACTAAGCGTACTTGAAATCATTGAAGTATAGCAACCCGTAAATTCAAATGAGTAAAAACTGAAATGGTTTTTAAATTAAGGAGGCAGTAAATTTTCAAATACGAAATGGGACGTAACAACTATTACGGACAGAAGTTTTTATTGTTGTGTGATGTCACAAGCACACATCTTTTATTGTGTATTTGCAATTATTCACTGTTGACTTAAAAATTATCATATTTAATAAGCAAACTTTAGCTTATGGTGTTTGGAAATAAAGTTTATACATCTTGTTCAAAGTTTAATTAAACCCGCTGTTCCCACAACAGCACGCATTGCCAGTATAAAGTTTTAATATTAAACTTCTCCAAATTTTCATCCTTGACAAATGTATCATGCAACAAACGATCGACCTTAAAAGTAAATTTTGTATCACATACATCGAGTATGTACCCGAAACGAAAGCTTTGTATCATAGAACCTTAAAATTGGGGTAATTAAAAAAGCAGAAATTTCTAATGATCTTTTTTGGAAAATAATCAATTAGTTTTATTCCCAGTGCCCTGCTTAGCCAATAAACACTTAGATGAAAACAAAATAAACAATACCTATCAGACTGTAAATTCTTTGATTGTAGATTTATTAAGATTAATTGAGAGCTGCTATCTTAAAGATAACATTACTAAAATAAGTAAACAAACCTTGCAAGCAGCTTCAACAGTTTTACAAAGAGCTCCTGAAGATGGTTCACAATGAAAAACGTGTGCTATAAAAATATCTTGCGCTGTATGCATTATAAATGCACATTGCTTGACATTTTTTCCAATACCTAAGAAAGATAAATATCGTACCCGACATTCAGCAATTAGTTTATCATCCTACAAAAAAGTGGTATTACTTTGACTAGCTATCAAAGAAAAACTTACATTAGGTTGCTGTATTGTAATCATAGATGGTGCAATAGCTACATTTACAGATTGCCAATCTTCTGGCATAATAGTAGAAACCAATTGATCAATTGCTTCATTAAGTACATCCATTCCAGCTGCTTGTGTAACTTGGGTGTTACCTAAATACTGAGCCCGCAGTATTTTTTTAGGTTCTTCCATAGGTGTTGGAAAAGATTGACCTAAGCCATCCTTTAAACATTAAGAAAAGCGAAATCAAAACATACCTATTAAAGCCTGACCATTTCGATTAGATCGTCTATGTTCTGTAGGTAAATTAGTAGGCCTGGTTGCTATTCCTCGACCATTTATATCTATAGGCTTAGCTAAATTTTGCTGTAAACTACGTTCAATCATAATTTTCTTACAAATATCTCTAAGTGTATTAGCAATGGTACGAGCTGGCATATCACATCTGAACACATGACACATGTGTTTACGTGTACTACGGTCTCTTGCTACGTATGCAAAATCCCTGAACAAAAATTTACAATAAAATTCAAATAAACTAACTTTAGGCATGCAAGCAATAAGCAACACAGCACAGTTTTTATACAATTCAATATATTGATGTTTAGAGATTCGTTACTATTTTAATTAAAAGATATTATGGGTGCCCTACATTATACTATTACCATCCTTTTGTAAAAACAGTTTCATAATTTATAAGAAGCCATTTATGTTAAATTTGAAATACCAATGGTTACATGATAAATAACATTAACTCTTTGTCTTTTATTACATCTCCTATTATTAAAAGTCTATGCATAATTTCTTTAGTAAAAACATTTTATAAGAAAAAGCACTCCATGTGAATGCTACTCCAATACATTATGGATTTAAATTTTGAATACATAAAATGGTTGTCATTATCTATCGATGCACCTTAGCAGTGGCATAGTTGAAGTCACCACAAACTTCAAGGTGTGCATGGCGGGGGGTTAAAAGTGCACAGTAAAGTAAAAGTCACATATTTGAAATTTGAAATTATTAGTGAAGTTATGATTGAAGGAATGATCTAGAAAATAATTGCAGTAATACGTGAAGTCCCAATTGAAACTGATTTTAAACGATGAAGTCGAACTCACCGAATAATGCTTTTTAATTATAATATTAATCTTTGGACCTATTTTATAAGTACACAATCATATTAAATAATCGTCACTAGCTCACAGATAATGCAGTAATCCCTTTCAAGAAAAATCTACTTATATATAGCATTTAATTCAGCTTATAAAACCATTTGTTCCAGAAAATTTCATTCTAAACAAATATTAAAACCTGCTAAGAGGTACGTACACCATGACCAATCAGAAAGTTTCCGTTCATGATAAAAAATTCCATTCATCGAGCGCTTTGATTAATGCTAGATTGACATCATTATGATATGTAGATTCTAATTATAATTTCTATATTAATTTATAATCGCACAGAATGTTTCTCTATGCAAATAATAAATTTGTTTTAATATAGGCGTTATTGTTGCAAATGTTGGTTTTACACGAAGAATTAACTATCGACTATGTGACTATTTTCTTGTAGTACTTTTATATTACGAATGTAAGCCTCCTTATAATACAGTTAACAATTATATGACTTTTCAACATTGATGCACTTTTCAGTTTGAACAAATAAGTCTTTCTTATTAATAATTATCCTTGATAAATGAATGAAAGATATGCATAAAATGTTCACCTATTTAACTAATATAAGGTGTACTTTTATATACCAAGCGTTCTTAATAAAAGTTTACTTTACTGAGTGGGGATATATATATATATATATATATATATATATATATTCACAAGAGAAGAGATTTTAGTTCTGTAAATTGTAAGCAACATTAGGCGAGGAACATTTGATAATTAAGTGAATAAGTACTTCTTAGGAATAATTTTATGTTTGAAAGAAACTATGCTGTAAATCTTCTATATTCTTTTGTATGAGAGAAAATATTTTAGACTGCATCATAGATGCTTTATGATATTGCTGTGTTTGATTTCATTTTGTATATTCCATTACTTTTGTTGAGCTAACCCAGGCAAAGAAAAGTTAGAAAGGAAGGTAAGTCAGTAATTACAAATTTTACAATTTGCTGTACCTGTATCACAGCACTCTTAGCGACGCCCAATGAGAGGCGTTATCACAGCACTAATTTATATATATATTTATATATATATATAAATAGTTATTAAGATGAAATGAAAACCCAACTTTGTATTTAAAGTTGAATTACCATTTCAAATCGAACTAGTAATTGAAAACCACTAAAAGAACGGCTACAGCAGGACTTGAACCTGCAACCTCTGATTTTCCGGATCAGCGCTCTAACCAATTGAGCTATCTAGCCTAATTGTTTAGATGATGTTATACTTAATACTACTGAAGCTTGGCTCTTGTTAACGATATATATATACAGGGTGTCCAGAATTTAATTGCACACTATAGGAATATCCTAAACTATAAGAGATACAGTGGTGGTTAAATTAGACAAAAGTTACCTACCTATGAGGGTATTTTATAGCTGATCTTGAACTACAAATGTTATCCATAGATTGCTAGATATTGGCAAAAATACAAATTTTGCGATTTTCAACTTTTTTTAATAACTTCGTTGTTATTATAGTTAGAAGGATGAAATTTGGCATGGTAACATAAAACATAATTTTGCATTTAATGACGATTTACAAAATATTTTAGATTTATTACATTTTTTTGTCGCGATAGTCAACTTTTTTTTTTGTAATGGCCGCCATATTGGATTTTTACATCAACGTATAGAAAAAAAATTTACAATTTCAACAGTGTAAAACATAACATTAATTTTTTTAAATAACATTATTAAGACACAAAAACAGTTTTTGTGAAAGATTTAACCTATATAATAATGGAAAGTTAAACACCACAACTTAAAGTTACAGTAAATGTTCAAAATGTTCACCATGCTGTTCCAGACACAAGCGAACACTTTTATTCATCTGCGCAATAGCATTTGATATGGAATCTTGATTAACCGATTCTAACGCACTTCTTATTTTTTGCTGCAAGTGTTAGACACTATTAGACGAAGTATCATAAACTTTATTTTTTACATCTCCCCATAGAAAAAATCCAGCGGGTTCATACCAAGCGAACGGGGTGGCCACGAAATAGCACCATTCTTTCCTATCCAACTTTGAGGAAATCGCTCATTTAAATACTGCGTTACTAACCTGAAATTATGAGGTGGTGCGCCATCATGTTGAAACCAGCGTAAGTTTCTAATTGCTTCTAACGGTAGTTCATCTAAAAATTCTTCAAGAGCATTAATTAAAAAATCTAAATATTTCTCTCCGTCTAAATTCCCTTGTATGAAATAAGAGCCTATTATTCGGCCATCGAAGATTCCACACCAAACATTCACAAAAGAACGAACTTGATTCTTTACTTCCTGCAACAAATATGGATTTTCTGTAGAATAGTAGTGCTTATTTCTACGATTAAACATTCCACAATTTGAAAATGTAGATTCGTCGGTCCACAGAATTTTATTTGCAAACTGTGGATCATTGTCTAATTGAGTAATAAACCACTCACAAAATGCTAATCTTCTTTCCGAATCTCCCATATGGAGTTTTTGTACTGGCAAGTATTTGTAGTCATGATATTTATTCCTCTTAATAATATTAGTTACTGTATTTTTGGAGACATTGCAGTCACGTGCAAAAGATCTGCACGATCCAGTAGGGGTAACATGTGAATGTGCTAATACATTAATGTCGGCACTCGCTTTTACCTTTTTAAGATATTTACCTCTTGATTTGTTAATAGAACCGCAGTCGGACATGTTTTTACATATATTCTATAAAACAACGTACGATTTGGTTGGCTTCGTTCAGGGTACAGATTATGATACTTGGGTGCAGCTTCTGTAGAATTTCTGCAGCTTTTGATATACAAGTCGTACATGTCTTTTTTTTCGTTTATCGAGTACCGCACCATATTTTAACCAAATTTTAATTTAAAACTATTAACAACAAAACTGATTATTGCAAACAAAGGAACAGTTTAGAATTAATTGTATTTGACAGAAACACACTGGATCTTTTTTACAAAAACCGTTTTTGTGTCTTAATAATGTTATTTTAAAAAATTAATAATAAGTGTTTTACGTTGTTGAAATTGTAAATTTTTTTTCTATACGTTGATGTAAAAATCCAATATGGCGGCCATTACAAAAAAAAAAGTTGACTATCACGACAAAAAATGTAATAAATTTAGAATATTTTGTAAATTGTCATTAAGTGCAAAATTATGTTTTATGTTACCATGCCAAATTTCATCCTTCTAACTATAATAACAACGAAGTTATTAAAAAAAGTTGAAAATCGCAAAATTTGTATTTTAGCCAATATCTAGCAATCTATGGATAACATTTGTAGTTCAAGATCAGCTATAAATCACCTCATAAGTAGGTAACTTTTGTCTAATTTAACCACCACTGTATCTCTTATAGTTCAGGATATTCCTATAGTGTGCAATTAAAATATGGACACCCTGTATATATATATATTGTAATGTAAGGGGGGGGGGGTACAAGGCTTCTAAGAGTAGATTTGTGTTAAAAAGGGTGTATGCCAAACAACATGATTTATAAATCAGATCCATAAATTCAAAAACTATATTTTGCTGTACTTTACATATGCTAAAGTATGTACCATTCTAGTTTGAAACGTATGTGCCAAAGGTAAACAAAATGACTTTATGACGTTGATACAATGCACGGTACTCAAGGTTTTATACTGAGTTGATATTTTATAAGCCATTGAAAGTACATTTGCCGTCTGAAAACCGGACGCGTCTATGGATATCTACAATCAACCAAGCGTCCAGGTCTTGTGTAAATATTTTGGCTTTTCATTTAAATAGAATCAACTTTTGGACGAATTGTAAAATCAAAATTATAAGTGAATAGATATATAAAATATTATTGGAGAATTGTGAAGTGTTTAGGACCAATGGTAGAAATTAGGAATGTATATAAAGACTATAGTGAAGGTATTTTGGACACTAGAGTAAAGACGAATTGTTATTGGATAGTTTATGCTTTTAAAAATGTGATTAAGTAAGCTAATGTTGTTGTGCTTATTGCTAAGCGAAGTAAATAAGAGAGATTCTTTTTCGATAATATTCAGTAAAAAGACGTGTTTTGCAAACCTGCGTTAAAAGTTGTATAATATTTTGATGAAATAAATGTTTTTTGAGTTAAATAGTCTGATTTAGTCAAGTGAAAGTATAAGAAGCATCGGTAGTACAAAAGCGGCGATTATAGAAGAATATTTAGAGTGGTTAATAGTGCGACGGAAAGCGACGATTTATTTAGATTTGAACGAGATTGGTATTGGATTTGGGACGATTGGTTAAACGGCAGCAGGAGATTCGAGTGGATATACAAAGCAACGACGATATTAATAATTTTGGAGTGATTTGGATAGATTAAAGGCAGTAGGACATAGAGTGGATATTGAAGGAATAGCAGGGAATAGGTTGATTTGGAACAGTACGGCAGGATAGATTGGAGATTGAAAACGGAAAGGCGAAAGAATTGATTGGAGCACGAAGAAGGAAAATAGGAGAGCAGCATATTACAAGGAAGAATTAACGCAGGGGAAGTAGATACAACGGTTTATTCAAAATTCTAAAATTAGGGTAAAATTATTTCAGATTTGGGGTCAGCAAAATTGTTAAGAACACCTGGAGGCGATACGCAAGTGAACAGCGATTGTGAATCCTTGTGAAGGTGCTTACGGTGACTAAGATCTAGAGCCAGAAACATTTACAGAAGGCATTCAGCGCAGTATAATTCAGGTAAGTACCGTGTAATATCTTAAAACGTCAAAATTAAAGTCAGAAATAGTATACATAAATTAATTTGGCACCAAGCAACATTGATCATTAAAATGTGGCATATACAGTAAATAATTCCATATTAAAAAGGTAGTAAAACAAACGAGTGTGCAGTTTGGTTGGACAGTGCACATCTACTCACGATTGAACTCACGGTGAGTAGGTGAACACCCTGAGATAAAGGTTTCATATAGTCGAGGCATAAAATATAGTGAACAGTAAATAGATAACCAACCAAATTTTGCTAAAGCACATCATATAGAAGTCATATTATTGAATACTAAAAATTAGGGGCGACGACAAAAAGTCGTGTATCAGAATTTATAAATTTATAAATAAATAAAAAATTAATTTAAATTATATATAAAAAAAATAAATATTAGGGCGGAGGGGTGGAGTAATAAGCAGCATAAGAAGGTGGCAAACCCAACGTGGAGGCTCGAAAAAAGGCTAGAAAAGCACTAGAGTGAAAGATAGTAAGATACGGGATCCTGAGATTAGGTGGGGCCCGTAGTTTTTTCTTTATTATTTTGCAGAAAACGAGTTCAAAACTAGGAAGCAGAGATGACAGACGCAGACACGAAAAGGATCACGAGATCGGGACGGATATACGGTGTTGAAATGGAATTAGGGACACAGGACATGGAGCTAGACGCAGGGGAGACATACAGGAGATGGACGTGAGGCAGACAGAGCCGGAGGTGACAGGCATGGACACGGACCAGGCGACGGTACCGGAGGTGAGGGTAGCAGAAGCCGACGGAACCCAGGACATTATGAGATTTCTGATGAGTATGAAAGATGATTTAACAAACCAGATGGCGACTTCACAGACGGAACTAAAAATGGAATTTAAGACATCACACACAGAATTAAAGAACGAGTTGACTAACAAAATTACAGAGACACATACGGAACTAAGAACCGTTAAAAAAGAGTTGACGGATAAAATTACAGAATCACATACGGAACTGACGGATAGAATTACAGAATCACATAACGAATTAAGGAACGAGTTTAAGACGGCGCACGCGGAACTGACGGCAAAAATGAACTACACGCAGGACTATCTACTAACACAAATACAAATTGTAAAGGACGACATGCGGACAGAGGTACAACAACAAGTAGACAGGGTAGACGACAAGTTGGAACACACACGGGTACATTTTCAGGGAGACTTGAACGCGACACGGACGGACCTAAGAACGGAAATTAAGACACGTGTGGATACGGTAGAAGAGAAGATGATTAGCGGGTTTTCGACACTTAATACGGAAATACAGACATGTGACAAAAGACATACGACGCACTACCGAAATTTAGGACAGACGTTGGAGACTATACAAAATGAAAACGTAAACGTTAGAACGCAACTGGACGCAAAACTGATAGACAACGCGACAGTATTGGAAAATAGGGTCGGACAGGAAGTTAGACAGATACAGGACAAGTTGGACGAACTAGAAAGAAGGCGCGTTGGACTAGACTACGGACAGCACGTTAGATTAAACCGGGACGCATTGCCAAAGTTTGAGGGACGAAGGACAGAACAGCCCATGGGATTTTTGGACCGACTAGACGAGATCGTAGGGACTGAAAATGAGAGAACAAAACTACAGATTGTGGGGGCGACTTTAACGGGCAACGCCGAAAAATGGCATAATATCATCCGCAGACAATACGACACGTACGCCGATTTTAGACGACTTTTTATAGAGCAATTTTGGAGCAATACACACCAGACTGACATACGGACGAATTTAATTACCGGACATTACAGCAGGACTCACGGCACACGCGAAGAATACGCGATTGACAAGTTTAATCAGGCACAACACTTGACACCAAAATTGGGCGAGGACGACATTGTACTACTACTAGCAGGACATATGGAACCGGAAGTTACAAAGGTGGTAGTGGTACAGAACGTCAAGACGTTGAGGGAATTTTTAGGGGTAATGAGGAACTTTGATTTAGCAACAGCACTGGAGGCGAAAACGCGGACAAACTATTGGGAGCAAAACAGGGGTTATAGGGAAGACAGCCGACGACAACCGTACCACGAAAACCGACCAAATTATAGACAGGACAACTTTAACCACGGACATCGGAATCATTGGGGACACGAAGGACATAGACGACCTTATTACAATAGGGATCACAGGGAAAATGAATACAATGGACAAAACAGATACCAGCACGGCAACCACAAGGGTGACGGCCGGATGACTGGGGGCGGAATACACAATGGAAACAGCCGGACGGACAGGGACGTAAACGTCCAGCATATGACGACGAGCGCGATTACAACGGACCCAGATAGGATTGAGGTGGTGCAGATTCACGAGGCGCCACAGGAACAAAAAAAAACGCGAATTTTTGGACGACCGACGGCTTAGGAATAAATATCGACGTGTGTTATAGTATAAGGGATTTATTGTTAAATCGTTATACCTTTAATAAAAAAAACTTGTTGTTTATAAATATTAGTTTAAGTGACTGTTTATATGTGGCATTAGTTGATAGTGGTTCACAGTTATCGCTGGTAAATGAGAATGTGGTAGTAAAACATGGAGAATTTTTAAAGGGACGAATAGGAACAATTGATGGGGTTAATTTATGGTCAGCGATGAACAAAAAGCTAACGACGATTTATAGTGTTATCCGTGTACCGATATATATAGGGAATAAAGAAGCAGGAGATGCAGAGTTTTTAATTACAAAGGGGTTGCAGCTAGATTTCATATTAGGAATGGATTTTATAGAAGAGTTTGGGTTGAATATAGATGGAAAGGATAGGTCAATTAGGATATTTGATAAAGATAGGCTATGGGTGGTGCCTACGGTCAGTACGGAATATAGGAATGGAAATGATATAGATAGTACAGGATTAGGAATGATTAAAGAGGAAAATTATGGACGGATTGAATTGAGATTATGTAATATGTTTGCGAGATTAATTAATGATGAACAGATAGGGAAAGTGAGTAATGAAATTAAGGGGAAGCTAGAGGAATTGTTTAATAAATATATAGGCTTGTTTAATGAAGAGCCAAGATTTGCGAGGCGGTATATGCATAAGTTGGAGGTCACGGAAGACAACGGGTTTAATACAAGGGTGTATCCAATTCCGTTTGCCATAAGAAATAGGGTTAAAGCCGAGATAAACAAAATGTTAAAAGAAGGTATTATCGAACCAGCGAAAACTCCATATGTGAACCCGGTAGTTATTGTACCTAAACCCAACAAAAGGGATATAAGGATTTGTTTGGATGCGAGGAAGTTGAATGCGATTACGAAACCGCAGTACGAACAACCACAAGGGTTGGATAATTTGTTGTATAAAGTATATGAGATGAAGATTTTCAGTAAATTAGATTTAAAAAATTCATTTTGGTTAATTCCGTTGCATGAAGACAGTAAAAAGTTTACGGGGTTTAGTATCGAAGGGGAGATTTATATGTTTTCTGTAGTTCCGTTTGGTTTAAGTAGTTCTTCAGCAGCACTTGTAAGGGCCATGCAGAAGCTGTTCAATGAGTATGAATGTTTCTGTTCGCATTATGTGGACGATTTGTTGATTTTTTCAAGGAACGAGCAAGAACACCTGGAGCATTTAGAAAAGGTGATCCAACGACTGGACGAAGGGGGTTTGAAGCTGAACGTGGAGAAATGCGAGTTGTTTAAAAGCAAGGTTACGTATTTAGGGTTTGAAATTAGTGAACAAGGGATGAAAATTTGTAATAAAAGATTGGACGAATTGAAAAATATTGTGCAACCGAAAAATGTAAGAGGATTGCGAGGATTTTTAGGGGTTCTAAATTATTACAAAAGGTTTATACCAAGGTATTCCGAATTGTGTGTGCCGTTGGTGAGTTTGTTAAAAAAAAAGAAAGATGGAAATGGACTGCTGAACGAGAGAAAGCGGTCCAGGATTTAAAAAGTGCGTTTTATACAGAGTTGGCGTTAAAATATCCAAATTTTAAAGACGATTTTATTTTGAGGACGGATGCGTCGAAATATGCAATCGGGGCTGAGTTGGTGCAGATTCAGGACGGAGCTGAAGTACCAATTGTATTCATTTCCAGGGTATTAAAAGACTGCGAAACCAGGTATGCGACGGCAGAGAAGGAGATGTTGGCAATAGTATATGCAGTGAAAAAGTTGCGTTTTTATTTGTTAGGTAAGAAATTTTTAATAGATTCCGACAACACGGTGGTAACATTCATGAAGAAAAAGGAGTTTCTAAACAGTAGGTTGTATAGGTGGGCATTGGTGTTACAGGAATACGACTTTGAAATTAAGCATAAACCAGGAAAGGAAAATGTGACGGCGGATTTTCTAAGCAGACCGCAGGTGGAAGCGAATCAAAACGTCAAGGGTTGTTTAATTGCTTTGCAGGAGTTCAGGGATGTTGGTCGGTGGACAAACGCCAAGCTTATAGAGACGCAGAGGCACAGTGAGGTGAGCTCGATACGCGAGAAATTAACAAGAGAAAATATGGAAGAGTACCGGGGATTTACCATCGTAGGGCAGTTTGTGGTAAAAGGATAGGGATGCAGAGCTGGTAGTGTTATCCAGAGACGCGGCTGTTGAAATTATAGACGAAATTCATTTAAAATTTGGACATATAGGCATCAGAAAAACATTTTTGGTATTTAGAGAGGCGTTTTATGCAAGAAATGATATCACGGTGGTTAAAGAAAGGATCAATCGGTGTGAAATTTGTATTCTAGGTAAAGACAAGAACGTGGTGTTGCAGAATATACCGATGAACGTGAGCGTAAATGGACCGTTAGAATTGGTAGCTATTGATTACTTGAGCAACCTGATTACGAGTGAGCAGGGGTATCGACACATATTGGTGATGGTAGACGTTTTTTCGAAATTTGTCAAATTATTTCCGGCAAGACGAAGTAACACGGTGCACGCATTGCAGTCGATTAGAGAATTTGAAAGCCAGGTCGGGAAGATAAAAAGGATTTTGGTAGACAACGCGACGTATTTCAACAATCAAAGATTCAGGAACGGGTTAAATAGGGCAAATATTAAGGTATCATTTAGCAGTATACGGCATCCGAAAGCAAATCCATGCGAACGTTATATACGGGAGGTAATAAAATATCTACGGTTGGCGACACAGGAGCATCACGACAGATGGACTAGATATCTGCCACAAATTGAACATTTTATGAATTGCGTACCAAGTTCGGTTACGAAAACATGTCCGGTAACATTGATGCGAAGGATTATACCAGCTAGACCATGGAGGGAGGAAGTCGAGATACAAGACATCACAGAGTTGTTGGGTAGTGCTAGGCGTAGAATTGAAAGGATGCAGCGTAGGGACATCGAGCGAAGGTGTAGAAAAATTAAAAAAAGGACGACTTTTGAAATAGGGGATCTGGTAGTAGTAAAACGATTAAGGGTTTCAAACCGCGACAGAAACATTTGCGCGAAGTTGTTGTTTCCTTATGAAGGGCCGTACAAGATCACGCGTATTTTTGCCGAAGGAAATACGTTTGAGCTAGATAACATGACAGGGGGATATCGCGGGCGTTTTCACTTGGAGAATTTATACCCATATAGAATTGTACAGGAAGAGGGTTTAGTAGGATAGTTTATTATGTGGTTCATGCAACGGAAAGTTTAGTTTTAGTTTTTGTTTTTTTTGTTGTTTTGTTTATAGTATAGGTTAGTATATAGCGTAGTAAGATAGATGTGAGAGAAAGGCTAATAGGGTTGACCAATTGAGATGTAAAATGCGAGAGGGTGATTTTAAATAAAAATTAGAAATTTATGCACACCAGGGGAAGAGAAAAAAACATACGAAATTTCCAATTTCATTCAAAATCAGTGGGGCCAATGTAATGTAAGGGGGGGGGTACAAGGCTTCTAAGAGTAGATTTGTGTTAAAAAGGGTGTATGCCAAACAACATGATTTATAAATCAGATCCATAAATTCAAAAACTATATTTTGCTGTACTTTACATATGCTAAAGTATGTACCATTCTAGTTTGAAACGTATGTGCCAAAGGTAAACAAAATGACTTTATGACGTTGATACAATGCACGGTACTCAAGGTTTTATACTGAGTTGATATTTTATAAGCCATTGAAAGTACATTTGCCGTCTGAAAACCGGACGCGTCTATGGATATCTACAATCAACCAAGCGTCCAGGTCTTGTGTAAATATTTTGGCTTTTCATTTAAATAGAATCAACTTTTGGACGAATTGTAAAATCAAAATTATAAGTGAATAGATATATAAAATATTATTGGAGAATTGTGAAGTGTTTAGGACCAATGGTAGAAATTAGGAATGTATATAAAGACTATAGTGAAGGTATTTTGGACACTAGAGTAAAGACGAATTGTTATTGGATAGTTTATGCTTTTAAAAATGTGATTAAGTAAGCTAATGTTGTTGTGCTTATTGCTAAGCGAAGTAAATAAGAGAGATTCTTTTCGATAATATTCAGTAAAAGACGTGTTTTGCAAACCTGCGTTAAAAGTTGTATAATATTTTGATGAAATAAATGTTTTTTGAGTTAAATAGTCTGATTTAGTCAAGTGAAAGTATAAGAAGCATCGGTAGTACAAAAGCGGCGATTATAGAAGAATATTTAGAGTGGTTAATAGTGCGACGGAAAGCGACGATTTATTTAGATTTGAACGAGATTGGTATTGGATTTGGGACGATTGGTTAAACGGCAGCAGGAGATTCTAGTGGATATACAAAGCAACGACGATATTAATAATTTTGGAGTGATTTGGATAGATTAAAGGCAGTAGGACATAGAGTGGATATTGAAGGAATAGCAGGAATAGGTTGATTTGGAACAGTACGGCAGGATAGATTGGAGATTGAAAACGGAAAGGCGAAAGAATTGATTGGAGCACGAAGAAGGAAAATAGGAGAGCAGCATATTACAAGGAAGAATTAACGCAGGGAAGTAGATACAACGGTTTATTCAAAATTCTAAAATTAGGGTAAAATTATTTCAGATTTGGGGTCAGCAAAATTGTTAAGAACACCTGGAGGCGATACGCAAGTGAACAGCGATTGTGAATCCTTGTGAAGGTGCGTACGGTGAATAAGATCTAGAGCCAGAAACATTTAAAGAAGGCATTCAGCTCAGTATAATTCAGGTAAGTACCGTGTAATATCTTAAAACGTCAAAATTAAAGTCAGAAATAGTATACATAAATTAATTTGGCACCAAGCAACATTGATCATTAAAATGTGGCATATACAGTAAATAATTCCATATTAAAAAGGTAGTAAAACAAACGAGTGTGCAGTTTGGTTGGACAGTGCACATCTACTCACGATTGAACTCACGGTGAGTAGGTGAACACCCTGAGATAAAGGTTTCATATAGTCGAGGCATAAAATATAGTGAACAGTAAATAGATAACCAACCAAATTTTGCTAAAGCACATCATATAGAAGTCATATTATTGAATACTAAAATTAGGGCGACGACAAAAGTCGTGTATCAGAATTTATAAATTTATAAATAAATAAAAAATTAATTTAAAATATATATAAAAAAAATAAATATTAGGGCGGAGGGGTGGAGTAACAAGCAGCATAAGAATATATATATATATATATATATATATATATATATATATATTGACGTGATAAGGGGTCATTGAAACCCAAATACTACAAATAAATCCCACTAAAATATTAAAAGGGTTCTGAAAAACGAAAATTTCCGTAAATTCATAATTACGCGTTACAAGCGTACTTTTATTCACTAAGGTACAAGCGAAAAAATTCAATTGCGCGTGTATAAATAATCATCCTGTATGATACAAGCGTATTGTAGATAAATAGCAAGTAATGTAAGTGGTATATGTAAAAATAATTAATTGTAAGATACCGTAAAACCCATCATTTTAAGATTAAATTTTGTGTACAGAAACATAAAAGCAAATATTTTGATAAAATGCAACCGCTTTTGCAATAAAAAGCAATTAAAATTTAAATTAATTACCCCGTAAATTACAGAAATTTATTTTAAATAAAAAAATTTCTATAATATTAGGAATATAAAAGTATGAGTTATCGGTATTTAGAACTACGTAAATATCTAATTAATAAATAAAACATTTTATTCCAAGAAGCGGCTCGATCATTGAAAAACCCACAAAATCCAAGAGATATCCGATAAAATTGATTACCTTTTGCATTAGTATGCGACGTTACAATAATAGTATGTGTTACACAAGAAGAGGCAGCGCGTGTCACGAATAACTTGAACCAGATAACAAGGTAATAAAGCTCGACAAATTTGAACGCTAATGAGGATTTTCAAGAATATTACGTAAGATAGGCGTTTATTATTTAGAATGAAATTGCACTAATTCTACAACATTCTAGAAACAGATAAAATCGTATATATAAGGAAGCGTTTATTAAAAACGGGGAGTCATTCATTAGATTCGATTCATTCGATTCTTAAATGCGATCGCGAAATGTTATTTTGAGCTGTTGCTTTGCGAAGACGATATTTGAAGTATGCAAGTAAAAGTAAGCATATCTTACTTTAATAATTATTACAATGGTGCAATGAATATAGAAGTGATTTTAAATGCAAATTACATAAAAAATGGAGTTTATTATTTACAATAGAGGGAAAATTCTTCAAGATAACGCTATTTAAAAAATTTTACTAAATAATTGAAAGGAAGATTTGAGCAATATGTACTTTTATAACTGCTGTTTGAAATGAAGATTTTTAAATATGGAAAATCTTGTAAGCCGATTTAGACATCAATTTAAAATAAGAATATATTTTATTACGAGAAGCGTTTTTGTAGATTCTGCAAGTATTACTTTTAGATTTATGTTTAACTGATATTGGACTATTTGCATTTAACTTGAGGTAGAATAATAGGTGTTAATCATATAATAATCTTTTTAAGGGCTTTTTACCAGAAAAATTTGTGATCAGAGTTCGAAATACTATGACCTTTTAATAGACTATCTGTCAAGGATTTTTCGGCCAAACAAATCATACTAGCGTGGTAATAAACATAACCAGGTAAACCATCCATAAAAAAGGAAATCTAGTTCTGTAAATTTATAATCAAGTTGAAAGAAACGATGTTGTAAACGCTTTTGTATGAGAGAAAATATTTCATACTGTATAAATGCTTTGTGATATTGCCGTTTTAGTTCATTCTGAAACTCAGTCAATTTCGTTGAGCTAGCCAGGCAAAGTTCGAACGGAAGGTAAGTGAACAATTTCAAGTTTTACAAACTGCTGTAGCTGTATCACAGCACTCTCTTAGTGACGCTCAACGCGGGCCTCATCACAGCAATATATTGTAGTGTGATCCCATTTTAAAGCACACCAATGGTTAGTTTTGCCTGATTACTGATTACACTCCTAAGCTCTTGGAGGAGAGTATGTGTTATACCGCGATAGAGGAATGAACGTTGTACTTGCGTGATCATTTATTCCTGTATTCTTATGCATTGTTTGGATAGTTCAGTCCTTAATATACGCAGTTTGCTGTGTACTTTTCATTTATGTTAAAACCCCTGAAATATAAATATTGATGTTTAAGTGGACAACAACATCTATTATAACTATTTATGCATCAAGTGTGTTATTAAGAGGACCTATGACCCGAGAGATGGATCGAGTCACCCGATGAGCGTTATCATCTAGTAACACAAGTGGTGCATACAAGATTTTATATTTCACCTTGTATATAAAATAAAAAATAGGTGATATTTAAGTTTTCTATTTTAGAATTTACCTCGGATTTTACTATATAACTATTAAACACACCTGCATCATGTTTTCCATGATGACAATAAACAGTTTGACGTTCCTATGTATTGGACATTTGTCACATTTATTTAATATTAATAATGCAAAATGGCTAAGAGTTGCCAGCAATAACTGCAATGCAAGCTCTAAAAGCAATCAAAAGTTTGCTACCCATTAAATCTAAACAGAGCTGTGAGAAAGCTTAATAACACACTTGGCGCATAAATAGCTAAAAAATTGATTTGTTTCTGAGGGCATAATGAACAGGCGTTCTGAAACCATTACGCCCCGGGTGTTATGGATATGTTTACATATCTCGTATCATAGGCGTTATGACTAAATTACAACAAGGTGAAATATAATAACAGCATTACGCCGTTTACTTTCGCTACTAAATACAGTACATGTTAGATAGAACTTTAACTATGTAACGTATTATCTAATTAGCATTGTGTTGTTTGAATCAGAACTGTCCCTCCATTCAACATTGATTGGCCTTATAAAGAGAGCCTCTATTATGGCATTGGCATCAAGATCCTTCTCGGGCAATCTGGTTGTTGTTTTCATGTTTGGATTGATTCTAGAAATAAGTGTGTCATACAAGATTCAAAGATTTATCATTCTACGCCTAGAGCTATATAATAATTGATGCTGTTTCAAAGTTTTTATGAATGTAAGTTTGATTGATTGATATTTTATACTCTTGCGGCAAACAACGACTTGAATAACTGCTGTTTGGAAACAGCTATACTCAAGGTTTTCTCTCGTACAGTTTTATTCAAATCATTAAACAGTAATATTAACGTTGAATTATTGTATAAGACTATAACTTATAATTTGTATCCCTTTTTGGCATAATTTAAATATAATACAACGTTTCACAATAACCATTTTGAGACCTAATTATGGCTGCAGATCAGTTTATCTATTATAAACTAAATTTTAACCGCCAACTAAATTCAGAGAAGTTGTATTTACCCTGCAACTGTTTTATAGGTCACAAACCATGAACTTAAGATTTAACAGTTTTATTGTTTTAACTAGCCTTAATTTACCTTTGTGTTATCTTATCGCTTTTACGAATTTTATTGTCGATCAGGGCTATTCACTTACGGTACTAACAGTACTGAGAAATGTTATTTCGTTATCATGCAAGTGTTGAACTCGCTCAAGTTTACGAGCAATAAACCGTCCCCTCAAATAATTTATTCTCGGGATTGTAGTTCGATATAATACCTGGCTATCGTTTCTATAACAGTTATGCAAACTGTGATACATTTCACTCCATAAGTCCATACGGAGGATTGCAAACTTACCTAACCATTTTAACATACGCTTTCCCATTCAGATAAATTCAGTGGAAGTCATTATAGTACATTGAGGCCTTTTGTTTTAGTTAATTAGCCGTGGTCTGCAAGCTGTATTTTCGGAATATTTTGCAGCTGCTATCTGAAAAATATACTTTTACAGAGGCAGTTCATAGAATGCTTCACATGTTATTGCTGGGAATTGTTTTGAAACACGTTATCTATCCATATAAATACAACCTGAGCTGTGAAAGCAATCATTCTATACAACATCGTTTTACCAAAAGGAAACACTATAAGTTGCAGTGCTAAGATGATTTTTGTACTTAGTGTTACGGTCTAGTTAAATTGTTTCATCTAGTATCCAGTCAATTGGCGAGTGCAGCACACACTCCCAAATCGTTTATGATGGTACCAGAGGCAGACAGCCTGTTTTAAGGTACATTTATTCTGTTTTTCTTTTTCTTGATGCTGCTATGGAGGACAGACGCTTCTTTTGCTGAATATTAACCACAGAAGGACATGGTTTTTCTTTTGTGGTTGCACCATAAATTACAAAATGCACGTTAACAAATTTAATTTCGCAGTGCAAAGTGATTAAGTAATTTTACTTCAAAGTCACAATTAGTATAAACCAAAACTCGGTTAGAGCACTTTTTACTGTTTTCTTTTTTTTTTGTAAATTAATGCTAATAACAGCTTGCTTACCAAATTATAAGTTAAAGTAAATCAATACATCGTTCACCTCAGTTAGGGTTACATTATTTCTTTTAGGAAGTGCACTTCATACAGCAGGTAAAATCACTATGTATATTATGTCTACTTTTCTTCTTGTATATATTTTGGGGTTGGAAATATTATGTAAATATGTATATTATGATTTGGTTTTTATAAATATTCCTTTTGATACCATGTTTGTTAACTAAAGGTTTGTAATAAATCTGCTACCAGAGGTTTCCTATTTTTCTTTCCATATAATCCACCCCACTATACAACGTTTTCGGCTAGTACGGTATTAATTCTTTTGGATTCCACATCGTTTGGTTGAGGTATTCGGTGCGGGCGATTTTCCTTGTTTACTTTACTTTTCTTTCTTATCGCATGGAACAACGTAACAACTGACCTACCAACGCGGCATTGTTGAGCGTTTGTTTGTTTAAAACGAAGCTCATGATAAAAAATGGATCTACTCTTTTTAAAATCATCAGAGGCGCTCTCGGCAAACTTCGTACGGATGAATCAAAGGTATAAAAAATCGACATGCCTGGTATCATCTTCTCCTACCTAACCTATATCTACTTAAATTTATGTATAGTCGACCTAAAATCAGAAATAGGGATTTTACATTTATTTGAGTAAGCACACAAAACTATATCGATAGGCGAAAGGCTATTTGGTTTAAACGACACTCAGGGCGATATTCACTTTATTATATATTTGGAAGGGGATTTTTATGCATCGTTTAAGCAATGTCCCATTCATTTTTGAGCATTTTTTTGTCGCTTGAACCAATGGAAATTCAGGAGGTTATTAAAAAGAAATGTGTGAAGCGGCATAGCACTTGCCATTTTTCAATGGAAGTAGACTTGAACTGAATACATTTTTGATTAATTTTTGCTTAACCTGTTTACGCCTTCACAATTCTATTTCACGAAGGCATTTGATGCGCTTTTCATGTCGCTACATTTTAGTAGCAACGTTGGTTGAAACATTTTGTTTACACAAAAAAGGCAGAGATGTTGCAAAACAATTTGTCTGTTCTTAAAGCAAATAAAAAACAACAACTGTAAATCGTTTACCCAGTATCTAATTTAAACAGTACAACTCCTCTAAATCATTTACAACTAAAACAAAAACATGTCAAGAAAGAGGCTTCAATATTTTGTCCGCAATCTTTACATTCTAAACTTGTCGTTTCAAACATATCATTTTTTTAGAGATGGACGAGTATATAACCACACCACCCTGCACGGACACTTGAGTCACTCACAAACCGTGCGCTGTGTACTGTGCAGGTGATAATTGATCAAAAACTCGTGCAGAGAAATTATGGCAAATAGTGTTCTATTTTGTTTGTTTTTATTTCTTAAGATTGAATTGATAGTCATATCAGAAAGGTTTCAATGCTCGCGATTCTATAAGTTTTTAAACGCCATTTTTAGTGCAATAGTGGAAGTTTACCTACCTGATAGACTAGGTACTTTGAGTACTTAGCATTTAGACTTAGAAACATGAAATTCTGTAGAAACTTTCACTGGTAGAATAAATTTCAGTTTTGTTTTTAATCCCGTGCCAAAAACAGATGTTTTTATTAGTTTGAAGCTATTTGTCCGTTCTTTAAAAATACGATAGCAAAGCTGAGGACATCTGAAAATGCTAAAAAAGGAAGATAGGCACATCAAAACAAACCTCATTCACAATCTGAGAAAGTTGCATACACAGAGGTTACAGTATTAGGTAGTTGATCCTATTTCAATCAAAACAATAGTTTGCATATCCTAAAGTCATATAAAAAGAACGAAAGCAAACAGATTACAGGGGATGAAGATATGCAGCACTATCAAAAAGGACATAAAGGAAATTATGGTCAAAAAAAGAGGTGTATACTATTAGGTATATTTTTCAGAACTAATGAAAACGTGGAATTTATTTACATTATTATTTTAATTTTAGATTTTACCGGGAAAATTCCAAAATGAAGAAAATACCAATTCTGAACAAAACACGCTCAAGCAAACTAAACTACCAATACCTAAAGATGAAGACTTACTAAATAGAGACAAAGCAAAGAAATCTGAAAATAAAACCATAGAAATAAAACCTGAAAAAGGACTTAAAAACTGTTATAAGACAAGAAACAACACTAAATCTCAACTTATTCTTGAAATAATTGGTATGGAAATTGAAGTATTTTTCTTGATCAATCAGAATATGGCCAAGAAATACATTTTAAAACAGAAGAAACGGCAAAATTTTTAGAAAATGAAAATCTATTGAAAAATACTACTACTGAAAAAGTAAAAGAATCTGATATTAAATGACTGTACACAGGGATTCGAAGTATGTTATATTGGTGTAGAAAATAATGAAGCAAGTGAAACAAGAAAAGATAAATAATTTACCAGTGGAAGGAAGTCTAATGGACAAACAGCAAAGAGAATCTGAAAATTGTGAACATCTTCAACCTACAATAACTGAAATGATAACTGAAACAGAGCTGAGTTTGAAAAGGAAATCGTTAAAAATGAAAATGCTGTTCAAGGTATTGATATGTCTAGTTTTCCTGATGAAAAAGCAGAAACTGATGCTAGACAATACAAAAAGGTTAATATAAATCACTCCCTATAGTAGGGGACAAAGAATACTACTGTAGTAAGCCTGCTTATCGTAAAAGGCGATTAAAAGGCACAGCAAGAGGCTAAAAGGTTAAAAGATATTGGAAAAGAGTCGGTTGGTCTCGGGCGATCCTCAATAATTTACAAGGTTGTTGGCGGTTGGCCGTGACAGATATGGCTTTTTGCTAAAGTCTTTAAAAACTGTGTTGTGGAAAGATATGGGAACCTACCACAATATTTCCCCGGTATGCATAGCCTAAAACACGAACTATGTATGCTGGAGAGCTCACAAGTAAAATTCTTGTGTGGAAATAAAATACCCCATTATTCGGATCTCCCGAAGGGGGTACTTGGAGCTTGTCATCGTAAGAATTTAAAACAACGGTTCGATTTAGTGATAGGAACTTGGAATGTAAGGTGATTATTTCAAGTAGATAAGTTAACGAATTTATTAGTCGAAATGAGAAAAGGAAAGCTGGACATTTTAGGTATTAGTGAGATGAGATGACCAGATAGTAATGACTTTTGGAAAGATAATTATAGAATAATTACAACTTCTTCAACTAATGGACAGGCAGGGGTAGGAATAGTGTTAGGTAAAAATTTTGGACGTAAAGTTAAAGAGTACTTACATTTTAGCGATAGAATAATTATGGTTAGATTGAGTACAAAACCCACAGACACAGTTTTAGTACAGGTTTACATGCCAACAACTCAGTACGAGGATGAGGAAGTAAAAAAGGTATATGAGAATATAAATAGTATAGTGAGAAAAGTAAAGGGAGATGAGAATTTAATAGTGTTGGGCGATTTTAATGCGTCAGTGGGAGAAGGTAGTGAGGGAAAAATGGTAGAAAAATTTGGGTATGCTATGGTAGATGAAATGATAGAGGAGAAAGATTAGTTGAATTTTGCCAGGAACATAGATTAGTAACTGTAAACACCCTATTCGAACAACATGTTAGAAGAAGATATACCTGGAAAGCGACAGCTGATAGGGCTAGATATCAAATAGATTACATTTTAGTTAAACAAAGATTCAGAAACCAAGTTAAAAACGTCGTAGTTATCCAGGGACTGACATATATATAGCGATCATAACTTGGTTAAAATGAAGTGTAATCTAAAATTCAAAAAATTGAGAAAAGCTAAAAGAGAGGGAAGGGATCTAGGTGAGCTTAATGATAGTGAGGTAAAAGAGGAATATAAACAAGTATTTGATAATGAGATCAAAGAAATAGTTATAGGAGGGAACGTAGAAAATAGATGGAAAGAAATAAAAAGGGCTGTACATGATACAGCAACACAAACTAAAGGTAAGAAAAAGTAAAAGCGAGAAAACCCTGGGCAACACAAGAGAAAGCTTAAACTTTTCAGAGAATTGGATAGTGAAAGTAAGCAAAAATATAATATAGTTAGAAATAAGATAGTACATGAGTGTAGAAAAGCTAGAAATAAATGGATGGAGGAGAATTGTAAGGGGATACAAGATGATTTGAGAGTAGGTAAGACAGACAGGGCTTACAAGGCAGTTAAAAAGTTTTTCGGGGAAGACAGGAAAAAATATAATGGTATTAAAAATGAGAAAATGAGCTTCTAATAAATAAAGTTAGGCAGCAGATAGATGGAAAAGATATGTAGAAGATTTATAAAAGGGAGACGATATGGATGAGTTAGAGAATGACCAAGAAGAGGATGTAGAAATAGGGTTCTCAATATTAAGAGAGGAATTTGATAAAGCTGTTAGAAATCTTAAACTAAGTAAAGCGCTGGGGATAGACGATATACCACCAGAATTAATAAAATATGCAAGTCAGAAAACTTTAGATAGATTATATGAACTAGTAAAAGTAATATATGACACAGGTGAGGTCCCAATAGATTTCGAAAAAAATATTATCCCAATCCCAAAAAAGCCAGGTGCTGATAGGTGTGAGAATTACAGAATGGTTAGTTTAACTTCCCACACTTCCAAAATACTAACAATAATAATTAAAAATAGAGTAGAAGCTTTGACTGAAATTATTTAGGCGAAGACCAATATGGTTTTCGTAAAGACAGAGGGACTAGAGAATCGATACTAATGATTAGGGTAATTATAGAAAAAAAAGTTACAAAAAAATAAAAGGACTCATTTCGCATTTGTAGATTTAGACAAAGCATTTGATAAGGTTAATTGGATTGTTATGTTCAGGGTTTTGTGAAAAATAGGAATCTCTCATAGGGATAAAAAATTATTTACAGTCTACATAGAAACCAAAGCGTAGTAATTAGATTTGATGAGATAGAAAAGGAAGCTCAGATTAGAAACGATGTTAGACAGGGCTGTATACTATCTTCCTTGATTTTGATGTTTATATTGAGGAAGCTTTAAACTTAGCTAGAGAGAGAAAAGTGTACAGTGTACAGGGACAGAAAATAGACATGTTACGTTTTGCAGATGATATAGCCATTATAGCAGAGTCTAGAAAAAAGTTAGGAAAGTTTATAAATATTTTAGATGAGATACTACAGAATAACTATAGTATGAAAATTAACTCAGGAAAGACAAGTGAGTTACAGCCTAGTTTTAAACCAAAATTAAAATTAGGTAATACCGAGTTAGAGGAGGTAGATGAATTTTGCTATTTAGGTAGTATAATTACAAAGGACGGATGTAGCAGAAGGGATATAGTAGCTAGAATAGCTCAACCTAGAAAAATGTTTTTTAAAAAAGAAAGACTTACTAATAGCTAATAGTATTAGTTTAGATAATAGAAAAAGTTTCTTAAAGTTGTACGTATGGAGCGTTCTCTTATACGGTAGTGAGACTTGGACAATTAAAGAGGTAGACAAGAAAAAGAAAGCTTTTGAAACTTGGTGTTATAGGAGAATGTTTAAGATTAGTTGGACAGATAGAGTAACAAATGAGGAAGTTTATAGAAGGATAGGTGAGGAACCCCGTATGAGGAAACAATTAAAGGTCAGGAGAGATAGAATGATAGGACACAGTTTAGACATGAAGGACTATTTAGTAAGATCTTAGATTATAGACTACCAAATAAAAATAGAGTCAAATTATTAGAGATTTAGGTTGTGGAGGGTATGTAGACCTTTTTAGACTAGCTCAAAATACAAAAGAATTTAGAGCTGCGTCAAACCGACCTTAAGTAAGTTCGAAAACAAAACAAAAAAAAAATGAATAAAAATCAGTTAACTAAATGTCACCATGATATAACTCACAATTAGTTAGCGGTCTGGCAAGTTGGCAGCGATTTGTTGTTTAAGCCTTACCATAACATAATTTAACACTTTTCCTGTTTTGGAGGGGATAACCAGGTAATACTTCATTGCCTTATAAATGAGAATAATGTAAACATGTTGGAGTTCTTTAACAACCATCAGGTTACTAATATCTATGTAGATCCAGGTAGATAAGAAAAAGATAGAAGGGTATAGGAAGACCTAGACCAAGCTATACTAGTCAAATTATTAGAAATTTAGGTTGTGAAAAGTATGTAACACTTTTAGATGAGCACAGAACAGAAAAGAAGTTAAAGCTGCGTCAAACCGACCTTAAGTTAAGGTCGAAAACAAAATGACGATGAATATAAATCAAAATTATGTTGATTTCCTATCAGAAAATGAAGGCTTTATATGGGACTTCGGTTTTTGGAAGGAAACGAATGATTCTTCATCTAGTGAAGAAGATAAACCAACTAAAAGAAAAAATTAAAGAAAAGATTACAAGACGAAAAAGTAGGTGATAATGACTTAGGAAAAAGAAAATAAATAAAAGAAAAAGTAAAAAGGCTCAAGTTAGTAATAAAGAATGCGTAAAAAAAAGGACTTGTCAGTTTCAAAAGAAAAGTAATTATATCCTAATCCATGTGCAGCAAAAAACTTTGGTCATAAATGCTGAGAAGTAAGTGAAGAGAAAAGGAAAAACATATTCAACCATTTCTGGAGTTTATCTGCAGAACAAAAAATGAGTTGGATAGTTGCATATCTTTAAAAAGGAAATTAAAAGAAAGAGCAGTAAATATTCTGGGTACAGAGCAAACACGTTCAAGTACTTTATTAACGATGGAGAGCGTGACCAAATATGTTTTCAGTTGCTTCTACAAACCCTTGATGTTGCTCAACGATATGTTTTTACACTCTGCCAAATGCATCCATAGGATTCTTAAAAAGAGACGCAAGAGAAAAAATTGTACCAGCGAATAAAACTCCAGATGATGTTAAAAATTCAGCTATAAACTCTATGAAAAAGCTTTGCAGTCACATTATTGCAGGAAAGATAGCACAAGATTGTATCTCTCCACCAAGTTTAGATACATAAAGAATCTTAATAGCATTTATAAGGAGGACTGTGTCAGCAAAGGTATAGATATAGTAAGTGAAAGAATTTTCTGAGACATTCAATAAAGATTTTAACATTGGTTTTCACATGCCGAAAAAGGATAAATGCATAAAATACGTTAAATATGAAGACAAGGACAACTCAGATCAAGACTTTAAAATTCATTTAGAGGAAAAAGAGGATTCGAAAAAAAGATTGGAATGCCATTGTGAACTTTGTAAGAAGAATCCTACTATACTATGCACATCATTCGATATGCAGAAAGTCCTTAATACACACCACACGGAAACAGCATGTTTTTGTTTTCTTCCCAAAAATATGCGGTATTTAATTTATGTTTTATGAAGCATGACCAGGAGTGTCTACTGTTACGTTTGGGGAGAGACCGAAGGGAAGAAAGTAGGCAACGAAATCGCCACAATTCTACAGAAATACATTGATGACGTCGATCAATGTGAAACCAAAAAGAATCTAATATTTTATTCAGACTCCTGCCCATGACAAAATAAAAATAAGATTGTGCTCGCAGCCATTCACAATGCACTGCTGCTATAAAAGAATCTTGAAACAACCCAAATGGCGGTTGATGCCTTTAGCTTTACTCTGATATGCAACTGTAGTTACACATTAACCTCTTTGCTTACACTCGGTAATTGATCCGGTGGCGCTTAACACTTTGACTTACTCTATAATGGGTGACTTTGTATAAAGCGACATTTATTTCGGAAAATATTAAGTTAATTTATTTGAAATTAATACAGAATCTGACTCTTTTCAAATGAAAACCAATACTGGCAGTACGATAAAAAAAACTAATTTGAAAGTTTTTTTAATAAATTCTTTTCCAAAAATGCAAACTTTAAATTGCTTTCTTGTAAACTTTTAAAAATGTCGCTTCAAACAAATAGTCTTTCACCGTTCGATATATGATCTGTCTTTGTTCTCAGACGATGAGATCATCTGGCACTATTATTTCTTAGTAGACAAAACAAAATCACGACTGTACTAATTACAATGATGACATCATTTCTAATCTTTGAAAACTGACATGGATTTGACAATATTTGACTACAGATCAAATATGATGCAACATAATTATCTCTTAGAAGATTAAAATTTATAGTAACCTAAAACTTATATTTCTTCAACGGAATAACCTAATCCTGTTGGTGGACTTTACTAATATTGAAACTATTAAAATGAAATGCGATTTTTACATATTTGTTAGAAAACATCACGATTTCTTATAAGTTTTGCACTATTAAAAGTGTGGTCTTAGTTGACCCACCCTGTACAGTTCACTGTATATATAAACTGCACATTTGAGGTCAAAGAGTGAGGTTATCGCTACATATAGTTGATGGTCCCTACCATCTAGTATAGTCACCGTGGTATATATTGAAATTTAGTCAAAACTTTATAAAACTCCTACTTACTTAACATGCAGAAACTGCATTTAGGCACAAAATTTCAGTTTATATTTTAAAAGTTCAAAGAAAAGCAGTTAACATGCAACAATTGAATGCAATTCATGTACAAAGCAACTATAAACACATTGCAGTGGGAATTTAACAAACGATGTATCATCGACAAATTGTACTGCCACGTTAGCTGTTTATAATAATTTCTTATTCCACCCATCATTTTATTCAATTTCTGAACATCTACAAAAAAAAAGTTACGGTTCAATTTAATATAATTTGTGATATAGTGTATTCTAATTTTCATTTCAACTTAACTTGTGACTTCATGAGGTTAAGATATTTTAATACATTTGGATTTGCATAAGAAGGTTTTGGTTAAACTTAAGGTATGCGCAACAAAAGGCTTATGGAAATGTGTTTAAGTGTTTTGGTACCTCTTCTATATTACATCCTGTTAAAGCTACACAATACTAATGCATTTTTGTTACATTAATTTGGCAGACGTTTCCATATTAGGATTTTCATATTTTCGTATGTTTCTTTGCATATTTATTTTAAGGTTTGAGACCCCTAATTTTCATTGGTCAAACTTAAATTTGCAAGATTATCCCATCCTTCTAAAATTCCAAGAGCTTGAGAAACTTGTCAAAACTGTTATATAACTTTCATACTTAAATTGTAATATTTATGATTATTGGAGATCACCTCATATTTCATTATAATAGTAACTAACTCAAATGCTTTTCTAATTTTTAATGCCAAATAGAATTTTTATAATAAACATTTTTTAAGTTCATAATGACAACATGTTGATAATGCTATAAATTTTATATTTCTTTTATATAAAATTTCACGGGCATTCAAACAAATAATGTTTTTAAAGTTGTAGGAATATCTAAAATTATTTTTCAATTCCCATAAATACAGTTAAATCAGATCATTCATTTATATAATCATTTTGTAGATTAGTAATTTCTAAAAGTAACGTGTCTGATGACTTTATTTATTGTATTGTAATAACATTGTTAATTACTCCTAGTAGTACTATAGCAGCACAGAACAGATTGGGTAAATTGTGTATAAGTTAAATAGACATAAAGGTTCGCATTCGTATATCCAACTTTCATTATCACTATCGATGTCATATACCAAATTAAATATCATCATTGGGTTTTCAGTCCTAGAACTGATTAGACACATACCTCCATGATTTCCTATTCTGAGCTAATTTACACATTTCCCCGAAATTCATACAGGCTACATCACTAACTGTGTGCAATAGTCATATTTAGGTCTAGCTCTCTTTTTTCATTTCTCTGCTTCTAATATATTTCGCAGTATTCCTTCATGCCTTAGTATGTGTCCTGTCATCCTATATCTCCATTGTTTTACTGTTTTCAACATATTTCTTTCCTCCACTACCATTTTTAGAACCCTTTTGTGTTAATTTTGTTTGTCCATAATATCTTCATCATACGTCTGTAGCACCACATTTCAAAGACTTCTATTTTTTCCTGCCTGATTCTCCTCCTGTACACATTCCACAGTCCTAAAGTGCTGTTCCACATAAATGTTTTTAGCAATTTCTCATTTCTATGTTTGTTGTCTTCAAACATAGCAGCAGCTTTTTCTCGTTAAATACAGCACTTCCTTGAGCTAATACTCTTTTTTAATATCTTTTGCACTTTTCCTCTTATATCGTTTTCAAAAATATACCCTATTTCACCATATTTAGTATATACGATTTAAATTGTGGGGAATCTAAAGTGAACATATTTTTAACATTTAAGTGACGTTGAAAATTTTGATTAATTTGATTTATGTCGATGCCCAAGTAACTTTATTTTCCTATATGTTACATTCCGATCGGCCAGATTATCATTTATCAAAGAGCATCAATTTCAATGTTTTCGATGTTATTGATACACCTTGTATGAAATGCATCACTAATGCTACTACAATCAAGTTTCCGTTCTGGTATCATCAAGACACAGTTGTTCTTAATAGTGCACCAAGAACGGTACTTTTAAATTGTCTATGCACCATCGTTTCAATCTTTTTCAGTCAAAAATGGAACAAAATCATGTTCAAACCTACCAAAGATTGCAATTCATTTCTTCAAATATTATAAACTTTAAAATTTGCTGTAATCAAATCGTTCAACATTTTTCCACTCTGTCACTTTAAATGTCGAAATTTGTATCTGATAATTACACTGTTGCTACATCTCTAAATTTTAGCAACACCCTTATATAATGCCCAGTTGATCAATATTTTATTAACATATCTTTTAATTCAAAATCTCAAAAAATCGTATGGCATTCCAATTGGGTAAGATAAGAGTGATTTTGGCAAAAACTGTCAGTTCAAACCTAGACATTTTTCATTTACTGAAAATACAGATAATCAAAATCTTGCAACTGCGATATAAAGGAAATGCATGAACATCTTAAAAATTCCACATAATTTACTGCATATGTAAAATTAAAATTGTATATTTGAATGACTTGAAAGTCTGTACAAAAACTTACATTTTGTATGTTCATTTGATCGTGTTGGACATGTTTGTCTTTTCAGGAGTACATTTGCAGTGTCTATCAAACCATAAATTTTCATCATTACGATTTATTATAAGCTTCCTGCTTTTTCTCACAGCAAGCTCCACCATAAAAATTGCGGAAGGACAAAGAAACAAAATTACTTGTTTAACTAGCAGGTAATCGAAACTTATAACCTTAAATGATTTTCAACAGCAGAGGATGCTATAAAAGCATCTAAAAATACAACTTTTATAGTACTGCCTTAAGAATCGAAAAATGTTTCGATGGCAGGTTTATTCGTATGAAGAATGGTAGGGATTGTAAAAGAATAGAGTCATTCCCTAATTCTAACCACTTTTATCTTCTACATCAAAATTTTAGTAACAATCTCATTATATCAAGCAATTTTGTGATTTGTTGATTCACGTATAGATTGTAAAAGGGAATATTTTGAAAAGCAAAAAAGTAATTCTAAACATTTTCGTTGGCTCTCTCAAAATTTCAGCAGTAGCTCTTGTTTATCAAACAACTTTAATCCATTTCCATCAAATCAATAATGAAGAACCAATTTTGATATACATACATTATATTTCACTTCTTCATTTAAGTTAAGCTCGAAAAACACAAATACAAAAGTTAGGTTAGTTTACGAGTCTTAGGTTTGAGTCATATAGAGGGGAGGTTGGACATTTCAAGTATCTTGTGATCAGTAAAATGTATGATTTTCAAAAAAATCTAAAGGGAAGTTATAAATTTTTCATATTAGTGTTTGATCAATCACCTGCCTATTGCATGTTTTTAAATAAGTATCACTTTATACAGTTCCTAAAAGAGCTTTAATTTGTGTAGTTGACATGCCAAAATCTTATATCATCGAAGACATGGTCGATTGAATAGTAAAAGATTAAAAATATTTCGTTACATCTTTCTACCTGCACAAAGTTTTGCTTTAATATTAGGTATAGGGATGTTTTCTTAATCGAAAACGGAAAGCTTCATTTTCTGATAATTATTATTTTAGTAAAAATTAGATTATTACGCATAAAATTGTGGTTATAAGTTCTCATGAACTATCGGTCAAGAACCTACAGTTTATCGTATGTGATCAGGTAAAGACACATTTTCACATACCTTGAAGAATGTGCGGATTTCCCCCTACACACTGGACGGAGAGTGGGACAAAGCATGCATTTTAGAGGAATCTATCTTCAACTTTTGTACCGTATTGACATATTAAACGTAAGTACATGTTGAAGTATGCAGTGAAGTTTACCTGTGAAGTTCTTACTGTATCCTTTTAATTATCATTATCTTTTGTTCCAAACTGCTGTAGGTTTCAACAACCAACTTCACTGCACAAATTTGTATAAAAAAACAGAGTTCGAACCTAATAGCGACCCTGTTCTACGTTTAGACGCCAGCACAAGTTTTCCTAGAAGCAAAGAGCACAACGCTTACTTTAAACTACGACTATTAATAAAAAGGTAAGCCGATCCTTTGTTTAGTTTGTAAATTGCCTTTCAATGTATTAAAATTTGTGCAATGTTGCGCCACCTGTATAACCACGTCTACTAAGTGTAAATCTTTAACTGTCACTTAACAAATAATAAATTTGTCGCCCAACATGCACCCACCTTGCGTTCTTTGCTTCTTAGAAAGCCTGTGATAGCGTCTAAATGTAGAGTCGAGTCGTTATTATGTTCAGGCGCTGTTTTTTATACAAATTCCTGCAGTGTGAGTTGATTGTTGAAATCTACAACAGTTTTGGAACAAAAGATAATAGTAATTAAACGGAAACGGTGGGAATTTCAACGTAAACTTCACTGCATATGCCAACATGCACTAACATTTAATATGTTGGTACTGTACACTAGTTCAAGATAGATTGATTAAGATGCACGCTTTCACACGGAAGTTGTCATAATCCCACCCTCCGTCGAGGGTTTTGATTGGTTCATGCAATGAACGAACATAGGTTTATACGATGGATCATGTATAATAAGTAAGTTATTCCCCTGCAGTGTATGAGAACTTAGAGACATTAATTTTATGCGTAACAACCCAATTTACACTACTTAAGTTAATGATGGAAATTAATATATACAAATTCGGTTTAAAAATCCTCTATTCCTAATATTAGAATAAAACTTTGTAAAGGCAAAGAGGCATAACAATATAAATATATTTCTTAATAATTTCAAACAAAAATTTAGATATACACATGTCAGGAAGCAATATAAAGGTATTTAAATTATTTTTTATAAAATATGTAAGCAGTCACAAAATTTTAAGTTTTAAGTGTTTTCTAAAAAAATTTTTAATATTCTTATTTGGTCATGATTTTAATTGTATACATAATACACTTCACGTTTATAAATACAACTTTTTCAAACCCAATCTTGTTTTTCAAGCATTAATAAAAGTGAAAATTATATAAACAAACAAAAAGGTACAATTATATTAGGAACAACAACAAAATAAATTTGATTCCAAAGCGAGTAACGCCAAATGAATGTTAAAATTTAAGTCTTTCCATTTAATTCTACATAAAACTGCAAAGTAGTTTGTTACAAAAAATTATATAATTTTGAATGTTAAATTTCCGTGACAACATGAGAAATGGTTGCTTTGTAAAATTATTATATATTAATGTACGTGCTCAGAATAAATCATAAACTAAATCCAAAAGCCATTGCAATTGACTTATAAAGCAATTTTACCTCTCTCTGGAAACAAGGAACACCACCATAAGAAGAAAATAAAGTTTGCATTAAAAACATGTAAGAAATTTTAGGAATAAGTTGTATACAATAATTACCTTCCATTGTCTCTCCCAACACCCCACACTCGAATTGTATGAATTGGTTGTGTATTAAGAACTGTTAAGTTTTCAGGATCTATAAGTTTGAGAGCTCCTTCGTCTAAATCCATAAACAAGTCTTTGCCCTAAAAATCATAAATAAATAAAATTTAGAGATAAATAATATAGACTTACATCTCCCCATCTACCAACTACATCCAATAGATCATTTCTGCCAAGAGACAGATCAACAATACACTTATTAACAGCTTTACTACTTCTTTCGGGTGTTAAATCGTCTTCTGCTATTTCAACCCATCCAAGTGATCTAACTGCAAACCGTATTGGTCTTTCTTTAAATCTGGCTCTGGTCGTGCAGGATAACTACGCCGTCTATTAACATTAATGTTTAATTAAAATACAAACCTCATACGGTTTAACAATATTAAGTGTAACAAAGAAAGTGATATTTTTATAAGTAAAAGTGATCAATACATAAAATCAGCATACCGCTGTTCGGTTAAAAGATTTTCAATGTAATAAATTTCAACTGCAGATTAACCTAACGAATAATATAGTTTTTATACTGATTTTGATCTTCAGTATTAGATAATGCTGTTGTATTTTAAAATAATGACATTTCAGTAAAGGAATATCTTAAAATGTAAATTAAATTTACGATAAGGTTTTGGACAGTATTTGAACCTGTAATTTTTCAATTAAAACTTGATTGCCAATTAATATACTAAGTCAGGAAACTTATCTACAGAAAATTTAAATTCCGTATTTCTCCATTATTTCAAACTAACAATCACTTATGCTTAGCATTTCTGTCAAACACTTTGTCCGTGTGACATTATGTCACATATAGACATGCAGTGATGTTAATATCTCAGCTATAACCTACTGGTTATTAAATACAAGTATAAGAATAATTAGATGGAGTAGGTATCTTTTTAATATTACAGACATCACTTAGTAAGATGAATTTATAATTAATACCTATCTACTTCTACCGTGTGTTCGTTCTCAAAGTCGTATATAGAAATTTAACATGCAATCAAATGCTTTTGATGATAGTTGCTCACCAATCGATCCTTCAGGAAAGATAATAGTATCAATAGAAGGAGAAACTTATTACGATTCAAATGATACTACTGACAACACTAAAAGTACAATTACTATTTTAAAAAATTTGACAGTATGAAAATACGATTAGCCTTGACAAGCAGTTAGAAATATTTTTACAACACACTGGGGTATTGTTTATCTCAAGACGGGGGAATATTTGAATGTTTATCATAATTAATTTTTCTTAAACTGTTTTTTCTACATTTTTAATAAAAATCATTTAAAGCTTTGCTTATTTACAGTTTTATTATAAAACTAATGCCAAAAAAAAATGGAATATATTTATAAATTGCCTATGTTCAACTTTGAGCGTGAACATATTTCTGTGTGTGTGTGTGTGTGTGTGCATGTGCATGTGCATGTGCCTGTGTGTGTGTGCACACGCGCGTGAGCATGTGTGCATGTGCGTGCGTGTGTGGACGTGCGCGCGCCATGCTCAACAATAAAATAATTAATCTTGAAATAAAAGTCACTATATCAGAAATTTCACAATTACAACTGAACTTACGACAAACTCAACAACATCTCTAGGGTAGTATACCGGGTGCCATCATTCAAGAACTAAACGCAATAACATAAAAAAGTTCAATAATCTAAGACAAAATCATGTACACTGTGCACTTTTTAAAGACAATAGCAAATAGTTTATCAATTTAATTGATATAAACATACCAACTGAGGTAAGAAATTTTGTATCACTAGGTCCAAACTTTAGTTTACCTGTTTCACCAAATGAAATAAACATAGGAAAGTTATTAGCGGAAACAGAATTTCTAATTCAATATTCTCCTCAACAAAAAAAAGACGTCATAAGAGCCAAAGTTACTAATATTATAACAAACTACTTACAATCAACTAGTAAAACCGAATGTTTTGATACTGCAAGCTACAATAACACGAAACAATTTCTAAGAAAGGCAAAGTAACCGTGACCATCAATAAAAATGATTACATAAATAAAGCAAACAGTATTATAAACGATTCTACCACGTATTCTAAATTGAAAAGGAACCCAACATTCACTATGCAAAAAATGATTATAATGGGATAAAATACCTCAATAACTTTTAACGCAACTGATAGACAAATTACAAAAAACTTATTGTGTAACAATTCGGTAGCTCACACATGGTATGGCCTATCTAAGATTCACAATATAGATAAACCTCTATATCTGATAGTATTTTGACAATATCATTAAGCGGAAAAAATGATTATAATATCAAGGACTCATTCAGTTTTGCCGAACAATTTAATAACTTTCAACTCCCAGACGGCTATGTAGTTATTTCCTTAGACGTTGTTTCCTTATTTACGAATGCCCATTAGATCTTGCTTCTAAAATTATTGATGAGGAGTGGGGTACTATTGAACAACATTGCAACTTTAGCAAAACAGATTTTTTGAATACTATTACATTAATATTTGACAATACTTACTTTTCCTTTGATAATAAATTTTTTAAATAAATTTTTGGTACGCTGATGGGATCCCTATTATGCCCTATAATTGCAACCATAGTCATGGACAATCTCCTTGATAATTTAATTCCTAAATTGCAGTTCAAGTCACCATTTATAAAAAGTCACCCAAGCTTAATCACTAAGAATTTAACAATTTTAAAGTGTACGCTTTTAAATAATGGTTATCCTGTATCATTGGTAAACAAACTATTGTTCAACACTATTCAATTTCAGCGTCCATTAAGAGCTGTAGAAAAGCCTCAGCAGGAAATCACCTTCTTCAAATTTCTGTCTCTTGGCGAGGTTAATATATTAAGAACTGAATTGCAAAATATAGTTATAAAACGATTAATAGATTATTTACAAAAATAAAAGACAAAATTCCTTTGCTACAACGATCGAACATTCCATGCAAAGAGTGTGAAGGTACTTATGTAGGACAAACTTCACAATGGCTGAAATCTATGATCACTCAACACAAAAGTGATGCTAGAGTAAGAAAAAAATGCACACGAATAATACAAACTCAACATAGGTTATCAAAATGTAAAAATTTTGGAAACGGAAGCAAATTATAAGAGCAGATTATTTTTGGAAATGATACACATTGCTAGCAACCCAAATTGCATGAATGACAAAACTGATTTAAACAGTTTCAGCAATATTTATTCGTATGTCCTCAATTTTCAAAAATCACACCAAATTGTCAATAAATTCAGGAACTGCTAAATCTGTATTATCAGAACCTATGCTTTTATATATATATATATATATATATATATATATATATATAAATATTTTAGGTAGTTAATTACACAAGGTAAGTTGATAAATACTATCGTATTACAGTGAATAAAATGAAATAATAACTTAGACTTTTATGCAAAGCTCAAATCATTATTTCAAATTGAGCTAGTTATTGAAAAAAGAAAAATATAAGATCTTAGACAGGACTTGAACCTGTATCTTGGTATTTCCGGTACCATGCGTAATTGAAAGTTAGCTTTATGCATAGTTGTGTACACGATTCAAAATTGTAAATTTCCCAATTGTCGTCATCGGTCTCGGTGGCGTAATTGGTAAAACGCATGGTACCAGAAATACCAAGATATAGGTTCAAGTCTTGTCCAAGACCTTATATTTTCCTTCTTTCAATTACTAGCTCGATTTGAAATGATCATTTGGGCTTTGCATAAAAGTCCACGTTATGATTTCATCTTATTCACTGTAATACGATAGTATTTATCAACTTGCCTTGTGTAATTAACTACCTAAAACATTTATATATTTGATACTTGGCTTATAGCCGTAATTTTGAGCGTTACTTCCTGTCTATAACTGTCATAAGTCAAAATTTGACAATGTCAGGTATGATTGACAAAAATGCCAAACGTAATTGAAAATTAGGTTTATGCATAGTTGCGTACACGATTTAAATTTGTAAATTTCCCAATTGTCATCATCGGTCTCGGTGGTGTAATTGATGAAACGCATGGTACCGGAAATACCAAGATACAGGTTCAAGTCCTGTCCAAGACCTTATATTTTCCTTCTTTCAATTACTAGCTCGATTTGAAATGATCATTTGGATTTTACATAAAAGTCTAAGTTATTATTTCATCTTATTTATTTATTTAATTTAATACATCCAACAGAGCAGCGCTCCAATACAGAACAGTTAAATACACGTCACCTAAAACTTATTTAAAGACAAACGAACATATTTAAATACTATCCAACTAAATGTAATTGTGTCTGTATTGCATACGCAATTAGTCCTAATTATAAGATAAAACCACTTAGTATAATATAAAAATAATTCATGATAACTATCACACGCGGCAAAACTATAATATGCTTAAGTGTATATGTATAATAGTCGTACAGTCTAATAGGGTATCAACAAATATATCAAATTTGTCAGCAAACCTGTTCACTATACTAGATGATAAATAGGCGACTTCAACATGAAATTCGTACGAGCCTTTGTGCAATAAAACACTTGCCTTTCCCGAGATGTAAGTCTGGGAACTAAAAAATTTAGCTGCTGCAGCATATCTGGAACATCAATCAAATTATGCACCAACTTATATATGAAAGTAAACAGGATTATATTACGTCCTAACTCGAGAGACGTAGTATCAAATCTAATAAGTAATGTATGGTAGTTGTCCTTATGATCCGGATATACACCATCCATCCTAAAAGCAAGGAATCGTAAAAACTTTTTTTGAACGCATTCTAATAACGCACAGTGATTTTTGTAATAGGGAACCCATATTACAGAACAGTATTCCATCTTTGAACGTACCAAGATAAAGTGAATAACAAGTGTTGTGTTTATTGTGCTCCAGCTTTTATACTTGTTTTGTGTGGTAAAAAATAGTTTTAAATACTTGTCAAGTTTATCACATTGTGAAGTTATGGTGCTTTGTTTTATGAAAATAGTTTCATCAGCTTTGTACTTAAGGCTGATTGATTATTCATAAAAGACTAAAGCATATATAAATTCTTATAGAAACTAGTTGACCTTCATTAATTCATTTTATGTTACACCTGGAAATTCATCAAATACTGTCCATATGTATTGTCTTTTAAACAGCTTGATAAGGTTTAATGTTACTAAAATTTCCTAATATTTGAATGATTTTGAATACAATAATTGACCTTTAATTGTATAAATTCTTGTTTATTTTATTGTGGCTGTTATCATCTATTTTATGAATTATTGCATTCCATATAATCTTCAATTGTTATTATAACTTATGTTAGATCATTCATCCTTCTATTGTACCCATATATACCTTTGTTACTCTACTGTAATTCCTACCGTGGTCCAGTTTTTACTTTGAACTTGTTAGACACTGCGAAGGACCCCGCTAGTGTGAAAAGTTTATATTCACTTACCTTTCCTCACTTCTCAATTCTGTGTCCATCGTCAAAGTATCCTATACTCTATCATGTCTGAACGATTTGTATTTAACTGTTGTCGTACTAAGTTCCATAGTAACTATATCTGTGTAAACTGTAATGCTATATATCACAAGAGCTGTCTTGAATCGAAAATAAAAAAATTCTCAAAAATTGAAAACTTTAAAGTTAGCTGTTGCAATAGTTCAAAGATGACCATTACTCTGGATGCATATAACAAATTAACTGATGATATATGCAATCTAAAATCAGAGAATGAAAATCTGAAAATTGAATGTGACAGTCTGGGACGTCATATTCAACGTCTCACCGCTCAACTAGATACTTGTCTTGAAGAGAGTGTTAATATGGAAGATTCCTTATCAAATACAAATAAAGAAAATCAACTACAAATCAAAGAATTTTCCCATAAAGCTAAGATACTTGAAAATGAACTGTTAACTCTCAAAATGAAACTAGAAGATAATAAAAAAATTGAAAATCTGGCACTAACTAATAAAGCTACGCAAACACCTGTTGCTAGTGGTCTTGATCCTTATCTGAATGTGCATAAGGAAAAGTTTTGTGTTAACGTATGCTCTCAAACTGAGTATAAACGGGGGGATGACAACTGTTCAGTTAGTGTTGCTTTGCAAACTGAGCAGGAAAATTTGGGAAAGATTGACCATGAGCAGTTGACCACAAATCAAATACCGGCACATGTCCATCCACGTGGCACAAATCGAGGTGTTAAATTACATTATGTACCTAGTTCAAATTCTTGCAAAGAAAATTATAATGTCTCGCTATATGAAGAACTTTGTAATGCAGCTACTAAGAATGCTCCATTTGTTAATGAAAATGAAGTACGTAAGTGTAATATCAGAACAATAACATCTACCTACAAACGAAAAATTGCTGTGTTTGGTGATAGCCATGTTAGACGATTTTCTGAAATCCTATATTCTCTATTAGGGTCTGATTCCTACACAATTTATGTAGAATGTAAACCCAGTGCAACATTAGAACAGTCTATAAAGAATGTGTCAGCAGTACTCAGTGATTTCTCTAAACTTGATTCTATTATTATACTAGGTGGCATTGGCAATGCTTTGAAAGGTTCTAAAGTACCTCTTGCAACATTGTCTTTATTAAAGAATATCGCAGATTGCACAAACCTTCACTTGATTGCCGCACCTGCTTCTGGAATGGCCGTATAGTGTTGAATCAGATCATTCATTCCTTAAACCTTGAAATATATGATTTTCTCACATCTTCGAATGCTGTGTTTAATTACTTTGATATTAATAGTATATTATCTGTGGATCATTTCACCCGTCATGGACTTCACATGAAATATAACGGGAAAGTTTTTCTTCTTCAACATGTAGTGCAAAGTACAAATAAATTCACTTCGTATTTTCCTAATTTTCTTGCTACCAAAACAGCCTGGTGAGCATTAAAATTGGTATTGATAATACTTGTACCAATTCAATTGAATCCTTACCAGATTCTTATATTAATACTTATGAGGATTCACTAAACACTACTGCTGACAAAAATAACTCTTTTCCGCCTAGTACATGTGATTTTAATAGCAAATCGTTTTTTAAATAAGCATTCGCCAGAGATTCCTTTTCACTTCTATTACTTAATATTCGTAGTTTGCGTAACAAGGTTGATAGCTTATTAATTATATTAGAATCTTTAAATTTTCCTTTCATATTATGCATAACGGAACATTGGTTAAATCCCAATGAATATATCCATATCGACAACTATAATCTTATTAATATTTTTTGCAGAAACTCTCTGCATCATGGAGGCACGGCAATATATAGTACTGTTAATTTTAATTGTGAAAGCAAATCCACCTTTGATCACTTGAGGGTTGAATCCACCTTTGAGGTTAGTCATGTCTATTCTAAATTTAATAATCTTCATATCTTTTGCATATATCGATCACCTACCGGTAACATTGACTACTTCCTTGATGCCCTGGATACAATCCTTAATGCAACTTCGGTTCATAGTAAAGTCATCTTAACTGGTGACTTTAACTTAAATTATAATAATTCTTCTGATAGAAATTTAATTAATTTTAAGCGTTTATTGTTGTTGTATAATATGACCATGGAGGTTCACTACGATACACGTCTATCTTCAAAATCCGCTTCTTGTATTGACTACATTATTTCAAATATTCATTCCTCTGCGATCCTATGTTCTGAACCTATAAGTAATGACTTGTCTGACCATGAATTCTTATATTTCTCTTGCACTTCATTATACCTGGATAGCTCAAAGGGTATTAAACGACGTGTTTTTAATCACAAAACTAAATCTAAATTTGCAATACTATGCTCTCAGATCGATACCTCTAAGACATTACCGAGTTTAAATCAAAATTTTTTTAGCACTAGTTTCAGCCCTATCAATAGCTTTTGAAAAGTCATTTCCACTTCAAGAATATAAACAAAAGCATAATAAATCCTGGTTGACAAATGGTATTCGTATTTCTGCAAGAAATAAAAAAATATTTACACTATTTATACAAGCATTATCCTAACTCATTATTTATAAGGAACTATTATTTAAATTATAAGAAAATATTTGAATCTGTAATCAAATTAGCAAAAATTACTACAATGACTAAACGAATCTTAGTATCAAAACACAAACAAAAAGAATTATGGCATATTATAAATGAGGTAACAGGAAGAACTAATCCTGCTATAAAGGCCATATCTTTGAATAACTGTCTTGATGATAAGGTAGCGGATACCTTAAATTTACATTTTGTAAATGCAGCTTATTCCCTAGTATCTAATAATCATGCTTCCATTGCCGCTTCAAGCGATTATTTGTATACAAATAAACAATCTAACCCTAATAATTTCATGCTCCGTCCTACAAGCTATCAAGAAGTAAAGGAAGTAATTAGTTCGTTTAAAAATAAAAGTTGCTCTGGTGCTGATAATATACCTGCAAAAATACTTCTCGATCTTCCTGAGAACATTCTAATTCATCTTTCTGATCTCATAAACGACTCTTTCTCTTTAGGGATTTTCCCAGACTGTCTTAAACACGCAATTGTCATCCCTCTACACAAAGGAGGTTTATTTGTGGTAAATAACTTCGCCCAATATCATTGTTGTCAGTTTTTCAAAGATTATCGAGACATTAGTCAAATCCAGGCTCTTAAGTTTTGTTAATAAATTTGATCTTTTCGCTTCAACTCAATTTGGTTTTGTGAAAAAATCAACAAAGGACGCTATTTATAATTTTTTCACTAATGTTTATTCAAGTATAAACACTGTAAATTCCTTTTCTTTGCTGTATTCGTAGATATAAGTAAAGCTTTTGACTCTGTAAATCACGAGATACTATTAAAAAACTTTATTTTTATGGAGTAAGGGTATCCCCAATGATTGGTTCCAATCATATCTTGGTGAACGACGCAATCAGTTCGAAATGGAAATTATAATGTATCTTCGAAACTTGAAATAAAACTAGGTGTGCCTCAAGGCTCTGTATTGGGGCCTATACTGTTTTATTTTTATCAATGACTTTGTAACTTCTATCAGATACGCATCTGTCACCTTGTTTGCGGACGATATTAGCTTAAGTTGGGAATCTTCTTGATCACTTCACTTGAATCTCACATCTCTTCAGACATGTCATCAGCCAATAATTGGTTTAAGATAAATAAGCTTTCGGTAAACGACGAAAAACCTGTTCCATGACCTTCAAGGGTTGAATTGCATTAAAGAAATGAAACAGCTCAGTAATTTAAACTGTTCCACTTCTACCAAATTTCTAGGTCTGACGGTTGATTGCAACCTTACCTGGAATGAGCATGTAACCAAGCTTGCTAATTCCTTAGCTTCTGCTTGCTACGCTATTAGATCTGTGTCCAGGGTATCAACGGAAACTGGCACTCTTAATGCATACTATGCACTATTTGACTCAAAAATGCGATATGGACTAGCTTTTGGGGCAACAGCTCTCAAAAACATTATAATAATATTTAAACTGCAAAAGAAAGCAATTAGGATAGTCTGCAAAACCTCTAGGTATACTCATTGCAAACCATTATTTAAAAAACTTAACGTTCTCACTTATGCTTCAGCATTCATTTGTGATACCCTCCTATTATTTTACAAGTATCGATCTAACTTTCCCATCACAAATTCTGTTCATGGTTACAACACCCGAAATTCCAACGCTATACATTGTCCTGGGCCTACTTCAACACGATTTAAACGATCGTTCTGGTATATGGCCCTACTTTATATAACAAACTCCCAGCCTCAATCAAATACCTAAATAATCTTTTGCTTTTAAAAGTGCGCTTTTAGCCTTGTTACGAACGATGTTATTATACCTTAGAGGAATTTCTGGAGGATGTCTTTGACTAGTACTTTTAGTATGTTATTTTAAATTATTTAATGTGTAATTTGTTATTTATTTTAGATGTAACTTTGTATTTTTAAAGTTTTACTGTATTATTTAAAGGGATAAGTGTAACTACCATTTTATATGGGTACAAATATATATCTATCTATCTATCTAAAGCACTTTTATAGCTGCAATATCAGAAAAAAATTGTCCTGTCTATAATTGACATAAGTCAAAAATTTGACAATGTCAGATGTGATTGACAAAAATGCCAAACGTAATTGAAAGTTAAGTTTATGTATAGTTCCGGAAATACCAAGATACAGGTTCAAGTCCTGTCCAAGACCTTATATTTTCCTTCTTACAATTACTAGCTCGATTTGAAATGACCATTTGGGCTTTGCATAAAAGTCTAAGTTACTATTTCATCTTATTCGCTATATATACGTATATAATTATATATTCTCAATTACTAGCCCAATTTGAAATAATCATTTAGACGTTCTAATTTCTTGTTTTGTATAAGTAGATTTATAAATTCTAATTTATAAGTACAGTTGTTCCTGGTATTTAATATAAAGAAATATGATATTAGAATAGATTACTGAAATTAGTTATGCATGTTGGGAGGAAATTCGTGGTGAGACATAAACTGTCAAGTTCTAGGATGTTAAAAATTTCTTGCAATATGAATAAATTAGATTTTTCTTAATAAATTGTTTCAATTGTTCGAAAGGACTTGGTAATGCGAGTTAAGGTACCAATTCACAGAAGATAAGCATGAGAAAATTAATATTTCTATGTGCAATTCGGTAGACCATTTAAAGTACACAAATTATTGATTGTTCGAGCTCCAGAAGCTATACAGAATTCTAGATTCATAATTCTTGCATTATTGATTATAATGTATTCATCAATTTTTTCATTATTGATTTGAATTATTGTTATTTAAGACAATACTAGATTCATTATATCAAGGCGATAATTATGAAAATCATTATTAAAGTTTACTAAGATTGCGAGTCGTTGAAACTGCGTTCATTTGATTAGTTTATTAAGTTTAGAATATTAAATCTGCCATATTTATTTACAACAAAACTGATATAAACGTGGCTAATACTAGAAAGAAATTGATAGGTATTGAAGTTTATTGCCCCCTGTAAAAGGTTAGATGGGAAGCAGCACCAAGCAGGAGTTGTGGTATTATACTACAAAGTTGAGCATCAGAGGGAAAGGTCAGCAATGTTTATTATTATTTACACATAAAATTCATGCCTTCTTTTGTAACCATAGAGAAAGCAAAATTTGTTTTAAATTTATAATATGCTTGTTCGATGTGAAACGAAATTTTTATAATTTATTAAATTAGGTTAGGAATGCTTTATTTAAGAAAAGATTGGTTTGAAAACTGTAGGGATCAATACTGGTAATTAATTAATTGAAAGTGAACATTGTATAAACAATTTCCAGGAAAAATATAAGGGTAAAAGAAGTGTAACATAAAATTTTTAAACTTTAGTCACAAATGCGCGATAAAAAACTTGGTACTTGATTTTTATACAGGTATGGTTTGCATAGATATTTCTATATTCTCTTTTTGATTAAAAACAATTTGTTTTGATTATTGAGAAAAATACCTGATGAGAGTTATCAATATACTTAAATTGTAAAAATTGTATGAATTACATTTCTCTATTCACAACGCTAACTAAAGATGCATGGTTGAATTTATTAAATAAGTATTGAGTAAAATTTAATTTTATAGGTGGACTACCAATGGGCAACCCAATATAAAATAGGAAATATTTTTGAAAGTATGTATGCTATGTTAAAATCAGAACATAATATATGGATTACATTAACATGGGTCCTGAAAAATGTTGTGCACATTTAGGCTATAAAATTCACGAATATGAAAATGCCTTTTTAAATATGCATCACCTCCTTTCTTCAAATTTGTGACCACACCAAACTAAATACAAAAAATTATACAAGTAGCAGATACTTATTTTGAATGCTATTTTTGGCAACATTTTAATAAGTACTTAAAGAACAATATCTAAAGGTAAAGGAGATATAGAAGATTACAATAATAAAATATTTTTCTCATTAAAAATACACTTACTTAAATGCAAGATCTTCTTTTCTTCTTCTGTCATCAGATTCCAAATCAAGGGCCGAACTTGTACTACTTCGTGTAACAGATGTAATAAGACTATTTTCAAATTTTGAAATTAAATTGTCAGTTTCCTTAAAACTACATTTTGAATCTAGTTTTTCAAATTTGTCATTATAAGGTATATATGGTGTTTCCCTTTGAATTGTTCCACTTTTTATGTGCCAGTAGTATGGTCCATCATTATCTAAAAATTTAAACATTTAATTAAAAATAATCCATTTATTAATTAAGAATATATCTTTTAAATATAAGTACATAATCCTGCTTTTTATATCATCATTTTACATTGTATATAAGTGCTTACTCCATTATTTCTTCTAAGTCCTTTTTTTATTGATAGAAGAAACATTTTTGTTCTCTCAAATAAAAATTCATATTTGTATTTATTTTTAACAATAAAATGAAACTTTTAGTGGAAAAAGTCGTTATATGGGATGCTCGTTTTCTAGTGTGGGAATAGTTTGTAGAGGTATTTCAATTTAACAAGAACCCAATGTCATTATGCATACAAAGCAAAAATCAGTTTGGAAGAGTTTATTATATATAATTAGGTATTGCACTTTTCAGGTATCAGTGTCTTAAGTATCTCAAGTGTTCTGTTAGTGTGACATTTTGATATTTACTAGAACTATTTTTTACACTTTGTATATTATTTCATTTTCTGCTATAAAACCAGTTTTCAGAATTAAATTACATCTTTTTATTATTGTATAGTATTGTTTTATACTATACATTGTAACGCGGCACGTTACGCTAGCTATAACATTAAAGAGGTATGCAAAATTTAGTGAAGTTGAATGGACAAATTAAATATGACGTACCTTGTATAGTGCATTATAGAAATGGGTAAAATTAAGTAAGTATTATTTTAATTGTTTTGTTTTAGAAAATATAATTTAAAATTAGGACAGTTAATATAATTAAAGTAATACAAAATAAAGTTTCTTAAAATAAATCGGTACAATTTAATACATTAGTCATTTGATAGGATAAACGTCACGACAATGAAAGCCGCTGAAATAACAGATGTTTCAAATCATACAATGTTAAGTAGGCATAACGTGCAGGGCGTCATGCAATAAACTCAAACCACGAAATTATGAAGTTATATATGGCTAAAATACATATTAAGACAGAACTTAGAATAATAAATTATTTTAAAACCAAAAACAGGAAAAACTGATTTCAATGTTAGACATTTCTCAAATAAAATTAAGAAAGCGTTTATCAAAAACAATTCAATTTAATAATACACCAAAATATATTTACAGCTGTAGTTTACAATGTAGTCAAAAATCCAGACACTGAGTAGAGAAACGCATGGATATTAGATTGTAGATGCTTTAATGTTATCATAAATGTAACAATGTATTAACTTAGTTACATAAAGAAAAATTAAGCACATCGCATAAACCATAGGAAACGATATATCCTTCGCATGATAGAATTTTAAAATGGGAGAAAGCATAATAGCTACATCCAACGGGAAAGAAATAAAATTCATTATTTATAAATCAGTAATAAGAACACATTGAAAAAGTAGTTATATGAAAACGAAATAAGGCAGACGGGATCGCGAGGATAGCGTTGATATAATGTTAAGTTATTTGAGAAATTAAGAGTACAGAGCTCAAAGAGAAATTTGGTCAAATTCCGCAGGGAAATACGCGGCAATCGACATGAAAATGAAATACGCCGGCAGATGCAGAGTAGGTTCACAAACGCGCGGAGCGTATATACAATGTTGCAATGACCGTTTAGAAAAATGCGTCGGGACTTACAAAATTCACTCCTACATTATATTGGAATTTTATGGGGTTAGGTACGAGAGTTTTCTGTTGAGAGATAATCCTATGCATGGTTGCACGAAAAACATTGCTGTTATTAGATAACCTGGAATTACACAATACGTAGATGGACTTTTATGTTTAGAATTATTCATTATGTATTTATGGACTGAAAATGTCTATTAGTCGTTATGTAATAAGGAATTAATCAAAGTGAAAATAATTATTTGGTTTGACTAATTATCGACGGAATTGTGTATATTGATTTAGAATGGAAGTTTTATTGGTGAATTTAGAATGGTGTAGCATGGAACTTTGTTATTTTGAATGGACAATGAAAGGAGAAAAGGAAAGTCGGTATTTAACTGTTTTCTATGTTATTATTAAAGTCATTTCCAACAATTGGGATTTATAAATGCCATGAAAATGAATATTGGAAACAGAAAAAATGTCGTGTGATAGCATTGTTGATGGATTAGACTTAAGGTCTTTTTAGGATTTTTTTAGCATTTCTGGCCAAAGTGAAAGTTAGGAAATTTAGGTTTTTTTAAAGAAAGTATTATATGCAATTTTACTTGAAATTATTTTATGTTAATACAGGTTAAGTTTACGTTGAATTTTCATTTAAATTCATTTAACTAGGTACATAGACACATTTGTAAAAGATATCCAGCTACCTCAGTGATGGAAACGTATTTGGTAGAGGCCTTGATTTCGAAAATTTATGTAATTTGGCAAAAGATTAATAAGAGTTTTTAAGATATTTTAGAGGAAGGTAACGTATAACATGAAAAAGTTTAGGATGCCGAAGCAAGGGAGATTTATGAGGACTAACTATCTACCATGTAAAAATAATATAAATGGGATTACTGTTACAGACAGTTTGGCGCCTTTTGAATTTTGAAAGAAAAAAAGCCTTTCGGAGCAAGTGATTGCCGAATCGCGCTTTTTCTTATATTTCAGCCCTTTTATTTATTATTTGTATTTCGTTATTATTTTCTATTTCAATTTTTTTTTTATTTTTTATAATTTCTTCCATAGCAATTCACTCCCGCGCCACTGCAGTTAACCGACACACCCTTATATTGTTACCGACTCCCTGCCTCTTCATGACATATCAAAATTCATTAACTTACCGTTCATTTTACCCGAAACCACGTTAAGAGCATTTGCTACTAAGAAGTTAAAATTGTTAGGTTAAACTGTGTACTCATGCCAAGATACAATATTATTATTACAGTGCAAGAACGGAGCCTCCTCTGAAGATAGCTTATGGTCTAATGGGCATATCCTACATAGACAAGCCAGCGAAATGATTTTTAATGTCATTCAATTTATGACGCAAGAAGCAGAGAATTCAAGTTTTAGAAAGCGAGTAATTGCTACTACAAAAATATCTGAAAGTACATACAAACGTACTATTAAGAAGTCAAAAGCAAAGTAATTTTGTAAATGTCCTACATTTTTGACTCCAAATAAAAGGACAACAAACAGCACCAAAGAGCGCTTTATCCTCAGGTAAAAAAGAAACTAATCAGCATGTTATTTATGAATTTTATATAACTGAGAAAATTCGACATATATTGACATTGAACTAATGTAGTATACTTTGCAGGTGGTAAAAAACTTCAGACAAGAGAAAAATTTTAATGGAAACAAGCACATGATATTCATTATGAGCATGTTATGTACTTGAACCAGTAGGTGGAATTTAAGACTGAAAGTAGACCCATTCTTCATACAGAAGAAAGTTATCTGAACAACTGCACAGCAGTCAAACTGTGTCAACAGTATGGTCTGACAACAGTACAAAAGACTTAAAAAAAGCTGTCTAAAGAACTTAAAAGTGATGATTGCAATCTCAGTGGCATTGATCTCTTTGGTGATTTAAAAAATGAATAGAACAGAAGAAGTGTATAAGAAGTTTCTCAGGTTTTTGTTTTTTTTTTGTAAAAATTGTATTTGCATCATCAAAGGTGTTTTTAATTATCAATGCTGTATTTAAAATTTTATATTTAGTTATGAAAAATAGTATATAAACTTTAATATACTGTAATAAATTATTATTAACATAAAAGCTGTTTTTTTTTAATTCTTTTACTTGCACACTTTATATTTAAACGAAAAGGTAATTTAGGAATGAGTTTACAATATTCAATAATTTCCGTTTGTACAAAAAGTGTGGTCTTTAATGTTATCACATATTAGTACTGATTGAAGATTGTCTCTAATAATTTGCCCCTCATTCAGGAGTGTTACTTCATTGGTTTTCTAGTCTTTCATATAGCGTGTGTTTTTAGACTAAAGAATTATCATGCACATTTTACAGCACTTGTATATATAAACATATACAACCCCCAGTAGTAACTTTTCTAATTAATATAGACAATAGACATATAAATTTTGTTGTGCAATACTTTCCCATTCTTTAATTTTAAAAATCCATCTAGTCTCTATAGCTGTCTGGTCGTTTGGTAGATCTTGTTAATTAATGTTAGTTCATGAATGACTTTTCCAAGTTTTTAATTAAATTGTCAATATATATAAAATTAATAAAAAGGAGTTTAACTTTTCAGTACTTGTATTAAACAAAGTTTATTAATTAACACAAATGCGCAGTAGAATTTATTAAAAGTATAAAAGTTCTGCTGAAATGTATATGAATGATTGGAATGGTAGTTTATGTATCTTTCTGAGTTTGTGGGTTTTTTTATCTTTTTTTATACGAACTCCAGATAACAAAATCAATTTCGATATATACAAAAAACCCACAAACTCAGAAAGATACATAAACTACCATTCCAATCATTCATATACCCACAAAATAAACACTGCTTTACCCCTAAAACATAGAATAGAAAATATATGTGAACCAAAATTCTTATACAAAAATAAACAAGATTTTTTTAATATAGTTCATAACAATGGCTATCCAAAATCACTATTAAACAAACTATTATATACAAACACAATAAAAACCGCTATTCAACAAAACAAAATTGCCAAAACAAAATACAAACAAATACCATACATGAAAAATTTAACATCACTAATTTTTAAAATATTTAAAAAACCTAACATCTGTATAGCTTACACATATGAAAAATCGATTGGAAATTTATTCACAAAACCAAAAGACCCCACTAATCCACTTCTACGCAGCAACGTAGTTTACAAAATTACATGCAGTTGCAAAAAAAAACATACATAGGACAGACTTCACAATGGTTAAAAAATAGAATTACCCAACATCGTAGGGATGCAAAAATTGGAAAAACTTATTGTGCTCTTTCTTCTCATCTATATTCTACCAAACATACAGTCAATTTCAATGAAATCACCATATTAACAGAAGACAATAACTACAAAAGACGATTATTTTAGAATCTTACCACATAATACAAGACAATAATTACATCAACAACAAACAAGACATCAATAACCTCAGTACAGTGTACTCACAACTGTATAACAACACCAAAATAGACAACCATCCATAAAACTAATTTACCTCAACATTTCAAAATATATTTAAATCAACACACCACACCATACTATATACCCCACACAATCAAAACATTACATCCATAATTAAAACCTACTACTTATACAGTTTCTACAAGTTACCTTATTTACACATTTATTTTTATTTCACTGTCAATGTCAAATATTTTCTATTCAAGCTGTGTATGCCAAAACTTTATAATTTGAATACTGTTATTATCTTTATACTTTTAGCTCTTTGAAAAGATTTTAAATAAATCGAAACGTCGGAAACCAGCAAATGAATATTTAATAAAAAAATCCAAACGAAAAATATCCCAAAAAATAAAAATATCAACTTATCCATTACATTCGTTAAAAAAGAATATATATATATATATATATATATATATATATATATATACTCATATTTAGACCAGGGTAGAAAATTAAATAATCACATCAAATAATTTTAATCACCGTGTATAAGGAATTTTATTAGATAATACGCTTTAGTAAAACACCGTGGAGAATAAAAATTTATTAGTTTCATTAAACATAAGGGATTTAAATCATGTACAAGACGCTTTATATCAAAAGAAGCAGTATTAAAAAGCTCTGCGTGTAATGTAATTATTCCTAAACAAATGGAAATTACGTGCAAAATTTATCTTAATTAACTCTATTTCAAGTAACCGGTATTGAACAAAACGTACAGATAATATCTACAGAAACTTGTAAAACCCAATAAAATGCAAATCCTAGAAGTGTTAGTTAGAAGTAGGATGTTTGAACACACCTGCGTATTTTAAAAGGCAATTTCAGTTTAATTTGTTTAGATAAACATGTCGATTCTAAGGATATTGGAAACGGTCAGATGCTTTAGCACGAAATACAAAACAGGGTTTATTTAAAAGCTCTGAGAATTAATATTATTTTGAACACCTGCGTAGTTTAAATATCACGTACGGCGAAAATTGTGTAGATAACAAATGGTTTCAAAGAATCTTGGAGAAACCGGGGCTTAATATTCACGAGAATGTGCGATACGGGGTTATTAAACCCAGATAGTCCACATGGACTAAAACATAATCGATAATAAAGAATATCAATTTGCACCAATACGAACAGGTTAGAAAAGGAAAGAGAAAATGCGTCAAGCAAAGACACATATAGTAAAAGGCGTGATTTAAGCAACGTCACGAGGGTCACAATTGGTTGAAAATAGGATGCAAATATCAGAGGTAGAAACAACAATTTCTGTACAAAATTAATTAGTTTTTCTCGGACATGTTTGCGTGCCGTGTGAGAATTTCTGAGATTTAAATGAGGCGAGTGAAAAATTCGTAAAAACAGACGCGAGAGCGACGGACTGGGAACATAGAATGAGAAATTCTTAAGAATTGTCTGTTTTGGGGAACAGACCGACAGACAGGCTTTTTGCTATATATACCGGTGGTAATATGAATTGGGTCTCTTAGACTTTTGACTATTCGATGCGTTAAAAGCTCTTACATCCGCGACTTGATTCAAGATGTTAAACAGTGCATTTTAGTTTGATAAAATAATTTAAAATTTTGCTCGTATATTTTAGTGATTCAAAATAGTTTGTTATTTACGTGCTAACATGAATGTACTTCAGTGCACTTAGATACAAGGTAATAAAATTTAGTATCACTGTACCAATTAGCAAAATTTACAACGACAAATGTATACACAAAAGTAGGCAGTTTTGGCGTATATTGGTGAAAGACGCATGAATTTCTTTGCTATTTTTCGGGGGTGTTAATAATTAAATGGTTCAAATACGTGTCTGGATCCACGAAACAAGGGTCAGATATACACAGATGAGTTCCGGAAAAGCCCAGAAACAACTTTAAATAAATGGTGATGGAGAAAATTTTAAAAGCGTTGAGAATTAGAAGCCGTAAATATAATCCTGTTGGAATGGTGTGATTACTAAAGGGACGATGTACATTGAAGCTTTGAGGACAGTAACCTTCAGGTAAATTATACTATTTTGTTTGACATTTTGTGTGTGTTGAATAACTTTATAATTGATTTACTTTAAATGGACATTAGTGAAATTGTACTAACCATAAAATTTTAATTTTAAGATGAAATTTGCTTGTTTAAGTAGAAAGGGGTATTTAGTATTGATGTTCTGAATTATGATGAAAATATGGGTATGTCTTTGAGCTCAATTAGACGAACCTGGTTAATTAACGTAAAGGGTGGTAGATGCTCCTTTATACTCAGACTCCGGTCTGCTTATATTGTTATATTAATTAGTAGGCATCCAACAAGGACTTTAATTCTGGATGCACATTAAAATGATAATAAATTTAATTTTGAAATTTTCCGATATTAAAAATTTATGCTGAATATTAATTTTGAAATTTTAATGTATTGTGAATATTGATGTAAATAGAGTTGACGTTGATGTTTGTGGTAGGAATGTGTTGTTTAATTTTATGAATGAGGAGGTTTATAAAATTAGGTGAGCAGCCGAGGCGAAAAGCGTAGTTCACGGAATTTGGAGGTTTCACAGCAAATTTGGCGACCCAAAAGTGAGGCTCGAGTTCCAAATAAAATTTTGTGATTTTATTCCAGGAAACTGGCGATCTGAGAGATAGAGTTTTGTGTGTATAAATTTAAGAGTATTTTAGAGTGTGTGTGAGTGATTAGAACGTATGCAGAGAAAAGAGTGATTAAGGAGTCAAGGAGTGGAAATTGGAAGTGACGATAGTGCATTGTGTGAGAAAAATTCTAAAATGGAAGAAGCTGGAGGCAGTAGAGATCAGTCGAGGACGGAATCAGGGATCAAGGAAACGAGATGATATTGAGAATGTTAGAGAGGATGAGTGAAGAATCCAATAGAAAATTAGAACAGCTAAGCGATGAATCTAATAGAGCTAGGGAAGAATCGAACAGGAAGTTAGAAGAGATTAGAGAAATGAGTGAGGAATCGAATCGTAAGTTTGAGCAAATTAGTCAGAAAATAGATAAGACGAATCAAGAAGTTTCAGAATTTAAAATAGTCTTACCGTAAAGATGGGGAAGTTGAAAATAGGGTTGAAAAAATGAGCGTGATATTACAGGTCTTCGACAGGAAATGGGACATTTAAGGTCCGAAGTACGCATTTTTGTGAAGAAGAGATTAATGTAAAATGACTGAAGTGACGGACTCATGTAGGGATCAGTTAGGCAGGGTAGAACGCGAAGTTAGTGGTATCAAATACAACATGTCAAATTTAACGGGGGATGGTCCCAGATTTTCTACAGGTGGAGTATCATTGGACCAACACATGAAGTTTTATGGCGATAACAGGGTAAATCCACAAATTTTTATTAATAGTGTAAGAAATCTAGTGGGAAATTTATTTGACGAACAGACTAAACTAAATACGATAAAGGCTTTATTAAAAGACAATGCGGAAGCGTGGTACAATTTAGTAGGACAGGACATAGACACGTATCAGGACTTTGAAAACAAATTTCTAAAGCACTACTGGAGTGACCACAGACAAGATCAGGTACGAGACGACTTAATCACAGGAAATTTAAGGAGAATTTTCAGGAAGTAGAGCAATATGCTATACGCAAGTATAGCATAGCAAAGCAACTGAACCCACCACTGACGGACCGACAAATTATTAAGTATTTATCACGACACTTCGAGGTAGACATAAGACAGCACGTAGCACTACAGAACATAGTGGACAGAGAAATGTTTTGGAATACCTGCAGAGGTACGACGACGTAAGTAGTGGACGACCTCGGGAAAACAGGGAAAGACAGATCAACACAGTTAGGTTTGACAATAGACGGGACAACTATGCTAGAAGGGGAATAATTACGGATACCAGCGACAGAATTGGGAACAGAGACGACCATACGTTAGGAGTAATAGTTTAGGAAGGGGACCTGCACAGAGACCGGGACCTACCAGAATGAATAGTTCACCAGACATGAGCGGGACTGCTAATACAGACACGGAACGAGTGGAAACGCCTAGGACGTACGCTGAGGTGACGGCTAGACCAGGACCAAGTAGGGAAAACAGACCTGGACAGGATTTTTAGAACGCGACAGACCACTAGATTTCAGTGTAAATGTTATGAACATCCACGTGAATTTTTCAAAATTGAGGAGGAAGTAGAGCCAGAAACTGTAGAAAAATTATGTTTGCCAATTATTAATTTAGAAATTTTTGAGAATAATGTAGAAGTATTACTTGATACAGGGGCAGAGGCGAGTTTAATATCGGAGGAATTCGTCAGCAAAATTAGGGATAAGGTTTGTGATAGAATTATGCCTATAAAGCGTAGTCATTTAGTAGCTCCAAATAAAAAGAAGTTTGCTGTAGTAAATAGTGTTGTGGTGCTTAGGATAGATATAGGAGGTTTAAGCTGTGAACAGGAGTTTGTAATTGTACCTGGACTGAAGTTTCAGAGCATTTTAGGTGTTGACTGTATGATGAAGTTAGGGGTTTTGATAGATATGGAAAGGAAGGTAGTAAGGATTAAGGATAGGGTAGTGCCATGGAAGGGCAGTTATGAAGTCACAGAGGATGACACGGGGTTTAGTATTAATGTAGTAGAGGTAGAGGATGATGAAGGTAAACAGATCAACACGATAAGATGTCCAGAGGATAGGATAGTAGAGGTTCAAGCTTTAGTACAAAAAAATGCAGAAGTAGTGGGGGTAGAAGCAGCATATCGGGAGCAGGTGAAGGCGGAATTAAGTAAAGATGGCAAGTTTGTTTTTAATAAAGTAGATTTAAGGGATTCATTCTGGCGGATTCCATTACATAAGAATTCTAGAAGGTACGTAGGATTTTCCGTAGAGAGAAAAATCGATAACTTTAAAGTAGTATCGTTTGGTTTGTCGACAGAAAAGAAAATAATAATAAATAAGAAACAGAGTGTAGGGCGTGAAGAAGGAGCAATATTTAAGAGTCAGGATAAGAGGGATGATAAGTTTATTGTATGTGAGATAATAGAGATGTTAAGTATAGATATAAAAGGGGGAGAAATAGGGATGAAGAGTATTAGGTTGGTGAGAAGAAAGACTTGGAGGGTCAAGAAGAGAGTTAGATTTAAATAACTTGATGAACAAAGGATAGAGATAGGTGAATTTTAGTATAGATATAGAAGAGAGTAGATAGGGTGTATAATAGAGTAAAATTTAAATAGGATAAGAATAGAGATAGGTGTATATAGAAAAGTAGAAGTAAGTGTTTATAGAAAATAAAGATAGGTATATAGGATTAGGTAGGGGGAAGTAAAGTATAGTGAAGATTAATTAAAAGTTAGAAATAGGATAGGTATATAGGAGGTATATAGGATTAGATGGATAAGTAGGATGAAGTTAGGGATAATTTCAGTTTATAGAATGAGGTGAGAGTTAGGAATAGGATAGGGATATAGGATAGGTGTAAATATTTTTTTGGATTGGAGACAAAGTAGGTAAGTTAGATAGATAAGGGTAGAGAGATAGGCAATTTTTTTTTGTAATTTTTGTCTAAATGCTTTATATTTGCATTCAAATAAGTGGGATTATTTGTATTCAAATAGGGGGAAAATACTCATATTTAGGACCAGGGTAGAAAATTAAATAATCACATCAAATAATTTTAATCACCGTGTATAAGGAATTTTATTAGATAATACGCTTTAGTAAAACACCGTGGAGAATAAAAATTTATTAGTTTCATTAAACATAGAGATTTAAATCATGTACAAGACGCTTTATATCAAAAGAAGCAGTATTAAAAGCTCTGCGTGTAATGTAATTATTCCTAAACAAATGGAAATTACGTGCAAAATTTATCTTAATTAACTCTATTTCAAGTAACCGGTATTGAACAAAACGTACAGATAATATCTACAGAAACTTGTAAAACCCAATAAAATGCAAATCCTAGAAGTGTTAGTTAGAAGTAGGATGTTTGAACACACCTGCGTATTTTAAAAGGCAATTTCAGTTTAATTTGTTTAGATAAACATGTCGATTCTAAGGATATTGAAACGGTCAGATGCTTTAGCACGAAATACAAAACAGGGTTTATTTAAAAGCTCTGAGAATTAATATTATTTTGAACACCTGCGTAGTTTAAATATCACGTACGGCGAAAATTGTGTAGATAACAAATGGTTTCAAAGAATCTTGGAGAAACCGGGGCTTAATATTCACGAGAATGTGCGATACGGGGTTATTAAACCCAGATAGTCCACATGGACTAAAACATAATCGATAATAAAGAATATCAATTTGCACCAATACGAACAGGTTAGAAAAGGAAGAGAAAATGCGTCAAGCAAAGACACATATAGTAAAAGGCGTGATTTAAGCAACGTCACGAGGGTCACAATTGGTTGAAAATAGGATGCAAATATCAGAGGTAGAAACAACAATTTCTGTACAAAATTAATTAGTTTTTCTCGGACATGTTTGCGTGCCGTGTGAGAATTTCTGAGATTTAAATGAGGCGAGTGAAAAATTCGTAAAACAGACGCGCGAGCGACGGACTGGGAACATAGAACATAGTACAAAAGACTTAAAAAAAGCTGTCTAAAGAACTTAAAAGTGATGATTGCAATCTCAGTGGCATTGATCTCTTTGGTGATTTAAAAAATGAATAGAACAGAAGAAGTGTATAAGAAGTTTCTCAGGTTTTGTTTTTTTTGTAAAATTGTATTTGCATCATCAAAGGTGTTTTAATTATCAATGCTGTATTTAAAATTTTATATTTAGTTATGAAAAATAGTATATAAACTTTAATATACTGTAATAAATTATTATTAACATAAAAGCTGTTTTTTTTTAATTCTTTTACTTGCACACTTTATATTTAAACGAAAAGGTAATTTAGGAATGAGTTTACAATATTCAATAATTTCCGTTTGTACAAAAAGTGTGGTCTTTAATGTTATCACATATTAGTACTGATTGAAGATTGTCTCTAATAATTTGCCCCTCATTCAGGAGTGTTACTTCATTGGTTTTCTAGTCTTTCATATAGCGTGTGTTTTTAGACTAAAGAATTATCATGCACATTTTACAGCACTTGTATATATAAACATATACAACCCCCAGTAGTAACTTTTCTAATTAATATAGACAATAGACATATAAATTTTGTTGTGCAATACTTTCCCATTCTTTAATTTTAAAATCCATCTAGTCTCTATAGCTGTCTGGTCGTTTGGTAGATCTTGTTAATTAATGTTAGTTCATGAATGACTTTTCCAAGTTTTTAATTAAATTGTCAATATATATAAAATTAATAAAAAGGAGTTTAACTTTTCAGTACTTGTATTAAACAAAGTTTATTAATTAACACAAATGCGCAGTAGAATTTATTAAAAGTATAAAAGTTCTGCTGAAATGTATATGAATGATTGGAATGGTAGTTTATGTATCTTTCTGAGTTTGTGGGTTTTTGTATATATCGAAATTGATTTTGTTATCTGGAGTTCGTATAAAAAGATAAAAACCCACAAACTCAGAAAGATACATAAACACCATTCCAATCATTCATATACCCACAAAATAAACACTGCTTTACCCCTAAAACATAGAATAGAAAATATATGTGAACCAAAATTTTATACAAAAATAAACAAGATTTTTAATATAGTTCATAACAATGGCTATCCAAAATCACTATTAAACAAACTATTATATACAAACACAATAAAAACCGCTATTCAACAAAACAAAATTGCCAAAACAAAATACAAACAAATACCATACATGAAAATTTAACATCACTAATTTTAAAATATTTAAAAACCTAACATCTGTATAGCTTACACATATGAAAAATCGATTGGAAATTTATTCACAAAACCAAAAGACCCCACTAATCCACTTCTACGCAGCAACGTAGTTTACAAAATTACATGCAGTTGCAAAAAAAAACATACATAGGACAGACTTCACAATGGTTAAAAAATAGAATTACCCAACATCGTAGGGATGCAAAAATTGGAAAAACTTATTGTGCTCTTTCTTCTCATCTATATTCTACCAAACATACAGTCAATTTCAATGAAATCACCATATTAACAGAAGACAATAACTACAAAAGACGATTATTTTTAGAATCTTACCACATAATACAAGACAATAATTACATCAACAACAAACAAGACATCAATAACCTCAGTACAGTGTACTCACAACTGTATAACAACACCAAAATAGACAACCATCCATAAAACTAATTTACCTCAACATTTCAAAATATATTTAAATCAACACACCACACCATACTATATACCCCACACAATCAAAACATTACATCCATAATTAAAAACCTACTACTTATACAGTTTCTACAAGTTACCTTATTTACACATTTATTTTTATTTCACTGTCAATGTCAAATATTTTCTATTCAAGCTGTGTATGCCAAAACTTTATAATTTGAATACTGTTATTATCTTTATACTTTTAGCTCTTTGAAAAAGATTTTAAATAAATCGAAACGTCGGAAACCAGCAAATGAATATTTAATAAAAAAATCCAAACGAAAAATATCCCAAAAAATAAAAATATCAACTTATCCATTACATTCGTTAAAAAAGAATATATATATATATATATATATATATATATATATTACTCATATTTAGACCAGGGTAGAAAATTAAATAATCACATCAAATAATTTTAATCACCGTGTATAAGGAATTTTATTAGATAATACGCTTTAGTAAAACACCGTGGAGAATAAAAATTTATTAGTTTCATTAAACATAAGAGATTTAAATCATGTACAAGACGCTTTATATCAAAAGAAGCAGTATTAAAAGCTCTGCGTGTAATGTAATTATTCCTAAACAAATGGAAATTACGTGCAAAATTTATCTTAATTAACTCTATTTCAAGTAACCGGTATTGAACAAAACGTACAGATAATATCTACAGAAACTTGTAAAACCCAATAAAATGCAAATCCTAGAAGTGTTAGTTAGAAGTAGGATGTTTGAACACACCTGCGTATTTTAAAAGGCAATTTCAGTTTAATTTGTTTAGATAAACATGTCGATTCTAAGGATATTGGAAACGGTCAGATGCTTTAGCACGAAATACAAAACAGGGTTTATTTAAAAGCTCTGAGAATTAATATTATTTTGAACACCTGCGTAGTTTAAATATCACGTACGGCGAAAATTGTGTAGATAACAAATGGTTTCAAAGAATCTTGGAGAAACCGGGGCTTAATATTCACGAGAATGTGCGATACGGGTTATTAAACCCAGATAGTCCACATGGACTAAAACATAATCGATAATAAAGAATATCAATTTGCACCAATACGAACAGGTTAGAAAAGGAAAGAGAAAATGCGTCAAGCAAAGACACATATAGTAAAAGGCGTGATTTAAGCAACGTCACGAGGGTCACAATTGGTTGAAAATAGGATGCAAATATCAGAGGTAGAAACAACAATTTCTGTACAAAATTAATTAGTTTTTCTCGGACATGTTTGCGTGCCGTGTGAGAATTTCTGAGATTTAAATGAGGCGAGTGAAAAATTCGTAAAAACAGACGCGCGAGCGACGGACTGGGAACATAGAATGAGAAATTCTTAAGAATTGTCTGTTTTGGGGAACAGACCGACAGACAGGCTTTTTGCTATATATACCGGTGGTAATATGAATTGGGTCTCTTAGACTTTTGACTATTCGATGCGTTAAAAGCTCTTACATCCGCGACTTGATTCAAGATGTTAAACAGTGCATTTTAGTTTGATAAAATAATTTAAAATTTGCTCGTATATTTTAGTGATTCAAAATAGTTTGTTATTTACGTGCTAACATGAATGTACTTCAGTGCACTTAGATACAAGGTAATAAAATTTAGTATCACTGTACCAATTAGCAAAATTTACAACGACAAATGTATACACAAAAGTAGGCAGTTTTGGCGTATATTGGTGAAAGACGCATGAATTTCTTTGCTATTTTCGGGGTGTTAATAATTAAATGGTTCAAATACGTGTCTGGATCCACGAAACAAGGGTCAGATATACACAGATGAGTTCCGGAAAAGCCCAGAAACAACTTTAAATAAATGGTGATGGAGAAAATTTTAAAAGCGTTGAGAATTAGAAGCCGTAAATATAATCCTGTTGGAATGGTGTGATTACTAAAGGGACGATGTACATTGAAGCTTTGAGGACAGTAACCTTCAGGTAAATTATACTATTTTGTTTGACATTTTGTGTGTGTTGAATAACTTTATAATTGATTTACTTTAAATGGACATTAGTGAAATTGTACTAACCATAAAATTTTAATTTTAAGATGAAATTTGCTTGTTTAAGTAGAAAGGGTATTTAGTATTGATGTTCTGAATTATGATGAAAATATGGGTATGTCTTTGAGCTCAATTAGACGAACCTGGTTAATTAACGTAAAGGGGTGGTAGATGCTCCTTTATACTCAGACTCCGGTCTGCTTATATTGTTATATTAATTAGTAGGCATCCAACAAGGACTTTAATTCTGGATGCACATTAAAATGATAATAAATTTAATTTTGAAATTTTCCGATATTAAAATTTATGCTGAATATTAATTTTGAAATTTTAATGTATTGTGAATATTGATGTAAATAGAGTTGACGTTGATGTTTGTGGTAGGAATGTGTTGTTTAATTTTATGAATGAGGAGGTTTATAAAATTAGGTGAGCAGCCGAGGCGAAAAGCGTAGTTCACGGAATTTGGAGGTTTCACAGCAAATTTGGCGACCCAAAAGTGAGGCTCGAGTTCCAAATAAAATTTTTGGGATTTTATTCCAGGAAACTGGCGATCTGAGAGATAGAGTTTTGTGTGTGTATAAATTTAAGAGTATTTTAGAGTGTGTGAGTGATTAGAACGTATGCAGAGAAAAGAGTGGTTAAGGAGTCAAGGAGTGGAAATTGGAAGTGACGATAGTGCATTGTGTGAGAAAAATTTAAAATGGAAGAAGCTGGAGGCAGTAGAGATCAGTCGAGGACGGAATCAGGGATCAAGGAAACGAGATGATATTGAGAATGTTAGAGAGGATGAGTGAAGAATCCAATAGAAAATTAGAACAGCTAAGCGATGAATCTAATAGAGCTAGGGAAGAATCGAACAGGAAGTTAGAGAGATTAGAGAAATGAGTGAGGAATCGAATCGTAAGTTTGAGCAAATTAGTCAGAAAATAGATAAGACGAATCAAGAAGTTTCAGAATTTAAAAATAGTCTTACCGTAAAGATGGGGGAAGTTGAAAATAGGGTTGAAAAAAATGAGCGTGATATTACAGGTCTTCGACAGGAAATGGGACATTTAAGGGCCGAAGTACGCATTTTTTGTGAAGAAGAGATTAATGTAAAAATGACTGAAGTGACGGACTCATGTAGGGATCAGTTAGGCAGGGTAGAACGCGAAGTTAGTGGTATCAAATACAACATGTCAAATTTAACGGGGGATGGTCCCAGATTTTCTACAGGTGGAGTATCATTGGACCAACACATGAAGTTTTATGGCGATAACAGGGTAAATCCACAAATTTTTATTAATAGTGTAAGAAATCTAGTGGGAAATTTATTTGACGAACAGACTAAACTAAATACGATAAAGGCTTTATTAAAAGACAATGCGGAAGCGTGGTACAATTTAGTAGGACAGGACATAGACACGTATCAGGACTTTGAAAACAAATTTCTAAAGCACTACTGGAGTGACCACAGACAAGATCAGGTACGAGACGACTTAATCACAGGAAATTTAAGGAGAATTTTCAGGAAGTAGGAGCAATATGCTATACGCAAGTATAGCATAGCAAAGCAACTGAACCCACCACTGACGGACCGACAAATTATTAAGTATTTATCACGACACTTCGAGGTAGACATAAGACAGCACGTAGCACTACAGAACATAGTGGACAGAGAAATGTTTTGGAATACCTGCAGAGGTACGACGACGTAAGTAGTGGACGACCTCGGGAAAACAGGGAAAGACAGATCAACACAGTTAGGTTTGACAATAGACGGGACAACTATGCTAGAAGGGGAATAATTACGGATACCAGCGACAGAATTGGGAACAGAGACGACCATACGTTAGAGTAATAGTTTAGGAAGGGGACCTGCACAGAGACCGGGACCTACCAGAATGAATAGTTCACCAGACATGAGCGGGACTGCTAATACAGGCACGGAACGAGTGGAAACGCCTAGGACGTACGCTGAGGTGACGGCTAGACCAGGACCGAGTAGGAAAACAGACCTGGACAGGATTTTTAGAACGCGACAGACCACTAGATTTCAGTGTAAATGTGTATGAACATCCACGTGAATTTTTCAAAATTGAGGAGGAAGTAGAGCCAGAAACTGTAGAAAATTATGTTTGCCAATTATTAATTTAGAAATTTTGAGAATAATGTAGAAGTATTACTTGATACAGGGGCAGAGGCGAGTTTAATATCGGAGGAATTCGTCAGCAAAATTAGGGATAAGGTTTGTGATAGAATTATGCCTATAAAGCGTAGTCATTTAGTAGCTCCAAATAAAAAGAAGTTTGCTGTAGTAAATAGTGTTGTGGTGCTTAGGATAGATATAGGAGGTTTAAGCTGTGAACAGGAGTTTGTAATTGTACCTGGACTGAAGTTTCAGAGCATTTTAGGTGTTGACTGTATGATGAAGTTAGGGTTTTGATAGATATGGAAAGGAAGGTAGTAAGGATTAAGGATAGGGTAGTGCCATGGAAGGGCAGTTATGAAGTCACAGAGGATGACACGGGGTTTAGTATTAATGTAGTAGAGGTAGAGGATGATGAAGGTAAACAGATCAACACGATAAGATGTCCAGAGGATAGGATAGTAGAGGTTCAAGCTTTAGTACAAAAAATGCAGAAGTAGTGGGGTAGAAGCAGCATATCGGGAGCAGGTGAAGGCGGAATTAAGTAAAGATGGCAAGTTTGTTTTAATAAAGTAGATTTAAGGGATTCATTCTGGCGGATTCCATTACATAAGAATTCTAGAAGGTACGTAGGATTTTCCGTAGAGAGAAAAATCGATAACTTTAAAGTAGTATCGTTTGGTTTGTCGACAGAAAAGAAAATAATAATAAATAAGAAACAGAGTGTAGGGCGTGAAGAAGGAGCAATATTTAAGAGTCAGGATAAGAGGGATGATAAGTTTATTGTATGTGAGATAATAGAGATGTTAAGTATAGATATAAAAGGGGGAGAAATAGGGATGAAGAGTATTAGGTTGGTGAGAAGAAAGACTTGGAGGGTCAAGAAGAGAGTTAGATTTAAATAACTTGATGAACAAAGGATAGAGATAGGTGAATTTTAGTATAGATATAGAAGAGAGTAGATAGGTGTATAATAGAGTAAAATTTAAATAGGATAAGAATAGAGATAGGTGTATATAGAAAAGTAGAAGTAAGTGTTTATAGAAAATAAAGATAGGTATATAGGATTAGGTAGGGGGAAGTAAAGTATAGTGAAGATTAATTAAAAGTTAGAAATAGGATAGGTATATAGGAGGTATATAGGATTAGATGGATAAGTAGGATGAAGTTAGGGATAATTTCAGTTTATAGAATGAGGTGAGAGTTAGGAATAGGATAGGGATATAGGATAGGTGTAAATATTTTTTTGGATTGGAGACAAAGTAGGTAAGTTAGATAGATAAGGGTAGAGAGAGATAGGCAATTTTTTTTTGTAATTTTTGTCTAAATGCTTTATATTTGCATTCAAATAAGTGGGATTATTTGTATTCAAATAGGGGGAAAATACTCATATTTGGACCAGGGTAGAAAATTAAATAATCACATCAAATAATTTTAATCACCGTGTATAAGGAATTTTATTAGATAATACGCTTTAGTAAAACACCGTGGAGAATAAAAATTTATTAGTTTCATTAAACATAAGAGATTTAAATCATGTACAAGACGCTTTATATCAAAAGAAGCAGTATTAAAAAGCTCTGCGTGTAATGTAATTATTCCTAAACAAATGGAAATTACGTGCAAAATTTATCTTAATTAACTCTATTTCAAGTAACCGGTATTGAACAAAACGTACAGATAATATCTACAGAAACTTGTAAAAACCCAATAAAATGCAAATCCTAGAAGTGTTAGTTAGAAGTAGGATGTTTGAACACACCTGCGTATTTTAAAAGGCAATTTCAGTTTAATTTGTTTAGATAAACATGTCGATTCTAAGGATATTGGAAACGGTCAGATGCTTTAGCACGAAATACAAAACAGGGTTTATTTAAAAGCTCTGAGAATTAATATTATTTTGAACACCTGCGTAGTTTAAATATCACGTACGGCGAAAATTGTGTAGATAACAAATGGTTTCAAAGAATCTTGGAGAAACCGGGGCTTAATATTCACGAGAATGTGCGATACGGGGTTATTAAACCCAGATAGTCCACATGGACTAAAACATAATCGATAATAAAGAATATCAATTTGCACCAATACGAACAGGTTAGAAAAGGAAAGAGAAAATGCGTCAAGCAAAGACACATATAGTAAAAGGCGTGATTTAAGCAACGTCACGAGGGTCACAATTGGTTGAAAATAGGATGCAAATATCAGAGGTAGAAACAACAATTTCTGTACAAAATTAATTAGTTTTTCTCGGACATGTTTGCGTGCCGTGTGAGAATTTCTGAGATTTAAATGAGGCGAGTGAAAATTCGTAAAACAGACGCGCGAGCGACGGACTGGGAACATAGAATGAGAAATTCTTAAGAATTGTCTGTTTTGGGGAACAGACCGACAGACAGGCTTTTGCTATATATACCGGTGGTAATATGAATTGGGTCTCTTAGACTTTTGACTATTCGATGCGTTAAAAGCTCTTACATCCGCGACTTGATTCAAGATGTTAAACAGTGCATTTTAGTTTGATAAAATAATTTAAAATTTGCTCGTATATTTTAGTGATTCAAAATAGTTTGTTATTTACGTGCTAACATGAATGTACTTCAGTGCACTTAGATACAAGGTAATAAAATTTAGTATCACTGTACCAATTAGCAAAATTTACAACGACAAATGTATACACAAAAGTAGGCAGTTTTGGCGTATATTGGTGAAAGACGCATGAATTTCTTTGCTATTTTCGGGGTGTTAATAATTAAATGGTTCAAATACGTGTCTGGATCCACGAAACAAGGGTCAGATATACACAGATGAGTTCCGGAAAAGCCCAGAAACAACTTTAAATAAATGGTGATGGAGAAAATTTTAAAAGCGTTGAGAATTAGAAGCCGTAAATATAATCCTGTTGGAATGGTGTGATTACTAAAGGGACGATGTACATTGAAGCTTTGAGGACAGTAACCTTCAGGTAAATTATACTATTTTGTTTGACATTTTGTGTGTGTTGAATAACTTTATAATTGATTTACTTTAAATGGACATTAGTGAAATTGTACTAACCATAAAATTTTAATTTTAAGATGAAATTTGCTTGTTTAAGTAGAAAGGGTATTTAGTATTGATGTTCTGAATTATGATGAAAATATGGGTATGTCTTTGAGCTCAATTAGACGAACCTGGTTAATTAACGTAAAGGAGTGGTAGATGCTCCTTTATACTCAGACTCCGGTCTGCTTATATTGTTATATTAATTAGTAGGCATCCAACAAGGACTTTAATTCTGGATGCACATTAAAATGATAATAAATTTAATTTTGAAATTTTCCGATATTAAAAATTTATGCTGAATATTAATTTTGAAATTTTAATGTATTGTGAATATTGATGTAAATAGAGTTGACGTTGATGTTTGTGGTAGGAATGTGTTGTTTAATTGTATGAATGAGGAGGTTTATAAAATTAGGTGAGCAGCCGAGGCGAAAAGCGTAGTTCACGGAATTTGAGGTTTCACAGCAATATTATATATATATATATATATATATATATATATATATATAAGATTACCAATAATTAAGTTGACTACACAATCATTTGGTTTCAATAATGTTAATCCATATCTTGCTAGGATTATACAAAACAGTTTAAAATTTATTTATGTACACTATTTGGTTTGTATACATTAAATGATTCTTATATATTTTTGTAGTACAGCTATATGGCTGTTTGTCAAGTGCTAAAAATTTGTTTGTATTTATTTTGAATTTTAATACTGGGTAATATTAAAATTTGTACATATAATTTCTAAACTATAAATTACTCTGTGTTAGTTAAGGTGTTGTGATAACAAATGAGTTGAAATATTTAATATCAGCATGTTTTAGTTTGTCCTTATCAATTGCACATTGAGTTAACATTATTTATAGGTAAACTTTTATGTATGTTAATTTTTCATATAGGATATATTAATTTGAAGCTTATTTTAGTTTTTTTGTGAGTTTTTTTGGTTGGTTTTCCCATTTTATGATATTGTGATATATTTTACTTAGATTTTGTACATCTGAGCGGTCATTAATAGCAGTGGGATGTTTTAATATATATATCATTTCAGGTACTCTTTTCTTTTATTGCGTTCAATTTTTAAATTTTGTTTCGTTGTAATTAAATTTGTGTTTTCCTGGACTTCGTGTTTAGTTAAAGCTGTTTTATTTGTTTTATCATATTTGTGTCCGTTTAATCTGCTTTCAAGGTATTGTATGCTTTGACCGATATAAACATGTTTGCAATTTAATTGGCATGGTATTTTATATATTGTATGAGTTTTTTTATTTTGAGGTGTTTCATCTTTTAGCTTACTGTAGCATTTATTTATTAGATTGATTTCTTTATAGGCTATTTTAAGATTGTGTTTGTTTAGTAATTTTTGAAAATTTTCGGATAGGTTTGGTATATATGGCATGGTTATGTATTTTATGTTAGGATTGTTTATTTTTAAATTTTTTATTTGGCTGCGATTATAATAGTTTATAATATGGTTTTTGAAAATATTGTTTATGAGATGTTGTGGATAATTATTTGCAACTAGGATGTTCTTAGCTTTTGTTATAGCTTCATGCCTGTATTCCGGATCTGACAATTTTATAGCCCTATCAGCCAAGCCTATTATAACCGATTTCTTTTGCGTACATATATGTACATATAATAAAATTAGAACTTGTTGGCATACTAAAAAAACTTGGTCGGGTAGATACTTAAACTATAACTCCCAACATCCGTTAACGCAAAAGAAATCGGTTATAATAGGCTTGGCTGATAGGGCTATAAAATTGTCAGATCCGGAATACAGGCATGAAGCTATAACAAAAGCTAACATCCTAGTTGCAAATAATTATCCACAACATCTCATAAACAATATTTTCAAAAACCGTATCATAAACTATTATAATCGCAGCCAAATAAAAATTTAAAATAAACAATCCTAACATAAAATACATAACCATGCCATATATACCAAACCTATCCGAAAATTTTCAAAATTACTAAACAAACACAATCTTAAAATAGCCTATAAAGGAATCAATCTAATAAATAAATGCTACAGTAAGCTAAAAGATGAAACACCTCAAAATAAAAACTCATACAATATATAAAATACCATGCCAATTAAATTGCAAACATGTTTATATCGGTCAAAGCATACAATACCTTGAAAGCAGATTAAACGGACACAAATATGATAAAACAAATAAAACAGCTTTAACTAAACACGAAGTCCAGGAAAAACACAAATTTAATTACAACGAAACAAAAATTTTAAAAATTGAACACAATAAAAGAAAAAGAGAGTACCTAGAAATGATATATATATATATATATATATATATATATATATATATATATATATATATATTAAAACATCCCACTGCTATTAATGACCGCTCAGATGTACAAAATCTAAGTAAAATATATCACAATATCATAAAATAAGGGGAAAAAACCAACAAAAAAAAACCCCCACAAAAAAAAACTAAAATAAGCTTTAAATTAATATATCCTATATGAAAAATTAACATACATAAAAGTTTACCTATAAATAATGTTAACTCAATGTGCAATTGATAAGGACAAACTAAAACATGCTGATATTAAATATTTCAACTCATTTGTTATCATACAACACCTTAACTAACACAGAGTAATTTATAGTTTAGAAATTATATGTGTACAAATTTTAATATTACCCAGTATTAAAATTCAAAAATAAATACAAACAAATTTTTTAGCACTTGACAAACAGCCATATAGCTGTACTACAAAAATATATAAGAATCATTTAATGTATACAAACCAAATAGTGTACATAAATAAAAATTTTTTAAACTGTTTTGTATAATCCTAGCAAGATATGGATTAACATTATTGAAACCAAATGATTGTGTAGACAACTTAATTATTGGTAATCTTATAGAAACTGTTTGCATCAAACAAAAATATGATTATATATAAAAAAGTTTGGTTAGTTATGTAATTCTACTTTCATACATGAATATCCATTGAAAAAGGCTAATATGTTCAGCCGAAACGTTTGGAGTGCAATATAAAAAATAAACCATCCTATTGAATATTTACGTAGTTAATTAGACCTTAATACCCAAGAAAAATTTAATTTCTTATATTATCATAATAAAAGGTCAAGAATATCATCATTTATATATATATATATATATATATATATATATATATATATATATATTCTGTGATTTTTGAATGTTAAACGGCTTTATTAACCCATATGATATATTTGGGCAGTAATTCAGTATGTAGAAACAAGCATATGTGATTAGAAACGCTATGCAAATTAGTTTAGGGTAAAATTTAATAATTTTTCTGTAAATTTTCAGTAAATCAGAAGGTAGTTTTGCATAATTCGTTTTAATGTAAATGTTCGAGAAGTATAGCACGGGTAATATAGCATTGCAAAGGTCAGACTGTAAATAGAATATGTATTTAAATTGTGGTTCATAAGAGTAGAGATAATCTGTAAAAAGCTTTAACATTATCGATTTCATAATTAGTTTTAGGAGGGAGTTATAGCAAGGAAGAATAGTGTACCATAAACAGTAGATTATTTGTTAAATTATAGCATTTAAGTGTAGATAGTCAAAAGCTTTTAGCTTCATTCTAAATGACAGTTACATTTTTTGTTAAACATGTTGTGGAAAGATATAGTTTCCTAGTAAAACGAATGGGACCGTTGAAAGTTTTCTAACAATTTTGATGAGGAGCGTTAAAGATAATACACAAATAACAAAGCAATTCTCTGAAGGGCGGCAGGTTGTGCCTATTAAAAGGGATCTATTGTTTGTTGATTTCAACAAACAGTGCCACATGCCACAGTACATTGAATGTTAGGGATTATTTTGAACATATGTTTCATGGAAAAGTTATTCACAGATATGTGGGAGAAATTATCTCCCAAGCTAAAATAAATAACTATCAGGATGTAAATGGATTATTTTTTATTTTCTTCATAATTAAGAACTAACACTAAAGCAATCATTCATAATCCATCAACCAATATAGTCTAACCTTCTTATTTAAAACATAAAGTGTCTCCACTACTCCTAATATGGTAATCAAAGTAAGAAAATCAATAGAGTAGGAAATAAAACAAAAAAATGTCTACAACTCGGCCATTCTGACATTTTGACCGTCCTGGGTCAAAGCATAACATAAATGTAAACAGACCAATTTTTCCCTCACTTCAACATAAATCATAGCCTAAGACATAATCATAAATATATAAGGAACATCATAAGGCCATAAATCATAACTTCATAAATAACATCATAAGTGCTATAAATTCTTAACATAATATTACATAAGCAATAAGTGTCTTAACACGACATAATTATTTTTGATGTGAACGATCGTAACATAATACATAAAACCCAAAATTCATAAAAATTGCATAATTCATAGTTCGTAAGGTATCATAAAATCACAAGTCATACATAATATTATCATAAACACACAAAATTTTCATAAAGCGCATAAAACACAAATTATGAAGGAATCGTGTCAGTAGAATACGATTTCATTTGATCGGGACCAACAACAGTATTAAACGGCATTTGTGTCAGTTGAAACCCCTCAATGTCCTTAACGATCATTGCTCAAAATCTTATCAACGACATAAGGTTCCTTAAACTTTGGAATGAGTTTTTTATTCACTCCAGGAGTGGTGTCCACATTCCTAATTAACTCATACTGACCAATGTTGTATGCAGAAGAATCTTTAAGTCTTTTATTATAATAACTTTCATTATATGTTTGACTCTTTTTTATATTTTCATCGGCTAATTCCCTAATTTTTACAAGATCTCTCTCCTCTTGAGCGTATAATTCAAGAATAAATCTACTCCTATCATTAATCTTGCCTAATTGGTCAACACCAAACAATAATTTACTGGCAGTTTCCTTTGTGGACCTGCAAATGGTATTGTTCATTGCAAATTCAACATCACCTAGAACAAGATCCCACTTCAGAATCTGTGAGAGAAATTATCTCCCAAACTAAAAAAAAATAGGTAAGTATCAGGATGTAAATAGATTATTTTCTATTTTCTTCATAATTAAGAACTAACACTAAAGCAATCATTCATAATCCATCAACCAATATAACCTAACCTTCTTATCTAAAACGTAAAGTGTCTCCACTACTCCTAATGTGGAAATTAAAGTAAGAAAATCAATAGAGTAGGAACTAAAACATAAAAATGTCTACAGATATTCTGATCTTTTTTGACCTGCTAGATCTCTTTCTTATGGGGTTATTTGAAACAAGGAGTTTACAAGAAAGGGCCGTTTCAATATTGGAAACATGCCAGGAAATTTCTGAACAAATGCTACAGAATGTATTACGTGAATTTACTAATAGAACGACTAAATGTATTGAACGAGAGGGTGGATATGTCGAGGCATTAGTGGAATAAGTGAAAAATAAATTTAGTTTTGGTCAACTTTTCTTGATAGCAATTTCAGATATTGTCAAATATAGAGATATCTTACTCTTGAGTAAAATTAACATTTTTTGAGAAACCGCGAATACGACTGAAAAAATGTAATATCTGATGATTGCATTTTAGATTTTTGAACATGTAGAACTTTTTATGAAGAATAACGTTTTTCCTAAAATTAATAATAAAAAAGTTTTCTGTATGGTTCCAACTTAAGTAGACACACTGTATATATTGTTGCGTTTGTAATTATAGTTTAAATAAAATTACTGCATAAGATGTAGCTTGCAGATAAATTCCCCCCCGGTCGTGTATATAGTATAATTTATGGTTTTATCGCGATTAACTTTCAAGTGCTTTTGTGTTGTAGTGTGCCGCGCGCCAATTGTTGTACGAAGTTGTATAAGACAAGTGTTAGTAGCTATGGTGTTATCGATGTATTAAAGTTTTTAGAGTTCCCCAAATGGTCGACCGCTCCTCGTCCGGTCATCTGCGCCGCCACTGAAAGTTGCAATTTACTACTGGTAATTACTCGATGGTTCCGCATATTAAAATTGCTTATATTTTACATATCCACTACTCTCCACCATCTGTGGTTATCGAAGTCAACGCACGCAAAGCATTGTTCCTATGTGAGCCGAATGTGAATTACTTGCAAGCTACTTATATAATTAACTGCATCATTTGCATAAACTTGTCGCCTATAAAAGATGTATTGCTTCCCATTCAATTGTAGAATCGTTTCGTATATTAAGTTTGTTTATTCAATCTATCATTGCAAAGTATTGATATCAGTTTTAATAACGTGCAACTATTTGTTATCACTGTACATTTAACCTTTGCTTTATTTGAGTTATTTACCGACTTAGATAACGTCGCTTTCGTTCGGTAGTCTGAATTAGCGAGAACTACGATCTCGTTTTTAATATACTGGTAGGCTTGACTTGTTATAGCGTCTGTTTTGCAATAGCTTATAATAGTTATGGCGCAGAAACTGAAACGCATGCACTTTTTACGTAACTGTTCTCTAAACTCGCTTCAAGACATTTTTGACATTGCGGACAAAGGTGAAAAGGACCCCAGGTTATTAGATCGGTTTCGCGCTTAATATACATGATTGATGACTTACGAGAAAGTTTTTTGTACAACATAATGCCATAATCGGTGCAATCGCATCGGCAATTGACGCCGATGACCAATTTGAAAGGGAGAACGCGATTCGTATACGGTTCGGTACTAACTTTTTTTAATAAAAACGCTCTATTTAAAACTTTGTACGAGTAAGTAGTATTTGCCGTATAACATCCGCTGTTTGGGAAAAAGACTGTTAAATTTCGCAAGTTGAATTCTGACCATCCGTCAGGCTTACAAAAATTAGTGAACACCTTTGTTGACAACTTGCAGGCGCTTAAAAAAATTGAGCTACCTGTAGAGGAATGGAATTTCATTTTCGTAACATGATTCTAGACCGCCTTAATATACATACAGCTCACAATTTTGAATTGCATCACAACCCCACCTCTATCCCAACCTATTCAAAGGTAATTGCTTACTCAGAACAGACTTGTAAATTCTTGTCAAATTTGTCGATCAATCATAAAGCCGATTTAAACAAGGTTATTTATTCTAACAAAATGGCTAAGTCTCGCTTCGCTGTTTCCATGTTCATACCAGTTCTAATATTGTTAAGTGTCCGTTTTATGGTCAAGACCATACTCTTTATCATTATAATGATTTCGCTAAACTTTCACCACGAGATCGCTACACCTTTGTGAAAAAACATAAGATTTGTATCAACTGTCTTAGTAGTTCACACGTTGTGACGAAGTTGTAATCCACTATTTCCAGTCCTAATATAATGTAGGTCAGCATCCTTTATTGCACTTTCATCGCATTTTACCTACGCCCGCTACTGCTACTAGTAACAAGGCTTGCTTGAGTCCTGCATCCGCTGCTTCTATGGTTTTACCTGCTACTAGTTCCGCCCTTCAGGACCGCTGTAAGTCGTCCACTCGAAACATTCACTTCGTCTAGCAGTAGTGGCCCGTTAACTTCGAATGTTGTCTTATTTAATTCTCTCGTCAAACCTTCAGATGTGTCACCTATCACCATTCAAGTGTAAATCGCTGACTGCTCTGGTTCTTTTCAGAATTTTCGTTGTTTACTCGACACTGGGTAGGATGACTACCTTTATTTCGCAAAATAGTGTGAAACGTTTGGGTTTCTACGCTAGGCCGCATTCTCTAACCCTTAGTGGTTTAAGCTCTATGTGCTCCGCGCTATGCATGACACTATAACCGTTTCGCTAAAACCCATAGGCTTCCTCACCTATTATTAGTTTCGGAGCTATCGTACTTCCCAAAATTTGTGAAAATATACCTACTAATATTTATTCTGGAAATTTCACTCATTTAGCTAAATTCAAACTATAGCTGTTTCGCTAATCGCTCAATCCGGACCTATTTATCTATAACTTGGTGCCCTTAAGTGATCAAACTATTGTTCTTAACACTATTTTTGGATATGTTTTAATGGGAAGCATACCGGCCTCGCCCGCTTCTGAAGTCGCTAGCTTGTTTTATGTGACCGAGTCTAGATCCCCTTCTAGAAGATTTTGTTGCGAAAGCGGTTTCTGACGCTAATCCTTTCACACTTGAGGAATTCTTAGTTGAAAAATATTGCGTTGACACTTTGCCGAAATGAGCAAGGACGACATGTCGTCCCTCTGTCCTTCAAAGATCCAAAACCATCCTTTCCCGGTAGACGTAATCTCGTTCTGCAGCACTTTTTTTAGAAAATCGTCTAACTAAGCAACATTTGATTTATGAGCAATACGTTTCGTTCATGCGCGACCATTTAAATTTCAAACACATGCAACCTGTTCAAACTGGGTCCATTTCTGATTTTTCTTATTATATCCCGTATCATTGTGTTTGAAACCACAAAATGTAAGTACCAAACTAGGTGTAGTTTTTAACGCCTCCGCTAACACTCTAATCTCGATCGTCTTTAAATGATCATTTGTTTGCTGAGCCCAAGTTTCAACTAGATAATACCGCAATTTCGTTACAATTTCATCTTTATTCCTGTGTTATTTTTACAGATATTTGTCAGAAGTATTGACAAATCCTTGCTGATCCTGATCAGAGTGATTATCAATTAATTGTTTGGCGTTATTCTCCTGATGAGCCTATTCACAACTTCCATTTAGATACTGTTATCTTTGGGGTAAATTGCGCCCCTTTTCTTGTGATACGCACTCTCCTGCAGTTGACTGAAGCCGAAGGAAATTCATTTCCTTTGGCTTTCTTTACCTTGCGTAACAATATCTACATCGATGAGATCGCTTCAGGTGGAGACTTTATGGAGTCAACCTTGGCTTTAGAGAATCAACTAAGCACTCTTTAAAGCTTGGTGGTTTTGAGCTGCATAAGCGGTCTAGTAATTGTCCGGAATTACTAAAGGATCTACCCGCTTCGCAACAATTCGCACTACCTCGCTTCTTTGTACATCTCGACACTCAGCCTCTTAAAGTTCTGGTCATCAATGGAATCCTTCTTCAGATACCTTTTGTTTTCTAGTACAGCTACAATGTCCGCCTGTACCAAGCCCAACTTTCCAACTTAGCCCGTATTTTTTTCGACCCTATAGGAATTTTATTTACTCTAAATTTTTTTGGTAAAATATTTAATTCAGCGTTTGTACCGGCCAAGTAGCTGGTAGTTAAGAGCACCTCGGTACGCGAGAGGGTTCGATATGAGCAGGACTGTATGATAGGGAAAAAGAGTAAAATACAAGATCACACTCACCGTGTATTAATCTTCAGCTCACTGGATGGTTTCTTCAGTGCACATAAATAAGTTTATAACGTCAAGCACTAACACTCGCGTAAAGGCCAGGCCGAAAAGGCAAGGAAATGAGGAATAATAGAAAGAGGAATATATTAGAGTTTGACCGTTCACGTTAACCGTGCTGTCCGAGGGCGACCATTTTTACTTACTTCCCAGTGTTCGCGTGCGCACACTCGAGGTAATCACGAACGAGAGTTTTTACCTGACGCGGCAAATATGAAAGAGCGTTTGTGGTCTTTGAAATTAGACTGGGATATACCCCTTCCCCCGACTTTCTATGCTTGTGGGAGAGATATCTGCATGAATTACCATTTCTTCATGCTTTACCACGCTTGCTACTTCCGCCACAATTTTGTACGTGTGAAGTTTATTGCGGACGTTTCTGAACACGGCTATTGTGCTGTTTATTTTGATTTCTTACCTCTTCTTCAGTTGAGGTTCGCTTAGTTTGTGCTAAGTCCAAAGTTGCTCCGCTTCGTACCCTCTCTTTGCCTAGACTCGAACTCTTATCCGCCGCTTTCGCCTCGAAACTATTAACCTTTATCCTCAAACCTTTTGATCCCGATATTACATTTGAAAAATTTTTTTGTTGGTCTGACTCGTGGTCATTCCTTCTTTGATTCATTCCCCGCCGCAGCGATGGAGGATATTCATCGCCAATCAAGTTTCCTATATTCAGGAAAACACTTCTCGTGCTTCTTGGCATCATATACCTTCGACTGAGAAGCCAGCTGATGTCGAATCACGTGGTTTTCTAGCTTCCGATTTGTGACATTATTTTTTATGGTGGGCGGCATCACCTGCCTTTCATTGCTCCTTCGACACTAACAGTGCACTCATTCGGCCTTTTAATTCTTCGAAAATTCTCATCGAGGAACTATCTGTTGCTTTGACTGCTGTCGTATTCGCTTCTTGGACTGAACCGATTTTGGAAGGTCATTCATCTTCTCAATTTATCTTTCGCATTGTCGCATGGACTCTCCACTTTGTTCATAACATACAAAATTCGTTGACAAAATACGCTGAACCTTTGTCCAGGTTTAAGTTCCATACTGCTTTGAACCCCCCTGATTAAATATATCCAACAGACTAAACTTTCTATCGAGTTGGACGCGATCCAGTCCGGATCAGTACTAAGAAATACCCTTCGCTAATTGTATTCCCTTATTAGAGAGGGATTGTTACGGGTTGGTGGTCGCCTATCTCACGCGCTCTTATTCTCCGACAGCAAATGCCCCGCTTTTTACCTCGTAAAAGTTGCTTTTCGGATTTGTATATCAACTTTGTTCATCTGAGATGTTTCCACGCTGGTGTTCAAATGGATGATTTTATCGTTCGTCAACGTTTTTGGATGGTTTCAAGCAAACAGTCCATTCGTCAATTTTTGAGTCAGTATGTGACTTGTTGAAAGAGTAATCCTACCACATCAGAGCCTCCTATGGGTCACAGCCAACACGTACTTAAATAATTATCCCGTGGGTGTATATTTTAAAAATTAAAAAAGAGTTTTTCTCGATTTTTGTGATTAGTAAAGGAAAAATATGACATTCTTTATTAGACATGTTTTTGAAAAATCATTAAATAAATGAGTGCTCCGATTCTAAGATCGCGACAATTAAAAGACCCATAAAGTCGATAAGAATTAATTTATAGCTTTCCGCAGGAATGCGACGCGAACATTAACTCCGTGCATTAGACAAAGTTAAATGGCACGTTTCACGATATACATAATTCATAGTTTGACACTAATTAGACATTAAAGCGCGCCATTCTTGTTAAATCACATCACTCAGGTGAGTAATTCTTCCAATTAAATCTGGAAACGTATGAAAAAAAGTGACGTAGTTAAAATTGTTATATATAAGCCGAAACCTTATTAGAGCGATTCATTCAAGCTTTAATTCGCGATTCGTCACCAAGCAATACCTATATAAGATTTATTTTGATTTACAAGATAGACCGCGTATGTACGACATGAAGATTCATTAATTCACGATTCGTCACAAAACAATGTACGAGTTCATTTCAGTTTACGAGATCGACCATGTTAATTTGAGTGAAGTCATTCATCAAGTATGCGGCATGCATACAAACGTAACTCTTCATAAATATGAAACATAATTATTTTCAATACTACAAGAATTGAACAATATTCGATATAGATAATCCTAATACAAGAGCTACTTTGAAGTTAATTAATTAAAAATAAAAAAGAAGATACACTTTTGCTAACGGGTGTTCTAAATGGAAATTTGAAATACTATGAACAATCTTTTGGTTGAGATTTTATCGTCAATATAAAATGGAATCAGAAGCTTTTAGTACCGTCAATTACGAGCTGGATAAGCGATATTTCATTTCGTAAGTATAAATTTAGAATTCTTTGTCTGTTGATCGATAAAAATAATTTAATGTTTTGTAATTTAAGTTTAGAATAAGTTCTCATTTCATTATTTGTGAAGGGAATAATTTGAATCGAATTTTGAGGTCAAACTTCGCAGCGTCTTGACCTTTAATAAATTATCCGGTACAGTTATTTGCCAATTACTTTACGAACGTGGTAATAAAGGATCAGTGAATTACCCATCTATTAATTAAAAAGGATAGTGTAACAGTTAACAAGGATTAGGTAAAATTTTAATTAAATTCTGTATGAAAGAAAAATGTTTTGAATTTAGAACAAATTCTAACAAATATTTAAATGTTCTTATCAATTACTAACAAACAACCAAAATCTGTATTTGCGCTGGTAAAACAGCACTTATTAAAATCTCATTTCTATTATCATTAAATACTTCCTGTTTTAATTTCTAATCTTCATTTAGAATATGAGTTTACAAAAGTTCTATTTTTCAGCCCCAACGTGAGGCGCCACTGTTATAGTCTAAGGTATAACCGTTAAAGTCCCGCGCGCGCGTGTCAGAGCCACTACGACAGTTGGCAATACATACTAAAACGTACCTAATATTGCACAATAAAGCTATTACGTCATAATTGCGTCTCAAATTGTATCACATACCAAAAATGTTTATTGTGATACACGAGGCGCCTTAAAGGAAAAGATAAAATGTACTCACTTAAAATGTGGAACGCTTAGCGATTTTGCGATTATCCTTGCGCAGGAGCCATACTCATCTTCATTTTTGGCGTGGAATGGGCTTCGCCCTCGTTGAAGCCAGATTTCTTTGTCTTCCCTCTTCTTTCTGTAGCGGTACGATAAGGATCAACTAGGTAAGGAACGATAAAAGGTACGATAGAAGAATCTACATTCTAAGAGAAAAGACAAAAAGGACGACACCGATAAACCTCACTGTTCGACGTCTCGTTGACGAATCCCCGTGTCGGAAACCGTGCACTTACTTCCTTACTCCACGTATGCGCATTCTCTTGCGCCGACGCAACTGTCCGAAGTGACGGAAATGCACAAGTCTATTTTTTAAAATATTGGCGCGAATTCAGTCGCAAATTAAAAAGTGTGCAATGCCAATTTTTGGCATGTAACACAGTTCAGCAGCATTTTTGCTATTAAGGAAGTCTCAAAGATACGTTTGGCGCCATATCGATTTAGACTACGATAAATAAATCAGCTATAATCATCAAATTTCAAGTTTTCTAACAACAGATTTATTACTCATTTTTTTAGGGTTGACTTGATTATTTTAGTAACGAAACCGCTCTCTCGCCACTAGCTGGTATGGAATCTAACCCTTATTTTGTTTTATCTATCAGGTCTCTAGCCCTTCCAGCATAATTCAAAATTGAAAGTCACAATAATTAATTTGCCTGTAACAATATTAACCAAATTTTTAATGAATTCAGGTTTAAACAAGTTGAAAATGCAAGGCATTGTCGCAACGAACTTCCAAATGTAGACTTACTTTAAAACAAATTAAAGAAATTAAAATTATTATGTTGTAATAATTATAAGTATTCAGATAAAAACAAAAATTTATAAACAACAAAAGAGACATTTTAATATATTTTATTTTATTGAATAAATCTTTTAAAAGCTATATATTAGTTCTCATCAATAAGATAAGAATTTTTTTTTTATATGAATCTAATTATTTTCGGTAATCAAAATTTAAGTTTAAACAATGTCTATAATATTGAAATAATTGGCATGAAATGCCATAAATTGTTCAAATATGTGTCGCATATTGATTTTAAACTTATTTAAAATTTTAATTATCCCTGTGGATCTTCCCGGGGGCTCGGCGTCCCCGTGGCCCGATTTTAACTGACATCAAAACTTAAGCTCTGGACACCGAGCTGAATCGATTGATGTATCACACATTGATGTCCGACCATTAAAAAGGCCTCGGACACACAGACAGACAGACACACAGACAAATAGATTTCATAAACGAACGAAGTTCGTTGAAAAGATCTGCAAAGACCGATACATTAAGTAGACATTCAACTTATACATGAAAGGACACACGTTTTAAACTTATGCTTTATTCTAAAGTTACATACCTTCATGTTTTTCCCATCCAGGTGGTAAATCGTTCTCGTCGCTTCGTTCCTTATCTGGAGATTCATCTTCATGTGCTGATTTTTGAATCCTCCGTTTCACAGGAATTGCATATAGGTCATTATTAAGTTGTCCTACGATATGAGGAACTCCCATATTTTCATCCTTATTGTCTTTATTATTCTTCGCCGTTTTTTCACATATACTGCGAAATAAAATACATCACTGAATCGTTTTATAAATCGAGCTTGTTCAAACTTTTTTTTTAAAAACCCAACCAAGATGCATTCGTATTAAACAGTTTGCTTAGAATTGACACAAAATTACTAATAAAAAGAAGTACGTACTTGTTGCGCGGTCGTGAAGTGATTGTGCTGGTGTCCATGGTAACCATGGAATCATTTCCGTTGCTCTCACCCTCTCTACAACAAAAATATTGTTGTATAAAACGTTCTGAAAAATTAATACAAAGTCATAGATGTAATCGCGAGCATATTTCCATAACAAATACCTTATTAAAAATTGAAAATACACCATATATCTTCTAAATATATGCAATTAATAAATTTTGCGTAACTACCTGCAACGCGTGTTCATAATAGCTTCCGGTAAGATAGATATAACAAGATTACAATAAGAGTCAAGTTCGTTCTACCTATGATTCCGATAATCTGTATATCCCTGAAGCATAAAAACGTGAATATTTCTAACAATACATACTAGTTATCAATCAGTAAAATATAGAAACATGGTAACAGATATTCATTAGTTGAAATTCCAATTCAGTAAAATAGTAAAATAAATTAATCTAAAAACAAATTAATAAACATCACAACAACTTACATGCTTATTCATTTATCAGATTTTCAACAATGTGTTTTATAATTTTACTATGCACTGAAGCATGGTTGTAATATAACACATGGGAAAGGCAAAGATTAGTCTAATATAACAAGTGCCTTCCTTCAAAACAGTTTTCTGTATATCAAATTTTTGGGCGCACTAAATCAAGTTAGGGGATTCCATGGTGTAGTAGAATGTATGCATATAATTTTTGTCCAACAATCGTTTCGGTTCCCAAACAAAAAAAATATTTACACGAATATTTTTCCACATAATATGCTCAGTTTCGGTTAACAGTTAAAACTGTAGACCCCCATGTTTGATTGATATGCACGATGAAGATCCTTATTCGGCAAAATTCAAAATTTTTAGGTGTAATGATTTTTGCCTTCTAGTGCTGGCATTTAGTCACAGTAGCGCAAATAGATCAGCGTACAATATATATACATGTTTCATTCTTTGGCATCTTTTTTTAAAAAGTTATAATAATTCTCGGCAGTATTTATTACTATTTAGTTTACAGATTTTTCGAAATCGTTAATAAAACCTTACACGTCAAATTTTAGTAGATATACTAGGTGGCTATCAGCACAAAATACGTTTTTTGCCAGTTTTTCCCATAAGTAATTTTAACGTCCGTTCTGGTAATATTTAGGCTTCAATTCATATTTTTTTAAAGTATTTACACATACCGGGTTAGTATAAAGTCGCGGAACGGTCGAATAACTTTATTTTTCGAAGTGGATTTTTTTTTAAAATTTGGTATGGATATGTGGTTAAAATTAATGAATTTATTTATACCATTTTCAATTTTGTGTCACTACCTGTTTAACGGGAAATACCTAAAACTTTTTTTTTAATGAGACTCATATTTTTACATTTTCGGATGCAGAATAAAAAACAACCTCCAGAAATATTAACATATTTTTTCATTTTTATGAACACATTACAAAAATAATAAAAACTACCGATAACGTAAAATTAAGATGTCCTTGAGAACAGATGATTTTGCTGATAATTTTACTGATTATTTAAACGCATATTTCCTGCACGCTGCGTCGGGCGCAGAGAACCAATGAATGGCCGATCCGTTCTCCAGATTTATCATCACTCGATTTTTCCTTGTGGGGTCACATCTTAATTTTACGTTATCGGAAGTTTTTAGTATTCCTTGTAATGCGTTCTTAAAAATGAAAAAATAAGTTAATATTTCTGAAGGTAGTTTTTTATTCTGTATCCGAAAATGTAAAAAATATAATGAGTGTCTCATTTAAAAAAAAGTGATAGGCACTTTCGGTTAAACAGGAAGTGACACAAAATTGAAAATGGCATAAATAAATTCAATAATTTCAACCACATATCCATACCAAATTAAAAAAAAATACTTCAAATAAAAAGTTATTCGACCGTTCCCGGACTTTATAGTAACCCGGTATAATAGACATAGTGTTTAGTCCAGATCCGTATGAGAATAATGAACTTTTGGTTGTCAAGTACGTTTCAGATAGCAGGTCACGTTTGCAGCCGTACAGGCCTAAAATAATTTTCTGTTAGGACACGGCGTGCACCTGGTGGTCGTAGAATTACACTATATTTTGTTATGAAGTATCTTAGTACTCGTCTATAAATCACATGCATTCAACAAAATCTTACGGTGAACCACCGCGGCACCACACTACGATGTATTAACTAGCAACAATCGCAAATCGGGCGTAGAAAACCAACGAAAATACAGGGAAACAATTAGTTCCGCTGAAATAAGAGAATTATCCTGTTTAGTTACGATATACTGAATAGGTTTTTCAGTATAGAAATATGTAGAAGCAGCAATGGTACTCGACAGGCTTATAATAGGTGAAATCAGCAGTCATATTGTAATATAAATAAATTTTAAGATGCATTATTTAGCAACATCCTGTATTTAATTTAGAATAGCAGGTTTTAGCATAGAAAATTTTAGAATTTACGTCCTCGCATTTATAAATAGAACACGCTTCACGAATGTCAAGTTTAAAGTAGACAATCTTGCATGCTTTCAAACGAAATTCGTTGGGTTTAGCCAGCTTGTTAGTGAAAACGTAGATCGTTTAGAGTAGTATGGAATGCCTTTTTTGGGTCGTCGGTCTTATACGAACCGCCTAATCCTGGTACTCCCGCGCGATTTGTTAAAAGAGTAGCATGGACTTGGACCGAAAATTTGGGCGGAAGCGCCTTAAGGACAGACCTTTACTTGTGTGATGACCAACAAATAGGTACTTCTTCCTCAAGTTTTAAAAGTCAGTACAGATTAATTATTTATCAGATTTTAATATTTCTTTTGATATTTCAGTACAACAAACGAGGGTTAAACTAATCTACTCCCACATATTTGATCACTAGATTTCTTGCGTTAAAATTAACTTCGAGTAAATTAAGAATTTTTGCAACCAAAAACATAGCAATTAAAGCGAAATTATGCTCGGATTCAATGGAAAATAACTTTATGTGGTCGTAAGATATGGTTGAAAGGGAAAACATCTGGTTGGAGATTAGCGTTGCTACTACGGTCAACTATCCCGAAGCAGGTATTATCAGTCATTCACTTGTAAGTAGGCCAATTCCGTTAAATATTGAATGTATAGAAAAGGGTAAGAGATGAATGGCCTTTTATGTTATTGGAAGTGACGTGGATATACCTCGTTCTTTGAAGTTGAACATTTTTAGTAGAGAATAGAAAGATTTTAAATCACTTCTTGTTCACACAATAAACGTTAACATTATAGTAGGCATGCGCATTGAGTAAAAAGTCAGGGTTAATGCCGTTAATAAACGATATTGTAAATGCAACTATTTGTCTTCTGTTATTGTAACTATTAGGTATATATATATATATATATATATATATATATATATATATATATATATATATATTTTGAAACAATGACGATTTTCTGACCATGATTGGATTCTTTTCAGGGAAGTTTTAGGTCAAAACCCATTTGGTGCTCCTGCTTTATAGAAAGTTGTGCAAGAGCATGTACAATTAATTACTAATAAAAATTTTACGTTCGGACTGTAAAAGGTCATTTAGAGAGATTGATCAAAATGTGGCTAGATAAAATGAAAATATTAAAATACGAATAAGGATATTGCTTTCAATATTGATTCGAAGAATGTTAAATTTCTAACTATTGTTGTCATAGGTCTGGCATTGAAGAAAAGTTAACAGAAAAAGACGTATTATGCCAAAATATTTCTGATTTGATGAAAGGATTTACAAAATCAAAAAGATATAACAAATCAATAGCAGCGACAAAAAATGTGGAGAAGATGAGCGGTATAAATGGACCAATATTCCTGTTTATAATGACACCATCAGCCATGATCATACATGTAAGTAAAAGCAGCAGCTACCTGATTGGTTTGTATTGAATGGGGCAATTGATTTTAGACGAGACATCTTCACAACTTATTACTGCTTCAGCTAAGGTCGATGAAGAAATGTCGACCCTAGAAACTCATGAAACAGTTTGGCCTCCATATAAACATGTATGACAATTAGCGAGAATAATTGCTGTTTTATACTACATTTCTTCAATGTTTTTCAAAAGTAACTTTTGATGTTTTTTTTTAATCGACAAATGCAAATTCTATGATCACTTTCTGAAATCCCCATTCTACAGATTGTCGTACTGGTGTTATACTGTTATTAAATGCTTGCTGAACTGCATTAAGATTCCTGTTAGCATAGGGACATAACAACAGTTGCCCAACTCCATACGCTTGATCTCCAAAAATGACGTATCGTCCCCCAATCATCAAAAACTACATTATTTTCCAATTGTTGGTATAAATTGGATTCTCTCAAGATACTAGCATCGTGTCGTCTTCCGGTGGGAATGCACCTATCAAACTGACTATTATACCATCGGGGCACAACACTATGATTGATATTTTACGCAGTGCTATCTTTTGTGGCCCGAATAATACTTTTGTTGATTGATAATGGGTCGAGAAATGGCTCTTGTTGTTCCATCTATGAAGGTTCAGCAAATGTGAACAAGGGCCCGTTTTCTACGTGTTCTCTACAAGTTCTTAAAATTAATTAACTGGTAAAACTATCACGACTTACTTACCCTAGCATACAATTCTAATCGATTTCGATTTAGTCAATTTATACTAGTGAAATCTTCTAATACATGCCTAAAGGTAGTATAGATGTACATATTTATAAAATTAAGAATTTCTGATAGTGCGGCTACTGATTTACGAAAAATATATCCCGAGGGATTATTCGCGAAGGAAAATTGGGTACACCAGACTTCCTACACTCAAAACTTCCCGAACTTCCCCGACTTCCTCGGACTTTCTCGTATTTCCAGGACTTCCTCAGACTTCTCGGGACTTCCTGAGCTTCCCGAACTTCCTCGGACTTCTCGGACTTCCTCGGACTTCCGGGACTTCCTCGGAATTCCTGTTGATGTTATGCTCTTGTAAAGAATACTTTTATATAGCCACTTTATAATTGCAGATAATATTTACAATTTAGTGTCTGACGAATGCGATAGACTAATTGCATAGTACGCATTGTGTTGTAAAGAATGTGTGGGGATGTCTGATTATCGCCAAACGACTGCATACCAATTGTAATCAATTTTGGCACACAGTCGTCGTTTATGTTGTGTGGTCGAGTCGTGCATCTTGTATTTTTTTAATTTGAAATGTTCAGTAGGAAGGATATAGGGTAATATTTACAAAAACAAAAAGCGCGTTTTAAATTTTGAAGTGTAGTCAACTTGGAAAAAAAACGTTTCTGATAAACGTTGTATATAAAACTGGATAAATAAAAACATTGTCCTCATTTTTTAAAAGCTTTTATTTAACTTGCAGCGTTCGCATACGTATGTGGTTCTGGTTCGGAATTTGTAATCAATTTTTTGCCCGCTTTCTGGTATCCGATCGAGTTGAAATTTCGCATACAGCTTTGGCTCTGATGGCAATACAATACAATATAATTAATGTCATTCTAAATCCAAAATGGCGGACATCCCAACCCCAAATGGTGTATAACCCTTTTTTACAACCGCTTGACATGGGTATCAATTAAAAGCATTTGACAAGTGGAACTCGATAAGTTACGTAGCGCCATTCAAAATCCAATATGGCGGATGACTCAAAAATGGCGAATTACCTGTTTTTACAACCCTATTGATATGGATAGCAAATACAAGCGTTTGACGGGTGGAAACACTTGCTTTATAAAATCAGCACTTTTTCAATAGTTTCCGGATTTTTGGTACCCGTATTACTCGTTAAGTATTATATAGAAATAAAGATTTGTGATTATTTTAGGTGAACTTGATGATAGTCGTGGATAAAGTATAGTATTCTACTCGCACATGATGGCTATTATTCACTCGGTTTATTTACGACACTCGCCAATGCTCGTGTGGTAAACTTAAACCTCGAGAATAATAGCCATCATTATATGCTCGTTGAATAATATATTATTATTAAAATTTATAATGATACTCATTTAGATAATGTAATTCTCTTTTGCTACCTCATAAGAAAATGTTATGAAAAACTTATGTATTTATAAATTTTGGTCAACACAAATTCTTATTTTTTCACAGCCAAATTGGTAAAAAACGTAAAAGTATCATATATTGTTGAATTCTAAATTAAAAGTACTATCGAAATCTAAAATAAAAAATTCAGCCTTGTATTTAAAATTTTGAAGTTAATGGTGGCACTGAGGAGAAGAAACATGTAATCAAAATTCTAATAGTTGCATCTCGTAGCTTTCAAAATTTAAAACAAAAAGTTATTATTTTTTCAAAATATTAAAAATGTAGAAGCTAGAAGCAAAAAATGAAAATTGAAATTTTGTTGTTTTTTTGTTCCCATTTGAGAACATCGCAAAATATCATCAATTTTCTTTTGAATTCTTGTTGCTTTCGAAAATACGCAATTACCTTCCCATTTAACTAAATCTCTATCTCTAATGCTTTCCGAGATCCCAATGCATGATATGCGAAAACTCACCCTGTGTAATGAAAATGAATTTAATTATTGATATTGCAATAAGGCTAATTTGCTTCGCTTGTATAATATAGAGTTGATATTAGGTAGATCTACGTAGGGGTTAGAAACACAAAACGACGCTTTTATTCGTCACTCTGGTTCTTCGGAAGCGGCGTGAGCCTTATCATCTGCTAACAAAAGAAAATACAATTTTTGGTTTTGATCAGTTCTTGTTTCTGTGTGAATAAAGACTACAAACAGACTCCCAGGACTTCCCGGGACTTCCTCCGACTTCCCGAACTTTCTCGGACTTCCCGGGACTTCCTCGGACTTCCAGGGACTTCCCGACACTTTCTATCTAATGTACACCAAACTTCCTTCGCGAATCACCCTTCGATCCTAAATCCGTTAAATGATTGGAATATGCTAATCGTCTTAGCAATATTCACATTCCTTCAAGACTTAGAAGTTTAAATTATGTATAAAACTAGGAATGATGAAAAATGTAGAGCTATCCTTTTAATTAAATTATGGTCAATTTCGCCGAGATTTCATCTAATTACAATATCAATACCGTTATCCATTTTCAACGCAAGTAAATTTATTTGACTATTGCTTAACACTAAGAGTCACAATATCTAGAGAGTGTGGCTATGATTTTTTACACATTAATAATCTATACAAAATAGCGTAAAAATTTCATAAGGGTATAAAATCTCTCTAACAACTTCTTTTCTAACGTGATAGGTCAATTTTTATAGAGTAAAAGATAAAAGAACCGTTATTTTTCACCTTTTTGTAAACGGAAGATATACAATTTCTTGACTGATCGTGAACATCGAATTATAAATTTTTATTAACAAGAGATTAACTTTATAGTCGTTCGTTTTGTTTTTTTTTTACTTAAAACAGAAGACATTTCTTAGCGTATTAATATCGTAAATGTGAAGTCAATAATCTGAATGGAATAAATGAAATTTGTAATGTTAGATTTAAATAATATTGTCTGGGCGTCAACTCTTGATAATTTGTAAACAATGAAATTTATGATGAACTGAAGCCTTGTATTTAAATATCGCTGATTCTTAAATAGGTTTATTGGGGATGTTTGTCTGTACCAGATTTGTGTTACGAAGTTAATTAAAATATTTTCTATTACACGGTTACCATCTTTCGTAAGTATGTTAATTATTGAAACTTACTAATAGAGTTAATTTGTGATTTAGAAAAAAGTCCTCATTTCAGAATGATCTATGACGCTAAAGTTAATACCTTAAAATAGAAGTATTGGTGGACCACCTACATTCCAGTGAAGTGTTGTTTTGTACTTATTTGGCCTAGGTGGAGAACCACAAATAGCGATCTTGGTTTAATTAATTATATACTTTCTTTCAAGAATAGAGTATAAAGAGTTGGTACAACAGTCATTTTTTTAAATATCGAAATTCATTTAAGAGTCTCGTTTCTGCGTTTTCCCCAGGATTTTTGCTTTCATACTGTAATAGTGGTGCCCTCGGTTATCCTGTTTTGAGTGACAAAACAAAAGCGGTCCACAACCCCGTCTCATTCCAGAGCACTGAAGTAAGTTTCAAAGTTAGTCGTTTACCTAAATAGAAGTTTCTTTTTTCTCTTAGCCATTTACCGACGAATTTTACCTTGGGTTATCGTCATATTTAGGAAACTTACGTAGATAGATAAAGAAGTCACGAGAGGTCATGAAAACCTAAATTCTATAAATAGAACCCACCAAAATAGAAAGAATTCGGAAGGATTAAAATTTCCGAAGATTCGTTGTTCCACCCTGTATAAAAATATAAGCGTATTGTAAATACAAATTCATCCAAATTCGAAGCAAAACACACTTCCCGTGTATTTAAAAGTCCCCCCAATTTGAAATCAATAATACAGTCGTGTGTACAAATAAAATTATATTCAATCTTGTTAAGAATAACGTTTTAACCTTTATAAAAATGCGCTAGAACACGTTTTAGTTGCCGTATAGACCTATGTCTTGTTGCAATTTTAAGATGCACACCTTTTTGCATTTTGAAAAACCATACAGAAAGCAGAAGCTTTAATTAGTTGAATCCCGTGGGTGTATATTTTAAAAAATTGAATTAAGAGTTTTTCTCAAATTTTCAGGATTAAGAAAGTGAATACGCCAATTAATAAGAAACGTCATTAAAAGTTAAACATGACTAATTATCGAGAAAATTATGGAATAGTATGGAAATTATGACGTAGTTAGATGATTTAATATAAAAGCCGGAACTTAATTAGAACCATTCATTCAAGATTCATTAATTCGCGATTTGTCACCAAGTAATATGTAAGTTGAGTAAAGATTTGAACGCATAAGTTTAAGCGATTTATAATATTAAGATATGCAATAAGCACCGTAGAACTTTGCATAAATATAAAACTTATAAATTTGAATAGTTTCAAACACAGAAATTATCGAATGCGATTATTGGATGAGGCATTATTTGGAATTAAACAAATGACCTGATTTGTCTTATGATCTGCAAGAGCAGTGATACCGGTCACGGGATTTTCTATTTGCAAAATAAACAACCATTTATATTGATTTTCGTTCCCTATTCTCAAATTACTTTCCTCATGCCAGGCAAAATTGTTCATTAAACATTATTTGCTTTGTAAAAATACTATTGATGTTGAACGTTCTTTGATCCAAAAGCTATTCTGAAGTTAAATAATTAAAAATATAAGAAGATTCACTTTTGGTAACCGATATTCTAAAAGGAGATTTGAAATAATATGGACAAACTGGAATTTAACGTCAATGTAAAATGGAAATGGCAAGGATTTTAATATCATTAATTTGGAGATAAAATTTTGATAAGCGCTATTTTTCGCAAGTATAAAACTTTAGTTCTCTGCTTGTTAATTATAAAAATAATTGAATATTTTGTAATTTAAATTTAGAATAGGTTCTAATTTTATTATTTATAATGGGGATAATTTGAATCAAATTTTGAGGTCGAAGTTTGAGTATTTTGACTTTTACTAAATAGGATTTTTGGCCAAACACCCTTACAAGCGTGGGATAAAAGATGGTTAGATTATCCGCCGATTTGCATATCTGTGAGTAAATATTAGGTAAGAATTTTGATTATTTTCTGAGTAAACTGAAACTATAAATTGTTTTCTAAACTGCTTAGTTGAAAGAAAAATGTTTTTGAATGTATAGATGTTTATTTGAGTTGCCGTATTTTATTTCCTTCTGTAACTTCTACAGTAAAAACTTTCATTGAGCTAGGCAGGCAAGGAAAAGTTAGGAAAGAAGGTACGTTAATAGTTTAATTTACAATTGCTGTACTGTGTTACAGCACTCTTTTAGCGCCTACTCCAAAAGAAGAGGGTAACACAGTTCTTTCAATATATATATATATATATATATATATATATATATATATTGATGTGATATGGGGTCACCAGAGGTCATTGAAACCCTAATTCTAAAAATAAATCCCACTAAAATATAATAGAGTCCGGAAAAAATGGAATTTTCCGTAAATTCATTGTTACGCCCTATGTAATACAAGCGTACCTTTATTCATTGATATAGAATGCAAAAACACAAAATGCGTGTGTATAAATAATCGCCCTGTATGATATAAGCATATTGTAAATAAATAGCAAGTAACGTAAATTGGATATGTAAATTATAAAATACCGTAAAATGCATTTCGATACCAATGCAAATCTATACAATTTTGATAAAATTTGCCGTAAATAGCTTTACGCATTTAGCATAAATATAAATAATTTCGTGTATTTACTATAAAACGCAAACCCTTTTGCATTAAAAAGCAATCAAAGTTTAAATGAATTAACCCATAAATTGTAGCAATTGATTCTAAATAAAGAACTTTCTAGAATATTAGTCATCGGTATTTAAAACTACGTATAAACTCATTAAATAAACATTTTTATTCCAAGAAGCAGCTTGAACATCGAAAAAAACCTGCAAAATCTCTGGAATAATCGATTACCTTTGGCATTAGTATGCGACGCCGCAATAATAGTATATGAGAAACAAAGACAGAGAACGCGTCTCGGATACTTAGAACAAATAAGAAGGTAATAAAATATCAAAATTTTATACGCTAATTGGGTATTTTGGGAACCCTTACATCATAATGTTCGAGATTATTGTGGTAGCATTCTGGAAAATAGACAATTTGTATATGAAAAAGCGCTTATCGTTTCGAGAATTCATTCTTTAAATTTGATCCGATTCAGTCGACGCTTAAAGTAGATCAAAAAATGTTATTTTAAAATGCTATCCGTTGTCTTATAGAAGTATGCAGTAAAACCTTGTTGCGAGGTTGCAAAAATTACATACAAAATTGAATTATTAATTATGAAGAAAAGGCAAAAATTCTTCAATATAAAGCTATTTTTAAAGATGTATTAAATAATTGAAAAGAAGATTTAACCTAAAAAAGTACTGTGATAATTGCTGTTGAAAATCAGGAATTTTAATTTGGAAAAACTGTAAGTCGATTTGAAAATCAATTTAAAATAAGAAGATTTTTAATTACGAGAAACGTTTTGTGGATTCTGCAAGTATCACTGTTAGATTTATTTTTAACTAATGTTAGAGTATTTGGATCTAGTTTAAGATAATCCTAATAATTTTTTCTTGTGTGAGGTATTTTTTTACCCGGAGTTTGTGTTCAGAGTTCGATATACTCTGACCTTTAATAGATTATATGTCAAGGATTTTTCTGGCCAAGACAAATCTAACCAGCGTGGAAATAATTTATAACCAGGTGAAAGATCCTCAAAAGAACAAGTTTCATTCTGTAAATGTAAAATAAGGCAAGCAACAATATTTTTGTTTGTAGCAAAGACTTCTGAGAAATTATTTTATGTTTGAAAGAAACGATGTTGTAAATGCTTTTGTATAAAGGAAGATATTTCATATTGTATAAATGCTTTGTGATAGTGTTGTGTTTTATTTCATTTTGAAAACTCCGTAAATTCCGTTGAGCTAGCCAGGCAAAGTGAAAAATGAAGGTAAGTGAACAATTTCAAGTTTATAAACCAGAAGTATCTCTTCACAGCACTCTTTCAGCGATGCACCCAACGCGAAACCATTTGCATATCACTCTTTTAGTGACTCCCAACACGGGGCATTGTCACAGCAATATATGCATACATATATATATATATATATATATATATATATATATATATATGCTATGATAAGACGGTAGTTTAAGGGTAGATTAAGTCGAAGAGGTTGTAGAATAAATGTAAATCATTTTAACGCTAAGAAAAACAAATAATTTCACCAATTATAAAAGTAAATCGACTATTTTACAAAAGGTTAATAGCGAGCACGCTGTATATAAATTATATTTAATTTAATGCATAAGAAAGAAGCTCATTTTGCAATAATCCGATACCATTTAGCTAAAAAAATAATGCGTACGTCGTATAATATGTTTTAAGTTAAATTTATAAGTCCAAAATTGAATAGAAACGAGTTAAGCTAAGGTTTTAAACGCAACAAATTGCATCAATATAAACACATTATCGGGAAAGATAAATAACCTGGTATCCTAGCTATTTAAGAATATCCTCCAAAATGCCAACACATGAATAAGTAAACGCATTCTAATACGTCATTATTAGAAAATGAATACGTGACCGGGAATATTACATTTGCGGAGAAATTCAACATATTTTTAATAACAAATAAATAACAGAAAGTTCGCTATACAATAAGCTTTGGACTATAAGCGACACAAATATAAAATACTTGACAGAATGAAAGAAATATTTGAAAATTCTAAGAAGATACTATGATATATTGAATGTCTACGTGCAAAATTGAATGGAGGAACAACAATTAAAACCAGGGAATTTGAGAATTACCATGGTTCTACAAGATAGGCGGAAATTACAAAAGTTTATCAATAAAAACGCGATGCGCACCAATTAAAACATGCATAGGTGGAGCTTATAAATACGATAGCAAACTCGAAAATGAACAGTCTATCCTTAACAAGGCACGAACCACGTCGATATAAAGTAAAAATTTACGTACCAGTGACAAGTAGTGAAAAGTCAATAAGTTATTAAAAGTGTATTAAGTATTTTTCATGGCCTACTATATTTGAGTAATAATATGTCACTTTGGTTTTTTAAATAGAACACCCTGTATATTTTTTTGAAAAAATACTCTACTTGAAATTGTCTTTACGGTAATATACCACAACCAATGATTTCTTGTCAGAATGCGGTAAATAACTCAAATAATAGAATTCCAATAGAAAACTGTGATTGTTGTTTATTTACCGTATAAATTAATAAATTGGAAACTTTTTTATACGTACATCTGAAAATAATAGCTAACGAGGAAACTCATTATCTTAATAAATATCAAATTGTTCACCATTACATTCTAAACATTTATTAACTTGAATAATTAATTTTTTTTAGCATCTTGCAACATGACTGGGGTAATTAGCGAGCAAGCTGCTCTTATTTTTGCAATTAACTCTTCAGGATTTTGAAAAGGGGTAGAGTTAGAATACACTCGGTCTTTTAAAAACCTCCAAACAAAGAAGTCGAGAACTGACAAATCAGGTGATCGGGAGGCCACAAAATCGGTCCTCTATTACAGATCCAGTTCTGATCAAACTCATTATTTAAATAAGTTGTAACATTGATTCCATTATGTGGTGGAAACCATAAGTTTCGCCTGATAGCTAGGGAAATATCATCTAAGAAATCTTGAAATGAAGTTTGCAAAAACATCAAATATCTATTTTGGGTTAAACTACCATTAAAAAATACGGGCCCAGTATGTGTTCACCTACTACACCTATCCACACATTCACTGAAAATCGTACTTGTGAAAGGGTTTCAACAAATTGCTAACAATTTCTATCATTCCAATAATGTGTATTTTTTCTTTTCAAAATACCATTTTTATGAAAGTTGTAACGGGCATTTTTGTAGTTTAACATTTTACACTATACCCAATTAACAAATACCTTTCTGTAACTACTATCTCTATATTTAATATTTATTAACTCCTTAGGCGAATGCATCGTGTAATTAATTATAGATTGCATCGTTCTTGTCTTGCCGTAAATATAAATTTTGTTCCTTATGTGAATATACAAGTCTAGATAAGAGACGATAAGAAGTTGTAATAGAACGAGTTGAATAAACAGATGAGCAGTTGTAGTTTGTTCTTGGTTCCGATATATTAAGTACGTTAAAAATACTGCTTCTTTGCTTTGACAATAGTGAGAATTAATGCGGTATGAATTCTCGTATTGTTCCTGAACAAGCGCGGCACGATTTTAGTTGTTTTCTTGTGAAATAAAAGTTGTATTTTAACTGTATAAAGTGTAGTTCTGATTACTTTTGAAGGAAGTATGCTTTTAGATGTAACGTGTTTGATTGACGGACGTGTTTTAGCGATGCGCGTTACTCTACTAATTGTTTTTTGTTGCTTTTCTGTTGTAAATAAAAGTGATAGAACTTGTCGTGCGTTTTACGGAACATTGACTTAGTGATACGCGTTGCTTTACTAATTGTGTTTTTTTTTGTTGATTTGTCTTTTTATATTGGAACTGTGTGTGCGATCTAGTTTTCGTGGTCCTTTTGTTATCAGAGTAGTGCATACTTTGGATTATCCAAATACAGTTTTAAGCTTGAGTGCTTCAAAAACAAATGATGATACAGTTGTAGCAGGTTTAGTAGAAAAAAGGTTGCTTCTTATAAACAGGTATCTCATTCAATTGTAAAGACAGTTGATACTGTAGTTTCTGAATTTTCTAACCCCAACGAATCTAAAATAGATCGTTGTTTGCGCAAATTTTCGTTATTCAAAAGCATTAGATTTTTCTTTGTTACCATAGGTAGCAAATAAAACACCTCGCGTTACTGTTAGTTTAATGCATTACATCGTGCCTTGAAAGCGTGATCCTAAATTTTTATTACCATTTTTTTTACGATTTGTGTTACAAAAGATTTCGAAATTATTGTCTCAGGAAATAGAGTTAACAAGAATTTATCAATGCTACATAGTTCCATCAGCATGATAATGTCTGCTGCTAACGCCAGTGAAATACATAGGTGTGATTAGTGTAAAGTGTAAGAAATTCCATCAACACCCTCACAGTCAAGGGTGAAGTGCTTCGTTAGTGCAGGACATCGTGAATCCCACACTTCAACTGCAAGGAAGCGTTACTGAAAGACTTTTTGTAAGTTGAACTATTTCCTACTTGTTATTATATTAAATATCTATCCGTTGTTTTGCCATATCTTCGTCCTTCTGATACCTTTTACAATAGACTTGCCTACTATTAAGAAGAAAAAAAGAAAGAAAAAAAAGAAAGAAAAAAATCAATACTACTGAATTACTCATATCAATTGTGTCTTACCTATTTATCTTTTGTTAACATTTTGTCTGATTTATGTTTAATTGGTGTGTGAGGAAACGTTTCTGCTACTCCCCAATATTACCTCACTTTGTGATAAAAATTTTTGTAATGCTCTTATCGTGATTATATTATATAGTTTATCTAAACAGTTTTATTTACATTCTACAAAGTACTGAATAACTTAGACTAATCATTGCTGCTATGCTATTTTCCTTTTTTTTTCAGGTTTGCTTGACTATTTTTCTTGCAGGTATTATCACTAACTCCTTACAGCCGCGTACATGGTATGTTGGTCTGCTTTCTACAACCCCCCTAATCTCCGATTGAGCCCGGTCATTTCTTTGATTTTCTTTGTGTTACGCACGGCTACGAGCCAACGTAGCATAACTTTGGCGCCCGAACAGGGACTGCCACGAAATACGTAACAAAGTTAAATTCATCAGTCCAAATTATACGGTCTAAAAATTCTCTTCCTATACATTCAATATCCATATACAAAAACCAACTCGGCTGTTGGGATCATTGGGATGTAATTTTGAACCAAACGCATATTAAATGCTTTCATTGAACGACGCCTCAAAACATTAAAAATATGTCTTCTTGAAACATTTAATTCAGCTGCAGCTTATCTCGTAGAAACTTTAGGATAAGCTCTAAAGTAGGCCAAAATAACTAATTCACGATCTTCGTTATGCCGTACTTGATTTCTGGTGGTAGTTGAAAAGCTACCATTAGACCTTAAAGAATTTTCTAAATTCTTAAATGTATTCATATTTGGCTGTCCACGTCAGGATATAAGTTTTGATATAAAACTGCAGCTTGACATTTATTGTTATTTGACCTATAAAAACAGCATATCATATCAACTTTTTCATTGTTTGAATAATTCATTTTCATTATTTTGCGCGAAACAACTATTAAGAACACAATAATACTTTTACTTATTAATGTGACAGATAATTGTGAATAAACAACTGAAATCTGCAATGGCAATATTAACAGAACCAATCAGACTGTTATTGACATTCTATTATTTAGGTTATTTAGCGCACTTTGAACAGAAATCATTGATTGTGGCATATTGCCGTAAAGACAATTTCAAGTAGAATACTTTTTCAAAAAAATATACATTATTACATGTGATTTTCCAATGCTCCACCCGAAGGTACTACATTGGCCAGGAAGCGAGTTTTTTTTACCTGGAAAATTTTGAATTTTGCCGGATCCTTGCTGTTCCAAGCAAGGTAGGGATCTTTAACGTGCGTGACAACACTCACACACGGGACCTCCATTTTACCTCTCATCCGAACGAGGGTGTATTTTTGCGAAAAATGCTCGCCTAACATTTTTCAAGCGGACCGTGTCGGGATTCGAACCCGGGACCTTGGGCGTAGTAGTCACACACATACCACTACGCCACGGAGCCGCCTAAAAAAAAAAAAAAAAATATACAGTGTGTTCTATTTAAAAAACCAAAGTCTCATATTATTGCTCAAATATAGTAGGCCATGAAAAATACTTAATGCTTTATATTTCTAGAGCAAACACATTCAAAAAACTTTTTTCCATGAAATTTTTCTATATCTTGCATAGTTCAGAAGATATACGCTGGCTAATGAAAACCTGACCACCCTGTATATATAAACCTACAAAGAAAAAGTATTATATATATATATATATATATATATATATATATATATATATATGAATATTTAAAATAATTCCAATTGTAAATTTTTATGTTTGATTTTTAAGATGAGAAAACCTAAATTAATGCCAATTTTATTCATGTTCGACATTTGAAGTTGAAGTTAAAGTTAATCCTTTTCCCTTTCTGTTTGCATTAATTTAAGTATACAATTATTGTTTATAAAATTATTTGCTTTTCCTAATTGCCGTATTTACATAATTAAAATTTATATTTTTCAAAGTTTTGTAACTTTTTCAACGATTATCTAACAATTTGACAAGATTTCATAATTTTGGTGGTTGTTTTAGTAATTTCCTAGAGAATTAAGCAATTATTTTCAAATTTTTGCAGATTTCTAGCAATTCTAGGTAGTCAACCCCGACCACGTATTAATAACTAATAATAGAAATGGACGTGTTATCGATTTAGTACTTCACGTTTTACTGACAACTGCTTCTATGGTAATTATTACAATTAATATTTAAAGTTAGTAATTATTTTATTTATATCACCTAAAATAACTAAAATATACAATATTGATGATATAACCGTACCATAGGTGCTTGACCATTTCAAGAAATTAGTCGTGCTGTTAGACACTTAAGCAAATTGTTGTTTTAGAACACCACGACACTGTTGTATTTTTAGGCAACTTTTTAAGTGTTTGGGAAAGTATTTCGATAAATACATGGTTTTACATTCTGATTTTATATTTAGATTTTGCATTGGAATTTAGATTTTCTTGTTCAGCCTCTAATTTTCCTTTGACATCTATTGGTATTCAAAATCTAAGTAGACTTTAATCCGCTTTATGAATAGATACTCGTTTTTCAGCCTAGTAATAGAATGTTGTAATTTTATAGGTTCTATACGAAACACTAAAAGCTACAGAAGTGAAAATTAGTACTTCTCTGTTAATTTAATATTCAATGTTCAATTCGTTGTACATACCTGTATGAAACTGCATCTAACATTAATGGCGACACCATTAAATTTGGTTGACCTTGGTGTTAGTCATTCAAATATCATGGATTTTTTTCATTCTGTAAACAGGCACTTAGATACATGAAAGAGACAGTTCAAGAGGCAAGTTCACGCCGTAGAAACACCAACGGTAAATAAATGTAGCGAGAAGATGCAATAGGGGAGATTGGATCAATATGACCCACCATATGGCTTGAAAAACACGAAAATCCGAAATATAATGGTCGAAATGGTGCTTTTACATACAGCACGACTTCCAGATATATTAAAAATAACGCGAACTCATTAGCGATGATATAAAGCAGACTTTTAGAAGTTTAAGTACGTCAAAAATAAATAGTACTTATCGGAGACTAGAACGAATATTAAAGAAACGCACGGTTTATACAAAGGATAAAGATACTACTGAATCGTGTAATGCGAGTGAAATGGCGCCGGAAAGGAGGTAGCGACGATGCGGCGTCTCTAGCGTCGTCTACGAATGATGAAACCATAATATTAGAATTCGAAAGCTTTCGGAGAAGTTCGTTAACCCAACGCACATTTTCGTGACTAATGTTCTAACGTTCATGAATTATTCTGTTCGGCTGTATCTATTATGGGCACATCAAAAAGGGTTATAACCCTTAAAATTTTTATGCAATTTTCCAATAGAGAGCACGCCAGCATTTTGGGAAGCTCAATTTATCTAAACGCAAGTGCGAGACTAAAAGCATCAAAAACTTGCACAGAGCGGTGTAGTGTGTGACACTAGGATGCTCTAGAATACTTCAAGTTATCATAAAGTAAGGAATGTACCTGGATATATTATATTTTGTTAACTAATTTAAGTTTAGAACAAGAAATGAAAGAAATCAAATGACTCAATAACGAGGTTTGTGCTTGGTTACCGCAATGTTCTATACTACCCTCATTTTGATATTATAAAATTACAAACCACTCTTCCAAAATGTATATAGCATTATTTATCACTTCTAATTGAATTGCATCAATTTGCTACCAAATGTTGGTTTTCAAATCGTCCAGTATTATTGGTTCAATTGCAAACACCAAATCTTCTTAATAATCCTACAATCAGTAATCTGCCGAGTTAATATTATGTGATTTTCGCAGACATGAATTTTCAAAATGTCTGCCTATAACATGATCTTGAGAAACAGTGGTTAACATTCCTTTAATTGCAATTAAATGTGCGAAGTTGCTTTGTCCTGCATAAAAATTATGTTCTTAATTCCTTCGTGCTCGTTTTGCCATTGAGGATTCACATAATGCCTTAGTATTGGCAGGTGTTGTTCGTCAAATATGATCTTTCCGTTCTGTATTACTTCGAAACATAACCCAATGATGAAATTACCAATGAAACCTCACCAAATCTCACACCTGTCTGGGGATTTTAGCTTACCATATTCAACAAGTTCGAGTATTAGCTCCACCATTAAGAGCGAAATGGGTCTCATCTCTTATAAAATGCAGAATTCCATTCAGTGTCTTACAAGATTGTCGTACTGGTTATGGGTTAATTGATTGATTGAAGTAACCCGTGAGTTCTTTAATATTCTCTGATGGAACCAGTGAACTTTAAGGAAGGATTTCCTTAAAATGATAGAACGCAAATGTCTTCCGACTATGCTAGGAGTCTATTCCTCGGGTAGAGCTTATGAGGATTGGTCGTGGTTCTTTTTACAAAACATTATTTACTTACTGTGGCTTAATTCTTACCAAAATAAGGGTTTAGGGAGGGTGCCACCAAGTCATTAAATTTTAAACACAGAGTTTCCCTCAGGGGGACTTGGGAGTCCTTAGAGAGGAATATCGTATTAACTGCTTACGCAGGAGCTGTAAAAAAATTGAATTAAACTGACAAAGTGAGGACACAAGAGGTATACTCTTGCTACCTTATAATAAAAAATGCTATAAAGATTAATTATGCACACACTTTTATAGACACAAATATTAGGCATCAAATTCTGAAAGAGCTATCAGAGCTTCTTCGTCAATAAGAAGTTACAAATATCATTATCTCGAAGGTATTTATGCCTTTTGTTCCTTGATCTAATTACTCTATTTTTGAACTCACTTGTTCAGAATAAAACAATTAATTAAATGAATTAAATGTTGATTCTTTAATTAGATGTTGCCTCATGATAAAAAGTTGTATGTACAAAATTTACATATCAAAAATTGTACTATAATTTCTTCTACACAGATGTAGAATGATAAATTCAAATAAAATATCAAATACGTTAAGCATTTCTTTTTGCTACAAGATTAACTCAAATCAATACCCAAAATATCAGATCTGTTATTAGGCTTACAAGTTATATGAAAATATCAGAAATCTAATAATTCAATGTTCAAAAGCTTTAACTATAATTACATATAAATGAAACCTTAATCAGAACTCGATGAAGTTGCTTAATTTCGTTAATAATAATAACGGTTAATACGCTGGATTTAATATTGACAATAAAAAACATCAAAAGTCCTTTATAGTTTGTTAAGCAAAACTATATTTATAGGTCATCACAAAGTTATTTTTCATGGTGTTGCCTTGTATCAATGTTGGCCATATGCGGACGTCATGTAAAAATAATAAAGAGCACTTACCTCGTTTCAACAGGTTTTTGTTTGTGTGACAGCGTTACATTGTATTAGACCAGATGTATATACATGCGGTTCCTGGACAAACAAATGACGTCGCCTTCACATGTTGTACTGAAACCAATCAACTGCGTTTTTCTTGAACCTAATTATACGCGCTTACGGCCTATTTCCTCTACGCAATAACGGAACAAACCAAAATCCATTCAAACAGCTATCAAAAAATGCAAAGCTTCCATGTATTACTGCATTTAGTTGTTTATCCAAACAATTATCTTGAGTGTAATTATCCACATTGTTACTTGTAAATTCATCATAGCACTTATAAGAATATCGTAAATATTAATTATGGAACGTTTAGATTGAAAACCATTCTGGTTATATCTCAAATATTACAGTTTCATTGCAGAACATTTTATTAAATCCAAGTATTACGGTAAAGTTGAAGGACGTTCATATTAGACCAAAATTTATTATCGCCACATTGAAGTACTTTCTTGTTAAATTTAGAATATTACAAATTGATAAATGCTCACATTAAATGGTAAACTCGATAAGCGTAAACGAAACGAAAAGATCCATATGATCGTACAAGACAAAAATTAAACGGGATAATTTTTATAAGACAAAATAAAACAGGATAAGACTAGATAAGAGAAGAGCGGATTATTAAAAACACCACTACAAGTGCTCATTCATTTTGAGCTAAACACATAGGCGTAAAGCCACACGTAAATTACTGGCTAGAGCTCTCAGGTTTTCCATGATGCCTTCGTGTCAAGTGCTCCAGCCAGAATGACTGTTGACACGTTGCGCACAAAATATCAAAGGCGTTTGGCATTGAAATGTTTATTCAAATAGTTAACGCCTGTTGTTAGCAACCAAACTAGCATCTCTGTATTGTGGTTAGACTACATGATCCCAATACGGATATTTATTTAAATGACGACATTTACGTGTTTAATGGAACAGATAAAAAAAATGTATTTAACTAATAAATTATTGGTGCTTTGCAGTCGTCAAAAAAAATTGTTACAAGTGTACCTGGAATATTTGAGTCACGCTGTTCTTAGCTATGGTGATTTTCATTAAGAACTTGTGAAATTTATACATCACTCATTGTTGATCTTGTAGATCTCGAAAAATCAGTTCCCGAGACTGGTTTTCAAATCTGCTAATCAAATTACGATACACGTTTATTTAACAGCGTTTTTCTTTCAAATATATTTTAGTAGTAAATCTTTGTAATCCAGCAAAGTGAATATCCCCATTCCTGAACGGAAATGAGCCAGTTGCGCGAGCATTGTTATCTATACATTCCGAATTATATTAAGAAGCGCCATGTAGTGGGGAGTGCACGTGATGTTAAGATTAACCAAATGATGGTGGTACATCGTCGTCACTGTGAGTCGCACTGTTACAGTACAATGCAGCAATGTGTTAACACGACACTCTGCTACACATTTGGGGAAACAGGGAAAGAGATACACAAAATGTTAGTGCAAGTATACAGATCAGTAACCACGAGTAAAAAATTATATACTAGTTGTTCAAATGCTTTCGCGACAGTACCGACTAATGACGAGCCACGTGCAGGTCGGCTACCGACAGTTAGAAACCCATATATGATTGAGAGAGTACACGTGCTAGCAGAAGAGCTGCTCTTAAGCAATAGTAAGAACAAGGTGTACAGAATAGTCCATGACGATTTGGGTGATGGCAAGGTCAGTTTCCGATTTATAACGTAAAAGGGCAAAAGGTGGAGGAGATTTCATTACCCGTCACAATAAAGTAATGCCCGACGACGAGACACGTTCAGGTCAGCTGTCGACAATGATTAAGGGTTACGCGAGCTAGCACAAGTTCTCCAACGAATAATGGTAAAGGAATTGGGCAGTAGCAAGAACACTATAAACACAATAGTCCATGACGATTTGGGCAAGCGTAAAATCAGTCTCCGATTTACATCACACGTAATAAGGATGAAAGCTGGTGGAGATTTCATTACCGTATGTGATCAAGATGCATAGTTTCTGCAAACAATCATAACAGGCGTTGAGATGTTTTGATACGGTTATGAACCGGAATCCAAAATATAATCAATGGAATAGTTTTTGAAAAATTCTCCGCCTCTTAAAAAGAGTCACTGTCAAAAGTGGAAAGATAAGACAATGTTAATCGTCTTCTTCGACAAAAACGGCATCATCTGTCATAAATGGTAAAAGTGTAAACATCTCATTCCACAATGAAGCTTTGAAGTCATTCGTCTTCGGTTTCAGTTGCACTGACTGGATAGTGAAAATTCTTGAGCTACAATATTGTGTAATTCGAGTGCGACAATTCTTAGTTCAGTATGAGAAACTGTTCTCAGTCTTTACCGTACTTCCCGGATCTTGCGCCTGCGGACTACTGTCTGTTTCTCCATATCAAGACGGTAGTGAAAGGTGTGCGTTTAAGGACACGTTGGCCATCTAAGAACGTGTGATGGTGATCTTGATATCGTTTTCGAAAGATAACTTTGTTGCCAGTTTTCAGAAACTTTATAAACGTTGACAAAAGTATATTCTATTGCAAGACGACTATTTTGAAGACCAATAACGATAATTTGTTTATATCAATATCTTTATTTATTCTTTGATACGTCACCAAATTTTTTAGATTCACCTCTTATATGCTAATATGGGGAAAAACGATGAGCTGGCTTAGTAATTGAAACTGGTAAAATTAAATGTGGTAATAGAAAATATAATGTTGGTAGGATTTTAAGGTCATGGTTATAGAATATTACTGAATTTTAAAGTTAGTTGTTAAAAGTGATTGATTGTATTTCAATAAGCCATAAAATCCCTCAGTTCGGGTTAAGTAACGAGGATTACGTAAATTTATTATTAATACATGGCGAAAATACTGAAAAAGTCAACATAATATTTTATAATATAAGTATATAATATAATTTAAATAATAAATCCTATAAATTTTATAAATTTCAGTAATAAATGACAAACATAGGATTCGTTTATTACAGGGAAACTTCTAATTTAGTATCAATGAGTTGATTTACCTTGCAAAGAAAAAAACAATTCTAAAAATTCAGTTGATATTGCCATCTTAATTAAATACTCTTGTACCACCGATTTCGAATTCCTAAAAAAGTTATATTGTTTCTCCAAATGTTAATAACTCCATCTTTTTACAATTAGATTTTTGATTCTAGTTTAAATAGTGACTCGCATTTTCTCTAAACAATTACAGTTTTTGTAAACAAAATTTTGTGATTTGATCGGTGTCTTTTTAATTACTTTTGATTAGATTAAAGTTAATAAAGTTCTGGCCCGCTTTATGCGATGAAAAAAGTTAACTTTTCAAACATAAGCCCTGCTTATTTAAAAGTTTTGTTGGAATCAAAGCCTCAATTAAAGATCGATCCAGTAACGAGATTACGCTACCTCTAAAATATAACAAATAGTTTACAGTAAGTCTCGTAATAAAAAAAAAATAATAAAAGAGGCGAAATTTTAACCACTGTATGGAGTCGAAAATAAGAATATTTAAAAATCAACTGATTTAACCTAGACTAATAAGGCTCATAATTAATTTTTTTAAATTTAAAATGACATTTGTTAATTAGCACCATTTTTCAGATTAATTCATAATATTTGGTTATTGGTATCATCTCTAAGTACTTTCCCAATCCCATTTTGCTTGGTTTTATGAAAAAATGGATTGGATACTCAAATCGATTTTAAATTTTCTGAAAAGTCATGCTTATGTTGCAAATTGCTGGAACCAAGTGTCCTGAGGAGTAAATTTGAAAATGGTGTCAGATATATTCGTTCCATTACCTACTGATTATCCGAAAAATCTACCACTTTACATTTAATCATTTACGTATGTTGTAGAATCAATTATATTTTACTTATCTTCAAAATTAGCACGCCCTTGTATTTATTAATCATTTTTAGTAGCAACCTTTGAACTGTCAAACTTTTTTGTGTAAAAAAATATACATACGAATTGAGTTGTAGCGTGAATTTGTAATCTCGCTTTATAATATAAATAAAGTTAATTAGTTTTTCATTAATATCATTTATCGCAGTACAATATTCGACATGGTCTTCGAGCCCGATAATTTTTACAATTACAATAGTTATGATCAGTCTAGAAAGAGCGCGAACGTATTGATCAATCTTCACGTAACGACAGGGTCAGGTACGTGCTGCTCGATGCAGGTTTGTACCATAATATTCATCTCACGCATTCACAAAGATTATATTATTATTGCTTCCACTTGAATTGCAGGTATTACGTATATAGTATTGTTGTAGAGGAAATAATTAATTTTACAATCGAGCACTACAATATATAACATACAACCATAATTACATACAATACTTTCAATCAGATCAAAGTATATCAAATTTATTACAATGGAGCAAAAACGACGGGAGCTAACATTAAAACGCCCTCAGATTAAAGCAACATTTACTCGTTTAACAAAATTCTTTGAAAAATGTTTATCTTATAAAAGTGATCAAAATATTTTGCAATTCAAATCGCGTTTGGTGCAAGCTTCCCTATTTTAGAAAATTTTGATAATATCCAAAGCGAGTTAGAACTACAGTGCGTTCATTAAGTCGCGCACATCGAAATAAACGAGTCTGTAAATAGTAGGTTTTTATATTAGTTCTAGTGGCTACCGCAAGACAGCACGACTGGTAATATAAACAACAGATGTAAAGCCCATTATTGTGTGTACAGGTTACAGCAGGTCTGCAGCATTGTCTAGATTACGATAAGGTAAACATGTCGTTTTCCCAAGAGCAACGAGTGTTCCTTCTTGAACAGTATTTTATCAGTCATTCATATGAATTTATTATTAATCAATTTCGTGTGACATATCCGGATGTAAGTGTGCCTAAGAAATCGACCTTAGCCAGATTAATCCGACGTTTCCATGAAACCGAATCAGTTGCAGATAAAAGAGATCAGGGAGACCAGTCATTTTAACTGATGCTACACTGGCTGAGGTTAGAAATGTTATGCAGCAGTCGCCTTCAAAAAGCCTACGAAGACTATCAATACAATCACAAATGTCGTTGGGTAGTGCTCAGAAAGCAATGAAACAGTTAAAATTTCGTGCATATCGTGTTCGTAGTGTTCAGGAATTGAAAGATCCAGACAAATAAAATCGCATTGTTTACTGTAGATGGTTTCGGTCCATCGCCGACAACCATGGAATCGGAGAGCTAGACCGTGTTTTCTTCAGTGATGAGGCTTGGTTCCACCTTTGTGGATATGGGAATAGCCAAAATACAAGAATCTGGTCAACTGAAAATCTTCATGTTTTTCATTAAAATCCATTGCACTGTCTGAAAATTGGAGTGTGGTGTGCCGTATCACGTCGTCGAATAGTGGGGCCTATTTTCTTTGAAACTACAGTGAATAGTGATGTATAACAAAAACATAGTTGCATAGTTTATTTCGTTGCTTGAAACCGATAAACGTGATTGTTGGTTCCAGCAGGACAGTGCCACACATCACACGTCCAATGAAACAATGAGTTTCTTATATGAGTTTTTTGGCGAGCGTATATTCTCTAAAAGGTTATGGCGTCCGCGGTCTCCCGATTTAACGCCTCCAGATTTTTTCCTGTGGGGTTATCTTAAAGGAAGGGTTTATAAAAATAGGCCGCATACACTGAATGAACTGAAAATGAACATTACAACGGAGATTAACAATATTAGTGTAAGCGTACTCCACAAAGTGTCAACAAACGTGGCAAAACGAATACGTGCGTGTATTAATGAACAAGGCAGCCATTTTGAACATATGTTATAAGACATTAAATGTTGGAAATAAGTGTATATGTAGAAAATTGTAAGGTCAGGTACTGGCGCCGCTAGGATTATGGTAGAAGGGAAAGAGGCGCAGGATGTTGAAACTGCGTTACCTAGTTTAAGTTTAAAGTTAGTCTTGTATTGGTAGCCGATTAGTTTAGTTGGTATTCTAAATAAACCTTTAATGCGTATTTCTTTTATTAAAAGCAACCCCTTTTTAACAGTATATGTATTAGATGAAACATATACAGAAAGTGATAAACGACAAGACTTTGAAGGTTGATTTTACGGTATTATTTCAAAAGGCAAAGCATTTAATTTTAAAACATGATAGGAACCCATTAATGATTACTAGGTAAACAAACGGAAACAAAATATTAACGTCAAATAATTCAGTTCAAATAAACTTCTCTCAATCAAAATTCTAGTGATTATGACAAGAGGTGCCAGTTTAAGGATATAGTCGGGACCAAGTAAACTTGCGTGTGACTCATCGTAATACATAGAAAGACAATACTACTATAATATAATATATGTTACTTGTCTTTACTAATGTCACCGATATAAAATAGGGCAGCTATGGGAGAGTGCGTCTTACCAATGTTGTAATGAAGATATAGCAAACGTGTGTCCTATTTTGGTTCTTGTAGTTTGTAAATTCATTTGTGTTTTTGAAGATTAAGTACCAGAGTTTGTTTTGAGGGTTAAGTTAGCTTGGTTTTGTTTTCATTCACATTTAGCGTTTTGCATTATTCTCAATTAATTGTATTATAGAACAGTTTTTTTTTCAAAACTACTGCCATTTCATATTGATACTAAAAATGCTTGGTAATAAACATTTAAAATTACAACCAGAGTTGGTGATTATAAATGTTCTTACTTACTACGAAAGGAAACATGAAAATCAAGGTGGTTCGAATTCTTTGGCTTAAGTAAATTCTTGAATAAACATTTATTTATAGGACTTACTCTATGTTTGTTTATATATCGAAATGCGACATAAAGCTAACCTAACTTACGTCTGTTAATGTCGATAAAATGTTATATTCAAAGATCGCATTGCATTCTAGAGCTTGTTTAACGGACGTTTTTTGGGTATTAAAGCATACGATTACGAACGATGAGTCATAAGCAACCCTGTTTGTTTTTGACTATATGTTTGTGTCATTACAATGATTCTGCCTTAGATAATATTAAAAATTTTTGTATTTTTTGAGTTGAGTTAAAGAGAACGTCGCTACCGTTAAGATGTCGAAAGCATTTAAGTAACTACTGAAAATTACGAAAGAGCGTGGCACCTCCTAGCGTCCAGTTACCAAAATAAGGCTGCTCACAAGTCAGTCACCACAACGTTATCACACGCCAACCCTATGAAACATTAAAATTGTTACCAATTAACATCATTGTAGGCGTGGGTGCAACGGTAACTGGTTAAATTAGGAAAACTTCAACAATCATTAAATTATGTCATAGTAATTTTAATACCGAATTAATTTTTAATACTGGAACAAATTACAGAATTGCCAACACAATCATTTATTACAGAAGGTCTAAAATTACCCATAAACACGGTTTTAGCGGATACCCAATTTAACATACGAGAACACTAGACGTTCTCTTAGGTGCAGGCATATTTTATCAGCTTCTTGGTTCTCGCCAAATAAAACTCGGCCGCAACCTGGTATTACAAGAAATCTCTTTAGGATCGATATTATCTAGACCGTTAGCAAACAATTCATGCAAAATGCATAATTCACATGTAATCTATCAATTAAACAGTCTTTTGAAAATTCCATTGAACGATGTTAGCGAGATCAAGAGGTCCAATCAAATACAAGTTCCTATTCAAAAGAGGAAAAAGAATGTGAGCACCTTTTTTCAATAACCATGAAACGCGACTTAAACGGACACTTTAGTAACGTTGTCAACACGAACAGATTTGCAAACCGTAGGGCATTCATTAAATAACGCACTAAAACGATTTGACGCTCATCATCGTTAGGTCTTCAGTCCTGGAACTGGTTAGACGTGACTCATTGTTTCCTATTATGAGCTAACCTATTCATTTTATCATTATCATTCTATCTCTACCTTTTTCCCCCATCTCTGTTTGTAATATATCCTGCACTATTCCCCAAAAATGCCTTAGAATATATCCTGCCCTTCTATTTCTCCTATTTAGATATATATTTATATATATATATATATATATATATATATATATATATATATATATATATATATATATATATATATTTTATATATACTCTATTTCCCCAATATTCAGTGGTATGCGAAGGAGGTTAAGCAGCCTGCGACTACCAAGATCTCAAAACACTCGAACATTTGCCGAATTAGTAGTTTTCCAATATATCCTTTAAAACACTCACCATTAGTTGAAAATATTTCAAAACAAACAACTAGTTGTTTATAATAATCATCAGTTTTAAGTGCAATTATTTTTTTTAGTCATTAGGTTTTTCATCTTGAAACTGCTTGGACGCGTACCTTCACTTATTTCTATTTTGAGCTAGCCTACAGAGTTCCTTGAAATTTCCACGGCCTAGATACAGCTCAATTCCTCTTCTGCTGTTTTCTAATTATATGTCCTATTTTACCGAGATTCAGTAGTATGTGAAGGGGGGTAAGCAGCCAGCTGTCAAGATCCCCAACACTTAGACATTCGCCGAATTAATAGTTTTGCAGTAAATGCTTTCGCACAATTAACATTAGTTGAGAATACTGTAAAAACCATACCTGTAGTTGCTTATACTAATCATCAGGTTTAAGTACAGTTATTTTTTTCATCATTAGGTTTTCCATATTAGAACTGGTTGGATGCGTACCTCCATTGATTTCTATTGTGAGCTAACCTACACATTTCCCTGAAATTCCCACACCCTAATCTTTCAATATCTGTGTGCAATTGTCGAACCTAGATCTACCTCTACCTCTCTTTTTTCCTACCTATGCTTTTAATAAATTCTGCATTATTCCCTCATGTCTTAAGATGTGGCCTATTATTTTATCTCTCCTATTTTTTATCGTTTTCCACATATTTCTTTTCCCCTACCATTTCTAGTACCTCTTTGCTTTTAACTTTGTCTGTTCGTACGTCTGTAGCACCACATTTCAGAAGCTTCTATTTTTTCCTGTCCGTTTCACCTACAGTCCAAGTTTCACAGCCGTACAGTATTGTGCTCCATGCATATGTTTTAAGCAACAGTTCTAAGTAAACCTAAATATTATATTTGTAATCAACCACAACAGCCAGATGTATAGGTTAAATTGATGGGTATAAGTTATGAAGCGTGTTCCACAGACATATAATTGTTCTCACATCTCCAGTCCGCACATCTATCCATTTTAATAAGGCGTACGGGAATACCGCTTTTCTGCCAAATTACAATCGCAGTATTCCTGTGTACTGTACATACCACATCTACTAATCAACAATATTTTCTTAATGCTTCTGGGAATATAATAATGTTAGGATATAAATTGTTAATAAATCTATTCTATGTTTATGTACGATTGTAAATATAAATATTTATATATTATGAATAAGATTTAATATGATTTAACTGTTAGTTTAATTTTCATTTTTGTTGTCCAATCGTGAAAGCGTAACGTTATTCTAAGCTTTCTCATTGGTCAAGACGAGAATGAAACGGAAGCGGTGTAGGTTCGAACTTTAAACTTGAAAAGTCAAAGTCAAGGCTGTTCATGATGATGTTATGTGATCCTCAAATGAATGACTTCGAAGGGTACAAAAATTTGCAAAATGAACATTAGATTTTCTTATAGTAGTATACATGTAAAAATGGGCGATTTTGGCCCAGTACGAAAACAGCCTATCTACTTCTAGGTTAAGGCGTAGTGCTGTGTTGTCGGTGCAGAGCCAGAACTCCAGATATTCCCACTTTAATCAGTAATTAATATTTTACGCTGAATAAATATATGAAGTGGCTAACCAGAAGGCATTCTGGACAGCCTTCAAAGAATTTTCGAGAATAGTCGCGAGATTGGACGGCAATAACCGCGCGTAAATCGGAAGGTGAGAGGGTGGGGAGGATTGAAAATTTTTGATTTTGACTTGGCATGAGAAATGGATATGAGCATGGTATAACCAAAATCTGTATAAAATTTAAAAAAAAAAGGAAAATAAAAAGTAACAATAAAATAACCAAAAGTCTACTATGCACGACGAAATCCCACACCACTAAAACAATCACTGTCTCACCTTAAACGCGCGGAATATCGGGAATAGATCAAGACAAATAAATAATAAGAAACTAAATTTAAAAGCCCTCATTAATTTAAATGTCAAATAAATAAAAATAAAATAGAGTGAAACCGCGCATCCCTCCAGGACTTAAAAGTGATATTGATTGTGACCCCCCAGAACATTTAGTGTATACCCACCAGGACTTTAACAGTGCATAGTCAGCCCCCATTTCGAATGGACCTGCACCTTGCCGAAGTTCTCGATTACTAGAACAGGTGAAATGGCTTGCGTGTTCTAATGAGCTAAAGAGCCAAACTACAGGTCCAACCAAAGTAGTAGGGTCGTTAGTGAGGAACCAGACTAAGACAGGTCCCCGAAAGAGGGCAGCGGCTCCTTCGACACTTACATCGGCAGAGACCATAGGGGTCAGAATGGCAGTCTAAGACACACTACCGCGATGTGGAAGGCAACGGGAAACCACCACATTACCTCCCAAGTACACAGCGTACCTAAATTATAATAAAATGATGGCATTCTCTGGGGTAAAAGATTCCGGAGTTAAAATAGTCCCCCATTCGGATTTCCGGGAGGGGACTACTTCGGAGGGTGCGATCGGAAAGTTAAGAATAAGAGTCAGGAACATTTTGCGAGTCGGGGCGTGGAATGATAGAACTATGAAGCAAGTGGGTAAGCTAGAGAACCTAAATATCGAAATGAATAGGTTATCACTAGACATAGTAGAGATCAGCGAAGTTTGGTGGCCAGAAGCGGGGGATTTTTGGAGTGGAGACTTCAGGGTAATTCATACAGGAGCAGAGGAGGGAAATTTGAGTGTGGGGATAGTTATGCGGAAAAAGATAGGATATTGTGTAGAAAATTACTTACAAAAGAATGAAAGAGTACTCATGGTTAGATTATAATCTAAACCGGTAAACACAGTAATAATACCAAGTAATAATACAAGTATACATGCCCACCTCTAGCTACAGTGACGAAGAGGTAGAAGCGATCTACAAAGATATCGAAGACATACTAAGACACGTAAAAGGACATGAAAATTTAATAGTTACGGGGGATTTTAATGCAGTGGTAGGTGAGGGTAGGGAAGGAGCGATAGTAGGTTTATTTGGTTTAGGCACTAGAAACGACAGAGGAAATAGGCTGGTAGAATTTTGCCACAAGAACAATTTAATCATTACAAACACATTATTTCAACATCATGCTAGAAGACGATATACGTGGAAGATGCCAGGAGATATAGGAAGATATCAAATAGATTACATTCTTGTTAGACAACGGTTTAGGAATCAAGTAAAAGACTGTAGAAGCTACCCAGAAGCAGATATAGACACTGACCACAACATCGTAATTATGAAGGCCGTACTTAAATTTAAAAATTTGAAAAAAAGAAACAGAAAAAGGCACTTGGACCTACAGAAACTAAAAGATAAAGATATTCAAGAAAGATTCGAAAAAAGGTCAAATGAATTTCTCAAAGATATCGGGAAAATATCTGATACTAAGGAAGTAGAAACAGAATGGAATAACATTAAATCCAGCCTCGACATGGCGGCCAGAGATATCCTGGGGTATACACAAAAAGAAAATAAGAAACCATGGATAACAAAGGATATCCTGAATTTAATAGAAGAAAGTCGAAAATACAAAAATAAATCAGACGAAACAGGAAAACAGAGATACAAAGCCATAAAATGGGAAATTATTCGCAAATGCAGGAAAGCTAAAGAACAATGGATTGATGAAAAGTGCAAAGAAGTACAAACTAAGATGGAAGTAGGAAAGATAGATGAAGCATACAAACTAATTAGAATCAATTTTAGGGATATAAAATCGTATAGCAAAAATATAAGGGACGCGGGAGGAAATGTCATTATAAAAAATGTAGAGAAAGTGGGTAGATGGCAAAAATATATAGGGAATTTATATGCAGGAGAAGAACTAACTGCATTAGAAAAGGAATTAGAGATAGAAAATGATGACTTGGGATATCCTATAGAGATGAATTTGAATTAGCAGTAAAGGGTCTGAAAAACGGTAAGGCGCCGGGTACAGATAAGGTGCAAGCGGAGACTCTAAAAGCCGCTGGTCAAGCAGTAACAGAACGTCTCTTCCAACTTGTAAGCTATATGTATGAAACAGGTGAGATACCCAAAGATTTCAAACATAACATCATAGTAACCATACCAAAACAGAAAGGCGCAGATAGATGTGAAAATTTTCGAACAATAAGTTTGACAGCACACGTATCAAAAATAAACTAGAATTGTACAAAGACGAATGCAAAAACGGGCTGAAGAAATACTAGGAGAAGTCCAATTTGAGTTTAGGCGAAACAGGGGAACACGGGAGGCTATCTTAGCTCTGAGGGTGATAATGGAGAAAAGAATAGAAAAAGGGGAAAGCGTGCATATAGGATTTGTAGATCTAGAAAAAGCATTTGACAATGTAAAATGGAAAAAAATGTTCGAAATACTCAAAAAGATTGGAATAAGTAATAGGGATAGACGGATAGTACATAGCTTATACAAAGAGCAAACAGGAGTAATAGAATTAGAGCAGGAACATAGAGAAGTAAACATCAGGAAAGGGGTGAGACAGGGATATTCCCTATCCCCATTAATTTTTAACTTGTACATTGAAGAGGCAATGAATACTGTCGAATGCAGGAAGACACTTAGAATTACTATACAGGGACAAAAAATTGATATGCTTAGATTTGCAGATGATATAGCGGTATTAGCATCTAGCAAGGAAGAGTTAGAAGCTGCTCTCAATGAAATGGAAACGGTTCTAACAGAGAGATACGGTATGAAAATTAACAAAAGTAAAACTAAAGTACTAGTATGCAAAGGAGGCAAAAACAAATCAAAAACAAGAATACAAATATGTAACACGAACTTACAAGAAGCTAAGAATTTCTGCTACCTAAGAAGCCAAATAACGCAAGATGGGAAAAGCACAAAAGATATAAAACAAAGATTAGCACAAGGTCGTGCTACATTTAACAAGAAAAAGCAACTACTGTGTTCAAAGACAACAAACATAGAAACAAGGAAAAATTGCTTAAAACATATGTATGGGGCACAGCACTGTACGGATGTGAAGCCTGGACAGTAGGAGAAGCAGACAAGAAAAAGGTAGAAGGCTTTGAAATGTGGTGCTACAGACGATTGATGAAGATATCATGGACAGACAAAGTTAAGAACGAAGAGGTACTAAAAATGGTAGAGGAAGAAAGAAATATGTGGAAAACGGTAAAAAATAGGAGAGATAGGATGACAGGCGACATACTACGGCATGAGGGAATAGTGCGGAATATACTAGAAGCAGAGATAGGAAAAAAGAGAAGAATAGGTAGACCTAGGTTAGACTACTGCACACATATAGTAAAAGATGTAGGCTGTAGAGATTTCAGGGAGATGTGTAGGCTAGCTCAGAATAGAAATCAATAAGGATACGCATCCAATCAATCCCAAGATGGATAAACTAATGACGAAGAAAGTAACTGCACTTAAACATGATATTTATTATAAGCAACTACAAGCATTGGATGGGCAATATTCTCAAATAATGGTAATTGCGTGAAAGCATTTACTGGAAAACTATTATTTCGGCAAATGTCTAAGTGTTGGGGAATCTTGGCAGCCACAGGTTGCTTAACCCACTTCAATAAATCTTAGTGAAATAGGGCATAATATTAGAAAACAATATAAGGGGAACCGAGCTGTATTGCTGTGTTTCAGGGAACTATGTAGGTTAGTTTAGAAAATAAATAAGTGCAGGTACATGTCCAACCAGTTTTGAGACGGGAAACCCAATGACGAAAAAATAAGCGCAGATAAATGTGATGATTAGTATAAACAACTAGTTGTTTGTTGTGAAATATCTGCAACTAATGTTGACTGTGCGAAAAGATATATTGGAAAAAATATTAAATCAGTAAATGTTCAAGTGCTGGGGGATCTTGGCAGCCACAGGCTGCTTACCCCCCTTCGCAACCGTTCATTTACATTCCCAATGCTCCACCTAAAGGTACTACATTGGCCAGGAGGCGAGTTTTTTGTTGCCTGGAAATTTAGAATTTTGCCGAACCCTTGTCGTTCCAGGCAAGGTAGGAATCTTTAACGTGCGTGACAACACTCACACACGGGACCTCCATTTAACCTCTCATCCGAACGAGGGCGTAATTTTTGTGAAAAATGCTCACCTGCCATTTTTCAAGCAGTCGGTCGTGTCGGGATTTGAACCCGGGACCTTGGGATCCGTAGTCTTACGCTTACTACATTGATCCACGGCGACGCCTTCCCCCTTCGCAACCGTTCATTTACATTTCCAATGCTCCACCCGAAGGTACTACATTGGCCAGGAGGCGAGTTTTTTGTTGCCTGGAAATTTAGAATTTTGTCGAACCCTTGCCGTTCCAGGCAAGGTAGGGATCTTTAACGTGCGTGACAACACTCACACACGGGACCTCCATTTAACCTCTCATCCGAACGAGGGCGTAGTTTTTGTGAAAAATGCTCACCTGCCATTTTTCAAGCAGTCGGCCGTGTCGGGATTTGAACCCGGAACCTTGGGATCCGTAGTCTTACGCTTACTACATTGATTCACGGCGACGCCTCCTCTTCGCAACCACTGAATGTCGGAGAAATAGAGTATATAATTGTAAAACAATAGAAGGGGACCGAACTGCATCTAACAAGAAAGAACGGCGCCTATGAGGAAAGACAACAAACATAGAACAAAAAGTTGTTGAAAGCATATGTGTGGAGCACAGCACAGACAGTATGCCTACGAAATACGAGCCGTCTGAAAAGCAGACAGAAAAACAGTAGCAGCCTTTGAAATGCCGTGCTTCAGATGTATGAGGATGGACAGACAAAGGTAATAACAAATAGGTTATAAAAACAGTAAGGAAACAAGGATATCTTTGGGAAAAAAATATGAGAAATAGAAGGGCAGAATACGTTCTAAGGCATTTTTGGGGACTAGTATGGGATATATGACAAACAGAGATAGGAAAAAAGAGGTGGATGTAGACCTAGATCAGATAGTGATAGATGCAGACTGTGCAAATTTCGGGGAAATCTGTAGGTTAGTTCAGAATAGGAACCAATGATGGTACGCGTCTAACCAGTTTCAGGACTGAAGACCCAATGATGATGAGTCAACCCCATTAGAAGTAAGAAACAAATAGATGTAGGCAGACGACCAGATCCTCGGATTGATTTGTACCAATAGGCAGATTATAAAATAATTTAACAAGCACGTTTTGTGTGTAATAGCGCTAGTCCATATAATGCTCATGCGAGTGCACTTGATAATTTATTTAGGTGATGATTTTGCTAGCTTTTAGATGTATATTATATATATATATATATATATATATATATATATATATATATATGTATATATATATATATACCGGGTGTTCCATTAAGCCTATCGCGCGGCTGTATATCATAAAGTATAAGGCCTAGAGCTTTGCGGAAAAAAATTTATTAAGTAAAGTGGCCAAGAGAAATTGCTGAAAATTATTTTTAAGTTTCAATTTCTACCGCAAGGAGGAGTATTTGCTAAGGTCAACAACAATATTCAATTTTTCTCCCAAAATTTAAGCACAAGGTATTATGCTCAAAACGCGAATAAACAGTTATCTTTATTATTCACAACTTTTATTTGAAACTTTTTTCTGTCTCACAATGACCATGTTGGAATTTAATAATCTTAGAACCGTTTGAAAGAGATTTTCTCAGTGATCAAGAAAAACGACTAAATATGTTAGAAGGCGCTTTTTCCAATCATGCCAGTTTTTGTTCATTTACTTAAAAAAATTAAATGGACAGACATATTTATCAAAGGGAAATTGAATGAAGGAAAAAAAAAAGATTTTAGTGAAAATCGCACGTCGATATCTTTAATGGTTCTTAAATTATTGCAAAAAGCGTAGTCATATTAAAAAATATGTACCTCCTTGAATTTTTGATTAAATAGCGTTTTGAATTATTTAGTTATTCTTCATTTTAAAGAAAAGGAAATAAAGAATTGTGATTTTTGCTTACATACATTATTACGCTAACAGAGTCTCAAAAACAATTACAAACAACGTTCTCTATCCTTGTAGTCGATTAAACATTAATAATAATAATAATAAATCTGAGGAAAATGCGGGTGAGATTACTTTAGCATGATTGTCTATGAAAATGTTGTATTTTCAATGGCTAATGTTGTAGCCCTAAGAAAAGGCCGTTTTTGGTTATCAGTTTTAGTCAACTAATAAAACTAAATACATATTTAACGCACACAAACAGAACAACTAAAACGAACAATAAACAACTAACATTATTACAACACATGTTCAAAGTGCCTTCCATCATTAAAAATACATTTTTCTAATCTTCGATGGGTGCTTGACACTGCAGTTTCAATTTCGGCTCTTGAAATGCTTGTTATGGCGTTTTGAATTCGAGCAATCATATCCTCGCGTGTGGTAGGTCGTGTTTGGAAAACCATATCTTTTAGCCTTCCCAAAAAATTAAAGTCTAAAACAGTAAGATCTGGTGATCTAGCCGGCCAAGGAAATAAACTTCCTCTTCCCATCCAGCGATTTGGGAAGGTCGTTTCTAAATAATTTCTAACCACGGAATAATGTGCTGGGCAACCGTCATGCTGAAACCACATGTTCCGCCTAGTTTCTAGTGAAACAGCCTCCAAAAGTTCAGGTAGATTGTTGACCAAAAAATGCAAGTATGTTGCTCCATTCAAATTTCCATTAATAACAAATGGGCCTAAAATTCTGTTTTCAATAATGCCGCACCAAACATTTACACTCCACCTGTGTTGGTGATCAACTTGTAGCATCCAGTGAGGATTAGTTTCAGACCAATAATGCATATTATGTAAATTTACTCCTCCATCGCTACTAAAGGTAGCTTCATCTGTCCATAATATGCGGGACAAGAATAAGGGATATTCGGTGCACATATCTTTCAACCAATGGCAATGATTTAATCTTCTGTCGGTATCGATATCTAAAAGGTTCTGGTGCAAAACTGCATGATATGGATGCAATTTGTGGTTTATTAGAATACGATGCACCGATGTCGTAGGTATTTGCAGAAAGTTGCCTGGTACTTACATGCGGATCTGCTTCAACGCACGCAAGAACATGTATAACACTGTTTTCATTTGTAATTGTACGTTTTCTTGTGGGCATTTTCATTGGATGCACACGCCCTGTTTCTCTTAAACGTTTTGCCAATCGTGTAAATACCATTTTGGTATAATGTTTTCTTTCAGGATATGCCATTACATAATCACGCTCAGCAATAGCCGCGTTTTCAAAACTTTGAAAGTAAATTCTAAGCATGTCATAAGCTTCAGCATTAGAGAAAGACATTTCTGTAGTTCAAAATTAACAAACAAACTTGCACACAGAGCATACACGATTTAACTACTATAACAATAACTAGTATGACAGAGTTATACCTGTTGACAGATATGGATGTTTTTGTTTTCATCGTCTACTTGATGCATTTTAAAGGGATCTATTAGCGACATATTATTAATGTTTATAAACATCTTCACTAAATGAAAGGCACTTTTGAACATCAGCTATAATAATATTTATGACTAAATAATTTCAAATATTTGATCCGAAAATTCAGGAAAATTCTAATTAGTACTGGGATAGATCTCTAAAATGCACATACTTTTTGCAATAACTTAAGAACCATTAAAGATATCGAGGTGCGATTTTCACTAAAATCTTTGTTTTTTACCCTTCATTCAATTCCCCTTTGATAAATATGTCTTTCCATTTAATTTTTTAAGTAAATGAATAAAAACTGGCATGATTGGAAAAAGCGCCCTCTAACATAGTTAGAAAACATTAGAAAAATCAATTTAGTCGTTTTTCTTGATCCCTGAGAAACTCTCTTTCAAACGATTCTAAAATTATTAAATTCCAACATGGGCATTGTGGGATAACCCTATTTACATGTAAACCAATTCACCAGGTCCTGCAGCTGTCCTTGTGCGATCTACAGAAAAAAGTTTCAAATAAAAGTTGTGAATAATAAAGATAACTGCCTATTCGCGTTTTGAGCATAATACGTTGTGCTTAAATTTTGGGAGAAAAATTGCATTTTGTTGTTGACCTTAACAAATACTCCCCATGCGGTAGAAATTGAAACTTAAAAATAATTTCCAGCATTTTCTCTTGGCCACTTTACTTAATAATTTTTTTCCGCAAAGCTCTAGGCTTTATACTTTATGATATACAGCCGCGCGATACGCTTAATGGAACACCCGGTATATATATATATATATATATATATATATATATATATTATTTATATTTATATTTATATTTTATATTTACTTTGCATGTATTATATTATTTCGGGGCTTGATTTGTTTTTTCTGACGTTCTGCCGCCATTCTTGGTGGCAGCATTTTTATAGGAACGAAGATTGTAATTGTGAAGATTGTAATTATAATGTAAATCAGTTAGGGAATGATAGGGAAAGCTAGGGGCAGATTTAGGCTAAAGACAAAATAAATTACTTAGATTAGGGAGGACGAATTTGTAAATTTATAGATCAGGAAAAATAGCTGTATTCACTATTAAAATATTTAGCGAATGCTTAGAAAATTTGAATCCATTTTTAAAATTAGTTAGCTAGCTTTGGATAGTTTCAAGACGGCCCTTCTGGTCGCACCGGTATACAGAGCTGGCGACTGCTATCGGTATTACGGATCCCTCCCCTTTTACTTTCGCGTGTGTCTTGTTGAACGGACACACTCCAAAATCAACGCTAGGGATACCATTATTCAAACTCTGTTTTTAGTTTTTGTTTTAGTTTCTTAGATTTTTATTTAGGATTGATTAATTTTGAAGTTTGATTACATTTGTAGCATGTTTATCTTCGCGTTTAAACCCAATGTAGTACCTTCCGGTGGAGCAATGGGGACGCGGCCGCAAGCATAGCGGCCCTTTCTCAAATTATAATGCATAACTATATGTAAGGCGGTTCCGTAGCTCAGTTGGTATGGGTTTAAATCCCGACACGGTCCGCATGCAAAATGTTAGACGAGCATTTTCCACAAAAATAAACCCTAGTTCGGATGAGATAAAAATATAGGTCCCGTGTTTGAGTGTTGTTACACACGTTAAAGATCGTTACCTTGCTTGGAAAAGCAGGGGTGCGGCAAGATACAAAATTTTCAGGAAAAAAAACTCGCCTACTAACCAATGTAATACTTTTGGTTGGACCATTAAAAAATCAAATGTAGTGCACAAATATATGAGGGATCCGTGGCTCAGTTGGTATGCGTGTGACTACTAAGGCCCAGGTCCTGATTTCGAATCCCGATACGATTCGCATAAAGAATGTTATGCAAGAATTTTTCACAAAAATACGTCCTCGTTCGAGTGAGGGGTAAAATGTAGGTCTCGTGTGTGTGTGTTGTCACGCACGTTCAAGATCCTCACCTTGCTTGGAACAGCAAGGAGTTCGGCAACATTCAAAGATTCCAGGTATAAAAACTCGATTCCTGACCAATGTAGTACCTTAGGGTGGAACATTGGAAAATCAAACGTAGTGCATAAATATATGGCGGTTTCGTGGCTCAGTTGGTATGCGTGTGACTACTAAGCCCAAGGTTTCGCGTTCGATTCCCGACACGGTCCGGTTAAAAAATGTTAGGCGAGCATGTTCCAAAAAAATACATCCTTGTTCGGATGAGAGGTAAAATGTAGGTACCGGGTGTGAGTGTTGTCACGCGGGTTAAAGATTCCTACCTTGTTTGGAATTGCAAGGATTCGGCAAAATTCAAAATTTCCAGGAAAAGAAAAATATATGAAATACTTGTAATACCCATTATACAAATGTATTATTATAAGGTGGCTTACCACGACAATTATACTAGATTACCATATAGTCATTGTAACGTTTTTAGCAGCCGCACTACTGAAGTAAAATATGCTTTAATAAAACTCACATTAATTTCTTTAACGGTCTATAAAGGCACTAACACAAATGAGTTGTAATTTCATTACATTAAAGTGAAATTGATAACTAAAGATTATAACTGCTTAAGTCTTACGTCAGTTTAAGCATTCGAGCTGAACTGTGTGGTCCGCTGTCAACAGTGGCGTAACTACACCCCTGCCAGCCCCCGCTATGCGGGGGGGCCCCAAGTGCAAGAAGGCCCAAACGATAATAAACTCAACTTATTCATCTTCAACGTATTTGGCAGGTAAGAAACGGTCAAGAAAATATTGCAGATAATTCAGAAACCGCAGGTTAACGAACGTTTTCTTGATGTTACTACTAGGAACTGCTGAAATACAAGAAATAATAATTAAGATAAATACTGAACACCACCTGCAGCCTGCATCCTTTCTTCTTTCTATCCGTTCTGTCCTATTTTGTAAGGGTTAATAAACAGATGAAAGAGACTGTAAACTTTAATAACAAAGATGTCTATATTATTCTTAAGTGATAAGTTGTATAAAGTGGTAAAGCATTATTAAACGACGTATAGTAGGGTTAGTTTGGTTTGTGGGATTTTAAATAGGAATAAAAGGGCTATTGTCTGTACAGTACAGATTCACAGGATGGCAGGTAGCTTAGTAACCTTCGCTTTCTAGAAATATAATACTAGAAAGAAATTCATTTTGTGGTTTCTAGTCAGCTGGTTGCAACGTATTTGCATTAGCTGCATTATATATAACGGAAAGGAAGTAAAAAAGCATTCCAGTACGTTTTACTCAATAGTGTTGTGTTCGTATTACAGGAGGTCTTTCATATTTAAACGTAAGTATTTATATCTATTTTTATTAAACTACTATTGATTTGATCATAGTTGAAGTCGCGCTGAGAAATACATATAAATAAATCTTTAAGCATTCAATAAAATCATTTATATTTTGTTAATTAAAGCATTTAAAGCAAAGTATGTATGTGTTATTTGTAATTTCAAAAGGCTTTTAAATAATTATTACTTATCTAATTACATTATAATTAATTTCATTCAAAATTGCAGGAAATAATATACAATGAGCACTACAAGCGGCGCTGCAAAAAAACGAAAAAGGAAACTATTGGAAGAATCAAAGAGCAAGATTCCAAAAATAAGTTCCTTTTTTACTTCTAAAGAGTCCGAAAAACAAGAACAATCTATGAAAGAAATTGGGCTTTCTACAGTAGCATCTACTAGTTCCGCTACAGACGAACAGCAGTCGTCAACAATTTTAAAAACTCTCACCCAGGGCGCAAGTACATCACATAATGACGGCCGCGATAGAAATTTGGAACTATATACCACTACAATTACAGAGGTAAATGTGAGTAGTACTTTTTCACTTAATGAACTATCTATGGATCTGACGAAAGAATATCCAACCGATTTTGCACATTTTTTAAAAATCAATGTTTTACAACATGACAATTTAAGAAAAGAAATAATTAATTACGGATTGTGTAGACCAGATGGTGCGTTTCCTAAAGATAATAAAAATAGAAGTTTTTCAGTTCACTATTATTACTTAATAACTGCAAGCGAAAATAAAAGCAATACGTTAAACTTACCACACAATTCAAATGGGTGGTTGTGTTATTCTAAATTAAAAATTGTGTTTATTGTCAACCATGTTGGCTGTTTGCTTCAGTAAGGTCAAGTTGGACGACCGGAATTAATGATTGGCAGGGTTTATCAAAAAATTAAAGAGCATTTGCTTGCTCAATCTCATTTAACTTGTTGTTTTATTTACGATATGTGGAAAAAAATTATACCATAGATAAGAAAGATACTCTACTATTAAAACAAGAAACTGAATTTTGGAAAAATGTTTTACACAGACTTTTCAATGTTACTTTAACACTATCCCAGCGCATGCTGTCATTTCGAGGACATAGAGAAAGTTTTTCTGATTCAAAAGACAGTTACAACGGTAATTTCTTAAGTTTAGTTCATTTAATTAGTAACTATGATCCTATATTACAAAAGTGCTTGAACGACCCAAAGGTTCAATTAAATATCTTTCCCAAAATTCAAAACGATATTATTAATACTTTAAGCGCACACTTAAAAATATTTTATTAAATAAAATTAGATCCGCTCCTTTTTCTCAATCATAATAGACACTACACAGGATATAACTAAGATTGATCAATTAAGTAAAATTGTAAGATATATTGATTTTAAAAAGACAGCTTGGGAGAGGTAACCAAAATAGATATTTGTGAAACTTTTGTGGGTTTTACAAAAGTAGAGTCCCAATCTGCTGAAGGACTATGTAATACTATATTAAGCAATTTAACCAACATGCAATTAGATATAAATAAATGTAGAGGGCAGGGCTACGATGGAGCTAACGTTATGAGCGGTACGTATTCTGGCGTGCAAAGAGAATTTTAAACATAGAGCCTGCAGCCTTATATATGCACTGTAGTGCCCATAACTTAAATCTAGTCATAAATGATGCCGTTAAAGGTATAAAAGAAATAGAATCGTTTTTCTACTTTTAGAAAACATATATACATTTTTGCTAATAGTATAGTAAGATGGAATTGGCTTTCTGTTTTTAAAGAAAATTTCACACAATTGAAACGCTTAAATCCGACACGTTGGGCGGATCGAGTAAAATCTTTAGCTGCCATAAGAATTCGGTATAAAGATATAGTAATGTCTCTTAATAAAATTATTATGATATCAAAAAAACAGATGAACGAAATGACGCAAAGCAAATATTAACTAGCATGGATAATTTTAATTTTATTTTTTAAGTGTTTTTAAGTCAAATTCTAGAAGAGCTTAACAAGCTCTCACAAACTGCTCAGAGTGAAAAGGCGAATATTAATCAGATAACTCTCTTATTTCAAAAACTTTAAAATTTTTCAAGGAAACAAGAAATAACTATTCCAACATCAAGGAGGAAGCAGCGAAAGTTGCAGGGCAATGGAATATTAAACCGGAATTTATAAAAAAGGCAACCAAAAATAAAAAGCATTACGATGAATTATCCAATGATTATCGATTTAATGATGAAGAATTTAAATTTAAAATAAATGTATTTTATCGCGTAATGGATATTATAATTTCACAGCTGTCGAATCGTTTTAAATCGCTTTTCATGTAAACGAAAAGTTTAATTTCTTAGAACCTAATGTATTTTTGAATTTAACTGCAGACGATATTTTATCTAAGGCAAAACAATTGCAAAAATTTTACTACAAAGATTTAAATGATGCTATAGGTATAGAACTTACTACACTCAAAAATAATAGACTTATTTGTGATGAATTAAAAATGTTAACGGTATCTTACAATTTTAGAATATCTAGTACTTTCCAAATCTACAGGTTCTAGCAGTTTTCCAAACACCATAACAGCCTTAATGTTATACCTAACTTTACCCGTTAGCGTTGCAAGTGCGGAGAGATCTTTCTCAAAATTAAAATTATTAAAATTATCTTAGGAACCGCACTTCACAAGATAGATTAGACGATTTATCCCTCTTAGCAGTAGAACATGACACTGCCAAAAATATGAATATAGAGGATACAATAAACGCGTTTGCAGCAAAACATGCAAGAAAAACAAAATTTTGAATTTGATTTGGAATGTCTGCTAGCTCATAGGTTTTTACTGTATCAAATTTTTAGGTGTAAATAATTTTGTGCGGCGTATAAATATGTAGATTTAATATTAATTAACTTATAAGTTTGAATTTATGTAATTTGGTTTTATAATTAATAAAGCACTTGATTAATATAGTATATGTATTTAATTCTATACTGCTTCCTTCTCTACATGTACTATAATTTAAAAATATGGCTAAATATAAGCCAGTAAAAGTAATACATTTTAAAGAGAGCCCACTTTAAAATTTTTGCGGGGGGGCCCAAAAATCGTAGTTACGCCACTGGCTGTCAAACAACATATTTCCCTAACTATAAATCAACATTGCCAAAATACCGAAAATAAATGAAACCATTATCTTAACGGTTAGTGATGATCAACGTACTAGTACACAAATTGTTCTCGAAATTCATTAGGCATTTTAGCAAGTTTTAGCTCTCGATAAAAATACAGCTTAAACAAATAAAACGTAATCCTCATTTTCAATATCGGCGTTAAGGATTCCTCGAGCATATTAAATCAAAAATTTAAATGAACGGTATAGAAATCAAAGACAGGCTTACAACAGTAATATTCCGAAAACTAAAAAAATGTATAGAACTCAACAAAATCCATATGTTTGGAACGTTTTACAAAAATACAAATCTGAAAATGGCATTCAAAATAAAATTCTCAATATAAAATGGGAAGCAATATCGGATCAAAGTAAACTCACCCTAGAATTGCTACCTTGTATTCAGTCAGCAAGATGAGAGAGAAATTGACCCCAAGATTGATTTCAGCTTTAGAATTGTGCTGCCCGTAGCGCAGTTCATGTTTATGCAATGAGGAGGCGTTTGAAGCTTTACGGATCTAACTAGAACTGGTTATTTTTATTTGTAGCAGTTCATGCATTACAGTATTCAGAATTAAATTATTGGAGCACGTACTCAATAATCATATAAATATAAAATTATACAAAATTATATGGATACAACTTGGTTGGATTTTTCAATGAATGATCAAAATGTGCAAAGCTTGTAAAGGTGACTGTAAGAACAGAATTTACCTAATCTTATACTGAATTTTCAAAAATTTAGAATAATCCATACGTCAATTATAATAATTTAACATGTGTTTAGATGACGCCATGTTACATTAAGTTACAGTAAATTCCAACGATGTTTTCAAAAAATCTTCATACATGATCTAACAAGAATACCTACAGTGGTTTTAACTAAAGAAAAAATAAGAGACCAAATTGTAAATAGTGCAATATTGAATAAAACAATAATCTTCGTTTTTGTATATGCTGCTAAAGTTAGGAATAATCTTCAACTAGAAAAAAAGAAAAGGGACATATAGAGAAAACATACAAAGGGTCTTAGTGTTACCCAAATTTGATAACACGAATGTGTAGAAATAAGTGCAATTGGATATGAGGCACGGTCTTTGATTTTTCAATAAAAGATTACACTTTTGAAAAGAAACAAGTTAGTAATGAAGGAGTTTAAAAAATTTAAGAAAACTACAAATACGAAAACATAATCTAAAACAAATTATACTTAAGAGAAAAATAAGTAAACTTTATATAATATGGAAGTTTCAATAATAAGCTAAAATGCACTAATCTATCTATAAATAAATTCTAAATCTCCGTAATAGATATGAATTCGATAAAACTTGACCACTTTACTACATTTATTTTCGACGATAGATTCAAATATGTCCTTTTTTGGGGTAATTCGTTTTTCATTCACCTAGCTTCTGTTTCTATTCAAAACCTCATCCTATATTTTTACCTCATTACAATAGTACGCGCAATCATAACATTTCTTTCAAATCTATTCATTCTAAAACGAAAATTTATTCGATAAATTAAATAGTCAACACCTTGTTTTAGGTATCCGTTATTTTGTTAAACATTCCAAGAACGTATAATTGATTTCTCTTGTGTTTCCCATTTAAAGACTTGTCAAAATAATAGATCCTACTATTATTTGATAGCGCGTTTTCCAGTTTGCTAATCGCGCTTTGATAACGCGAGGATAGCAGTTCGAACTTATTTTTAATTTGATTTTTCAGCTTGTGCGTTAAAATAGTTTCTACATTACTCATCCCAGTACATCAAACGCGATGCACGTTTTTTCTTCGACAAGTAGGAGGTATCTTGCGTGTATTGGTGAGTTTTCCCGCGCTTACCCATTCTAATCAAATTCTCTTTTTAGCTCTTAGCTGGGGGCCAAATGGGTTCTTACTTTATGTAGGCCCAACTGTTCATTGACGTAGACCTACTGCTTTTGTCTGTAGACCGCTGCTGCAGTTACGATGGCAGCGTGAATGGATCCTGACTACTGTGGCGTTGCTGTGCTGGCTAACCCCGACGGATTGCAAGATAAGCATCCCGACGCATAGAGGTATGTAACTCGTTTTCTTTTATACCCATCCAGGATTATTATTTATCAGCGGTTGATGTTATGAAACCAGTTCACAATACATGTTTAAAAGTTAGCTTTGCTAGTGCTTCTGGTTATATTTCTTTAATTCTTACTACAACTTAGTCTACATTTAATACTTTAATTTAACACACTTGCTATGGAGAAAACCTACATTCAATACTTTAATTTAACACACTGCTATTCAGAAAATCTACATTGAATACTTTAATTTAACACACTTGCTATTAAGAAAATCTAAGCATTACTTTTTTCCAACGAGTTTTATTACATGTTAGCTACGAAATGCACACTTCGTGGATCCATTATAAAATTTGTCCTTAAATTTAATACTTTTCTTTGTCCATGTGAATCAAGAAATTTTAACTTATTTTTATTGTAAATAGATAATCGTGGGCAACGTGCTTTTTTTTGGTATTTAGGCGAATCCCCCCACTCTCCGCGGTTGGTAGTTAGCCTGGTATTTACTTTTCTTCCGGCTACGTCTAGGTACGTAGCAACTTGAAGAAAAATTTTTCATTGTAGTAAAAAGTTATTAATAACTCTTTCGGATGTAACTGTTTTTAAACTTAATATAGTAGTAATTTACATAACAACTATTATACTAATACATACTGAAATTTACATTCAGGTAAGAAAATTTAATACAAAATACTAGTTTCAATTCCTCTAAATAGAAAAACTATTGTTGAATAATACCTAGCGCAGTCTTATACTTAATGCATCTATTAATCTTAACGGCGGGTGGTCATCAAAAACGTTATTATACCGGATGTTATTTCCTAAAGATTCTTCAACATTAGCATAAGATTTTCCAGTAGCACACGATAAATAGGCAGGTTTTGTGAACATATAACTCTTGAAACTTGAGAAAAATAAAGAAATTTTGTAAATACTTGGGTAATTGTAGCAACTTTTCTGCATACTCAATTTCAGAGCAGAAACCCTCTGTATTTTAAGCGGAGATCCTGTGACATAACAAGCTTCATTAGGTTGGACAACTTAATCGTATCTTTAATAAGAATAGAGCATATTCCGTAAGTAAAAAATCCGTGAAAAACTCCTAATTATTAAAAAGTGGTTAATACTATTTTATAACAAAATTAAAATGTCTCGAATTTCATTCCATTCATTGAATGGTAACACAAAACATAAAATCCTATATTTTAAATCAAAAAGAGTATTTCATTTCTAGATTGATCAAGAAGTCTCAAACTTTCATTCATCAAGTAGCAAAACAAGCAATAATTCAAGTAACGGCTATTACTCAAGATAACAGATAAGTATTTTTAACGTTCATTCAATAAAGATCAATGGACATTCCAATTAGGAAACCATATATATATATATATATATATATATATATATATATATATATATATATATATGAGATAAGACATTCAACGATGTAATACATCAATGATAACAAACGGATGACAGCAATTTAGATAAAATAAGCATGTAAAATATTTCAATTAAGAATAACTGCGAGCCGTAGAATCGAAATTTCGTGGAAAATTACATCATCAAGAGAAATGAAAGCGGACATGCTTCTAGATTTTTATGATATAGTAAAATTTATATTACATCAACCGAGATTATGAAGAAATAAGATTTGAAGTAAATAATGGAATTATTTTTTAAATCAACAAGAATAAAGAATTTTAACTTGAATAGTAATAAATTCCTGCAAGATAATCTTAATTTAAAGGATATGAATATGAAATGGATTTTCAGATGCAATTGACGGTAAAGTAATTGAACGATTGGATTTGGAGAAAATGGAACGATATGGATGTGGAAGTATAATTAATGATTTAGGACATGGACAAGTTTACAATAACTAGCATAATTTAACGGTAAAACAAAAATAGCATTGGTTCAAAATCTTTCAATCGACATTTGTGTTCTATTTATTTAAGCAGGTTAAATTAAATAAGAATTTGGCGTAGAAAGCTTTTTGTGCAAGAGAATAACTTTAATATTTATTAAAATGTGGTCAATTTCGATAAGTTAGACCATTACAAAGGGATTTATTGAACAAAACCGATCAGCTTTGTTTGATTTCGATTTCTAAAAATTTGTACATAGTGTGATTTACATAAGGGACTATTTGTGAAATACTAATTGGAAAGAAAGATTTTATGGACCTGTATTTTAGTTTAAACGAGTATCTAGAAGTTATAAAAATCCTTTTTTTAGACTTACGATATGCTGATGGTATTGGACTCAATTTGTAGATTTTAATATTTGTACGTAAGTAAGTATTTCTTTGAGGATAATATTTGTTAAAGAAAAGTTGTATATGTGAAAGATTGTTTGTTAACAAATATTTGATGAGTTTGATGTTTGATTCTCATCGCTTCATTTATAATAAGCTAGTACGGTAATTCAGCCATCTTCAGGCTATAATTCACACCACTCTTATTGACGCCCAACATAGGGGCTCATTTCTTTATTTTTTTCAGGCTACAAACCACAGTAATGTTTATCGGCGCCAAAACTGGGGCTCATTTGTTTTATAGCAACGATTGTTACAATCCACACGCACGCAAGCACGCACACAAGCATGCACGCAAGCGCGCACGCAAGCACGCACGTAAGCTCTCACGCACGAGCGCGCGCACACATACATATATATATATATATTGTACTGGTTTTAAAAGGATAAATTTAGGTATGAACAAGGCAATTTCAAACACCCTGTATAGAGGAAACAACCAGAATTTACGTGCGAAATTTATTTCATTTAGTTGATTGAAAGTAACAAATAGTATAAGCCAATGGATATTAATTAATTAATTTAATTGAGTTTAATTCAAAGGGATATAACGTCTAATACGCATACGAGCATGAAAAATCAATAATACCAAGGCGAAACGCTTTACTAACAAACAAACACGACGAATATAGGAAATACATTGAAACGCAAACTCCAAGAAATGTTATTTTAAAACGTTCGTTAATTGAACACCTGCATGTTTTGGAAAGGTCACGTTCCCCTTATTTGTGTAGATAAAAGACAAAATTCGAGGTATATTGTGCAAACGGTCGGACGGTTCGCATGAATGCTAACCAAAAGTTTCCCTAAAGCGCAGAAGGGATGGACAATCAATGATATGCTTCGGAATGAGACAGGCATAATAGCAGTTCACTTCGAAACGCACGTATTCAGTCCACGTGGGTTAGATAGCACGCGGACAGTAATATCGATTTTCTACCACTCAAACAAGGTTAGAAGGAAACATCTAATATGCATAAGAGAGGAATAGAGTTAATATAGGCGGGGTTTTTAAGACGTCACGGAAAGGATCATTGGTCTAAATAGTTAGTTGTACAACAGACGAACACGGGAAAAATTGAATGCGGGTTTTTCGGAAAATATCGTTGAACGAGCTAAATTTCAGAGATTTCGAAAACGGTTAAACCAAAATTTGAAGAAGTATTTTAAATGAAGAGTGGCCGAGAGATGGCATTTTGAATAGTATAAATACTCTAAAAAAATTAATAGGGCTCTCTTTGTATTTTCATCGCTTTACACTACGTACAGAAATCCACCACGAGCTTGTAAGTATTTAAAATTTTTAAATTAGATAGTACAGCGTTGGCCTCATAGTTTGAAACGCGGATAGTGTCGGGTTTAATTTTAACTGAGGTGCAAGAGATATTTTAACAAGCTCGCGAAGTAAAGTAAAGTAAAGTGACGTAAATTAGATTATGCAATTATAAAAAAAGTGTAATATACTTGGATTTGGATTTGGATGGATCTTGTATGGATAGCATGCAGCACAACTTAGATGGTGTTCATCTATAAATAGCTGGAGGCGGCAAGCAGAGCAGAACCACGAGACCGAGGGGGCAGGAACTTAACTTCATCGTCAACGGAGTAGGGATCTCCAAGAAATTCCAGGTAACGCATTAGAATTTGCTGTTTTTTATAAACTATGAAATTATTGTGATGTGTGAGAGTGGACTTTGATGGTATTTTGCATTGTTTTGCGTATTGAAAATAATACGTATAACTAACTTTGATGATGGTATTTGAATATAAATCTAAAGGTGTATATAAAGCTTATTAACGTTTCTCATGAATTTAAAATTTTGTTGTTAAGAGTACATGGTTTTTTTGTGTTTGTAGTAAAAGTATGCAAAGTAAAAGCATACATTAATAAAATAAACCGGGTTATCATGAGCTCACCATACTCCAGAGTGTACTAATTAGAAATAATTATAAATAAAAAAAAATAATAAGGTATTATTCAGGGCCCATTTACTCCTGTTACATTCAATGTGTTTGATATTTCAATTTAACATTCTGGACTTTACAAAGATAGAATTTATTGAGGTGTAACTTGAGCACCGAAATGTAAATAATCTTGAATTTTTATTTGTAAATAGTGGTAAATAAATATTGTATGATTGTTGTATTATTTTGTGGTTTTATTGCGAGTGTGCGTGAACGATAAAGAGTATGATAGTAAATTTAAGTGTCCAAGAGGAGGCCCAACTGAGCTAGCCTGGCAGCTGTTGAAGAAATCAATCAATATGTCATTGGATCAAGAATCTGGGTAAGAATTATTTTTTTTGAAATTTTCTTTTTGTGAAATTTATGACGATTTTTGGTAAATTAATAAATTCTCAAATGTTTTTTTTTACTCTGGCGAGGCTTTATAGAGGTTACACGGCAATATATGACGCCCAATTCGAGGGGCATGATTCATACAAGGTTACACGGCACTATATATATATATATATATATATATATATATATATATATTGAAATTTCTTGGATCTTAGTCAATGTTTACCTATAGTTATTTCTGAGAGTAGGTAGAATAACTATAACAATTTGTAATGGCGTTTATTATTTTTAAGACGCGTTTTGGTCATCAGGACCTTTATCAATAATGATCTACAAAATATTACCTATAAAATACGAAAAATATTTTTAATAATTACATACCTAAAACTTAATTGTAGATTGTGTATTTAAGCTAATGTAAAACATTTAAACATTTGTCATAATAATAAAAATTCTTTAAAAATTGTTATTTCATAAAAATAAAATGACGTTTTTCGTTTAAAAATACAAGAACCAAGAACAGTTTAAAATGTATACGAATGTAGTAATATTAATTATTTAGTCTAACATGTTAAACAGTATAAATTGTAGTGTGTGGTGATAAGTAAAACTTGTTTAATAGTGGTAATATACATACGAAATATGTGCAAAAGAAAATTTATAACAAAGTGCAATTATGCTATTAAATTTTGGCAGAAGTGTGTGAAATTTTCTTGATAGTTTTTTGAATTTACTGCTTGTGAATTCTTTTTGATTTGGATGGTTTCTAAAAATCCTCTTTTACTGTCTTTTATTTGAGTACCTTAAATTTGTAGATTATTAAAATTAAATTTGTGTAAATTTTCTAAGGCATGTTGAATTTACTGCTTGTGAATTCTTTTTGATTTGGATGGTTTCTAAAAATCCTCTTTTACTGTCTTTTATTTGAGTACCTTAAATTTGTAGATTATTAAAATTAAATTTGTGTAAATTTTCTAAGGCATGGGCCGCTAGAGAGGTGCATTTTTTGTTGTTAGTTTTTATTGAATATTTATGCTCGTATTCTCGTTTATTAAGATATTGTTTGGAATTTCCGATATACACGCCGGGACAATCGCTGAAATTTATTTTATATATGGTGTGCGACTTGTACTTTAGCTCTATACTGGTTTTAATTTTGTAAAAAAGGTTTTTGTAAAATTGTGTGGTTTGTGTACAACTTGAATATTATGATTCTGTAAACAATTTTTTAATATTTCGGATAGTCCGAGGTGTACTCGATAATAATCCTGTTGTCTATTACGTTTGATTTTTTATTCTCATAGTGGTTAAATACCTTGTGTATTTTTGTTTTTATAACAGGCTCGTAGAAACTTTTTGGATAGTCGTTATTCTTTAAAATGTTTTTAACTTTTTTAAGATTTTTCGGCTTTTGTTTATTTTGTGAAAAATGCATTGCTCGGTCAACAAGGTTGTTAATCATAGTTTTCTTACATCTCACAGGGGTGTTAGATTTGTAATTAACATACCTACCAATCCAGGTTGTTTTGTTGAACCAGTTGGTAATGGTTTCTCCTTTATCATTGTAAGTAATTAATAAGTCAAGAAAGGATATAGTGTTGTTAGCTTCTTTCTCTATTGTGAATTGTAGAGGGGATGGTAAGAATTAAGTTTGTTTAGCGTTTCGTCAATTTTGTTTTCTGGAAGGTACATTATACAATCGTTGTTGAATAAATATTAATACTTGTGAGGATTAAAACGATTGTGTACTAATAAATCACTCTGATTCATTTATGTCATACTTTCGGTATCCTTTCCTCACTGTGAGACGTCACAGACTGTACTGCACAAAATGAAAATAATATTCACCAAGTTAACTGTTATAATTTAGTTTAGAAATAAAACCTCTTACAGTCACCTTTAATGCCTTTTTGACGCTTCCGTCATCATAGGCAGAGTGTGAAAAACAAATGTAGATAAAATAAGACTTACCTTCGGTTATCGGTGTAATTTGAATCTAAATTTGTCATAGGTCCAGTGTTAAGATCTACTCCCATTGAACAAATATCTAGAGATGCGTATCCTTTACGAGCCTGAACACCAGATAGCGTTGCTTTTCCACCGTTGCCCATATTACAAATGTCGTCTAGTTCTTGGTAAAGTTCTTCGTACAAGCTGTCTGTGTTTGAATTAAGAGCATCGTCTAGCCTAGCGGGATCGAGGTGATAATTCGGATTTTCATAACTGAGTAGTCCATTTTCTGTAACAAACAATAGTAGTACTAAATAATCATCATTTATGATTATATTACAGAATATTACAGAAACATAAATCGTGAATAAAATTCAAGTTTAAATAAAAAAAAAAAGATTTATGTATTTAATAATATTTTCTCTGTGTAAATATTCAATGTTCCAATTATTCAAAGCAATTTTTGACAACTATCCCAATAGATAATGAGTAACAGACGATGCCATTTTACGTAAAGTAGTTTGCTTGAACATGACTCAATATTACTTTTCTGTTCATTATAGTGTAACATATTTTTGTGTCAAGAAAAATGTTAAGCATGATTTAGCACTTCAAATATTAATTATTATACTCCTCGTTATTTCTAATTGTTATTTGAACAACCATTATACATTCATATATATCTGTGTATGGCAGTATAATGTTTATTTGCATCTTAAGCTATTGATATTATTATCCGCAATCGTATTTCGGAAGGCATCCACTAATATCAAATATTTGTTGCTTAGCTGTCTTCTCAATTTCGACGTTATTTAACTTGTTGGTATGTTTTCAAGTTCATTCTCGTCTGCTATCGTCAACCTAATCATGTCTTCAAAGGTACTCAGATCGAGTTTGCGGGTGGCATTAGTATCTCGTGGTTAAGAAATCCTAATTGAGCGAATACTTCAAAACCGATAACGTGTGATAATGCACTACACTTTCATACTTACACGATTTCTCAAAATTTTCCTTATAACAATAAACCTTAATAGAATAACTCTGACGGTAACCTAAATTTCATGTATTGTCAAAAAATTCAGTTTAAGATATTTACAATAATATACAAGACTAAGTTCAGCAATATAGGGTTTTCTTTTCAAATATCTGTTATTTAAAATGCATTCCAGCAATACTGATTAGTACTCTATATAATACAAAAACAATGTTTATAATTTTTTCTTATTTATGTTCTTCTACAGATCTGTTTAAGATGAGATGTGCTTCATAAAATATGTATATTCGTAAATAATATACATGTTAACTGCAATTATTCACCACATTTATTTTTGAAGCTCAAACAACGTCGCATCGAGACATAGAGTAACCTTCAGAGTGTTAACTTAATAGGAAAATTTGTCCGGTCGCTATAAAAATCTATCTCACTTCATTATATAGATTGAGGGATGATACTATCTTTATCCATCAATATGTAAAGTGTACTGAGAGGGCGCAAAACGCAATCATAAATTTTACAGATTTCTAGAGAATTTCTGGCACGCAATTGTCAGGTTGACAGCTATCGGTGTTTAGAAAGTTAAACCAGCTTATAAACAAAATGGTTCCTGTTGTTTATTACGTTATTGTGTTTATATTTAATGTTTATGTTAATTTTTTCGTTTATGTTTATGTTATTGTTTCGTTTATGTATATGTTATTCTTCAGTGCAGTTTGTTGTATTGAACTAAATAACAGCGCCGTAATATTTTCGATAGAAAAGTGCATTTAAATTTAACTACAAGTTGTTATATTTTTGACCATTTAGAATTTTATATGAACTAACAACGTATTATCATTATAGTTTAATTGGTAAGTATATATTATCATTGATTTTACATCACTATTAAAAAGTTTGTAACCCTTTACTAAATTTGGAATTTTTGGTGAACGGTTAGACACCTAAACCATATAAGGTAATTCATTCTAACTATTGCTTGTTTTCAACGAACTTCGTTCGTTTATGAAATCGATTTGTCGTCCGTCTGTCCGTCCGAGGCCTTTCTAATGGTCGGACATCAATGTGTGATACATCAATCGATTCAGCTCGGTGTCCTGAGCTTAAGTTTTGATGTCAGTTGAAATCGGGCCACGGGGACGCCGTGCCCTCGCGATATTCCGTCGGGAAAATTAAAATTTCAAATAGGTCCAAAATTAATGTGCGATACATATTTGGACTCCCATAACATAGCTGAGTCGAAATATGGTACCCCCCACAAAATCTGACCACGGATACCCGACCCCCCCGGGGAATTAATTTTATTTTATCTGAATACTTATAATTATTACAACATAATAATTTTAATTTCTTTAAATTGTTTTAAAGTAAGTCTACATTTGGAAGTTCGTTGCGACAATGCCCTGCATTTTCAACTTGTTAAATATAAATTTGTCAAATATGCTATAATTTTTAAACTATGTATATGTCTTTACAGATTAATGTTATATAATGGTTTTCTGTTTGGTGTGTGGAAATGCTGACACATATGTCGAGCGCATGCATAATTTCCCTCAAAATCTCGAAAAGTGAGTGTTTTTGTATTTAAATCGCTATATATAAGTAGTTGAATTCTTTTGTAGATCGAAATTGTGGCTGGATGCAGTAAGCATACACTATAATGGGGACTCATTACACACCTTTTTTATTTGTAACCAACACTTCATAAATCCTTTAATATATCTGCAACAAAATCTGTCTGTCGTATTGGTATCCCTTGGTTCTGTACTCAACACAATCGTTCACATCAACATGCAAAGAAAAATTCCACAGCGCTAGCACGTACATTAAAAAAATTCCAGCATTTGTGATTTAAACATTGCTTCATTTCTGTGTAGAAACTGTGCTTTTTTATTAGTTATGTATGACGCTAAAGCTAAAATACATTAAGAAACATAAGGGAGTGACCAACTGTTTCTAAGCATGTAATCTATATTATAAAATGTAGAATTATATTATATCATTCGCTATGTTTTGCAAATTGTGTCTTTTAAAAAATAGTTTTGCATTAAAATATACAATGAAGACCACGTAGCATTATTTTTTATTAAGTTTGTTCAACGCTAAGAGTTTATCATTTGTAGTGTTAAAATTGACTGAGTAAAGTTGAAAACAACAAATTGTTGAAACGATAGATACAACTCGAGACCAAATTACCATATGTAAAGTTTTAATAATTAATATAAAAGGGAAATTAAAATTTTACATTCCATGGTGATTTGATCTTGAGTTGTATTTGAAGTTTAAAATATATTACAGTATTTAAAATTCCCGCCAAATTCCGCGTCTAATAATTTGAATTAAAGCGTTTCCCGCCATTTCCGCCCATTGACATTTGTGGCGCCCCCTCAGTACACTTTGAAACTGTGTAAGAAAGATGAAAGTATATAAAAATTGCTATCTCTGTCTCTCTCGCAGCGGATAAAAACTTAGCATTAAGTTGACTCTCTGAAAGTTACTCTATGCATCGAGACTAATAAAAAATTTTTAAAACATTATCCAACCAGGTGTGTTAACGTGACAACAACTGATTTGATAATAAAAACTATACAAATGTTAGAAATTCTCAAATATTTAAAGTATTAATTTTAGTAATAAAAAATGTAGTTTGTAGAAGTTCAATAATTTGCGAATCAGCAAATGTTGCAAATAATTCCAATACAGGACTCAAAAATAAAAACTGAGCCTTACTCCAATCACAGCAACATATCAAAAGATTTTTTTTAAAGAAATATACGCTAGGTTACGAACAAGTTCTTTTCATCCTAATAACGACAGCGAGCACATCATGTCCTTCGAATAATAGTCAAAATATATGTTTTGTAAATCCAAGAACAACAAAGATAATGGTCATGAATAATTCATTATGGATGTTTAAATTCAAATTTCTGTATAGTGGAATGCAGTTCAGTTTAACAGAAAAAATCCAGTCTACTTTTTTGTGTATCAAATTTACCGTAATATTTAGTTTGTACATAAAACTTAGGTTGCACTGCAAAATCGATAAAATTAGTCTTTTATAAAATCTAACAATAATAGCAAGCTATTGACGATAGCTTATCACAAACATCAGAACCAGGTTAATGCTGTATTTAAACTAACGTGAGGTGTTTCTTTCCATGCAATACGTCGATTATTATCAGTGAACATCTTGTTTTTACATATGGTGGCGTGAAAGTGAAGCCGGCTACGCAAAAATCAGCAAACGAAATTGATCATCACATGCGCGCAACTTAAATGACCAGCTCAAATGCTCAACAGGTGACGCCAATAATACGATAACGGTATGTGTTTTTTAATAAACGCTAACACAAATATCAACTAAGCTCAAAGTGTTAAATTATTAATACAAAAGGAATGACCTTTTGTATGATTATACACGAATTTAATGTACATAACTGAACAAAATTAAAGCACATGAATACGTTACATGTTTGAATGTAACAAAATCACTTCCATTTAGGTAATACACAAAATTTCGATTACTGCATAAGCAGAATTTTATTTCTGTTACAAGTTGTATGGTACGATACAATTTTCGCACACCACTTCTTTTAAAGTCTTCAGTTTCAACCATTATCCGTTCACTTTATATTGTATTGATTATGCATGCTTTTTATTAATTTACATTTACGATTAACGTTCAAGTGATTAGGATGAATTAACTTAAAATATGTGCTTAATTGAATTTGGTAAAATCCATCACCTCCTGAGTGCGACTTCAAACGTTTCCGGAGTGCGCTTGACGATTGAATTAGTTCCATCAGTAGCATAGGAACTTTTCTAGTAGACTTGCGACTACGAAAGCCACCTTTTATCACATTCAATTTTAACTATACGACCAATCGAAGATACTCTCAATTTTAGGTATTTAATAAAAACGCCGCTTAACGATTTATTTCCCAAGTAATTTAACCTACACACGCTCAGTAACTACGTTTGTTACCTAAATCGGTGGATTACCTTGTGGTTTATTTATTTCCATGCATTTATGGCGCTACATTTGATTTTACAATGCTCTATCTGAAGGTACTACATTGGCCAGGAAGCAAGTTCTTTTTACCTAGGACGATTTTGAATTTTGCTGAATCCTTGCTGTTCCAAGCGAGGTAGCGATCTTTAACGTGTGTGACAACACTCACACACGGGTCCTCCATTTTACCTCTCATTCGAACGAGGACGTATTTTTGCGAAAAATGCTCGCCTAACATTTTTCTAGTGGGCCGTGTCGGAATTTGAACCCGAACCTTGACCATATACCATTCCTATGCATTTATGACAGCAGTCTCCATTCTAATTCGTGCGCTAACTAAGCATATTGACCAAGCAAATTTATATAGTCTTAACCATTTAAATATTTTGTGGTTCATTATTTCCCATACATTGACAGTGATTTCTGTTGACTATCTTCTTAGGAATGTAAAATTTTACAATTGTGTAATTCGGATTTCATTACATACCTTAAATTTGCACATACATTGTAACATGCCATTTGGCTGACGTCTAGCCATGTTACAACACGCCCGCCCGCTTTTCATTTATTTAATTCGACCTTAGCGCGCTTAGAATTTTTATTCTGTCTATTCACAATACCTTATACTACATGAAGAGTCATTAATATTAATCTATTATTACGTTTCACGGTTAAACATTAACAGTTTCCGTTGATTTGTATTCCTTAGATAATTATCTTATTGGTCGATTTAAATGAAACGCTCAGTTTGACATAACTGTTGTAGTTTATAATGATCGAGAAATTGTCGGTTATGCAGCTGATTGGTCGTTCCTTTTCTTAATCTGTTAATATATTTTACTTGTGCCTTGATATCGCTCTTTTTCGTTTTATCTGCCAAAAGAACAAGTCAGTTTTGAAAAAGTAAAATGGTGTCTTGTATCATGCGGTCCAAAATGGTTTGTAATTTCTTCTAATTAAAATGAAAGTTTTTTTAAAAAAGATTATTGTAGGTTATTTGTCTGAAGTAGTTTTGTTTCAATCGTGTTTATGAGCTCGCCTTTTAACATAAGGACGGTAAGATATTTTAAGATGAATCTTCGCTGTTGTCTAAGCACGAATTTCTAATAATGGAAACGTCGTTCAAGTATTACCTTTAATGTTATAATTTCTCTACCTTCTTGGATATGTGTTCATATCTTCGTATCGCCTAATAAGGATATCTATTGTTGGTTAAAATATAAATACCTCATAATCAAGTCTAGTTTTGCATATTAAAAGACTGGAACTTGTATCTACCTTTGCTGTTAGTATATTCCTGAATTTTCTTCTGGTTTGATGTAATAGTCTGGATGACATCTGGTTTGTTTCTACTCAAGGACGCTTCAGCTTCAGTTATACTTTACTTTGTGATTGAAGAACCTGATAGGCTACCGTGCACCTTATACAATGCTGAGTAGAATCAAGTCGTGGATAAGGGTAACAATTTACGTCTAGTAGTTATTCTACATCCAGGTATGAGATTTCACTTTACAATTTAATTATTCAATAAATCGTTTCTGTACTAAGAAATCTTAGTAATAATTTTGTCTTGTCTTTGCGTCTACGCAAAGTATTAATTAACGTAACTTATAGAAAGTTTATTAAATATGTTATTACCTGTTTATTATATTTACCTGATCAGATTTATTAAATATTCAACCTGGTCCTGAAATGTGAACAGACGGTTTCATGAAACTGTTTGGGTATTAAAGGTTTAATTAATATCTACTCAGTATATTTTTATCTAGTGAACTTTGAACAATTCATTTTATTTTGTCGAAACTTATTATAAAATTTAAGTTCAAACATTATTTCATAAAAATGTCTGACCTTGTTTATGTCATTAGTCTGGCACTCTACATGTTTTGTTGATTATTATGTAAATAAGAAATAACATTTCATTTATAAAAGTAGAACAAAATTTAATTTCTGATTATTTTCTATATATTGTAATAAATTATTATGCCCCAATATACACTTGCGTTACTAGACGTGTTCCTTTCTGTTTCGTTATTGTAGTTTCTCAGTAAGCATTGGTATAAAATAATTTAGTAAGTCTCCTCACAACTAAATCATTTCTCTTAACCCTGATGATGGTCTCTTGCGATCACCGCAACCCCGAAGGTCGAACTAGCTTCGCCAAAATATGTGCTCACACTTTGAGGTGTGTTCATGTCCTCTGCCCATGTAGAAGACAGAAAGAAACGGCACAACATATCATCATTGATATACAAACTTTGTCTAAAAAATGCCACTTTGAAAAATAATCACATCCACAAATAGTTAGTTTGACTTTGAATAGAATCGACACAGTATTTGTTCGTCTACCTTTACTATATTTATATAACTTTTTAGCTAATTTTTTTACATAACAAGGAATTTTTATTATACATATTACATGTATTTTATTATGTCTATTTGTTCTCAAAAATTATTACACCTATCACTGCTAGGTTGTTATTACCTTGAAGCAGATTAGAATCGGTAAAAAATAACTACTCACGCCCTAAAGATTAAGTCTAAACTCAATACAAAATTTTAAAGGGTATTTCAAAGACTGGAGCCCTATGTTAAAAGTAATGGGATACTTGCAATCTACAAAATGAACGCAATCTTATGTTTTTAGTTCTGGCGTTCACAATAAGAGCTAAACGTCACAAGTTTTGTAAACGCTATATGTGAAATCATGGCAGCTAACGCGAGTTGGTATATTGAGTAAAATAACATAGGGTAACTCTATTTTTATCCCTCTATTGTTCACCCACATTCGTTACATTCGTGGGTCTTGTGTGACATATTATGTTTAAATTAGCGGTTGGACTTCTCACGCCGCTTGATTACGTAGGGACAAACAACCCTAATCTACCCTTTAAGCTCCTGTTCGTATTTTATAGAAAGTGTACAAAATTAAATTTATTGTGGGACCATGTTTAGTAAGTTTTCACTTGTTTTTTTCCATTTCCATTAAAGAAGTCTGAACTAAATTGTTTCTATTTGCTCCGTTTTAGTTACAAGTGGCAGAACAGCAAAACCGCAAAAACTAGGTCACCATACGGGTAGCTACAGTTTTGGCGGAAGCTTCATGAGGACCTACCATAATTCATTGAAAAGACAGAAACCTGTACATTTTACCATCAATCAAAGGGTTAACATTTTGTTCCAACAACAATTGTAGTCCAAATTAGCTTGCACAATACAAACAACCAATTATTGGAAACAATTATTTATTTGGGAATTATGATGACATATAAGTCAAATCACGATAAACCGAATAATCGCATACTTTTATAATTTTTTTAGAACGAAAATTTTGTAATATTCTTCGCATAACTTTATTTAAATGCAAATGCAGAGAATCGGCGTCCCAGAAGCTTTTCTTCAATGCAACAGAGCGATCGTCTGCACACCCTGGAGTGATTGATCATTTTGCCCTGCAAGGTTCATTTTACGTGAGCGTGTTTTATAGAAGCAGAATTCTTACTTCGCGTCGACTATTCAAACAACAGTACAATTTCTCACCGACGAAATATAGTCTAAGTATCAAGTAAATTAAATTTTAATTAATTAAATTATAATAAAAATAAATTGGATCCAAAAATTTGATATAACCAGGAACTCAAAGCATGCTTAACGTCTAAAATGACGATAAACGGCACGCTATAACGCATCCTCGTAAGAGTACATATATATATATATATATATACATACTCTTACGGTGATATATATATATATATATATATATATATATATATATATATATATAGAATAAGTAAATTTAATGAGTCTTAAAATAATATCAAAGAATGAAATTTAATGGCAAGTGACTCAATATTAGCCACAAGGGCATCCTGTCGACGCGTTTCGCCCTAATTGGGGCTCATCAGGACACATTATGGGAAGTACAGCATCACCTAGCCCACAATTTGTGCCTTCGTGCTGTTTTACCTGACTTTGCAGGTTTTATCAACAGTCGGCACGGAGGAGATCCGGTTCAACTGCCTTTTTCCATAGCCAAAGATTATAATTATAAAGAATAAATAATAACTCAATATTAGCCACAAGGGCATCCTGTCGACGCGTTTCGCCCTAATTGGGGCTCATCAGGACAGGAGTAGCAAAGATGTAATATTTAACACGAACACATTATGGGAAGTACAGCATCACCTAGCCTTCTTTATAATTATAATCTTTGGCTATGGAAAAAGGCAGTTGAACCGGATCTCCTCCGTGCCGACTGTTGATAAAACCTGCAAAGTCAGGTAAAACAGCACGAAGGCACAAATTGTGGGCTAGGTGATGCTGTACTTCCCATAATGTGTTCGTGTTAAATATTACATCTTTGCTACTCCTGTCCTGATGAGCCCCAATTAGGGCGAAACGCGTCGACAGGATGCCCTTGTGGCTAATATTGAGTCACTTGCCATTAAATTTCATTCTTTGATATATATATATATATATATATATATATATATATATATAATAAAATAATATAATAATATAATAAAAGGTTATTAGTTATTTTTGGGATGTTATTTGTTAAAAACATACAAAGTTACTTGATCATTTGTTTTAATAATTGACGTTTCGGTTGACCTTTACAACCTTAATCATAATTCTGAAACATGTCACATGTAAACAGTCAAATACATATAAATTGCATACATACTTAAAACGTGATCTTGTCTAGTATCATTTGAATATAACAAATACAAATTTACATATTAAAAATTTAAAATAACATGGTACGAGCACATTGTAACGTAGTTGTTGTATTACTAATCAAGTCGTTATGATTAAAAATAAAAGAATAAACTCAGTATGTCAACAAATTGCATTAATAATTCTAGGTGAGTGTTTAAACCAATAGATAGCAAATTAGTGATCTAATCGCATTAAGACGGTGTGTATATATTGTTGAGGAATAATATAGAAATATATAAAGTCCTTCACTTACTACTAAACTGTGGTGAGAGGATTGTAGCTGTATAAGTAAGAATAAACTATGTTAAGATTCTTAATATCATGTTTGCTGTTAATACAATTTTCTTCTTTTTGTATGTGATACGATTCTAGAAAAAGCCTTTTTCGGTAATTGCCTTCGTTCTCCAAGATTTTAAATGTATTATAATTTGGAGTGTGTTTAGTTTCAGAAACATGAATAGCTAACGCACAGTTATTCTTTTTTAACTTCGCATCGCTTTTATGTTGTGTAATCCGGTTGCGAAGCCACTGGTTTGTTTGGCCTATGTAATGGCGTAAACAACTGCACTGGATCTTGTAAACTATATTGCTACACATAAGGATTGTTGTTCTGCCTGGACACGTTCTGATATCTCTTGATGTGACCTCCCTATTTACTAATATACCCACAGATCTATTAATTAAAATTATTGATGAAAAATGGGAAATGGCTATTTTAGCTCTTAGGGTGATAATGGAGAAAACAATAGAAAAATGGGAAAGCTTGTATATAGGGTTTATAGATCTGAAAAAAGCATTCGACAGTGGAATATAGAAAAAATGTTTAAAATACTTAAAAAGATTGGAATGAGTTATAGGGATAGACGAATAGTACATAGCTTATACAAAGAGCAAACAGCAGTAATAGAACTAGAGCAGGAAAGTAGATAAATAAACTTTAGGAAAGGGGTGAGACAGGATTGTGCCCTATCCCCGTTAATTTTTAATTTGTACATTGAAGAGGCAATGAATACTGTCAAATGCAGGGAGACATTTGGAATTACTACGCAGGAACAAAAATTGATATGCTTAGATTTGCAGGTGATATAGCGGTATTAGCATCTAGCAAGGAACAGTTAGAAGCTGCTTTTAATGAAATAGAAACGATTCTAACAGAGAGATACGATATGAAAATTAACAAAAATAAAACTAATGTACTAGTATGCAAAAGAGGGGAAAATAAATCAAAAACAAGAATACAAATAGGTAACAAGAACTTACAATAGGTTAAAGATTTCTGCTAGCTAGGAAGCCAAATAACGCAAGATAGGAAAAGCGCAGAAGATATAAAACAAAGATTAGCACAAGGTCGTGCTACACTTAACAAGAAAAGGCAACTACTGTTTCCAAAGACAACAAACATAGAAACAAGGAAAAGATTGCTTAAAACATATGTGTAGAGCACAGCACTATACGGCTGCGAAGCTTGACAGTAGGAGAAGCGAACAAAAAAAAGGTAGAAGCCTTTAAAATGTGATGCTACAGACGTATAATGAAGATACCATGGACAGACAAAGTTAAGAAGTAAGAGATACTAAAAATGGTAGGGGAAGAAAGAAATATATGGAAAACGGTAAAAAATAGGAGAAATAGGATGACAGGCCACATACTACGGCATGAAGGAATAGTGCCGAATATAATAGAAGCAGAGATAGAAAAAAAAGAGAAGTAAAGGTAGACCTAGGTTAGACTACTGCACACAGATAGTGAAATATGTAGGCTGTAGGAGTTTCAGGGAAATGTGTAGGCTAGCTCAGAATAGAAATCAATGGAGGTACGCATCCAACCAGTCCCAAGATGGATACACTAATGACAAAAAGGTAACTGTACTTAAAAACATGATGATTATTATAAGCAACTGCAAGTACTGGTTGGGTAATATTCTCGAATAATGTTAATTGTGTGAAAGGATTTGCCGGAAAACTAATAGTTCGACAAATGTCTAAGTGTTGGGGGATCTTGGCAGCCACAGGCTGCTTATCCCCCTTCACTGAATCTCGGTGAAATAGGGCATAAAATTATAAAACAATAGACGTGGAACCGAGCTGTATATAGGTTGTGTGAGAATGTCAGGGAACTGTGTAGCAGGTACGCCTCTGAATATAATTAGAATAGCGAGTGCGCCCCTGTGATGCGGATACGTTACAATACTAGTGCAGGGAGAAAGGAGTATTTGAAAGCAGTCGGTGAAGGGTTGGAATGAAAGACGGATGTGCGTGAGCATCCGGCTTCTTGAGAGCGGATCGGTTGTGCGATCGCTGGGTCACTAAGACCCCCTATGTTAACAATTTAGGGATATATCTTAATATCACTAATTATATAGTTAATATCTTGTGAGTGGATTGCCACAGTTTTCAGTTCAATGCTGTATGTATATATCTGTTCCACATAAATAGTAAAATCGAATTAAATGTCTTGTTTTAATTTGTGGTGAATTGATGGAGGACCGTCTGAACTATCCGATAATTCAATTGGTAAACCGATCCACCCCTCTACAACTGTATAGGCTAGCTCAGAATATAAATAAGTGCAGGTACGTGGCCAACCAGTTTTGAGACGGAAAACCTAATGTCGAAAAAATACGCGCAGATAAATCTGATGAATAGTATAAACAACTACAGGCGTTGGTTGTGAAATACTTGCAACTAATGTTGACTGTGCGAAGAGAGATATTAAAAAAAATATTAAATCGGCAAATGTTCAATTGCTGGAGAAACTTGTCAGCCACAGGCTGCTTACTCCCCTTCACAACCACTGAATATTGGAGAAATAGGGTATATAATTGTAAAACAATAGAAGGGGACCGAACTGCATCTAATAAGGAAGAACAGTGCCTATGATGAAAGACAACAAACATAGAAACAAGAAGAAAATTATTGAAAGCATATATGTGAAGCATAGCACAGTATGCCTATAAAATAAGGGCAACAGGAAAAGCAGATAGAAAAACGGTAGCAGCCTTTTGGAATGCTGTGCTTCAGATGTATGAGGATGATAGCAGGGACAGACAAAGTTAATAACAAATAGGTTATAGAAATAGTGGGGGAACAAAAATATCTGTGGAAAAAAATTGGAGAAATAGAAGGGCACAATACGTTCTAAGGCCTTTTGAGGAATAGTATGGGATATATTACAAGCAGAGATAAAAAAAAGGAGGTAGATGTAGACCTAGATCAGATAGTTATAGATGCAGACTGTGCAAATTTTAGGGAAATGTGTGGGTTAGTTCAGAATAGGAAACAATGAGGGTACGCGTCCATCCAGTTCCAGGACTGACGACCTAATGATGATGATGATGAAAGCTTAAATAGTCTACCGTGTTCTCCTTTTTTGCTTAAACTCAAATTAATTTCTCAAGGTACTTCTTCAGTTCACTTTTCTATTCGTCTTTGTATAATTCTAGTTAATATTTTTGATGCGCCTTATTCTTCGAAAATTTTACAACTATTCTTACTTCTCTTTTTTGATATAGTGATTATGGTGTCATATTTGAAATCTTTGGGTATCTTGCCTGTCTCATACATATAGCTTACAAGTTGAATGTGACGTTCTGTTACTGTTTGTCCAGCGGCTTTTCTGCTTGCACATCATTTGTAAATATAGGATCTCAAGTCATCCTTTTCAATGTATGATTCTTGTTTTAGCGCTTCTAGTTCCTATCCTGCATGTAAATTCCCTATACATTCTTGCCGTCTACTCACTTTCTCTTTATTTTCTATAATGATGCCCCCCCTCCCCCATCTTTTGCTACAGTGCTTTATATCCCAAAAATTCATTCTAATTAGTGTATATGCTTCATCTGTCCTTCTCAGTTTCACTTTAGTTTGTACCTCTTTGCAGTTTTTCTGAATCCATTGTTCTTCAGCTTTCCTGCATTTGAAAATAATTTCCCATTCTATGGCTCTGTATCTTTGTTTTCTACTTCGTCTGGTCTGTTTTTGTATTTTTACCTTCCTTCTATTAAATTCAGAATATCCTTTGTTACCCATGATTTCTTATTGTATTTTTGTTTATACTCCAGAATATCTCTGGCTGCCATGTCTAAGCTGGATTTCCTTAGTACCAGAAATCTTCCCGATTGGTTTAACATTTTCTCAAATCTTTCATGGGTATCTTTATCTTTTAGTTTCTCATTAGACACACTATCAAATGGAGTATGTGGTATTGGATCAGCTTGGATCGCTTCGAATTGGAGTACAGTATCCACTTTTCATTGTAAGTTAATAATCGATCAAGAAAAGATTAATTTTAATAGCGTGAGAAATCGCCGAACAAATGGTAATGCGGCATAGTTTGTTATCATCTGATAATTCATGTCGGACCCATTTTCTTACCTTTCACGCCTTCTCTAGTTGATTAAGGTGCAACTGAATGGTTTCATCACTCAAATTGAACCGTTCAGCAAACTTGAAGCACGTTGTACTGGAATTTGCCTCTATAACTTCTTTCAAGTTGTCGTTATTAATGATCTTCAGTCCTTCAGAGCGTATTTCATCAATCAAGCTGAAATCTCGCGAAGAAAATTTCTTAAACCACTTCTGTGCTGTTCAATCACTGACAGTCGTACATATTTTTAGCGCTACCTCGATCGCTTTAGTGCCAAGTTTGTACTCATAGAGGAAATTTACGTTTTGTTCATAGCTATTTTAAATTATTTCACAATACAAATTAAACAATTGCCGCAAAATTAGTAAGCATCAAATGAAAGAGGAATTCATACGAAGGTGAATGAAAATATATAAACAAGTGCTATCAATAAGTAACTTAAAAATATCCATGGTACTCTGCATATGAAAAACTATTACATTTGATTTTCCAATGCTCCACGCGAAGGCGCTATATTGACCAGTAAGCGAATTTTTTTTACCTTTGAATTTTGACGAAACCTTTCTGTTCCAAGCAAAGTAGGAATCTTTAACGTACGTCACAACACCCACACACGGGACCTACATTTGACTTCTCATTCGAACGAGGGCGTACTATTGAGAAAAAGCTCGCCTAACATTTTTCAAGTGGTCCGTAGCGGGTTTTGAACCCAAGACCTTGCGCTTAGTAGTCACACGCAAACAAACTAATCCACGGAACCGCTTTCTATAAGAAAAATGGCTACATTTGATTTTTTCCAATGCTCCACCCGAAGGTACTACATTCACCAGGAAGCGAATTTTTTAACGTGGAAAATTTTGAATTTTGACGAACCCTTGCTGTTCCAAGCAAGGGATCTTTAACGTGCGTGACAGCACTTACACAAGGAACCTCATCCGAATGACAGCGTGTTTCTGAGTAAAATTCTCGCCTAACATTTTTCAAGTAGACTGTGCCCGGATTAGTGCCCGGGATCTTGGGCATAGTAGTCACACTCAAACCAACAAATCCACGTAGCAGCGTTGTATAAGACAAACCTCACGAACTTTTTTGGTTACCTGATATTTTAGATAATTTAAGGACAACACACTGTTGTTTTAACTTCATCTATTTTTTAATTTGTGATCACCAAATTGTTGACTTATGAAGGGGCAATATTTGTTGTATATACGAGTGCATTCACAAAAATATGTTGGAATGAAACCCGTATCACGTGTATGGTAGTAATGCACAGAATGTTGAATGTATATTGTACTCGGCACGGTTTACGTAAAGAAGGTACACAATAAAAAGAATACTAGTAATAGTTTTTCTAATCAAAATTTGTTTGCTTCAATAAAAAAATTTTAATATTACATCTCATAGAAAACCTGTATTAAGTGCTAATTCATTCATTAATTTAAAAGCTAGAGGTTAAACATTGATGTGTGAATAAACAGATCATTCGAACATTTATAACTTCACCTTATGCTATACACCAAAATATTAAATTCTATTCTTTTCGCGTAGCGCACGTCCCTATTAAAAATATTGGTGTGTCCTATACTACACTACATTAGCGAAAAATTTTTCATATATATTTTAGAAACTGCCCGCAATTCTTTTCTAATTATAACTAATTCATACTGGAAACTATCGGTTACATAAGAAAAGTTTAACATTACTTAAAAACAGTTTTCAAACAGGTAAATAATAATAGTGGTAGACAGATTAAAACTGCAAACACAAATATTTAAATTCACGTTAAAAATGTGCTTCCGGTGTATGGATAGCCTTTCAAGCATCTTTTAAAAATGTTACATTGTACATTGAGCTTTTAAATTCACTCCATTTAAAAAAGGACTAAAATGTTTTTGTGTTCAAGTTTTTACATTCCTCTGATATCCTCCAAATGTTGATAAAGGTTTCATTCCTAAGTAAATAACACAATTCAGTAAATTCGCGATATGGAATTACAGTAATATGCACCTTGTAAATCGCAAACTACACAAAGTTTGCATTTCACAGACATACTCTGCAAATACAGCAACAGATTTTCTGTTTGTCGAAATGTATTTGTTGAAATGCCCGTTTGAAAACATTTCATTATTTTCTAAAGCTATTTAGATATAGAGATTTTCAGTTCAATCAACTTCGCAGTGGATAAATAAAACAGAATGGTAAAGATCTCTCGGACTAACATGTACGAAAAAGCTTTAAAGACGAATGCTTTGATGTCATTCATTCGTGCGACCCAGATTTCTAAGCTCATTTCGCAGAGCTTTGACCTCCTTTATTTCTAAATTCTTATAAATAGAACTATTGGATGAGCTTTTTTACCAAAAGAATATCCTCATAAATTCAATAAAACGTCTAATAGACCCTAGATCCCACTACGTTAGACGGTAGTGCTCATAAAATGTTGGAAAAGACTTTATTTTTTACTGATATTTGTAACGGTTTCGGCTCATTACCCTCTGGCAGGAGCAAATAAAAGAGAAATATTAGTTGAAATAGTTCAACCAGGACGCTTTTTAACTGTATGGCAAAACAACAAGTATCGATAAAACATGTGAAACTATCGGGTAATTTTAGAGGGACCATAGAGGTTAAATAGGTATTTGTTAATAGTTTACAATACATCCTGTAAAAATCTTGTAACCAAGAGCTTTTAAAATCATTAATGGTTAAATAACAGTGAAATGATTAATACTTACGTCAATATTTATGTTTTCATATAATTACATCGTAATTAGGGAAGGCTTCTTATATTTTCCATTAGAAATGATTAATTTTAAAATTACATAGATACAAAAAATGCAGTTATTGTTTAAAGTGTAACCGGACGGAATTAAATTAATTTTTATACAAAATATTTAAAACGCGGATAGGCAGCAGGTGTGGTAACCTAAGCGGAATTTAATAAGATAAGATTAGAATAAAAACGCGGCCGACAGAATAAATAGACGCAATATGAAACAATGCTACTTTTTACAATGTTAACTGCGGAAAACATCAGATAACAAAATAGACACTTGGTTGTAGTAGATACGAACAAAGGAAGACACGCGCTATACGAGCGATTGAATATAAGTTCTACATCGATAATCGTGAAATAATGGGATACCCCTCGAATACGTAAAGAGTGGGCGTTAGTAAAAAAGAATTGACAGTCGAGTTAGGAAATCGATATGTAACAACGAAAAGATGTAGGCCTAGTAAGGTCACCCGGGTTGGAGTGCTGAAAGCGGCCGTGGTGTGATCTTTAGTTGCGGTAAAGGCAAAAATCATCCTATATGTGTCGTGCCGGCTGAATAAAAATCCATAAAGTATTATATATATTTTAATGCAATGGTAGATCAAAAACCTAAAGTTCAGAGTGTGTGTCAGTTGCATTATGGTTTAGCTTGAAATAATATACAGCGTGTACAGTTTAAGATACAGTACATTGGGACCTTGAAACCTGTAGGAGATATAATCTTGGTTACATAGAACGAAAGCAGCACAATAGGGGTCTCGGATCACTCTTCAAAATTTCAAATATTTGTCATAAGTTACTGGATATAGGAAAAAATACAAAAATGCCGATTTCTCTATTTACTAGTAGATAGACTTCTAATTAAAATAGAATGCTCAAATTTTGCTCATCATGGTAATTCACCATTGTGCTTTACATTGTGAACTTAGATTTTGTCTAAGGCACATAGATTTTGCGTGAAGATTTTCAACTTTTTATTTTCTAATAGCTACCATATTGAATTTTTATATTTTCGAAATGCTGAAAAAATCCTTTCTGAAAAAGTATAACATGACTATTGTTTGATTGAATCAAAATATTAAAAATTACGAAACTACGTTTTGGTCGTAGTAAACTTTAATTTCCATTATGCCAAAAAGAAATAATTGCTCTAAAAACTTTAAACTCAATTTACAGTGAAAACATAACAATAGTCAGACATACATGAGTTCATTGATTAATTCAAATGTTCAAACAACCCTCCAGTTCGTTGAACGCACTATTGACACCTGCTCTAAACAGCTTCACAAGACCATCTTATCATGGCTGGAGTTATTTCATTTACGGCTTCTTGGAGCCCATATAAGGAAATCAACAATAGTCAACTCTGGTGATCTCGCCAGCAACTTGACTGGTGGGTTCCCGATTTCCAATCCAGTTTATAACCAGAATTTAAAAAATTTGCAATAATCTGAGCAGTGTGTGGTGGAGCGCCATCATTCTGAAAGAACATATTTTGCAATGCAGCAAGTGGAAACCCCATTAGTCTATCTGACACGTTTCCCTGCAATACTTCAAAGTAGCTCGCAGAGTTTAAATTTGATTCATAAAACAACGGACCTATAATGTTCCTTCCAATAATACCAATCCAGGAAATGTATCCCTATTTACTAGATATCTAACTGAGCGGTTCAAATGTAGATTTTATTCTTACCAAGAAATTGTGCTTTTACGATTAAACATTCCACAATTCGTAAATTGACCTTCGTCAAACCACAACATTTTATAGTCAAAAATTGGATTTTCGTTGTGCTTTCTGATATCCCAATCTCAAAATTTCATCCTTCGAATTTGATCTTCATTACGTAATCCCTATGAAATACCGGCAGTCTGAAAAACAGACAGAAGAACGGTAGCAGCCTTTTGAAATGCTGTGCTTCATATGTATGAGGATGGACAGACAAAGATAATAACAAATAGGTTATAGAAACAGTAGGAGAACAAGGATATCTGTGGAAAAAAAATTGGAGAAATAGAAGGGCCGAATACGTTCTAAGGCATTTTTGGTGAATAGTATGGGATACATGACAAGTAGAGATAGGAAAAAAGAGGTAGATGTAGACCTAGATTAGATAGTGATAGATGCAGACTGTGCAAATTTCAAAGAAATCTGTAGGTTAGTTCAGAATAGGAAACAATGATGGTACGCGTTTAACCAGTTTCAGTACAGAAGACCTAATGATGATGATACGTAATCCCTGATATGATCGTTCATGGTATGGACAAATTTGAAACGCTTTAAGATAGTTCTTGCCGTAGAGTGAGCAACACCTGTTGCAGTCTGAATTTGTCTGAGAGAAGTACAAGAATTTTCGACAACTGCTTGTAAAACGATGTTTTCGTTATCTTCTCTAGTTCCCCTATTTCTCTTAAATGGGACAAAACTTCCGTAATTTATTAAATTGTTCTGTAGGCGCGGAACATACATTTGCTTGGTATGTGTCTTTCTGGATATTTACTTAAATACAGTTCAGTAGTCTTAGTATCATTCCTTTCAGAAAAAATACAACATGCTAACATTTGATATTTACCGTAGTTAGAAAAGCTATCCATTTCAAACGCAAATACTATGTTTATTCCACACCGTAACATTGCCAGTTGTGCGATGAGTAACCTTAGAAAACTTAAAAGGAATATGAAAACCCAATGTTTCATGAGGGAAATCATCAAAACGATGCAGAGAAGAAACAGCAAGCCTTACAGCTTGGAACGACATTTCTGTTTTAAGCTTATCAAAGCGTTGTCTTCGAGGTTCTGATAATTCACGGTTGTGGTACAACAACTTTTTGTAGTCGACATCTGCTGGATCACCTGACACCTCATACGGTTAATTCGATTATACAGGATTATCCTGTTCGGCACATTTTACATTAGTAGTAACTCTAAATGGAGCAAAAACATTTTAGTACCACTTTACTTAAAATGCAAATATCATCACACGAATTTATCTATGTTCAATCCAAAATGTGTTAACGTTCACTTCTAGGAATTAGAATTGCCTTCTGTGGCGGTGCGGCAAGAACACGAATCCAATAGTCCCATAATTTTTACGATCTTACGTACTGTTTCACTAAAAACATTCTACGAATCGTATTCTCCCTTATTAAAGAAAATAACATAATTCTAATCTTATACAACTGAAACTAATTCTTTCTTAAAAGGAATCATCCAAGATATATACCATACAACCAACTTATGGTTTTGTTCTCACCAACGTTACTACAGTCGGTAATGGGAAAATGCGATTAACGTTTGATTCCATACAAGAACTGGTCATACCGTACTCAAAGAAGACGAACATACACCGAACTCATGGAATTAAGAACGTCGTGTAGGAAAAGTTGCCTAACTTTCAGAATAAACTTATAGAAATGTAACATACCAATTAATAATTTATATTAGATACGGAGTAACGATAAGCGGGTCAAAATAACCTTACAAAAAACGTTCATTGTAATATTTCCGAAAACCAATGTTACTGATAATGCAATACATCATTTAAATACTATGTCAAAAAAAATAGATTGAAGCATTTTTAAATTACAACTAAATATTTTAATAAAATTAATTATACAGAATGATGAATAAGCAATTGTTCAGAATCGAGAATGTGATCGAAATTGTTAATAAATACTCAAGTACTGAGACTGCACGTAACAATTTGCTCCAAAAAGTTTATATACGAAGTTGAATTAAAATTTATAACAAAACATTTCTGCCGGTACCTTAAACTGGGACTAGAAGTAACACCAGACCAAGTGCTCGAAAAAAAGAAACAAGAAACCTAGTAAAACGTAGTACCGCAAAACCCTGAAATATAACAGTATAGGATTTAAAATGGCAGCGTGGCTCAATAAAATACAGAAATGAAATCCATTTGCATCTAACCATTTTTACATTAAAAATGAGTTCATTACAGCACATCTTGTAGAAACCTCTTCACGGAAAATCCTATAAACTTATTTTGCAAGGAACTAACAAATATATTTATTAAACCTTAAAAGGCATCTGTTTAGGAAATTAGAAAAGTCAAGATATTGTCGAATCATTATAAATCATAAAACCAAATGGACAAAATGAACCATCTGGTAAACAGATAAGTGAAAGAAGGAGGTGATAATAAAAATTACAGTAATATACTGAATTCATAGAATTCGAATCCACACACATTATGTATGAGTAACATCACTGCTAACGAATTTAAAGCAACATTCAAATGTAATTACAAATGAACGTATAAGCGATTTATATTACTTAAAATGGAAATTAATTGTATTTAATAGTTAAATATAATAGAAGTTAATTCTCATCATCATTAGGTCTTCAGTCCTGGAACGGCTTGTAATATACCCCAAAAATGACTTAAACCGTATTCTGCATTTCCATTTATTCTATCTTTTTTCTACAGATATCTTTATTCTCCTACTATTTCTATAACCTATTTGTTATTAACTTTGTGTGTCCATGCTATCATCCGCATTCATCTGAAACCCAACATTTCAGAAGGCTGCTACCGCTCTTTTGTCTGCTTTTCATACTACCCGTATTTCATAGGCATACTGTGCTGTTCTCCACACATATGCTTTCAACAGTTTTCTTCTTGTTTCTATGTTTGTTGTCTTTGATCATGGGCGCTGTTCTTTCTCGTTTGATGCAGTTCGGTCACCTTCTATTGTTTTACAATTATATACCCTATTTCTCCTACATTAAGTGGTAGTAAAGAGAGGCGTCGCAGTGGATCAATGTAGTAAGCGTAAGACTACAGATCCCAACGCCCTGGGTGAGCATTTTTCACAAAAATTACGCCCTCGTTCGGATGAGAAGTTAAATGAAGGTCCCGTGTGTGTGTTGTCACGAACGTTAAAGATCCCTACCTTGCCTGAAACGGCAAGGGTTCGGCAAAATTCTAAATTTCCAGGCAACAAAAAACTCACCTCCTGGCCAATATAGTACCTTCGGGTGGAGCATTGGAAAATCACATGTAAGGTATGTGAAGGGAGATTCCAACACGGTCCGCTTGAAAAATGTAAGGCGAGCATTTTTTACAAAAATACGCCCTCGTTCGGATGAGAAGTAAAATAGAGGTCCCGGGTGTGAGTGTTGTTACGTACGTTAAAGATCCCTACCTTGCTTGCCACAGCAAGGGTTCGGCAAAATTTAAAATTTCCCGGTAAAACAAAAACTTGCTTCCTGGAGAATGTAGTACCTTCGGGTGGAGCATTGGAAAATCAAATGTAGGGTATGTGAAGGGGGTTAAGCAGCCTGTGGCTGTCAAGAACTGTTTCCATTTCATTAAGAGCAGCTTCTAACTCTTCCTTGCTAGATGCTAATACCGCAATATCATCTTCAAATCTAAGCATATCAATCTTTTGTCCCTGCATAGTAATTCCAAATGACTTACTGCATTTGACAGTATTCATTGCCTCTCCAATGTACAAGTTAAAAATTAATGGGGATTGGGCACATCCTTTCTCATCCCTTTACTAGTATTTACTTCTCTACGTTCCTGCTCTAATTCTATTGCTGCTGTTTGTTCTTTGTATAAGCTATGCACTATCCGTCTATGCTTAAAACTCATTCCAATCTTTTTGAGTATTTCGTTATTTTTTTCATTTTCCATTGCCGAATGCTTTTTCTACATCTACAAATCTTATATACACGTTTTCCCCTTTTCTATTGTTTTCTCCATTATTACTCTAAGAGCTAAAATAGCCTTTCGTGTTTTCCTGTTTCGCATAAACCCAAATTGATCTTCTCCTGGTATTTCTTTAGCTTGCTTTTCCATCCGTCTTTGTAAATTCTAGTTAATATTTTTGACACGTGTGCTGTCTCACATCTATCCGCGCTTGCATCTTATCTGTACCGGGCGCCTTACGATTTTTCAGACCCTTTAATGCTAATTCAAACTCATCTCTAAATATAGGATACTCCAAGTCATCATTTTCAATGTCTGATTCCCGTTCTAATGCTGTTAGTTCCTCTCCAGCATATAAACTCCTTATATATTCTTGCCATCTACCTACTTTCTCTACATTTTCTACAATGACGTTTCCTCCTGCGTCCCTCATATGTTTGCTATATGATTTTATATCTCTAAAATTCATTCTAATTAGTTTGTATTTCGTATTTCCATCTTAGTTTCTACGTCTTTGCACTTTTTATCAATATCTCTGTTTTCCTGTTCGTCTGATCTATTTTTGTATTTTTGTCTTTCTTTATCTCTATCTTCTATCCTAGCCGTCATGTCTAAGCTGGATTCAATGTTATTCCATTCTGGTTTTACTTCCCTAGAATATGAAATTTTTCCGGTATCTTTCAGCGATTCATTTGGCTTTTTTTTCAAATCTTTCGTGGATATCTGTATCTTTTAGTTTTTTTGAAGTCAAAGTGCCTTTTTCCTTATATTTTTTTTCAAAATTTTAAATTTAAGTGCGGTCTTTTTAATTACGATGTTGCGGTAGTGTCTATACCTGCTTCTGGGTAGCTTCTACAGTCTTTTACTTCATTCCTAAACCGTTGTCTAACAAGAATGTAATCTATTTGATATCCTCCTATATCTCCTGGCATTTTCCACGTATATCGTTTTCTAGCACGATGTTGAAATAATGTGTTTGTGATGATCAAATTGTTCTTGTCACAAAATTCTACCAGCCTATTTCCCCTGTCGTTTCTCGTGCCTAAACCAAATAAACCTACTACCGCTCCTTCCCTACCCTCCCCTTCCACTGCATTAAAATCCTCCGTAATTAAAGATCCCTACCTTGCTTGCAACAGCAAGGGTTCGGCAAAATTTAAAATTTCCAGGTTAAACAAAAACTTGCTTCCTGGCGCTTGTAGTACCTTCGGGAGGAGCATTGGAAAATCAAATGTAGGGTATGTGAAGGGGGTTAAGCAGCCTGTGGCTGCCAAGAACTGTTTCCATTTCATTAAGAGCAGCTTCTAACTCTTCCTAGCTAGATGCTAATACCGCAATATCATCTTCAAATCTAAGCATATCAATCTTTTGTCCCTGCATAGTAATTCCTAATGACTTCCTGCATTTGACAGTATTAATTGCCCCTCCAATGTGCAAGTTAAAAATTAATGGGGATTGGGCACATCCTTCTCATCCCTTTACGAGTATTTACTTCTCTACGTTCCTGCTCTAATTCTATTGCTGCTGTGCGGCAATTTTTCTAAATGCACCAGCCCCACATTGGGTGTCAGTGCGACGTTTTTCTAATTTCTTAAATGGGCGCCAGTGAAGCGTAGTCTTCCGACGTAACTAGGGGTCTATTCCTTGGGTAGAGCTATGTGAAATGGGGGGGGAGTCGAAATCTGTTGGTAGGTCACACTCAAACTAAAACAAATAGGCGCCACCAAGTCCGGACTGATTCACGTTAATGGCATGGCATATTTCTAAGGGCGGACGTGGAGACCCAAAGAAAGAAAAATCGCCTTCGATGACAAAAACCTGTCTTAATAAAATAAGACGCTGTTCCTGTAAGAAATTATAATAGTTAGCTTAATAAAAAAAGGTGGAACACTGTTTGTGTGCAGCAAATATACATAACAAAATAGTGAAAAGGTATTTTCTATATAAAGTTGGCATCAAAATTCTACTCCTAAAGATGTTCGCTCTCTGTAGTTAGGTTTGATCATATTTGATCAAAATAAAAAACTTTAAGCTTGAACTAATAATTTACTAAAAAGAATCTCTTTTTTTTAAATAAAATGCAATGCAACAAAATTTAATAAATAATTGAATTACTTTGTGAATTTTAAATTAAGGTTTATCAACCTCATTCATAATCAAATATTTTACAGCAAGGTATAAACTTGTTACACAAAGATACTCTAACCCGTTCAGATCTGTTCAGGCCGATTACATTACAAAAATTACTATACAAGTTTTCCTCTTTAAGTTAAAAGTACAAGTTTTAGTTTCAAACGAAAATGATCACAAAAATATTCTTGTTTACAAAAGTTGTGCTAACGCAGTGCTAAGCATTTGCTTTCAAGGATACATCTGTCAGCAGTATACTACAGAAAAATAAGTGACGTCAATAACACCTGTTGTTGTAACTAACAATTTATACTGAAGCAACGTGTTGTTTCTTACAACATCAAATTAGTGAATTTTAATTTTGACACTGGAAATTCCAGCTTAGCAATAGTTGAAACAAATATCATATTCGTACTTTTACACATTGGAACAAATTAGCGTGTTTCTAAAGTGAAACACAAAAGAATTACTTAGATCTACTACGAACCAAAAAAACTGTTTTCCTAGCCTTGATGAGGTACTTGTTCTACCATGCGAAATTTACTGCATATGTTATGGATCCAGCTCATCCTAAACAGCTTCTACCAAAGTAGCATCTTTACGCTGTATAACAAAGCGATCCTCTTTAAATTGGCTCAACTTTCCATCTTCCAAGTTGCACCGTACACGTCGTAAAACACAGTGGTATCAACAACCGGGATTTAATTTCCTATTTTCTAAGTTGCATTGTTCACGCCGTAAAATAAAGTGGTTTTCTTAAAATCGATTAAAGTTTTCAAATTCTAAGTGCATAGTTGATTGTAGTAATGTCTCTCGTCGCGCTAAACAAATTATCCCAAATTAAATAAGATAATAACTTTTATACTTTACCAACCGCTATTCAAAAATGTGTCCTCACTCATCAAAATTGATACGCAGATTACCGGCCATCGTTCTTTCATTCATCTTGTCTCTTCTTCCACGTATGGCCGAGTGATTATCAAACTCGCTCGGACGACCGGAGAATCCAAGGGGGAGGTTGTCAAACCTAAACGCGCCTGCGAATGGCTGTAGAATACACCGATATCCAACCACAAATAGACTAACAAATCAAGATGCTGTTTCAACGTATTACTTTACTTGTTAAATGTATTTTAACATTATTTAATAAAGGTGTTTTATTATTCTCGCTCTTTGATGGAGGGATTTATTAACCAAACAATAAAATTATTAAAGGTGTCTTATTATTCTCGCACTTTTGATGAAGGGATTTATTAACCAAAAATAAAATTGTTACACTACCCCTTTCCTAAAAGAAAAAAAATTTTCTAAGAAAGAAAAAACTTTAAGTATAACAAATACAAAAATTTTTTTTTTATATATACTAGCCTCTTCTACATTCCTAATTATCAATACAAATTCTTATAAATTTATTAAAACGAGGGGGACAAATATTTACAATTTTGAGTGTGTCGGTAACTACGTGTACCTAACGTCCATAGGGAGACAAAATCGGGGAGTCACAATCGGTGTATGTCAAAATTGGGAGGGGTCAAGTCAAAAAGTCAAACACTCCACGGGACAAAAAAATCAATCAAAATCCAAATTCAAAGTAACCCTTTAACTAGAGGTTCTTACTCCTACCAAGGCTAGTATTTACTAACTATAACCAACCATATTACAATTTATCTTAATTTTCACAAATAAAAACTCCACTTCCTGGAGCTCAAGTAGCTCTATCTACAAAAAAGGAATGCTACAACATCAAAATAGCATAACTATTCAAAATATTATCACTATAAAGTGACAATCAAAAGAAGACTACTAATAGGTTCAAAATATTATTATCACAAGTGATAATCAAAACAAAGGTAACCTGCTCATAAGGTACTTACAATTCAAATTCAATTATTATCACAACGGTGATAATCAAAACAAAGGTAACCTGCTCATAAGGTTACTTACAAAATTCAAATTCAAATTATTATTATCACAACGTGATAATCAAAACAAAGGTAACCTACTCATAAGGTTACTTACAAAATTCAAATTCAAATTATTATTATCACAAAGTGATGATCAAAACAATTAACCTACTCATAAGGTTCAACTTACAAAATGTCAAAGTTCAAAACTGACCAGTTAGGCTGTACTCTCCTACACCCTACTGATTATCCTATCACTAATTTTCAAACAACACATGTTATTAGTGATGGATCAAACGGTGAGGTTCACCATGCAAACCTTTGACCTTATCAAACAAAAAGATTTTGAACGGTCAAAAACAAGGGAAAGAATAAATCAGTATTCTCTCTACCTAAATATGTAGAAATCAGGACTAGCAACTTAAATAGCCCACCTACTTCTACATCCTAAAGATATTTTTCAAAGACATCTTCTAACCACATCTTCGAATAACGCGCGACTCAAACGACCAGCATGCACACTAATGCACACCTCAAAACTACTACAAAAATCCTTAACCACTTGCTTCAATTATCAAACAAAATTTTCAAAATTAGTGAAACGACACTAAATCAAAAATCGGAACAAAACAACGCAAACAACTACTGTTTTGCTTAACATCAAAGAGATGACTAGACTGTAACTAATCGTCAGGATCATCATTCTCATTTAGATACGATGCTTCAACGGGTTTCAAGTCCTTTACATGCCATTTTCCAGCTCTTGTTCCATCTTCATTCTCTAATTCATACACTAAATTGGAATGTTTTTTTCGAACTTTACTCAAAACGAACTTTGGAGCTAACTTAGCGGAGAATTTATCACCAGCACTCGAAAGTACCTTATTAGTTCTCCAAACACTTTCTCAGACTTGGAATGAAATGTCTCTTCTTCTAAGATTGTAGCGTTTACTCGAACGTTGATAAGCTACATGCAAATTTTCACGGACATTTCCAAAAATATCAAACAAAAGTTGACGATCCAAAACATAAGAAGGTCTACTACTTGAAACAACATCTACATCCTCACCAGGTTTAAAATTATCACTATAAGCTTTTCCACTTAAGGGTACCTGACGACCAAAGACTAAAAAATTTGGAGAATAGTTGGTGGACTCGTGTTTTGCTGAATTAATTGCGTACTGAATTTTTGATATCTCACTATTCCACGTATCATGTTCTTCTACGTACGAACGAATTGCAGTACCAACTGTCTTATTGATTCTTTCCACAAAATTGCATTGAGGAGCATAAACAGCATTGTACCAAATCTTTTGGATTTCGTACATTGCACACAAAGCTTTAAAAACACGTCCAATTAATTGTGGACCATTATCACAAACAACAAGTTGTGGTACTCCGTAGACAAGAAATACCTTTTCCTCTAAAAACTTCTCGATCAAATGTGCCGTGGCACTACGCAAAGGTTGTAAAATCGAATACTTCGAGAACCAGTCACCAACAACTAAAAGCCATTTATGTCCGCGTTTGGAACGAGGGAACGGACCCATCAAATCTAAAGCAATGGTTTGGAACGGAAGTCCAACCTCTTTTTCCTTTCCCATCATGCCAAGGGGACCTTTATTGGGTGGTTTTTGAGCACCGCAAATCAAACACTTCCTACAAAATTTACGTACATCAAAGATCATCTTTGGCCAATAATATAATTCTTGGACACGAGACAAAGTTTTCAAAGACCCAAAATGTCCTGCTGTAGGGGGGTCATGACATGATTTAATGACATCCTTATGCTGAGATCTTGGTACTAAGTGCTTCCATTCTACAATATTTGCCGAATGCGGTAATTTGGAAGGTATAAACTTAAAAATGAACCCATCTTCCACTTTCCATTGTGGGTAGCTCTTGGGTGACAACAAAATTTTCTTTCTCAAAGATTCATACCACAAGTCTACATTGTCAAGTTTGATCTCTACTAAATTAACTTCTGAATTTTCTAAAGGAACGCCACGACTAAGACAATCTGGAACTATATTAAATTTTCCTTTTCTATGTACCAAATCAAATGAACGTTGCCTTAATCGAACTGACCATCTGGCAAGTTTTCCGGTAGGATTCTGAAGATTACTCAACCAAAGTAACGAAAAATGATCAGTGACAACTGTGAAGCGAACTCCTTCCACCCACGGACGAAATTTCTCAATTGCAAAAATAACTGCTAAACACCCTCTTTCTGTGGTGGAATAATTGCGCTCTGTACGGCTCAGGGTTTTACTTGCGTACGAAATTACACGCTCTTCTCCTTTTATATTTTGTATCAAAACAGCTCCTGACCCAGTGTTGCTGGCGTCACACTCAACAATAAAGGGTGCCGAATAATCTGGCTGTGAAAGAAGAGGTGCTGAAACTAATGCTTGTTTGATCAACACAAACGAATTTTCTGCTTCCCGCTCCAATTTACAGTTTGACCTTTTTTCTTTTTCTTAATGAGATCGTTGATAGGCGAAACTAATGACGAAAAATTCTTTATAAAGCGACGGTACCAACTGCACATTCCTATAAACCTCTTAATTTCCGTCGTGGTTTTCGGTCGAGGGAAGTTAACCATCGCCGATACTTTATCGGGATCTGTACGAAGTGAATTTGAACCTACTATATAACCCAAAAATTTAAGTGTTTTTTTGAAAAATTCACATTTTCCTATATTTATAGTAAGGTTAGCTTCTTTTAGACGTTGCTTAACCTCTGACAATAACTTCAGATGTTCTTCAAAAGATGACGAACATAGTATTATGTCGTCCAAATAACAAAACACATGAGGTTCACAAAACGTGGACCAAAAATCGCATCTACTAAACGCTGTTGCGTCTTCGCAGCACTCTTCAACCCAAATGGCATGCATGTAAATCTATATTGTCCTCGCGAAATAACACTGAAAGCAGTCTTATCTTTAGATGACTCACTAAGAGGGACTTGCCAAAACGATTTTCTCAAATCAAGTGACGAAATATAGTTCGCACCTCTCAACATATTAAGAATTCTATCTACATTCGCAAGGGGGTACGAATCGTGAACAGTTAAGTCGTTCAGGGTTCTACCATCAAAACAGAAACGATATTCTCCATCTGCTTTCTTAACCAACAAAACCGGAGAGGACCACGGACTAGTACACGGTTCTATAACTTTAAGTCTAAGCATGTCGTCCAACTCATCATTCAATATCTTACTCATATATGGTGACATGACATATGGTTTCTTATGGAAGGGTTTGGCATTACCTGTGTCTATATCCATTTCGATTAGGTTAGTACGTCCCAACCTATCGTCCCTGCTAATTTCACTGAATGAATTTATTATCTCGTGTGCTTGCACACACTGAGCATCCGAAAGGTCATGCAAATCAAATAAGTAATCTTTAGTGTTCAAAGGGATAGAAGATGAACCTAAATACACAATATTGTTCTCAATGTTACTCTGGATAAACCAATTATTATTTCTAAAATCAGCAACCACACCAAATAATTTTGCAAAGTCACTACCGAATATAAAGGCATGAGGTAGGGATGGGACCACTAATGCATTAAGAATACGACAGTCATTACCTACACAAATTGGTAAATCAACCGAACCTAAAACAGACTTTATTGAACCATCAGCTGTAGTAATACCTGTTTTTGCTGAACTAAAAATTTTTAAGTCTAATTTTCTAATTATCGAAAGAGCTAAGGATCCTACCACTGAGGTAGTGCATCCTGAATCTAGAAGACCGGTAATGTCTCTATCAAGTAACTTCACCATAATGTAAGGTCGATTATCACACTGCTTCTCAATGAACAAAGTATTATTCTTAGGCTTCGTAGAGTCCTGACAAAAATTTTTTACAACTGTAAGCCATCTCGACCAATCGTCTTTACAAAAATATTTTTCTTGTTTACAAATCATAATTGTAGCCTTATGACGCGGAACAGAATGCCGACCACTATGCACCTGCCGCCTTACTGGTTTTTTGAACATTGTGGACACGACGTTGCCTTAACTCCTTTTCGACCACATCCAAAACAAAAAATCTTCTTGGCTGCTCTACACTCACTAAACCAATGTCCACTACGGGAGCAATTCCAACAAACAAAATTATTTCTCTTATCGGGACTAAAAGAATTAAAAACTGAAGACTCCAAAGAACTCTTATTCGCTACTGTTGCCTGAGGATTAACTAATTCATTTTGAAACACCCTACTCTTAACGGCACAAATTTTTTCATTCAACACTACAAGTCTTGTTGGGCTTACTAGAAGAGGCGGAAACCAGGTTTAGTTTTATCAAAGAAGCTTCTTCTAACTTTTTGCACAAATTAACTAAGGTAGATACATCTTGAATGTCCGACAATGCAAGTGCTGAAATATATTCAGGAATCAAATTTCTTCTTATCATCTTAACTTTAGTGACTTCTGCTGGATCGTTAGTCAGTCTACTAAACAAAGTTTGCATATGCGCAACAAATAAAATAATCCTTTCGTCTTTACCTTGACGACGATGTCTGATTTTTTCCCAAATGTCATCATCTGAAAAACCGGGCAGAAAATCTTCCTTTAGACGTTCTAATAAAGAGTTCCAATCTCTCAATGAATTTTTTACTGTTCTAAACCAAATTAAAGCGTCTCCCACAAAAAGTTCACATGCTGATCCAAATAAATCAGCTTCGGGTACCTTACGAGATTGTGCTAAATCACTAACTCTATCTAAAAATGAATATAGTTGTTTGGGATCTCCTGAGAATTTTACGGGCCATGAACCTATAGGTAAAGAAGGTGTTATGTACGAAATCGAATGGGTGGGCGCACTAGCAACTGAAGGAGATACTACAACAGACCGATCCAAATAGGTAGACTCTGTACTTTTATTGATTTTATCATATAACTCAGCTTCAAGGGTTAGTATTGTTGCTACGGTCTCATTTCTGAACTTAATTGCTTCCTCAGAATTTATTGAAGGAATTTTCATACGTTTAACTCGCCCAGAAAGGTGGATTAACCTTGAACAAGCTCTCCTAAAAATTAAATCTGATGAATCACCTTCAAATTCGGACAAAACATTTCGAACCGACTCGACTGAAACAGAAATTTCTTTACTTTCCGTTGCAAAATCTACTTCATAACTCGAAAGGTCAATCAAACAACAAGGCTTATCTACTTCTTTAGCTAACAATCTTCCTAAAATTTTTCTTTTCTCTAACACTGGTCTCTCAGTCACTACTCCTCTAATTTTCAGTTCATACTCCAGTTCTTCTTTAAGTAGACAAACAATTTGGAATTTTTCCGACATGATTACAAAAGCCTAATGGAATCAAACCGATAAATCTAAATGATTTGCACCTTACAAAAATTGTCAAAACAAATTCGGGCAACCAAAGGTAAAAGTCAAAAGGTGTATTTGGTAAAGTATATTTTGCCAAAACAATATCAAAAAATTATATTGGGTCAAAACAGAATGAAAGTTAAAATAAATTTGACTAAGTTAATTAATTGACCGAATGGGGTTAACGTCTAAACCAATCTTTTAAACAACCAAACCTTAATATCAAATAAACGTTGAGCAAACAAATTTCGAGGCAAAACAATTTTTGAACAAACAAATTTCGAAGCAAAATAAATTTTTGAACAAACAAATTTCGAAGAAAAATAAATTTTGAACAAACAAATTTCGAAGCCCCAAACGTTGCCGGCGCCAGTGCGGCAATTTTTCTAAATGCACCAGCCCCACATTGGGTGTCAGTGCGACGTTTTTCTAATTTCTTAAATGGGCGCCAGTGAAGCGTAGTCTTCCGACGTAACTAGGGTCTATTCCTTGGGTAGAGCTATGAGAAATGGGGGTAAGTCGAAATCTGTTGGTAGGTCACACTCAAACTAAAACAAATAGGCGCCACCAAGTCCGGACTGATTCACGTTAATGGCATGGCATATTTCTAAGGGCGGACGTGGAGACCCAAAGAAAGAAAGATCGCCTTCGATGACAAAAACCTGTCTTAATAAAATAAGACGCTGTTCCTGTAAGAAATTATAATAGTTAGCTTAATAAAAAAAGGTGGAACACTATTTGTGTGCAGCAAATATACATAACGAAATAGTGAAAAGGTATTTTCTATATAAAGTTGGCATCAAAATTCTACTCCTAAAGATGTTCGCTCTCTGTAGTTAGGTTTGATCATATTTGATCAAAATAAAAAACTTTAAGCTTGAACTAATAATTTACTAAAAAAATCTTTTTTTAAAAATAAAATGCAATGCAACAAAATTTAATAAATAATTGAATTACTTTGTGAATTTTAAATTAAGGTTTATCAACCTCATTCATAATCAAATATTTTACAGCAAGGTATAAACTTGTTACACAAAGATACTCTAACCCGTTCAGATCTGTTCAGGCCGATTACATTACAAAAATTACTATACAAGTGCTAAGCATTTGCTTTCAAGGATACATCTGTCAGCAGTATACTACAGAAACATAAGTGACGTCAATAACACCTGTTGTTGTAACTAACAATTTATACTGAAGCAACGTGTTGTTTCTTACAACATCAAATTAGTGAATTTTAATTTTGACACTGGAAATTCCAGCTTAGCAATAGTTGAAACAAATATCATATTCGTACTTTTACACATTGGAACAAATTAGCGTGTTTCTAAAGTGAAACACAAAAGAATTACTTAGATCTACTACGAACCAAAAAAACTGCTTTCCTAGCCTTGATGAGGTACTTGTTCTACCATGCGAAATTTACTGCATATGTTATGGATCCAGCTCATCCTAAACAGCTTCTACCAAAGTAGCATCTTTACGCTGTATAACAAAGCGATCCTCTTTAAATTGGCTCAACTTTCCATCTTCCAAGTTGCACCGTACACGTCGTAAAACACAGTGGTATCAACAACCGGGATTTAATTTCCTATTTTCTAAGTTGCATTGTTCACGCCGTAAAATAAAGTGGTTTTCTTAAAATCGATTAAAGTTTTCAAATTCTAAGTGCATAGTTGATTGTAGTAATGTCTCTCGTCGCGCTAAACAAATTATCCCAAATTAAATAAGATAATAACTTTTATACTTTACCAACCGCTATTCAAAAATGTGTCCTCACTCATCAAAATTGATACGCAGATTACCGGCCATCGTTCTTTCATACATCTTGTCTCTTCTTCCACGTATGGCCGAGTGATTATCAAACTCGCTCGGACGACCGGAGGATCCAAGGGGGAGGTTGTCAAACCTAAACGCGCCTGCGAATGGCTGTAGAATACACCGATATCCAACCACAAATAGACTAACAAATCAAGATGCTGTTTCAACGTATTACTTTACTTGTTAAATGTATTTTAACATTATTTAATAAAGGTGTTTTATTATTCTCGCTCTTTGATGGAGGGATTTATTAACCAAACAATAAAATTATTAAAGGTGTCTTATTATTCTCGCACTTTTGATGAAGGGATTTATTAACCAAAAATAAAATTGTTACAGCTGTTTGCTCTTTGTATAAGCTATGTACTATCCGTCTATGCTTAAAACTCATTCCAATCTTTTTGAGTATTTCGAACATTTTTTTCATTTTCCATTGTCGAATGCTTTTTCTAGATCTACAAATCTTATATACACGCTTTACCCCTTTTCTATTGTTTTCTCCATTATCACTCTCAGAGCTAAAATAGCCTTTCGTGTTCCCCTGTTTCGCATAAACCCAAATTGATCTTCTCCTGGTATTTCTTCAGCTTGCTTCTCCATCCGTCTTTGTAAATTCTAGTTAACATTTTTGACACGTGTGCTGTCTCATATCTATCCGCGCCTTCATTTTTTCTTATAGTTACTATGATGTTACGTTTGAAATCTTTGGGTATCTCGCCTGTCTCATACATATAGCTTACAAGTTGGACAAGACGTTCCATTACTGCTTGTCCAGCGGCTTTTAAAGTTTCTGCTTGCATCTTATCTGTACCGGGCGCCTTACGATTTTTCAGACCCTTTAATGCTAATTCAAACTCATCTCTAAATATAGGATACTCCAAGTTATCATTTTCAGTATCTGATTCCCGTTCTAATGCTGTTAGTTCCTCTCCAGCATATAAACTCCCTATATATTCTTGCCATCTACCTACTTTCTCTACATTTTCTACAATGACGTTTCCTCCTGCGTCCCTTATATTTTTGCTATATGATTTTATATATTTCGTATTTCCATCTTAGTTTCTACGTCTTTGCACTTTTTATCAATATCTCTGTTTTCCTGTTCGTCTGATCTATTTTTTGTATTTTTGTCTTTATCTCTATCTTTTATCCTGGCCGTCATGTCTAAGCTGGATTTAATGTTATTCCATTCTGTTTTTACTTCCTTAGAATATGAAATTTTTCCGATTTTTCAGCGATTCATTTGGCTTCTTTTTTCAAATCTTTCGTGGATCTTTATCTTTTAGTTTTTTTAAAGTCAAAGTGCCTTTTTCCGTTTCTTTTTTTCAAAATTTTAAATTTATGTGCGGTCTTTATAATTACGATGTTGCGGTAGTGTCTATATCTGCTTCTGGGTATCTTCTACAGTCTTTTACTTCATTCCTAAACCGTTGTCGAACAAGAGTGCAATCTATTTGATATCCTCCTATATCTCCTGGCATCTTCCACGTATATCGTTTTCTAACATAAATAATGTGTTTGTGATGATTAAATTGTTCTTGTCACAAAATTCTACCAGCCTATTTCACCTGTCGTTTCTCGTGCCTAAACCAAATAAACCTTCCACTGCATTAAAATCCTCCGTAATTATTAAATTTTCATGCCCTTTTACGTATCTTAGTATGTCTTTGTAGATCGCTTCTGCCTCTTCGTCACTGTAGCTAGAGGTGGGCATGTATACTTGTATTATTATTCTAACATTCCACGCTCCGACTCGCAAAATGTTCCCGACTCTTATTCTGAACTCCGATCGCATCCTCCGAAGTAGTCCCCTCCCGGAGATCCGAATGGGGGACTATTTTAACTCTACGCCCAAGGTCCCGGGTTCGAATCCCGACACGGTCCGCTTGAAAAATGTTAGGCGAGCATTTTTCACAAAAATACACCCTCGTTCGGATGAGAGGTAAAATGGAGGTCCCGTGTGTGAGTGTTGTCACGCACGTTAAAGATCCCTACCTTGCTTGGAACAGCAAGGGTTCGGCAAAATTCCAAATTTTCCAGGTAAAAAAAACTCGCTTTCTGGCCAATGTAGTACCTTATGGTGGAGCATTGGAAAATTACATGTAAGGACTATTTTAACTCCGGAATCTTTTACCCCAGAGAATGTCATCATGTTTATTACAATTTAAGTACGCTGTGCACTTGGGAGGTAGCGTGGTGGTTTCCCGTTGCCTTCCACATCGCGGTAGTGTGTGTTAGAATGCCATACCGACCCCTATGGTCTCTGCCAATCTAAGCATCGAAAGAGCCGCTGCCCTCTTTCGGGCACCTGTCTTAGTCTGGTTCCTCAATAACGACCCTACTACTTAGGTTGAACCTATAGTTTGGCTCTTAAGCTCATTAGAACACGCAAGCCATTCCACCTGTTCTAGTAATCTAGAACTTCGGTAAGGTGCAGGTCCATTCGGAAATGGAAGTTAATTCTGAGGACATACAGGGAGCAGAAAACAAAACCGAACAATTCTCGCGCAGCTTCCATTGATTGCCGAGCAGTGTGTGGTATTGCTCCATTCTGTTGAAACGAGGTTTCTTAAACGTGTAGAAAATTTTTCAATTCAGATGTAACAAAAGAATGTAACATCTTCACGAAACGATCCGCATTAATGGTTACTGTGATCCTCTGTTCATGATGATTCCATGTAATGAAACACCATACCATACTATCACTTTACTAGCTTGTAAAGGGTGCTCGAGAATTTCATTAGGATTTGTGTTTGTCCAGTAACGGTAGTTCTACTTATTCACGTAACCGGTGACATCCATAATTTGCTTAGAAATTCATCGTCGTTATTTATGTTTGTGTTTGTTATTATTTGTTGAACGAATTCTAATCACAACTGGTAATAGTTTTCCTTAACTTGTTGCACTATCTACAGCTTGTATGGATAAAATTTCAAATCTAAATGAAGAATTTTTCGAACATTCTCCCGAAACATTTCAACCGTAGCTGCTTGCTTACGAATTGAAAGCCGTGGGCTCCGTAAGACAGACCGTACAACATCAATGTTCTGTGGAGTACGAGAATTTCTTGGTCATCCTGTCAGTTTCTTCTTTAGGGCAGATCCAGTCTCTTCAAAGTTATTAATCCAAATTTTTATCGCGTGTTTTGATGGGACGACAACATGACGTCCTAAGTTGTAAAAACGTCGAAACTCCCTCTGCGCATCTTCCAAACTATCACTGTTTTTATAAAACATTTTTATGGCTAACGCACGCTGTTGATCGTTCCACTGATGCATGGTTACTAAAATTGAAAATTGTTTACTTGCTCAAGGCCACTGTCCAGCAGTGCTGCCACCTGCTCATGGCTGCCACCTGCTCATGGCTGCCACCATACATTTCAAAAATTCCCGTTATTCTGTGTCACCCGTTATATCCCTTAAAGATATCTTTTGATTATGATGAGCGAGTTCATATTTAAATAACCGGCACGTATAACAACTTAACCATGCGCTTAATTACTCGTTGTAACCAAAAGATATTTCTTGATAATTTTATGTATCTTTTCAACAAAAAGAGTCTAAGGTAATCTAAGGGTACACTTATATTACTGTGAAGTTCGATCCATGCATAGAATGCGATAAACAAACCTATAAGCAAAAGTTAAAGCGCTACAGCTTGCCACTAAGCTGAGCGCGGAAGACACTTAATGACCGCCTCTCTCACACTGTCTACGTTTTCAGAGATACGCCACTCCAAAGGCAGACAAGTTGTACAGTTGTATACGCTGCATATTTTAACGTCGTATCTCATTTGGTAACATTTCGATGCATGGCGATCGATTTGTGAAGTGCCGTCGAAAAACTGTCAGAACTAAATAATCAAATCGTTGTGACTAAATAATTGTTCAAATACAAATATAGGACGTTATAAACTCCTGTGCTTAAAATATGCAAAATGTTATTATGTAATTTTAAATAAATACAACGCTTACACTCACTCAATGGAGTTATTGTCTTGACGAAAGAATATTTAAACTTTAGAAATAAACGGTTTCGGTGTAAAAGATATTCGTATATTACTTACCAATGCTTTAACAAAATGAAGCAACTTCTCAAATGTTTAAAAGTCACATCCAAGCAATCTATATTAAGCGCAAAACATAGATCCATACATGGAACAACCAACCCAATTTATAACGTAACCCCAAACCCAATTAAGTTACCAAGTTTTGATTCATCTTTACAAGCAGTTGTGTTTGAGTTTCTTAGAAAGAAGCGGAAAGCTTCTATCAACTTCATTGTCACTACCGCCACGTAACTGCCTGAAATGTTCAAACTACCTTTTTACGGTTTTGCTTTGAGCTTCACTTAATTTTAGGAAATGGAAGTTCTATAAGAATTACAAATAAAAAATACTTTGTTTTATGTCTAGTCATATAGGTTTACACAAATAACATTATAACAAGTGCTTAATATGAAACCGCCGCGTTTATTTACAATTTGCTCTAATGAAATGAGACTCCCGTGTACATCACTTATAATGTAATGGGGATGAAGGGGTAATTTGGTTTAAGTTACTGAAGCGTATGTAGAGAGATCACTTCGGCGAGATAATTTTAGGAGTGCGTTTATTAGTAAGATAGTAATTAAGAGAATCATTAATTTCATAATACGTAATACAGAAACCTCTAATGCTCTCCGGATTTATATAGCTAGAGGGTGAACAACAACAACGCACATCAAATTTCTCCACGAGTCTCAAAATTAAGATAATAGCAATAATGACTGCAGAGTTATGTTTAATTCTTTTCGGGTATCTGTTTTTTGAAGTGGTTACAAAATAACGGAGCAGAATGAAATTCAAGCAGAACGAAGACAAAATAAAGAAGGGTGGAAAGTTTAAAAACTTATACAGGGTAGTGAATTATTTGATGACCACCATTGGTATCTTTAAAACTACAAAAGATACAGGGTTAGTTAAACGGAAAAACAAAATGCACATATTAATGCTCTACCATGTGCAACCAAGAAATATCCACTATCATCGGCTGTTCAGAAATTATAACAAAATCTGAAAATTTAATTTTTTTCAAAAATTTGTATTTTTCGCGTTAAACATCCAAATTGTAAGAAACTTGATAATTTTACATTGGTGACATCTGTCAATTTAATGGAATCGATAGAAATTTTCTAACGTTCTACATTTTAAGTAGCGACAGTCAAGTTTTTTCTTACGGTGGTCACCTTGTTTCTTGTAAATTCAGATAATGTAAATAACGCTCCTTTAATCTGTGTAATCTGTTACGTTCTATTTCATATTAAAAATGTACTGCCTTATTACGTTAAAACCCATTCCGTTCCAATCATTTAAGTTTACGTTTACTATACTCTATAATTTCAATCCGCGTAGATAGGCAACCAACTTTAATCGCCCTTTATTAAATCTACGAGTTCATTTGTCCTTCTTATCTATTATCTATACATGTGTATTTTATACTTTCTAGTTCCGTATATAGGCATGTGTTTTGATAATTAGAGCTGTCCTGAACGTCGATACTGGACCCTTACTAATTCATTGCCTTGGTGTTGATGATTACTCTTTACTATATACAGCACTGTTTTAAAAATATGTAACTATATTTTGTGGGTATCCTATAAGATAAATGATTGTACTTTAAGGTCTCGATGTTAATTCGTTGCAAATTGAATGTTTTTGCATCGCTAAATGCGTTTGCGTCACTATAGCTTACTATAGAGGACGCATAAAATTACTTACTTTATATTTATTTGTTTTGTTTAATGAAGAACGCCATTGTACCGTTAATGTGTGTCTTTATTTGTGTGATTTTTTTATTGTTATTGATATTTATTTATCCTATTGGATTGATTTATAGTGCTTTAACAGCCAAACGTGCTGCCCTTATTTATTTGATTTTCCTGTTATTTACTAACCATGAATTTCTTTATTCTGCGCGGTGATTCGGTCTTGAACTTTTTTCTCTTCTTTACTACAAACCGCCCCTCTACCACGACTGGTTAGTTAGCACGGCATTCTTCCTTTCCTTGCTTTCCTTCCTTTGGCAGCTCTCTTCCTTGTCCGCACTGTATAGTGTAACATATTTTGAGATATCTAGCGTGAGGCCTCGATTTTTTTCTTTCTCTACTCGCCCTTTCGTCCCGGTATTATTTTTTGTTATACCCCTTTTATTATTCGTTTTATCTGGTCCAAGTTTTTTTTTAGCCTAGATTATAAGAAATAATTGTTGTTTCTCAGTGGAGAAAGTTGAAAACTCTGGCGCCCAAATTTTCTTCTACTCCTTGATTCTTTCGTTCGTCATTCCTAGTATTTTTCTTCAAATTTAATTCTTTAACATTTTGTCGCTGGTACACTATAATTTGTTCTGCGGTTCGCAGTAATGTTTTTGTTGATTTGAGTTCTTGTTAGTTTGCGGTTGGCATGCGCTTACTTTTGTCAATTTTCTAGTTATTCTTGTTCATGATGGCACATTGGCGAACGCACGTAAACCGGTTGTGAAAAACCGAGCTCCAGTATGAATTAGATTATCGCTGCTTTGATTCGAAGTTCAATGTGGACGAACTACGCAGGTGCGTGCAGAGTGCTTATCACATGAAAGGAGATTTCGCTTCCAAACATGCAGGAGTTACAACTTCTACCCAATCACTTGCGAATTTGGTGGTGACAAGTCTTCATTCACGTTTAAACGTACGAGTTCCCCGTGGCTTTACAGGGAACGTCGCTGTACTATCTCCAAAAGAGGCGGAACGCAAATCCCATTGTCAATTACTTCTTACCCGAACCAATCTCCGCAGTTCTTTTGAAACTAAAAAAAATAGCCGTGTTACTACCATATCAGAGACTCCAGAAGGACGAACCTCCGCTGCATATTTTCTAGTGGCAATCGGACTAGGAACCTGAACCAGTCCCTGCTTCTGAACCTCGGTTGATCCCTACCTTTTTCCTACCTCCAATTATGACCAACCAGTGTCAAGAAGGAATTTGAAATTTTCTGGCGATCCGAGTACGATCACGGTGCATCATTTTCTACAGCGGGCCGAAAAACTTCGAAGAGCTCGACAGGTATCACAGTTCCAGTTACTTGAGTTCGCAATGGATCTATTTGAGTCCAAATCGTTGTTGTGGTACCGTAGTAATCGTCACAGATTATCTGATTGAAATTCATTGTCCAGCTTACTTGTACAAAATTTTGAGCCCCCCGTATTATGAACGTCGATTATTTAACGATATTTGAAAACGAGCAAAGGATCCTTCTGAGGGTATTATCGAGTACCTACCTTACATGACGGCCATGTTTCGATATCACGGCAGTATACTTGAAGATGTGCACTTGGATATTGTTTCTAGACATGTATCCCCTTCTACCTCACGCAATTGCCTACCGTTAATTCTGTGCAGGAGCTAGAGGAGAAATGTTTGTGACTAGAACGAGAGACATTAAGCGTTGATAGCTATGTATCCCCTAGCCAAGACAAACAATCATACGTAGCACCAAATTTGGCTTTTAAGTCTACTGCGATTGCAAAAAATACTATTAGTTCACATGATCGGTAAGTCAAGATTCGTCCTGCACCTACTCTTAGATCAAACATTTCTTCCTATTCATGTGTCTACATATACTCGTTAAGTCACATGCTTCAACAGCGACCAATCTGGTCATATGTAGTCACATTGTATTTGTCCTGAAGTACTTCATTGCTATGGTTGCGGGCATAAGGCAGTTACTGGACGTAACTGTCCTACTTGTCAGAATTCTTCAAACCGACGATAGGGTCTTCGGAGTCGTCAGTTCCATCACTTGGTTGAACTCGATTCTCCTTTTTTATGTTAACTATCAATCCCGCTTCGTCCTAGATTTTATGTGTGTTAATGTTCGTGGTATTGTTTTTGCAATATTCTCAACTAATGTCAGTTGTACGAAAGTATTTACTGGAAAACTATTAATTCGGCAAATGTCTAAGTGTTGGGAGATCCTTGGCAGCCACAGGCTGCCTAAGCTTCTTCACATACCACTGAATCTCGGTAAAATAGGGCATATAATTAGAAAACAATGGAAAGGGAATCGAGCTGTGTATAGGTTGTTGTGGGAATTTCAAGGAAGTGTGTAGGATAGCTCAGAACATAAATAAGTGGAGGTATGCGTCCAACTAATTTCAAGACGTAAAATCTAATGACGAAAAAATAAGTGCACTTAAATCTGATGATTATCATAAACAACTACAGATGTAGGTTGTGAAATATTTTCAACTAATGTTGATTGTGCAAAATGATATATTGGAAAACTATTAATTCGACAAATGTTCGAGTGCTGGGGGAACTTGGCAGCCACAGGCTCCCCACCCCCCCATACATACCTTACATGTGATTTTCCAATGCTCCACCCGAAGGTACTACATTGGCCAGGAAGCGAATTTTTTTTTACCTGGAAAATTTGGAATTTTGCCGAACACTTGCTGTTACAAGCAAGGTAGGGATCTTTAACGTGCGTGACAACACACAAACGGGACCTCCATTTTACCTCTCATCCGAACGAGGGTGTATTTTTTGTGAAAAATGTTCGCCTAACATTTTTCAAGCGGACCGTGTCGGGATTCAAACCCGGGACCTTGGGCGTAGTCCAACGTACATACCACTGAATATCGGGGAAATAGAGTATATAACTGTAAAACAATTGAAGCTGACCGAACTGCATCTAACAAGAAAGAATAGCTTATATGTTCAAAGACAACAAACATAGAGACAAGAAGAAAATTGTTCAAAGCATATGTGTGGAGCACAGCCCTGTACGTCTATGAAATAGGGGCAGTAGGAAAAATAGACAGAAAGAGATAAAAGCCTTCTGGAATGTTGTGCTGCAGATGCATAAAGATGATAACATGGACAGACAAGGTTAATAACAAATAGGTTATAGCAATAGTAGAGAAAGAAATATAGCTGTGGAAAACAAAAAATGGAGAAATAGAAAGGCAGGATACGTTCTATGGCATTTTTGGGAAATAGTATGGGATATATTGCAAGCAGAGATAGGAAAAAAAAGAAGTAAAGGTAGACCAAAATCAGAGTTTTGCACGCAGATAGTGATAGATGCAGACTGTGCAAGTTTCAGGGAAATGTGTAGGTTAGTTCGGAATAGGAAACAATGAGGGTACGCATCTAACCAGTTCCAGGACTGAAGACCTAATGATGATAAATGTTCGTGGCAACAAACGTCCGTATCTATCAGTTCAAAATTTTAAAATTTCTTTTACTGGTCTTTTAGACTCCGCAACCACTCGCGCTATTCGTGGTGGTCCCGCTTGGCCCTACCTATGTTCTCTACACCTCCCTTTTCATAGTTTTTTTTCTTCTTTATGAAGCCTTTCTGACAAATCTAAATATACGTATCGAACATTGTTTTATACAAAAAACCGGTGCATTGACACATGGACAAACCTTTATACTGATCCACCCGATATACACATTGCCGGTTTATTGTTATATATAAGTAGTACGATTTATATATTTACTAACAAAGACAACAAATTACTATTATGGTTTGGGCTTCAAACATACGAATACGATCGATGCAACTTGTGTCGGTTAAATATAGAACATGTACTATGCGTGAGTAAGGAGTATCCCAAAACAAGTTGTCTAGTGCTGTAAAGAGGAATCATCGACACCAGGACCACGAATTAGTATGGTCCAGTGGCAATTTTTAATACAGCCTAACCATCAAAACTAAACGTAACAGAAAAGGAGATACGCAATGTAGACACACAATTTTTAACCAAAAGCAAAACCTACACTAAAACCAGCTGAAAATAAAGTTCATATTGGTTATGCATTAAACTAAACCTGTTTTACTAATTTCCCTAAGAAAACACTGAAAAGAAAGAAGGCTTAAAAATTGCTGATTTCAATTCAAAGCTTAGATATCTGCAGATCCGTGAACGTCGTGCAGAATGGAGTGCGAAATCCAGTTTTGAAATAAATTGGTTCAATACCAAATGTTACCTTTCAAAATTTAGATAAGAAAACACTCACGGAAAATCCGTTGCAAAAATAGACTAGAACCCAATTTATCGCAACAGAAATAATAATTACGCCTCTTATCTGTTTAAATTAAATTATTACAACACAAGAAATTACCATTTAAGTAGCAACATTCAGATAAGGAATCAGAAAGTATAACATAAACTATCTGCAGATGTTGTTTATTGCTGTGTTGCAATTGTTCGCAAAAAGAAAGTTAGTTAATAAATTATTTGTTTAAACATTGAAAAATTGCAAACAACTACGAAAACAAGAGAATTAACAAAACCAATGCATACATTGATCAAAATGTGCGCCATTATTTCTTATGAAGAGGTTACAATTTCTTAAAAACCTCCTGCAAGAGTTTAATCTTCTGACAATAATACTGTTGTGCTTGCTTCTGTATACTTAAATCTATATTCGTCAAAGTTTTGTTTTTTAAATATTTTACTCGTAGTAATCACAAAGAGTACTCTTTTACAATTATACAATGAATTTTCGAAAGGCAATGAGCTCTTAAGTGCAAGTATTATACATTGTTAATCAAAACAAATGAATGATAAAACTGTAATAATTTAGAGTACAATGCTATCATTTCTAACCTTATAACCGCCATGATGAATTAGACAACCTTTGAGTATGAACAATGTACGATACAAAATAATCCTTCCTTAGATTAAGAATCCATGTACTCTAAAAATTATATTTCTAAAATGAAATATGCTTATAAACATTTCAAAGGAATGTCACATAGTTACAATAAATCTTATATGTCAAACGGGTGGGTCCATTAAACAGCAAATGTTAGAACACAAACGAAGCTATACAAACAAACAAAAAATAGATTCCGAGTAAGGTGAACACTTTATAAATCACTATTTTGAAATATTTCAATTATTTTTATATAGCAATCCCATTATAAAGACTATAGAAACAAATAAATGAATAAAGTAATTTTTGGAAAATAACCAATTAGAATATAGTAAATCGCCGTTGGTGAATCTATTCATTATCAGTTAAATATTTTTATTAATAATCATAACAGTAATGAATACATTATTAACTTATGGAAAGTTGACAAATCAGTGATTCTTTTTTCTCATGCATCTCTTGCATCTACAAGTTGCAGATCGGAGTTAGATCCCACGGTTAGAAAGTTCAATTGATAATGTCAAACTGGCAGTTATAAATTAACTCCAATTCATAGGTTTTATTTCTTTACTCGTTCCTAAATAAATTTATTTTACAAAAATAGTTGTATTAATAACCAAAGAAATTTGAATCAATACGTAGTATTTTGAGAAAAACTTTGACACCATAAAAATCATTAGCTGAAATCTTAAAATAATGATTGACTAAAAAATAGTAAATAAAGTTCGTTGAACATTTATTTCATGGTCGTTTCGCGTTTTTGCTGATCTCCGCGCTTAGCGCGTAGGTCAGTGGTATCGCAATCAGAAGCAATAAAACATTTTTCAACTTATAATATACTATTACAATTTCTTTGAGTTCATAATCTCACCATTTTTAAAACTATTGTTAGTTTAAGTTTAGGTTCCAGGGGTAGTTGATTGTACCGTCAATATCCGAAGACGCCACGGTGTGACGAAACAGTTGTTACCTGTGTCAAATAAACCAAGGAAATTTTCAAAGCAGGAATAAAATATGGGCTTCATATCAAATATAATACACATTTAGTATGCTTCAATACTTTTCCTAAAGAATATTAAATTATTTGCATCATAAGAATATGCCGTGATTTATTTTGTGGGTATTCAGACTCAGGTCAACAGTTTTAGGTTATTTGAAGTTTGTATAAGTTTTGATAGATACGCCGTGAAGCATGCGTTTTAGTTGTCCTTGTTCGTTGCAAATAAACCCTCGGTCATTCTCGTACGACCACTAAGATTATCAAGATGTCAAAATTCAGGTGCGTGTGAGAATTGAGAATGGGATTGTGAAAGTGTCGGTAGCTACAAGTTCCTCCTAACCAACACCCTAAACCACTTATCAATTGTTTGAGAGTCCTTACTTATATTACAAGATAAAAAGATATCAAATAGATTACATTCTTGTTGGACAACATTTTAGGAATCAAGTAAAAACTGCAGAAGCTACTCAGAAGCTGATATAGATACTGACCACAACATCGTAATTATGAAGACCTCTATTAAATTTAAAATTTTGAAAAAGAGGAATGGAAAAAGGCACTTTGATTTTGAGAAATTAGAAGATAAAGATATGCATGAAAGATTTGGAAAAAATGTAAAATGAATTACTGAAACATATCGGGAAAATCTCTTATACTAAGGAAGTAGAAACAGAATGGAATAACATTAAATCCAGCTTAGACATAATGGCCAGAGATATTCTGGGGTATACACAAAAAGAAAATAAGAAACCATGGGTAACAAAGGATATTCTGAATTTAATATAAGACGAAAATACAAAAATAAACCAGATAAAACCAAAAAACAGACATACAAAGCAATAAAATGATGGGAAATGGAGGAAAGCTAAAGAACAATGGATTGATGAAAAGTGCAAAGAGATACAAACTAAGATGGAAATGCTCAAAGACAACAAACTTAGAAACAAGGAAAAATTGCTTAAAACATATGTGTGGAGCATAGCACCGTAGGGTTGTGAAACCTGGACAGTAGAAGAAGTGGATAGAAAAAAGATATGCCTTTGAAATGTGGTGCTACAGACGTATGATGAAGATATCATGGACAGAAAAAGTTATGAACAAAGAGGTACTAGAAATGGTAGGGGGAGAAAGAAATATGTGGAAAACGGTAAAAAATAGGAGGGATAGGATGATAGGGCACATACTAAGGCATGAAGGAATAGTGTCCAATATATTAGAAACAGAGACAAGAAAAAAGAGAGGTAGAGGTAGACTTAAGTTAAACTATTGCACACAGATAGTGAAAGATGTAGGTTGTGGGAATTTCAGAGAAATCTGCAGGCTAGCGCAGAATAGAAATTAATGGAGGTAGGCGTCCAACCAGTTCAAAGTTGAAAAATCCAATGACGAAAAATATAACTGTACTTAAACCTGATGATCATTATAAGCAACACCAGGAATTGGTTTTGCAATATTCTCAACTAATGTTAATCATGCGAAATGATTTACTGGAAAACTATTAATTAGGCAATGTCCGTGTTGGGGAATCCTTGGGAGCCACAGGCTGCTTAACCCACCACTGAATCTCAATGAAATAGGGCATATAATTAGGAAACAACAGAAGGGGAACCGAGCTGTAACGAGGCTGTGGGAAATTCAGGGAACAGTGTAGGTTAGTTCAGAATAGAAATAAGTGAAGGCACGCGTCCAACCAGTTTCAAGTCGAAAAACCTAATGACGAAAAAATAATTGCACTTAAATCTGATAATTATTATAAACAACTACAGGTGTTGATCTTTTCAACTAATGTTGAATGTGCGAAAGGATATATTGGAAAACTATTAATTCGGCAAATTTTCAAGTGTTGGGGGATCTTGGTTGCCGCTGAATATCGGGGAAATGGGGTATAAATTTGTAAACAATAGAAGGGGACTCGAACTGCATCTAACAAGTAAGAGTATCGACTATATGCGAAGACAACAATAATAGAAACAAGGAGAAAGTTGTTTAAAGCATATGTGTGGAGCACAGCACAGTACGTCTATGACATTGGGTCAGTAGGAGAAGCAGACAGAAAAACGGTAGAAACCTTTTAGAATGTTGTGTATCAGATGTATGAGGATGATAGTATGGATAAACAAAGTTAATAACAAGGAGGTTATAGAAATAGTAGAGGAATAAAGATATCTGTGGAAAACAAAAAATGGGAGAAATAGAAAGGCGGGATATATTACAAGCAGAAATAGGGGGAAAAAGGTAGAGGTAGACATAGATGAGACCATTGCACGCAGATGGTAAAAGATGCAGACTGTGGAAATGTCAGGGAAATGTGTAAGTTAGCCCAGAATAACAAACAATGAGGGTACACGTCTAACCAGTTCCAAGGACTGAAGACCTGATAATGATGATGGGTAATATATCAAATGTATGCAAGCGATTAAGAGGTTTCCTGAATTCGATATCGGATACCTAAATATTACCTGACTCTATTGCAAAATTTTTCTGAACCAGATTAAACGACATAAATCCGCAAACGTATCACAAAGCCTATATTTTCATTTCCCGCTACTGCCTCATTGCGCTCATTGTTTTCATGGCTTCGGGATTACACTAAGCCATATTATTTAATTATACGAGAGCTATCTAATACGCTTTACATGATATGATACATAAGCCGATTAGGGCATACCGAATTTTTTTGCTGATGCTATAAAATCAATGTAGCTGGCGATGCTATGAAATTTTGTTGAAATGCGTGCAGTAATCGCATTTGTGACAAATGAATGAACAAATATTAGAGCGAATAAATCCGTTTTACGCTGTTAGACAAACATCCAATTTCCGATTAGTAATATAATTAATTAATTAATTATCAGTGTTTGCAAAAATTGCAAAGCGAAGTTGCTAAAGTGGTAAAACAAAGCGTTTTAACATTAAATACTATAGGATATATTTTGAGTACAGTGAGAGCTAAATTGGGTGGTTCAATTTAATAAACAATAACATATAAGTTACTTCAAATTCAGAAGTTAACGAATACCAAATCTTTAAGCACGAGAATGAGAGTTAACTTTCTGCATATAGTGTTACATGTTCTCTTCGCTTTTCACATATTTTTCTGAATTTTTCCAGATATTCAAGTTTTCAATTGAAAAAATTTAGATATGCTGGGCTCATCATTATTTCAATAAGTAGGCAGCCGAATTCAAAAGAAAATTGTTAAACAAAAGCTTTTCATCGACAAACTGGAGGATTTGAACGTTCACATAAGCTACAACCCTTTAAAAATTGTTCTTTTATCTCCAAGCTTTCATACTTCACAAGGAGCTTTGTGGAAGTTTTCTGCATTTATGGAGAGCATACATACATATATAAAATCCTGCCTCGAGCCCATTTTCAATATTCAAATGAATATCCGCCAATTGGAACCTCTACTCATTGCCAATCACGTATGGGGGTTTTCTTGGCTTCGTTACACGGCAGTGAAGGTCTTGTCCCACAAATTCTTTATTTAATAGCCTGTGATTTTCTATCTGACGTAAAAAATGAAACAAAAAAAGTAACGATACTCCACCTGACACATATTCAGAACAATCAATTCAAGATAAAGCAATGACATTGATCAATGCCTACGAGGTTACTAGGGTTTTAGACAATAAAGTACCCAAAGCTGGTGCCTGGTTGTATGCTCTCCGTTTGGAGACAGGCAGTATAATTATGTAACGTTAACACTTTCAGAACCTGCATAATACTACGTTTAAGCTGCAGTATTTTTAAAAGCTATTGTAACGCGACTGTTCGAAAAGGTCTTCAACTATACTGTCCACAAAATATAGGGAAACTACCAAGACATAACGAATTGAACCATATACATCAATGTTCACCGACCCCGCTAACATCGCTTCTACCTTAGAATCTATTGATCTAAGTCGTGTTGATGTGAAAAAGTCCGAGGCTCCACTCCTATTCCATGGCCAAGAAGATAGAGACTAATATGGGACGTTCCCTGTGTGAATATATTTGTAGATTCCTACCTTCCAAAAACCGATGTGAAAGCAGGTTCCACGGCAGAACTAATTTGTAGGTGGAAGAACGAATAGTAAACAGCCATTGCATCTTTAAAGCATCATTTCAAAGCTATAGCATTCCAAGCGATGGGTCCTTGGGCGGAAGAAACAAAAGCTTTCATGGATGAAATCGAGAAAACTTAATCAATAATCAGGTGATCTCCGATCTAAGTATTTCTTGTACCAACGGATATCCCTCGTTGTTCAACATTAGAACGCTATTAGTATTTTGGGGAACCTCCAAACTCTTTCACCATGAACGGGATTAATTTAATAAAAAAATTTTTCCGTTCTATATACAATATTTCAGATCTAACATTAAAGTTTTATCGTTCTAAACGACGACAAATTCAGCCACAACTCGTAAAAGCACGTTCTGAAAAATTGCGCAAATTTCTTGTCGGATATTACTTATTTATATTTCTCGGTTTACTACTGCATATGCAGTCTTTTAGATATCTTCAGAAAAATGTTTTTGACACGATTATTGGCAGCTATCAAAAGTCAACTCACCATTTTGCAAAATTAGTTTAGAAAGAAACGTCGGTCACAAGAACCGCGTACTTATTCTTGCAGTATGACAGACTTCACGACCATGTTGGAAGTAATCATTTCCCTTTCACGTTTCAATCTGCAGTGGAGAAAAATGCCTGAAGCATATGCGCATACTGTTTAGAATTGACTGTAACGGTTTATCAATTAACTCCTAGAAATAGGGTCAAATGATTCGTAACAATGAAATACACTAAATAGCCACTGTTAAGGAATATGAGAATCTTTTTGTGGATTTCAAACGAGTTTTCGGTAGCCCTGTTTGTTTAGCATGTCGGCTAAATCAAAGTGTGCTTCATTGTCTATGAAAAGATGTTGCAAGATATCGGGTTGCTTATTTCTTAACTCTCAAAAAAGTGTACAAAACTCTACACAGTATTATTTATCATGGTCAGTTGCTTTGTGAATATCTGCGGTTTCGAATGGATTAAAACTTCAAGCTGTGCAGCATTCTACGGGTAATTGTTGCAAATAAATTGCGCTCTGATCATTTTGGGCAACACAGGTTTGATAATATACCTCTAATTCGCTCTGAGAGTTGAATACACATCGAGTTCTTTCAGTTGATTTTTGTATCGGAATCTGTGAATGTTAATGTTAATTTTAACAGCAAGCGACTATCAAAACAAACGTGCGGTTGGGCCACTACGGCTTTAAAACCAACCAAATTGAGGTGTTTTGCGGGATATACTGCCCGCAAGCACCTTAAGAAGAGCTCAAAGACAGAAAAAAATGGCCAGAGGACAATAATAGACACCTTACTCTGTTAATACCAAGTAATAGACAACTGAACGGACTTAACAGGCTACAAATAACAATTACATAAAACATTCACAAACAAGTATTCAGAATTGCAGTCGATATCAAAACAAAGATTCAGCCCAGATACAGGCAATACTCAGAATGATCGAACCAGAACTGGACCGCACAAGAGAATAGGCACAACACACTTAAGAAAATAACCAAACAGAAAAACAAACACACCATCCAAAAAACATAATTAAAAAAAAGTGAAATAAACATACGGCAATCATATGACATAACACAAATCAAACAAAAAAACTTGCAGAAGTGGAAGAAAAGTTTAAAAAACATACGTAGAATACGAAAATACCAGCAATTATACCAAACCATACATACACAAGCTATTTGATAGTACATATATAAATACAACAATTACACGCATAAACACAATCATAAGTATAAAAACGAAAAAATACATCCACGGAGGAATTACAACTACAAATCTATGCAAGAGCACTCACAAGAGTAAGCATGCACACACAACAATCAACAATAAATAACACACAAAAGAAACAAACAATACCATCGTGAGAACACATAATACAAACAAAAATAAATAATTTTAGAAAAGATATAAGATATTGAAACACAATACGCAAAAGAACAAAATCTCAGAACGGAAGCGAAATTTAACAGGAAAAATTCCAAAACGAAACCAACAGAACAACTAGATGAAGAAACAAAAACTTCAAACGCTTGCCAAAAGACCTAGGTGATACCCAAAAAATAACAACAGAAAAGAAAAGACCAAATATTCAACCAAAATCAAAAGAAATTTTACCACAAACTACACAACATCCTAATCACAATAAACAATTCACCAACCATAGCAAACACCAAATTCTTTTGGAGCAACCTGTGGTCAAATACAGTACAATACAGTCAACATGCACAACGAATCCAAACAGAAACAAATAAATACAACATAGTACAAGAAATACAAGAAATTGTATAAAGAATCAATAAACCAAACAAGTGGGAAACCCTTGCAAACAACAAAATAACAAACTTCGGCTAAAAAAATTTACAACAGCACATTCGTATTTACCAATTACATTCAACATATACATCACATAAATACTCCCTGTATGTTTGTTGTGGTTTGTTTAGCATTTTTCTTAATCTTCTTTAGAAATTAAACCACTCATAGTTTTTAAAATCATCTTTATTTACGTTTCGATCCATGACCTAGGATCGTTGTCAAAATAATAAAAACTTCAAGTTTGATATTTATGACATAAATTGAAGTTGACTTTGATTTATTGATGTTCGATATATTTGGTTTGAGTACATTAGGTGAAAATTTTAAAGAATGATCGCTTTCAATTTGTGTTGCGGCCTGGGACCGACTTTTTAAGTAGCCAATACGCTTAACGTGAAATCAGCTGATTAATTTTAATTAATTTTTAGGTAGCTAACACGCTTAACGTGAAATCAGCTGATTAATTTTAATTAATCAGCTGATTTCACGTTAAGCGTATTGGCTACCTAAAAAGTCGGCCTCAGGCCGAAACACAAATTGAAGGCAATCATTCTTTAAAATTTTCGCCTAATGTACTCAAACCAAATATATTGAACATCAATAAATCAAAGTCAACTTCAATTTATGTCATAAATGTCAAACTTAAAGTTTTTATTATTTTGACAACGATGCTAGGTCATGAATCGAAACCTAAATAAAGATGATTTTAAAAACTATGAGTGGTTTAATTCCCAAAGAAGATTAAGAAAAGTATACATGGCATATTCAGATATGGTATCATATACACTCACAGAAGGAATGATGTCGTTTAACCCAGCAAAATACCGCCTAATAATATGTCTACCAACATCCAAGTACTAATAGCCATAATACAAAAACCAGTCACACATGCAAACACAATATAATAATGCACCAACTACAAAAAGAATACTACAAAAAAATGCAGGATACAAAGAACAACTAATAATGGACGCAAAAATAACACACCAAGCAAAAGTAAAAAAAGAGCTCTACACTACGTATACACAGGCTATACCAAAAAGTGCATGACAGTATACCATACTTATGACTAATACAAAGTTAAGCTAACACTAATAAAATTTTGGATGCAATAATGAAAACTGGAGTACCACACTAAACAGGAGTACTATTGTAACGCCATCGCGTTACTTTAGATAGAAACCGAATAGGAAAGGAAAAAATTTATTTTGACCTGGCATAGTAAATACCGATGTCCCGTGTATATTATAATAAATTTTTAGTCAACAAACTTAAACCACAAAACCATAGCTTATTTGTTTAATATAATGCATAGTTGAAATTAACACAGGTCAATAACCTATTGCAAAATACAAAAAGGTAAACACATTTCAATATTACGCGTTACGAATCCAAATACAGAGATGAAAGCATGAGTAATTACCGTAGTTTGTTTGTGTAAACTGATCAATTCAAATACGTTTTTTTAAACGTTATCAGGTTACCTTAAAAAAGATTTCACAATAATTAAAGGAGTAAATAATAGTGAGATTGTCAATATTCATGTTTCATACAATAATTACCCATAAATAGGAGAGTTTTTGCACTTTCAGGATATAGTAATCTCAGAAAAGATAAAAGTAGTATTATTACAATGTACTATAATCAGTTAGATACAGCCGACAACTTAGTGGAATTCACCGATCTCGTGTTACAAATAATCTTACCAAACATAATAATAAAATACAATCAATGTTATAATGTACATATTTGTAGGATTACTGAATACGTGCGATAACATTAATCACAAAAAAACCCATAGAGAGTCACACATTTTTCACGTGATTAAAGCAAGCTCAATATGAGAACCGGGATACATGATATACTGCTCGAAGGCATGAAGAGTGAGAGGAAAGGACGGGAACTAGACACAGGACGAAAACAATGAATTAAATACTCGTGAACCGGTGAATAGAAAGCATGTTGGGGAGGTAATTCGTTACTAAGGGTTATAGAAGGGAACAAGATTTGGCTAATAGTTAGTGCAGAAGATTCCAGAGTGGTGATATCCGCAGACTTTAATTAGACGGCCCCGATAGACTAAAGCAGGTTGAATAGATGTTGTTACCAACGTAGTTGGAATTCCATTGCCTTTCACATTGCAAACTCAAGCCTGGTTCAAAGAGGTTTCTTTTTAGAATCACCAAAGGACAAAAAGCTGTAAGAGATCCTAGTAAGTACTTTTCATTATGGTGGCATTTGTAAATTGATATTATTAAGATAGTGATGAAAGTATAAAACGTCCACCCTGGAAGGTAGATTATAGTATTTATTAGATATAAGGTACTGAACATTGGAAGTTACTTTAAAAAGGCCGACGACTCGAATAAACTGCTATAGTTATATAAAATGATGATAAATACAAAATTGAATATACTTATGTAATTTAAAATCGTATGTATACTCGTTCACAGGGATAACGTTATGACCAAGAAAAATTGAATTCATTTATGTAATTTAAGAATATTCCTTTTTGTTTTTTATATACCGGTTTACAGGAATAATGTTCTGACTATTGTGGTGTAATAAAATTAAGTGATGCAAAGAGATGAAGGTATTTGTTTTATTTGTTCAGATTGTAGATTGGTTTTAAAAATTACTCCATTCCAACACGAGACCGACATAAGCAGCATCTCCTTGTAAAACTCGTCTTCCAGAAAATCGTACACTAAATCAGACGAGTGGCGGAAAAAGAAAGGTAGACCTAGATTAAATTATTGCACAGAGATAGTAAAAGATGAAGGCTGTGAAAATTTCAGGAAAATGTATAGGCTAGTTCAGAATAGAAGACAATGGAGATACGCGTCCAACTAGTTCTATGACTGAAGACCGAATGATGACGATGACAATAGGATTGGTGTAGGATTTTTTAGTACATAAGCGAAACTCGTGTTTTTAATTAAAACAAGTTCTGAATAATTGCGCAATCGACGAAAATACAAACGCATTCCTTGATTGAAACACCCGTGCTTTCCAACACTAAGTATCATTTAAAAACAAGTTTATTTATGCATTTTTCTAAAATATGTCCTTTTAAAGAAGTATTAAAATAAAACGCGATACGTTAACTTAAACATTAGAATTTCTACTGAAAACATTTTTGAAAGTACTCGCAAATTTCTTTTCATTAAAGTATTTGATGCTAAACGTGAATTTAAACAAACTACTAAATGCTGCGGGGTCAGTCTGGTAGTATAAAACTCAGATTGCAAATGAAGCCATAAATCACGAATGATAAGTAATTATTTCGTTCGATAGCAAGCAAGATTATAAATCAGATAACATAAGACGCTTTTAATGGCCAAAACTTATAGTCGGAAGTGATAACGAGTGAGTATTTTACATTATCCCTGTAAACCACACCAATTAAGGCAGGTAGTAAAATTTTTACGATCTCGTAAATTACAATAATAGTTATAAAATGAACGGAATATTGTAGCAGTTACATCATATTATGAGTTACATCACCTAGGAAAAGTGTTGAAGCCTTCTAGAACCCGTAACGTATTGAAAATTTTATTATATAAAGTCGTGAAAGAATGCAAACGAGGATTCATTCACCAATAGTTGGTGAAGCGTTACGAACTGTCTGTTTATAAAGACATTTCACTCATAGTTATTTAGTCGATGAAGTAATTAATTGTCTGCTCCAATAAAGGTTATAATTTAAATGTTGGTGCAAGGTCACTTCGATATTTTAATGTTTATTAAAAATAAAGTACTCTCTGAAACTCCTGAAGTAAACTTCGACAAAAATTTGTTGGAACAATGGATTTTCCGATGCAGTCATGAATAAAATTATTTTAAATGCAAGCAATCTGGGGATGAAGATTATAATCAAAAAACCCGTTTTAACGAAGACATAAACACCTGCTGGATTTGATGTTCGAAACGCAAGTATAGCTTTATTTAAAATCTTTTACATTTCGTAATATAATTAGTTTAAGTAGATTCATCATCATTTCGTTTTCGACCTTACTTAAGATCGGTTTGACGCAGCTCTAACTTCTTTTCTATTCTGTGCTAATCTAAAAAGTTCTACATACCCTTCGCAACCTAAGTAGATTAAGCTTGAATAAGATTTTTACGTATAGATATTTTTGTGTAAATGGATATTGTAATGTTGTTTTGAGGTCAAATTCCGATAAAATTTAAACCATGCTAATCACTAGTAGTTGTGAAATGTTATTTTTCAGACTTAAGTTGTAAAATTGCATTGATAGACTTTAAGATTGATATGTAAGCATAATCTTTTGAACAATGAGTGTTAAAGAAAGATGTTTGTAATTATCTTGCCTCAGGGTGAGTTAATCTAGCACATCTGCTCAACACACTGTCAAACCAACACGTTTAGGTGTTCGCTTTACTTTCCGTGAAACGTTTAATTATGTTTACTCTGAAAAGCTTTGTATGTATTCCAGTACTTATTGGATAGCATAAATTCAGCAAGAGGTTTTAAAATATTTAATTTTATTTGCAGCTCTGGAAAATCTTGTAAAACAGAATTATTCGAAAAATTCCAAGCTACTAGTATATGTAATTCCGATTTTCCAGCAGCAAGTATTCGCTGAAAGTATAACTGTGCCGCATTGCACAAACTGTTACTCGAAAATAGCTTGTAATCCTCAAATTACAGTAATAAAACTAAATTATGCTGGAATTAGTGTTCAGGTGCATCTTACTCAGCGGACGCTGCAATCTAAGAGCAACATGTTTTTCTGCTAGCAATTTCAAGAAAACTGCTTTTTCATTAAATTACATGGTGAGTCCTTTTATTTTGCTGATATATTGGTCGTATACCAAGACCCTAAAGTATTCATTAAATTTAACTACAGCCTGTACTCTTGAGTAATATAATATACCCACAGCTAGCACTGCTTTAACTTTATTTTGTGGCAGTATTTTGTCAATATTGATTGAAATGCATTTTGGTTTTAGAAAAAGATTTGTTTGCCGTTGTTAATTTAGTATAACTTCTTTATTAAATTCTTATATTTTACAAAATTTTAAAATCAGTAGATTGAGGTTTGTAATGTTTTCAATACATTAACCTTTCAAATATTTTCACATACAAATTTTTCAATTCTTTATGGGTTTTAGTAATTTACATCGACGAAAGATATGCTAAGATTAATTTTCATTGGTGACATACAAACAGCTACAGATTTGCTTAACTTAAAGGCTCTGAAAAGTTTACTTCTTCTATCAAAAAAAATAGTTTGAAGTTGTTAGGAAAATATTTCGTGTTTTATTATAGAAGTAGCAATTTTATCCACAAGTTTTACCGATACTTATGAGAAACGATGAATTTTATTACAATTACATTCAAAGCGCGAACCTAACATTGTCAAACAATAAATAAAACTCATTTGTATTAATTTCATGCTCTCTTGTACGTTTAGAAGTAATTTGGTATCTGAAGTCGTTTTGGCACTTTATTAAAGTTTGGTTAATTATCTACTCATAACTATTTGTCAGGTTACAGGCCGCTGAGGTGATTCAGATTTCATATATACTTGTGTTTATTATTTTAGAAACATTAACGCTTATGTGAAGAGTTCTTCCTTTTCTTTGAGCCGTGACGTCAGTAACTGCAAACCGGGCAATGAATTTACGCCCTTGTTTAATGCGCAGTGTTTCCTGATTTTCTTGGTTTGCAAGAGCACACAGATTTCAAGTAGACGAAACTGGTATTTACAAGGAAGTGACCACTACCCAATCAGGAAGGAAGTACTAATAAATTTAGGTATAGGAACAGTATACATAGAAAAATAGTAAATTTTAGCAGCTATCTGAATTTCAAATAATATACACAATGTTCCATTTAAAAATCAGATCATGTAATAATTTTTTTAATTGAGTAAGGAACAATTGCGCCTGGATTACCCTGTATGTTTACTGGAGGATTTTGTTACAGGATGTGGTGCCTTTGGGGCCTAACTAAATTCAAAGTTAGAGTTCCATATAGGTTAGAAGCATAGGTTTGTCAACATTTAATTGAAGTCACGTTTCTCTAATAAAAAAAATGGAAAACAATGAAAATCTCGAAAACTATGACATAAGTATACGACAGTATGAAGAAAAATTAATCAAAAATAAACAAAGAATCGAAAACTGGCATTAGGTATAGGGTATTTCAATTAAAATAACAAAGTTACTACTACGTTTTATTAGAATTGGCAACACTGAATAGTTGAAAATATTTTAAACCGAGAGAGCATGTTCGCTTACGTAAGTGACCAAAAATTCAAAACGCTATGTTAAGTAGTTCTCCGTAAACGTCTAATAGGCCATCCACCGTGAATCACCCTGATACAATCTTTATTACATCACGCCTTCTACATTGTTCTAGTTTCGTATGGAATCTAGTACAGCGCAATGATGTAAGGTGTCCGAGAAAACTCATTAGCGTCGACGCTCGTGATTGATTTATAATAGTGACGCGCGCTGCCTCTTCCTTATCTAACACATATAAGGTTGCAGGTCGCATCGCATCTCTGCTATAGTGATTGGGAAAGCTATTAAATAATTCTTTTATACCTTAGTGGGATTTATTTGTAGAGTTTGGGTTTCAATGACCGTGCATTTATATTTCCAATGCTCCACCCAAAGGTAGTACATTGCTCAGGAGGCAAGTTTTTTGTTGCCTGGAAATTTAGAATTTTGCCGTGACAACACTCACACACGGGACATCCATTTAACCTCTCATCCGAACGAGGGCGTAATTTTTGTGAAAAATGCTCACCTGCAATTTTTCAAGCAGTCGGCCGTGTCGGGATTCGAACCCAGGACCTTGGGATCCGGATTCTTACGCTTACTACATTGATCCACGGCGACACCCTAGTTTCTATGACCTCTCGTGACCCCTTATCACGCCAATATATACATACAATATATACATACAATATATACATACATTGCTGCGTTAAGCCCCGCGTTGGACGTCATTAAAAGAAGGCTGTGACGCCCTCTCTTTGGGGTGCGAACTAAAGGAGTGCTGTGATAACAGTACAGCAATTTTAAATTTGAAATTATTATTTTCTTCCTTTACTTTACTTTGCCTAGTTAGCTCAATGGAAGTTATGAAATTTACAAAATAAAATAAAAGTCAGTAATCTCAAGAAACATCTATACAGTCAAAAACATTTTTCTTTCATACAAAAGAATTTATAAAACAATTTACAGTTTCAGTTCATACAAACAATAATTCCTGCGAGTTACTTAATTATTAAAATATTCCTTACCTAATCTTCGCTAAAACGTACTAATCTTGCTAAATTAATAGCTAGTTAATTTACCTATCTCTTATTACGACGTTTGTAGGTGCGTTTGGCCAAAAACGCTTCACAGATATTTCATTAAAGGTCAAACGGCTTCGAACTTTGAGCTCAAAATTCTCTGTAAATCATCTGCTCACACAAAAAATTATATGATTAAGACATTCTAACTTACTAATATACAAATATTTTTATCAATTACAAACAAAGAAATCTAAAATTCATACTTGCAAAATCAAATAGCGCTTATCCAACTCGTAATTTACGTTAATAAATACTTTCCATTCCATTTTTATATTGACGTTAAATCCCAGTTTACCAGTTTACCCAAATTATTTTAAATTTTCATTAAGAATGTTAATTTTGAAAAATGCATCTTCTATTTTTCAATTAACCAACTCAGTGTATTCTTTTGCATCAGAGTTATCTATGTCGAAGATTGTTCAATTCTCGTAGTATTTAAAAATAATTCTTCCATATTGAAGAGTTACGTTTTAAGAATTACTTCTTTATTCAAAGTTACATGTTCGACGTCTTAAAATGAATTGGGAATTTATAAATCTTGAATGAATCGTTCTAATCAAATTACGGCTTTTATATTAAAATTTTAACTAGGTCACTCTTTTCCATACTATTCCAGATTTAATTGGAAGAATTACTCGCCTGTGTGAGATGTAATTTTACCGGGATTACGCATTATAATGGTCTAATTGGCGTCAACTATGATTAATATTTGATCGTAAAATGCGCTGTTTATCTTTGTCTAATGCACTAACTTATCCGCTACTATCTACTTTTTTCGTATTGTCGTACGCAAGACAATTAAAACCATAAACCTCGCATTATCTTATGTCTACTCCATTTTACGATTCTTTAATGGGTCGCGAATTTCTTTGTATCGGCATTTCCTAATAATTAATTGGCATTTGAAATATTTCATGTAAAGATGACGCATTTGTCTTTATTAATAATCTACCAGAGAATTCAAGAATACTGTTTTATTTAAAATTCCCAAAATGAATCTGACTATTATATCTACACACATATTTAATAAGGGTTTATTTGTACTTTGAAAATCCAATTAGATATTATTTTTACGCGGATATTTTACACACGGGATAATTATTTTCTGCACGGAAAATGAAATGTGTTCTAATGCATCTTTATACACAGAAAATTAACTACATTTATATCTTAAAATGAAAACTCGTTTTCAGTGATACACGGAGAAGTTAATGACCTTTGCTTTTACACATACACACAGAAAATTTAAATGCTATATCTACGATATGGTGCCATTTCACGCATTTCTAACTCATTTCTTCTAAACTAATAGCAACTGCAAAAACCCATTTTGCACTATGTTGATCAGCTGTTTATACATAGTGTTTCGTTAACAATGGGACAACGGTTAACTGGAGATACTAGGCATTAAATAAAGACCACTGAGCTAAATTTTTCTTATCCGAATGTTGATGATTTAAGAAGTATAAGGTTATGGAGGTTATAATTTTATATCAATTTTTATCATTAATCATTATTTCGGAGGCTATCGATTTTTGGGTAGAGAGAAAAAAAATATGATACAATTTTTAATTTTGGTCATAGAGGGCGCTAGTTATAACCATTCTTTATAATTAATTAGCCATAACTTTTTACCCACTACATCTAGCGTACAACCGAATTCGAAATCGGAAAGAGCCACCCTTTTTACATAAAAAACGTATTCTTGTCTCTCTTTGATATTCCAACCTGTTTTCAAGAAAAAACCATTTAATTCAAATTATGTTTTATTCCTTATTAGTGGGATGTTACGCCGAAAATAATAATATTTTAGTAGGCTTTTTTCACTATTTGACAGTCGTCATTATGATCTGTCAAAGTTTTTATTTAATGAGTCAATGAAGGTATTTAAAGTGAGTATTTTCTTCAACCTTTTGCTTGAAATTGTTTCTACTAAAATATTTAAAAATGCAGCGGCATAATGATTTTACCAATAGTGAGATGAAAGATATGATGTGTGTTTTTGCGTAATCAACATTTTTGGGTTATCAACTTGAAAATTGGCATCTTCTATTCGTTAAAACGCATTAAAGTAACTTTTCGAAATGTGCACAATTTACTTGGACACATTTTGTAATATGTTTTCTAAGAGACTGGTGAATTTTAAACAATACTGCTTGATTGCCTTTGATTTCATTCCAGCCGCTCTTAGTTTCCCCCACAATTCTTCGGACGAATTTATATACCATGTCTTTCATTCGAGACCAAATCGAAAAGTATAGAGAATTTAGGTGGGTGTTCCTATGTGGCAAAGAAAATTTACCGCCACGACCAATTCATCGATGCGGAAAGACGTCTAAATATTCACGTACCTGCTGAGAGAAATGTGCAGGGGCTACGTCTTGCACAAACCACATATGTGTCTCAAATTAAGCGTTTGCTTCTTGAAGAAAACTGTTTAAATATTCTTGAAAAAAATTTAAATAAAGTGTGCCGTTTAAAGAGGATGGCAGTTGAAAATGCCCAATAAAAAAATTTGAAATAATACCACACTAAACATTGATCTTAAATTCGTGTTGAAAATGTCTTTCTTTTACGGTGTCGGAGTTTTCTTTATCTCACAAATAATTGTTTCGCCAGTTGAAAACTCCACGGCGAGTAAACGTTGTCTAATCAGTAAAGAGAATCTTATTAAAAAAATTAAGATCCATGTTTTGCTCATGTAAATACTGAATAAAACGTAGGCGAGCTGAAGGATGTTGCGGCAACAAATTATGAACTAAAGTAAAGTTGTATGTAAGAAGTTTCTCTTTGTTTAATATTCTCCACATCGATGAATAACTTATGCCCATTGCCATACTTAAACGACGGGTATTTATACTTGGACTTTCGTACACTCTAACCAAAACCTCCTCTTCTTGTTCAACCGAGATAGTTTTGGGAGCGTTATTTTCACTTTAGGGACGAAATGAACCCTTCTCGCATAAACGACTGTACAGGTTTCGAAACAGTTTATGATTCAGTTGTCTTCTTTGGGGTATAACTGAGCATACCTTCGGGTCGCAGCGTGGCTGTTGGAATTTGTTTGCGCAAAAACACACACCCAATCTCTCATCTCACTATTGGTAATAGTCACGATAACGCGGCATTTTTAAAATAAAATATCAAATATTATTATTTTCGGCGTGATATCCCTCTAATAAGCATTAAAACATAATTTGAATTAAACGGGTTTTTCTTGCAAACAAAATATTATATCAAAGAGACAAGTATACGTTTTTTATGTAAAAAAGATTGCTCTTTCAGATTTCGAAGATGTAGATGTAGAGGGTAAAAGTTATTGCTGATTAATCATAAAAAAAGGTTATAAATAACGCCAAAGTCAAAAATAGTATCATATTCTTTTTGTGTGTACCCAAAAACAAAGATGCCAATTTTCAAGTTGATAACCCAAAATTTTTTCAGAAGAATGCCAAAAAATTGAAATAAAATTATAACCTTCAAAATCCTGTACTTCTTAAACCATCAACATTCGGATAAGATTAGTTCAATGGCCATTATTTGATGCATAGTATCTCCAGTTAACCGTTGTCCCATTGTTAATGAAACACCTTGTATTTTAATTTTAACACAATTTTATTATTATTAGTAAAACCCACAGCTTTATTCTGCTTTGATGGTAATCTATTTCCTATGTTTCACGGCAAATTTTAAAAAAGATCATAATCACTTTTCTTGTGTGCTATATAAAAAATGTAATTGTTACCACACAGTGATGATAAACCTGAAAAGAATAAATTTAAATAACAAATACATAAATGCATGTGCTGTTATGTACTAGAAACGAAAACAGTTTAAAAGTTTCTACTTGCCTGTTATAACTATTACACAACATTTACAAGAAAATACCATATGCATTTAAAAGACTACATTTGCATTAAAGAGGCGTATATGACGCTGAATTGCAGATGTGGGGACACTTTGTACATTTAATGTGAAAATTATCTCAACAACAAATAACTTGTTTTTAAGCTAATTTACAATACATGCAAGCGAAGGCGTTATGTAAATGATAAATAACTAAGGAAGAAGATTTCTAGCACGTTCTAAGCAGTACAATTTATCCTTAATTTTCTTATCCAATCTATCCCCGCCTATTCAAAGTCAGTGTACGTCAAATTACTTTTTTCACAATTACATGTTACTTCAATTGCTAATTTTGAAATGTACATGAAACTGGGAATATTTATTTACCCACTTCTATGTAATCTTTGGGGATAGTATAGTTGACGGCATTTAAAATCTTAAGCTTTGTGGCTTAAGGTTATAACACCAATGTTTCACATACCTCCATTGAAAAGGTCTGGGAGTTCCATGCGATTGAGGATATCCCCTCACTATTCGAAGAGTTCCAAAGGTGGTATTTGGCATACAGTCCTGCTGAGAATAGATCATTCTCAACAAATTATCCTGTTCAAGTTGTGAATAAAAAGATCCAAAATATTATGGGTCATTACGTGCTTAAAAGATCGTACATTTTTGAAGGGAAAATATCGAAAGCGATTGCTGAGACAAGACGGTTTGACGTCCTTAATTATCGCAATAGAAAAAGCATTTCAGGGTAAGTAGTTATAGTAACGTAGTTTTGAAATTCAGCCATTTCAAATGTTTATTTTTTATTATTATTATTAATATTTCCATAGGAACCCACTCCTACACCACTGTAGCTCGCCGGTGCACCCTTAAAGTGTTACGTCCCTTTAGTAGGGCAAATTTAAATCTATTATGCAACGCTCATTTTACCCGTGAAAAATTAGACCATCATAGGGTTAGAAAAATAAAAAAAATGGAAAGCATAAGCCCGAGAAAGAAGGTTAAAAACTACAAGTACGTACAATACCTGTCAAATCCAAGAAATAACACAAAAAGACGCGAAACAGAAACCGTATTGGGTATCGTGTATCTCCAAACAACAAAAATCAAATGATTCAGGTGGCATAAACAAAAAATGGCTTAACAAAGTCGCAAACCTCCGTACGAAATTAGGCATCAAATGTTTTGGAAATCCAAGCATTTTTAACTTCACGACAAACTTTCCACTGACAGAATACTATTGATGATGAACTGTCTTGTTCAACTGATGGTTTTCAAAATTTTAAATCAATATCATAGACAGCACTAATTTTCTTGTGCTTATTAAAAGAGATCTAACCCTAAATTTTAAGAAATTCAATGCAAGCACTTTGTTTCTTTATCAACTGATTTTGATCACCACACTGCAATAGTATTGTTATTGTGCTGTATGAAAAACCACTAGATACCTCGATCACCTTGGTCCCCACACACCAATATTTTAAATTTTTGATATAGCACTAACATTATAGTTCTAAGGTTGGGGGAGAGGGGTTTAAGGTGATGCGAGCTCCCTACTGCACTTTATCTTTTTTCTCCTGCACTTGCTAGTACGAACATAGTACCACATAATACCACCAGTTGTATAACACATACTAAATGGTGAAAATGTAAGTTCAAAATTTAAAGTAGGATAAAATGGCACCAGTCCCTCACAACATTTTTTAAATTCTTTTTCTTGCACCTGCGAGTAGTAACATAACACTATATTGCATCACCTGTCCTATAACTAGTACCTAAAAAAGTGGCAAAAATACGACTCTTGAAAGTTTAGGACCTTAAACAATGCCAGCCTCTCTCCCAATACACTGTTTTGTTACTTTATATCTTGCACCTATTAGAACTTACATAGGCCCACATAGCACTACCTGTCCCATAGCTTGCGCCCAAAAATGGTAGATGTTACAATTCAAAGTTTGGTGATGGTTAAAGTTGTGCTAGTCTTCACTACTTGGTTTTTTAAAATTTTCTTCTCGCACCTGATAATATTAACAGCACCCTATATCACTAACTCTATTTTATAATTTAGTTCTTTTGCATCCACTAATACTAACACTGCACCACCTGTCCCATAACTAGAATCCAAAATTGGCTATAATATTACAGTTCAAAGTTTGGTGATGATTGAAGTGGCCCCAATCTCCACTACATTTCTTAATTCTTTTCTCACGTCAGCTAGTACGAATACAGCACCGAACATCACCATTTGTCGCATATCTAGCGCCCAAAAAAATGGCGAAGATATAACAATTAGTTTAGGGCATAAGGTGATGCCCGACGCCAGATCCCAGGATACTTTTTTAAAAATTCTTTTCTCGCACCTACTAGTACTAACAGCACCGCATAGTATCACCAGTCGCATAGCTAAAAACCAAATAATGAAGAATATATAACAGCTCAACGTAGAGTCAGCCTCCAAACACCCCTCTGAGCGCTAAAACATCGGTAGTGATATTATGTCACCTCATAGCAATAAAAATTGTCTAGGCAGTTAGCTTTCAAAAGATGGACCTAAGTATGGGCCTTAATTCAACACCTCAAAGTTTCATAACTATAGCTACTATTCATCGGGGCTTATATAAATTTGAAGTTCTGATTGGTGATAGAAATAGGTTATCCACGAGGAGGGTGGCGTTTTGATTGAATTTGTATAGCTGTAACGTTAGTATTAGCAGTTTCAAGAAAAAAATTTAAAAAAGTGAGTGGAGGGTCTAGCATCACCTTAGCCTTCTCAAACTTTGAACTGTATTACCTTTACCTTTTTTAGTGCTAGCTGTGGAACAGGAGGTGCTACGTTAGTACTGGGGATGCAAAAGAAAAAACGAAAAAGTGTATTGGGAGGACTCGCATTATCTAAAAACCTAAATTTGGAACTGCCATATGTTTGCTATTGTTTGGACGTTAGGTATGCTGGATGGGGATATATTGTACCATATTAGTACTAGCAGGTGAAGGAAAAAAAGCAAATATAGTGTGCGACTGGAACCATTTTATCTCTCTTCAAACTTAGTACGGTTATATCTTTGTCATTTTGTAGGTACTAGCTATGCGGCTAGTGGTGGTATGGGGTACTATGTTAGTATAAGTAAGTCCAAGAGAAAAATATAAATCAAAATACAGGTGAGGAAAGGGGAATGACATGACCTTAAACTTTAAACTTAAATCTTTGTCATTTTTTTGGTGCTGGCTACTAGACTATGTGGTGCAATGTCGGCGCTATTAAATGCTCTATAAAATTTAAGAAATTGTTAGTGGCGGTGGCCGTAGCGGGTGTGGGAGGAGGTAACTTTACTCTAAGTTTTGTTTTCTTGACGTACACCACCGTTGCTTTTAGAAAACAACAATATATGAAATCTCAAAACGCTCTTTCAAATTCATCGAAAATAAAATAATTGGTTTAAATAAACTATTTAAAATCAAAAAGGGTGATATTACGCTGACATGATGTGTATAAATGATACCGTATAATAGTTTTGTCGTCCTACGCAGTTTTGCCGTGAGAATAAATGTTGGCGATTAGAAATTCTCCAACGAGCAAGGGTTGCTGTTTAATAATTTGTGTTAATAGCCATGTTTTCAAATAAATAAGTAATAAAGGGTCTACTGTAATTGCAAGGGTAGTTTATCTGATTTAACTTGTGACTGGCGAGGGAGAACGTGCCTTTACATTTGCAACATAATTCAACATTAGGTTCGTACATAGTAGATAATATTAGGTTTATCCCCCGACACGTATTTAATAAACGGTAGAGTAGAAGAGAGTGGCTTTCAGTGCACGTACCCATTTCTAGTACAATTTTAACCACAACCTATTTTAAATACATGTATAGAATTAAGTTGTAGCTAGACTTGTTTTCCTTTTTGAGATAGTTCAGGTAAGAGCACTCAAGAATTATTTCTAGCCAACAGAACAAAGTTAATTGGTTTTAATAAGATTATTGCGTATGTAAGACAGGTTTCGGATTTAAGTAACCGATTCCTAAATTTTGGTAATAAGCACTCGAAACTCGATATCCTATTTCAAATAATAATACACACCTAAATTTAAAATCAAAGATAAACGAAAAAATACATATTTGTATTTCACAACTAATATAAAAAAAACAATTCACTTGTGTCAACCTTTAATTATTTATTTCAGTAAGAACATCATTAGCAAACCAAATCAAGCTTTGTGTCTTTACTTAAATTTGTGTTAGAAATACTAAACCTTTTAAAATTTCGCATTCTTTCTTCAGTGAAAGCAAAGTTTTTACAACCTATATTAAAATGATAAGAATTTGATTCCAAATTTTATTTCAGTACTTGTAGTTCGGGAGGGGAGCCGAAAATCTATCGCTTATGAGTTGAAAACATTGAAGGACTTTGTTTAGTAAATGTTTGTTGACATCGTTTGCAAAATAAAAGTTTTCCACTCCTAAACTGCTGCCTTTAAATTTTTGCCGGTTTTAACACAACAAATTTTTAAACACTTTTTTAATTGGAATGTTCATTTATAGTATTCTTTTTTTTAACATTCGGATGTTTAGACGGTAATCACAACAAAAAATAAAATTATATAATGTTGATGTGGCCGACTATATTCGGTTTCTGACCCCGTAGTCTTGAGTTTGTTGCAATTCAGCTTTTATGCAGCATACGATAACCTACTTTAAGTTGATTGTATTTTTTCATTAACAATAGTTGGTGATCAGGGTTAGATGATTTGTAAGTACTTTACCTGTTTAATTTTGTTACTTGTGTTCTACTACCTGCTTAGGTAATATACTTAAACGCAGTGTTGGGACTTAATTGTAATTGGTTGTAGGTAATTAGAGATATTTTGTCGCGTAGTAGCTTAGTGAATGGTTGGAAAATACGATGGCCTAGAATTGTACCAACCACGAACTTGCAGACACGGTGGTCATTTTGAACACTTATTGTGAAATCATTTCATGTGCGTGATGTAATGCAGGATAGCATTAGCATAGGTAAAATATTTATTAGAAACATGTAACAAAACAGAATTTCTTAAACTTTTACGTAAGTTGACTTAAGTCGGGCATTTAAAATGAGTCCAAGAGTAAAATGCCTTATAGGTTTTTTGTTTAGCCAATCAATTTCTATCACTTCCTAAATTTAATCACACAAAACTAATGTCACCCTATATTGTGACGATACAAATATTATGGAATAGTATTCGGTGCATTCGGAGGAGCTGACACCGAGCACCATAATACTCGAACTCACACGTATAAGAAGATTAAAAGTGCTCGCCAACTCAAAGTTCATGCCGTTGTTCATATGTGATACTCTTAGGATCTATCACCCAGCGACTTTACTCTTCTCCAATGTTGAAAAGAGATCTCAAGGAGACGAAATTTAGCGGATATTGCAATTGAAAACCGCAGTGAAACCAAGTGAAATCTTTCATGGAAGAATACCCAAAATGAGTGCAGCGTTGGGAGCGAAGTATTCACCACGAAGGCGATTATGTTGATAGATAAATACACGATTTGAAGTTAAAAAAATCACTTTTAATTCATTGTAAATTTAAGGAATGCTTCTTCCATCCACTCCAGAATTATCCGAGATTGTGCCTGATTTTTCGTCCAGTTTATTTAAAGCAGACGAAGCTTTCTACTATTAATTACAAAAAAATGTAAAGTATACTTCCTATTTTGACAGTAACGTCCTATTTATTTGTTATCTTTTAATGTGCATTTTATAGTTATTAATATAATGGAACCAATTGAAGTGTCTACCACTTACGAATGCTTCAAGTTAATTGCAAATTTTCCATATATTACCTTAATTTTTGTGTTAAAATCAATGTTACTTTTTATCAAATCAAATAAATAAAATTCATGCCAAGTTGATATATTAATTTAAATAAATACAATTGCTCACGTCACTGTCTTCTTTCAAGTTTGTTGTATAAATAGCATATGATACGACGCAATTAGCACCTGCAAGCCAATGGTTATGTAAGTGGTCAAATTTAGTTGTTCTACTCGGAAAGATTTTTAAGTAGCAATTTGAACTTTGAAACTGGTAAAAGCTTTTCTAGACGGAAAGTTATGATGTTATTTACAAATCCAAACAAAAACTTGTATTCGGTTTGATATGAAGTAATCACTTCTGTAATTTTAATGTTAGCAATGACTATCTGCTATAAGAAATTTTTATATTTAAATAAAAGTTGTCCTTTATAACTATTCTGTGATAAATAGTTACGGATACCAGGTAGTAACGATTACCTATATTTATTCATGTATTATATCGTAATTCATTTGAAATACAGTACTACATCCCAAATTGCAGATATTGCTACGCTCCAAAACCGCTTCACAAAACTATGTGAGTAATAATTATTGTAGGGGATTTTTGTATAAGAATCGTGGAGCATTACACACACTTGTGTAATCTAGTTAGGAAATAGGTCATGTGAATTATCTTCGGGGCCTTTTTTAAATAGCTTTATTATCGCAATACCGTGAAAAAAGAATATTAAAAATAACTTCTCACGATTCGTAATGGACATATGTCGCCTTTCCGACAAATCAGAACGACGAACGAAGAAGGGTCGTTGATGACAAGTTGAATAGCAGCACGCCATGGTATCATTCTTGTCTTGACTATCGCATTGTTAACTGCTTGCGCGGCAGTAATGCTTTATAAGTAATGTAGTGGAGTGTTTACCCGTCGAATTCCTATACATATCTCGATTTATTATCGTACCTAGTCTTGTTCTGGTGAATATTGTAGATAATTCCAGCGACTCCACTGCAAATATGGAATAGAACAGACATCGAGCAAACCGAAGCTCATATATATATATATATATATATATATATATATATATATATCCCTGAGATAGAATAATAATTACTGGTTAACTAGCTTGCTAATATACATTAGTTTAGAGGTAAGTGAATTTTTAGTTAATTTACATTGTAAATTTATAAGTCCTTTGTTATAAATTCCGTGATTATAGTACGCCCTCTATGCAAGCACGCGATTAACAACCGCGCCTCCATTTTTGTTTAACGCATACAGCAATGACGCCCAACGTTGACGCCATTTTTATATACGTTAAACAAAGGTAGAGGTAATGTAGTTAATCGCGTGCTCGCATAGAGGGCGTACTGTATTTTACAGAATTCAGAAATAAAGTAAAATAATTTACTTTCTAAAATCACAAAGTAAATTAACTAAAAATTTATTTGCCTCCAAATTAATACTTAATAGCAAGCTGGTTAACCAATAATTGTTGTTTTATCTCAAGGTTGTACAGGTTGTAGAGATTACACAAAGGTATGTAATGCCCTTAAATTAATTAAACAAAGAAATCCCCTACAATCATTATTACTAAAATAATTTTAAGAAGCGGTTTTGAAGCGTAACAATCGCGACAAAGCTTCAAAATAAAAAACATAAAAAACAAAAAAAAAATAAAAAAAATTGATAAATACGTAGTAACTTTTTTGTTATTTGTTACGTATCTGTAGCCCCACGTTGTTGGATTCGAGTGAAATATTATTTTTCCTAATGATGGTAATTGCTATTGAATGGAAGCTTCCTGAATATGACGATAGCCCATGGTGAAATTGGTTGGTAAGCGATTAAGAGAAAAAGGAAACTCCTATTCAGGTAAACGGCTAACTTTGAAAATCACTTCAGTGCTCTAGCATGAGACGGGGTGGTGAACCGAATTTGTTTTGTCACTCAAAACATGACAAGGGAGGACGCCACGGTGTTTACACTATAACAATATGAAAGCAACAGTCTTGGGGAAGACGCAGAAATCTCTGGACTGTTAAATGGTTCTACCAAACCTTTATACTCTATTCGTGAAAAGAAAATATTTAATTAATTAAACCAAGACCACTATTTATGGTTCTCCACCTATACACAAATAAGTACAAAATAACACTTTAGTGGAATGTAAATGGTCCACCAACACTTCTAGTTTAAGGTATTAACGTTAGGGTCATATATCACTCTGAAATAAGCAACCCTTTTTAAATCACAATTAACTCTATTAGTAAGTTTCAATATTTAACGTATTTACAGAGGTGATAATTGTGTAATAAAAAGCATATTAATTAACTTCGTAACGCAAGTTAGATTCAGGCAAACATCCCTAATGAACTTTTTAAGAATCAGCAATATTTAGTAAAAGGCTCCAGTTGAATATAAATTTCCTGTTTAGAAATTATCAAACTGAGTTACCGCTCAGACAGTATTATTGAAATCTAATATTACAAATTTTATTTATTCCATTCAGATCTGATTGGCTTCACATTTACGATACTAATAAGCTAACAAATGTATTCTGTTTTTAATCCAGAAAAAACCGAACGATTAAAAGTTAGTCTCTTGTTAATCAAAATTTATAATTCTATGTTAACAATCGCTCAAGAAATTTTATATCTCCCGTTTACAATAAAAGTGATAATTAAAGGTTATTGTACTCTACAAAAATTGACGAATGACGTTAGAAAGGAAGTTATTCTCTACTAAAAATGCTCAACTTCAAAGCACGAGGTGTATCTACATCACTTCCGACAACATAAAAGGAAATAAATCTCAAATCTCTTAGCCTCTTCCATACATTCAAGACGAAATTGGCCTACTCACATATGTACGACTGACAACACCTGTTGCTGCTTCGGGATAGTTGACCTTAGAAGCAACACTAATCTCCAACCAGATGTTTTCTTTTTCAACGTAAAGTTATTCTCCATTGAATCTGACTATAATTTCGTTTTAATTACTATGTTTTAATTCGCAAAAATTGTTAATTTACTCCAAGTTAAATCCTACGTAAGAAATCTAGTGATAAATATATATGGACGTAGGTTAGTTTAACCTTCGCTTGTTGCACATTAAAGCTTAAGGACGGAGAACCTATTTGTTGGCCATCACACAAGAAAAGGTTTGGCTTACGGTGTTTCCACACACATTTTCGGTTCCAATCCATCATACTCTTTCAACAAATCGCGTAGAAATTCCCGGATTCAGCGGTTCGTATAAGACTGACGACCCAAAAAAAGGCATTCGGGCCGCAGGTGCAATCCACACGACTTCGTCTACGTTTTTACTAACAACCTGGATAAACGCAACGAATTTCGAAAAACATGCAGGATTATCTACCTTAAACATGACATTCGCGAAGCGTATTCTATTTATAGCTACAAGGGCGTAAATTCTACTATTTGCGATGCTAAAACCTCGTATTCTATATTAAATACAGGATGATGCTAAACAACGTGCGCCGAAAGCGCCGTGCATATATGACGGACGGGACAAGACAAGGGTAGAAGGCGCATATACGCGAGAATCATACTGGCGGACGACGACACCTGTAGAACTGACAAGCTTACGCCTTGCTGCGTGGGGAAGAGTGGTCTTAAGCAAAGCACGTACGAAAAAAAATGAGAACAAAACTTAGATAAGCGCCAGGAACGACGTAGAAAGAAGAAAACAGACTGGTGGTCCCACTACAAAGCGTAGGTACCGTGCCGAGCCGCAAAAAGAGAAAAACTAATATCAGTAGAGCAGAAAGCCACGAGGGACCAAGAATAATAATCGTACCTGTACGAAAATACTGGTACATGAAATACTGGTAAATGAAATCTCGAAGGCGGTCTAGTATAGAGGAGATATACAGTAAGGGATACGTGTCACTTCGTTAACTTCGCGAAAATCTATACAGAATCAGCAGCTGTTATCTTTATTTTTCACAATAACCACGGAGCTGGACTAAGGGCTGGTAGACTTTTCCACTATGCCTAACGCTAGCATGTTGTCCAATTCTTTGTTTACGAATTCGCGTAAGACCATGGATAAAGGATAGTATCGCTGCTTGATGGGATCGGCAGTAGTAAAATTTCATGAGTAATTAATTGAGTACAGCCTAATTCGTTGAGTTGATCACGAAAAGCATTTTGTAGAAGGGTAGTAATATGCGTCAAAGAATTAAGTGAATAGATTTCAGAAGATAAAACCCATTACGAAGGAGTGGGATCACGACCATAATTTTTCACAAGTAAATATCTAATATAAACTGTTGAGAAATAGTCGGCATGACTAGGACCTTCAGTAGCTTGGTTCTAGTGTCAGCGGTAATACGTAAAAAAATCGATCCGAAAACTAGGCAATTGAAGTCATCCGTTGTTAAAGTACAAGTCAGAATAGGAGGTGGAGAAAGTTTAAGATCGCAAGTATTTAAAACATTGCAACCTGGGTCCTCAAAAATTGTTCAAGAAGCACTGAAGTCAAGTAAACCTTGGACGTTAAAATTAAATACAGATACGTTCAAGAAAAGACTTTCGTCACCGCGAACGGTGGCTAAAATAAAATCTAGACAAAATTGTTGTTTATCTTCTAACCCAAAAAAAGTTTGAATATTATTTTTACAATCCGAAAGTAGAAAAGAGGAAGAATTATCCACTCGGTCAGACAAATCTATTAGTGTCCCTGGATCCTACACGTAGGGTAGGTAGAGCGAATGGCATTAGGATAACTGCAGCCATAAAAGTGCTTTTGCTGGGGAAGGAAGTATTTGAGAGAAATATGACCTGGAATGCAACAATTCAGCAGGAAGTTGTAAGTTTGGCGAAAGTATCTAGAAAATTACCGGCATTAGTAATTATTGTAGGCGACGGCGCAGCGGAAAAATTTTCTGAAGTGATGTTCACTATAGCGTCGACGCAAGCTAGAGAATGTTTCAGCAATTTAGATGTGCGCTTCGAAGGTGGCGGTTAAGAAGTCTCTATGGAATATTCGCTAAGTTCCAACTTCTTGTCCAACGATAGTAAATGAAAAATATGGCTGATGTCCGTACGCGGCAAAGAGAATTGGTAATACGGAGATAAATTGCGTCAAATAATCTCTAATTGTTTTATGTTGGAAATAGGCGTTAATAGTCGCGAGAAAAACTTTGCATAGTAACCACGTATAAACCAATGCTCTCAATAGGACCAATTGTTCTTGCTTTAATTTCGTCTAGCAAGCATTTCTCGTGATCGACCAGTAAAAATTCAGCTTTCAATAAACGCAAGTTATAGAATGTTAGCGAGTTCGAAAAATGAAAAGAGCTTTTATAATAAATAATTCACGAGTAACCATAAAAAGATGAACCTTAGATAGATTACGCACAAGACAAAGTTCTTCAATTCGAATCCAAAATTCCGGTAATCACTCATAACCTGAGAATATAATATTCATCTTGTCAACAACGACCCTCTTTCGTTCGTCGTCCTGATCTGCCGGGTACGCATTTGCCCATTACGAACCCTGAGAAGTTATTTTTAACATTCCTTTCCCACGGAATCACTATATTAAAGTTATTTCAAAGAAAGCCCGGACGATAATTCACATTTTCTAACTAGATTACAGAAATATGTATAACACCCCTGAATTGATTACAGAAAAAACTTCAACAATAATTATTACTAAAATAATTTTGTAAATCGGTTTCGGAGCGTAACAACATGTTTAAGGCATATAATTTATCTACTCAGTATCGATCATGCATGAGTAGCAAATTTAATAAATAATAGTTATACAAAAATCAAACATGTGAATGAATATAAAAAACTTTTTACAAATTTCGGATAAATAAATTAAATTCAATGTTAAATAGTCGTAATACAAAGAAAATCTCAGACACACCTAAATGTTCATATTATGTAAAAACCCTGACGATGAGTAGAGAACTCCACAAATTCAGATTACAGGTGTAATTTAATCAATTCGGTAAAATGAAAATGTTAAAAAGTATTCATTTTATATTGCTAAAGACAGAAGGAAATATAAACGTTAACATAAGTAAATTATACGAAACCACAAGTACTGCCCCGGGATTCATCCGATAAATCCAATAGAAAAACTGCACCATGACATAAACCGCCAACTGAACATAAGCAAGAGGGGAGAATTAAATAACAATAATTACACAAGACGGAGAAAAGAATTAGTTATTGCCAAACTGTGAATCCGAAAACATTAACATGTAGTAATATAAATAAGTAGTGAGCAATTGGGGTGGAATGAGGACAAATTAAAAGTTGACTATTGAAAAAATGCAGCTTCGAGTTCAATATGTGATTGAATTTCCGCGGCGAAAACTAAACGCGGCGTGCGACAAATTTTTGCACTTGCTCTTGCATGAGCAAGGTACTTTCAACTCATTTGTGCAATTATCGTTGTTATGACCGGTTCAAGGGATTATAAATTTGGAGAGTTCATCCGCTATTAATTTGGAATTTTGGGTTATGTTGTGTCAAGGAAGCTGTTGTTTGCAAGACGCGAGATTAAAAATACTGATGGTTGTTGGAAATCCTGGAATTAAACACCGAGTATTACTATCAGCTTTTATGTAATTTACTAAAAATATATATGCCAATTTTTAAATATTAATGTGTGCATTTATGTAATAGGAAATTAATTAAAGTAAAAGTGATTATTTTGCTGGGCAACGATTTCGCGACGTAACGAGTATTGTGTAAATTTAAACACAATGTTATCATTTTAAAATATGAAGAGTTTTGAATAGACAATGAAAAGATAGAACGAGAAAGCTGGTGTTTAACTGTTTGCTATATTTGTTGTTAACGACATTTCCAGAAAGTGCAATTAATTAGTGTCATATAATTCAACATGGGAAACGAGAAAATTTGAAGTAATGGAAAAATTATTGATAGAATAGATACGTCTTCCTAGAATTTCTTTAAGCAAATACCTGGCCAGACTAAGGTTAAGAAGTTAAGTTTTATTAAGTATATTTGTGTGTACATTACAATTAATTTATGTTAATAGAGCTAGAGTTTAAAAAATTTTAAAACTAGGTAATCAGACATATTTATAAGGGATATCTAGGTACCCTAGTCACGGATTCTTATTTGGGAGAGGTCTAGATTTAAGAAGGCTTTCAGAATCATTAAGTAAATAATAGGAAATTCGTGAATTTAGTGTAAGAAATTCCGTGCAATATGACATGGTTTTTAATAGACATGTTGCAATTACCACAAAAGGCAACCACAGATATACTTTAATACAATATAACAACCCAGACGCTATGCAAGGGAAATACACAAGTATAAGGTGTCAGAAATGACTTTTCATTCAATTCAGTACAATGTATTTTTTATATGGCTTCAAGCAAACATAAAGGTAAAGCTAAATAAAATGACACGATAAAACAGATACTTGCATCGTGTTTCAATTTCATAAGCCAAATAGCAAGATCGTGTAATGACAAAAAAATCCCCGGACTACGAACATAATATGGAGTGGGAAAAATAATACCAGAACTAGAAATTTGACTGACAATGAATTAATAAATTGTGAACTGGTAATACGTCAACGTTAAAATGTAAAGATATGCGCAAATAGAACGTCTGGAGTGTGTGTTTGGATGGATAGAATGCGAGTTTATATATAGGAATTTGATATAGTGTAAATCTAAAGGTGAGGTTGAATGTACAGAGCTTCATTAAAAATTTGGTTGCATTCCCGAAGGGAATAGGCGGCGACCGACATGTAAAAGTGAAATACATCTGCAAATTGCAGAATAGTTTCATAAACGCGCGTGCGCAGATATATTGTCGTGATAACCGTTTCAAAACCAAGAGCTGCATCTGGAGAGGCATCCCTCCATTTAATTGGAACCTTGTGGCGTGGTAAGAGTCAGAGAATTGCTGTGTTTGCATATCTAAGAAATTATGAAATGAAAAATACTGATGATTGTTGGAAATCTTGGAATTAAAAAGTGAGTGGTATTATGAGCTTTTATCTAACGTTTTAAAACGATGTAATAAATTTTTAAATGGCAATGGTATGTATTTTGGTAAAAGAAAATTAATGAAGTGAAAATCATTATTTAGTTGGAGTAATTACTGGCGTAGGTGTATATATTAAGTCTAAAATAAAAGTTTTATTGGTGAAATTTAATGCTAGTAAAAGTATAAAAACTTAGTATTTTTAGATAGGACAATGAAAGAATAGAACAAAAAGGTTGTTTTCCAGGCGTTATTAAGCACATTGCCAATCAAACTGAGATTTATAATGTCACATCATTCATATGAAAAATGGGAAAATCATGAAATATATTAAGGTAATTTAGAGTTTTCTTTAGGCTTTGTTTTACTTTAGAATTTATTTTAACAATACCTTGCCAGATTTAAGATTAAGAAATTGATTTAGGAAAATATATTTGTATGTGTACGGAAACTATTTTATGTTAATAGAGTTAAAGTATAGGTTGAATTTGATTTTACTTTATTTAGGATATACGTAAAGTCAACTACTTGTAAAGGATATCCAGCTACCACAGTGATTGTATCTTATTTGGAAACAGTATTTTAGTTTCAAATTTTATTTTATTATGACCGAAGTAAAGGAGTTTTATGGGGAAAAACCGTCTCCCGTATAAAAATAAAATCAAAAGAAATATCTGTGACAAACGGATTAGTTCCCCTCAATTTTGACAAAAGTAGAAAACCTTTTCGGGTAAGTGCAAATATAACGCAGAATTTTTGTATTTAAGCCATGTTATTTATTATTTTGTATTTCATTATTTTCTTTCTCATTTATCCATAAGAACCCACTCCCGTACCATTTCAGTTAGCCGACGCACCCTTATATTGTTAGGAGGTTTCCGATTCTTCAAGGTAACTCCAAATTTTACCCTTAACAGTTTTAATTTTTGAGATCGGTTAAGGTTTGGAAAAGTTATCATTAACACAAGGCTATAGAAAACGGATTTCACGTGATTAAAATTTCTGGGTAAAATGTATATCCAAGAGAGTAGTGTAATGATCTATCAATGCACCCAAATGCTGTACTAGTTTTCAGTATTATATAAGGTGTTACATTTTTCATTACCCTTAAAATATTTTTGTTGTTTGTTTCGTGCAATTTTGCTATTAAAACTTAACAACTATGTTTCCGGAAAAGTCTAGACTTCGTGTTGTTGATATCAAACGTTTCAGTATAAAGAAATAAATAACCTTCTAATATAGGCCAAGAGTAATGTGCTAAAAATTACCATAACAGAACGTTAAGGTTAATGAAAGTAAAAAGATAATTCATTAAGTTTCATGCTGTCGAAATTGCAATTGGCAAACATGACAAATCTAGAGAATGATATTAAAATACAAATTCCTTTCAAGGCACTACATGATGCTCACTAACACTATAAATGTAATAAACAAAATAAATCTTTTATAATTAATTTGAAACATCCACAACGTATGTTAAACAAAGTATTATCAATCTGCACATTTACGCAACACTTTAAATTGCATAAACATACACTTTTAATTGCTTATTCGCACGCCAAAAATTTACACGATGAGAATTTCTCTCAACCAAGTTCTATTGTAATGTTCATTTATTCACTCTAGTTAATTAACACCTGTTCAAAAAATATAATTACTTATGTAACTTGACTGATAATTTAGAAATTGCTACACGTTAAATTAATTTTTAAAAGTGCTAATTACAAGGTGCCAGAAGAAATCAAGCAGTGATAATGCAACTCCGGAATATAGTATGCATCTTAATTATTTCGTTAATTACCAACCGACAATATTTTGCTATAGATGGAAAAAGACTTGGACATAACTATAGCTCCAAGTTTAACCAATATGCTTCATAGCAGGTTAAGGTTTCCATATTTTAAGGCGTTCTTAATCCATCTGCTATTTATACAAATTATATTCTCGCCCAATATAAATTACTTATTAAAGCAGTAGAAGATATCCCTCAAAGATGAATAACAGTAGTGACTAAATGAAAATGCTAAGGGCATTTTTATAATAAATATCTTAATGAACTTTTTGATTGTTTAGACATGTTGTACAATCGCCTAGTATTTAAAATTAAAAGTATGTTATCATATGTTGCTGAAGGTTATTATTTAATAAGAGTAATACTGACGTGTTTTTTTACATTGGAATCCATTCATTTTATCACTAATAGATAAAATCTACAAATTTTAATCATAAACCATTCATTTATTATCAGCATTTATTATCAGCATTTATTTTCCCTCATTTTAGTAGCTACCCATTAGTTGTTCGCGTACTCTTTTAATTAATCATTTAACTCATCATTTGGCGTGAGGAACGCAGACCAATTTGGACACCGTGCTCAACTTGTTCCTGTGACACGTGTAGCTTTAGTTCGTTGTCCGAAATAGGTACTAGTAGGCCTATCAGAATTAAAAAGAGATAGTTTGCACCATGTACAAATGCCAATAACAAATTGAACGGTCTGCTGAAGACTTCCTAAAAGGCAATATCGGATTTATCGACACTAGGAATCGTAGTCTTTGCCCAAAAATCTTCGCTCATACTGACATTTTTATTTCTAAAGGTAAGTTGTTAATGCTAGGTGACATTTTGGAAAAGTAGGACTTGAAATTTTTATACCTTCCATTATTCTTAGGTAAACCAAATTCTCCAACAACTGCTAATCTGAAATATTTGGCATTTCAGTTCGCAAGAAACCACCTACCACACACATTCAATATTCAAAATAAAAAACAAGGATTGCACTTGCTCAAAAGAATCCTCAAACAGCACACACGCTTGTCGTTAAGATCCCCAGAACCTATGTTATCGGCTCGAGTAGCAGAATTTCATCACGTTCCAATTGGAAAGTTTTGATCTTTTAACAAATTTCATTAATGATTAGTGATTTCGCCCAATTATAATTCATGATGTAAATAAAACAGGCTTCCCTACAGTTTCGAAAAATTCATGAAAGATAATGGTTATGAAAGGCCGCAAACAAGTAGCAACTTAGATGTCAGGTGAACCACGAAAATAAATAACTACAGAACTGTCATTTGCAGTTGCAAGCCACTACTTGCCACATATTTTATTTTTGTACGTGTCAGGTTGAAGACTAAACTGCTGGATCGTGCACAAGCAGTAGCTTGCATTCTAAATAAATGACTAGAGTACTCTGTTGAGCACGTCGTCATCAAAACAAGATTCAGCTCTTCTTCTTCTGGATAGTCGCACTACCTACACTAAAAACATTGCATTGATCGACGTTGCACGTCAAAATGAACAGTTTACTTGCACTCACGGGCTATAGATTTTAGGCTGTTACACGGTATCACTGTTTAAGTTACAACTTGGTCTCAAAGTAATTCTGGAAAAATAGTGGAATAATACTAGATAGCAGCATTATTTGGCCTAGCATACAACAGAACAGCTATCATCATCCAAACTGGATCTTGAAGCTTTAAAAAATAGGAATATCATCTTAATGAAAATGATTTTGATAAGGTTAACTTCACTTGTGCTGAAATCAAGGAAGGTAAAAAGTATATAAGAGATTTGTCTCAGAAATAATGAGAATGATTTTTTATAAGTTTTTTTTATTGAATTAATCAACAATTTAACATTATCCCTTGGGAATGCACACAACGTCTCCAGAGGTTTTGCCATTCGTGGTAACAATTCTGGAAGTGTTATTTTGTGATACTGTTTAGAAGCTGCATTCTGACACGTTGGATGTTGTCTATTGTTCCATAATGGTGGCCTGTCAACTTACGCTTAAGCATTGGAAACAAAAATAACCACACGGAGCCATATCTAAGTTATAGGGTGTATGTGGGAATACTGGAACCTTTTTTTTGCTAAAAATTCTCCTACCGACAATGAGGTATGGCTGGGTGCATTATCGTGATGCAGGATCTAAGTGTTGGAAATTTCAGGTCGCACACACAACACTCTTTTTTGCAAACGTGATTTATTGTTTGGCCCTGTGGAACAAATTCTTTATGAACAATTCCACAAAAATCAAAAAGACTATTTGCATGGCGTTGATTCGCGATTTGCTTATGCAAGCTTTGCTCTGCACTTTGTTGTGTTGTTTCAGGGTCGTACTCAAATATTCATGACTCATCACCTGTGATCACTCTGTGCATGAAGTTGGGTTCGGTTGTTAAGCGATTCAGCAGTTCTTGGCTATGGGATAACCGATTCTCTTTTTGTTTATCGGACAAGTTCTTGGACACCAGCTTTGCACAAATTTTTCTCATTTACTCCTCTGTCAGAATTCAATGAACAGTATCCTTACACGGAATGCACTCTGGACACGCAATCGGCTGTTCTCAATGTGGACGGCCGCCTAAAGCGATGCTCATCTTCAATTTTTTCGCGGTCCCCTTTGAAAGCCCTGTGTCATCTGAAAACTTGTACTGAAGACAAAGCTAAATATCCATAGGCTGTTTTTAACATTTCAAGTGTCTCCAAACCAGTTTTTCTAATTTGACACAAAATTTAATTGCGTAACGCTGTTCGATATTTGCCGGCATTTTTACTGTAACGCGGTGTTAAAACGCATCCGCCAACAACTAACCATAAAACCTTCACCACTACATTGAATGGACTGCACGTGTTCTGATTGTGTACCTAACCCTATCACTGACATTTAGTCAACCTCAATCTAGTGCAGTGTTGCCAAATTGGGCATAAAATCTTCATTCTCACTACTTCTGAGACAAACCTCGTATAAACCACAACCAACACCTCGACTAGCAACTTCCAAAAACCTTTCCCTTATAGATACACTCTCCGGAATAAATGTAAACAAAGTCAGCTAAAACGACAACGTGAAGAGCTAGCAACAAGCGATATTCAACCACACAAGTTGCTAGAATTTTAAGAAGTTTTCTCCTGTAATAGAACCATCTTATACAAATACACAACAAGACTCCTATTAAAATCTTTCCATTGATATTAATGTTGGATTACGTCAATCACAGATCAACAAACGAAACTACGCATGTTTCTCCGACAAATACATTAGCGGTTTTCCTGTGGTACTTGAAAGTACCCACAACTAACTGCGCAAGACAAAAGCCGCAATTTAACGGAGTTGTAATATGGAAATGAGCTTCAAACATTATCATAGTAAAACCAAGCTCTAAAAAGCCCAACAAGTGAAAACAAAGATTGTGATTTAAAAACAAAAAAATAAGAAATTGACGAAATAGAAAATTAAAGTCTGGTTCAGAAGAAGAAAAATATGAAGGTCAAACAATGCTACGGGCAAAACTAGGGACTTATTACAAGGAACGGTATTTACATACTACTAGAAATTGTAGCTAGATAAAATGTACTAAAATGTGCAATAAATAGGCACATGAAGAATGCACAGCATAGCCAGAAACAGTGTAAATGATACAGTGTGTGCAAAATGTAAATAATACGGTTTCGTCCGTCCCGTGGGCATGGATAATCGTAAACGAAAATATACTTTCTTTATTTTTTCTTTTGTATTGTTTTTATCTAAGTAAAGACTACTGTTTAGTTTATATACATGTATTAGTTTAGTGTGGGTCAATAAAAATAAACACAATTATTTAAGACAAAGGTTGAGATACCAATACCAGAAATACATAGAAATCGATGACAAGCTCTTCAAAAACCTGGTATTTCAACAAGATAGAGTACTTACCATTTTGTTTTTCCTGTGTGTTAAATTTTGAATGAAGCACTTTATAGCCATTGGAAAGGCAAAAGAGATACATTGATGTACGGCCACTAAGGTCGCCAAAATTAATTCCTTTACACCTCCTACTGTGAGGATATTTGCGAAGTAAGATTTATGTAACACAACCAAGGTGAATATATGATTTAAAATAAAGAACTATTCAAGCATGTCAACAAATTACACCACAAGCTTTCTGTAACGTCAGAATGAAATTAAAGATTAATTGTATCTGTCTAGTATTCAATTTTTGTCCTTAAACGGTTTACGTAAGTGCTTGTTGGAATATTGATTGTTTGTCAAACGATGTTTATTGAGGAATCTTAATATCAAATTTCAAAATCCTCCTGTTATGCATTGTCGGAATTAATTCATCAAATAGAATCCAAAAATGAAAAAAATTAGGGGATTCCATAAAAAAATTATGAGTGGCCGACATACGTATACAAAAATGATCAACTGATGTGAGGAAATCCGGTATATCTGTTGTTATAGAAGACAGAAAGTTATTGATAAAAATTGAAAGTAGCCTCAAGCCTACATTTAAAAATTAACTGGAAATATATATGGTGTTCCCCAAAATAGTGCCAGATCAACGATATGTATTTTTTCAATAAAACACCACGTGCTTTATTTTAAATTTGAAATCTCCACCTTTTTTTGATTACAGTAACATTGACTTATACTGAACTGTATGAGTTATTTTAAAAGACACGGATTTTATCAGAAAGTCGTAATAAACTACCATTCAGCATATTACGAACATAAAAAAGTAAAATTAATCCTTTACTTCCGTTGAATATTATTATTAAAGTAACTTTGTAGTAACATATCATTTTTTTTTTTGTAAACAGAAGAAGTAAAGCTTAAAAATGTTAGTTTTTATAACTGGATCACTCTAAATTTTATAATATCGTCGTTTAACAGTTTTAATTCTCTTACATATTTCTTATACCTACAGTTAATAATTCTGTAGATTTTTTACATTTGATTCACATAAACGTTATATTATGAAATACTTTTGGCTAAGATTTAGCGGTCCTGTCAATTAGTGAGTAATTAAAACTAGGTTGAGTTCATTTATTAAATGAGATTTTCCTTATGATACCATAACGGCATTTTAATTAAAAATAAACATTAATTATTTACGTATAAATGAGAACGAAAATTGCTACATGTTATTGTTCACAGTGGGTATGAAATAATTATTAGCAAACTGGCCATTCAGTAATTAATACTATTAATAATAATAATTCAAATTTTTATTTCTTAAATCCATAAATATTCGTCTTAATCAGGAAATCCGATTGTAAGCAGCGAAAATGACAATTTACAATTTTTTTAAAAAAACCATAACAATCTAATACATTTTCGTGTGCATTTCATTGATTTATTAATTTCGGGAATTTATAGTTTTAAATTGGCGAACGAAACCTTAAATTAATAAAAATTGATTTTTATGATTAGTGCTCCTAAACTTATTTCTGGCACTTATGTTAATGAATATGTCTTAATTTAGTTATTAAAATTAAATGTAATATAAATATTAATACATATAATGAAATAATTAGAAGCAAATTATATACAATTAGACTTAATTAATTGAATTTAATTAGAGAAATATCGAAATAATGCTGAATAACAAAAACAAAAAAAAAGAAAATTTAAAATGAATTAAACCTTATCATTATTGATGCTAGTATAGTCTTCTTTACATTAATATTAATGGAGTCGACCTTCTATATATTATCATAATAAATATTTTTAGAAGTATACCGTACATTGATTTATTAAATTGTATGGAAATGATAAAAGAAAATTATATAAAAATTACTTGCACGAAAACGAATGCTTAATATAAAATTAAGTATTTATTCAATAAAATACTAAAATACGGAAATTCTTTGTTTTTTTGGTTGTTTATGCTTATAAATTGCTTATATTCATCCGATAGTGTATTGAACAATATTGCACAAAATATTAAAGGCAGTTTTGTCCATATTCATTAAAAGTACGTGAAACAAGGCATTGTCGCATTTCTAATCCGTATTGAGTGTGCTTTTTCTCAAGACAGGTGCGACAGAAATAACTACTGAAAACAATTTTATAGTAAAATAGGTCTTTAACACTTAATTCCTGGAATGTGAGGCCCGAACGCGCATTACAAATTTTAATAAATTCCTTTGCACCGCTGCAATCTGTTTCAAATTTTTACCACTTGCATAACCCTATGCCCCCAGCCCATATCCATTTACTGATTCCGCTAATGTAACTAGTATTTTTACTTTCTCGGGAACCAAGTATCTGATGTAATATAATTTTACTAATACTACTTTAACACATTACAAACATGGTGACTATGAAAATCCAATCTGAAATAGTTATTTCATGTAATGCCTAAATACGTGTATATATTGCAGCGTGTAACTAGTGTGCAGTCACTAAAAACAAGATGCAATTCCTATCTCTCGAAGTTGATAACATTTACAATAGCGCATTCCCTGCATGGTTTATTTCTGTCTAAATACGGAGTTATTACATGTATTAATTTTGCCTTATCCTTGTTTAGGACCAGGTAACTATCCTGGTCCCATTTATGCATATTATTTGTATTTACCTGTAAATAAATACTGCTTAAATTTTCGCAAATTCGATGGACTGCTATTAATACTACATAGTATGCAAACATTTGAATTTTACATTTTTTTATAACTTTCGCTAATTCAATAAATTAAAAAAAGCAGGGGTTTTAAAGTTGATCCTTGTGAGGTACCCGTACTTAGTAGACGCTCAGTACTATATACATTACTCATTTTAATAACAAATTTTCTGTATTGCAAATAGTTTTCAATAAGAATAACATTAATAATAATCAAAATTAATAATAATAACAATAAAAATTGAAATATAGGGTTGATTTTTATTTTTTGTAACCAACAACAATGAATTTTACAGCAATGAATTTTCACATGGAGAAATGATAAATATGTTTTGGTTTTTGAAGAAATTGCTACAATTGCTACAATCACTACAAATCCCAAACCCTTACTAGTAAATTTTGTAGTTCAAGTATGCAAATTTCTATATCAGAGTTAAAACATATTATTATTTACAATTATGTCCTCATGCAGCGAGATCGATTTCTCAGATTCTTGCATTGTGCTGTAAAATTGTGAGCAGATGTCTTCCAGAATGATTTTTGCGACCGCATCAACTACTCTTAGGTGTTCTTCTTCAGAATCTTCCATTCTATTCTCATACCAATTATCAGAAATAATTAAAAGCGCAGTACTTTTTATACAAACGACCGTGATTTTATTGAATGATTATGCAATGATAATGTCACTTTCTTATTTTTCTCGGCAGATTTATGAAGCGGTGCTTGTCAGGTGCCCGAACGTAAAGGCAAGAGAGGTTAGAGAGATAAACGAACACTACATCACAATACACGCAATAACACACCCCGAAAACGCAGTTGCCTTTCCAAACTCCGATACTCAAATTATCACCTTCGTTTCAATACCAATCCGTCACTCCATGGGATTGCCTTATTCAATTAGCTGAGTCTTACAACCAAATGGAATAAAGAACTTCGAAACTTCAATAATGCGTATTCATAGTGTATTTCCAGAGAGCGATAAAAATCCCAAAAGTATTTTAACATATTTATACATATTAAAATCATTCTAATCCTACAATATAACTAATAATTTATAGTACATACAGAACCGGCTTCAGGAAATAAAATAAAATATATTACTTTTATACAAAAATAATAGATTTATTAATTATAAGAAGTGGAAAATAATTGAAAAAGGCGCGTTACGAGTTATTTCAGTTAACAGGTAACAAAATGTAGTAAAAACTTTTTTTACTTATGACAAGAGTTTATTAGGAGCGATATTGAAAATGTAGACAACCCAATAACAGAGTTGTAAAATAATTATTTAATAGGTTTAATCAAATTAGTTAAGCTTAATACGAGTCTAAGAAAAAAATACAAACTGTTATCTTAAATGTTTTTCTGGCCATCATTATGATCTTCATACCTTTGTATTATATCAAATTATTCATCTATAACACATTTCATTGATTGAAACGATGGGTTACAACCCAACTGTAATAACTTATAGACTAATTAACAAATGTTATATAAATAATAAAATTATTAATAAAACTGTTTCTTGAGATAACCTGTTCATGACGAGAATTTACCTTCTCGGATAACTTTGTAATTTTCTCTGAGTGGTATCTATCCGTAAAGAGGTGGTATTCATTTTCATATTTTCGCTTGATTTACTCGGTAGAAAGTTGCACCCTCCCCTTTTTAAAGTGGTACAGAAAGGTAGTTGTAGGACAGAGTGTAGATTACACTCTGACATAGCTAACATCAACCCGCACGGGTCGCGTTTAGAAGTAAAAGATTAGAATATCATCAAGGAGGTAAAGCATCCACCTAGAAACACAGCTAAGAAAATTAAGAACGTACAAATAGTCGGTTGACTGGGTAACGGTTTTCGTGCATGTGTCGCTATAGGTTTAGCATGAAAAATCTTAACCGGTTAACCATAACCATTGATAGCCTAACTCTGGAGTATTTATTCTTATGTGTTAAGGACAGAACTTAATGTCAAAAGAAGCATTAACATCCAAAAATATACCATAGTAGCATTTCTGAAGAGAAGATCTGTGGATTATTACGCCAAAAAATTTATTATTTTTACAAGAAACAATTTTGAAAAGTTTATAAGAGAGGCTGATGACAATAGGTTTTTATTCGCAAAGATATATTCCACAAATTACAAAGCATAACCGTTTTCTTTTAAATTAAGTATTATTGTAACAAATGTGGAGTGCAGTCCGTAGGTATAAATATATTTGGCGATTTAAATTAATTACTCAACAATGGTACCGCTTATACTGGGCATGGATTCCGGCAGTCATCAGCATCTTTATTCGTAGATTCGGGAATCGATATTTTAAAAATTATGGCATAGGGGAGTTGTAAATCGAGTGGCGTAGCTGAAGGCTACATCGAAAATTCTTTGACCAACGAAAAAGAACTGTAAATAGCATAGTACGAGAACATTCCGACGTAGATATTTCAACCGAAGTAAATCCATCGGGTTCAGTGTATGGCGAAGAAAGACATTTTCAAGTAGGTATGTAGAAGAAAGAAGTAAAAATAATATCACGTTTAGAGCTTAGTTTTAGTAAATGCGTTTGTAGTAATTTTGTTGATAACGTTTAATCAAACAAATCGTAGATATAGCTAATTTATAAGTTCTGATTAGTTAAGGATTCTTTGTTTTGTACTATTAAAGTATTTTTCCTCGATATAGGCTGAAGTATTCACGGTTACGTAAATATTCAATACATCACTGGTGTTGTAATGAACTGACGGTTATAAAAATTGTGATATTTTGTAACGTCAAAAATACATTTAAAATTCGGCATTTCGTAACGGGGTTAGATAAAATTCATTTTCATTATACATTCACCCAAGATGTCTTTAAGAACTACAACCATCAATTGACATTTCTTTTGAAATAGCCTACTATACAGCGAATGTTTAGAATTCTGCATTGTACATAATGTTAAACCTAATTTAAAATTAGGCAAGCGTTTTTAAAACGTTGTCGCTCTAGAATGACAAAGCTGTCGAATGTCAGTTCGCGGAAAACGTCATTTTCACCGTTTGATTGCAAAGTGTAAAAAAACTACCTTGGATCGTGATCGAATACAAAATATGTTATTAGAACATACAGAGCAAAAGCGTAGCAATTATTTGAGATTCCAGTTCTACAAAATATAACTGTTGCTATGATGTATGAAGCAAATAGTGTTAGAATTTAAAATTTACTTTCTAAGCGATTCAAAAACTCACTAACCATTTAGTACGCACAAAATTGACCTTTTGAGATTAATTTAAAACACCTACCAAGTATGTTTAACTTTTATCAATCCGTATATCTATGCCACGAGTTAAATAATACATATTTTTAACTGCTCATTCACACGCATAAAATTTGCATGCTAGAACCACCTACTAAAGTTTCATTCTAGAACTCATTCATCCATGTACATATAGTATTTATGTACTTTTATACTTTTAGTAACGAAAAACAATTACTTGACAAAAATTTAGTAATAGGGGTAGTGTACATAATTTCTAGAATAATTATACTATACGTATAACTAAAACAATCAGCCATTAATTTTGTGCTACAATTATTCAACTTGGTATGTATGTTAACCTGTATAAGCTGATTATTAACTCAAGATGTTTTGTTGGGAAGAGAAAATAAGCTTCCTTTTACCGTTAATTATGGCCCAAATTTATTTTACAGGATTTATTAGGAAAGGTTTAGTCGAAACAGTTGTTCTTGCGAATTTAGTTTATCAGGTTAATTGCCATAGAAACTTTAAACTTCAATAATCTACATATTTTGAATGCAAATTTGATTCGCATCCAACACAAATTAATTATTTTAAATTGTATTTAAATAAGAACGTTAATAACGATGAAAGGAGAAATGCATATTTAATAATTAACATCAGTCTGCTAACTTAAACATAACATTTAACAATTCTCTTCGCAAACATAATTTCTCCATATCCTAATTAATGAAATTATTTTATTATTGCTTTAGTTTAAAGAAATGCAACGATTAATTCTATCGAACTGTGGTTTTTTTAACAGGCACAGGCAGACATTCCTGTAATTTAAGTTTCATTATCACTCATGCCCCATGCATACAGACGACAATTACAAAAAGCATCGATTCTACGGTATTCATATCTGAAAAATTATAAGATCAAATCACAAATGCTTATGCTCTTCACAGTTTAACGCCGATTCGAATACAATAAAATTGTAACAAACGCGATATCATCGATTAGGATAATTGGTAAACGTTTAAAGTACGTCATTAAATTTTTCGTGTGACTGTCTTTAGTTAAAGCGATGGATCTTGACGAGTTAATACATGCGGTATAAAAAGAAAATGAACATATAGACATGGTCAATGCAACAATTTGTTACGGTATGCCGTAGTCCGCATTGAGTACAGCAACAAAAAAAAAGGAATCGAAAGAATGCAGTGCTAGTTAAAAAGTCGTACAGTGGGATGGTTCACCAAGAAAAAAGAAAAAGAAAACCTCAAGAGAGAAAATTGATTTACAACTTAATAAAAAAACATGTTACAAAATGAAAACCAACCCATGGAGAAAACAATATTTATTCAATATATCCCGAAGGATTTACACAGTACAAAAGCTTCGCAAAAATAATTAATACCGTTCTTACTCACGTCAAACTAATTTTTAACCTCAATTCTAGTATGCACATAAAACAGAAATTAACAAAAAAATATTTTATGGATTGTTCTGTCACTTGTTTAATACAATTTCTTAAATACTTCATATTCACATTAAACAAAAATTGAAATATATAATTATATATATATATATATATATATATATATATATATATATATATATATATATATTGCTGTGAAACCTCCTTTAAATTAACTGGTCCGTCGACTTTCTTCTGTTAATCGCCTCGGCTGCTCCTCTCGATAACTTACATCCTCAATCATAAAAAAACAAACACATTCCTATCACAAACATCAACGTTAACTCTATTTACATCAATATTCACAATACATTAAAATTTCAAAATTAAAGTTCAGCATAAATTTCAGTATCAGAAAATTTCAAGATTAAATTTATTATCATTTTAATGTGCATCCAGAATTAAAGTCCTTGTAGGATGCCTACTAATTAATATAACAATATATGCAGACCTGAGTCTGAGTACAAAGGGAGCATCTACCACCCCTTTACGTTAATTAACCAGGTTCGTCTAATTGAGCTCAAAGACATACCCAAATTTTCATCAAGAACATAAATACTAAATACTCCTTTCGACTTAAACAAGAAAATTTCCCCTTAAAATTAAAAATTTGTTGTTAGTACAACTTCATTACTGTCCATTTTAAGTAAATAAATTATAAAGTTATTCAACACACACGAAAACATCAAAGTTCAAACAAAATAGTATAATTTACCTGAAGGTTACTGCACTCGTAGCTTCAATGTACATCGTCCCTTTTGTTAATCACACCATTCCAACTGGGTTATATTTACGGCTTCTGATTCTCCACGCTTTTAAAATTTTATCCACCACCATTCCATCTAAAGTTGTTTCAGGGCTTTTCCGGAACTCATCTGTGTATATCTGACCCTTGTTTTGTGGATCCAGACACGTTTATGAACCATTTAATTATTAACACCCCCGAAAAATAGCAAAGAAATTCATGCTTCTTTCACCAATATACGCCAAAACTGCCTACTTTTGTGTATACATTTGTCGTCGTAAATTTTGCTAATTGGTACAGTGATACTAAATTTTATTACCTTGTATCTAAGTGCACTGAAGTACATTCATGTTAGCACGTAAATAACAAACTATTTTGAATCACTAAAATATACGAGCAAAATTTTAAATTATAACTTATATTATAAATTATAAATTATAACTAAATTATAAACTTTATTACCTTGTATCTTCTTTTCTAAGTGCACTAAAGTACACTCATTGTAGCACGTAAAGAACAAACTGTTTTAAATCACCATAATATACGAGCAAACTGTTTAAATTATTCTATCAAACTCGGAAAACTAAAAAGCACTGTTTAACGCATTGAATCAATTCGAAAATCTAAGAGAGCTTGTTCATATTCACCTGGGTATATATAGTGGTTAGCCTGTCTGTCGGTCTAGTCCCAAAAACGGACAATTCTAAAGAATTTCGCATGCTAGGTTCCCATTCCGCAGCCCGGCATGCGATTTTTACGAAATTTGCACTCGCACCAGTGAAATCTCAGAAATTTCGACACGGCTCGCAACGTCTGGAAATAACTAATTGAATTTTATACAGAAATGTTATTTTTACCTCTCAATTTTGCCTTTTATTTTCAACCAATCGCAACCCAATGACGTTGCTCCACTCACGCCTTTTACTATATGTGTCTCGGTCTCGCGCATATTATCTGTCTCTATCTAACCTGTTCTTAGTGGTGCAAATTGATATTCCTTACTATCGATTATTTCAGTCCACATGGACTGTTATCTGGGTTAAATAACCCCGTATCCAACCTTCCCGTTAATATAAGCGACGGTTTCTCCAACATTCTCTGAAACCATTTGTTATCTGCACAATTTACGCAGAATGAGCTTTTTAAAAATACGCAGGTGTTCAAACATAATAACACTTCTACGATTTGCATTTTATTGGGTTTTTTCAAGTTTTTATAGATATTATATGTTACTAATGGTTCAATTAACTTCAATTAAAATTAATACCCTTTAATTTTTAGTGACTCCTAATCAAATATTAATTATTATCTGTACATTTTGTTTAATACCGGTTACTTAAAATAGAGTTAATTAATATAAATTTTGCATGTAATTTCTCTTTGTTTCTTTACTAGGAATAATTAAATTACAGGTAGAGCATTTTAATACTGCTTCTTTTGATATAAAGCGTCTTGTACATAATTTAACTCCCTTATTTTTAATGAAACGAATGAATTTTTATGCTTCACGCTTTTATTTAATAACGCGTACCTTTTCCCAAAGCTTCTACACGGTGATTAAAATTATTGGATGTGATTATTTAATTTTCTACCCTGGTCTAAATATGAGTATTTTCCCCCTATTTGAATACAAATAATCCCACTTATTTGAATGCAAATATAAAGCATTTAGACAAAAAAATTACAAAAAAAATTGCCTATCTCTCTCTACCCTTATCTATCTATCTTACCTAACTTATATCCAATCCAAAAAAAATTATTTACACCTATCCTATATCCCTATCCTATTCCTAACTCTCACCTAATTTTATAAACTGAAATTATCCCTAACTTCATCCTACTTATCCATCTAATCCTATATACATCCTATATACCTATCCTATTCCTAACTTTTAACTAATCTTCACTATACTTTACTTCCCCCTAACTAATTCTATATACCTATCCTATTCTTATTCTATTCCTAACTCTCCACTAATCTTATAAGAAATATCTACACTTAATCTATCTTATTTTCTTCCTACATTTAATCTTTATTCTCATCCTAAACCTATTTCTAATTATCTCCCATATTTATCCTATACTTAGCTTTATTTTCTATACACACCTACTTCTACTCTCTATTCTATATCTATACTAAAATTCACCTATCTCTATCCTTTGTTCATTAAGTTATTTAAATCTAACTCTCTTCTTGACCCTCCAAGTCTTTCTTCTCACCAACCTAATACTCTTCATCCTTATTTCTCCCCCTTTTATATCTATACTTATCATCCCTATTATCTCACATACAATACACTTATCATCCCTATTATCCTTACTCTTAAATATTGCTTCTTCTTCAGTCCCTACACTTGTCTGTTTCTTATTCATTATCATTTCCTTTTCTGCCGACAAACCAAACGATACTACTTTAAAATTATCGATTTTTCCCTCTATGGAAAATCCTATGTACCTTCTAGAATTCTTATGTAATGGAATCCGCCAGAATGAATTCCTTAAATCTACTTTATTAAAAACAAACTTGCCATTTAACCTCGTCAAAAGTGTGTCCATGGATGTTGGACAATGGAATTGCGGTTTGGTCCGTTGATTAATTTTACGTGCATCTTTAATTAATTCTGCCTTCACGTGCTCCCGATATGCTGCTGTTGCTTCTACCCCCACTAATTCTGCATGTTTTTTGTACTAAAGCTTGAACCTCTACTATCCTATCTTCTGGACATCTTATTGTGTTGATCTGTTTACCTTCATCATCCTCTACCTCTACTACATTAATACTCAACCCCGTGTCATCCTCTGTGACTTCATAACTGCCCTTCCATGGCACTACCCTATCCTTAATCCTTACTACCTTCCTTTCCATATCTATCAAAACCCCTAACTGCATCATACAGTCAACACCTAAAATGCTCTGAAACTTCAGTCCAGGTACAATTACAAACTCCTGTTCACAGCTTAAATCTCCTATATCTATCCTAAGCACCACAACACTATTTACTACAGCAAACTTCTTTTTATTTGGAGCTACTAAATGGCTACGCTTTATAGGCATAATTCTATCACAAACCTTATCTCTAATTTTGCTGACGAATTCCTCCGATATTAAACTCGCCTCTGCCCCTGTATCAAGTAATACTTCTACATTATTCTCAAAAATTCTTATATTAATAATTGGCAAACATAATTTTTCCTTAGTTTCTGGCTCTACTTCCTCCTCAATTTTGAAAAATTCATGTGGATGTTCATATACATTTACACTGAAATCTAGTGGTCTGTCGCGTTCTAAAAATCCTGTCCAGGTCTGTTTTCCCTACTCGGTCCTGGTCTAGCCGTCACCTCAGCGTATGTCCTAGGCGTTTCCGCTCGTTCCGTGTCTGTATTAGCAGTCCCCCTCATGTCCGGTGAACTATTCCTTCTGGTAGGTTCCGGTCTCGGTGCAGGTCCCCTTCCTAAACTATTACTTCTAAAGTATGGTCGTCGCTGTTCCCAATTCTGTCGCTGGTATCCGTAACTATTCCCCCGTCTAGCGTAGTTGTCCCGTCTATTGTCAAACCTAACTGTGTTGATCTGTATTTCCCTATTATCCCGAGGTCGTCCACTACTTACGTCGTCGTACCTCTGCAAGTATTCTAAAAACATTTCTCTGTCCACTATGTTCTGTAGTGCTACGTGTTGTCTTATTTCTACCTCGAAGTGTCGTGATAAATACTTGATAATTTGACGGTCCGTCAGTGGTGGGTTCAGTTGCTTTGCTATGCTATACTTGCGTATAGCATATTGCTCCCTACTTCCTGAAAATTCTCCCTTAAATTTTCCTGTGATTAAGTCGTCTCGTACCTGGTCTTGTCTGTGGTCACTCCAGTAGTGCTTTAAAAATCTGTCTTCAAAGTCCGTGTAGGTGTCTATGTCCTGTCCTACTAAATTGTACCATGCTTCCGCATTGTCCTTTAATAAAGCCTTTATCGTATTCAGTTTAGTCTGTTCGTCAAATAAATTTCCCACTAGATTTCTTACGCTATTAATAAAAATTTGTGGATTTACCCTGTTATCGCCATAAAACTTCATGTGTTGGTCCAATGATACTCCACCTGTATAAAATCTGGGACCATCCCCCGTTAAACTTGACATGTTATATTTGATACTACTAACTTCGCGTTCTACCCTGCCTAACTGATCCCTACATGAGTCCGTCACTTCAGTCATTTTTACATTAATCTCTTCTTCACAAAAAATGCGTACTTCGGACCTTAAATGTCCCATTTCCTGTCGAAGACCTGTAATATCACGCTCATTTTTATCTACCCTATTTTCAACTTCCCCCATCTTTACGGTAAGACTATTTTTAAATTCTGTAAATTCTTTCGTCGATTGCTCTATTTTATCCCCTAATTCCTGATTTAATTGGTCAAATTTTCGGTTGGACTCCTCCCTAGCTCTATTAGATTCCTCGCTTAGCTGTTCTAATTTTCTATTGGATTCTTCGTTCATCCTCTCTAGCATTCTCATTATCATCTCGTTTCCTTGATCCCCTGATTCCGTCCTCGACTGATCTCTACTGCCTCCAGCTTCTTCCATTTTCGAATTTTTCTCACACAATGCACTATTGTCACTTCCAATTTCCACTCCTTGACTCCTTAACCACTCTTTTCTCTGCATACGTTCTACTCACTCTCACACACTCTAAAATACTCTTAAATTTATACACAAACAAAAACTCTCTCTCTCAGATCGCCAGTTTCCTGGAATAAAATCACAAAAATTTTATTTGGAACTCGAGCCTCACTTTTGGGTCGCCAAAGAATGCTGTGAAACCTCCTTTAAATTAACTGGTCCGTCGACTTTCTTCTGTTAATCGCCTCGGCTGCTCCTCTCGATAACTTACATCCTCAATCATAAAAAAAACAAACACATTCCTATCACAAACATCAACGTTAACTCTATTTACATCAATATTCACAATACATTAAAATTTCAAAATTAAAGTTCAGCATAAATTTCAGTATCAGAAAATTTCAAGATTAAATTTATTATCATTTTAATGTGCATCCAGAATTAAAGTCCTTGTAGGATGCCTACTAATTAATATAACAATATATGCAGACCTGAGTCTGAGTACAAAGGGAGCATCTACCACTCCTTTACGTTAATTAACCAGGTTCCTCTAATTGAGCTCAAAGACATACCCAAATTTTCATCAAGAACATAAATACTAAATACTCCTTTCGACTTAAACAAGAAAATTTCCCCTTAAAATTAAAAATTTGTTGTTAGTACAACTTCATTACTGTCCATTTAAGTAAATAAATTATAAAGTTATTCAACACACACGAAAACATCAAAGTTCAAACAAAATAGTATAATTTACCTGAAGGTTACTGCACTCGTAGCTTCAATGTACATCGTCCCTTTTGTTAATCACACCATTCCAACTGGGTTATATTTACGGCTTCTGATTCTCCACGCTTTTAAAATTTTATCCACCACCATTCCATCTAAAGTTGTTTCAGGGCTTTTCCGGAACTCATCTGTGTATATCTGACCCTTGTTTTGTGGATCCAGACACGTTTATGAACCATTTAATTATTAACACCCCCGAAAAATAGCAAAGAAATTCATGCTTCTTTCACCAATATACGCCAAAACTGCCTACTTTTGTGTATTCATTTGTCGTTGCAAATTAGACTAATTGGTACTGTGATACTAAACTTTATTACCTTGTATCTTCTTTTCTAAGTGCACTAAAGTACACTCATTGTAGCACGTAAAGAACAAACTGTTTTAAATCACCAAAATATAAGAGCAAACTGTTTAAATTATTCTATCAAACTCGGAAAACTAAAAAGCACTGTTTAACGCATTGAATCAATTCGAAAATCTAAGAGAGCTTGTTCATATTCACCTGGGTATATATAGTGGTTAGCCTGTCTGTCGGTCTAGTCCCAAAAACGGACAATTCTAAAGAATTTCGCATGCTAGGTTCCCATTCCGCAGCCCGGCATGCGATTTTTACGAAATTTGCACTCGCACCAGTGAAATCTCAGAAATTTCGACACGGCTCGCAACGTCTGGAAATAACTAATTGAATTTTATACAGAAATGTTATTTTTACCTCTCAATTTTGCCTTTTATTTTCAACCAATCGCAACCCAATGACGTTGCTCCACTCACGCCTTTTACTATGTGTCTCGGTCTCGCGCATATTATCTGTCTCTATCTAACCTGTTCTTAGTGGTGCAAATTGATATTCCTTACTATCGATTATTTCAGTCCACATGGACTGTTATCTGGGTTAAATAACCCCGTATCCAACCTTCCCGTTAATATAAGCGACGGTTTCTCCAACATTCTCTGAAACCATTTGTTATCTGCACAATTTACGCAGAATGAGCTTTTTAAAAATACGCAGGTGTTCAAACATAATAACACTTCTACGATTTGCATTTTATTGGGTTTTTTCAAGTTTTTATAGATATTATATGTTACTAATGGTTCAATTAACTTCAATTAAAATTAATACCCTTTAATTTTTAGTGACTCCTAATCAAATATTAATTATTATCTGTACATTTTGTTTAATACCGGTTACTTAAAATAGAGTTAATTAATATAAATTTTGCACGTAATTTCTCTTTGTTTCTTTACTAGGAATAATTAAATTACAGGTAGAGCATTTTAATACTGCTTCTTTTGATATAAAGCGTCTTGTACATAATTTAACACCCTTATTTTTAATGAAACGAATGAATTTTTATGCTTCACGCTTTTATTTAATAACGCGTACCTTTTCCCAAAGCTTCTACACGGTGATTAAAATTATTTGATGTGATTATTTAATTTTCTACCCTGGTCTAAATATGAGTAATATATATATATATATATATATATATATATATATATATATATAGCTATGATATCGCCGTACTCCGATGTATTTAAACGTCCAGTTGCCTGCTGTTCGCCACCGTTCTGTGTCTCTAAATAACCTACGATAAATTTTAAATTTCACACAATTGATTTTGTTATGCCTTGACTAGCTCAGTTCAACCCTACACAGAGTGTACGACGATACGATAACAGAGAAATTTTACCCCCTTTTCTCTAACACTTCCTATTTGAATGAGATAAACGAAATTAACCAAATTATTATCTAATAACTAAAATATGTACAATTTGTATCTCCACGACTTTTATAATATCATTCGCTATTTCAAAAAACCCCTGAATCAAAGTAACAATATAAATCGATTTGTTCCCAAATTATTACTGCCTTTAATAAGTTTAAATCCAGTAAAAATAACACTGTAAATTACTTGAAGGACGTTGAACGTTCAATCACTTCTTTCTCTTTTACGTAATATTCTACGCATAAAAAATTTTTTAGTGACCCTTTACATAAATATCTCAATGCATACTAAATTAAAATGTTCAAAAAGAAATTAATGAATTTTATCTCTGACCTGTTGTTTGTCCTTGTTGAATTCCTTGTTGTGAGTAAGCGTCCCTGCATGCACTCCAACTCTTAGAACTGCCCGTGTGTATTGTTTGACCAGTATCCTTGGATAGTTTTCAGTTAAATTTTCCTTTTTGATTTTATTTGGTAGTTGTTTATTTAATTGCGTAGTACAGCCTAGTTAAACTCTTAATTTAATTCTTGGTGAATCATAGATTCTCAGTTCAGTTCTCCGATAGACGCTTATATAAATTCTCAGATCGATTCTCTGATAGATGCTTAGAGCCCTAAGTTATATAAATCTTAAAATTATGTTTAATTAAAATTTTGAACTTACGTTTTAAAGTGAACGGCGAACTTCTATTGTATATTTGCACCTGAATTTTCAATCATCAACATTCACTTGAATATTATTATATAATTTGCTATTTTCAACTTCGCGTGTTATTTTGGTTCAGAGCAGTATAGAGCGTTGTTGCAAGACTGGCCCTTTATCAGCACGAGCGGTATTTAAAGACCCGCCTATCACCTGTTACCATTGGTTTATCAAGCTTATCTCTGTTACTGCATAGGCATTACTCTAGGTTATTGTCCATTCCTTGGACTTTCATGGTATTACCTATACTATAACTTGTCGAAATGCTCACGCCGGTCATGTCTACAATCTAGTTCTGTAGGTGGATTTTGTTTGACCATGGCACATTGAACCATATCAAGTCACATCCTCTTATTTGTATAGGAATTTATTCAAATTTACCACTTAATTCTGCACGTAGTCAAGCGTATGTTTCCTTATTTTGTTTTGGATTTTGTGTTAAAATTTATATAGCAGATCAAGTAGGCAATTTTATAATGACGTAAATTGAATGCGTTTGTTTACTTTTTTGTACGTTCTGTAATTTGCTTGTTTTTGCAAGATCCGTTTGTTATGGGCACGCATGATTATTAATGCGTCGAGTGTAAAAAAAATTGTTTCATGTTTGTTTGACTTTCGATGTTCCTGATGCATGTTTATTTAAAGTGTACGAATGCAATGCTATAAAAATGAATTGGATTGCGTACAAAGTTATTTATTTTACTAAATGTAATTGAATTCTTAAAGAATGAGCTTCCTTTCATTGATCAAAGTTGGTTGTGAATATTATACAGTGTGTATGATATTTTGGCGAATTGCCTAACTTATAACTATATTCCTATTCTAATCCCTATCCTAATCCCCTATTTATGCCTAACTTATTTTATAACTATATCCCTATTCTAATCCGCTATTTACATATACCTATCATAAATCATCTATATCACAATTTATTAATCTTTATGTACAATTATCCCTATTAAACATCGGCTACTATATCACTCTTCCCTCTTCATCCCACTTAATACATTCCCCTTTACATCTTATTTCTTTGCTGTCAGCATTTATTTTTATCCTCAACTTATACCAAATATAGCGTCCATCTTCAATCCAGATACAATCATAAATTCATTTTCAAATATCACATCTCCTAATTCACAATTCAGAATCACCATGTTGTTTATGCTCGCAAACTTTTTACTGTTTGGCGCTACCAAGTTACACTTTCTTACATATATTATTTACTCCTTTAATTTTCCTCGTTTATCAAAATCTTTTGAAACGAGCAACGCCTCCGCCCCTGTATCAAGAGTATTTTAATCCCATTATTCTAATTTATCTGTTTCCAGAAGGTTGTAGAATGTGCGCGATTTCATTCTAAATAATAAACGCCTATCTTACGTAATTTTCTTGGAAATCCTCATTAGAGTCTACAATCGCTGAGTTTTATTACCTGTTTGTTCTTGTTCAACACCCAAGGTTAATGCTCGCGGTCTCCTTCTATTCTACATTGAATGCGAAGATCATAAATATTTTTTATTAATTTCTATTATATTATTTGGGTTTTTAATGTTCCGGGTCGCTTCTTAGAATAAAATGTTTCAGTGATTAATTAGATATTTACGTAGTTCTAAACACCGATGAGTCATCCTTTTATATTCCTAATATTCTACAAAATTCTTTATTTAAAATAAATTTGTGTAACCCACAGGGTAATTAATTAAAATTTTAATTGCTTTTTAATGCAAAAGGGGTTGCATTTTTTAGAAAATATTTGACCTTGTTTCAGTACACAAAATTAAGACTAGAAGTAGTTTTTTAAATACACGAAATTATTTATTTTTATGCTAAATGCATAAAGCTAGTACTATTCTATGCTATTTACAGCAAAAGAAAAACAAAAAATGTATTGATAATTAATAAGTAAAAACAAATGGCATTGTATTTGTCTTTAAAATTGATCGGTTTCCGATCGTATTTAAATGCGTTTTGCGGTATCTTACAATTAATTATTTTTACATGTACAACTTATGTTACTTGCTATGTATTTACAATACGCTTATATCATACAGGGTGATTATTTATACACGGTGAATTTGATTTTCAGCATGTACCTCAATGAATAAAAGTACGCTTGTATTGTACAGGGCGTAACCATAAATTTACGAAAATTTCCGTTTTTTCAGGATTTTTTTATATTTTTGTGGGATTTATTTGAAATATATATATATATATATATATATATATATATATATATATATATATATATAGTGATGTGATAAAGATATCACGGGAAATTATTGAACACCAGAATTCTCTCAAAAATCCATCCAAAAGGAACAAAACGGGAAAAATTAAAATTTCCCAATACTTAATTTCTCTATCCTGTATAAAAATTACCTTGTGTAAAGTCAATCTATACTTAAAATTAGCTTTTATTTTGGCATGCAAATTATTTCGGTGTACCTAAGTCACAGCAATAGTTAGTGGTGTACCTACTCACAGAGGCTGCCACAGCAGTATAAATGTAATATATATATATATATATATATATATATATATATATTCTTATATCCGCCCTTATTTACTTTATTTTATATCACCCCTATTACTTTACTTTCGCTTTGGGCTAATACCTTCTTTATTTATTACTTTTTAACTTTAAACAAAATTTGTTTAACGACTTTTGTCGTCGTCCCTAATGATTTCAAATCGAGGTGCTTTAGCAAACGTTTGGTTGGTTCTTTTTTTACTAATTACTATATTTTTATATGCCTCGACTATTTGAAACTTTAATCTCAGGGTTTTCTCACCTACTCATCGTGAGTTCAATCGTGAGTAGATGTACGCTACCCAACCAAACTGCACCCTCGTTTGTTTTACCACTTTTTTAATGTACTGAATTTATTATGTATGCCAAATTTTAATAGATCAAAGTTGCCTGATGCCAAATTAATTTATATAACTGTTTATGACTTTAATTTTTGACGTTATGATATATTTACGGTACTTACCAGAAATATACCGCGCTGAAGGCCTTCTTCTAACTGCTGGCTCAAGTTCGAAATCGCCGTACGCACTTTCACAAAAGATTCTCCAATATTGTCCGCTTGCGTACTGCCTCCAGGTGTTCTTAAAAAAACAATTTCGATGACCCAAAACTGAAATAATGTTACCCCAATTTAGAATTTAGCAAAAAAAACCGTTGTCTACTTCCCCTGCGTTAATTCTTCCTCTTCGTATATCGATCTCCTGTTCCTCTGCTTCGTATCCCACTTAATCCTCTCTTCGTACAATCCAATTCAAAACCCGCTGTCCTATTATAAATCACTCCTAGTCCTGCTATTCCAATTATCCATACGATGTCCTTACTGCCGTTTAATCTTCTCAAATCAATCCAAAATTATCTATGTCGTCGATGCCTTCTTTATCCACTCCTATCCCTTACTGCCGTTATACCAAATCTATACCAAAACCAACACAAATCTTCTCAATCAAATAACCGTCGCTTTCCCCTTTGCACTAATAACCACTTCCAAAATCTTCTTTAAATACACGCTGACTTTCCCGTTGCACTTTTAAACACTTTTACTTTTTTTTATACTCGTCGCCTTTTTTTACTCGAAGCTTCTTATTCCTTTCACACTTGGATTAAATAATACTCGATGATACACATATAAACTTTTATTTCAAAATATTTTACAACTTAACGCAGGTTTCATAAAATAGGTCTTTATCTGAACAATTTCGAAAAGTAAGTCCCTTATTTATTTTGCTTAGTTATTAAATCAACAAACTTAGCTTACTAGAGTAACATTTTTTTAACATATAACATCCAATAACAAATCATCTTTCTTTCAGTGTCCAACATACCTTCGCTACAGTCTTTATAATAATTTTAAATTTCTACTATTGGTCCAAAACACTTCACTAAACTCCAATAACCTTTTACATTTTGATTCACTTTAAATTTTGATTTACAATTCGTCCAAAAGTTTGATTCTATAAAAAGGAAAAGCCAAATAATTTATACACGACCTGGACGCTTTGTTATATTGCAGATATCCATAAATGCGTTCGGCTTTCCGACGGCAAATGTACTCTCAACTGGCTCATGAAATATCAACTCAGTATAAAACCTCAAGTACCGTGCATTATATCAACGTCATAAAGTCATGTTATCTACCTTTTGGCAAATAAGTTTCAATCTGAAATGGTACATACTTTAACGTATGTAAAGTATAGCAAACTTTATAGTTTTTAAATTATTAAATCTGAAATATTGATCCTATCGTTTGGCATACACCCCTATTAATACAAATATACCTTTAGAAACCTTATACCCCCCCCCTTACATAATAATATATATATATATATACATATATTTCCCGCCAATTTAAGCACTTTACTAATCATTTCATTTATTTGTTACATATTTCCAATTATTTAATTTCTCTATCCTGTATAAAAATTACCTTGTGTAAACAGTTAATCTATGATTAAAATCAGTTCATCGCACATTAGAAAACAAAAAAAAAATACAATTTGTTGTTCAATATTAATCTGTTCGATATAAATATCGGTCTAGCATAAAAAAATTGAAATCCTGAAACGATAAGACAATTAATGAATAAGTACTAACGTTTGACGCTCCCCTGATTTAGACATAAGAAAATAAAAGTTGAGTTAATTCTTTGGGATACTGACTTTTGTCATTAATGAATTTAATTTGGTAAAATAACTAACTCCTTCGCCACTAGCTAGTGTGACAGCCAACACATTTACTTATTAATAAGACGACCTAAAGGTTAACTTGCATTTTTCAAACTATACGCCATTGTCAATTAGTTTGCTTGTAACACATTTCAGTATTCACATAATTGTTCATTACTAGTAACAAAACTTAATTTCTCATGCAACTTGACAGAAAATTTAGTAACTGTTAAGTTTTATTTGGCTTGAGATTTAGTTTTAAATAGTATCTGAAAGAGCTATTTTGAGGTATCGGATTGTTAATCAAACTTGTATGTGTGTTGTTTGTATTATCAGCTAATTAGTTATAATGTCTAGATAAAAAAACATACGCTTGCTAATTTTCATGAGTTTCATTTACAGGATATTTGCGGAAGGTTTGATTGAAATACCAGACCCAATCAACAAACCCTTTCGTCCGGTTGTATATTTTGGAAGGTTCGTAAATCAAGCACTGTGAATTCAAATTATATTCACACCGAATACAAATTACATTTAAATGAATAACGGTAATGGAATTTCAAAACAGAAAAACAATTTCGCTAAAGATTTCCCGCCAATTTAAGCACTTTACTAATCATTTCATTTATTTGATACATATTCTTGTTCATTAAAATGCTACATTATTGTTTTGAGCTAAAAACGGTGCAATACTTCTATTTAATTAATGACATGTTTAACAGAACCGAACCCTGAGAAGATTCCCGCAATTCAATACATTCTTTAAGAAGTAAAAACCGTTCATTAGAAATAGTTACTGCTTTTCGTACTGTCGTCAAATAGGAGCCATTGTTACTAGAAATATAAACTCCAACATTATGTGAAATCTGAAAATCATAAATTTATGCTTCACAAAGTTTCTAAGCAATTATATCCGTTAGAAAATAAAGGTATAGTCGAAATCAGGAAAGAATGAATGCACGTCATAGGTTTCTGAATAAAAAAACGACATACTTTCAAATCTTATGCATTAAGTATATTCCGATAGATCCTTTAAAAGTATGTCGTTTTTTAATTCAGAAACCTATGACGTGCATTCATTCTTTCCTGATTTCGACTATATAATTCTCTCGATTTATATTACCCAATTATCATACATTCTATATGTAACATTATACGTATATATTGGTTTACTACATTTCAAAAACAAAGCCATTATACATGCATAGTTTCAATGTCATGAGAATATTTTGAAAATTCTGAAGGCCTTCATAATAAATATCACGCTATGCACATAAATAAAAATAAAGTATTCAGTATGTGTTCCAAACAAAAATTATGAAGCAAACTGTAAAAGCAATTCTAGATCATATTTTCCTAAAGTTCGGAACGCAAATAACCTGCAATGCCTACATTCGTAGAAATTAAGTGCATTGGCTCGCTTAATCCACCTATATAGCACGTTATAAAAGGCGATTCTACAGTGAATAGACGCAGACTAGGTAGTGTGAAGAAACCTTACCCTTGCTGCTTTGGTTCCTTAATCGAGGATTTTTGTCCCGGTTAAATATTAATAATTCATTTTACATATGCGCAATAAAAATGCTTGATAGCTAAAGTTTTGGTTACCATTCTAGGGTATCTGTTTAATTTCATCTCCTTTAAACGGTTGCCGAAACCAAATCTGTAACATATATACCCAGAAAACTACAATTTGCTTTTACTTACTTAAAGTTATTTTTAACCAATCCAACTAATTCTCATTTTGTATTAAATTTTCTAACCAATAACTAGACACGATCGCAAACTGCAAAATAATAACGACTTTGTTCGAAAATATGTTTCTGTTTTCAAAATGTCTATCGACCAAAACGCGAACTGTTAGACAAAGGCGAGTGATATGGAACTACATAAACAAACGAAGTGAAAGTACACAATCTCTTTGGTTTGAGAGACATAAAATGCAACTCATCTACCGGTGTCAAACTTATGGAGCTCCTTAAAACCCAAACATATAACGCCAACATAGACCAGTCAGTAAATATTTTGAATAGGAATAATTACGGCAAACGTGAATTTGATCTTATTAATAGATCACTATCAGAGTAGCATTTTTGCAAGTCTCCAATAATTCGCTGCAGATTACCTGCTCTAAGGTTCAAAATGCCAGTATTTAAGAAACAGTTACTTACGTTCGGATCAAGTTCAACATTTTTTTTTATTAAGTCTTTTATTAGTTTTCACTTTTACGTTAAAACTAAGTTTCTATTACAAATTTAAGAAAACAAAACAGGCAAAACCAGCATTTGTTTAAAGATACTGTATCACATAGCGATAAGTACTTTACAGAATAACGTATCGCCCACCCACAGCTAATATGCTGTACACTTTATTCTGTTCTATCGTCCAGCTTTCGTTAGATTTACATTTTATTTACTTTTGTTATTTTTATCAAATATTCAGTAATCGCTCTTTATAATATGTAAAGCGTTATTCTGCAAATGGTAGATCCTCGGAATAAATTGGTAAGTTTGAAGATGATAATCCACTATACTGCAGAACAAACCAAATCGGCATTTTTGCATCCACAGTACTTACCACCTCAGTTCAGTAAGTGCAAGATATTTGACGTGAAGACCATCTAGAACAAATATTTTGGATGTTGTAACCTGTTTCGGTGTCTTGGGATATCTAAAGTAGCACAAACAGGTACTCGAACGCACCGTGCATATGCGTTTCTTATTAACCATATAATTTACAGTTGTTTAATCGAATACAGAGCACCATAGTGCTCTCAAAGCACTTCCTTCTATAATCGGTTCTACAGAATCAAGAATGACATTCCGGCCTTTGACCATGTCATATTGGAAGCTAATATTCCCAAAGCTGAAGAAGTTGACTCAGTACAAGTTCTTCTGCAAATATTTGTGCAACAAAATGTTGATCGAAACGAAAGTTCTTCGTCTGTTCCTTTTTTATGTTGTCACATACTGGTATTGATAGTTTTCCAGAACTTTTTTGGAAAGTTTCTATGCTATTGTTAATCATTTCGTCGAAATATTCTTCAACCACCTTACTATTGTTCCATCCACCATGTTTTTTAGCTGATTTAAGTTGCCTCCACCATATATTTAGTAATTTCACAGAGGTTTATCGAAAGCAGTGACCAGAATAAAATTGTATTAGGCAGATATTCCATTCCGAATTTACCTGAACCTTGAATAAGTTCTAGATTACTAGAACGATGGAGTGCCTTGCGCGTTCTAGCGATCTAAAGAGACAAACTACAGGTCCAACTAAAGACGTAGGGTCCTTAGTGAGGATCCAGTCTAAGACCAGGTTCCCGAAAGAAGGCAGCAGCTTTTTCAGTACTTAGAGTGGCAGACACCATAGGGGTCGGTATGACATATTAAGACACACTACTGCGATGTGAAAGGCAACGGCAAACCACCATATTACCGCTCAGGTACACAGCGTACAGTACTTGTTATTAAAGAAAATCGCATCCTCTGGGGTAAACAATTCCCGAGTTAAAATAGTCCCCCATTCGGATCTCTGGGAGGGGACTACTTCGGGGTATGTGATCGGAAAGCCAGAAAACGTGAAAATTGAAATGGATAGGTTAGCACTATATATAGTAGGGATCAGCGTAGTTCGGTGGCCAGAGGCGGGGGATTTTTGGAGTAGAGACTTTAGGGTAATTCATAAAGGATAAGAGAAAGGAAACTCGGGGATAGTTATGCGAAAAAATAGGACAACGTGTAGAAAACTACTTGAAAAAGAACGAAAGAGTACTCAAGTTTAGATTAGAATCTAAACCAGTAAATACAGTAATAATACAAGTATACCTGCCCATCTCTAGCTACAGTGAGGAAGAGGTAGAGGCGATCTACAAAGATATCGAAGACATTTTAAGATACGTAAAAGGATATGAAAATTTAATAATTACGGAGATTTTAATGCAATGGTAGGTGAGGGTAGTGAAGGAGCGGTAGTAGGTTTATTTAATTTAGGTACCAGAAATGACAGAGGAAATAGGCTGGTAGAATTTTGTGACAAGAACAATTTAATCATCACAAACACATTATTTCAAAATCATGCTAGAAGACGATACACGTGGAAGATGCCAGGAGATATACGAAGATATCAGATAGATTACATTCTCGTTAGACAACGTTTTAGAAGTCAAGTAAAAGACTGTAGATATAGACACTGACCACAACATCGTAATTATGAAGGTCGCACTTAAATTTAAAAATTTAAAAACAAAGAATGGAAAAATTGATTTTGAGAAACTAAAAGATAAAGATATCCACGAAAGATTTGCAAAAAGTCAAATGAATTGCTGAAAGATATCGGGAAAATTTCTGGTACTAAGGAAGTAGAAACAGAATGGAATAACATTAAATCCAGCTTACACATGGCGACCATAGATATTCTGGGGTATATACAAAAAGAAAATAAGAAATCATGGATAACAAAGGATATCCTGAATATAATAGAAGACGAAAATACAAAAATAGATCAGATGAAACAGGAAAACAGAGATACACAGCCATAAAATGGGAAATTATTCGCAAATGCAAGAAAACTAAAGAACAATGAATTGATGAAAAGTGTAAAGAGGTACAAACGAAGATGGAAAAAAATTAGAATGAATTTTATGGATATAAAACCATCATCACCATTAGGTCTTCAGTCCTGGAACTGGTTAGACGCGTACCTTCATTGTTTCCTATTCTGAGCTAATCCACTCATTTCTCTGAAGCTTCCACAGTCTGCATCTTTCACTATCTGCGTGCAATAGTCTGATCTAGGTCTATCTCTACCTCATTTTTCCAATCTCTGCTTGTAATATATCCCGCACTTGTACCCGAAAATGCAATAGAACGTATCCTGCCCTTCTATTTCTCCTATTTTTTTGTTTTCCACATATATCTTTATTCCTATAACCTCTTTGTTCTTAACTTTGTTTGTCCATACTATCGCCCTCATACATTTGACGCACAACATTCCTTCCTTATTGAAATGGAAACAGTTCTAACAGAGAGATTCGGTATGAAAATGAACAAAAATTGTTATTTATTATACAAGGGGAAAAAGTACTAGATTTTAGCTCGAGGTGTGTTTGTCTCCCGACGCGAAGCGGAGAAGGACAAAACACCCAGAGTTAAAATCTTACATCTATACCCGTGTATAATACACTATTTTTTTCTGACAGGCAAAACAATGATTTAATATTGAAAAAAAGATTACAATATATTAAAGTCAAGAAATCAATCAATGTCAAATTTGACGTTTCAAACAAGTAGGCTGTTGTACTTATAGGGACAGTTAGACTTGCGTTGCTAAGGAAACCTTTAAAGTAATCAAATATCTGTCAATTTAATTCTGTGAATAGTTTCAAAATTGCTTACTTAAGTTGTTTATAGCAGTTATGTTACACCAGAATGTTACAAGTGTGGACCCGGCATTAAATTAAATATCTTCGTGTTCTTACTTATTTGCACATACCCGAGAAAAAAGTACTCATTTTTTCCGGGGATAAAAGTAAATCCATTAAAAGTGACATTTTGTTACCTGTCAAGAAACATTAAATGTCAAATTTCTTTCTCGTCACAGAAAAGCAATTACTGTGTTCAAAGACAACAAACAGAAACAAGAAAAATATTGCTTAAAACATATGTGTGGAGCACAGCACTGTACGGTTATGAAACCTGGACAGTAGGACAAGCGGACAGGAAAAAGATAGAGGCCTTTGAAATGTGGTGCTACAGACGTGTGATGAAGATATCATTGACAGACAAAGTTAAGAACAAAGAGGCACTAGAAATGGTATGAGAAGAAACGAGTATGTGGAAAATAGTAAAAAATAGGAAAGATAGTATGATAGGCCACATACTAAAGAATAAGGGAATAGTGCGGAATATATTAAAAGCAGAGATAGGAAAAAAGAGTGGTAGAGATAGACCTAGGTTAGACTATTGCACACAGACAGTGAAAGCTATGGGATGTGTAAATTTCAGGGAAATGTGCAGGCTAGCTCAAAATAGAAACATAATGACGAAAAAAATAACTGTACTAAACCTTATGATTATTATAAGCAGCTACAGGTATTGGTTTCGCAATACTCTTAACTAATGTTAATTGTGCAAAAGGATTTACTGGAAAACTATTAATTCGGCAAATGTCTAAGTGTTGGGAAGATCCTTGGTAGCCACAGACTGCTTAACCCCCTTCACATACCTCTGAATCCTGGTGAAATAGGGCATATAATTAGGAAACAACATAAGGGGGACCGGGCTGTATCTAGGCTGTGGGAATTTCAAGGAACTGTGTAGGCTAGCTCAGAATAGAAACAAATGAAGATACGGGTCCAACCAGTTTTAAGACGGAAAACCTAATGACGAAAAAATAATTGCACTTAAATCTGATAATTATTATAAACAACTACAGGTATTGGTTTTGAAATATTTTCAACTAATGTTGATTGAGCAAAATGATATATTGGAAAACTAGTAATTTGGCAAATGTTCAAGTGTTGGGGGATCTTGGTAGCCCCAGGCTGCTTAATACCCTTCACATACTACTGAATGTCGGGTAAATAGGGTATATATTTATAAACAATAGAATGGGAACCGAACTGCATGTAGCAAAAGAGAGAGCAGCGGTTATGTTCAAAGACAAAAAACATAAACACAAGGAGAAAATTGTTGAAAGTATTTGTGTGAAGCACAGCACAGTACGTCTATGAAATAGAACCAGTAAAGGAAGCAGACAGAAAAACGGTAGAAGCCTTTTTGGAATGTTGTGATTCAGATATATGAGGATGATAGCATGGACGGACAAATTTAATAACAAAAAGGTTATAGAAATAGTAAGAGAATAAAGATATCTGTGAAAAACAAAAAAAAACATATAGGATAATTAGAAGGGCAGGATACGTTCTAAGGAATTTTTGGGTATAGTGTGAGATACATTACAAGCAGAGATAGGAAAAAAGAGGTAAAGGTAGATCTATATCAGAGTATTCCACACAGATAGTGAAAGATGCAGACTGTGCAAATTTCAGGGCAATGTGAAGGTTAGCACAGAATAGCAAACAATGAGGGTACGCGTCTAACCAGTTCCAGGACTGAAAACCTGATGAGGCAGCTATTTTGCTTAGTAGTTTGCCCACAATAGGGGTACCAATGAATTGATTTACGCCTTTCTAAATCTTAAAAATAAACGTTCACAACTATTATTACCTTTCATTGGACATCGCTGCCTTAAATTAAAATATTTCTTACATTGGGAAATGTAGTCAATCGCATTTTCTGCTGCAGTATTAGTTATGACCAATGCACGATTTTGCTTTGTTTTCGAATCAAGGATTCGAACTACTAGAAGGGATTCTTTATTTTATATCCTTTAACTGAATTTTGACAATTCATCCCATCAGCATACCGTCATAATTAAAATAATCTAGAAAATAGTATTCTGAGAAATTCCGTGCCACAATTGAAGGAAAGTTTGTACCTTTTTTTTTCAGCAAATATTTTTCATCAGGCACAAATCGAATAAAATTTTCCACTTGTTTATTTGAGAATGTCTACAACTTTTTGATTTGGACCCCATAGCTTCCTTTTTGAAACATAGTTTTGCGTACTGACATATCAATGTCATTTTTTATTTATATAAAGTTACTCTGAGCATCGAATATTGTGATCAAAAAGTTCACGACTTTAAAGTTTTAGATTTTTCGCCAAAATACAACAACAATACAGAGTAGACGCAGAACAAGGATTGAGGCACACCACTACTTTCCATCATCCTCCTCCCAACTCCAGCTGCCTCCTCCGATATCGAAATTAAAAAATTTTGACTACGGTGCTGCCGTTTTCGTGGCACCCCCACCTTAGAATACTTATTGCGGATTAAAATTTGCTGTACAAACACTCAAATTCAGGTATAAAACTGCACAAATGGTTGGCTAATCAAAATCGCAAAATTTCGAGGTTGAGCCCCCCCCCACACACCCCTCACCTTACCCCCGCGAATTGTTGATACTTATTACGGATTAGGGTTTGCTGTACAATCAAAAATCTGAACATAAAGCTGTACAAACACAGCACAAGCGATCGACATGATCAAACTTGAAAAAAGTTGAGATGGTAGAGCTGGCGATTCCGTTGCACCCCCGCTTTAGACTAGTTATTTCAGATTAGGGATTACGGCACAAACACTCAAATTCAGGCACAAACCTGCACAAATAATTGGCGTAAGTAAATTGATTAATGTTGAAGAAGGGGTGCGATGCTATCGTTTCCGTTGCACCTCTGCCTTACACTAGTTACGGAGGATTAGGGTTTGCTGCACAAAGTTCAAATTCGGACACAAACTTGCACACATGCAGCACAAACCATTGGCGCAATTAAAACTAAAGAATGTTAAGGCGAGGGTGCTGTCGCTTCCATGGCATCCTGCCTTATTTTAGTTAGTGCGGATTAGGGTTCTTTGCAGAAACACCAAAATTCGAGCACAATCTTATACGAACGTGGTACAAATGATTGACATAATCAAAGTTGAAATATGTAGAGGCGAGGGTGCTGTCGTTTCCTTGTTACTCCTGTCTTAGACTACTTATTGCAGGTTACGGTTTGCGGCAAAAACATTCAAATTTAGGTACAAACCGGCACAAATGTAGCACAAACGATTGGCGTAATTAAAACTGAAGAATATTCAGATGTGGGTGTTGTCGTTCCCATAGAATTCCCACCTTAGACTAGTTACTGCAAATTAGAGTTCGCTGCACAAACGCCAAAGTTCGATAACAAACCTGCACAAACGTAGTACAAACGATTGACATAATCAAAACTGAAAAATGTTGATGTAAGAGTGCTGTCATTTCCGTGACATCCCCGCCTTAGACTAGTTGTTATAAATTAGGATTCGCTGCATAATCGTCAGAATTCGGGCACAAACCTATACAAACGTAATACAAAGGATTGACATAATCAAAATTGAAAAATGTTGAGATGAGGCTGTTGTCGTTTCCGTGACATTCTCGCCCCTGCCATAGAGTAGTTATTGCGAATTGGATCTGGCTGCAGAAACGCCAAAATGCGGACACAAACCGGTACACACATAGCACAAACAATTGACATAATCAAAATTAAACAATGTTGATGTAGGGTGCAGTCATTTCTGTGGCGTCCTTAAACTAGTTATTGCGAATTAGAGTTCGTTGTATAAACGTCAGAATTCGGAAACCAACCTGTACAAGCGTAGCACAATAGTTTGACATTATCAAAATTGAAAAATGTTGAGGTGCGGCTGCTGTTGTTTCCGGAGCACATCCGCCTTAGACTAGTTATTGTGGACAGGGTTTACCGCACAAACGCTACAATTCCAGCCCAAACTTGCACAAACGTCGCACAAACAATTGACGTAATCAAAATTAAAAAATGTTTAGGTGGAATACTGCCGTTTCTTTGACACCACAACCATAGAATATTTATTGCGGATTAGGGTTTGCTGCACAAACTCCCAAATTCAGGCACTATCCTGCACAAGCGTAGCACAAACGATTGACGTAGTTAATATTGAAAAATGTTGAGGTGAAGGTGCTGGATTTAGGACAGGCGTAATTGGTACGTGACTTCTATGCTCCAAGGTCCTGGGTTCGAATCCCGACACAGTCCACTTGAAAAGTGTTAAGCGAACATTTTTCACAAAAATACGCTCTCCCGGATGAGAGGTATAGTGTAGGTCCCTTGTGTAAATGTTGTCACTTACGTTAAAGATCCCTACTTTGCTTGGAAAAGCAAAGGTTCGGCAAAATTCTAAATTTCCAGATTAAAAATTTGCTTCCTAGTCAATGTAGTTCCTTCGGGTGGAGCATTGAAAAAATCAAATGTATTGCTGGAATTAGGGCTCTATATCGATCACAAACCTGCACAAACGCAGCACAAGCGATTGGCGTACACAACATTTAAAAATTTTGAGTGGGGGTGCTGTTCGTTTCTACGGCACTCCCACCTTTATTAATTCTTTAAAAATGAAGGGTTGCTGTACAAACGTCAAAGCTCTATAACAATTCAGTAGAAACATATCGCAAACCATGGTTTCGTTCCGAAATATTGTGGTGGTAGTGCCATGGAAAAGTACTTTAGAAAACATCAATTTTGAAGTGAGATACTACAGTGTAAACGCCTACTTTGGATGGTGTTCCCAGAAAAATCTAGATATCTTATTTCTAAATTCTTTATACTTTTGCATACAATCCCAAGATGTCACGCATTTAGAATTTCTTCTTCTATTAAACATAAGATTGCCTGAGTTATACATTCTTTCCTAGCTACATATTTACTAGTTGATAATATACATTGTGCTCTAGTAATTGAATGCTCCTGTATTATTTACAAAACCAAAACGTAATTTTATTTTTTATTAAACTTTTAAATGATCGGCCGATTCATTAGTTTTGTTGCATGGTATTACTCTTCGTACTGAAAATACTAAAAATAGTTTGTTATTCCTGGCTTTTAATGCTTCCTTGAGTACTGGAATAGGCCGGTCATGGCACAGCTCCCCCGTCTTAGTGCCATGTAAATCTTCATAAGAAGATGAAGGTTTCACAAAGAGAATTCTCTTTGTATAGTTCGGCTCTGCACAGTTCCTAACCAATCTAGGTTAGTTATACTGTTTTATAAAATCATTTTTTACCCTTCATCCGTAAGAAATCGGTAACCACGCCTCCAGAGGCACCAACCTAATCTACAAATTTTATTTCGAACAAAATCGGGGGTAACCTAACCTACCTGAAAACGGAGTCGACTGTCCTAACAGAGATACGTCATCCAAATTCTAACGTCACACTCGTATGGCGTAAATGGTCCATCGCTTAATAGCCCATGACATGAATAGTTCATAGCGTAAATGACCCATGGCCTAAATGGCGTAAATGACCCCTGGCGTAAATGACCCCTGACGTAAATGCCACATGGCGAAAATGGCCCATGGCGTGTGCGGATTTTCTTAAAAATTGATTAAGTTGGCTTTGGTAGCGGTACGAGTTTAATCCGTTAAAGTATAATAACCCAACTGACTTTATTATTATATAATTCGAAATTCTTTTTAATAAGTAGATTGTTTTGCAGAAAATAAACGAATCCATTAGACAATGCACCATTTTCGGGTGGAGAACATAAATGGGATAGCAGAAGTTGTTATTGCTGGAATAAAAAAAGTAGAGCACAGTAACAAAGTGTGTTATATTCTCTAATTCGAAAATCAAGTACGTATAAAATTATTGGTTATAGGAACTACGAGAAGAAGATATATCTAAATTATAGGATGAGAATTAAATTACATAAGTTAGAAAAAACTCTGAATACAAGTAAAGAAATGGTTGTGTTTTGTGTGTAGAAACGTATCTATTATATTATCTTTATATTATCTAAATACAAATTAAAATTAGAAGTTGTGTATTGATTATAGGGTTCCCGCAACAGTCAAAGAGGGGTATACTTAAACAATAATCTTGAAAAGTAGTTGAAACGTGGTAGTTGAAAACACAGTAATGTCCATTTATTACCATATGATGAGCAACGTACATCATTCAGTTGATTAAAGAGAAGGGCTCTTTAAGATGAGAATAACCTAAATTAGGTTAGAAAGATTCTGTCGATATATATGTATATGATGGTGAGCGCAAATAACTAGTAATGCAAACTATATATTTATAAGTAAATGAAAGTTTTTAAAAAGAACGTGTACTACTTTTTTGTCTAAATCAATCCTGAAATTTTTAGGTATTGGCCATGGGTTGGCCCAAGCTTAAATCAATTGCTGATTCGGACTTCTAAGGAAATGTAAGTCTCCTCAATGCATTGCAGGTTAAGAAAATGTTTATAAATAGAAAAGTACGCGTTTAGAGGTTGTAAATCTGTTAAGGGTTGGTTCTAGATTGAAAGTACTCGGATTGGGACTTCCAAGAAAATTTGGGCCCATCTAGTACTTTACACGCTAAGAAAATGTTTATAAATAAAATGAGAAAATTTTAATTTATGGGTTGTATCTTGATAAGAGTTGGTCTTGGGGTAAAAAATTAAGAAGTTGAAAATAAAAAAGTCAAGCGGAGTCGATAGGCGCCGCGAAGTATCTCGAAAATTTTAGGAGTGGGTTACCGATTTTTCAGGAGTGGAGGATAAAAAATGATTTAAAAAACGGTAAAGCTAACTAGAAGTGAGAAACCGTGCAGACTTGTGGAGCGTCCACATCCTTATGGAGATTTACTCGACGCCAAGGTGGAGGTGCTGTGTCAGGACCGGCCTATTCATCTACTTATTTGTTTTTCGATTTTTAAAATTTACTTCGAGGTTTGAAGTTCGTAATTCATACAAACAAAATTAGTTAAGCGCAACTACATATTGTTAATTTAAACCTACAAAATTAGTAAAAATCTATATGAAGTACATATTGGTTATTCTAGTATTCTTTTTAGCCCTAATTGGCCTTCTATGATGGTACAAAATCCACTTATTATCGTAACATTCCTTGAGATTTTATTGATTAATGAAAAATATTGAGCGCTAGGTAAAGAAAGGATTTTCCAATTCGTCGTTTTTAACTTCTGAATGATTACGAACTCCATCAATTCATACACGTTTTATGATAGAAATTATTAATGAGATTCAATATTTACACAGACGAGTAAACTCAGACACGGTACATGTACAAAATATTTGTCTACTTATACCTAAGCAAGTTATATGTAAGAGATTATTTTAAACGAATGTAAAAGAATCAATCAACTAGAGTTTTAAATCTACAACTTACTATTCGTAGCTAAACGTTGATAAACCATATTAAAGTAGACCAGCACCTTTATAATAATGTAAAACAAGACAAACAACGTATAAATATAATCAAGTAACCGCACTAAACCACCCACTATGAAACTAATTCAATTTCAATTTAAATAAATCCTTGTATATATTATAAATCGGGCTATTATATAATGCTGCACTAATGTAGAAGGTCCTATAAAATATAACAACACATCATTACAATGGAAGCATTAAAACGTTCAGATTCAAATTCAAACCCGGAATGAATGTGTTCGCAACTTCAGTATGGCTTCACTAAATTACGACGCTTACGTCATCCCCGGAGCCCCGGAGTCTATGCTTGGAAATTACGGTGAGTCGGCGAGTCGCCGTCGTCTAGGCAAGAAATGTGAAATATCGAGTGGGGTACACAGGACGCCCGACCTTATTATCAAGGGGAAGAAAGTAAAAGAGAATTGAACTAGAACTAGTATTATATGTTATGGCGGTCACTAACTGGTACTATTTAAATTTTGTGTACACTTTGTAAATTATACATTACCGTTACACATTATTTAAACATGTAAATTAGACTGAACTTTTACGACAGATCCGTACATTGCACTAACTAAACGGTGTAGTAAAGGATTAACCTGGTATATAACTGTTGAAAATAATATGTTAATTAGGACACTATTTACAAACAGAATTTAGAATTAACAAAATTTACATCACATAGCGTTACTTCGTGAAGAAAGCGTTAAAATTGAGATTCTTATGTGTGGATCACTTTCAGATTCCTCATTATCTGCATTTACATAAAATAAACATATATTGTGACAAAAACGTATAATACAATAATAAGTCTTGATTTAATACCATTATGAAAAAATTCGTTTATATAAGAAAGTGAATTTAAATGGTTCTACAAATAAATGTAGTTTAAGAAATAGCATTGATTTGCTAAAGTCTCATACAAAGAAAAGGAAATTTATGAGAGCAGCCTATACGAAACTAAACACAGACTTTTTTGAGGTTATACCTTCATTGTTCGGAGTGATTTATAAAAATAAAAGTCTCTGACTTTTTCAAGCTTTCTTTGACCTGTTCAAACAAATTTCAAATCGATACTATATTCAAGAATAAACTTGTTCACTATTTTATATTTACACAAACATCGAAAATGAACTTATGTAACCACATATTGATTATAAGTATTTATTTTTTACGTAAAAGGCAACAAAATTAAAATGACAGCGAGCGAGTAGACATCGTAGTCGTCCAAGTCTAGATTGCGCATTATGATAGAAGTTAGCAAATAATATTAATGTACATATCACCGGCACCTCCACTTTCAAGGGATTAAAAATGGGTGCGTTCGTTTGTGCTACGTTTGTGCTGGTTTGTGCTGCAAACCCCATCGTTTGTGCTACTTCCGTTCTCGAGATATTCAAAAAACAAATTGGGTTGCTGTTGAAACATCCGCACCCCCACTCTTTCAGATGGGAATATAAAGTGGTGTATTCGTTTGTGCTACGTTTGTGTTGGTTTGTGCTGCAAACCCCATCGTTTGTGCTACTTCCGTTCTCGAGATATTCAAGAAACAAGTTGGGGGTGTGCAGAAACGTCCGCGCTCCCACTCTTTCAGAGGCGAATATAAAGTGGTGCATTCGTTTGTGCTACGTTTGTGTTGGTTTGTTCAGCAAACCCCATCGTTTGTGGTACTTTCATTCTCAAGATATTCAAAAAACAAGTTGGGGATGCTGCTGAAACGTCCGCACCCCACTCTTTCAGAGGGGAATATAAAGTGGTACATTCGTTTGTGCTACGTTTGTGCTGCAAACCCCATCGTTTGTACTACTCCCGTTCTCGAGATATTCAAAAAACAAGTTGGAGATGCTGCTCAAACGTCCGCGCCCCCACTCTTTCAGATGGGAATATAAAGTGGTGCGTTCGTTTGTGCTACGTTTGTAATGGTTTGTGCTGCAAACCCCATCATTTGTGCTACTTTCGTTCTCAAGATATTCAAAAAACAAGTTGGGGTGCTGCTGAAACGTCCGCACCCCCACTCTTTCAGAGGGGAATATAAAGTGGTGCGTTCGTTTGTGCTACGTTTGTGCTGGTTTGTGCTGCAAACCCCATCGTTTGTGCTGCTTTCCTTCTCGCAATATTCAAAAAACAATTTGAGGATGCTGTAGAAATGAAGTAAATGAGAGTGAGGTGCTTGGTTGAAAGTTTATCAAATTTGTTGAAAGCATTTGTAATCGTTTGTGCTCCGTTTGTGCTCCATGGTGCACTCAACGGAGGTGCATAAAAAGTCTGTGCTACATTTACGCTGCAAACCCCATCGTTTGTGATACCCCTTTCTTGGGATATCTAAAAAGCAATTTAGGGGTCTGTAGAAATGAAATTTATGAAGGCGAATTAGTTGGTTGACAGTGTATCACGTTTGTAAAAGTGCTCGTTACCGATGAAATTCAATTTTCTACTAAAACCAAATTATGCAACACGTCATTTGAAACACCCCCGTATATTACATAAACACTGAAGGTTTTTTTTCCGGCTATCAAAACAACGCTGAACACTGCAGTTTCTAATTACATAAAATAAACGCTTCCAAACCTTTTTTTGCTGAGTGCGCAAACGCGGGTCATTAGGGCGCCGTCGATAGCGCGCGGGACATTAAGACGCGACGCGACGACAGTAAGGCGCGAGTCAAATTCCAAAAATGAAAAAAATTTGGTCGTAAACTTTTTTTTGTGTATTATTATGTTCCAATTGTTTTTGTATCGTGTTCCTGTATGTGTGTTGATGAGAATGGACAGGCAGAATTTTTGAAAATGCTCCCCCAGCAGCCAAAGTACTTATCCAAATAGAAGTAAGCATTCTTTAAAAGTAATAAAAGAACAATATTTTTGCCGTCAAGGGCATCTTTAAAAATTCAACCAGTACATTTTCATATAAACACGCACAGGATCACCATACAAGAAGAATTACAACAATAAACAACACAGAAAAAAAAACCCGCTAAGAAAACATTTAATATTTTATTATAGGTTGATTTAATATTTTTCTGTAACCCTAACAGTTTCACAACCTAACCTTTTTGTGTCTTATGATCACGACTGTCCCGCGATATAACAGCCAGCGTCTTTACTACCCTGGCGCCCTAACGGCAGCGTCCTAACGACTCGCGCACTACAGTCCTCGCGCCCTACTGTTCTCGCAACCTAATGTTCTACCTTATCGACGGCGCCTTAACGGCTCGTGCCCTACTATCCTCGCGTTCAAATCACACGCGCCCTAACGGCGGCGCCTAGCCAACTGCGCCTTACCAGCAGCGCCCAAATGTCCTACACCGAATAAAGGGTGCTAAAATTCACAGGTTTAAAGTTGGGAAAATTGGATTTGACGCAATAATTCAATATTGTTCAACTGCTTGCAGAACAAATATTTTAATTTGAAGGAAGGGGAAGGGGGCAAAGATCCACGGAGTTAAAGGCTGGTTAAAAATAAATATGATTTTCGTATTCCGTACGAAATTCTTGTTTCATAAAAAGCCTCACGACTGGTTTCGGAAAAATTTGTTCCCGTTGTATTTGCATATTTTTAGATAAAAAAGACAACCCTAACCATAGTGGTGATTGGTGAAGCAAAAAAATCAGTGCACCATGTAGCACAAACGGAGCACAAACCATTACAAGTGCTTTCAACAAAATTGATGAACTTTCAACGTCACACCTCACTCTCATTCACGTCAATTCTACAGCACCCCCCCAAATTGTTTTTTGAATATCGTGAGAAGGGAAGCAGCACAAACGATGGGGGTTGTAGCACAAACCAGCACAAACGTAGCACAAACCAGCACAAACGTAGCACAAACGAATGCACCATTTTATATTCGCCTCTGAAAGAGTGGGGGTGCGCACGTTTCAGCAGCACTCCCAACTTGTTTTTTGAAAATCTCGAGAACAGGAGTTGCACAAACGATGGGATTTGCAGCACAAACCAGCACAAACAAACGCGCCCATTTTCACTCCCCACGTGAAAGTGGAGTGTCGGTGAAATGCACCAATTATCTTATTTGGTTTCGTTTGGTGTACTATTTTATTGTTAATACTTTCCACGTTAATTTAAGTGATAGCGGCCGGGAAAATATTTAATAGTAATTAGTGAAAACGTGTCGTGAACATACTGTATATTATAATGAATTAGAATCAGAAAGAAAATTCAAAGACCTTCGTTACAAATACCACGTATATATTCCATATTCCAAAATTCACCATCTGGCCGAAAGTTTTAATAAATATAAGGCAGATATATAAAATGCTGTCCAAGAATTATGTGAACGTATATCCGTGTAATTGAAACCAAAGTAGATGACTTAGAGAACGCGAAGATGAGCAATTAGAGAATGTTACAACTGATATTTTTAGAAATAAGTTACAGCTGGGTAAGGTTGAATTGTAAATGTTTGATCGAATACATAGCTATGAGGTGCCGTTTGTGTCTATATAAATACCGAAATTTTTTCTAATATATATATATATATATATATATATATATATAAAAGAACAAGTTATTTGCAGTCCGCAATAAGAAATTGGCAATATATAAAATAAGATGTATCTGTAAACAAACTCTTATCTTTTGTTAATGGCTATATAACTACTAGCCCGATTTGTATTCGTCAATAAACTCTTATTATTTTCATAAGAGTTTGTTTACAGATACATCTTATTTTTTATATATATATATATATATATATATATATATATTTTAAAAAATATATATTTAAATATATATATATATATATATATATATATATATTAATAATTAATGGACTTGTCAGTCTTATACTATAATATACATGTACATATTATCATGGGAAGTAGTCCAAATCAAACAACAGAAACTGATTGAAAATTTAACCAACACCTAACGTTTCGGTACATTTTTTTCGCACCTTTTTCAAATGCTAAAATGGAAACAAAAAATTCGAAATTAGCAAGAAATACATAACCTGTCGCTAACTACTTACATTGATCAAATTATATTAAAGGAAATTGAAAACAAATTACTGCACGATTCACATAATAAATGTGGGTCAAAAATTAAAAATTAAAAATTGCCTGAAGGGCAACGTCATGCCACAATGGCGGTTAAAAAGTAAAGACAAAGTTGATAATGACAAATTCTATAGGAGTGACAGGACACGTTCCGAAAATGACAATGATTACATAACCTGAAGGAAGATACCTAACGTTGTTTAAAAATGTCATTACAATATAAAGCAGAATAAACGTTATGCACCCTATCAATATCAATCTTATTATTGATAGGATTAATTTCACTATTAATATAAAAAGACTCAATGAAAAGCCTAGTCTTGTAATTGGTTTCGTTCTCCAAAATGGTGGTGTCGTCGAAAAGTGGTGTATGACTGGTTGCCGCAACATGAGCAGACAATGCACATTTAGTGGAATTAATCCTACAATCACTTCTGTGCTGGGTTAAACGACTCTTTAGCCACTGGCTAGTCTGACCAATGTAACTATTGTTGCAACTGCACGTGATCTTGTAGACAACGTTGCTGTTTAACAATTTCGGAGTACGATCCTTTAATTTGGTAAACAAATTCTGGATAGAAAAATTGTATTCATAAACAATGGCGATCTTAGGTTGTCTAAGTAATCGTACTAAAAGTGGAGATAACTTCTGTATAAAAGGAAGCTTCTTGTACGTAATATCAGTTTCTTAAAAGTAAACCCTTCAGAAACTGATATTACGTACAAGAATGTACCGAAACGTTAGGTGTTGATTAAATTTTCAATCAGTTTCTGTTGTTTGATTTGGACTACTTCACATGATAATATGTACATGTATATTATAGGATATATATATATATATATATATATATATATATATTACTCAAATTTAGACCAGGGTAGAAAGTTAATTAATCACATCAAATAATTTTAATCACCGTGTAGAAGGAAGCTTTGGGAAAAGGTACGCGTTATTAAACCGTGAAGCATAAAAATTCATTCGTTTCATTAAAAATAAGGGATTTAAATTATTTACTAGACGCTTTCTATAAAAAGAAGCAGAATTAAAATGCTCAAAAGTAACCGGTATTAAACAAAATGTACAAATAATAATTAATATTTAATTAGGATTCACTAAAAATTAAAGGGTAGAAGTCAATGACATTCGTTATTATTTTAATTGGAGTTAATTGAACGATTATTAAGGTATAATAAGCATAAAAGCCTGTGGAAAGTCCAAAGTTGATAAACAAATCGCTAATAGGAAGGTTAAAATAAGTGGAATATCCCAAATCGTAGAAGTGTTATTTAGAAGTATTGCGATTGAACACCTGCGTATTTTTAAAAGTCACGTTCTGCTTAAATTTTGTAGATAACAAATGGTTACAGAGAATGTTGGAGAAACCGTCGCTTAATATTCACGGGAAAGGCTAATAAAGGGGGTTATTTAACAGTCCACGTGGATTGAAATAACCGATAATAAAGAATATCGATTTGTACCACTCAGAACAGGGTAGATAGAGACGGATAATATGCGCAAGACAGAGACACGGATAATTAAAGGCGTGATTTGAGCAACTTCACTGGGTTGCGATTGGTTGAAAATAAGAGGCAAACATGAGAGGTGTAAAAATAACATTTCTGTATAAAATTTAATTAGTTGTTCTCAGACGTTGCGTGCCGTGTGGAAAATTTCTGAGATTTAACTGGCGCGAGTGCAAATTTAATAAGAATCGCTGTTCCCGACTGTCGAAAGGGAACATAGTATGCGAAATTCTGGAAATTGTCCGTTTGCGGGACAAAACCGACATACGGGCGTGCTATTATATAAACCCGGACTTTAAACAGTCTCGCTCTCTTAGATTTTCGATTTGATTCAATACTTTAAACAGTTTGCTTTTATATTTTGGTGATTATTGAATACTTTAACACAGTTTCCTCTTGTCGTGCTACGATACAAGTTGTTATGCATTAGTGCACTTAGAAAAGAAGATACAAGGTAATAAAGTCTAGTTATAGTTGCGAGTATTACTGTACCAATTATCGAAATTAGTACATGATAAATGAATAAACAAAAGTAGGCAGTTTTGGGGTATAGCGTGAAAGAAGTATGAATTTCTTTGCTATTTTTCGGGGGTGTTAATAGTCAAATGTTATTCGTAATCGTGATTGGATCCACAAAACAAGATTTTGGATATACTTAGATGAGTTCCGGAGAAGCTCTGAAACAACTTTAGATGAATGGTGGTGTAGAAAAGTTTAAAAGACGACCAGGAATCTGAGGACAGAAACATAACCCAGTTGGAATGGTAAAATTAGCAAGGACGATGTACATTGAAGCCACGAGTGCAGTAACCTTCAGGTAAATTATACAATTTTGTTCGAACTTTGATGTTTTTGGTGTGTGTTGAATAACTTTATATTTGTTTGATAAAAAAAATGGACAGTAGTGAATTTGTACCAACAACAAATTTTTAATTTTAAGGTGAAATTTTCTTGTTTAAGTAGAAAGGAGTATTTAGCAGTTTAAGTTCTTGATTATGATGAAAATTTGGGTCTGTCTTTGAGCTCAATTAGACTGACCTCTTTGATTAACGTCGAGGGGTGGGAGATGCTCCCTTTGTACTCAGACTTAGGTCTGCAAATATTGTTAAATTAATTAGTAGGCATCCTACAAGGACTTTAATTCTGGATGCAAATTAAAATGATGACAAAGTTAATCTTGAAATTTTATGATACTGAAATTTATGCTACAATTTAATTTTGAAATTTTAATGTATTATGAATATTGATGTAAATAGAGTTAACGTTGATGTTTGTGGTAGGAATGTGTTTGTTTTTTTATGAATGAGGATGAAAGTTTCAACTAGGTGAGCAGCCGAGGCGCAAAGAGTAAAAAGGCGACTATCAGAAGAGATTCAACAGGGCGAGAATCACAGCAAATCTTGGTGCCCAATTCGAGAGGCTCGATTATTTTTTACTCTGGTGAGGTTTTTGTAGGTTTCACAGCAATATATATATATATATATATATATATATATATATATATATTATTTAAAAATATATACTTCAAAATATATATATATATATATATATATATATTTAAAAATATATATACTTAAAATATATATATAAACTGCTGTGATATTCTCCTGTGAATGCGGGAACTGGGTCCTTTCAACAAAAATTCTAGTCCCACCGATTGGGCGTCATAAACTGCTGTGATCCTGTTTTCGCCTCGGCTGCTCACCTAATTTTATAAACCTCCTCATTCATAAAAAACAAACACATTCCTACCACAAACATCAACGTTAACTCTATTTACATCAATATTCAGAATACATTAAATTTTCAAATTAAATTTCAGCATAAAATTTAGTTTTAAAAGAATTTCAAGATTAATTTTATTATCATTTTAATGTGCATCCAGAATTAAAGTCCTTGTTGGATGCCTACTAATTAATATAACAATATAAGCAGACCGGAGTCTGAGTATAAAGGAGCATTTACCACCCCTTTACGTTAATTAACCAGGTTCGTCTAATTGAGCTCAAAGACATACCCAAAGTTTCATCATATTACCGAACATCAAAACTAAATACCCTCTCTACTTAAACAAGCAAATTTCATCTTAAAATTAAAATTTTATGGTTAGTACAATTTCACTAATGTCCATTTAAAGTAAATCAATTATAAAGTTATTCAACACACACAAAATGTCAAACAAAATAGTATAATTTACCTGAAGGTTACTGTCCTCGTAGCTTCAAAGTACATCGTCCCTTTAGTTAATCACACCATTCCAACAGGATTATATTTACGGCTTCTAATTCTCAACGCTTTTAAAATTTTCTCCATCACCATTTATTTAGAGTTGTTTCTGGGCTTTTCCGGAACTCATCTGTGTATATCTGACCCTTGTTTCGTGGATCCAGACACGTATTTGAACCATTTAATTATTAACACCCCGAAAAATAGCAAATAACTTCATACTTCTTTCACCAATATACGCCAAAACTGCCTACTTTTGTGTATACATTTGTCGTTGTAAATTTTGCTAATTGGTACAGTGAAACTAAATTTTATTACCTTGTATCTAAGTGCACTGAAGTACATTCATGTTAGCACGTAAATAACCAACTATTTTGAATCACTAAAATATACGAGCAAAATTTTAAATTATTTTATCAAACTAAAATGCACTGTTTAACATCTTCAATCAAGTCGCGGATGTACGAGCTTTTAACGCATCGAATAGTCAAAAGTCTAAGAGAGCTTGTTTATATTCATCTCGGTATATATAGCAAAAAGCCGGCACGTCGCTTTTGTCCTCAAAACGGGTAATTCTAAAGAATTCCTTATTCTATGTTCCCAGTCCGTCGCTCGCGCGTCGGTTTTTACGAATTTTCACTCGTCCCATTTAAATCTCAGAAATTTCAACACACGGCACGCAAGCATGTCCGAGAAAACTAATTAATTTTGTACAGAAATTGTTGTTTCTACCTCTGATATTTGCATCCTATTTTCAACCAATTGTGACCCTCGTGACGTTGCTTAAATCCCGCCTTTTACTATATGTGTCTTTGCTTGACGCATTTTCTTTCCTTTTCTAACCTGTTCGTATTGGTGCAAATTGATATTCTTTATTATCGATTATATTTTAGTCCATGTGGACTGTTATCTGGGTTTAATAACCCCGTATCGCACATTCTCGTGAATATTAAGCCCCGGTTTCTCCCAGATTCTTTGAAACTATTAATTATCTACAAAATTTACGCCGTATGTGATATTTAAACTACGCAGGTGTTCAAAATAATATTAATTCTCAGAGCTTTTAAATAAACCCTGTTTTGTATTTTGTGCTAAAGCATCTGACCGTTTCCAATATCCTTAGACTCGACATGTTTATCTACACAAATTAAACTGAAATTGCCTTTTAAAAAACATCCTACTTCTAACTAACACTTCTAGGATTTGCATTATTGGGTTTTTACAAGTTTCTATAGATATTATCTGTACGTTTTGTTCAATACCGGTTATTTGAAATAGAGTTAATTAAGATAAATTTTGCACGTAATTTCCATTTGTTTCTTTTGATATAAAGCGTCTAATAAATAATTTAAATTTCTTATTTTTACTGAAACGACCGAGTTTATTTATGCTTCAAGGTTTTAATAAAGCGTATTATTTAATGAAATTCCTTATACACGGTGATTAAAATTATTTGATGTGATTATTTAATTTTCTACCCTGGTCTAAATATGAGTAATATATATATATATATATAAATGAATAAGATGAAATAATAACTTAGACTTTTAAGCAAAGCCCAAATGATCATTTCAAATCGAGCTAGTAATTGAAAGAAGGAAAATATAAGGCCTTGGACAGGATTTGAACCTGCATCTCAGTTTTGCCGGAACTGTGCGTTATCCAATTACGCTACCGAGGCCGATGGCTATAATTGGAAAATTTACAAATCTAAATCGTGTACAAGTACCATATATAAACCTAACTTTCAATTACGTTTAGCATTTTTGTCAATCATATCTGAAATTGTCAAGTTTCTGACTTATGTCAGATATAGACAGGAAGCACCGCTCAAAATCACTGCTATAAGCCAAGTATTAATATATAAATATTATAATTAGTTTTTTACACAAGGTAAGTTGATAAATACTATATCTGACATAAGTCAGAAACTTGACAATTTCAGATATGATTGACAAAAATGCTAAACGTAATTGAAAGTTAGGTTTATATATGGTACTTGTACACGATTTAGATTTGTAAATTTTCCAATTATAGCCATCGGCCTCGGTAGCGTAATTGGATAACGCACAGTTCCGGCAAAACTGAGATGCAGGTTCAAATCCTGTCCAAGGCCTTATATTTTCCTTCTTTCAATTACTAGCTCGATTTGAAATGATCATTTGGGCTTTGCTTAAAAGTCTAAGTTATTATTTCATCTTATTCATTTCAATACGTAAGTATTTATCAACTTACCTTGTGTAAAAAACTAATTATAATATATATATATATATTGTAGTGGTTTTAAAGGGTTACATTTAGGTATAAACAAGACAATTTCAAACACCCTGTATAGAGGAAACAACCATAATTTACGTGCGAAATTTATTTCATTTAGTTAATTTAAAGTAACAAGTATTACCATAATTTTACAATTAGTGATTAAAATTTAGTTAGGTTTGTAAAGAAAACAAATTGTATAAGCCAATGGAAGTTATTAATTAATTCAATCGAGTTTAAGTAAAAGGAATATAAGGTCTAAAACGCATAAGAGCATGAAAAATCGATAATACCAAGGCGAAACGCTTCACTAACAAACAAACACGTCGAATATATCAAATACCTTGAAACGCAAACTCCTAGAAATGTTATTTTAAAACGTTCGTTAATTGAACACCTGCATGTTTTGGAAAGGTCATGTTCCCCTTGTTTGTGTAGATAAAAGACAAGTTTCGAGGTATATTGTGCAAACGGTTGGATGTTTCGCATAATGCTAACCAAAAGTTTTCTTAAAGCGCCGAAGGGATGGACAATCAATAATATGCTTCGGAATGAGACAGGCATAATAGCATTATACTTCGAAACGCACATTTTCAGTCCACGTGGGTTAGATAGCACGCAGACAGTAATATCGATTTTCTACCACTCAAACAAGGTTAGAAGGAAACTTATAATATGCATAAGAGAGGAATAGAGTTAATACAGGGTTTCAAGACGTCACTGAAATATATCATTGGTCTAAATAGTTAGTTGTACAACAGACGAACACGAGAAAATTGAATGCGGGTTTTTCGGAAAATATCGTATCAACGAGCTAAATTTCAAAGATTTTGAAAACGGTTATACCAAAATTTGAAGAAGTATTATTTTAAATTAAGTATTTCGCGTGAAGAGTGGCCTAGAGGTGGCATTTTGAATTGTATAAATACTCTAAGAGAATTAGCATCGCTCTCTTTGACTTCGCTCTTTGACTTCGTTAATTTGCATTGCTTACGACGTACAGAAATCTACTAACGAGCTTGTAAGTATTAAATTAAATAGTACAGTGTTAAATTGTTGGCCTCATAGTTTGAAACGCGGATAGTGTCGGGTTGAAATTTAACTGAGGTGCAACAGATATTTTAACAAGCTCGTAAAGTAAAGTAAAGTAACGTCAATTAAATTCTGCAATAATAAAAAAGTGTAATATACTTGGATTTGGATTTGGATGGATCTTGAATGAATAGCATGCAGCACAACATAGATGGTGTTCTCTATAAATAGCTGGAGGCGGCAAGCAGAGCAGAACCACGAGACCGAGGGTGCAGGAACGTAACTTCATCGTCAACGGAGTAGGGATCTTCAAGAAATTCCAGGTAACGCATTAGAATTTGCTGTTTTTTTTTATAAACTATGAAAATTATGGTGATGTGTGAGAGTGAACTTTGATGGTATTTTGCATTATTTTGCGTATTGAAAATAATACGTATAACTAACTTTGATTATGGTATTTGAATATAAATCTAAAGGCGTATACAAAGCTTATTAACATTCCTCATGAATTTAAAATTTTATTGTTAAGAGTATATGGGTTTTTTTGTGTTTGTAGTAAGAGTATGCAAAGTAAAAAGCATACATTAATAAAATAAACTGGGTTTATCATGAGCTCACCATACTCCAGAGTGTACTAATTAGAAATAACTATAAATTAGAGAAAAAAAATAAGGTATTATTCAGGGTCCATTTACTCCTGTTACATTCAATGTGTTTGATATTTCAATTTAAAATCCTGGACTTTACAAAGATAGAATTTATTGAGGTGTAACTTGAGCACCGAAATGTAAATAATCTTGAATTATTATTTGTAAATAGTGGTAAATAAATTGTTACGTTATTCGGGGCAGCCACGTTGGGCGCCAAATTTATGCTACGTTGGCTCGTAGCCGTGCGTAACACAAAGAAAAAACAAAGAAATGACCGGGCTCAATCGGAGATTAGGGGGGAGGGGGTTTTAGAAAGCAGACTGACATATAATGTATGCAGCTGTAAGGAGTTAGTGACAATACCTGCAAGAAAATTAGTTAAGCAAACCTGAAAAAAAAAAGAATAAGCATAGCAGCAATGAAACGTCTAAGTTATTCAGTACTTTGTAGAATGTAAAAAAAAACTGTTTGGATAATCTATATAATATAACAACGGTAAAAGCAGTACAAAAATTTTTAGTACAAAGTGAGTTAATATTGGGGAGTAGCAGAAACGTTTCCTCACACACCAATTAGACATAAATCAGACAAAATGGTAAAAAAAAAAAATAGGTAAGACACAATTGATATGAATAATTCAGTAGTATTGATCTTTCTTTCTTTCTTTCTTTTTTCTATGTTTTAAAATATCATGCAAGTCTTTTGTAAAAGGTATCAGAACGACAAAGATATGGTAAAGCAACGGATAGATATTTAAAGTAATAACAAGTAGGAAATAGTTCAACTTACAAAAGTCCTTCAGCAACGCTTCCTTGCAACGGAAGTGTGAGATTTACGAGGTCCTGCACTAACGAAGTACTTCACCCTTGACTGTGAGGGTGCTGATGGAATTTCTACACTTTACACTAATCACACCTACGTATTTCACTAGTGTTAGCAGCAGACATTATCATGCTGATGGAACTATGTAGCATTGATAAATTTCTTGTTAATTCCATTTCCTGAGACAATAATTTCGCAATATTTTGTAACGCAAATCGAAAAAAATGGTAATAAAAATTTAGAATCACGGGCCTTCAAGACACGATGTAATGCATTAAAACTAACAGTAACGTGAGGTGTTTTATTTGCTACCTATGGCAACAAAGAAAATCTAATGCTTTTGAATAACGAAATTTGCGCAAACAACGATCTATTCTAGATTCGTTGGGGTTAGAAAATTCAGAAACTACAGTGTCAACTGTCTTTACACGTGAATGAGATACATGTTTATAAGAAGCAACCTTTTTTTTCTACTAAACCTGCTACAACTGTATCATCATTGTTTCTTTTTAGAAACACTCAAGTTTAAAACTGTATTTGGATAATCCAAAGTATGCACTACTCTGATAAAAAAAGGACCACGAAAACTAGATCGCACACACAGTTCAAATATAAAAAGACAAATCAACAAAAAAAACAATTAGTAAAGCAACGCGTATCACTAAGTCAATGTTCCGTAAAACGCACGTGCAGGTCGAGTACAACAAGTTCTACTACTTTTATTTCCAACAGAAAAGCAACAAAAAAACCAATTAGTAGAGCAACGCGCATCACTAAAGTACGTCCGTCAATGACCTTACAACCGCATTTGTGGTCAATCAAACACGTTACCTATAAAGCATACTTTCTTCAAATGTAATCAGAACTACACTGCTTACAGTTAACATACCACTTTTATTTCACACGAAAACAACTAAAATCGTGCCGTGCTCGTTCATGAACAATACGAAAATTGATACCGCATTAATTCTCACTATTGTCAAAGCAAAGAGGAAACAGTATTTTTAACGTACTTAGTATATCGGAACAAAGAACAAAACTCCAACTGTTCATCTGTTTATATCAACTCGTTGCTATTACAACTTCTTATCGCCTCTTATCTAGACTTGTATATCCACATAAGGAACAAAATTTATATTTACGGTAAGACAAGAACGATGCAATCTATTCATTATAACACGACACATTCGTCAACGAGTTAATAAATATTAAATATGGCAATAGTAATTTGTAGAAATGTATTTACAAATTGGGAAACAGCGTAAAATGTTAAAACTACCAAAAATGCCCGTTACAAATTCCCCCCTAGCAAAATAAAGACGTCGGGGTGAAAGAAAAAAAAACGACAGACAAGGAACCAAACAAAAAAAAATTTTTTTATCCGGTTCGAAGGACCAACACCAGTATAAGAAAAAGAACATTTTTTTTTTCAAAAGAAGACAAAGTCATCCATCGTAACCAACAACGACAGAATAAGTAAAGAAAGCATTAAGTAAACACCCAATGAGGATTAAAGGTCTTAGCTACTTTCAAAGACGTCAAAAGACGGATGTCTCCAAAAGGGACATTTCTGTTCTCCACCTCAAAGAAAAGTTTTGGTTTCCCGCGGAGAAACCAAGAGAAAAGAAAAAAAACGAGGAAGAAAACTCGTAGCAAAACTGTCACCCTCAAGTGTGCAGCAAAGAAAGAACCAAGACAAAGCAAAGGACAAAGGCAAGCTAGTACACAATCTAGAATACTTCCGACTGAGGTAACACAGATTCGTATGAAACGATTACTCAAGCAAAGTATGGCTAAAAGACCTACAGAAGCGACCAAGTCGAAATTCCTAAAGGAAAAGAAAATAGATCTGAAGCCTACCTCAAGGAATGGATGTAGAAAGCGACCATAATAGTCAAAAAGTGAACAGATGGTAGAACTAGCCAGAAGAAAAAGTCACGGGATGGGCTAGATACAAAATATAAATAGGAATACGAAATGGGCGCCAGTGTTTTCGGACACAAGCTTATCAGAGAAAACACAAGACCAATAAGCCAAAAAAAACCATCAGGGTCATAAAAAAAAATTTAAAAAAAATCAAGAGCAAACCAAAAAAAAAATCGAGAGCAAATCAAAAAAATCGAGCCCCACGTTGGGCGCCAAATTTATGTTACGTTATTCGGGGCATCCACGTTGGGCGCCAAATTTATGCTACGTTGGCTCGTAGCCGTGCGTAACACAAAGAAAAAAACAAAGAAATGACCGGGCTCAATCGGAGATTAGGGGGGGTTGTAGAAAGCAGACTGACATATAATGTATGCGGCTGTAAGGAGTTAGTGACAATACCTGCAAGAAAATTAGTTAAGCAAACCTGAAAAAAAAAGAATAAGCATAGCAGCAATGAAACGTCTAAGTTCTTTGTAGAATGTAAATAAAACTGTTTAGATAATCTATATAATATAACAACGGTAAAAGCAGTACAAAAATTTTTAGTACAAAGTGAGGTAATATTGGGGAGTAGCAGAAACGTTTCCTCACACACCAATTAGACATAAATCAGACAAAATGGTAAAAAAAAATAAATAGGTAAGACACAATTGATATGAGTAATTCAGTAGTATTGATCTTTCTTTCTTTCTTTCTTTTTTTTTTCTTATGTTTTAAAATATCATGCAAGTCTTTTGTAAAAGGTATCAGAACGACAAAGATATGGTAAAGCAACGGACAGATATTTAAAGTAATAACAAGTAGGAAACAGTTCAACTTACAAAAGTCCTTCAGCAACGCTTCCTTGCAACGGAAGTGTGAGATTCACGAGGTCCTGCACTAACGAAGCACTTCACCCTTGACTGTGAGGGTGCTGATGGAATTTCTTACACTTTACACTAATCACACCTACGTATTTCACTAGTGTTAGCAGCAGACATTATCATGCTGATGAAACTATGTAGCATTGATAAATGTCTTGTTAATTCCATTTCCTGAGACAATAATTTCGCAATATTTTGTAACACAAATCGAAAAAAATGGTAATAAAAATTTAGAATCACGGGCCTTCAAGACACGATGTAATGCATTAAAACTAACAGTAACGTGAGGTGTTTTATTTGCTACCTATGGTAACAAAGAAAATCTAATGCTTTTGAATAACGAAATTTGCGCAAACAACGATCTATTCTAGATTCGTTGGGGTTAGAAAATTCAGAAACTACAGTGTCAACTGTCTTTACACGTGAATGAGATACATGTTTATAAGAAGCAACCTTTTTTTCTACTAAACCTGCTACAACTGTATCATCATTGTTTCTTTTTAGAAACACTCAAGTTTAAAACTGTATTTGGATAATCCAAAGTATGCACTACTCTGATAAAAAAAGGACCACGAAAACTAGATCGCACACACAGTTCAAATAAAAAAAGACAAATCAACAAAAAAAACAATTAGTAAAGCAACGCGTATCACTAAGTCAATGTTCCGTAAAACGCACGTGCAGGTCGAGTACAACAAGTTCTACTACTTTTATTTCCAACAGAAAAGCAACAAAAAAAACCAATTAGTAGAGCAACGCGCATCACTAAAGTACGTCCGTCAATGATCTTACAACCGCACTTGTGGTCAATCAAACACGTTACCTATAAAGCATACTTTCTTCAAATGTAATCAGAACTACACTGCTTACAGTTAACATACCACTTTTATTTCACAAGAAAACAACTAAAATCGTGCCGTGCTCGTTCATGAACAATACGAAAATTGATACCGCATTAATTCTCACTATTGTCAAAGCAAAGAGGAAACAGTATTTTTAACGTACTTAGTATATCGGAACAAAGAACAAAACTCCGACTGTTCATCTGTTTATATCAACTCGTTGCTATTAAAACTTCTTATCGCCTCTTATCTAGACTTGTATATCAACATAAGGAACAAAATTTATATTTACGGCAAGACAAGAACGATGCAATCTATTCATTATAACACGACACATTCGTCAACGAGTTAATAAATATTAAATATAGCAATAGTAATTTGTAGAAATGTATTTACAAATTGGGAAACAGCGTAAAATGTTAAAACTACCAAAAATGCCTGTTACAAATTATTGTATGATTGTTGTATTATTTTGTGGTTTTATTGAGAGTGTGCGTGAATGGTAAAGAGTATGATAATAAATCTAGGTATCCAAGAGGAGGTCCAACTGAGCTAGCCAGGGAGCTGTTGAAGAAATCAATTAGAGTGATGAAGCACGAAGTTAGGGTAAGAAATTATTTTTTTTGAATTTTTTTTTTTTGTGAAATTGACGATTTTTGGTAAATTAATAAATTTTCGAATGTTTTTTTACTCTGGCGAGGATTTATAGGGGTTACACGGCAATTTATGACGCCCAATTCGTGGGGCATGATTCTTATAGGGGTACACGGAAATATATATAAATATATATATATATATATATATATATAAAAGAATATATATATATATTGCTATAATATTAGATACTCAAACCCCTTCGTTGGGCTGCCTCTTTATTGCTATGCTATTCGTAGAATAATTATCATGCCCCGACTTTGTGTTGCATTATTTATTTGCTATACTCTAAATTATTGGACCACCATTTTAATATTCACGATTAGGTGTAATTATTTCCTCCTCCAACTGTTTTCTTAATATCGCTATCAACTGGACTTTATCTGTAAACAACTCTATCTACCAATGGCAAAATTCGATACGTTACCGCCTTGCGACTTATCACTTTCCTGCTCAACTGGTGGCTCCGCCTTTTGTACTATTTAAATCTTATGACCTCGGCTAGCATTTATTTGCAATTATAAAATTCAGTAAATTTATGTTTTATATAATGAAACCAATATGTTATATACAGCTTTTGAAATTACTCGAAATACACTTTTCAATCAGTTAATTTTATAAATCTCATTTATTAACAATCATTTACTCAAAACCCCAAAGTCATCAAAGAAAATTTATGATCCTTACCAACAAATGTAGAATATTCTAAACCTGTTTTCTTATTACTCATTCAATACGTACGCAACTTCTTTTGTTGACTTTTCACAAGCATTTCTTATTTAGCAATTTCAATATTAAAATAAAATAAAAATTCATATAGAAAAACAAACGTCTTATAACTGAAAATCTGACCTGGTCTTATCTCTTCCACATCGACGCTTCCACTAAAAATGATCTTCCCCAATTCTGGATTCCATTCAAATTATTACACTATGGACCACCACCATTAAATTATATACCCAATTTATTTCAATTATTCAAATTTATCATTCTTGCCCCAGACTTAAAATTGTAGTTTGTTTCATCCCTGTACTTCAAGATTGTATTATTCTTCTTTTCCCCTTGACATTTAAATTGTATTACTATATTTCTTAACATCAGAATCTTAGTCTAATTCCCTCAGACCTCGAAACCCTATTATTTTTATGTCTTAGTTTACAATAAATTCATTAAAAACGTACTTACGTTTAAAAGGTAATTATCTTCATATTAGCACTCATATTATTTTTCACTTTTCTACTTATTACGTATCACTTTGTTTAATGGCAATGCACTTCGGCCTTCATTGAGTTCAAAACTGACTTTCCCATCAAGGTGCTTGCTAATATAATCTCGACCTCCCTCTCCATCCGTGGGTTTGGTCTAGAACTCGTCGCTTGTCTCTGACCAATCAAATAATTACATATTGAGCAGTTTCTGATGCAATGCTCTACATTCCCTCATAATCACCACCTGTCCACAGCTGTCTTTCATAATCAACATGCTGTATTTTGATAGATTACTTGCTTTTCTATAAACAACTGATGCAACCCGAGTTTAAATTTCCATGTTTACATGTGATTCACGCAATTTTTAATCCTTTCTCTTATCAAATGATTAGATCTTTGTATGCGTTTATATTAACTACCTGAAACTCTGTTTCTATATCCGTATTACTTTAATTGTCTGGAACTCTTTTTCTTAATGCGTGTCTAATTACACTTTATCATTTATTACGCGTGCTTCCACTGAAAATATCCTTATTTGTTTTACCTAAATTAACTAAACTTTATCTACAGGGTATTTAATATTTACTATCTACTTTAATACATGTACTTCTCATTCCTACGCCAACCATGCGTCTTCCTATGTTTACCTGCGTCGCCCAAAACTATCTCTACTCTATATACAGGGTGTTGACTACTTACTATCTACAAACTATGTCTATTTCTTAATTGTTTCCTAAAATAAGTACAGTTTTCTGCTGCCTATCCTAATTACTCCTTCACGAACGACCTTTACTATAACGTGCACCCTTAAGCAACCCCTTATCACAGCAATATATATATATATATATATATATATATATATATATTGTAGTGTCAGGTGGGAGCTACGAGGGTTCTAAGGGTAGTTTTGGGTTAAAGGGGGTGTATGCCAAATAGAATGATACATATATCAGATCCCGTAATTCAAAAATTATGTTTTGCCGTACTTTACATATGCTAAAGTATTTACAATGTTAATTTGAAATGTATGTGCCAAAAGGTAAACTATAATGACTAATGACGTTGATAAAATACACAGTGCTCAAGGTTTTAAACTGAGTTACAATTTAATAGGCCATTGAAAGTACATTTGCCGTCGGAAAACCGGATGCGTCTACGGATGTCTACTATCAACCACGCATCCAGGTCATGTGTGAATTATTTTGGCTTTTTGTTTAAATAGAATCAACTTTTGGACGAATATGTAATTTCAAAATTATAAGTAATAGCAGTGTCAAATGTGATTTAGGACCAATGATAGAATTATGTACAAACTAGAAAAGTGTAAAAGGACAACAGTGAAGGTATTTGTGACACAAAATAAGGGATAAAATGTTATTGGATGTTTTTATTTATGTAATATGTGATTAAGTAGGCATGATTTGTTGTAGTAATCGCCTTGGAAAGTAAACAACGAAGATCTTTTTCGATTTAATTTTGTGTAAAGACGTATTTTAGTAAACCTGCGCTAAAATTGTTTAAATATTTTAAAAAAGAAATAAATGTGTTTGAATTTGAAGAGTTTAATTTATTAAAGTGGAGTAACGAGAAGCATCAGTGGTTAGTTAAAGTATAGCGACGACGAATTAAAGAGAAGATTGGTGTTAGTGAAATAGCGAAGCGGCGAAAAGTAAGTGTTTAGGAACGGATTTGATAAAGGCAGAAGGCATCGGTGAAGATTTGTAAGCGTGAATAAGATTTGGATTGATTTGGTTACGGATTTATGGTTAATGGGGCATTGATTGGATTGATTTGGATAGAGATTTATGTATAGCGGGTCATTGAGTGGTTTTTGAGATAAGGAACGTGAATAGGTTTGGATTGAGCTGAACGTGGAATAGATTTGGATTGAGCGATTGGAGAGCAGCAATTGGAAGAGTTAAAGGCTACGAAGAAAGTAATACGGAAGAATTAGCGCAGGGGAAGTAAACAAAAACGGTTATTCAAAATTCTAAAATTCGGGTTATTTATTTCAGATTGGGGATCAACAAAATTTTACTAAGATACCTGGAGGCGATACGAAAATTTCAAAACGATAGTGAATCCATGTAAAGACGCATACGGCAACAAAGATCTTGAGCCAGCAGTAAAATTAGGCCAGCGACGAAGTATAATCCAGGTGAGTACTGTGAAATATCTTATAACGTCAAAGTCAGAAATTGTGTAGTAATTAATTTGGCACAAGGCTACGTTGATCATTAAATTTTGGCATATACAGTAGTAAATTTATATAAAAGTAGTAAAACAAAAGATAGTGCAGTTTGGTTGGGCATTGCACATCTACTTACCACCGAACCCACGGTAAGTAGGTGAACACCCTGAGAAAAGAGTTCATATAGTCGAGGCATAGTAATAAACATTTTGATTAGATAACCAACCAAACGTTGCAAAAGTACGGGGCGTGCAATAGGTGTTTGCACATTATAAAGCAAAAACATTGAAATTTATAAGAAGGGGTGGGCGACGAGATTAAAATAAAATAAAGTATATATAAAAAGGGGGGGTGGTATACAAAAAGGTGGCGCCCAACGTGGAGCTCGAAGAAAAGGCTAGATCGATAGATAATAGATAGAGTGAAAGTTAGACAGAAATAGCAGCAGGATACGGGATCCCGAGATTAGGTGGGGCCCGTAGTTTAAATATCTTTCAGGAAAAGGAGTTCAAAATATAGGCAGCAGAGATGACGGACGCGGACATGAAACGGATTACGAGATCAGGACGAATATACGGAGTTGAAGCGGAAATTATGACAGAAGACGTAGAGCTAGACGCAGGAGGAGACATCCAGGAGACGGAGGTGAGGCAGACAGATCCGGAGGTGATAGACATGGACACGGACCAGGCGACGGTACCGGAGGTTAAGGTAGCAGAAGCCGCCGGAACCCAGGACATAATACGACTCCTGATGAGTTTAACAAACCAAATGGAAGAATCACGTAAGGAACAAAAAGAGTCACACACGGAATTAAAGACTGTACAAGTGGAATTAACAAAAATTTCAGAGTCACAGACAGAATTATAAACGGAACTAAAGAACGAGTTTAAGACAGCACACGCAGAATTAAAGACAGAGTTAACGAACAAAATTACAGATTCACACACCGAACTGAGGAACGAGTTTAGGACGGCGCACGCGGAACTGACGGCAAAATTAAATTATACACAGGACTATCTACTCACGTCGATGCAAAATGTGAAGGACGAAATAAGGACAGAGGTACAAGAAAAGGTAGACAGAGTAGACGACAAGCTAGAAAACACACGGGTACAGTTTCAGGGAGACTTGAACGCGACTAGGACGGACCTACGAACGGAAATCAAGACACTCGTGGACACAGTCGAGGAGAAGATGATAAGCGGTTTTTCGACATTAAATACGGAAATACAGACATGTGACAAAAGACATACGACAAATTACAGAAATTTGGGACAAACGTTAGAGACCATACAGAACGAAAACGTGAACGTTAGGACGCAACTGGACGCAAAACTGATAGACAACGCGACGGTATTAGAAAACAGGGTCGGACATGAAGTAAGACAAATACAGGACAAGTTGGACGACCTAGAAAGGAGGCGCGTGGGACTGGACTACGGACAGCACATAAAATTGAACCGGGACGCATTACCAAAATTTGAAGGACGGAGGACGGAACAACCAGTGGGATTTTTAAACAGACTGGACGAAATCGTGGAAACTGAAAATGAACGGACAAAATTACAGATAGTAGGGGCGACTTTGACAGGTAACGCCGAAAAATGGCATTACATTATACGCAGACAGTACGACACATACGCGGAATTTCGACGACTATTTATAGAACAGTTCTGGAGTAACACCCACCAGACAGACATACGGACAAATTTGATCACCGGACATTACAGTAGGACACACGGAACACGCGAAGAATACGCCATTGACAAATTTAACCAGGCACAACATTTGACACCAAAATTGGGCGAGGACGACATAGTATTACTACTTGCGGGACACATGGAACCGGAAGTGACAAAGGTGGTCGTGGTACAGAACGTGAAGACATTACGGGAATTTTTAGGCGTGATGCGAAATTTCGATTTAGCAACGGCACTGGAGGCGAAAACGCGGACAAATTATTGGGAGCAAAACCGGGGTTATAGGGAAGACAGCCGACGACATGCGTACCACGAACACAGACCTAACTACCGACAGGAAAATTTCAACCACGGACAGAGAAATTATTGGAGACACGACGGAAACCGACGACCATATTACAATAAGGAACACCGGGTGAACGACTTCCAAGGACAAAACAGATACCAGCACGGCAACAACGAGGATGACGGCCGTACGACGGGAGGCGGCACACAGAACGGATACAGCCGGACGGACAGGGACGCAAACGTCCACCACATGACGACCAGCGCGAGGACACAGGACACTGATAAGATTGAAGTAGTACAGATACACGAGGCGCCGTCGGGACAAATAAGAACGCAAATTTTAGGAAGACCGAATGTTTAGGGTTGAATATAGACGTATGTTATAGTTTAAGAGATTTATTGTTAAATAGTTATACCTTTAATAAAAAGAACCTGTTGTTTATTAATATTAGTTTAAGAGATTGTTTATATGTTGCTTTAGTTGATAGTGGTTCGCAGTTGTCGCTGGTAGATGAAAATGTGGTGATAAAACATGAAGAATTTTTAAAGGGACGAATAGGAACAATTGAGGGGGTTAATTTATGGTCGGCAATGAACAAAAAGCTAACAACGATTTATAGGGTTATCCGTGTACCGATATTTATAGGGAATAAAAAGGCAGGAGATGCAGAGTTTTTGATTACAAAGGGGTTTCAGCTTGATTTTATATTAGGAATGGATTTTATAGAGGATTTTGGATTGAATATAGATGGAAAGGATAGGTCGATTAGGATATTTGATAAAGATAGGTTATGGGTGGTGCCTACGGTTAGTTCGGAATATAGGAATGGAAATGATATAGATAATACAGGATTAGGAATGATTAGAGAGAATAATTATAGACGGGTTGAAGTGAGATTATGTAATATGTTTGCGAGATTAATTAATGATGAACAGATAGGGAAAGTGAGTATTGATATTAAGGCGAAGCTAGAAGAGTTATTTAATAGATTTATAGGATTGTTTAATGAAGAGCCGAGATTTGCGAAGCGATATACGCATAAGTTAGAGGTCACGGAAGATAGTGGGTTTAATACCAAAGTGTATCCAATCCCATTTGCAATTAGAAATAGGGTTAAAGACGCGATAAGCAAAATGTTAAAAGAAGGTATCATCGAACCAGCGAAAACTCCATATGTGAACCCGGTAGTTATTGTACCGAAACCAAATAAAAGAGATATAAGAATTTGTTTAGATGCGAGGAAGTTGAACTCGATTACAAAAGCGCAGTACGAACAACCACAAGGGTTGGATAATTTGTTATATAAGGTGTATGAAATGAAGATTTTTAGCAAGTTAGATTTAAGAAACTCATTTTGGTTGATTCCGTTGCATGAAGACAGTAAAAAGTTTACAGGGTTTAGTATTGAAGGGAGATTTATATGTTTTCTGTAGTTCCATTTGGTTTAAGTAGTTCTTCAGCAGCACTTGTAAGGGCCATGCAGAAGCTGTTTAACGAGTATGAATGTTTCTGTTCGCACTATGTGGATGATTTGTTGATTTTTTCAAGGAACGAGCAAGAACACATGGAGCATTTAGAAAAGGTGATCCAACGACTGGACGAAGGGGGTTTGAAGCTGAACGTGGAGAAATGCGAATTGTTTAAGAGCAAGGTTACGTATTTAGGATTTGAAATCAGTGAACATGGTATGAAAATTTGTAACAAAAGGTTGGACGAGTTGAAAAATATTGCTCAACCAAAGAATGTAAGAGGATTGCGAGGATTTTAGGGTGTTAAATTATTATAAACGGTTTATACCGAGATATTCTGAGTTGTGTGTGCCGTTGGTGAGTTTGTTAAAGAAAAACGAAAGATGGAAATGGACTGCTGAACGGGAGAAGGCGTTTCAAAATTTAAAACATGCATTTTATGAAGAGTTGTCGTTAAAATATCCAAATTTCAAGGACGAATTTATTTTGAGGACGGATGCGTCGAAATATGCGATCGGGGCTGAGTTGGTGCAGATCCAGGACGGAGCTGAGGTGCCAATTGTTTTTATTTCTAGGGTGTTGAAAGACTGCGAAACCAGATATGCGACGGCAGAAAAGGAGATGTTGGCGATAGTATATGCAAAGAAAAAGTTACGTTTTTATCTGCTAGGTAAGAAATTTTTGATAGAATCCGACAACACGGTGGTAACATTTATGAAAAAAAAGGAGTTTCTAAACAGTAGGTTGTACAGATGGGCACTAGTATTACAGGAATACGATTTTGAAATTAAGCATAAACCAGGAAAGGAGAATGTGACGGCGGATTTTCTAAGCAGACCACAGGTACAGGCGAACAAAGATGACGTGAAGGATTGTTTAGTTGCTTTGCAGGAGTTCAGGGATGTTGGTCGGTGGACAAACGCCAAGCTTATGGAGACGCAGAGGCACAGTGAGGTGAGCTCGATACGCGAGAAATTAACAAGGGAAAATGTAGAAGAATACCGTGGATTTACCATTGTAGGGCAGTTTGTGGTAAAAAGGATAGGTGATGCAGAGCTGTTAGTGTTATCCAGAGACGCGGCTGTGGAAATTATAGACGAAATTCATTTAAAATTTGGACATATAGGCATTAGAAAAACATTTTTGGTATTTAGAGAGGCGTTTTATGCAAGGAACGATATCACGGTGGTTAAAGAAAGGATAAATCGTTGCAAAATTTGTATTTTAGGTAAAGACAAGAACGTGGTGTTGCAGAACGTACCGATGAACGTGAGCGTGAGCGGACCGTTAGAATTGGTAGCTATTGATTATTTGAGCAACCTAATTACTAGTGAACAGGGGTATCGACACATATTGGTAATGGTGGACGTTTTTTTCGAAATTTGTTAAATTATTTCCGGCAAGACGAAGTAACACGGTGCATGCTTTACAATCGATTAGAGAATTTGGAAGCCAGGTCGGGAGAATGGAAAGGATTTTGGTAGACAACGCGACATATTTCAACAATCAAAGATTCAGGAACGGGTTAAATAGAGCGCACATTAAGGTATCATTTAGCAGTATACGGCATCCGAAAGCAAATCCATGCGAACGGTATATACGAGAGGTAATAAAATATCTACGGTTGGCGACGTAGGAGCACCACGATAGATGGATTAGATATCTGCCACAAATTGAAAATTTTATGAATTGCGTACCGAGTTCAGTTACAAAAACGTGTCCGATAACATTGATTAGGAAGATTATACCAGCTAGGCCATGGAGGGAAGAAGTCGAGGTGCAAGACATCACAGAGTTGTTGGGTAGTGTTAGGCGTAGGATCGAAAGGATACAGCGTAGGGACATCGAGCGAAGGTGTATCAGGATTAAGAAAAGGACGACTTTCGAAATAGGAGATATGGTGGTAGTAAAAAGGTTAAGGGTTTCAAACCGCGACAGAAACATTTGCGCAAAGTTGTTGTTTCCTTATGAAGGGCCGTACAAAATCACGCGTATTTTTGCTGAAGGAAATACATTTGAATTAGATAATATGACGGGGGAATATCGTGGGCGTTTTCACTTGGAAAATCTATATCCATACAAAATAGTGCAAGAAGAGGGTTTAGTAGGATAATTTGTTATGTAGTTCATGCGACGGAAAGTTTAGTTTTGTTTTAGTTTATAGCGTAGGTTAGTATATAGCGTAGTTAGACCGACGGGATGAGAAAGGAAAAAAAGGGTCGAATAATTAATATGTAGAAACACGGGGAGTGATTTTAAATAAAAAGTAGAAATTATGCACACCAAGGAAAGAGTAAAAACAGACGAAATTTCCACTTTCATTCAAAATCAGTGGGGCCAATGTAGTGTCAGGTGAGAGCTACGAGGGTTCTAAGGGTAGTTTTGGGTTAAAGGGGGTGTATGCCAAATAGAATGATACATATATCAGATCCCGTAATTCAAAAATTATGTTTTGCCGTACTTTACATATGCTAAAGTATTTACAATGTTAATTTGAAATGTAAGTGCCAAAAGGTAAACTATAATGACTAATGACGTTGATAAAATACACAGTGCTCAAGGTTTTATACTGAGTTACAATTTAATAGGCCATTGAAAGTACATTTGCCGTCGGAAAACCGGATGCGTCTACGGATGTCTACTATCAACCACGCATCCAGGTCATGTGTGAATTATTTTGGCTTTTTGTTTAAATAGAATCAACTTTTGGACGAATATGTAATTTCAAAATTATAAGTAATAGCAGTGTCAAATGTGATTGGAGAATTGTGAATTATTTAGGACCAATGATAGAATTATGTACAAACTAGAAAAGTGTAAAAGGACAACAGTGAAGGTATTTGTGACACAAAATAAGGGATAAAATGTTATTGGATGTTTTTATTTATGTAATATGTGATTAAGTAGGCATGATTTATTGTAGTAATCGCCTTGGAAAGTAAACAACGAAGATCTTTTTCGATTTAATTTTGTGTAAAGACGTATTTTAGTAAACCTGTGCTAAAATTGTTTAAATATTTTAAAAAAGAAATAAATGTGTTTGAATTTGAAGAGTTTAATTTATTAAAGTGGAGTAACGAGAAGCATCAGTGGTTAGTTAAAGTATAGCGACGACGAATTAAAGAGAAGATTGGTGTTAGTGAAATAGCGAAGCGGCGAAAAGTAAGATTGTTTAGGAACGGATTTGATAAAGGCAGAAGGCATCGGTGAAGATTTGTAAGCGTGAATAAGATTTGGATTGATTTGGTTACGGATTTATGGTTAATGGGGCATTGATTGGATTGATTTGGATAGAGATTTATGTATAGCGGGTCATTGAGTGGTTTTTGAGATAAGGAACGTGAATAGGTTTGGATTGAGCTGAACGTGGAATAGATTTGGATTGAGCGATTGAGAGCAGCAATTGGAAGAGTTAAAGGCTACGAAGAAAGTAATACGGAAGAATTAGCGCAGGGGAAGTAAACAAAACGGTTATTCAAAATTCTAAAATTCGGGTTATTTATTTCAGATTGGGGATCAACAAAATTTTACTAAGATACCTGGAGGCGATACGAAAATTTCAAAACGATAGTGAATCCATGTAAAGACGCATACGGCAACAAAGATCTTGAGCCAGCAGTAAAATTAGGCCAGCGACGAAGTATAATCCAGGTGAGTACTGTGAAATATCTTATAACGTCAAAGTCAGAAATTGTGTAGTAATTAATTTGGCACAAGGCTACGTTGATCATTAAATTTTGGCATATACAGTAGTAAATTTATATAAAAGTAGTAAAACAAAAGATAGTGCAGTTTGGTTGGGCATTGCACATCTACTTACCACCGAACCCACGGTAAGTAGGTGAACACCCTGAGAAAAGAGTTCATATAGTCGAGGCATAGTAATAAACATTTTGATTAGATAACCAACCAAACGTTGCAAAAGTACGGGGCGTGCAATAGGTGTTTGCACATTATAAAGCAAAATCATTGAAATTTATAAGAAGGGGTGGGCGACGAGATTAAAATAAAATAAAGTATATATAAAAAGGGGGGGTGGTATACAAAAATATATATATATATATATATATATATATATATATTGAATTAAGTAACAGTGAAATATATACAGGGTGCCCTATTTCTTACACGTTGTATGGGTAACTCTGTTATTTGTGACATTAGAGAATCGGTTAAATAGGGAAAGTAGTACAGTTTTTAATGCCGAGTTTGGCCATGAAAAAATAATTAACATACAGAGTGTAGCAAAAGCGTTATAGCAAAATAACAAAATTTGGATTTTTTTTGTTTTGCTTCGTGGTTCATTTATTGTGATAGATACAGTAAAAGGTTGTATATGTTTTTTACATTATTTTAAAAGGAGAATAAGTAAACTTATTTTTTTTACATGGCTTTGGTCATGTTCGAGTAAATAAGTGAGGTTATGTTTTTTTAAATGGAAACTATAATTGGCGGTAGTTCTGATAGAAAGGCATTTTTTCTCTCTTCAGTGATGTATTACAGTGTACATGTTCAACATAAAAAATTTTGAAAAAATTTTGTTTTTATGAAATACGAAACTTGGTATTAAATAATATGTTAATATTTGAGCTGATTTTAAGAATCAAGTAGCCATATGACACATAACAATAGATTTCACTTGTTTGAATAACAGAAATTAGATAGTACTGTTATTTTGTGTTTATACGTACATTATTTTCTTCTAATAGTTAGAATGTCCTATACAAATGAAGAAAAACTGACATGCTCTTTTGCTACTATTCTTCGAATCGTATCTCACGTGCAGCAACGGATTTGTACTTTGAAAGATAAATGGAACGTAAGCAACCACACTGTCGGATATTTAGCAAACTCGAAAATAATCTTAAGATATATGGAGCATTTACCAAACCTAAATTCTTACGAAAATATGGAGAAACTGTTGAAACGAATGTGTTGGCGTTTGTTATCTATAAACCAGAAGCAGAGATGACGGACGAATAGAACAGACGCATAACGAGGTCAGGAAGGATGTACGGAATCGACGCGGAAATTTCAGCACAGGACAAGGGGCAAGAAGCTGGGGGTGATGTCCAGGAAACGGAAGCGAGGCAGGTCGAACCGGAGGTGATGAGGATGGAAACGGACAAGGCAACGGTGCAGGAAGTAACCGGAACAGAAACAGCCGGAAACTAAGAGATTATGCGGTTGCTGATGAGTTTAAAAGACGATTTTAAGACATCACACACGGAACTAAAAATTGATTTAATGGAAAAAATTGCCGAGTCGCAGACGGTTTTTAAGACATCACACACGGAGCTAAGAAATGAGTTTAGAACGGCACACGCCGAACTGACGGCAAAGATAGACGACACCCAGGAGTATCTACTCGCTTCGATACAAGAGGTAAGGGACGAACTCAAGGCTGAGTTACAAGAAAAGGCAGACCGCGTAGACGATAAGATTGAGAACACACGGGTACAATTTAAAGAAGAGTTGAACGCAGCAAGGACTGACATACGAATAGAAGTTGAGACACGCGTGGAAGCGGCGAGGAGACCATGAACAGGAGATGTACTAAGTTGGACACTGAGATACAAACATGTGACAAGAAGCACGTGACAAATTACCGGAATTTAGGACGGACACTGGAAACACTACAACACGAAAATGTTAGTGCTAGGACAGAACTTGACAAAAAACTTACATACAAGGCGACGACATTAGAGAACAGGGTTGGCGACAAAGTTCGGCAGCTACAAGACAAGTTAGACGACCTAGAAAGGAGACGCGGAGGACTGGACTACGGACATCAAATTAGACTAAACCGAGACGCGCTACCGAAATTTGAAGGACGACGGACAGAACAACCGATGAGGTTTTTGGACAAACTAGACGAAATTTTAGAGACAGAAAACGAACGGACGAAGTTACAAATAGTTGGGGCGACTTTAACAGGAAACGCGGAAAAGTGGCACAGCATCATACGAAGACAGTACAACACATACGCGGAATTAAGACAACTGTCCATTGAACAATTTTGGAGTAACACGCACCAGACAAATATAAGGACTAACTTAATCACGGGACATTACAGTATACAAAACGGGTCACGTGAAGAATACGCGATTGAAAAATACAACCAGGCCCAAAACTTGACACCGAAATTGGGAGAGAACGACAGGTGAGGGTAAATAAGGAGCGATAGTAGGTTTATTTGGTTTAGGCACGAGAAACGACAGGGGAATAAGCTGGTAGAATTTTGCGACAAGAACAATTTATTCATCACAGACACATTATTTCAACATCATGCTAGAAGACGATATACGTGGAAGATGCCAAGAGATATAGGAAGATATCAAATAGATTACATTCTTGTTAAACAACGTTTTAGGAATCCAGTAAAAGACTGTAAAAGCTACCCAAAAGCAGATATAGACACTGACCACAACATCGTAATTATGAAGGCCGCAGTTAAATTAAAAAATTTTAAAACAGAAACGGAAAAAGGCACAGTAACTTAGAGAAACTAAAAGATAAAGATATTCAAGAAAGATTCGAAAAAAAGTCAAATGAATTGCTAAAAGATATCGGGAAAATATTTGATACTAAAGAAGTAGAAACATAATGGAATAACATTAAATCCAGCCTAGACATGGCGGCCAGAGATATTCTGGGGTATACACAATAAGAAAATAAGAAACGAACAATTTAATAGAAGAAAGACGAAAATATAAAAATAAATCAGACGAAACAGAAAAACAGAGATACAAAGCCATAAAATGGGGACATATTCGCAAATGCAGGAAAGCTAAAAAACAATGGATTGATGAAAAGTGCAAAGAGGTACAAACAAGATGGAAGTAGGAAACACAGATGAAGCATACAAATTAATTAGAATCAATTTTAGGGATATAAAACCGTATAGCAAAAATATAAGGGACGCGGGAGGAAACGTCATTATACAAAATGTAGGCAAAGTGGGTAGATGGCAAGAAAATATAGGAAATTTATATGCAGGAGAAGAACTAACAGCATTATAACACGAATCAGACATTAAAAGTGATGACCTGGGATATCCTATACTTAGAGATGAGTTTGAATTAGCATTAAAGGGTACAGATAAGGTGCAAGCAGAAACTCTAAAAGCTGCTGGACAAGCAGTAACAGAACGTCTCTTCCAACTTGTAAGCTATATGTATGAGACAAGCGAGATACCAAAAGATTTCAAACGTAACAGTAACTTTGACAGCACACGTATCAAAAATATTAACTAGAATTGTGCACAGACGAATGGAAAAACGAGCTGAAGAAATACTAGGAGAAAACCAATTTGGGTTTAGGCGAAATGATAATGGATAATGATAATCGAGAAAACAATAGAAAAGGGGAAAGCGTGTATAGAGGGTTTGTAGATCTGGAAAAGGCATTCGTCAATGTAAAATAGAAAAGAATGTTCAAAATACTCAAAATAATTTGAATGTGTTATAGAGATAGACGAATAGTACATAGCTTATACAAAGAGCAAACAGCAGTAATAGAATTAGAGCAGGAACGTAGGGAAGTAAACATTAGGAAATGGGTGAGACAGGGATGTCCTATCCCAATTAATTTTTAAATTGCACATTGAAGAGGCAATAAAGACTGTCAAATGCAGGAAAACATTCGGAATTACTATGCAGGGACAAAAAATTGATATGCTTAGATTTGCAGATGATATAGCGGTATTAGCATCTAGCAAGGAAGAGTTAGAAGCTGCTCTTAATGAAATGAAAACGGTTCTAACAGAGAGGTACGGTATGAAAATTAACAAAACTAAAACTAAAGTACTAGTATGCAAAGGTGGGGAAAATAAATCAAAAACAAGAATACAAATATGTAACACGAACTTACAAGAGGTTCTGCTACCTAAGAAGCTAAATAACGCAAGATGCGAAAAGCGCAAAAGATATAAAACAAAGATTAGCACAAGGTCGTGCTACATTTAACAAGAAAAAGCAACTACTGTGTTCAAAGACAACAAACACAGAAACAAGGAAAAGATTGCTTAAAACATATGTGTGGCGCACAGCACTGTACGGCTGTGAAGTCTGGACAGTAGGAGAAGTGGACAAGAAAAAGGTAGAAGAAGCCTTTGAAATGACAGACGTATGTTGAAGATATCTTGGACAGACAATGTTAAGAACGAAAAGGTACTAAAATGGTAGGGAAAGAAAGAAATATGTGAAAAACGGTAAAAAATGGGAGAGATAGAATGATAGGTCACATACTACGGTATGAGGGAATAGTGCGGAATGTATTAGAAGCAGAGATACGAAAAATAGAAGTAAAAGTAGACCTATGTTAGACTACTGCACACAGATAGTGAAAGACGTAGGCTGTAGGAATTTTAGGGAAATGTGAGGCTGGCTCAGAATAGAAATCAATGAAGGTAAGCATCCAACCAATTCCAAGATGGATAAATTAATGACGAAAAAAGTAACTGTTCCTAAACATGATAATTATTATAAGCAACTTAAGTATTGGTTGGGCAATATTCTCTAATAATGTTAATTGTGTGAAAGGATTTACTAAAAAACTATTAATTTGACAAGTGCCTAAGTGTTAGGGGATCTTGGCAGTCACAGGCTGCTTAACCCCCGTCACTGAATCTCGGCGAAATAGGGCATAAAATTAGAAAACAATAAAAGGGAAACCGAGCTGTATACAGGCTGTGTGAATTTCAGGAAACTGAGTAGGCTAGCTCAGAATATAAATAAGTGCAGGTACGTGTCCAACCAGTTTTGAGACGGAAAACCTAATGACGAAAAAATAAGCGCAGATAAATCTGATGATTATTATAAACAACTACATGTGTTGGTTGTGAAATATCTGCAACTAATGTTGACTGTGCGAAAAGATATATTGGAAAAAATATTAATTCGGTAAAAGTTCAAGTGCTGGGGAACTTGGCAGCCATAGGCTGTTTACCTCCCTTTACAACCACTGAATGTCTGAGAAATAGGGTATATAATTGTAAAACAATAGAAGGGGACCGAACTGCATCTAACAAGAAAGAATAGCGCCTATGATAAAAAACAACAAACATAGAAACAAGAAGAAAATTGTTGAAAGCATATGTGTGGACCACAGCACAGTATGCCTATGAAATACGGGTAGTAGTAAAAGCAGACAGAAAAACGGTAGTAGCCTTTTGGAATGCTGTGCCTCAGATGCCTGAGGATGATAGCATGGACGGACAAAGTTAATAACAAATAGGTGATAGAAATAGTAGGGGAACAAGGATATCTTAAAAAAATAGGAGAAATAGAAGGGCAGAATATGTTCTAAGGGATTTTTGGGGAATAGTATGGGATATATTACAAGCAGAAATAGGAAAAAGGAGGTAGATGTAGACCTAGATCAGATAGCGATAGATGCAGACTGTGCAAATTTAAGGAAAATATGTAGGTTAGTTCAAAATAGGAAACGATGGTACGCGTCTAACCAGTTCCAGGACTGAAGACCAAATGATGATGAGAAGTATTATAAGAAGATCGGCTGAAAAGTCCCGAGTCCGATACAAAAATAGCGCCACTAGGGCGTTTATACGCTAGTCTTGCATAGTACTATCCCATACTAGCTTATGCTCACAGTTTCAGGACAGTAGCTTGATTAGTGTTTGATTAACAGCGTTTAAATAAAGACTATTTTAGAGCAAATGGAAGATTTAATTACACGAGCTGTAATACAATACTTCCATTTGAAGGGATTAACGCCTAAAGAAATCAAGGAGGAAATGGACAGCACACTGAATAACTGCCTCATCATATTCAATGATTAAAAGATGGGTTGCAGAGTTTAAAATGGGACGTACGAGCACGTATGGTGAGCCTCACTCTGAACGCTCGGTGGAAGTGACAACTCCTAAAATAAGTGAAAAAATTCATTAAATAGTCCTGGAAGAAAGTAAAGGTATTAATAGTGAGTACTACGCAAGTTTACTGCAATGTTTGAACATGAGGTAGAGAAAAACGATCTCAATTAGTAAAACAAACAGTGTTTCACCAGGACAATGCTCCAGCACATCGGTCAATCATTGCAATGGGAAAAATCCACGAATTAAGATTCGAATTGCTTGAACATCTACCTTATTCGCGAGACTTAGCACCCAGTGAGTACCGCCTATTCCCTAACCTCAAAAAATTCTTTGGTAGACGAAGATTTCAGACCAAATAAGAGGTTATTGATGCCGTAAACAGCTATTTTGAGGAGCTCGACGCATCACATTATAGAGATGGTTTAATTAAGTTGGAACACCTATATGATAAATGTATAAACCTTTCTGAAAGGTATGTTAAAAAATAAATAAAAAATTTCAAACGACCGTCGTATATTAAAATATTTATATTTAAGAAAAATGAAAAAATAGCTACGTTAAAATTTCTAGCAGTAAATAGAGAACAATAGCTAATTAAACTAAATTATATTCTAAGATTTAGAATTCAATTTAGGGCTGTAAAATTTTAGGTTAAGGAAAGTTTCTTACTTTCTGACAAAATAGGTTACTGGCGAAAATTGCGGCAAAAAATAACTGTACGCCAGTTATGGGATCCCCCATCTACTATACATATAAAACTAATAAAGATATTAGGAAATATTAGGAAATGTTAGGACAGTGCAACAATGTCATAAAAGACAAATTGCAACAATTTATTACAATTTATTATGATGATTTCAGTTCCCACGAGTGGAAACGCTACAAAGTAGCACAAGGATAAGTGACACTGCAGATGTCAGGTCACAGACGGTCGTAGGATGTCACGTACCGAGATTACGCAGAATAAGCCTGCAACATTGTAATTATAAATAGCTTTTAAGATAGCAACTAAGTATTATGAATAGAGTCAAGTGTAGGCGGACATTAGGTCCGCAGGTTCCCACAGAATTGTAAAGAGGTAGGGAGATTATAAAAAGGCCGGGAGCTCCACTCCCAAGCAGTTCATCAAACATTCAGCTTTTGCATTGCAGTTCGTAGATAACTCACTGTACAATAATTAATAATTTCGATTTAGAGTAAATTAATTGAAGATTGTAATTGTTCAAATCTGTATAAACAAATAAATTTGTTAAGGACCAAAGAAGTCTTTTTAAAAAGGACCGCTTGAAGCCACGAACCTTAACTGGCGCAGTCGTACGGATGTCAAAAGGGCACTAGCGAATCCAACTTCGAGGAACTGGTGGTCCGGGAATTTCAATCCGATTTTGGCAGAACAAAAACAAAAGGTTGGAGGAGAAACACGCATCGTTCAAGTCCAGCAGTTGAAGGAGAAACAAGCATAGTTCGAATTCAACAAAAGAAAAATTGGAGGCGATACAAGCATATATCAAATCCAAGAAGCCAAAAAGAAAAACAGAAACAAAGAAAAATCAATGAAAGCAACCAAGCAACTAGTGTAAGTTCATTTTCCTAAACCAATTGAAATTTATTTTATTATTAACAAAGACATTTGATATTTGCTAGTTTTATGATTTATTTATGTATATATTGACTATTGTTACAAATATTTTATGCCATTTTTTGAAAATAATCGACTTAGCAATTGCTAGAGATTATCTTCAAGCCTTTATTGAAATTTTATTATTATTTTACTTGTATATATGAAAAATTTATGAAAACTTGAGACAACAAAAAAATTCTGAGACTAAGAACTGAGAAAAACTATTCTGAAACAAAAAAAAACTAGAGACAATTATAAAAAAAGTCGCAAAGCGCAGGAGACTAGATCACGTTTTAACTAACGTAAGAAAAATTCTTAGAAACAAAACCAAACCTCTTAAGATTGCGGAATTAAACCTTAACTGGCGCGAAAAAATTTTTGGAACTTTTGAATTAAACCTTAACTGGCGCAACAAGTTTTTAAATTAAATCTTAACTTAACTGGCGCAACAAATTTTAGAATTTTTGAATTAAATCTTAACTCAACTAACACAAGAAATAAAATATCTAATCCCACAATAAAAGAATTAACTAACGCACAAAAAATAATTTAAATACACCAAGAATAAAAACGCGAGAGCAAAACCACGATTCAAACTCAAATACCATCCATAAATAGACAACTTGCATTCTATTATTAAAACAAGAAATAACGAAGCGCGAATTCAAATTGAACGCAAAACCAACTCATATCTCATCAAAGTGAATGGAAACTAACCTTGAATAAATACGCATAAAATCTAAATATAAATCACATCAAAAGCTATTTAAATACATCGCGAAACCTTTCATCATTGTGAAATTAAAAGCAACATAAAATTACGATCGGAAACTTTATTAAAGTATCAACTAAAACTACTCAAGAGAATAAATAATTACGGTACTAAAACGCAAATTACAACCTCATTCAAACGTGAAAATTTTACTGCAATATTTCAATAAATTAAAGACGCACAAATTTCAGTGTATAAAATCACTGCGAGTACTAAATAACATCCACGGTATAATTAAAAATAACTTATAATAGAGACGCTAACGCAACTAATTAATTGATAACATTGTAAGCATAGCAGACACCTTACAATCGCATAAACCAACGAGACAATTATTACGCACCTAAATAAAATCGACATAAATTAAAAATAGAGAAGTTTTAACTGACGCAAATAACGCAAAACATTCACACCCGATAAATTACCACAAAAAATAACCCAGCCTATTGAAACTCAGAAATTAAAATCAAAAATCGGCAAATTAAAAGTAAACTCAACCAAACTAATACCAAGCGTAAAACTCATTAAATAACACCGAAAACTAAAAAAATAAATCAAAATTTTTTCAAAAAAAAAATAATTTTTTTTTTACTTTTTTAAATTTACCCAAATATTACCCCAGCCAAGATGACTAATGAAATGAAGCTGTACCTCGAAATGATCCCCAGCTTTAACGGAAATGACCAATTATATTTCGGCTCCCGAAATATTCTTAAAGACCTTTTACAAACCGGGAGATAACGACAGAAACACTTTACTGATCCGCCTCATTACCAGTAAACTTACCGGATGGGCACTAACGTTAATAGCCAGTCGCGAGGACGTGGACCAATGGGACGAATATAAACGAATATTAATTGCATATTTCGGCGATCAACGGAACTTAAAATGTTTAGTAAGGGATTTAACCAGCATAAGAATGGAACACAACCAGTCACCCTATCAATTTGGAATGAGATGCCAAGATGTAAGAAGTTTAATCTTGACAAAACTCAAAATCGAAGAAACCGACCCAAACGTAAGACTCTTAAAAACTAAAATGTATGACGAGATGGCATTAGATACCTATCTAAATGCACTACCCGAAAGACTTTCAGATAAAATTAGATTTCAACATCCTCAAAACTTAGAAGAAGCAATGAATATGATAATCGAAGAAGAAAACGTAATGTACTATAGAAACCGACTATATAACCCCAACGCGAATAAAAGCTACACGCCAATGAAAACTATACAACCCGCAAGACAAATAAATCTACAACAAAAATTTAACCCATTCAATGCACAAACAAACCACTCTCGAACAAATAATCCACATTTTAACAACTCAAACTTTAACAACCAATACAAACAATTCTCAAAACCAACGTTTTACCCGAACTTTTCAAAACCCGCATATCAACCAACATTTAACTCGAACTTTTCAAAACCCGAATTTCAACCGAGATTCAATCAAAATATAAATCAACAAAGACCAACATCCAACGCGAATCCTAACAGAAACTCACCGATGATAAACAAAAATAATCCCAATAATTATTACAAACCTACACCAATGAATACCTCATCTGGTAACACCAGACCTAACACAAAAATAACGCACATAAGACCAAACCCTAATCAAAAACGCACTTTCACTTCAGAAGAACTATTTCATCAAGAAATAGAAGAGTATGAAGATGACCAGAATAATAATAATCAACCGTGTACGAATAACGAACAAAATCAATCAAACCATTATGAACGCGAAGAACCACACGAAAATTACGAGGAGGACGACGAAGAGAACACATGTTCAAATTTTCAAATGGACCATTTTATAAACGACCTAACGTAATAAATCTAAATAATATGAATCACCTTGTATTACCCTATATCGAAATACCCCACGCTGAATTTAAATTACTAATCGATACCGGATCTTCAAAAACATTAATAAGCCCGCGAACAGTAAAGAAACATTATTTAAACTATGTAGAAAGAGAACCCTTTAAAATTAAAACCGCCCATCAAACAACCCTACACCAATTCGTAGCAAACATACCTTTACCAAAAACCTTTAACGTAAAGATGAAACATAAATTCTGCATATTTGAATTTAACGACAAATATGATGGACTATTAGGAATGGACCTTCTAAGAAAATTAGGAGCCAACATAGATATCAAAAACCGATTATTAAGAACCAAGTATGGACGAATCCCCATCAAATTTCAAAATACCCAAATCGACGACAAATATACATTAGAACCCCGAACGGAAAAAAAGATAAGAATCCCTGTAAATTCAAATAAAAACTTAGGAATAATAAACCATATAACTTTTCAACAAGGAGTAGAAACTCCAACCGCATTAGAAAAAATCAAAGACAATTACGCCACAACGACCATAATAAACTCAAATGATTACCCCGTAGAACTATCTTTAACAAACCCGATTAACGTAGAAGAATTAAATTTTAACGAAATGGAAATAGATGAATCCCCAAACGAAAATTACAACCCCGCGGAAAATGACGAAATGTTAAAACAAAATTTAAATAATATCCGATTTAACCGCGACATAAATCACGAGGAACAAAAAGCAATACAAAAATTATGTTATGAATCCGCGATATATTCCATTGCGAAGGAATACCCCTAACGTTTACAAATACAGTTAAACACAACATTGAGCTAACGGATAACAAACCCCTATTCACCAAAGCATACAGATTACCCCAGTCCAGTCAGGAAGAAGCTGACAGACAAGTAGCCGATCTATTAGATCAAAATATTATACAACACTCCAATTCACCATGGAGCAGCCCCGTACTAATAGTACCGAAGAAACTAGACGCATCAGGAAAACGGAAATACCGAATGGTAATAGATTACCGCAAATTAAACGAAAAAACGGTAGACGATAAATACTCGTTACCGAATATAACAGAAATATTAGACAAGTTAGGCAAGTGCCAATATTTTTCGACGCTAGACTTAGCATCAGGATACCATCAAGTAGAAATGGAAGAAGGAGATACACAAAAGACAGCCTTTAGCACACCTAGAGGACACTACGAGTATAAACGGATGCCATTTGGACTGAAGAACGCACCCGCAACTTTTCAACGAGTAATGGACAACATACTACGAGGGATACACAACGAAAAATACCTTGTGTACCTAGATGATATAATAGTGTATTCAACATCATTAGTGGAGCATATTGAAAGATTACGAGAAGTGTTCGAAAGATTAAGAACCGCACAATTTAAAGTACAACTAGATAAAAGCGAATTTCTACAGAAAGAAGTAGCCTTTTTAGAACACATAATAACACCCCCAAGGAGTGATGCCAAACCCCGACAAAACAAACGCTGTATTAAATTACCCTATACCCAAAACAAATAAAGAGATTAAAGGATTTTTAGGCCTTAGCGGATATTACCGAAAATTTATAAAAGGTTATGCTCAAATAACAAAACCCCTAACCAATTGTTTAAAAAAGGGAAACAAAATTGTACATACCCCAGAATTTATAAAAGCAGTAGATAAAATTAAAAGCATTTTAACAAATCACCCCGTATTAGAATACCCAGACTTTTCGAAACCATTCATATTAACAACGGACGCATCAAATGTAGCCTTAGGCGCAGTATTAAGCCAATGAACAGTAGGTAACGATAAACCCATCAGTTACGCATCAAGAACCCTCAACGAAACAGAGCAACGATACAGTACGATAGAGAAAGAATTGTTAGCCATAATTTGGGCAACAAAGTATTTTAGACCATACCTATACGGACGGAAATTTTATATATATACCGATCATAGACCATTAGTATGGCTATGCAAACTCAAAGAACCTAACTCGAAATTACAAAGATGGAGAATTAGACTAGAAGAATATGATTATGAGATCATATACAAAAAGGGAATTTACAACAATAACGCAGACGCTTTAAGTAGAATCCAACTTAACGCACTTGAGACAGAATCATTAGTAGGAAACGTAGACGAAACCGAAATCAGAGAAGACCCAGAAGAAATGGAAACCATTCATTCGACACACAATGACGAACCGGAAACCGCAATAAAAATTTTAAACAAAGCTATAGACATGAAGCCCAATCAATTTATAATCACGGAAGTTTTAAACAACCCCAACCCTGTAGAATACACGAAAGTGGATAATAAGAAAATTTACCAAGTTCAAATAACTAAAGATGACAATGAATCACAGATAATTAAAATATTAAAGGAATACACCCCCGAGAAAAAACGATTTTACTTTTACTTCAACACGGAAAACTTATATAAACGATCTTCAGAAATATAAGTAAAACTATTTAACAATTCTGGCCCCGAACTTATAAGATGCACAAGAAAATTAATAACATTAGACGACCCTGACGAAATAAACGATGTAATAAAAAACCAACACGAAGGAAAGACTAACCATCGAGGAATAAACGAGACTCTAAAACAAATTATGAGACGTTACTATTTCAAGGACATGAAAGAATAAACTACAGACTTTATCAATCAGTGCGAATTATGTAATAAAGCCAAATATGACAGAAAACCCCCAAAGATACCCTTAATGTTAACTAAAACACCAGACAAACCTTTCCAAAAATTACATGCAGATACTCTAGTAGTAGAAGCACAAAGTTACCTAACAATCGTGGACGCATTTACGAAAATAGGACAAGCAATACCAATCACTTCTAAAAATAGTATAGACGTAACCCAAGGATTTCTACACTATTTTACATTTTACGGAACACCCGAAACAATAACATTAGATAACGGAAGCGAATTTAAAAACGAAACAATTCAAAACACTTTGGAATTACACAAAATAAAAATTCACTTTATAACGGAAAACCACCCTGAATCCAATGGATTAATTGAGAGACTACATTCAACCCTATTAGAACAGATCAGACTATTAAGAATAAATTACAAGAAAGAACACATAACTAACTTAATGTCATACGCATTAATCGCGTATAATAACACGATTCATTCAACTACAAATTTTACACCCTTAGAACTAACCTTAGGACATTCAGATTCGCGCAACCCTTACGATATACATTATAACAAAGAAATCTATCAGCAATATGCTAAAGATCATAAAAAGAAGCTAAAAATAACCTATGACAAAGTAAAGGACAAATTAGATAACGATAAAGAACGCATTACCGCGACCCGTAATAAAAACTCAGACATAAACAAATTTTCCCTAGGACAAACCGTGTTTGAGAAAAATGACCAAAGTAAAAGACACAAAACGGCACCGAGAAATTTAGGACCCTTTAAAATCAAACGAATATCCGACAAAAACGTAGCCGCGATAGACGACGGCAAGATTACAAAATATGTTCACCTCAAAAATTTAAGACACCCTGTACTTTCAGATGGACAATCGTCACCCTTACCGTCAACCTCCACCCAGGTAGAACGGACACAGAAATTATAATTGAAGACATAAAGAATAACCCCGGTATACTACCAATAAAATTAGGCAGTATGCAGAACACTATAGATTATTGGACCTTTGCACAAAAATTCGATTTAACCGAGCTAAAACAGGAATTTCAAATAATAAAAAAATAATTATTTTCGACTAAAACAGTCAATGGACATAACAAAATTCGGAAAAGAATACGCAATCGAAATGATGAACTACGACAGTATAACAGAAAGTATTTTGAAAAATATCGAAGACAAATTTAATCGACTAATACCTACAGAACAAGTGACAAGAAGAAAAAGAGGACTAATCAACGGATTAGCAAAACGTAATTAAAGCAATTACCGGAAATTTAGATAACCAAGACGCAGAACGCTATGACAACGCGATACAACAATTGATAGAAAATTAAAATGACATTAAAACCATAATTAGTAATCAAATATCGTTAACACAATCAACGATCATCAAATTTAATGAAACCCTAAGAAAATTAGTTAGAAATCAAGATAGTATAGCCAATCGAATAGAAACCTTAGAAAATAACATGCGAACTACCATGTTAGGCATGCGAGATTTAATCCGATTCAATACGATATATAACCAAATAATATCAACCCTAACTTTAATTCAACAAATCCTAGCAACATTAGAAAACGCAGTAACCTTTGCAAAATTAAATACCCTACATTCAAGTATCATAGAACCAATAGATTTATTAAAAGAATTATTGAGAATAAAATCTTTTATAACTAATAGTAAATTACCTTTCGATGTAATAGAATCAAACATTTTAATATTTGAAAAAATAGCCATAGTTAAAGGCTATGTAAAAATAACGATATAACATTTTTAATAGAAATACCAATAGTAGAGATTAACAGTTACAATTATTATCACTTATTTGCTTTTCCAATGAAAATGACTAGCACATACCAAGTTATTATTCTAAAAATCAAATTCCTATCCTTAAATGAACAAAGATATGGTTATACAAACGACAAATGTAATGAAGTCACACCCAGTCAATACTTATGCCAATCATTGACAACCACAACAATTCAAGAAGACAGTCCTTGCGAAGTACAACTACTAAAATTATGAAAATTGTGAAGCCAAACCTGTATTAATCAACAATATGAAAATTCAGAAAGTAACGGAAAATAAATGGATAGCCATTTTTCCCACCGAAGTAATCGCAACAATGTATTGCAATCAAGACGAAAGTAATTTAGCATTAACCGGAAGTAAATTAATCACCCTTAAGGAAAATTGTTATTTAAAATTAAAAAACGAAATAATTAGAGTTTACCAAGACCCAGTACAAAGCAAGAAATTAGCAAATCTACCCGATCTGCAAATCAAGATTACCCAAGAAGAAGACGAAGAAACCCTTCAAAAACCAATGCAATTAGAACACCTGGAATTAGACAACCTAAACCACGCCATGAAACTCATGGAAGATTATAAAGAAAAACTGAACGAGATCAAGACGCCCAAAGTGCACTACGATAACATTAGTGTATGGACAATTATATTGATTCTATTGACTATTTTATTGATCATTTATGTAACGTACAAAATATGTATTAGATATAAGAATAATAAACAAAACAGTTTTAGATTTAAGAAACCCAAACAAACAAATGTACCCCTAGAAAATATGAATTTTAAATGAGATTAAACGAAAACGAATTTAATTAAAAATCAAGACAAGGTAAAAAAACCCTTAATTTTTAATGTACGTTGGGAGGAGTTATGGGATCCCCCATCTATTATACATATAAAACTAATAAAGATATTAGGAAATATTAGGAAATGTTAGGACATTGCAACAATTTATTACATTATATTATGATGATTTCAGTTCCCACAAGTGGAAACGCTACAAAGTAGCACAAGGATAAGTGACACTGCAGATGTCAGGTCACAGACGGTCGTGTGATGTCACGTACCGAGATTACGCAGAATAAGCCTGCAACATTGTAATTATGAATAGCTTTTAAGATAGCAACTAAGTATTATGAATAGAGTCAAGTGTAGGCGGACATTAGGTCCGCAGGTTCCCACAGAATTGTAAAGAGGTAGGGAGATTATAAAAAGGCCGGGAGCTCCACTCCCAGGCAGTTCATCAAACATTCAGCTTTTGCATTGCAGTTCGTAGATAACTCACTGTACAATAATTAATAATTTCGATTAGGGTAAATTAATTGAAGATTGTAATTGTTCAAATCTGTATAAACAAATAAATGTGTTAAGGACCAAAGAAGTCTTTTTAAAAAGGACCGCTCGAAGCCACGAACCTTAACTCGCCCAATACTGAAGTAGTTTATTCATTAGTGGCTACTTCTTTTCCGTTCCCTGATTTGGTGCGAGTTTTTTAAGAAAAAATCAGGTGCCGCCTAAAAAATTTTATGTAGTCATTAAGGGTCTTAGGCTATAAGTGGTTGGCCGAACTTGGGTGAACAAGAGGAGTTTTTCTAGTTTTTTTTTGTAGTTTTGCCGTGATTGTTACGTGTTAAGTGAATTAATTCGTAACTTGCCTTTTCATTTATTGGATAAGCAGGTTTCCATCTTATATATTTTAAATCTATTATATTTTGTATAAAATTAAAGGATTTCCTTTTATTTTTTAAGTTTGACCTTGGTTATATTATGAAGTGTTATCCTGATTGCAAATAAAATGATTTCGACATGCATAAATACGTTAAGACACTCTAATAGCTCTTTATTACTCTCGTAAAAATGATGCGGGCGGGCGCTATTGAAGTAACAAAGTTCTCTATTCTAATTGGATTTAAGACATCAGCTGGTTTGAACAAGCCAATCCCGGTAGGAACGAGCAAATGCCGGGATAATCGAGTAATTACGTGAACACTTCAATGTAGGAATTCACAGAAGCGACTGTGTTTTTGGAGAGTGCCGTTACCGTATGTATTTCGATGTACTGTGGACAGCTATCATTCCAACTTGTGTTATTTTTTCCTTTAGGGCAACAAAGTTATTAAATTTGAGAAAATCGAATCATCAAAACCCTGAGAGAAGTTCGTCGCCTGAGGCCAAGAACTGGAAAAGTTAATAATTTTATAACTTGTAGACAGAAATTCGCACCATTGAACCTTAATAATTATTTACTTAAGAGTGTCCGGGTAAACGGCAATAGTCTGCAAGGTCGAATTTTTTAAAATAGCAGTCGCCAATTCCTCCATAAACAATTTATATTCTTGATAATATCATTGTGTTACTAAACGGAGGATTTGAGCTTATGTACAAAAAAAATTATGAAAGGATTAAAGTCTACAAAACCCGTTATTTTGAAATGGCACAACGTGATAAATAAAAAAAGTTGCTACACAATAGAGGCGGTAAAAAATAAGTATCTGCATCTTAAAATCCATACGATTAGGTTTAAAATTGCTACGTACCATGACGTAGCCGGAAGAAAACGTAAATATACCAGGCTAACTACCATTGCGCAGGGGAGAGGGGTTTCTAGCAACACAAAAATAATACATCGCCAACGATTACCTATTTACAATAAAAAAAACACAAATATAGAAATTTCTATCGAAACAGCAAAACAAAATTAACTAAGGTTACTCTTTAATAAAACAATTTTACGCTATGGACAAATTCACTAATTGTTCCACGAAGTGCGCAATTCGTAGCTAACATGCAATAAATCTAATCAGTACCAAAAATAATAACGCTGATACTTTCGTATAAGCGGATGGGATAATTAAAAAACATTAAATTTAGAAATCTTTCTAGTAAGGATTTTACCATACGAAGCATTTGTTATAACTCTAATCAGTAAAAAAAAGAATACTACTGATACTTTCGCAGAAGCAGATGGGTTAAGTATAAAAAACAAAAGCATTAAAGTTCGAAACTCTCCTAGTAAGGATTTTACCAGACAAACATTAGCGAATCTAATTTCAAATTGGGTTTATCGCTGGGTATGTTAGAAAAGGAAAACAAGTCATATACATGTGTCGGGATACTTATATTGCCATCCACGGAAGCGAATTGACACAGCATCGCCGCGATAGTCAGCAAGAACCATGCCACCACCGTAATTGCAACGGCGGTCTACATGCAAGAGCAGTTGATCTACATCAAGGAATAATCGGACTACGCAACAAGCAATTTAGCCTCCAGCTAAGAGCTAAAAAAGGAAAATCTTACTAATATTAACAACTCAGGAACGCTTACCGATACACGCCAAATCTACACATTTGATAGAAAAGAAACGTGCATCGCTCTTGGAGTAACAGAACGAGTAGTTTTTACAAGTGCATCAACGCACAAGCTGCAGAATCAAAGTTTTAAAAGGAGTTCAAAATAACACGAACTCGCAAAAAAAACATCCGCGTTATCAAAACGCGATTGAAACTGGAAAACACGGTTTTACCGTAGAATAGTGGGATATTTTATTTCGACAAACCTTTAGATGGGAAACCCGCTAGAATGTAATTATACGCTATCGGAAGGTATAACGCGCTCACGGATACCTAAACAGGATCTTGACTAACTAATTGTAGCATAAACTTGTCGTTTGAAAGCAACTAGATTTACGTTGAGAAATTCTTAGAAAAAGTATTTATTATTAATTATGTGGAAGGATTTAACAATAGACGTGGAATTTATACGAACGGATAATGAATTAACAAGGGATTTGAGTTGAAAATTATGGTGAAGCGAGCTTATCTGAACAGGTACAATATATCGGGTATTGTTGGAGAATTTAATACTAGAAACGGCATTTATGTAAACAAAGTAACCAATTATTGCCGAAAATGAACGTAACAAATCCCTCCCCCCCTCCCAGCAAAATTAAAAAGTCGGGGTAGGGAGTGGACGGTACCAAACAAAAAAACCCAAACAAACAAAAAGAAAATTCGCTTAAAACTAAAAGAAAACTCGTTACAAAAACGAAAGAAACAAAAAAAAGAACCACCCAACAAAAAACAAAAAAACTCTTATCCGGCTCGAAGAGCCAAAAATAGAGAGGGAGAAAGAACAAAAAGGGAAAAAAAAGAAGGGAAGACGGGTAAAAAGTAATCAAAGAGGACTAAGGAGGAATGGCATCGACACTGAAAAAAAGTCGTTGTAGGACGGATATTTCTAGTAAAGAAACCGGAAGGTTATCAACCTCAAGAGAAGAAAAGGAACGAGAAAGAAAACCAACGGTGTACACCAAAACAGGACCCAAAGGTCAAGCCTCAAGGATGTAAACCAACAACAAGGGAGAACGAGAGGAAAAGAGGAGGAACGCTAGTAAAAAAACGATGTACTATTAACTGTGGTAAACAAGAATCGTAACTGAAGAACCAACCTTAGTTAAAAGAACAGAAGTAAGTAGTATTTTGTCAGCATGAGAAAAATGGGTAAGAGTAGGTAACGAAACAGGATTAAGTAAAACTTTGACGACAACAGCAACAAGCATCACAGCTACGGGTTCCCTAATTTCAACAGAACCCTCTCTATCCATATTAGAAATTATTTTCACTTCAGCTACGGCTGTGATTGCCGGCACGACAGACATTTCTTGAGTAGAAGCATTTAAGTAAGCAGAAACAGGTAAAATGTTGACAAAAACGGCAAGAGGCATTAACGATACAGGTTCATAGACTTAAACAGGACCTTCGCTGACTAAATTAGAAGTTATCGTCACTTCAGCGACCTTTGTGCTTCAGACACAACAGGAATTTCTTGGGTAGAATCATTTACGAAAGCGGGAACAAACTCTTGAGAAGCTACCTGCAAGTCACTAATCCAAAGCATGGGTTGTAGGGATGGTGGATGCACAGTTTGGGGTGAGAGTGAATAAGTAGGGCGAGCAGAAGGAGGTGTAGAATAGAATGTAGAACTAGAAACGAAGGAAATTTTGTTCGATGCTGTATTCGCCGAAGAAGGGTAGGTTTTGATAGTAGTAGCAGGATGACCCGGATGAGGAACAGAATAGAACGTAGAGTGAGAAGCAGAAGAAGTTTGGCTACTAGAAGTGAGGACAGTATTTGAAGTATGATTCGAAGATCTATTAGTGGGATGATGACAGTTTGGACAGTTGCAGCGAGAAACTCCCTTATATCCGCAACCATGGCAATGGAGTACTTGAAGACGAGTACAGCGTGTTGAAACATGAGCAGGTTTGTCGCAATTAAAGCAGATGTCTTGACGAGTAGAAGCAGAACTAGGAAGAAAAACAGTAGAACGTACGGAAAAAGTAACAGATCTACTCGTAGGCGTCGAAAAAATCTTAACAACTCGGCCATGTAAAGCAAAAGTATTTTCCTCAGTAGTAGCAAACTTATAAGCAAAATCCAAGGGTTCGAAATGTTGAATCAGTAAATTAGACGACTTCCAGTCCGAAAACCTATGCCGGTAACCACGATACCAAAGTAACGCTTTCCACTCAAACAAATCCACTGCAGACTCACATAACTGCGAATCTGACACATGGTGAGTTCGTCGGAGTTTTTCGACCCGTCTCAAAAAATCATGTACAGTAAGTGTTCGGGACACCAGAAAATTTCAAATTCCACTTCCACACAGGAAGACCTTGGTAGGAAGCCGAAAAAGATGTCATTTTGAATACGAACAAGAAAGAAGTTGGTAGAAAGTAACTAAATAAAGGCAAACCGTAACTCGATAGAAGCCAAAAAAAAAGTATTGCAAATACAGAACAATCTAAAACATATCCGACGGAAAACTTCAGGAATACCAATAGCAATAAACAACACAATAGAAATTAAAATAGGGCTGTAGAATTAAAGAAAAATCGGAGAAAAAACTAACCCTAGATTGGACGGGGAGAACAGAATGTACAGAGAAGGAAGGCAAGAAAAATCTTGGGCGCCAGCGTTTCCAATGGACTAGGATTATTGGCGAAAACACAAGTCCAATAATCTGAAATCAACCCACCAATAATATTGAGCGTAAGGGACGAAACATAAGTAGTATCAGGCCAGAAAATGCTGGTCATGTAGATAGGCACTAACAATAAAAAATTCGGAGCAAAAATTAACTAAAACAAACTCGGAGCAGAAATTATGCTACGTACCATGACGTAGCCGGAAGAAAACGTAAATATATCAAGCTAACTACCTTGCGGGGAGGGGAGGGGTTCCTAGCAACACAAAAATAATACATCGCCAACGATTTTCTATTTACTATAAAAATAACACAAATATAGAAATTTCTATCGAAACACCAAAACAAAATTAACTAAGGTTACTATTTAATAAAACAATTTTACGCTATGGACAAATTCACTAATTGTTCCACGAAGTGCGCAATTCGTAGCTAACATGCAATAAATCTAATCAGTACCAAAAAGAATAACGCTGATACTTTCGTATAAGCGGATGGCTTAATTAAAAAACATTAAATTTAGAAACCATTCTAGAAGGATTTTACCAGCACAAACATTAGGGTATCTAATTTTAAATTGGGTTTATCCCTGGGTATCTTAGAAAAGGAAAACAAGTCACATACATGTGTCGAGATACTTATCTTGCCATGCCTCGGAAGCGAATTGACACAACATCGCCGCGGTAGTCAGCAACAACCATGCCACCACCGTAATTGCAACGGCGGTCTACATGCAAGAGCAGTTGATCTACATCAAGGAATAATCGGACTACGCAACAAGCAATTTAGCCTCCAGCTAAGAGATAAAAAAAGGAAAATCTTACTAATATTAACAACTCAGGAGCGCTTACCGATACATACTAAATCTACACATTTGATTGAGAAGAAATGTGCACCGCTCTTGGAGTAACAGAACGAGTAGTTTTTACAAGTGCATCAACACACAAGCTGCAGAATCAAAGTTTCAAAAGGAGTTCAAAATAACACAAACTCGAAAAGCAAACATCCGCGTTATCGAAACGCGATTGATACTGGAAAACACGGTTTTACCGAAGAATAGTAGGATATATTATTTCGACAAATCTTTAGATAGGAAGCCCACTACAATGCAATTATATGTTATCGGAAGGTATAACGCACTCACGGATACCTAAACAAGACCTTGACTAATTAATTGTAGCATAAACTTGTCGTTTGAAAACAACTAGATTTACGTTGAGAAATTCTTAGAAAGAGTATTTATTATTAATTATGATGAAGGATTTAACAGTAGACATGGAATTTATACGAATGGATAATGAATTAACAAGGGATTTGAGTTGAAAATTATGGTAAAGCGAGCTTATCTGAACAGGTACAATATATCGGGTATTGCTGGAGAATTTAATACTACAAAAGGGATTTATGTTACCAATTATTGCCGAAGATGAACGTAACAAAATATATAAATACAATCTATTCTACGGCAAAAAGTTTTTATCTTTAGAAATTAGGTTTGTAACATTACTTGCAGGACATTCTTCCAAAGCCTACAAAATAAACTTTTTGAAAATGACATACAGCACTACCAACATATTTTAAAAATAAAAAGAAGCCAGGATTCTCCAACAGTAAAACAACAGTTCAGAAATTTCAGAAAATTGAATATCCCTGAAAAGTCGTTCTAAAATCATGTGCGCGAGCCCAACCAAATTTCAGACCGCAAAAATTCAGATTAGAAGAGAAAAGATGATGCAAAACTGATTTAGTTTGTGACGTTATAAGTTGTAGATTGTAGTGTTATGTCAAAAAAAAGATTACATTTGAAAAGCTAACTCATCCACAAATGCACATTAAAAAATTTTCTGTAGAAATATTAACCATTATAGTAAATGCAAATTTATAAATAATATATTACTAACGCCAACTTTTCATATCGATTTATGTGGCTTTCAATTTCAGTAATGAGAGATTGTAATATACATGTATACAAATTATGACATATTTTTTCACTGAACACATTGTGCTTTTACACGCACATACATGCCGTTAAGGTAAAATAATATTATGTAAACTTACCAAAGCAAAAGAAGTATTGTAATCCAGGATTGTTGCAAATTTCACTGAAAACGTCAAACTCGTGATGATCTTCACCTGTCATCGTCAATTTGAAAAAAAATCGTCCCGTTTCGATAAACCCAATTTAACGTTTTAAAGCTGCACTAAGGACACCAACGAACACGAACAAATCGGCTTATAACTCACTTTACAAAAATCCATACTGTTATAAGAATATAAAGCGGTAAGTGAAACCGATAAAATCGCGATTAAATTATCCAATATACAATTTTAAAAGGTAAAACCAATCGTAGGTCACTACGGCTGCGCATAGCCGAATCTAAAAGCTTTTGTATAATACTTTCATTGGTTCGTTAACAAAGCTTGAAGATGAAAAAAGTAATTATTTTTCATTAGTATAGGTCTGCACTGATTGTAAAACGCGATGCGAGTTTCAGAATTTCGAACCGGATATTGCTCATACTGAACATTCGAACCTACTTCTGAAAGCTAATTGGACTCGCTCCACATAAAAGGATTTATAATTTTCAGGACGCCCATAAATTTTAGTAATTGAAAATTGTGGGTACATGCACGGTTGCACAACTTGTTGAATACAATTTTGAACAGAGAATTATTACTAATATGAATTATTTACACAGCGAAACAATAAATTTCCAAAATCGATTAAAATATACCTAGACGATTAAATCACATAATTGAAATGCAATATAACACCGATATTTAGTAATTATTCACATAAGCAATCTTTATTATTTGTACTAATCAAAATCTCATGCAATTTTGTTACGCGTTAAAAAGCGCCCCACAAATTATTTTTAGTAAATAATTATTTTAAGGGATTCTGTATAATTCATTTACATATGTTACACACATAGTTCTCGCAATTTCTAAACCGACTTTCGTAAACGACGCCATATCAACTACAAATGATATTCTTGTCTTATTCTAACTCCAGAAAAAAGTTCCCTTCTCGGTTTGCAAAATATGCAATGTTGCCACCTTCATTTGAAACATTTGTTGACAACTAATATTACTTGTATTGGTTATGTTAGATTTTCGTTGGCGTTCTTATTTCATGTCATTAACCTCTTGCGTAGTTTTTGTCCCGAATTTTGTGTTATCCTTGCTTGCATTTAGAATTGTTCTTTTCAGAACAGACTAGATTTATTTTTATACGAGTGAATAATCCATGTCCGGTTCACGTTTAGGAAGTAGAGGGAAGCTACTTGTAACTAATTTGATAGCGTTATTTGAACAAGAACGAAATAACTGTTAGTCCATTTATTCCTTTGACAGCAGTTCGCAAGGTAATTTAATTATTTATTTCAATTTGTAGTTCATTAATTCTATTTTAGCGTGTAGCAGTTGCTTTAAATATCAATCTGTCCACGGTTGCTACTGTGTCACAGGCATTTAAAAACAATGAATCCTTCACTTCCAAGAAACGAGTTCACAAGAAAACCAATCACTGAAGTTGACGAATTTACTAAATGTGGTATTAGTAATGTAATTTACAGAATGTATGAAAATCGTGAGTAAATTTTATTAATTTTGAAATTGTTTAAATAACATTACATAATTTTAGACAAGTATATTTCTGTAAAAATCTTATGGCGAAAAGTAACACACGCTAGGTTCTTTAAGGGTAGGGAAAGATTGTTGAATATAGTTCTACATAAAATGGGTTTTAAGTGGAAACAAGATAATCCAAGACGGGAACTTATGGAGTTGCCCGATGTTGTCAATGGAAGAATGCGATAGTAAAGGATATGGATCGTCCTGGCGCAGCGCCACCACCGCAGCGCCACTCTAACCTAACCTAACCTAACCTAAACTAACCTAACCTGACATAACCTAACCTAACCTAATTACCAGCGCCTCTCAAACCCCACCTAACCTAACCTAATTACCAGCGCCTCCCGACGACAACAGTCAATTTGACACATTTTCCATCCGCCATTTTTGCTTACGTCACGCCCGCCATCTTTTTCCACAACTGTCACTTTGGCACATTTTCCATCCGCCATTTTTGCTCACGTCACGCCTGCCATCTTCTTAAGATTTTTTGCTGGTATCAATTTCTGACCGTCCTTATAAATTTTTTAGCGCCACTCTAACCTAACCTAACCTAACCTAACCTAGCCTAACCTTGTAGCAATTTTATTTTCCACCTAATATATATATCTGTATAATCAATCCTTTTATTAAATATTAAATAATATAATACATTATAATGTTATCCAATCCACTTAATTTAATAACATCTATTGTCCAATAAAGAACTAGTATTTAGTTCATGTTAAAAGTTAAATTCTACGGAGACAATATAAAAGCTTTTGTTTGGTATCCTTCTTAAAGCCCCCTCTACTCAATAACTGCAAGGTAACTTTGTTACTGGGCAGCAACAAGCTCGGCCGGCACTTCTAACACAGCTGGGGTTCAAGCAGGTCGAAAGTTGTTCTTAGGAGCGATGTCCGTCATTGATTTTTGCTGTTGGAAGCGTGCACGATGGAAGATTGCACGTGTATGCTATCTTCATAAATTGTTTTGGATGGTCCATTTTTGTGTTGAAACCAGTCGTGAAGAACGATGAAGTTTTTGTTAAAAGACCATTAGGAACAGTAAGTGAATTTGTTTCTATAACAATATTAATTAAAATTTTCAGTGTAACTTTGGGAATAATTTATTTTAAAATATATTGCAACGTAAATTATAAATATGCAACTTTTCTGAATGGTATTCATGCGAAAATTAAATGAAAACAATTCTATTCTTGTATAATATGGAATCACATTTATAATTTATTCAAGTTAATTACAAACAACATTTGCTTTCTTGTGGTGTGAATTACGCCTGGAACATCTGTAAATTGAAACGCAGATAATGGAAGCCAAGTGACGTGTTTTTCAGTATGCAGCGCAGCTGTTTGTTTGGAATGGAATTTTCCGTTGTTAATACATACGTCAGCTTTCAAGCAAGTATTTAGGTGCAATTTGGAGTTCTGGTATGTACAAAAAATTATGTTCGTATGTTGTTTGAACTGTCGACGTAGTAACGAGATAAATTTTACTTTAACCAACTTGTGTTAACTTTGAACAGGTCAAGGACAGACCTCAATTATATTTTTCGTAGTTATACGATATGAATCTGTAATTTGTTCCTACAAATTCTTTTATTAACTCAATGAAACATCAGAAGATGTCACTACTAATTAGATAAAGTAAATTCTTCTAATTTTGAACCTTTAGAAATTAAATTTCTACATTTGATATTTTATGAACAATTATCTGTAATTATTTACTGTGAAATTAAGGTAAATTTACCATAATTAACTCTTTCTATAAATAAGCAATTTTATGCTTTGTCAATTTGTTATATAAACTTCATTAAATAGTAATTGGTACGGATATATTCAGTACCATTGTAATTAACTCTTCCTAATTTAAATTAACTTATAAAGGAAGACATATTTTTTGTAAAAAATTACTTTATTGGATACTAAAAAAGAATAGATTCTTATTTTCGGACTAAAGACTATCTTTTATTTAAGAGGAATGAAAGTCGATTCTGATTGTATTTAATTATATTTGAGGTTGAATGCACAAACAGTGCTCTTCTTTGTTTAATCTGTTCACAGGTGCAGTGCAGGATTGCTAAGGTCAAGGTCGAGCCATAAGGTAAGACACTTTAAAGATTAGGTGGTCTTTAAAATTATATAGCGGTTATAGGAGAAAGGTTTCCGCATTAGCCTTGTACAAGGGACTTGTATTAGGTCTTCTCAGTATAAAAAAATACGGTGGCGCCTTATTTTTATTACTAGTGGTTGCAATTACACCCCGACCCACAGCTCATTCTCTACCCAGAGCATATAAGTTCGACTAGCCGCTTTGCCTTTGAGATTTCCTCAACTTAGAGCCACCTTCCATCTTAATTTGCCGTGGGCTCCTTTTTAATTATCGGAAATTCTCGTTAAACTAAATTGGAAGTAAAAAGGCTACAAATAGCGCCCAGTGTGTAGGCCTCGATTGCTGTACCAATTGTATAAGCACATAAAGTATAGGCTTCGATTGACTTTGGTTGTTTACACTTGTGATTCGTAACTCATTTACCCTCAGATTGGTTTAGTCTATTGATGTTGTTGTTTAATTGAGTTTAATTTGTAATTAGTTAGTTAGTCTATCCCCTGATGGCTGAGACGTATCAAGTAGTTTATTTGCATAAAGATGAGTTGGATTATGAATTGAGAATTCGTGGAGTTGTTAGCAGCAGACCGATGCAGGATAAGAGGAAAATGTTAGGCCGATTATTAGCCAAAGAAACAACATTACCTGATTTTATTTGTCAATTAGCTCTAACGGAAATTGATAGTATGTCAACATTAATAAAGTTGTGTAAGAAATTAGAAGAAGCTTTCTTACATGGAAAAATTGTTCGATAGGAATATTATTGTTCTTTTAGTCGCAGCTTGTAGTATTTCAGTGAATAATAATTCACAGTGTAGTTGATAATAGTGATTTGTATTTAGGTTTTCTTCCATTTGTATTAGCTACAATAGTTGTTTGATAAATTTTTTATAGTAGAGATGATAGATGTTTATAATTTGGTACACTGGTTTTTACTGTCGGTAAACCGTTTCAAGATTGCTCTTGTGCATAGGCACGTTTTGTTTTGATATAATTTATTTTGATAGCAATTTTGATTTATTTATATCCGCATTGCAACGCAGTATGTTAATTGGTTGTAAGTCTAAGTGAAACTTGTCGTCGTGGTTGGTCGGATTAGCAGTATGTCAGTCTAGACGAGACTTAGGAAAAGTCGGTCGCTCAGCATTACATTAGTCTAAACGAGACTCGAGGTAAGTTGTCACTCTAGCAATTTTGGCATCACTATTTTGAGATTGGTGATGAGGTTATAATTTTTGTTTATAAGTCTAGGTGAGACTCACAGAGGAGTTTGTCACCCTAGCAAGTTTATGCGTTGTGAAGTACTTTTGTCTATCTTGACAGTTTGATTATGAGTAGTGTAAGAGTGTACTAGAACTTTGATTTATTGTTATCCTAGATGGAAGGTTGAGAGTAATCTAAATTATAAATTTATTATGTTTAAAATTGTCATTGTCTGCGAATTTAAAAGAAAAGGTGTTCTTAAAGTTTGAAGTTCATTGGTTTAATGTTTGAAATCATGTTGATAATTTAGTTGAGATCAAGTTAGATAATGTGGATCCTTGGTATGTGTCTCTTCGAAAAAAATTTTAGCTTCACCTGATGATTACCCCAATGGAAGGTAGAAGATAATTATGTATTTAAATTTCTTTCATCAAATTTACCACTCTCGTCGAATGTAAGGGAATGGAAATATTTAGTCCCTAGATCACAGAAGGAAGAGGTTATTCGGATAAATCATGACCCTTCAGTGGCCGGACATTTTGGTTTTTTTAAAACATTGGCACGCATACAAGAGAGTTTTTATTGGCCAAAAATGCGTATTGATGTGTTGAAATTTTGTAAAATTGTTTAACGTGTGGTGCACAGAAGGCATCGAATAGAGGACCCTTGGTTTAATGGGAAAGGAAAAGAAGTGAAGTTCCCCTTTCAGATTATCGCTATAGACCTCATGGGCCCATTTCCACGGTCCAAGGTTGGACACAAATGGTTATTAGTTATTGGTGATTGGTTCTCAAAATTCACGTTAATGTTCCCGTTACGTAGTGCAAAAGCGCATATAATAGAACGTGTATTGGAGGAAAAAGTTTTTTTAGTTTATGGTGTTCCCAAATATATTATTTGTGATAATGGCTCACAATTTAGTGGTAGAAATTTCAAGGCAGTATGTAAAAATATGACGTTCAAAAATTTGGTTTAATGCAGTTTACTCTCCCAATGTAATTTTGTAGAGAGGATAAATAGAACAGTAGGAACAGCTATACGTTCGTATATTAAAGAACATGATACTTGGGACATAGAGTTACCCCAAATTCAGTATGCGATTAATTCTGCAAAACATCATGCCACTGGTTATTCGCCAAATTTCTTAGTTTTTGGTAGACATGTTCCTGTGTCTGGAAGATTTTATGGTCTTGATGTGGAACCCTCAGTTGATATTGATTTTATTTCTAGTGATAGACCTTCGTATGTGTCAGATCATCAAGGACTATTTGATATTTTTATAGACGTACAGAAAAGGTTACATTTAGCTTACATGCAGTCTAGTAATTCGTATAATTTAAGGAGACGTAACAATTCTTTCGAAGTAGGTGACAAAGTTTGGAGGTCAAATAAAGTTCTTTCGAAAGCAAGTGATAAGTTTACAGCTAAGCTTGCGCCAAAATATGTTTTGAGCATTGTTAAAAAGAAGGTTTCGAATTTAATTTATGAATTGATTAATGAAAATGGTTCAAGGGCAGGCAGATGGCATGTTAAGGACTTAAAACCTTATTCAGAGTTCAGTGGTGATATTGAAAAAGAGAACGTTTCTGAACATTAATTAGTGTTGTTGATATATTTAATGGTTGATAGTAGGAATTATTTCTGTCTTATCTTTTAGTAAAGGATTTAAATATTGTATTGGAACACTGTTTGGTAGTCTAAAAATTTTAGATGTTGGATAAGAAGTAAAAAGAATTTTTGTAGTAAGGTTGATACTAGACTGTGCTGATATTGTTAGTTGCAAGTTATTCATTTGAGTCAAGATAAAAAGTTACATGTTTCCGTTTGTCAAATGATTTCATTTGTCGTATGATTCTTTAGTTCAAGGTTATAAAGGAATGTTTAGGTATCTTTATGATTAAAGTGTTTGATAAATAAAGTTGTATATAGTTGGTTATTATTTTCTTTCGGATTTAAGATTAAGGTGTTTGATAATTATAATGGGAATCAAGTAGTTTGAGTCCATATTAAATATTGGTTGGAGGTCAATATTGTTAGTAACTATGATAGTTATGTTTAATTATGAATATTGCGTGAGATAGCAATGTTCTATGTTTAATTATGAATATTGCGTGAAATAGCAATGTTCTATGTTTGATTATGGATATTGCGTGAGATAGCAATGTTCTATGTTTAATTATGAATATTGCGTGAGATAGCAATGTTCTATTTTGTTCATTCATGCGTGAGTGAGATTTTTGAGGAGTAAGACGTGGTGGCGTTTTACTTGTCTCTTCTGGGAAAGAGATATTTCTACATTTTGGTTGCATATACATGCGGTAGATTGTTGAACGTTAGTGATTTCAAGACATGGTTGCCGTTTTGAAGTTATGTTTGTCGTGGATCTCAAAAGTAGTGAGAGTCCTTTTTTTTCTTTTGTAAATATGTAAATTACGGTTAATATAGTAAAAATATGTTTGTCATGATAATTTGATATTTTCATTAAGGAATCATAATACGGCAGTATTATATATTTTGTTGTTTAAGTTTCGAGTATAAATGAGTGATATAATAACCCGAATATGATTAAACGATAATGACACCCTACCGATTAAGACTTCCGAATTTGTCCCCTTGTGGCGTATAGTACGCGTAGTTACTCCACTCATTTTCAATTATGTTGTACCTTAAGTGGTAATTTTTGTTTTATTTTGTAAAATTAATAATAATAAGTTGTGAATATGTAACAATAAATTCAAAAAAATTCTTCGTATTTATTCCAGAATTTTTCTCTTAGAAAGAGGCAGTGTAGCAATTTTATTTTCCACCTAATATATATATCTGTATAATCAATCCTTTTATTAAATATTAAATAATATAATACATTATAATGTTATCCAATCCACTTAATTTAATAACATCTATTGTCCAATAAAGAACTAGTATTTAGTTCATGTTAAAAGTTAAATTCTACGGAGACAATATAAAAGCTTTTGTTTGGTATCCTTCTTAAAGCCCCCTCTACTCAATAACTGCAAGGTAACTTTGTTACTGGGCAGCAACAAGCTCGGCCGGCACTTCTAACACAGCTGGGGTTCAAGCAGGTCGAAAGTTGTTCTTAGGAGCGATGTCCGTCATTGATTTTGCTGTTGGAAGCCACGATGGAAGATTGCACGTGTATGCTATCTTCATAAATTGTTTTGGATGGTCCATTTTTGTGTTGAAACCAGTCGTGAAGAACGATGAAGTTTTTGTTAAAAAGACCATTAGGAACAGTAAGTGAATTTGTTTCTATAACAATATTAATTAAAATTTTCAGTGTAACTTTGGGAATAATTTATTTTAAAATATATTGCAACGTAAATTATAAATATGCAACTTTTCTGAATGGTATTCATGCGAAAATTAAATGAAAACAATTCTATTCTTGTATAATATGGAATCACATTTATAATTTATTCAAGTTAATTACAAACAACATTTGCTTTCTTGTGGTGTGAATTACGCCTGGAACATCTGTAAATTGAAACGCAGATAATGGAAGCCAAGTGACGTGTTTTTCAGTATGCAGCGCAGCTGTTTGTTTAATGGAATTTTCCGTTGTTAATACATACGTCAGCTTTCAAGCAAGTATTTAGGTGCAATTTGGAGTTCTGGTATGTACAAAAAATTATGTTCGTATGTTGTTTGAACTGTCGACGTAGTAACGAGATAAATTTTACTTTAACCAACTTGTGTTAACTTTGAACAGGTCAAGAACAGACCTCAATTATATTTTTCGTAGTTATACGATATGAATCTGTAATTTGTTCCTACAAATTCTTTTATTAACTCAATGAAACATCAGAAGATGTCACTACTAATTAGATAAAGTAAATTCTTCTAATTTTGAACCTTTAGAAATTAAATTTCTACATTTGATATTTTATGAACAATTATCTGTAATTATTTACTGTGAAATTAAGGTAAATTTACCATAATTAACTCTTTCTATAAATAAACAATTTTATGCTTTGTCAATTTGTTATATAAACTTCATTAAATAGTAATTGGTACGGATATATTCAGTACCATTGTAATTAACTCTTCCTAATTTAAATTAACTTATAAAGGAAGACATATTTTTTGTAAAAAATTACTTTATTGGATACTAAAAAAGAATAGATTCTTATTTTCGGACTAAAGACTATCTTTTATTTAAGAGGAATGAAAGTCGATTCTGATTGTATTTAATTATATTTGAGGTTGAATGCACAAACAGTGCTCTTCTTTGTTTAATCTGTTCACAGGTGCAGTGCAGGATTGCTAAGGTCAGGGTCGAGCCATAAGGTAAGACACTTTAAAGATTAGGTGGTCTTTAAAAATTATATAGCGGTTATAGGAGAAAGGTTTCCGCATTAGCCTTGTACAAGGGACTTGTATTAGGTCTTCTCAGTATAAAAAAATACGGTGGCGCCTTATTTTTATTACTAGTGGTTGCAATTACACCCCGACCCACAGCTCATTCTCTACCCAGAGCATATAAGTTCGACTAGCCGCTTTGCCTTTGAGATTTCCTCAACTTAGAGCCACCTTCCATCTTAATTTGCCGTGGGCTCCTTTTTAATTATCGGAAATTCTCGTTAAACTAAATTGGAAGTAAAAAGGCTACAACCTCTCAAACCCCACCTAACCTAATCTAATTACCAGTGCCTCCCGACGACCACAGTCACTTTGACACATTTTCCATCCGCCATTTTTGTTCACGTCACGCCCACCATCTTTATAAGATTTTTTGCTGGTAGCGATTTCTGACCGTCCTTATAAATTTTTTAGTCATGCAATACATTAAATTAGTCTAGAATTTTACGCTGAATTCGAATCTGCAAACAGATTTAAAATCCGAGCACCCCCTGCAAAGTTATACCCCTTTAAAATCCTGAACCTCTAAATTTTGCTCTTTGCTCTATAAGCTAACCTAACAAATAGTTTTCTTCGACTAGCCATTGCATCCTTCGAGATAAACCTATCTTGTTTAGTATTAATTAATATTAGAATTTTCTCAGCTACCCGAATCTCTAGGAATTTTTTAAATTGCATCATCCCCCAGGGAGCTGCCCTCATTTTAAGATTTTTTGCTGGTAGCGATTTCTGACTATCCTTATAAATTTTTTAGCCCCATGCGACACATCAAATTTATGCAGAATCCGAATCTGCAAACAGATTTAAAATCGAACCACCCCTTACCGTTTTACACACACACCTTTCCTGCAGCTCATACCTAAAAGAAAATCTAAAAACCATTCTTAAAACTTTTTATTACAGACAATTTTTACTAATACAGTTTAAATTTTGTAAACCACATTTCTAAATACATATTCACAATTTTTATTCGTAACCTAGAACTCCTCACATCGGCTTATACTTATTAATATTTATTTCAAATAGAGCACCTTTTCCAAAGACCAACCGGACCCACGTGTTTCAAATTCCTCTGATTTTGTTCTCATGGTTTCGCTTAAGACCGCGTACATATTTTCCAGATTACTAGAAGACGTTATAACTATATTTTTGTGTTAAAGGTTTTCACATCGGTAGTCTCTTCTACCATTTAGGTGTAAACGTCGTAGAGTTCGCAATAGACTTTTATTGCTGTATGTTGTGTTCTTTTTTCATGAAGTAATCGAATAAACCGTTCTTTCTGCTTCCAAAGAAACTCAGACACTCCATCGTCGACACTGGCGTTCTGAATGCGATAGCTAGCCATACGGCTGTTAAACGCTGTGCTAACAATTTCTACGTCATCTTCGCCAGTAGCGGTAACTGTTGCATCTTTATGTCTGTTGTTTCTCAAGTGTGCGGCATAGGTAGTCTTTTCCATTTCGAAATCGCATACTTTACACATAACGTCTTCCATGTTATACGGATCAACAATCGCATCGAGTGCATATTTAAGATCCAAAAGGGTGGTAGCACACGCACACAAATTGGTTGCAAGTCTTGCGGTAGAAGATGCAGTGCTACTATAAACAAAAACTTAATAAAACACTTTAAACCTTAACTAAGGGAATACCAAACTTGTTGTCTACAGGATACTTACTAATAAAACAATTTAATTTTAAATAACTTCTACGTCATATTTTCGGAAATGGCAGGCTTGAATATTTTCTTTGGAAACAATCGAAGATTGCCGAAGACACTCGAAGAGTGCACAAGCTCGGCCACTAAACCAATTAGCATTAATACCGAGTATTCCGTACTTTCGTAGGTTGCTCATTTCCTAGAACCAAATCTTCCGCATAGCGGTCGGTAGCACGTAATTATTTCTAGAACCGGCAAGTACTCGATATCATCCAAATAGAGAAATAGATGCTCGATGTCTGTCAACTTACAATTCCCTCGTAAAGGGTAGAAAAAACTCGGTCAATCATCCATCTAACTTATACTTCGACCCCCTCCGGTTCTGATAATTTCCAAACATTTTCAAACGACAATGGTCTCAGAATTTTTAAACCTTCGAGGGATCTATAAGTTGTGATCAATTACACGTTCGAGCTACCCTTAAACTAACATATTTTATAGTAGCAGTGCGCTGTATAGTACATACATACCCCTTCTCTGCGCTACTGCTATTCTTGTAGTTGCTTGAAAAAGTCAGTCGCATTTTTTACTGCTAGGACCGCTGCAAAGCACCATTCTATACTTTCTTTAAAAGTACAGCACATCACGCACTTTTTTGTCTAATAATTAAATTTTGCTCATGTAGGCTTTTACACTATCGCATATTTAAACATCTAATACGATCGATTAACCACTTCCGATTATTCTAACGGGAACCACCATACATTCCGCCGCACCGTTCTTTTTGAATCCAACGATCCGATGGGCTTCCACACACTAACACCTAACGTATCTTTCCTACTATTTGTTAAACAAAAACTACCAGCATCGCCATGTCCGTATACGGATGTAAGCAGATGTTTGTGGATGTGTACGAGAATATGTAACCATATACATTAATCAGTCAGAGCTATTTTATTTAGTCCACGAAAACTACTAATTTTCTAAACCACAATTAATAATCGCCTTTATAGGTTTACCATTTACCAATGGCTGGTGCTACGTACATGGAAACTTCAATTTCTTATTGGAGAGAATCCTTATTCTCCCACGCACTGTTACATTGTTGCATGCCCACCCCTTTTGGGGATATATGCTCGTTATAGGTTGTAGGATCCTCGGTTTTACTCAACTACACTTCGTGAGACCCCTTTAATATTTTTAATCGTGTCTTTCTCGCTTACAATACAGTAGGACTTGGTTTTTGTACCGACGAATTCTAATACTAGACCCCCATTAAATTCGTCTTTGAATTTCTCTACAACTTTTTTGTCGACAAGCGGTATATTGTATTTATTATCCGCGGGGTAGTCACTGTTTTAAGATAACTATATATGCATTATGCACTATGCATTATGCATTAACGGAAGGAGCTCAAATCTGCTAATAGATTTTAAATAGAACCACCCTTTACAAAGTCACGCCTTTTAAAGACCCAAACCTCTAATTTCTACCCATCTTTATTTAACTACATCTTTAAAACCCTTTTTTTCGCCACCCAAGACATATGCTTTAACCAACCATTTCCCGAGAAATCTAAAACCGCTGTGTCCCGCGAACACCACGTGGAAAGAGTCTTTTTTACTAACCACAAATGCATACAAAGTTCGTTTATATACCATGATCCTGCCCGCTCTCCTGCCCGCCCGCCCGCCCGCCTGCCCGCCCGTCCAAGGGTATAATGGTACAGCATATTACCATAAGGGAGGTTAATGTAGTACTTTTATTATTTTAATAAGACAATATAAAATTTTATACAAAATTTATTGAATAATGTATACAATTTAATTGCGGATAAATCTATTAACAATTTCCGTTTCAGCCCATCCGCACCCCTGATCATGCGCACATCTGCCCATGCGCACCCCTGTCCATGCGCACCCCAGCCCATGCGCACCCCAGCCCATGCGCACCTTAGTCCATGTGCATTGCCAATGCGCACTCCTCTCTGTGCGACTGCTATTTCGTGGTGACGTCATAGCCTTTTATAAATAAAGAACAATGTAATACTATTCTAAAATGTTTATTCTGACATTATACATAACAAAATTTAAAAATATTTAATACCAAGCATGGCATCATTTAAACTTTATTTTAATACAAAGTTATACACAGAAGACAGTCCTTTCTTTATGTTTGTTTGGAGTGTTTTTAATTTTATCTAATTTTATTCGCAGCTTAAAATTTAAATCGACACCCAAGTTCTCTATCTCCTTTTCTAGCCAATAGTTTGATACATAGAGACCGTCTAGATTTTCGAATTGCAAAATGTACCGAAGTTTGCCTCTATATATAAAGTCTTTGATTCCACCGACAACCAGATCCATTCCTTCGTGTAATTCTTGCAGCTTGTCACAATCTTTTAACGCGGCTCTCACAATATCTTGCATACGTATCTTGTTAGCTTGATCGACTTCTTCTTGTCGGTACTGAAACTTATTCTCCACCACTGTTGCATAGTTGCATGTCCCCACTTTTGAAATATATGGTTGTTATGTTGTAAGACCCTCGGTTTTAAATGATCCGAAAGGTTCTTTACTAGACAAATATACAATGTTTAACGGAACCCCTTTGCGTGTGGTGTACACCAAGGTTACGAAACCCGTATTCTTAGTTCGTCTATGTTATCTGACATTCCGATAAATACGTTTTTAGAATAACCTTTAAAAGTATACGGATTTAGTACCATCCTTTTCCGCAAGGACGCCTACGTAACTAAAAGAATCTTTTACTAACCACAAATGCATACAGCTTGTAGAAACCAGATGTATCTAAGTCAGTCCATCGACACGTAAAATAATCTTTTAATTCTTCCTCATTTTCTAATAAGATGTTCTTTGTCTAACACATCTTTGTATTGTTCGCGTATTGTACGCAGTGTTTTCCATGTAGTCCAATTTTCGCTTTTGCATCTATTTCCTCTAATTCCAGTTGTCTTTTTCTTCCACAATTACAGCGTATGGCCTGCATAATGAGGCCAATTTCCTTTAGCGTAAACGGATAGAGTTTACTACCAATATTTACGCGTTGTCGTACAACCTCTGGACGAATGTTAGGCGTATCTATCAACCCCAATTCCGAAATGACTATTTCTTTTGGAATTGTGAATATGGTGTGCAGCATTGTGTAAAATATGTACTACCTGCTTTAATGTAACACTTTGTAAGATTTTATTTTATCTTGGCTATCTTCCTCCTCTACTATCTCCAAATAATTTACAGGTAAATAGTTAAAACTAAAAGCCGAAAACACATACTTTATCAATTTTTCCTTTCCTCTGATTTTATCGGATAACTTAATTTGCAAGCCCGTCAATTTCTTGTATTACCATCCTCATAGACGTACTGTGTAGGTTATTATCACCACCACTATTTTGCAGCGAATCCGATAGCTTTCCACATTTTGGCAAGTGGATATCGAGTATGACACCTTTGAAAATACTGTACTACTCTTAATAATGTTAACAGTCTTGTGTAAGGGTATAATTTTACAACATTTATTGTACAGTTGTATATTGTCGTTCCTCCTACTACCTGTTCTTCCAAATAACAAATCTTACAGTAATCTAGTAAAATCTATAATGATTGCCAATTTTTACAACACATACTACCAAAATTTGGGTTCCACTTTATCATAATTATTCGAGATAACGTCTAATATTGGAAGTCCTCAATGTTTACTTCTAGCTACTGTCACCATCAATATTTTTCCGATAATTGTATTTTATACTCCACAGCACTTGTTGTGCTTTCCAGAAAGAAGCTTAGCTTTAACACCAGCCTAGGAAACAAATCGGTTGAACTTTCTTCTGTTAAATAGCTTTGTTATCACAGTGCACAATACTTCAATTTTAGGATAAACATCCTATTTGTTTCAGATGGTATTGTTGGGCGTCAGCAAAGGTCGCAAATTTTAACCAACGTTATATCTGCACAAAATGGTTCTGTATGATTGGTGTTTATAGTCCGCACTAACAGCAATCGTTGCCTTCCACATAACAAATTAAATATTGTCGAGTTCCAGATATATTGGATTGCACATATTTTCTCCAACAGCTGCATAGATCCAAATGCCATATTTTGGTTTCATTTATTACAAGAAGTTGAGAAACGGTCAATCACCTTGAGAGACGCTCATGTTTAACCGTTCTAGCACTGTCGAATACTAAATTGTAATACGACAAATTGTTCTTTAGATATCCTCAGAGTGTTGGGCTGTATATGCCGAAGATAGCAACATATTGGACGACGATATTGTTACATATCTCTGTATTAGGAACTGATTTGTAGTCGACGGGGCACACACACACCAATGACAGAAATTTGTGACATATAATGTTGGTTAAAATTACTTTCTGAGCCACATATTAATTCTGCAACAAAAGCATGTATATCCTAAAAGAAATTTGTGGTCATTTATCACAGACGATTTGAAGAAATTCAATCCGATGACACTCATGTTTCGTAAAGCTAGCTCCTTTCGAAAGCACTACAAATGGGTCAGAGATACAAAAAAGTTCTATGAACAAGAAGACTGAATGCAGTTAATTCCAAGTGTCCGAACAAGTTGGACTACGCAATGATATTCACAACTCTGTATTAGGAACTACCGATAAGCGACGAATTATTAACTATTGCAAATTTACCCAGATTTGCTGGAATTTAGCTAGAGGGTAATACTAATAACGATCTACAAACCGTATAACGTTTTCGACTATAGGGCGAATAAAGAAAAGTTCCACAAATGTACAGCGATAAACTGTGGAATTATTGGCTTTGACATGCAATAATCCCCAATGAGAAATAAATTGGCGAACAAATTTGTGTCAATCAATTAAGATACTTCGAATAGTGGAATACAAAGATTAAGCTCAAAATACACAAGGATGGACTGTTTCGTGAATCAGACTTAATAAGCAAACTTCGGACATTCAATTGAACCAGAAGGCTCAGAAAATATTGCTAGACAATGGAGATAGATAGTTGGTTCATTAAATTTTAAGCGACGAAACAATATTAGATGACAAGATTACAAACCACTCCAGAACAAACAAAAAAGGATGTTATATCTGACTAATTTGTATTAAAATAAGTTTAAATTTGTGGTGATTATAACATTGATTTAACTGAAGAAATTTCAACCGATTTTAGTTCCGATCTAGGCAAAGTTTATAAATGCTAACCCTTCCGTTTTCATGAAACCTTGAGCCATAACAAAGATGGCTCAGAGTAACATCTAGAAATTTTATCGAAAATTAAGACCTGAATACATTAATTTTAAAAATTTCCAAAATCCATATTTTCCAATTTACAAAGTAGAACTCAGATGTTAAGTTGGATAACTTTTATTTGAGGAACTACCAGTTTATATTAGACCAACTCGACATTTAAATTCTTACTATCTGTTTGACATGTTCGTAAGTAACCCAAGATTTTGCAGATATATTTAGCAAGATTAGAAGATTTTGCGTAATTAGTTTAACTACAAACCATAACTTTTGCTATAAGGGCGAATACGAAGAAAAGTGTAATATTATAGTTGACAACGATAAAACTGTGGGAATTGATTGTTTGACATGGCTAACCACCAATGCAAGAATTAAAATATGCAACAAATTTGTGTGTCAGATCAAACAAGATACGTATGCAGGATATAGTGGGAGATTAAAAGATTGTCACACGCTGCAAGAATTACACGAAGGAATGGATCTGGTTGTCGGTGGAATCAAAGACTTTATATATAGAGGCAAACTTCGGTACATTTTGCAATTCGAAAACCTAGACGGTCTCTATGTATCAAACTATTGGCTAGAAAAGGAGATAGAGGAGTTGGGTGTCGATTTAAATTTTAAGCTGCGAATAAAATTAGATAAAATTAAAACCACTCCAAACAAACATAAAGAAAGGACTGTCTTATGTGTATAACTTTGTATTAAAATTAAGTTTAAATGATGCCATGCTTGGTATTAAATATTTTTAAATTTTGTTATGTATAATGTCAGAATAAACATTTTAGAACAGAATCCGAATCTGCAAACAGATTTAAAATCGAACCACCCCTTACCGTTTTACACACACACCTTTCCTGCAGCTCATACCTAAAAGAAAATCTAAAAACCATTCTTAAAACTTTTTATTACAGACAATTTTTACTAATACAGTTTAAATTTTGTAAACCACATTTCTAAATACATATTCACAATTTTTATTCGTAACCTAGAACTCCTCACATCGGCTTATACTTATTAATATTTATTTCAAATAGAGCACCTTTTCCAAAGACCAACCGGACCCACGTGTTTCAAATTCCTCTGATTTTGTTCTCATGGTTTCGCTTAAGACCGCGTACATATTTTCCAGATTACTAGAAGACGTTATAACTATATTTTTTGTGTTAAAGGTTTTCACATCGGTAGTCTCTTCTACCATTTAGGTGTAAACGTCGTAGAGTTCGCAATAGACTTTTATTGCTGTATGTTGTGTTCTTTTTTCATGAAGTAATCGAATAAACCGTTCTTTCTGCTTCCAAAGAAACTCAGACACTCCATCGTCGACACTGGCGTTCTGAATGCGATAGCTAGCCATACGGCTGTTAAACGCTGTGCTAACAATTTCTACGTCATCTTCGCCAGTAGCGGTAACTGTTGCATCTTTATGTCTGTTGTTTCTCAAGTGTGCGGCATAGGTAGTCTTTTCCATTTCGAAATCGCATACTTTACACATAACGTCTTCCATGTTATACGGATCAACAATCGCATCGAGTGCATATTTAAGATCCAAAGGGTGGTAGCACACGCACACAAATTGGTTGCAAGTCCTGCGGTAGAAGATGCAGTGCTACTATAAACAAAAACTTAATAAAACACTTTAAACCTTAACTAAGGGAATACCAAACTTGTTGTCTACAGGATACTTACTAATAAAACAATTTAATTTTAAATAACTTCTACGTCATATTTTCGGAAATGGCAGGCTTGAATATTTTCTTTGGAATCGAAGATTGCCGAAGACACTCGAAGAGTGCACAAGCTCGGCCACTAAACCAATTAGCATTAATACCGAGTATTCCGTACTTTCGTAGGTTGCTCATTTCCTAGAACCAAATCTTCCGCATAGCGGTCGGTAGCACGTAATTATTTCTAGAACCGGCAAGTACTCGATATCATCCAAATAGAGAAATAGATGCTCGATGTCTGTCAACTTACAATTCCCTCGTAAAGGGTAGAAAAAACTCGGTCAATCATCCATCTAACTTATACTTCGACCCCCTCCCGTTCTGATAATTTCCAAACATTTTTCAAACGACAATGGTCTCAGAATTTTTAAACCTTCGAAGGATCTATAAGTTGTGATCAATTACACGTTCGAGCTACCCGTAAACTAACATATTTTATAGTAGCAGTGCGCTGTATAGTACATACATACCCCTTCTCTGCGCTACTGCTATTCTTGTAGTTGCTTGAAAAGTCAGTCGCATTTTTACTGCTAGGACCGCTGCAAAGCACCATTCTATACTTTCTTTAAAAGTACAGCACATCACGCACTTTTTGTCTAATAATTAAATTTTGCTCATGTAGGCTTTTACACTATCGCATATTTAAACATCTAATACGATCGATTAACCACTTCCGATTATTCTAACGGAAACCACCATACATTCCGCCGCACCGTTCTTTTTGAATCCAACGATCCGATGGGCTTCACACACTAACACCTAACGTATCTTTCCTACTATTTGTTAAACAAAACTACCAGCATCGCCATGTCCGTATACGGATGTAAGCAGATGTTTGTGGATGTGTACGAGAATATGTAACCATATACATTAATCAGTCAGAGCTATTTTATTTAGTCCACGAAAACTACTAATTTTCTAAACCACAATTAATAATCGCCTTTATAGGTTTACCATTTACCAATGGCTGGTGCTACGTACATGGAAACTTCAATTTCTTATTGAGAGAATCCTTATTCTCCACGCACTGTTACATTGTTGCATGCCCACCCCTTTTGGGGATATATGCTCGTTATAGGTTGTAGGATCCTCGGTTTTACTCAACTACACTTCGTGAGACCCCTTTAATATTTTTAATCGTGTCTTTCTCGCTTACAATACAGTAGGACTTGGTTTTTGTACCGACGAATTCTAATACTAGACCCCCATTAAATTCGTCTTTGAATTTCCCTACAACTTTTTTGTCGACAAGCGGTATATTGTATTTATTATCCGCGGGGTAGTCACTGTTTTAAGATAACTATATATGCATTATGCACTATGCATTATGCATTAACGGAGGGAGCTCAAATCTGCTAATAGATTTTAAATAGAACCACCCTTTACAAAGTCACGCCTTTTAAAGACCCAAACCTCTAATTTCTACCCATCTTTATTTAACTACATTTTTAGAACCCTTTTTTTCGCCACCCAAGACATATGCTTTAACCAACCATTTCCCGAGAAATCTAAAACCGCTGTGTCCCGCGAACACCACGTGGAAAGAGTCTTTTTTACTAACCACAAATGCGTACAAAGTTCGTTTATATACCATGATCCTGCCCGCTCTCCTGCCCGCCCGCCCGCCCGCCTGGCCCGTCCGTCCAAGGGTATAATGGTACAGCATATTAACATAAGGGAGGTTAATGTAGTACTTTTATTATTTTAATAAGACAATATAAAATTTTATACAAAATTTATTGAATAATGTATACAATTTAATTGCGGATAAATCTATTAACAATTTCCGTTTCAGCCCATCCGCACCCCTGATCATGCGCACATCTGCCCATGCGCACCCCTGTCCATGCGCACCCCAGCCCATGCGCACCCCAGCCCATGTGCATTGCCAATGCGCACTCCTCTCTGTGCGACTGCTATTTCGTGGTGACGTCATAGCCTTTTATAAATAAAGAACAATGTAATACTATTCTAAAATGTTTATTCTGACATTATACATAACAAAATTTAAAAATATTTAATACCAAGCATGGCATCATTTAAACTTTATTTTAATACAAAGTTATACACAGAAGACAGTCCTTTCTTTATGTTTGTTTGGAGTGTTTTAATTTTATCTAATTTTATTTGCAGCTTAAAATTTAAATCGACACCCAAGTTCTCTATCTCCTTTTCTAGCCAATAGTTTGATACATAGAGACCGTCTAGATTTTCGAATTGCAAAATGTACCGAAGTTTGCCTCTATATATAAAGTCTTTGATTCCACCGACAACCAGATCCATTCCTTCGTGTAATTCTTGCAGCTTGTCACAATCTTTTAATCGCGGCTCTCCCACAATATCTTGCATACGTATCTTGTTAGCTTGATCGACTTCTTCTTGTCGGTACTGGAGGAAATCCTTATTCTCCCACTCACTGTTGCATAGTTGCATGTCCCCACTTTTGGAAATATATGGTTGTTATAGGTTGTAAGACCCTCGGTTTTAAATGATCCGAAAGGTTCTTTACTAGACAAATATACAATGTTTAACGGAACCCCTTTGCGTGTGGTGTACACCAAGGTTACGAAACCCGTATTCCTTAGTTCGTCTATGTTATCTGACATTCCGATAAATACGTTTTTAGAATAACCTTTTAAAAAGTATACGGATTTAGTACCATCCTTTTCCGCAAGGACGCCTACGTAACTAAAAGAATCTTTTTTACTAACCACAAATGCATACAGCTTGTAGAAACCAGATGTATCTAAGTCAGTCCATCGACACGTAAAATAATCTTTTAATTCTTCCTCATTTTCTCTAATAAGATGTTCTTTGTCTAACACATCTTTGTATTGTTCGCGTATTGTCGCAGTGTTTTCCATGTAGTCCAATTTTCGCTTTTTTGCATCTATTTCCTCTAATTCCAGTTGTCTTTTTCTTCCACTTACAGCGTATGGCCTGCATAATGAGGCAATTTCCTTTAGCGTAAACGGATAGAGTTTACTACCAATATTTACGCGTTGTCGTACAACCTCTGGACGAATGTTAGGCGTATCTATCAACCCCAATTCCGAAATGACTATTTCTTTTGGAATTGTGGAATATGGTGTTGCAGATTGTGTAAAATATGTACTACCTGCTTTAATGTAACACTTGTGTAAGATTTTTATTTTATCTTGGCTATCTTCCTCCTCTACTATCTCCAAATAATTTACAGGTAAATAGTTAAAACTAAAAGCCGAAAACACATACTTTATCAATTTTTCCCTTTCCTCTGATTTTTCGGATAACTTAATTTGCAAGCCCGTCAATTTCTTTGTATTACCATTCCCCCAATACACGTACTGTAGTAGGTTAATATACACCAAACAGCAGCTATTTTGCAGCTTGTCCGATAGCTTACTCCACATTTTGGCAAGTGGTACCGAGTACACTAACACCTTTAGAAAGTATAACTTACTATCTTCCAATAAGGTTAAACAGTCTTTTAAGGGATTATACACCCATTCTGCACTGACATAGCTTCCAATTGTACAGTTGTATATTGTCGCTTCCAATCGCGTAATACCATGTTCTTAAGCCAAAGTAGACGCAAATGTTTCCCTTAAACGTACATCTGGGCAACGTAAAAAATCTACTATATGATTGCCAAGTTGTTTATTAACACAAGGACTACCAAAATCTTGGGTTACATCCATGTCAAAAAGATAGTAATAATATTTTTCGAGTTCGTCTAATATATCTGGATGTTCCTCCAATAAAGTTTCCAACTTAACATCTGCTAGTTCCACTTTGTATGGAACACATATAGGATTTTGGAATTTTTTATTAATGCATTCGAGGTCTTCTTTTCCGATAATTTATTTTACTCTCTGGCCCATCTTGTTAGTGCTTTCCAGAGAAAACGGAAGCTTAGCTTTAACACCATGCCTAGCGGAAACAAATCGGTTGAACTTTCTTCGTAAATAGCTGTTAAATGCACCACAAACTTCTTTTTTTTAGGATAAACATCCTTTTGTTTGCAGATGTTTGTTGGGCGTCAGAAAGGTCGCAAATTTTAACCAACATTATATTGTCACAAAATGGTTCTGTAATTGGTGTTTGTAGTCCGCCACTCAGCATCTGTTCGCCTTCCACATAACAAATATTACCAATATCTGTCACCAGATTATTGTTGCACATATTTTCTGCCAACAGCCATAATCCAAATCGCTCATTTGTTGGTTTCACTTTATTCACAAGAAGTTGAGAAACGTCAATCACCTTGGAGACGCTCATGTTTACCGTTCTAGCTACTGTCGAATACTAAATTGAATACGAAAAAATTGTTCTCTTATGTATCCTACAGAGTGGGGGCGTATATTGCCGAAGATAGCCGAACATGTTGGACACCGCCATATCGCTTACATTCTCTTGTTTAGGAACTGTTTTGTTATCCGACCTAGGTCGGAGGCAATTTCACCCTATGGGGCAATTTCACCCTATGGGGCAATTTCACCCTATGTGGCAATTTCAGCCTATGGGGTAATTTCACCCTAACCTAACATCCTACATATATCCGACGTATATCCGGACATATGTCGATGCGCATCCCTGCCGACCTAGGTCGGATAACAAAACAGTTCCTAAACAAGAGAATGTAAGCGGTATGGCGGTGTCCGACATATTCGGCTATCTTCGGCAATATACTCCCCCACTCTGTAGGATACATAAGGGGACAATTTTAACGTATTCAATTTAGTATTCGACAGTAGCTAGAACGGTAAACATAAGCGTCTCCAAGGTGATTAACGTTTCTCAACTTCTTGGGAATAAAGTAAAACCGACAAATGAGCAATTTGGATTATGGCTGTTGGAAGAAAATATGTGCAACAATAATCTGGCGACAGATATTGGTAATATTTGTTATGTCGAAGGCGAACAGATGCTGAGTGACGGACTACACACACCAATTACAGAACCATTTTGTGACAATATAATGTTGGTTAAAATTTGCGACCTTTCTGACGCCGAACAAACATCTGCAAACAAAAGGATGTATATCCTAAAAAAAAGAAATTTGTGGTGCATTTAACAGCGATTTACGAAGAAAGTTCAACCGATTTGTTTCCGCTAGGCATGGTTTTAAAGCTAAGCTTCCGTTTTCTCTGGAAAGCACTAACAAGATGGGTCAGAGAGTAAAAGAAATTATCGGAAAAGAAGACCTCGAATGCATTAATAAAAAATTCCAAAATCCTATATGTGTTCCATACAAAGTAGAACTAGCAGATGTTAAGTTGGAAACTTTATTGGAGGAACTACCAGATATATTAGACGAACTCGAAAAAAATTATTACTATCTTTTTGACATAACTTTTGCTATAAGGGCGAATACGAAGAAAAGTGTAATATTATAGTTGACAACGATAAAACTGTGGGAATTGATTGTTTGACATGGCTAACCACCAATGCAAGAATTAAAATATGCAACAAATTTGTGTGTCAGATCAAACAAGATACGTATGCAGGATATAGTGGGAGATTAAAAGATTGTCACACGCTGCAAGAATTACACGAAGGAATGGATCTGGTTGTCGGTGGAATCAAAGACTTTATATATAAAGGCAAACTTCGGTACATTTTGCAATTCGAAAACCTAGACGGTCTCTATGTATCAAACTATTGGCTAGAAAAGGAGATAGAGGAGTTGGGTGTCGATTTAAATTTTAAGCTGCAAATAAAATTAGATAAAATTAAAACCACTCCAAACAAACATAAAGAAAGGACTGTCTTATGTGTATAACTTTGTATTAAAATTAAGTTTAAATGATGCCATGCTTGGTATTAAATATTTTTAAATTTTGTTATGTATAATGTCAGAATAAACATTTTAGAATAGTATTACATTGTTCTTTATTTATAAAAGGCTATGACGTCACCCCGAAATAGCAGTCGCACAGAGGGGTGCGCATGGTCAGTGCACATAGGATGGGGTGCGCATGGGCAGGGTGCGCATAGGCAGGTGTGCGCATGGTCAGGGGTGCGCATGGGCTGAAACGGAATATCCGCAACTAAATAATCTATTCAGTTTGTATATATTTTTCAATAATTTTTGTATAAAATTTTATATTGTATTATTAAAATAATAAAAGTACTACATTAACCTCCCTTATGGTAATATGCTGTACCACTATACCCTTGGACGGGCGGGCAGGCGGGCAGCGGGCAGGATCATGGTATATAAACGAACATTGTACGCATTTGTGGTTAGTAAAAAAGACTCTTTCCACGTGTGCTACTACCCTTTTGGATCTTAAATATGCACGCGATGCGATTGTTGATCCGTATAACATGGAAGACGTTATGTGTAAAGTATGCGATTTCGAAATGGAAAAGACTACCTATGCCGCACACTTGAGAAACAACAGACATAAAGATGCAACAGTTACCGCTACTGGTGAAGATGACGTAGAAATGGTTAGCACAGCGTTTAACAACCGTATAGCTAGTTATCGCATTAAGAACGCCAGTGTCGACGATGGAGTGTCTGAGTTTCTTTGGAAGCAGAAAGAACGGTTTATTCGATTACTTAATGAAAAAGGAACACAACATACAGCAATAAAAGTCTATTGCGAACTCTACGACGTTTACACCTAAATGGTAGAAGAGACTACCGATGTGAAATCCTTTAACACAAAAAATATAGTTATAACGTCTTCTAGTAATCTGGAAAATATGTACGCGGTCTTAAGCGAAACCATGAGTACAAAATCAGAGGAATTTGAAACACGTGGGTCCGGTTGGTCTTTGGAAAAGGTGCTCTATTTAGAAATAAATATTAATAAGTATAAGCCGATGTGAGGAGTTCTAGGTTACGAATAAAAGTTGTGAATATGTATTTAGAAATGTGGTTTACAAAATTTAAACTGTATTAGTAAAAATTGTCTGTAATGAAAAGTTTTAAGAATGGTTTTTAGATTTTCTTTTAGGTATGAGCTGCAGGAAAGTTATAATTTAGAAGGTGTGTGTGTAAAACGGTAAGGGGTGGTTCGATTTTAAATCTGTTTGCAGATTCGGATTCTGCATAAATTTGATGTGTCGCATGGGGCTAAAAAATTTATAAGGATAGTCAGAAATCGCCACCAGCAAAAAATCTTAAAATGAGGGCAGCTCCCTGGGGGATGATGCAATCTAAAAAATTCCTAGAGATTCGGGTAGCTGAGAAAATTCTAATATTAATTGATACGAAACAAGATAGGTTTATCTCGAAAGATGTAATGGCTAGTCGAAGAAAACTATTTGTTAGGTTAGCTTAGAGCAAAGAGCAAAATTTAGAGGTTCAGGACTTTAAAGGGGTATAACTTTGCAGGGGGTACTCGGATTTTAAATCTGTTTGCAGATTCAAAATCAGCGTAAAATTCTAGACTAATTTAATGTATTGCATGACTAAAAAATTTATAAGGACGGTCAGAAATCGCTACCAGCAAAAAATCTTATAAAGATGGTGGGCGTGACGTGAGCAAAAATGGCGGATGGAAAATGTGTCAAAGTGACTGTGGTCGTCGGGAGGCACTGGTAATTAGATTAGGTTAGGTGGGGTTTGAGAGGTTAGGCTAGGTTAGGTTAGGTTAGGTTAGGTTAGAGTGGCGCTGCGGTGGTGGTGCTGCGCCAGGACCATCCATATCCTCTACTATCGCATTCTTCTATTGACAACATCGGGCAACTCCATAAGTTCCCGTCTTAGATTATCCTGTTTCCACAGGTTATGTTAGGTTATGTCAGGTTAGGTTAGGTTAGGTTAGGTTAGAGTGGCGCTGCGGTGGTGGCGCTGCGCCGGGACCATCCATATCCTCTACTTGCGATGTCTGAAAACTTATATACAAGTCACACAGAAAAACTTGTATCAATTAAATTTTTTGGATGAAACATGGATTTTTCAAAATGGTTCTATAAGCCGTTCTTGGCAAGATAACAATCTGAACAGTGTAAAAAGTACAAGAGTTGACGGAAAAAGATTAGTGAGATTTTCATTTGATAATGTGTATGCATGAAGTAGTTCTGCATTTTAGGTACATAGTGTTGCATACAGGCAATGCAGATGGTTTTATTGATGGTAGTGAATTGATCTTTAGTTCATCGGCAAAAACTTAAGATCATCATGACGAAATGAATGGGGATAATTTTTACGTTGGTTTGAAAATCAACTACTAAAAAACTTAGAAACACCATCTGTAATTGTCTTGAATAATGTTTCGTATTACAGTACTACAGAGCAAAAAATACCAAACACTTCGTGGAAGAAAACGGAAATAGCAGAATGGTTTGGTCAAAATGGAATCCGTTTTGAACTAGCATCTTTAAAAAGTGAACTTCTACGTGTGGTTGCAGTGTAAGTAGAAAATGTGGTATTCTTTGTAGGTGACTAACACATTTCTCCATATTGTAGGAACAAATCACCCAAAATTTTTAAAATTGATCGTTTAGCTGAATAGTATGGTCATAAAATACTAAGACTACCTCCCTACCATTGTATTTTTAATCCAATTGAACTAATTTGGCGTATTGCTAAAAATTATTTTAATCGTCACGTGGGTAGGGATGGCAGATTTATAGAAAATTGTATGGCAATGTGGCACGAAACATTAGCGACCGTAACGCCTCAAATTTGGGCAGATTTTGGACAACACGCAGAAACAATTATTAAAGAATGGTGGGATCGCAAAATTCAGTTTGATATAAGGGATGTAGCACCGTTGGTCATTGATGTAAATGAAGATAGCGACGACAGCAACTGGGATTCAGACTGCAATGGCAACTAATCAAAACAAATTTATTGAACCTTAGGGAATTTAATGAAAGAAATTTTTTACACGTTTTACACATTGATGTTTGTAAATTAATTAATTATTGGGATTTAGTTTATGGTGTATTAATACATCTCTTTAACATTCTGTATAATAAATAAATACAAAACGAAATAGAATTTCTATTGCTAAACATCAAACTTTTAATAGGTACTTTGTTAATTTCTTTGGTTACTTTCATCTTTAAAACATTGGCTTTAAACTCACACTTTTCGTTGGTGATATAATTGATCATTTTCGGATTGCACTTTTATAATCTGACAATATTCTCTTGCTAAAGTTGTTTACTTACATCTTATCAACAGCCAAGTGTAATGTATTTTCAAATTTAATGTGTGCTTGAGTTATTGTTGAAGAGGTTACTTATTTTACTACCTTCATACATCTCATACTTGGCAAAACTATCACACCACGTACACCAAGCTTGCATTTTCGTATAACAACCAATGCAATAAAACTTTCACAATACATTGGTTGTACGGACTTAAAAATTAGATTTAACAATGTAGTGCTTCATGTCGTTTCTAAAGCTAGCAATTTCAACAGTTCCCAAATACCAACTAGTTTTCACAATATTGTGTTGGGTTGTTTAACATCCTGCAAACCTTAAAAACAAATTTCCATAACTGTTCGTCCTCTTACTTTAATTTAATAAGCCTAACCTCTTAGGAAGTCTTGATTATTGATGGCTATTATTCCGTGTCCGGTATAACATGCGTATGACTATTTAATTAACACATTAAAAACATTGAATTATATTTTTAATATGCTGACTAGTACAAATTCCCACATAATAACATTTACTATTTAGCTAAACAGCTTAGACTGCAATTTTGTCAGTATAAAATCATTTTACAAGTTACCTTTTAAAAAGTAACAAACCACATTCCGTCACCAATTACTAAATAAATGCAAAATCTATATTGTACCGATGGCGTCAATGTAGTTACGAGGAATTGCTGCTATTTTGATAGTGGCAACGGCGCCAAAATATAACATCACAAATATTGATGACGAAAGTCGGTTTAGAAATTGCAAGAACTATATTTGTGTATTGCAATTTCTTAACAGAGTTTCGTCATCAATATTCGTGATGTCATATATTGGCGCCGTTGCCACTATCAAAATAGCTATTCTCGTAATTACAATGACGCTATTGGTACAATAGAGATTGCAAATATTTAGTAATTGGTGGCGAAATGTGGTTTGTTACTTTTTAAATTGTAATTTTTAGATTGAATTTATATTGACAAAATTGCAGTCTAAACTATTTAACTTAATAATTTGAACTAGTGAGTAGTGAGTGAATTTAACAGCGTCATTTTCCTAATAAAATAGTACTAAGCATATTATACCATGCACGGAATAATAGCCACCAATAGTCAAGACCCTTCAGCTATAAAACTAAAATATTTTTGATCCTTTCAAGTTCATTTTTTACGTTTTCTATTGTGAAACTGGATTTGCTATTTGCCAACAAATAACGTTTGCTTTTACTAGAAAAACAACAATATTGTGATTTTCAGCAAAATTTAAACAGAATTGTGATGCAATGTTGATGCTTGATACACAATATGCTTTTGAAATTGAACCAAAGTACATGAATATTGTTATCACGTAGGTAAGTGTATACAGCATGAAGAATCATGAAAATTTAATTTTAAGATTTACCGGATATTAAACAAACCTACATAATATTGTGAAAACTAGTTGATGTATGGAAATCCTTGAAATTGAAAGATTTAAAAACTGCCGATGATGTGTAATCCAAACCCAAAACTACTGCGAAGAATTACTTTGTTGAATCTAATTCTTAAGTCCATACAACAAATTCAGCATGAGTGTTTTATTGCATTAGTTATTCAAAACATTGGTTCTGCTTTGTGCAGTTGTAAAATGCACGCTTGGTGTAGTTGGTGTGTTTAGTTTTACTAAGTTTTAACAGATTGCTGTACAGTTTTCTACAGATTTGCCATCCCTACCAATATGATGATTGAAATAATTTTCAGCAATACCCAAACGAATTCAATTAAATTGAAAATACAATGGCAAGGAGGTAGTTTTAGTATCTTATGACCATACTGTTCGGCAAAGTGATCAATTTTAAAGACTTTTTGATTAAGCCATTTTGCTATTTCACTTTTCGTCCACTAGGTACTTGGTATTTTTTGTTCTGCAGTACTGTGATACGGGACATTACCCAAGACAATTACAAATGGTGCTTTTAAATTCCTTAGTAGTTGATTTTCAAACCACCGTAAAAAATTATCCTCATTCATTTCGCCATGATATTCATGATTTTTTATCGATGAACAAAAAACCAATTCACTACCATCAATAAAACCATCTACATTGCCCATATGCAACACTATGCACCTAAAATGCAGAATTACTTTGTACATTTATGTTATAAAATTTAAATCTAGCTAACCTTTTTCCATCGACTCTTGTACTTTTTACACTTTTCAAATTGGTGTCTTGCCAAGAGTGGCTAATAGAACCATTTTGAATAATCCAGGTTTCATAAAAAAAAGACAATTGATACAAGCTTTTCTGTTTCCTAGAAGTGAAGGGTTTGTTGTTTTTACTGCCTGTGACACAGCGGTTACCGTGGACAGTTTGATATTTAAAGCAGCTGCTGTACGTTAAAATAGAATTGACGAACTACAGAACTACATATTGAAGTAAATAATTAAGTTACCTCACGAACTGCCGTCTAAGGAATAAATGGGCCACCGTTATCAAAAATAACTCTAGTCTGTTTTGAAAAGAACAATTTTAAAAGCAAGCAAGAATAACACAACATGCGGAACAAAAAGTAAGCAAAAGAGGTTAATGACAACAAACAAAAACGACAACGAAAATCTAACATTACCTGTACAAGTAATAATTAAATGTCAATAAATAAAGGCGGCAACGTTGCAAAAATTTCCAAACTATGAGGGAAACCCATGTTTCAAGTTAGCACAAGACAACATCATTTGTTGTTGGTGTAGGTGTGACGTTGTTTGTGACGAAAGTTGGTTCAGAATTTTGCAAAGACTATAATACAGTTCAGAAACTAGTGTGTGTTGAATTACCTTTGCGTGTTTGTAGTAAAATTTTTTACACCGTGAGAAAGGAATGTTAAATATAATTTCCCACGGTTCGAAATAAGTATGTCATCTTCTCGACCAATTAGGATGGCGACCGAAGAAGGGTGGTGGGTTCACTAGTTGAAGACGCAGCCGCCAAATTTATACTAACCACCAAAAACGATTTACTATGATCAAAATTCATTACATACAAGAAAACGATAAGAAATATAGGTTTGTATAAATCAAAGATGTATTGGATATTTAAAGTGTTAAATACATGTGTTGTAATTGAAAGCTTTCAAAGCTCTATCAAATTGTTTTTGAAAATCTTCGTTTAGAAATAGTTTTTGATTGACAGATTGTGATAAAAAAGTTTTTTTATAAAAGTTTCCGCTAACTAAAATAAAATTCTAGAACTGGTCTGTTAAATGAACATGTAGTGAATCGTGATCGAGAGCAAACGTATATTCGGCTAGTGAAAATTGAAATCTTCTAGTTTTGTTTATAGAAACCAATAACATTTTACTTATAGAAATGCCGTTGATTAGTAAATGCATTGTATGCAATCAAGACCTTCAAGTCTATAAGAAAATTAGTTGCAATAAATGTAAATTACTATTAGATTCGGAACTGTTATAATCTATTGCGAGCCGAAATATAATGGTTATCAGACAAAGATAGAAAAATTATCTACCACTGTGATACATGTGCAACAAGAGGTTAATGCATTGAAAAAATTAATATTGAATTTAAAGGCAGAAATTGTTGTGTTAAAATCAGCCACAATGGCGTATAAAATTAACTCTCATAAGCACATATAGGAATGTATTAAAAGTGAAAATAATCTTGTAATATACGGTATTCCGAAAGACACTAATGTCAATGAACATGCAACTATAACTATTTTTCTTAGAACTACAAAACTTCAAGGTAAAATTGATATAGTGACAGATTTCATTGTACTGTAACGAAAACTCTATTTGCAATAATAACAGTTTTATATACCAAACACTAATTACTATAATTAACTTATTTCGAATAGGGCAATTTATATCAACAGTTGGGTTATTTGTATCGACAATACACAGTAATGCATGTCGCATATTTTAAAGCATTAAACTACAACATATCGTAAGCAAATCTCAATCAAAACCGCCTTGCAATATCTATGCCAGCAAATTTATATAAATTTTAATTGTTCATCGAAAACTCTAGCACCCACAACAATTATGCAAACCACATTCTTAAAATTTCCCACTAAAACTCTAAATAACATCTCGAAGATACCTATTATTACGTTCTAATGTAATTACAGGTAGACCAGGCGGCGCCGCAGTATGTATAGGAGTAAGACATTCGACTAGAAATAATCTGCGGTCTGTTCGTGTTACACTAGTTAACGCAGATGCATTTCTTGATCTGGCCAGTTCTCTTAAACTTTCATCAAATACTACCAAATCAATTATACTTTTCGTATTTTCGCTTTACCACGTGCACTTATGTATGTCCTTACCCTTACACCATGTGTTGGATATAAACAGCTCTCTTTCCATACACATCCTCAGTAACATATATCCATTTTCGTTCGTTCTTGGATTCCAAACGGACCTACCACATGTTCAGCGCTTGTGTATTCCTACACAACTATTATATCACCTAATAGATCCACATGGTCATTCCTTTCGCGTTTGGCTAATCTATTTTCCAACTCTTGCCAAAACTGCTCACGCTCCCTATCGTCATTCACCGGAACATAACATGCTACTACAACAGTCTTTCTGAAGCCCGCTTTCATTCTAATCCACAAGATGTGGGGAGACACCAGCACACTTTTGTTTTATCATTCAAAATTAAACCAACACATTTCGCCCCGAACTCATTGCTCTCTACTCCAAACCACAAACCCAACATACCGTAAATTAATTCAACATCTTTCTTCTACCCCCTTCAGTTCGCTCACACACAGCACATCCATGCGCTTTTCTTTCATTTTATTCATAATTTCATACTCCCCTGACATTCAAAGTATCAAATCTCCATTCCTAATTCATGTTGTCGTTATCTGATGGGCCAAATCTTTTCCATCTCAGTCGCCCACTATGGCTTTGATGGTTCGAGACATTCTCAAAGGCCTTGTGTAAGTTTTAATTAGGTCGAACCAAGCTACCAGCCTAGATCGCAACCGTGCCGTTGTAGCTTTCCCTATTAACGGTAACGATACCTTACCGCCGTACAGTGTTGGCAAGTTTAGCCTCTCTGACACAGACGTCGCCACGATTCCCAGTCCTCCAGGTGTGCGTAGCGTATTTCGATATAAGCTAAAACTTTCCCTTTCAAGGGAGTTATCTTGTAAGCCAGCAGAAGGTTGCCCATGCTACGACCACTAGGGAGGTACATGCTGTGCACTAACACACATCGAGCACTATCTCTACATAACAAAATAAATAAATCTTTCTTCTTTCCTCTCAGAGCTTAAACTGCAACTAGGTTTCTTTTATAGTAAAAAACACTACCTGAGAACTATATAGCCCGATAAATTTTATAAGCTTCCACTTTATTTGCGATTTTCACAATAATTAACAAACACTACTTGCAAATAGAAATAAATTCAAGTTCTCTGAAAGAAAGTACGAATCATACAGTAAAAAAGTAAGTGCTTTTACTAGCTGTACTATAAATAGCAGGCTTCAAAAAGGACACGATCCTAAGATTGAAAAGAAGACAAAAATTATGCATAGGTAAATTCTTGTTTCTGGAGGATGTGAGAAAATGTTTAAACTCATTCGCCCAGAAAACCGCTCAGAAAGTTATCTGTAGACGCTAATCTTTCACTATCTCCCGCTTTCAGGGCTACTAAAAAATTACATTTGCATACCTACCGCAATAGTGTTGTTCATAAACTGAAAGAAGTAGACCACGGAAAATGTTTACAGTATTATCGTGGGTTTTGCTCTTTTGTTTATGAAAACGCTATTTTGAAATATTTGATCGGGTATATTTTAGCGACAACGCTTGGTTTCTCGTAGATGACCGCATTAACAGTGAGAACTTTCAAATATGTGTTTAATGCGTTTCATGAATAACAATCACACGCATGTACAATTGGCGTTTGATATACGATTTCCCGAAGTTGTGTAATCGGATACTTATTTTTCACAAATCTTTGGATGGTGTCATCTATCACAAAGATTTAAACAAACAAGAATGTTAATTCCAGCAAAATAATGCAACTTGTCGTACTGCTAATGAAACGTCAGAAACGCTACGAGAACTTTTTGGCATTGTTTAATATCATAGGGGTTTTATAGCCTCTAAGATCCCCAGATCTTATACTAGTAGATTTTTCCTTTGAGGATATTAAAAAAATCAAGTGTTTAAAAACAATCCCCCACATACTTGACGAATTGAGGACTAGCATTGAACATGAGATTTTAAACATTACTGAGCACACACTACGAAAAGCGCTGCAGGTGTTATGAACGTGTATACACCTGCATCTGTAACGAATATCTATTGCAAATACTTAAACATTAATATTCTTGAAATATATTCAAGTCATCAGAAAACAGGCTACGGCATTTTTCAAATACCTGTTAGTCATTGGGATTATCTGTTGTCCTGCAAAAATTAATTTTTACTTATCTCAGAATGAAGTTGTGCCCAAGCGTGCATACTCTGTGCGTGTGTAAGCACCTACAATATACAAACGATTATTTCTTTACAACACGGAAATCGTTAGTCCCCTCCCCGGCTAGTTCACCAAATCTCAGTAGAGTGAAATTCATGTTCATACAATGCGTACATATGTGCATCTACTAAGCACAAACAAATAACGCAGAAGAGGTTCAAATTTTTGTGGAGAGTGAGGGTGGAGGTAGAAATGAACCTTATATTGAAATTGACTTATTCTAAAGGAGTCATCAACTAGTGCCACAAATTAGTTTGTAAAGGTGAAATATTTTATTGTTTCTATAGCATTTTATAGCATTAAATTTTAAACATACAAAGAGCTAAAAGCGCAAATGTCTAAATTAATAATATTTCATACCTGCATTTATAAATACGCTTACATAGGACAGCGTTTTATCGAATTGCCGTTATTGTAGCAAAGAACAATAAGGCAATGAATTGATTGACAGCTACAAGAGTGCACTTAAAAGAACAAATGTAAAGTATATAAAAACAATGAATCTAGAAAGTTGCGATTGTTTCTAGAATTTTCTAAGCTCTATTTGATTGCTTAAACAAAAAAGCGTGTGATACCGAGAAGGCGATTGCAATGTGAAGTCGTGATAATGGAGTAAATTAGATCAAGCATTAAAATAAATACGTTAAATGTAATATAAATTATTAAAGCTAGTGGTTTAGAAAAATACACGCATATCTATATAAATTAGAATCTAACAATTAGTTAATTAGTATAAAATAAATTAATAGTTTTTCGAGTATTAATTATAGTGTATCGTTAGGTAGTGTACTGTGGTTTTAAGAAATTAATAAATTAAATTGTTAGTGGTAAGCTTATAATTATTGTCAACAGCTCAATTGATAGCGATATCTTAGTACATTGCAATTTCTCTGTTGCAAATAAAGTTAATAAAGAACAGTTTAACAACGAAACTTGTTACATTATTAGTAGGGTATTTAGTGACGTTCTGGAACCACATTTGCTCCCAAAACCCACATTTGCTCCCAAATTTACATGTAAATTCGCACCATAAAGTCTTATTTTAAGGGACTCTCCGCCTTGCTCAGACACCCCCCAAACATTTTTATTACGTCACACCCGCATTCTTTCCACCCGCGAGATAAATCTTTTTCCACACTTCCACCCACGAGATAAATGTACATTGTTTGGTATCAATTAATATTAGAATTTTCTCAGCTACCCGAATCTCTAAGAATTTTTTAGATTGCATCACCCCCCAGGGAGCTACCCTCATTTTAAGTTTTTTTTACCGCTAACATTCTGAACCAAAATAGTTTTCTTCGTCCAACCAATGCATCTTTCGAGATAAACCTATCTTGTTTGGTATTAATTAACATTAGATTTTTCTCAGCTACCCGAATCTCTAGGAATTTTTCAGATTGCATCATCCCCCAGAGAGCTACCCCGATTTTAAGATTTCTTACCTGTTGCGATTTCCGACCGTCCTTAAACATTGTTTTATACATACGATACATTAAATTAGTCTAAAATTTTACGCAGAATTCGAATCTGCAAACAGATTTAAAATCGGACTACTCCTTACAAAGTTACACACATACCTTCTAGCGAGCATACCGCAACCGTACCACTACTCGCTTTTAATGTTACACCATACTTTCTATCTTGTTTAGCTCATCTTTCGAGATAAATGTACTTTGTTTGGCATCAATTAATATTAGAATTTTCTCAGCTACCCGAATCTCTAAGAATTTTTTAGATTGCATCACCCCCCAGGGAGCTACCCTCATTTTAAGTTTTTTCTACCGCTAACATTCTGAACCAAAATAGTTTTCTTCGTCTAACCAATGCATCTTTCGAAATAAACCTATCTTGTTTGGTATTAATTAATATTAGATTTTTCTCAGCTACCCGAATCTCTAGGAATTTTTCAGATTGCATCATCCCCCAGAGAACTACCCTGATTTTAAGATTTCTTACCTGTTGCGATTTCCGACCGTTCTTAAACATTGTTTTATACATACAATACATTAAATTAGTCTAAAATTTTACGCAGAATTCGAATCTGCAAACAGATTTAAAATCGGACTACTCCTTACAAAGTTACACACATACCTTCTAGCGAGCATACCGCAACCGTACCACTACTCGCTTTTAATGTTACACCATACTTTCTATCTTGTTTAGCTCATCTTTCGAGATAAATGTACTTTGTTTGGTATCAATTAATATTAGAATTTTCTCAGCTACCCAAATCTCTTTAAACTTTTCACATACCACCATCCCCCAGAGAGCTACTCCAATTTTAAGATTTTTTGCTGGTAGCAATTTCTGACTGTCCTTATAAATTTTTTATACATGTAGCACATCTTGTTAGTCTAGAATTTTATGCACAATCCGAATCTCTAAATAGATTTAAAATCGAACCACCCCTTACCATTTTACATACACCCTCTAAATTATAACTTTCCTGCAGCTCATGCCTAAAAGAAAATCTAAAAACAATTCTTAAAACTTTTTATTACAAACAATTTTTACTAATACAGTTTAAATTTGTAAACCACATTTCTAAATACATATTCACAATTTTTTATTCTTAACCTAGAGCTCATATCGGCTTATACTTATTAATATTTATTTCTAAATAGAGCACCTTTTCCAAAGACCAACCGGACCCGCATGTTTCAAATTCCTCTGATTTTGTTCTCATGGTTTCGCTTAAGACCTCGTAGATATTTTCCAGATTACTAGAAGAGGTTATAACCATATTTTTTGTGTTAAAGGATTTCACATCGGTAGTCTCTACCACCATTTTGGTGTAAACGCCGTAGAGTTCGCAATAGACTTTTATTGCTGTATGTTGTATTCTTTTTTCATTAATTAATCGAATAAATCTCTGTTTCTGCTTCCAAAGAAACTCGGACACTCCATCGTCGACACTAGCGTTCTTTATGCGATAGCTAGCCATACGGTTGTTAAACGCCGTGCTAACCATTTACTCACCATCTTCGCCAGTAGCGGTAACTGTGGCATTTTTATGTCTGTTGCTTCTCAAGTGTGCGGCATAGGTATTCTTTTCCATTTCGAAATCGCATACTTTACACATAATTCGTGGTTGTTTCGTACAAGGCCCTTTAACAGCTGGCGGAGCTGAACGTTTACGGCTTAATGACATACCGTGCTGTTTTTCCTTGTGTCGCTGTAAGCTATCCATTCTCGTAAAAGCGATACCGCAAGACATACAGTTAAAGTACTTTGCTGCTGACGGATGTATAAGCTTAACCCTGGACGATGTTACACCACGACATTTGTTTTGGTGTCATTTGAGAGCATCCCTCCTGGTAAAGTAGACGTGACAGGGCTCGCACTTAAAAACGTTTGCAGGTACCATTTTGGTACGAAACAAAATCCGCGCTATAGTACTTTGGTTAAACTTGTAAGCGAACTAACTTATAACTAAAGAGTTTACTCTTGCGTACCTGCTTTATGTACCCTGTAGAATGCAAACCGAAGGTTTCCGAAGACACCCGAACGATGTTGAGGGTTCAGCGGGGAACTAAATGACGTCATTATCCTTGCTGCTCGTCCAGTACATTTAGCACCAATGCATGCGCACGGCTCGCTTCGTCCATGCTGCGAATGCAGTTAGTAGAAACACCGGAAAACGTCTTCCATGTTATACAGGTCGGCAATCGCATCGCATGCATATTAAAAATCCAAAAGGGTTATAGCACACGTACACAAATTGGTTGCAAGCCGTGCAGTAGAAGATGCAGTGCTACTATAAACAATAACTTAATAAAACATTTTAAACCTTTACTAAGGGGATACCAAACTTGTTGCCTACAGAATACTTACTAATAAAACAATTTAATTTTAAAAAACTTCTACGTTATATTTTCGGAAACGCCAGGCTTGAATATTTTCTTTGGAAACAATCGAAGATTGCCGAAGACACTCGAAGAGTGCACAAACGCGGTCGCTAAACCAATTAGCATTAATACCAAGTATTCCGTACTTTCGTAGGTTGTTCATTTCCTAGAACCAAATCTTCCGCATAGCGGTCGGTATCACGTAATTATTTCTAGAACCGGTAAGTACTCGATATCGCCCAAATAGAGAATTAGATGCTCGATGTCCGTCAACCCCCGATTCCCTCGTAAAAGGTAGAAAAAACTCGGTCAATCATCCATTATACTTCGACTCACCCCCGTTCTGATAATTTACAAACATTTTTCAAACGACAATGGGCTGAGAATTTTTAAACCTCCGAGGGATCTTTAAGTCGTGATCAATTACACATCCGAGCTACACGTAAACTAACATATTTTGTAGCAACTGTGCACTGTATAATACATGCATACCCCTCCTCTGCGCTACTGCTATTCTTGTAGTTGCTTGAAAAAGTCAGTCGCCCTTTTTACTGCTAGGGCCGCTAAAAAGCACCATTCCATACTTTCTTTATAAGTGTAGCACATCGCGCACTTTTTTGTCGGATAATTAAATTTTGTTTATGTAGGCCTTTACACTTTCGCTTATTTAAACATCTAATACGAACGATTAACCACATTCGATTATTCTAACGGAAGCCACCATACATTCCGCCGCACCGTTCTTTTTGAATCCAACGATCCTATGGGCTTCCTCACACTAACACCAGACGTATCTTTCCTACTATTTGTTAAACAAAAACTACCGGTATCGCCATTGTAGACGTAAACAGATGTTTGTGGATATGTACGAGAATATGTAACCATATACATTAACCAGTCTAAGCTATTTTATTTAGTCCACGAAAACTACTATTTTTCTAAACCACAATTAATAATCGCCTTTATAGGTTCCACATTTCTACCATTTCCCAATGATTGGTGCTACGTACATGGAAACTTTAATTTCTTATTAGAGAGAATTCTTATTCTCCCACGCACTGCTGCGTAGTTGCATGTCCATTCCTTTTGAAGGTATATGCTCGTTATAGGTTGTAAGACCCTCGGTTTTACTTAACTACACTTCGTGAGACCCCTTTAATCTTTTTAATCGTATCTTTCTCGCCTACAATACAGTAGGACTTAACATTACTACCAACAAATTCTAATACTGGACCCCATTAAATACGTCTTTAAATTTCCTACAACTTTTTGTCGACAAGTGTTATATTGTATTTATTATACGCGGGTAGTCACTCTTTTAAGATAAATATATTTTGCTAGGTATCAACTAACATTAAATTTTTCTAGGGACCCCAAATCTGTAAATAGATTTTAAATAGGACCACCCCATACAAAGTTACACTTTTACAGTCTCAAATCACTAATTTTTGCTAATCTTTATTTAACTACATCTTTAGATCGTTTTTTACTACGCAAGACATATGCCTTAGCCAATCATCTCCCGAGAAATCTAAAACCGATGAGTTCCGCGAACACTACGTGGAGGTAACACGTATACTCTGTCAACCGAGATAGAAGCAGGAAGGATTTGGAAGGTGGACGAAGAACTTAAAAATTATGGAATCTAAAAACTAATATAAACAATAGATTTACAAAATCTATACAACTATCTTAGATTTATATCTTTATGCCCACCATGTGTATATTGATGTGCTCCCAGGATGATGTTACGCTTGTCATCTTCGCTCGATAAACTAATTTTATTAATAAGCTGCGTGTACAAATCGTGTTTTTTACTCCGAATACATACGCAGGCAAGTACTCGATACCATCCAAACAAAGAATTGGATGATTGGCGACTGTTAACATCCGCTTCCCTCGTGCACGGCCAGACACATCCCAGCCCATGAGCGCCCCTGCGCATGCACACCCCTGCCCATGCGCACCCCTGCACGTGCACACCCCTGCCCATGCGCACTGCCCATGCGTACCCCTCTCTGTGCGACTGCTATTTCGGGGTAACGTCACAGCCATTATAAATAAAGAACAATGTTATATACTACTATAAAATGTTTATTCTGACATTATACATAACAAATTTAAAAATATTTAATACCAAGCATGGAGTCATTTAAACTTAATTTTAATAAAAAATTATACACAGAAAACAGTCCTTTTTTTGCGGGCATATTTAGCAAGATGGAGATGTGTAATTATTTAACTACAAACCATAACTTTTGCTATAAGGACGAATACGGAGAAAAGTGCAATATTATAATTGACAACGATAAAACTGTGGGAATTGATTGTTTAACATGGTTAACAACCAATGCAAGAATTAAGATATACAACAAATTTGTGTGTCAGATAACAATTCGTGGTGTTAATAAACAACTTGGCAATCATATACTAGATTTTTTACGTTGCCCAGATGTACGTTTAAGGGAAACATTTGCGTCTACTTTGGCCAAAGAACATGGTATTACGCGATTGGAAGCGACAATATACAACTGTGAAATTGGAAGCTATGTTATTGCGGAACGGGTGTATAATCCTTTAAAAGACTGTTTAACCTTATTGGAAGATAGTAAGTTATACTTCCTAAAGGTGCCAATGTACTCGGTACCACTTGCCAAAATGTGGAGTAAGATATCGGACAAGCTACAAAATAGCTGCTGTTTAGTGTATAATAACCTACTACAGTACGTGTATTTGGGGAATGGCAATACAAAGAAATTGACGGGCTTGCAAATTAAGTTATCCGAAAAATCAGAGGAAAGGGAAAAATTGATAAAGTATGTGTTTTCGGCTTTTAGTTTTAACTATTTACCTGTAAATTATTTGGAGGTAGTAGAGGAGGAAGACAGCCAAGATAAAATAAAAATCTTACACAAGTGCTACATTAAAGCAGGTAGTACATATTTTACACAATCTGCAACACCATATTCTACAATTCCAAAGGAAATAGTCATTTCGGAATTGGGATTGATAAATACACCTAACATTCGCCCAGAGGTTGTACGACAACGCGCAAATATTGGTAGTAAACTCTATCCGTTTACGCTAAAGGAAATTGCCCTATTATGTATGCCATACGCTGTAAGTGGAAGGAAAAGACAACTGGAATTATAGGAAATGGATGCAAAAAGACGAAAATTGGACTACATGGAAAACACGAACAATACGAAGATGTGTTAGACAAAGAACATCTTATTAGAGAAAATGGGGAAGAATTAAAAGATTATTTTATGTGCCGATGGACTGACTTAGATACATCCGGGTTGTACAAGCTGTATACATTTGCGGTTAGTAGGAAAGACTCTTTTAGTTATGTAAGCGTTCTTGCGGAAAAGGATGGTACTAAATCCGTATACTTTTTAAAAGGTTATTCTAAAAACGTATTTATCAAAATGGCAGATAACAAAGACGAACTAAGGAATGCGAGTTTCGTAAACTTGGCGTACACCACACGTAAAGGGGTTCCGCTAAACATTGTATATTTGCCTAGTAAAGAACCTTTCGGAACATTTAAAACCGAGGGTCTTACAACCTATAACAACCATATATATCCAAAAGTGGTGGACATGCAACTACGCAACAGTGTGTGGGAGAATAAGGATTTCCTCCAATACCGACAAGAAGAAGTCGATCAAGCTAACAAGATACGTATGCAGGATATAGTGGGAAAGCTGCGATTAAAAGATTGTCACAAGCTGCAAGAATTACACGAAAGAATGGATCTGGTTGTCGGTGGAATCAAAGACTTTAAATATAGAGGCAAACTTCGGTACATTTTACAATTCGAAAACCTAGACGGTCTCTATGTATCAAACTATTGGCTACAAAAGGAGATAGAAGACTTGGGTGTCGATTTAAATTTTAAGCTGCAAATAAAATTAGATAAAATTAAAACCACTCCAAACAAACATAAAGAAAGGACTGCTTTCTGTGAATAATTTTTTATTAAAATTAAGTTTAAATGACTCCATGCTTGGTATTAAATATTTTTAAATTTGTTATGTATAATGTCAGAATAAACATTTTATAGTAGTATATAACATTGTTCTTTATTTATAAAAGGCTGTGACGTTACCCCGAAATAGCAGTCGCACAGAGAGGGGTGCGCATGGGCAGTGCGCATGGGCAGGGGTGTGCACGCGAAGGGATGCGCATGGGCAGGGGTGTGCATGCGCAGGGGTGCTCATGGGCTGGGATGTGTCTGGCCGTACACGAGGGAAGCGGATGTTAACAGTCGCCAAGCATCCAATTCTTTGTTTGGATGGTATCGAGTACTTGCCTGCGTATGTATTCGGAGTAAAAAACACGATTTGTACACGCAGTTTATTAATAATATTAGTTTATCGAGCGAAGATGACAAGCGTAACATCATCCTGGGAGCACATCAACATACACATGGTGGGCATAAAGATATAAATCTAAGATAGTTATATAGATTTTGTAAATCTATTGTTTATATTAGTTTTTAGATTCCATAATTTTTAAGTTCTTCGTCCACCTTCCAAATCCTTCATGTTTCTATCTCGGTTGACAGAGTATACGTGTTACCTCCACGTAGTGTTCGCGGAACTCATCGGTTTTAGATTTCTCGGGAGATGATTGGCTAAGGCATATGTCTTGCGTAGTAAAAAAAGGTTCTAAAGATGTAGTTAAATAAAGATTAGCAAAAATTAGTGATTTGAGACTGTAAAAGTGTAACTTTGTATGGGGTGGTCCTATTTAAAATCTATTTACAGATTTGGGGTCCCTAGAAAAATTTAATGTTAGTTGATACCTAGCAAAATATATTTATCTTAAAAGAGTGACTACCCCGCGTATAATAAATATAATATAACACTTGTCGACAAAAAAGTTGTAGGGAAATTTAAAGACGTATTTAATGGGGGTCCATTTTTTTTGAATTTGTTGGTAGTAATGTTAAGTCCTACTGTATTGTAGGCGAGAAAGATACGATTAAAAAGATTAAAGGGGTCTCACGAAGTGTAGTTAAGTAAAACCGAGGGTCTTACAACCTATAACGAGCATATACCTCTAAAAGGAATGGACATGCAACTACGCAGCAGTGCGTGGGAGAATAAGAATTCTCTCTAATAAGAAATTAAAGTTTCCATGTACGTAGCACCAGTCATTGGGAAATGGTAGAAATGTGGAACCTATAAAGGCGATTATTAATTGTGGTTTAGAAAAATAGTAGTTTTCGTGGACTAAATAAAATAGCTTAGACTGGTTAATGTATATGGTTACATATTCTCGTACATATCCACAAACATCTGTTTACGTCTACAATGGCGATACCGGTAGTTTTTGTTTAACAAATAGTAGGAAAGATACGTCAGGTGTTAGTGTGAGGAAGACCATAGGATCGTTAGATTCAAAAAGAACGGTGCGGCGGGATGTATGGTGGCCTCCGTTAGAATAATCGAAAGTGGTTAATCGATCGTATTAGATGTTTAAATAAGCGAAAGTGTAAAGGCCTACATAAACAAAATTTAATTATCCGACAAAAAAGAGCGCGATGTGCTACACTTATAAAGAAAGTATGGAATGGTGCTTTTTAGCGGCCCTAGCAGTAAAAAGGGCGACTGACTTTTTCAAGCAACTACAAGAATAGCAGTAACGCAGAGGAGGGGTATGTATGTATTATACAGTGCACAGTTGCTACAAAATATGTTAGTTTACGTGTAGCTCGGATGTGTAATTGATCACGACTTAAAGATCCCTCGGAGGTTTAAAAATTCTCAGCCCATTGTCGTTTGAAAAATGTTTGTAAATTATCAGAACGGGAGCGAGTCGAAGTATAATGGATGATTGACCGAGTTTTTTCTACCTTTTACGAGGAAATCGGGGGTTGACGGACATCGAGCATCTAATTCCCTATTTGGGTGATATCGAGTATTTACCGGTTCTAGAAATAATTACGTGATACCGACCGCTATGCGGAAGATTTGGTTCTAGGAAATGAACAACCTACGAAAGTACGGAATACTTGGTATTAATGCTAATTGGTTTAGCGACCGCGTTTGTGCACTCTTCGAGTGTCTTCGGCAATCTTCGATTGTTTCCAAAGAAAATATTCAAGCCTGGCGTTTCCGAAAATATAACGTAGAAGTTTTTTAAAATTAAATTGTTTTATTAGTAAGTATTCTGTAAGCAACAAGTTTGGTATCCCCTTAGTAAAGGTTTAAAATGTTTTATTAAGTTATTGTTTATAGTAGCACTGCATCTTCTACTGCACGGCTTGCAACCAATTTGTGTACGTGTGCTATAACCCTTTTGGATTTTTAATATGCATGCGATGCGATTGCCGACCTGTATAACATGGAAGACGTTTTCCGGTGTTTCTACTAACTGCATTCGCAGCATGGACGACGCGAGCCGGGCGCATGCATTGGTGATAAATGTACTGGACGAGCAGCAAGGATTATGACGTCATTTAGTTCCCCGCTGAACCCTCAACATGGTTCGGGTGTCTTCGGAAACCTTCGGTTTGCATTCTATAGAGTACATAAAGCAGGTACGCAAGAGTAAACTCTTTAGTTATAAGTTAGTTCGCTTACAAGTTTAACCAAAGTACTATAGCGCGGATTTTGTTTCGTACCAAAATGGTACCTGCAAACGTTTTTAAGTGCGAGCCCTGTCACGTCTACTTTACCAGGAAGGATGCTCTCAAACGACACCAAAACAAATGTCGTGGTGTAACATCGTCCAGGGTTAAGCTTATACATCCGTCAGCAGCAAAGTACTTTAACTGTATGTCTTGCGGTATCGCTTTTACGAGAATGGATAGCTTACAGCGACACAAGGAAAAACAGCACGGTATGTCATAAAGCCGTAAACGTTCAGCTCCGCCAGCTGTTAAAGGGCCTTGTACGAAACAACCACGAATTATGTGTAAAGTATGCGATTTCGAAATGGAAAAGAATACCTATGCCGCACACTTGAGAAGCAAACGACATAAAAATGCCACAGTTACCGCTACTGGCGAAGATGGTGTAGAAATGGTTAGCACGACGTTTAACAACCGTATGGCTAGCTATCGCATAAAGAACGCTAGTGTCGACGATGGAGTGTCCGAGTTTCTTTGGAAGCAGAAACAGAGATTTATTCGATTAATTAATGAAAAAAGAATACAACATACAGCAATAAAAGTCTATTGCGAACTCTACGGCGTTTACACCAAAATGGTGGAAGAGACTACCGATGTGAAATCCTTTAACACAAAAAATATGGTTATAACCTCTTCTAGTAATCTGGAAAATATCTACGAGGTCTTAAGCGAAACCATGAGAACAAAATCAGAGGAATTTGAAACATGCGGGTCCGGTTGGTCTTTGGAAAAGGTGCTCTATTTAGAAATAAATATTAATAAGTATAAGCCCATATGAGCTCTAGGTTAAGAATAAAAAATTGTGAATATGTATTTAGAAATGTAGTTTACAAATTTAAACTGTATTAGTAAAAATTGTTTGTAATAAAAAGTTTTAAGAATTGTTTTTAGATTTTCTTTTAGGTATGAGCTGCAGGAAAGTTATAATTTAGAGGGTGTGTGTAAAATGGTAAGGGTTGGTTCGATTTTAAATCTATTTAGAGATTCGGATTGTGCATAAAATTCTAGACTAACAAGATGTATAAAAAATTTATAAGGACAGTCAGAAATCGCTACCAGCAAAAAATATTAAAATTGGAGTAGCTCTCTGGGGGATGGTGCTATGTGAAAAATTTAAAGAGATTTGGGTAGCTGAGAAAATTCTAATATTAATTGATGCCAAACAAAGTACATTTATCTCGAAAGATGAGCTAAACAAGATAGAAAGTATGGTGTAACATTAAAAGCGAGTAGTGGTACGGTTGCGGTATGCTCGCTAGAAGGTATGTGTGTAACTTTGTAAGGAGTAGTCCGATTTTAAATCTGTTTGCAGATTCGAATTCTGCGTAAAATTTTAGACTAATTTAATGTATCGTATGTATAAAACAATATTTAAGGACGGTCGGAAATCGCAACAGGTAAGAAATCTTAAAATCGGGGTAGCTCTCTGGGGGATGATGCAATCTGAAAAATTCCTAGAGATTCGGGTAGCTGAGAAAAATCTAATGTTAATTAATACCAAACAAGATAGGTTTATCTCGAAAGATGCATTGGTTAGACGAAGAAAACTATTTTGGTTCAGAATGTTAGCGGTAAAAAAAACTTAAAATGAGGGTAGCTCCCTGGGGGGTGATGCAATCTAAAAAATTCTTAGAGATTCGGGTAGCTGAGAAAATTCTAATATTAATTGATACCAAACAATGTACATTTATCTCGTGGGTGGAAGTGTGGAAAAAGATTTATCTCGCGGGTGGAAAGAATGCGGGTGTGACGTAATCAAAATGGTTAGGGGGTGTCCGAGCAAGGCGGAGAGCAAGGCGGAGAGTCCCTTAAAATAAGACTTTATAGTGCGAATTTACATGTAAATTTGGGAGCAAATGTGGGTTTTGGGAGCAAATGTGGTTCCAGAACGTCACTAAATACCCTACTATTATTGTTTTAGTTACACGAGAAGAATTCATTATCATGCTAATGAGCAAAAGAATCTTGTAAACAACTGATACATGCAAAACTTTTAGTTGACGATACACAATAAACATATAATATACGTAGACAACATTTCTCAGGTTCGTTAGATTGGAAAAAGTTGGAAATTACAAGTCGAAACTATCACAAGCTCTGTTAACTGTCGTTTTTCGTTAAAAGAGATGCTTTGGACGTATACTTTCAAGTGTTTAGTGAGCAATGAGAACCCCCTAGTTCAACAAAGCAAAGTGATTTGGTCCTATCGCAGCTTCTCCCTTCTTTTACTATTGTCTGGTATAAAAGTTACGAAATAACGTTAGCGGCAATATCTAATGCTCAAGACAGCGATACAAAGGCAAAGTAAACGATTTTGTGTAGCAACGGGCCCCATTGAGCTTTGGAGATAACAATTCAGAGGACGCGATAGGCACTCTATTGGTCAAGTGTCTGAAACAACCACAACATAATGTTATCACAACCCTCAAGTCTCGATGGTTATTACAGTAGATTATCTAGCACGATGAACAAGCGTAGACGTGAACGCGAATAGCGAACTCGCGAGACCTACCGCATATTCAACGCCCAGACATTTTAGATACTGCAAATTATTATCCTTTAACAATGTCTAGGAAAAGATTATGTCTTTTTCGCGCTGTTTACTTAACGTGTCTGCGGAGTTAAATGAGGGATAAAAAGGTTTGGGAAATTTGAGATTACTCCAGTTCAATCAAATATTTTTACAACTTGACTGCAATAGGAAAGCGGAGATTGCAAGTTGTATGTTCGTAAAATAAATATCTTACGTAATTACACTATTAAGGTATATTGTCGTACGCGGAACCAATAACTATTTTAGTGTACTATATAGAAGTTGCTCACACTCAATAATACAAACTTCGAACAACTGCAATAAAGTGTAACGTGGCTATGATGAGAACATTTCAGTAGTTTGGATAAAGTTCTTTAAACCGTATCGACTTACCTAGAAATATGTCCTCATCATCATGAGTAGTGTGGGCTGTAATGGCGGCCATGCTCTGAACAAGAGCTAAAAGTGATGAATAGGGGCTACGAGTGTCCGAGAAACTTAGATGAAGACCTAATGGCTGTCTGTAGAATTCTCCACACAACATCCCCGAGCATACCGAGCGCTAAACGTAACCTGAAAATAAAATAAACTTATTAAAATTTTAATACTAGTAATATTATGTAAAAATGGATGTATTCGTAAATTTTTCATTGCCTAAAGTACTATTTTTCACAGATTTAAGTATCAAAAAATATTTTCTCGAAAATAATTATTACAAAATAGCGTTTTTTACAATGTTCTATTTTTTTAAGTCTCGACCACTTCAACAATTCCTTAGAAATCTAAGAAATATAATTTTTAAGCAATATTCTCCAGGGTCCGTGGAAATTAATTTTTTATTTTTTACCAGAAGGATCGATTCCTCTAATGATCTCCGCTACAATTGGTGTTTACGATTGGCTTTTAACAGTCTCTTTTATACCGACAATAAATAAGATAGTGACGATTTTATCAAGCAAAGTGCACCTATTGGCAACAACGTCACAGCAATCTACCTTGTAGTTAAACTTAAACTACACCATTTCCACAATTGCAATCCAGTTAGTTTGGTGCGAGTTCGTCGCGGTAGAGACAAAGACGTTTATTTACAAACAGACAGATATTCGGTAATTTGTAATCTGTACGAAATTTCACTTTAAAGAGGAAATTAAAGTAAGATTTTATAATTATTAATGTAATTTTAATATTTGCTTAATTAACCTGCAATTAAGCATTGTGTGAACGTTGCTCTTAGAAGTTGGATTCCCAATATTTCTTTAAAAAATTTGAATTCTGAGCTATCATATGGACTTCAAGGGCTGTTCTGCATGCAAAAGACCTACCTGTTCAGGGGAAAGATGGTTTCATTTGAACTGCGCTAATGTATAGGCCGGTATTCAAAAACATGGATGAGTGTGTTTCGACTGTTCTAGGAAAACAGCCCACAATGTGGAACCTATCAAACGGAACATGGTGATACGCCTCTGGTTGCTGACACCTTCATTCACGTTACCAATGATGCTCCATTTAGTACACAAATTACCTTAGCAAACTTGTCTGCTACTGAATTATGTAGAGAAAGAGGACAGCAGCTCTTTAGGTACTTAGATTGGCAGAGACCATAGGGGTCGGTATGGCATTCTAAGACTCACCACTGCAATGTGGAAGGCAACGGGAGACCACCACATTACCTCCCAAAACGCAGCGTACTTAAATTGTAATTATGATGATGGCATCCTCTGGGGTATAAAAGATTCCGGAGTTAAAATAGTTAGGGCTGGGTCGGCGTATCGATATATCGATACGTATCGATACGACCCCCGTATCGACCCCCCCGATACAGCAAAAAATAAATATCGATATATCGATACTCGATATGTATCGATACGTATCGATATGTATCGATACGCATCGATACGTATCGATACGCATCGATACGTATCGATACGTATCGATATTCGATATAGAATATGTATCGATATTCGATACGCAAAATCCCGTATCGCCCACCCCTATATACATACTTATGTCACAAATATTAAACTTGAAACTTTAATTATTTTGATAACAAACAATCTTAAGTGAAAGATCGAATTGTCAGTAAATACATTATTTTAAAACGATCTTGTGATTTTATTCCCAAAGAAAGAGTAAAAAAATTTATAGATGCGTATCGATTCGTACCGATAGGTTTCGCTACGTCTCGATATGTATACTTAATCTACACATCTAAACGTTCCGATACGAATCACTATACATATATCTATACGTACCGCTACGTATCTATACGTATCGATATGCATCGATACGAGTCGAGATGTATCGATACGTATCGATACGCATCGATACGTATCGATATTCGATATATCGATACATATCGATATAGAATATGTATCGATATTCGATACGCAAAATCCCGTATCGCCCACCCCTAAAAATAGTCACCCATTCATCTCGGGGGGGACTACTTCGGAGGATGTGATCGGAAAGTTCAGAAAAAGAGTCGGGAACATTTTGCGAGTCGACGCGTGGAATGTTAGAAGTATGAAGCAACTAGGTACGCTAGAGAACTTGAAAATCAAAATGGATAGGTTAGCATTAGACATAGTAGGGATTAGAGAAGTTCGGTGGCCAGAGACGGGGGATTTTTGGAGTGGAGGCTTTAGGGTAATTTATACAGGATCAGAGGAAAGAAATTCGGACGTGGAGATAGTTATGCGAAAAAAATATAGGACACTATGTAGAAAACTACTTACAAAAGAAAGAAAGAATACTCATGATTAGATTAGAACCTAAACTGGTAAATACAGTTATAATACAAATATGCATGCCCACTTCTAGCTACAGCGAGGAAGATGTAGAACCGATCTACAAAGATATCAAAGACATACTAAGATACGTAAAAGGATATGAAAATTTAATAATTAAGGGAAAATTTTAATGCAGTGGTAGGTAAGGGTAGGGAAGGTACGGTAGTAGATTTCTTTGGTTCAGGCACGAGAAACGACTGGGAACTAGACTGGTAAATTTTTGCAACAAAAACAACTTAACCATCACAAACATACTATTTCAACTTCAAGCTAGAAAACGATGCACTTGGAAGATGCTAGGAGATATAGGAAGGTATCAAATAGATTACATTCTTGTTAGACAACGGTTTAGGAATCAAGTAAAAGACTGTAGAAGCTACCCAGAAGCAGATATAGACACCATACCGTTCGGCCGCAACAGACATAATAAACGAAATCTACATGAAGGTCTACCTGCCCAGAATCCAGCTGCAGGTAGACAAGAAATCACCACAAGCATTGCTCAACACCGGGGTCTTCTGCTGCCTGATCAGGAGGGATCAAGTGTCAAAAGGGGCTTACATCCAGAAAAGCCCAACAGCCGCACAACTAGCAGGGAACGGACAACAGATGGACGTGCTAGGAAGTGTAACCATTTCATTCCACATTGTGCAAACCACCGACACCGAGGAATTCATTGTAGTGACCGACCTCGTAGAAGAAGTCATTCTGGGACAGCCATGGCTCGCAAGGCACAAGGACATGTTGGATTATGATCGAGAATATATCCATTTTGGGATTCACCAACGACGCACGATGCACTGGGAACCAGCAAATAACGACGCCACCCACAACTAACCAATCGTCACACCAAAACATCAATTCCCGTCACCCCTGATACCCGAATTCCCTGCAAAAATTCCAATCCATCCTTAGCGAACGCAGTCACAATACCACCACCGCCAATACCCAACACATTATCCGAACCACAACCCACACTCCTTTCCGCACACCCTCGTATAGATATTCTCCTGCCAAGAAGGAAATCAACGCAACCGAAGTAGAGTATATGCTGGCAAAGGGAATCATCGAACCCAGCACAACCAGCTACAGTTCCCCAATAGTTATCGTCGAGAAGAAAAATGACGAGCCAAGTTCTGCGTAGACTATCGCAAGCTCAATGCGGTCACCAAGGATGAGAGCTTGCATCTACCAGTTATACATGAAACCCTACGAAATCTGGGAACAGCGTCAGTATTCTCCACCATCGACCTGAAATTCGGATACTGGCAAATACCCATGGAAAGGACCTCCAGATATTACACCGCCTTCACCACCCTAGATTGCGCCTGTTACCAATTTAAAGTAACATGCCGCTTGGTCTCAAAAACGCACCAGTCAGCTTCCAAAAGCTAATGACCCAAGAAGTGCTGCCTGGATATCTCCGAAAATTCGTTATCGTTTACCTGGACGACCTGTCATATACTCACACAATTGGGAAAAGCGCCTAATGCACATACGCCTGATATTCGAGAGACTTCAGCAACACAGGCTACACCTAGCCCTCGACAAGTGCATCTTCGGAGTCAACATTCTAGAATACTTCGGCCACATCATCTCCACTGAAGGCGATCGTCCTCTACCACGACACACCAAACAAATCTAAGAAGCCGAACGACCAAAAACCCGCCGTCAGCTAGGTTCGTTTCTTGGACTGTGCAACTGGTTAAGGGACTACATTCCACGCTGTGCCGAAGTCCAAGCTCCTCACACAGACTTGCTACAAATTACACGACGCTACCAGTGAACAAACGAAGCCGAAACCGCACTCCGGAACATACAAACTGCCATCCAACAAGACTTGCAACTCCACCGGCCCGATTTTAACAAGCAGTTTGTCCTGCAGACGGACGCCAGCAGCCTTGGTTCGCCGCCGTTCTATATCAAGAAGTCGATGGCAACAAGCACATCATCGGCTACGCGAGCGCTAAGGTCAACGAAACCGAGACCAGGTACCATATCAACGAGCAGGAATGCCTAGCCGTCATATGGGCCATTAAGAAATACCGCCCCTACCTGGAGGATCAACGCTTTATTCTCCGCACCGACAGCCAAGCACTACTATGGTTAGATCGCACCAAAGATGCCAAATCCAAGTTTACCCGATGGGCTCTACTTCTACAAGAATTTAACTTCGACATTGAGCACTGTCCGAGGACCACGCCGAGCCAAACTCTCTTGGTTTATGAGCTGCCAAGACCCGGAGACTGGGGCGGAGCTCGAGCAAATAACCAAGGGGAAGCTCGCCAGCAACAAATTCGCAGAATACACGCTAAAGAGCTAAGCTTCAAAAGGAGATACACCGACGAAGAAGCAGAGCCAATTCAGCTAACACTCGGCGATAAAGTAACGGTCAGGGCACACCCGACCACAAGATCCAGGTTCGAAGCAAAATAGACAGGCCCGCACACCATCCTCAGACAAGCCGGCCCCGCAAACTATTGGATGCTGATAAAGCAAATCCGTTGAGCGTTCTTCCTTGACGACTGGGATATCCGGCTGCCGATGGTCCTGGTCCTAGAGGGGGAACGTAACATGGACCAACATCACACACATAACACACATACCCCCCCATAACATATGACGGTTACTTTCTGTGGGGAAGCCAGGACTGCTTAAATTTCAGGTAGCAGACTACTGAAACGTTGGAACAAATAAATAAAAAAATAAATATTGGGTGCAGATTGAAGGGGGACTGGAAACCAAGACTCATATAGACGACCTACGACTAGCCCCACAGCGACCACCGCCAGCTGCTGACAATATATACCACTCCATCCTCATGACTATACCCTTCGAGGAGGGGGGGAGGGGATGTCACAGACCTTGTCTCGTGACGGTGTACATCCTCATAAGAGAGGCGCGCGGTCACAACACCTGCATATATACCCTAACATGGCTCGCCGCTTTCACGATGACCACAACCCCCAACACAAAAATCGCACACGCTAATTGGTTGCAGGTCGCCCCACTATCCTCAAGAATAAGTATAAAATGAGCTGCATTTCGACCGGACCGTCACTGGACCCAATCATCTGGCGCTTCCCATAGCCTAGTGAAGAAACAGTCGAGACCTTAGCGTTTCTCCTAGCCTGAGGGACCACCGGAAGACCCTGGCGCTTCTGCTAGCCCTGAGTATCGTCGAAGAAGACCTCGGCTCTGCTCTGAGCCCGAGGCAGCATGACGACGCCGACGCCTTGGCGCCTTCCCTAACCCAAAACCGTCCGACACCGCGCCACAACGCTGCATGGGCGGCGCCACGGCGTAGAACCAACACTCGTCCACCCGGACGACCCCAGGAGTTCGCTGTGAGGAAGGAGTACCGAGTCGCCGCGGACCGACGCAGATCGAACAATACCTATAGACCTTTGTATATATTTCATCCTTGTACGTTATTTCTTAGATTGTAATTGCTGTATATATTTCACCCTTGATATGTTATTTCTTAGATTGTAGTTGTTGTGTATATGTAATTTATTCGAACTGCCGAAATAAAATCAAACCTCGTTGTTATATAAATATTGTTGCATAATATTTAAGTCCCGGGAACCCACCGGATAACAAGTTCTATTGTAAATCCGAGCTTTATAAGTTAGAATCAATTGAATAACGGTGCAAGCAGGGTTAATGTTTAAAATTAAAGAGCGATTCAAATATATGACGCAACCTTGTTATCGCAGCAACAACGTTTCACGAAACCTATGCAAACATTTCAAAAATTGTGACAACCCATTGGAGCTAATTCGACTCGAGGGATTCTAAACTATATAGTTTATGGTTCGATTTGAGTCGAACGTTAATCACATAAAGCTGTGTCAATATTAGTTTTGGTAGAAACGGGAGAAGTAAAAAGCTTGTTTTTGTACATTGAACCTAAAACATTTTCCCTAGATTTTGTGACGCAGAAAGGAAAAGAAGGAACCTGTATTGCTCCTCTAGCTACTATTATTATTTCTACAAAATTATTTATGTAGCAATCGATGTTCAATATCTTATATCCGCCCGTGAGTTTCGTGTTTTCGTTCAGTAAGCAGTTTTATTGTTGCTTTTTATAACTAGAGCCCGATATGAAATCGCGTGACCGATGTAGGATCGAACACAGACAAACTGGCGCCTCTTACCTGTACCCTTCATATAAACGAAGATTGATCCAGTTAGTGTGGACAGGTAATGAAAACATTAATGATACTGCCGGCGCCAAATATCGTCCATTGTGGCAGCTTAACCTATATTTTAAATCCTACACGTGCAATTGAACTTTGACAATTTTAATTATTCATTAATTATTGGTTTACGAGTAGTCAGTTAGCTAAATAAAAAACATGAACGAATACTTAAGGTGTAGTGTATAAAAATTGTCAAACGTAGAGTTTAAAAATCGTAGCTCTAATTTTTGTAGAATTTGGAGAATTAAACTACATGATGCGTTGCACGAAATCGGCCTGCATTAAAACTGCAAGAGTTAACTAATTTCATCGCACATTAAAAAATTTTCAATTGTAAAATTTCAATTAAAAGTAAAAATGGCAAGATGCATTTTCTAGAAGAGAGAGAGACTTATTCATATATAAAAAATATATACTCTAACGGATTCTCTAATTGTTTTTTGGGGTTTATTTCCAATAAATATAAGTTTAATAATTATCATTCACAATTACAAATATTTACAGAGCCTTGTTTACATTAACACTAGCCTAATCACTATTTGTAGGCACTAATATAATCTTCTAAGTACGGCGAATTAAACACTATTATAGCACTAATTTTACTGGTAATTTATTTATTTAACACATTTGTATCATGTATGCGAATTTATGTTCATATTAATCTATGTACATCAAACGCTTATTAGAACCTAGTTTAAAATAATACAAACGAATACTAATCCTTCGCAATAAACCTCGCGCTTGTATACAACAATCCTTTATTCTAATTAAATCGAGAAAATATCTAGAATGTGCGTCATCAAACCTACTGTATTACGAAACCTAATAATCATCCTTCTTATCGCTAGACAGATTTGATTGTAATACGATACCTAAGCATCATCCTCGATAGACAGATACGAGATCGCTTTTGTAAAAACCGATTAAGATTACTCTCCAAAATGTTCTATATAATTCTTAAATACTGTTACACTATACTCCATCTTAAAACCGTTCCCTCCCAGAACGTTACGCGGACAGAAGCTGGATGTCCTGTGACGAAACAATCCGAGCCATTCTTACATTTCCCATAATTTACAGAAGTATTTATCGACACATTTAACAGCGGATGGCGTCCCATTTGGGTTAAAGCTGCACGCCAAGATTTGGACTCCGGTCCTCTGGAATATTATCTCAGTCTATTTCTTACTACCCTCCAGTCCAATCTATCGAGCACACAACCATTCTTAGGTATCACTAACTTCTTGTTCCCAAACACCATCATCTGGTCTTCGAGGTCCACTAATGCCCTCCACAGGTTCAAGTAACTGGATTTACCAGAGGACAATTATTTAGTCACTAGGTACTAAATGCGACGACAGCAATCTCTAAGGTGTATGGTTTGGCTCACCAATGATTGTTGTTGTCGAAAGTGATCCAGACTACAAAATTTACTTTTGAACACTGTAGCAATCCCTCGGTTCATATTGAGATCCGCACTACACGATCTACAAAAAAGCATTTTGACAGCGCATCAAATAGATCCCTGTTGGCATTTTTTGTAATCCTAAACCTTGCCCTGCCGGTACCGCTGTACACGCACATGAAGCATTCATAATTTGGACCAGCCCTTGGTCCGTTTTCCTGCTTCCTACTCGCTACGCTTTATCCTGAACTCCCGCATAGTCGTAACTGTCGTAAAGTCACAGTCTGTTAATATGTAGTACTATTGTCTTGTCCTTTGAGAGCTAACGAATCCTATATACTAGATCGTTGGTTCGTTTCACTACTTCGTAAGTATCCTCCCAATTTCTTTGCAACTTTGGCGTCAATTCACGCCTCCGTCTAGGATTATACAACCAAACGCAGTTTTCCTTTTGAAAATCAGACTCTTGCGTCTTTATACCATACCTGGTCTTCATTCGGTCGCTTGCAATTTGAATATTCTTTCTTGCGTCTCCACGAATACAGAACAAGGTAATTAATTTTTTCTTTGGAATTGTGTAACGTAATGGTGCTCGTAAATAGAAATATACAGGGCGATTCTATAATTGTACTAATATGGTGTTTATAAATAAAAATAAAACAGTGCCCACAGTTTCACATAAAATAAAAAACGTAAACGACGTATTTCCAGCTATTAATTAGCATAGTAGGAAATCATATTCATTTACTAAAAAATGCAAGGCTAACCATTATATCCACTTAATTTATTTAGAAACGTTTTGGCCGGTTGAACGTAATTTGATGTGCAGGAAACCATAATGACAATGCATGCATGTACTTTTTCTGTGATTCATTAATTTGCTTAATAAGTATTAGATTCCACACAATACGAGGTATTTAAAAATGTAAATTTACACTAAGCGTTAATGTTCATTACTGTAAATTGAATGACATTAAAAATCGATTAAAAAAATTTTTAGGCAGCTCCAAGTTTCAAAAGGCAGGGTTTAAGATATATACAAATTTAAATTGTATACCAGGGTTCCAATTAAGATAGTCTAGACAAATCTATGTATACGTAATTGGGAAAAAATACTATTGCACGACGGACTTGTATTAAAAATATCGCTAAGAGCACCTTGTGGTGTAAAGTTCTAAAAATGGCGGTGGCGACTAGAGGTCCGGTGTGATCGAAAAAAATTTTTTTCAGATTTAAGTAGCTGGAAATTTTTTTATATAATTTGCTAAGTTACATGATTTATTTATCTCAAAAGAAAGAAATAGATTAAAGATGACCACTTGATGGTTTGTAAAGAGTTATTTTGTAATTCAGTAAGAGATTTTCCTATTTAAAAAATTGTAAAAGAATTAAGTAGCTGGGAAATTTTTAATATTAATGTACACCTTAAACAGCGGGTTTATATAGAAACAACGCTAAGAGTCACTTTTGGCAAAAATTCTAAAAATGGCGGTGGTGTCTAGAGGTCCGGTCCGATTTAAACAATTCTAGGAGATTCGGGTAGCTGAGAAAATTTTAATATAATTTGATAGGTCAGACATATTTATCTCAAAAGACAGATCAATGATGTTTAAAAGAAGATTAAAGATCTATACTTTATAACTTTTTTTTTAATTCAGTAAGGGATACTCCAATTTGAAAAATTCCAAAAGAATTCAGTAGCTGAGAAAAAAGCAATATTTAACACCCTACATGGTGGGTTTATATTAAAAACACCGCTAAGAGCACCTTTTGGCAAAAAATCTAAAATAGCGGTGATGCTAGAGGGATGGTCCGATTTGAAAAATTCCAAAAGATTTGAAAAGCTGAAAAAAAACAATATTAATGGGTACCTTGCGCGGGGATGTTTATATTATAAATATCGTTGAAAGTACCTGGTGGCCAAAATTCTAAAAATGGCGCTAGTGGCTAGAGGTCCGGTCCGATTAAAAAAATTCTTTAAGATTAGAGTAGCTGGAAAAATTTTAAAATAATTTGATAGGTTACATGATATGTTTTTATCTCAAAAGACAGAGCAATGCTGTTTAGTAGAAGATTAAAAATGAACACTGTAAGGTTTATAAAAGGGAATGTCCAGATTTGAAAAATTTCAAAAGAATTAAATACCTGAAAAAAAAACAATATTAATAGACACCTTACACGGCAGGTTTATATTAAAAATATCGCTACGAGCAGTTTTTGGCAAACATTCTAAAAATGGCGATGGTGACTAGAGGTCCGGTTCGATTTTCAGTTTTGAGTAGCTGAGAAAATTCTAGACTAATTTAATAGGTTACACGACATATTTACCTGAAAAATATCCCTCAAGTTAAAAATGGTTGGTCGAAGAAAACTTTTATCTGGGTGGCGCTGCGGTACTGCGGTCGGAAAAAAGGTGGTGGTAATTAAAAAAAGTTAAACTTCAAGTTGTTCAGTTTAAATAAGTCTGTCGACCGATGTAGACGTCTATTGTGTGTGGTGATCGTTAATAAAATATATGGGGAAAGTCTTTATAACATATTGGGTTAGGTGCTCCTAAATTAATCTCTAAAAATGGAATCTGTAAGCCGTTTCTTAATGATCGCGAATTTTTCCATATCTTAATACACCCTAAGTTCATCTCCAAATTAAAGTGGAGTCTGTTCATTAATCAATAATACGAGATGTGCAAGTAATGATTTCGATTGTCTTGATGGTGTAGTGGTTAAGGTGGCCGTTATGCAGGCGGGCAGCACGGGTTCGAATCCTGCTTGAGTCGATTTTACTCTCTAAGAATCTGCGGTAAAATGTATATACAGGATGGAGCATAAATGGATATATACAGAGCAAGTCAAAAATCGAGACGTTAAAAAATGGCGTTGCTTCCTGTCTATACTGACATAAGTCAAAAACTTGACAATGTCAGATATGATTGACAAAAGTGCTAAACGTAAATGAAAGTTAGGTTTATGTTGGTTGTGTACGCGATTTAGATTTGTAAATTCTCCAATTATAGTCATCGGTCTCGGTGGCGTAATAAATAAATAAATAAATAATAATAAATAAATAACGCAACGAGGTGCTGTCAGGCCTGATACTCATAAACTTAAGAAAAGGACCAAATGGACCTTGCTTCTATGATTTCAAATAGAATGTTTGAACTAACTTTGTCTTTTACAGAAAGTACTCATTTAAACTAGGATTTTTGCAAATTTGTTATAATTAATAAGAACAATCTCATTTTAACTTTTATTTACAGAATATAAAATGCATATACTTTTATATACTAAATACTAAAAATATTTTATTTAAACCCGAAGTTGTTTATCGTATCATTTATCCATTTCAAATCCACACTTTCTTCCTACAATGCACTCAGGTACTTTATTTGCAGCAATAACAAATTCGATTCCAGAAAGATAGAGATAGAGAACCGTGAGGTTCTAGTTCAGTAAATTTTTGAATATAGCCTGCCAATAAAATTTGAAATTGTTCAAAATAACTAGATGTTGCCTATAAAGTGTAAATTACATTCCAGAAAATAGTTCAACATATGAGCTTTTACGTTCGTAATTGTGGAAACAGAATTTTGGAGACTATAATGCGCTTTTTTCAAAAAGGCTTCACTTTTCACCGTAAAAGTTAGGTTCAGGGAACCTTTTTCGACCTACACGGGTAATTCTCCAGTATTATTATGTCTAATATAAGCGTTACGTGAAAACCATACAAAGATTCGGTTCTCATGTAAGTCCGGACATTGATTTATGATTTTTTTGGGAAGCCGCAAGCTTTTCACATCTCATGCTTAACATGCAACTGTGTCCACCAATTAGCGTCAAAACATTAACCTATCTTGTAGAGGGAACGAAAACTCGTGGGAGTCGATGCGTCAAAATGAACAGACTTTATTACCGGTCTTCCTCGAATGTAGACGCGTTTAGTAGAGTTCCGAGAGTCCGCAAAGTGGTCCCATTCCCTTTCGTTCCCATTTTCTTTTGCCATTACACGAAATACCGGAGTTTCGTCGATAAGACAGCTACCGCCATCCAAACAAGGGGACATCTGGACACCATTCTGAGATGAAAGACGCACTGAGATTAAAATAACCACGGGTGAAATTTAGCTCTGTGTAAATTTAAATATTTTATATATTTATTATATTAGTATACAATGCAATAAAAATTAAAGTTACAATTAATGATCCTAAGTGATCGGAAATGCAATACCTTTCTAAAAAAATAGCTCGGTAGGTAACCTTTTCGCATGAATAGGTAGAAAGAAACAATAAAAGTATCAAATTGAAATAATTGTATAAGCCGTACGGTTCAAGTGTGTAACGTTTATCAAGTTGCAACATATTTGAAAAATAAACTTCATAAATATTCTATCAAATATTTTTGGATTGTTTGAAATCAATTTCTTTCTTAAACTGAAGATATTTTTAAACGCCTACTTAGTTATTGCGCTAGTCAAAAAAATCAAAGTAGAAATCTCGCATTTTTCTGAAAATTATAGGTACAGTATCTACATAATCGAATCCGCGGGGAAAGTTCGCTAAAGAATTCGCAGAAGTCAGCGTTGACTTGCGTCTTGCTAATGTCTGCTGAAATGTATCAAACCCGAAAAAATTGAAGATAAGCGTTGTTGTAAAGCAGGGCTAATCTTTTGCACGCCTAAAATTATAAAAAAAATAATTAGAAAACGCATGAAGTTCTTTGGTGGATGTTTCTTCTTTAAGTGGACCGTGGTGTAGACTTTAAACTTTAAAGTATCAGAAGTTTCAGGAAAGTTGGGTTCAGCAGAGTACGTGGGACCTAATTTCTCATATAAATACTAAGAAATTGGTACAATAATTTGTCCTTATACGTTTTAGTGGTACTTTAGACAAAAAGCGTTACACGAGCAATTTTTTCTACACAAAATTTTTTTCCAGTTGGTTCAAAAACAATATCGCTGCAAAATAAAATGCTAATTGGTTGACACAACTAAACTAGTATAATACGACCGGAACAATTGATTCAAAGTGTCTTCATTTAGAGAGTTGGTTAGTTAGGATCTAATCAAATTTGTCCAATCCAAAGCATATTCAAAACCTGGTACAAGCGTAAGAGATTGATGTCACCATAAGTGTTAAAATAAATCAGCAGGTATATGAAGTTTGCCAGTACTGACACAAACCCAAGTATAGTTTCTGTAATTCGATCAAGTAGGAGACAATAAAGCTTTCAAATTATAGTTTGTGTGACTACCTTCACGTTCCACATATGAATGTAAAGTTTGAGAAATAGTTTGACTGAAATCAGAAAGCAATAGTTGCATCTTGAAGAGGAAATTCAAAACAGTACTAACGTTAGTTCGAAAGGTTGAGTGAGAACCAGAGTCCAATTAGATTCTGGAAGAGTACGCCAAGTCTACAGAATCAAAGATTTACACAGAAGCAGAGGGCAAAAGAACTTTAAAAAAATCAAAGATTTGTACAAAAGAACTTGAGCAGTATTTCAACAGAAGTCTATATCAACAAAGCAGGTAGAATAAGCCCATTCGTTTTAAAAAGTAATTTACTTAAACAGATGTTAACAGAAACGCAAAAGTACATAAATGGTTTAATGAACGTGATTTTCTACGTCTTATACAGGAACAGACTTCCTTTATACTTATTTATTAGTCGTTCTTGAAATGAAACTAATTCGGACTTATTCCTCTACCACCAATCCAACGACTGAGATTAGTGTCCGCTCACTGACGTGAGTAGATAAGCAAGGGGTGTGTGAGCACAAAAACCAGGTTTTCTTATGGGATTTAACATGGGAAATTCTAAAGTTCATTCTGGTCATTTTTGCTAGATACAAAGGTTATTCACCCCACTTAACCCTTATATTCAAGGTTCACGTGAATTTTGCTTAACCGTTTTATATAGGAATTCTGGCGCAATCCTCTCACTCTGGCCCCGCCTCCAAATAATAATAAAGAATAAAAAATGTGTTAGTACACACATATCAAATGCAATTATGTACCATGATTTTATATACTATAACCTACTTATGTATTTATATGGATATAGGTTGTACCTAATCTAAATTAACATATTTTTAACGTAGTATTGGTTGTTTATATCTAAATTAACATCCTTTAGAATAACATACTTAGATGCTAAATTCACATACTCTAGACTAGTATTCACAACATAATAAAATATAATGAGCTACCTATTAATTAGGCATATAATTACAATACATATTTATACAGCTTACTGCTATTATATTTAAATTAACATATGCTTTAAATATGTACACTTATTCTAAATAAATATATTACACTTATAAATACATATAAATTTATTACAATATAATTTGAACTGCCTACCCAATTTCCATACTGTCCTTAGAATAATGACACAGAGGTAACGTCTTGTATGATCCTGAAATCAAATAGCTCTTATCGTCGTAAGGATTTAAAGGTATTTCATCTTGAACAATGGTATGAATTTGATAGAGTGTATTAAATTTTGCGAAACGAATTTTTCTTTATAGTTGTCCACACAAGGAACGAAATTATCAAATGTGATATGGTTTTTAAAGACTGATTTTTAATTCCCTTGACTTTTTAGTAACGCCAAAATTAGATAATGTTGTTGGTGGTGTAGAAATATCTTCATCTATACGCAAACGTTTAGCTTCCTCCTCTTCCGATGTTTTAAAAACCTTCGTCGGATACATTTTTGATCTCAGTTGGTCACATCCGTCCATTGTTCTCGTCCTTCATCATTTCCAGTACTTTTTTGTTAACTAAAGGAATTCCGTAGGTGTTATTGTTTGGATAATCAGAAGTATCAAAATATTGTTGGTAGTCTCGCCTCATAGTCTCGTAGGGATCATGGTTTACAATTTTATATATAAAACTATCAGTAATCGATATATAAAACACTACAGTTGTCTCCAAAGGTAGCTCTCATATATTCATAATAAATCGTAAACTAGGATAAGTCCAAGACACAAATGCCTAATCGGTTTATTAAAATATATTTCTGATTTAAGTAATTCCACCAGCATCAGATTTTTATCAAAGACATATTTTTGAACAAGGAATTGGATATATGAGCTTCGGCATCGTACTCCCCCCCCCCCTTCATTTTGAACAAACTTAAGATTACAGTGCTGCCGCTTATTCTCCATTGTTTTCCCAAAAACTGCATTATTCATTAATTTAAATAGATTCTGTTCAAATTAGTTCTTTGCATGTTTCCGAAAGTCTGTATTTAAATCAATATGACTTTAACCAGCGGCTTGGTTTAAATTTAACTTATGATTGACTATTAATTCAAGTATATGTGACAAGGCCTACTTCAAGTTCCTACAATGGATTACATACTTACATTCTGAATTTAATATAGCCATTAATTTAGTGTATTGATTTGTGTCTACAAGTGGTCTACCGGTTTTCGGATCAATATGTTCAAGGCAGAAAGGAATGTCTTTATGTGAATCATGGATTTGCTCGGGACACTCCAAGTAACTTCCAATATGTAACCATCTGAAGCATTATCAGGAATTAAAGTTACATCGATATTAGTTTTGATCCATTCGAAGCCTCCATACGGAAAAGGTTGATGAATCAACCTTCCCATACTTGTTATTTATATCAAAATACATTAGATATTTATCAGGTTTGGAAGCATCATAAATGGGTAAGAATTTATTGTTAACAGATACACGTCGTTCTGAACACACTTGACTAAGACACCCGCAAATGACAAACAGTTTCAACTATTGACTCTGAAAGTGTTTATCCATATTATTTCATCAAAGTTTTGCAAAATTTACCAATACCTGCTTATTTAGTCAGCGTCAATTCTATAATACATTAGAGGACAGGACGATCTCCAATAAACAGTATGAACATGTTCAAAGGGCATGGAATCCTTTCAATATTCAAAACTTGGATTCGGATTTATACCTAGAAACTGATGTATTGTTGTTGGCAGAGGTTTTTGAACAGTTTCGTTCAAGTTTTCATTCCAAATATGCACTTGGCACTGCCCCTTATTACACATTACCTGGATATACCTGGGAAGCAATGTTGAAGCATACAGGCCCCTATTCAAAAATATGTCTTTGATGAAAATCTGATGCTGGTGGAATTACTTAAATCGGAAATACATTTTAATAAACCGATATACGTGGGCATTTGTGTCTTGGACTTATCCAAAATTACGATCTATAACGTTCATTATAAATATATGAGAGCTACATTTGGAGACAACTGTAGTGTTTTATATCGATACTGACAGTCATATACATAAAATTGTAAACCATGATCCTTACGAGACCATGAGGCGAAACTACCAACAATATTTTGATACCTCTGATTATCTAAACAATAACGTCTACGGAATTCCTTTAATTAACAAAAAAGTACTGAGAATGATGAAAGGCGAGAATAATGAAGGGATTATAACAAACTTTATCGGGCTGAGATCAAAAATGTATCCGTCAAAGGTTTTCAAAACATCGGAAGAGAAGTTCAACGTTTGCGTATAGAGGAAAATACTTCTACACTACCAACAGCTTTCTCTAATTTTGACGTTACTAAAAAGTCAGGAGAATTAAAAATCAGTCATTAAAAACAATATCACATTTGAGGATTTTGTTCGTTGTGTGAGGACTATAAAGAAAAGTTCGTTTCGCAAAATTCAATCCACTCCTAAACATCAAGTTCATACCATTGTTCAAGATAAAATAGCTTATTTGATTCCAGGTTCCTACAAGACATTACCTCTAGGTCACTATTTTATAGACAGTAAAGAAATTGGGTAGGCCGCTCAAATCTTATTGTAATAAATTTCCAGGTATTTATAAGTGTAATACATATTTATTTAGAATAAATGTAAATATTTAAATCAGATATTATTTAAATGTAATAATTGTAAGCAGTATAAGTATGTAATGTAATTATATCCTCATTTAATAGGTACTTTACTATATCTTATTATATTGTGAATTTCAGTCTCATCATCATCATTAGGTCTTCAGTCCTGGAACTAGTTAGACGCGTACCATCATTGTTTCCTATTCTGAACTAACCTACACATTTCTCTGAAATTTGCACAGTCTGAATCTATCACTATCTGATCTAGGTCTACATCTACCTCTTTTTTCCTATCTCTGCTTGTAATATTAGTCTGTAGTATGTTAATTTAGTATTTAGGTATATTACTCTAAAAAATGTTAATTTAGATATAAACAACAAATACGTTAAAAAATATATGTTAATTCAGATAAGATGCAACCTATATCTATATAAATACATAAGTATGATATAGTATTTAAAATCAACGTATATAAATGCATTCGATATGCGTGTAATAAAATATTTTTTTATTCTTTATTCTTATTTGAAGAGAGGGTGATAAATTGGGGGGGATTGTGAATCGGATTGCGCCAAAATTCCTATATACAACGGTTAAGCAAAGGTCACGTGAACCTTGAATGTAAGGGTTAAGTGGGGTGAATTACCTTTGTATCTGGTAAAAATGACAAAAATGGACCTTAGAATTTCCCATGTTAAATCCCATAAGAAAACCAGTATCTTTGGCTCATACACCCCTTGCTTATCAATGACGTGTGTAGTACTCCTCGCTCTAAAACACTGTCTGCATGGTTGCAAGAAAGATATTTTCAAGAAGGTCTATCAATTTGTTTTTAAAAAGTCTTTATAATGTCTTAAAACGTTAAATTGTAAAGAACTCCAACTACACAAAGCAACTCATCGCAAAAATTTCAATTTTTATAATATTTTACATAATTCCCTCGATATTGTTGAAGTTATATAATATGCTAAGCTGAGAAGCTTAAAAAACGCCATTATAGCTCCATTAGAAACAGAATGAAAGCGTATACGAAACAAACAAACAAGATTCCATAAGAACTACTTTAGGAAACATTCAAATGAAGTGTCGTTGCTATCCCGTGACTGTTAACTGCAGATAGTTACGTCAAAAAGCCCAGTGAACTGACAATAACGTTAAACTCCTACACATTTGCGAACTTAATGGTTTAAAGTTTAAATTGTTTTATATGCCATTCATTACGACAGGATAACAAGCAAAATATATAATCAAGTGCCTCTAAGTTTGTCTTATTAGAGGCACCTTGTCTTACGTCTTATCAAGTAAGCTGAATATTTCATGAACCCCAATTCAGGCATTTCGAAACAACTGTTGGCGCGCTATGCAAATATAAGTACAGCTTTCCATAAATTTCTTACTGTTATTAATTTAATCAATAAATTATATACGTATTTGGAAACACGTAAGAATCCAATTAGGGTAGCAAACTTAGTAAAATATAAATACCAAATATTTCACGTGTACCGTTCCTTACAAACATTAAAGCAAATTAGTTTTGCAAGATTTTGTGAACTTCAGAAATAGCAAACAATGAGATCTGGGAAATATGCGTCTACAAGCAGTTATTAGTATTAAATGAGTTTCGATCTACATTTTACTATGTAGATTGATGGTAGAGCAACTAAGTTGTTATTAACTTCTCGATGAAATAAAGAATCGGACTCTATCACAAAATGTAAACTAAATACCATTCTTATTAAGGACACGTAACAGTATGATTATCCGGGTTAGTTATTTCAGGAAACAAGTTCTTACACGTAATTTAAAATACGCGGCAAAGAAAATACCGAATTCTTCCAGCTAGCAGATACCTGTATCAAATTCTAAACTATGAATTAGTAGGTGTTTTTAAGCGAGTCTGACGCCATCTTCCACCGCCTAATACCATTGGAGGGTAATTCCCGTGTATCTAATTGCCTATTCAGTAAGTCCCGCAATCGAAACTATTTAAATGCGTTGGAACGCCGGCCATTTTGTCAGTGTATGACGTCCATGTTTTACTGAGAACCAATAGCACAATCTGACGCTCTTCGTATAATTATTCAACCCTTTCTGTTAATACCATTTAAATTACGTTACGTCATCGCAGTTATGCTATAATTTTAATAATCCCACACACACACACACACACACACACACACACACACACACACACACACACATGTATGCCCTCCCTTGAAAAAGAGATGAGTATGGTGTTTCTGAAACACAATTACTTCCCCCCACAACACTGTTTCTCACAAGAGTCCATGTAAATAGGCTCCGCGCTTTAAGGAAAATCTTATTACCTCAACCATTACCTTATCCTTAGAAACCCTCCCTAAAATATCACGCTTTCCGGACAGCCAATAGGAATATAGGAAACGTCGGTCATTTTGTCAGTGTATGTCCTCCATGTCTTACGGGGAACCAAAGGAAATATCTGATGTCTCAAGTCCAATTATTCAACCCTTTTTGTCAATTCCATTTAAATTACCTCACACAATTCTAATAGACGGAAAAGACTAGCAGTTTTAAAGTTAAACGGGGGGAGGGGGAGGCGTTAACCACTACGCTACTGAGGGTACATAATAATAATAAAAGCACTATATGTGCTATTTAAATTAAACAATAGAATTTATATTATTTATAGGATCGTTTGAATATTATTTAGTACAAAAAATGATGACATTGTTGCAAAATTTGACTGTATATTTTTTGATTAATGTCAAATTTGCTAAAGAGTTAAATGATTGAAGATAGCTGGTAAGCAAAATATTTACAATGATTAATACCAAAAATGTCATTCAAATGAACAAAGGCAACACGTTTGTTAAATATTTAGACATAATAAAGGGCGCCTCTGATCAGTTTGAACCGATTGATGATTTCAACACCACACTTGAGAGTTTATTTAAAGCTTTTTGACCGTTCCATGTGATTTTCATGCTTTTTAGTTTTTAATTTATTTAATATATATAGGTGTATATACACTTGAAAAAATGTTTTCTAATAAAAACTATAATACAAATAAAATTACATAAAATTCAGGTATATACATAAAATATTTTTTTAACAAGAGTTGCATTTTTGTTTTACTGTACCCTCATATATATATTTAAAGGATAGCTTCACAATACCGCCATAATAATAGCACGTTCTATTTAGCGCATCTAAGGCCGTTAATATCGTGAAGAAAACAATGCCAATGCTACCTTTCTCTTATTGTAACTGCTTCAAACTGGGTAGGCCATATCTATCCAGATCTTGCACGTCGTTGTGTGGTAAACGTTCAGATATAGCTCTTTGTTTTTCAATTCCCTTTGTATATTCTCCGGGCGCAAAGCTATCAAACAATTATATTGCCAAGTAAGCATGGTTAGATCGTTGGTAGTATTATTAAGTCAGTCAAACCAGTGAACATATCTAAGTAAAGAACGATTTTGTTGTAACTGTGGGCTTAAATGGCGGTTATGTAAAGGTAGAATAAATATCTCGTGGGGTCTACCATCCTGCAGGTTTAGGATTGCCAGTTCTTTACAAAAAAATTTGATTTGCTTGAATTTGAAACAGTGTAAGTCAATGACGTGCATATTTAGTGTTTGGTCGTGGAATAGCAAATGAAACTGAATAAGTAAAATTGCATTTCACTAGATATAACTACAGTAAACTAGATTAGTTAATCCAAGTTGTTTCTACCACCCCTTTGTTACCGCGTCGTTTAACAAGCAATCACTGTTAATTTTTTTCTTTTTTTAGAAACTTTTCGATTACGTACGTATTAGAATATGCTGTGGGGTGATTTCAGCTTCATAGAAAGTTCGTTGTATTGTATTACCATGTATATCTCCTATCAGGTATGTTATTGGTTTGGTTGATTGAACTTTTGTCACCGTAAAGAGCTCGGTTGACCATTAAGACAGATAACCCTTATCAAAAACGGTCTTGTGTATTGAAATCCTCACAAAAATGCCAACACACCCCTATTGTCAGTTTTCAAAATAGCTACAGCTTCGGGTTGTTCTTGCCCTACATTAGGAGTCATTTTAATTATTCGGTGCACAGTATTATATTCATCCATCACCTCGGGCAAAATATCGTTCCACTTGTATAATCTCCGTAGGTGCATCCTTTTGTATAGTTTATTTTTTATTGTTTCTATCAACCTTTCGACTATGGATTGAATTTATGTAGTAGTGATTTATTTCGTACGACCGCTTAAGTTTCTCAAAATTTTTGTTGTAAAACTCGTCGCCCATGTGCATTTGCATATTGATTTTCAATGTGAAACGTTGCCTATCCCTTTCGTTTGGTAAAATTTTCCTTAAAAACTTTTTCATTGTGGAGGAGGTAACTTCGTTTCCTGTTTTATTTCTTATCGGGATTATCGGACTCGCTGAATAAGTAATTAGATACACGGAGGTGGTCCTCCAACCTGATTTAATTTTATTACAATTAAAGTGTTTATAAATTTAGATGTTGTGTTATTTTGTACAGAGTAAATAGTTAAACCTGACGAGAACTCGCTCTATATCGTGCAACTTGGTAATTCTAACGCGTAAAAAAGTATAAGAAGTAAGGATTTTTAAATTTTCTTTCACCAGGGCATACTCGATTGAAACGAACTACACTATTTTATTCGGTCCATCAAAAATATAGAACGTACGAAAATATGATTTTTATAATTACCAACATTTTCGGCAGTTCCTAATCCAATCAAGGGCAATACATCATCCAGCAGTGGAATACATTTTCAAGACAGTTCAGGTTAAAAGTAATGATTTACGTTAAGAAATTACTGATAGAAAAACGTTAAATGATGAACGTAATATGTAAAGGTTAGTGGTCAAGAGTAAAAATATGTGCGGACTCAATCGACGTCAAAGCAATGACATCATGTTGTCAAATATACAACTTCATTTAAGGTAGTGTTTTCAAATGCGATTTAAAACTCAAAACGCAATAAGCAAGTCCAATGTGTCTAAGGTATGAATTGTAAAACTGAACGTGGTTGTAGGGTATGAACATTCTTAGAAACTAGACAACAAAACGCTGTTTTGGAACACTCAAAATTAGCATCAAGCATCTGCACCGGTTAGGGAAAATTAAAAGCAAACTGCTGAAAGCTCTGCAAGTGCTGATGTCCGATAAGTCGAAAGCGAAACGCACGGATTCCATCAGTTTTCTAGCGTTATGAGTGTATATAGGGTCAGTGACAGCACTGCGATACGCTGTTTCGGAACACCTTGAAATAGATATAATTTTGTGCCAGGCTAGCGAAAACCAGATACTGCATCGTATCTAACAGCGAACAAAGCGTTAAAATCTGTCGAATAAGTATTTGGTGATGAGGCGAAGACGAAACGCGTCGGTATTATTCTCAAAAAACTTAAATTCATACAAAATCATATAGCAAACAATGCAAATTTTCCTTACTTGGTGTATGAGGTTGTCATAAAATAAAGATCATGCGTATAATTTTAAAAAATTGAGTTATCAAAAAGTAAATGAAATCAATTTGCATGAATATTAGATTTTACTGTATCTATGGAAACCATCATAACAACAAGTAATGCAAATCACCACATTCAGTAAATTGTTTTCAAAATTTTCTTACAAAATGGGTTTAAATGCAGAGCTCTGCTAAATAAAAACGTATCGTAATTTGATTAAGAAATTTGGAATAAGGTCTGTGTCAATCACCTTACAAGATTTGGAAGACCAACAAGTGATGTCCAAGGTGCAGAAGTTCTTCGCGAAAATCAAAACGCGGTTTCACAGCAAATCATTCTGCCATGTTTTCGAGATAATGCAGAATTGAGAGGCCGTATCTGCAACAGCCATTGATGAACGATACCGACACGTGTTAAAAGATTATGTGGTTCCACAGTTGTAAAACAAGAATGAACGAATAAATGATTTAGTGCAGGATGAAGCACCTACGTACACTCATCGTCAGTTAAAGAACTGTTAACTGTTGTTTTTCAAGCCAACATTTTGAAAGTTCCTGGCCGTCAAGATCGTTTGACGTTAAACCGATGGATTATTCGATACGGGGTTGTTTAAAAGATTAGGGTTTAGAACCCGACCAACAACACTGTAGGAATTAAAAGTCAGTATTATGGGAGCAAATTGAAGTAGTTCGAAAACATCAAAACGGAGTCGTATTGAACATTTACTATAATCAGACACAAACCCCATTATTTAAACTATTTTGACTTCTACTTTTTGCTGTTAGCTTAATTGATTAAAAAAATATAATAAGTTTAAATAAATCCCTTAAATTATGATAACATAGTATTTTAATTCACACAGTATTTCCTTCTCACTGAATTGATTTCCTTGTGGACAACAGCATCGATATGATTTTTTTACTTACAATTGTCTTTCTCTACAATCAATGTTTAAATTGTTCTGCGTGCGCAATCAGTTTCAATTAATCGCCCACCCGGTTTTCTACAAATTGTAGTATTATTATATAAGCTCGAAGTGCTATATCGTATGTTTCCCATTATACCTTGGTGTTTGTTAGGAAAAACTTACTTTAAAACCCTTACTATTTTATTACCACAAACTTCTTTGTCATATCCAGTTCTTTACGCTTTTAATACTTCTTGTCATTCAAGATCTCGTAATCCAACGGGAAATACTTTGCTTACGGTTGTTTTAAAACAGTCGGTGTATTCCCATTTTATCAGTTTTAATATTTTCGCGAATTTTTTTTCTTGCTTATTCACAAAGTTAAGCGACAAAACTGTTTTCATTTGCTGTGCGCGTTTCTTCATTTAATCGTTTGTATTCTCCGTTATTTTCGTTGTATTCATTTCTTTTCCCCTTTCTTTAATCGCCGCTACTGCGTTGAAGTTATCGCGTTAGTTTACACGCTTAGGCTCTTTTTTCAGTCACTCCTTGTGTTCACCATAAATCGCAGTTTTCGAAAACATTTGTTCACAGCCATAATCCACGTCCTTTTTAATATAGTTCTTCACCTTAAATCGTCGGGCATCTACTCGATATGGATTATAACGTGCGTACTCGTGTCGACCCTCGGAAGACTTTACGCTTGCTCCTGCACACGCAACTCTATTAGGTTTTATCCTTCGGCTGTTTTTGAACTTGCGATAGGCTTCAGCACACTGACGACATCGCTGTATTTTCTTCTTACACTCTAACACCGTACTTATAGCAATAGCGACACTTGATCATCAACAAGTGATTAAAGGCACATACTCTTCGCCGCCTACGGTTAACCGTCCTGGTGAGTCTCCAAAGTATCGAGATCGCATTAAGGATCGCTCGGGCGGTTTCTACTAACATAAACTTTTCACTTAGGTGGTCTTCGAGTGTTAGAACTCAGGTCTAGGGTTTTAGCTGACAATAGGTTTTCCTACGTTGTCTTTCCTCTCGGCGACCACGACGCCATACAGGACTCTCTGCGCTTGCTCATTCTCGCTTGATTATAAGATCAAACCCTTGATGCTTTCAACTTTTGATTAATTTTGGGTGCTGTGTCAAAGTCCTGTGTTCGTTCTCCGTATGCCAATTACTGCCACCTTACCTGTATAAACTTCTACAGCACCTTCATTACGTCCTTTTTCTAACCAAGCTTATTGTTTACCATAACCATTACTATCGTTCCCCACTTGACTTGGCTATACGCACACTAGATTACTCTGGACGTATGTTTGTTTATTCCTGCTTCTGCGGTTTCTGTAGATACACCAGCTCTCCACATACGACATTTTACCTTTCGCAATTTTATCCCTTAAATTTCTAGATGTTTACTTTGCACCCTTGCAAAATACTAAAAAATAGCCGTTACCGATGTAGATGGTGCCAACCAATAAGTTTTAATTTTAAAGAAATTGTTTTTATGATTATTGGAAGTGTACCGGTTGTCCATATTTGGACACTATAGCAAGTTATATCGCTTATTTTTAAAGATAGAGGGTTGCGGTTTTCGGGACACTGTGCTTTTTTTGTGAAACTAAGCATGCCGTAAACAAAATTTTGATAACCCTCTTGGTTTTTGAGATACAGGGCGAAATTGAAAATCATCACTTTTGAGACATTTGCCGTATCTCAATTGTCTTTTAACATATTAGAGAGCTGATAAGGTATTAGCTTTTTCCGTAGAATCCAGTAGCGTAATTTGTTTTTTTTTTGCGCCATCCGTCTTTTAGTTATGAAGCAAACATTTGTTTTTTTAAATAAAATACCCTAAATATTTTTAATTTTTAATTAATTAAATTAAACATTTTCTGAACTTTTCAAAAATAAATAATAGTGTGTATTTATTTTGAAAAGTAACTGAATAAATTATACTTTCTTCTAAATTAGTACGTAATTTAATAGTAAGCCATGGCAACTGTAAATTTTGTAGCCATTAATTGAATCGTTTATTTCAGAAACGAGTCAAGCAGTCAAACAAAACTGTGTAGCAACATAAAACAATTTTGGATGCGATTGTTCATTTATCTATGGAAAGTGAAACGGTTTTACAAGGAAATTTTGTTTTTATTTCTTCACTGTTTTTGCTAAAAAATAATCAAAACTCTGCACTTGACTGGTTTTTGCAATAAAAAACTGTGTAATTCTATTTTGATAGTATAATTCCACAATAAATTATTAAGAAATTTTATATATAAATATATATTTTATGATACAAAACTAGTATTATCATAATAGAACACAAACTTATTTTTAGTATGTAAAATGCATCAGATCTCGATTTATGATGAACTACTCATCGTCATAAACGAGGTCCACAGCACATTCCGCTTCTGTAGTAAGCCATTGTAATATCTTATTATTAAATTCTTCGTATCCAACCAGGTAAGGCTTTATGGCATTTGTGTCTTGCATATTCTTGTTGTTAATAAGGACTTTTCCTGAGGAATATGCCAACTCGGTGGGTAAATCAGGAGGTTGATGTACTTTTAGCAAAGTGAAGGTTGCTGAAACCAGTCCATGAATAAATGGCCTTACTACCACTTTCCCAGAAGTATTCTTGTTGAAACAAAACTGTCTATAAGTTAATATCATAAAACTTTCCCTCCTGACCTTTGGAACACCTCTACCAGAGGGTTCGTCTGAGTTGGTTTGTTTCTTGTACGACTGTGGCCACCATTTCTGGAAACTAACGATATCTTGAGAGCAAACTCTGTGTACAGTAAAGTAACTTGTTTTACTGGCATTCAAGATCAGCTCGGTATATTCCTCTGGGAATGTTGCACAACGTTTGGTATTATCGTTTAGGGTTTTATCTCTTAATTTGACTTGTAGAGCCTCGCATTGACTACACACGCCAACTTGTGGTCGGCCAAAGTAGTACCCAAAGTTTTCTTGAAAGTAGGAATAGTAAAAATGGTATTTTACAACATCTTTTAGGTCTGGTTTTTCATCAATAAACATTTGATGCAATTTGTCAAATTCAAACGAGCGTTTAAATATTTTTTCTGTTTTTCTCCATAGTGGGGTTCCTTTACTTCATATTTTGAAATATGGTTTTAAATGCGGACACACACACACACATTTCCAGGAACTGCATTGCCACTCCTGTGCTGACCCCTTCTATCTCTTGGTATCTTATTTTGAAGTAACAACTTACAAATTCGCCCTAGCCTGTTATGGGTAACACCATGGATCTTCATAAAAACATTTTTGCAAACGTTTTTAAGTGCGTCGCCAATTTTTACATGATGTTTATAGGAACCCTTCCTGCTAAATTTGTCTTCATAATCATTTTAAGCTCCTATTTCTTCACATGCGGCTTTTCGTTTACGTCTACGCTTGACTTCATTTATTTCGATCAAAGTCTGAATATAAGTATCTTGAGAATTTTTATTTTCAAGAGAATGGATATAATTCCAGGTTGCATTTATTGTATGCGCATTAATATTTGATGAACATTTAGCGTTGCACTTACTGGTTAAATAATCTAGGTTAGGCTTCATTTTCTGAGGTACTTGCTTACCAGAGTGTGCAACATAACCTTCTCCCTTCACCCTAGCATTGCGAACGACGTTACGTTTGTAGGTTCCATCATTAACAACTCCTCGTTTCCTTTTAGTGGTAGGTTCTTCATCGGAACTAGACATAATTTGACAACGATACAATTACTAATAAAATCGCTACCTTCGTAAAGTTGTACACCTAAAGTTCAAAAGACAAAGAATAAAACTAACAGTGAATAAGAATACTAATTTTTTCTATACTTTTCACTGTAAAAAATGCACAAATAGCTGTTTACTGCACAACGGATTACTATTAACTACAAAACAGGTGACGATTATGACGAAGCAGCAGTGCTAACCGACCGGCGCACTAAATTTTTCGCAGTTTAGAGCAGAAACCAGTCAAGTGCCGTCGTTTAACTTCTTTCTGTACTACGGCCAGATATCGATAAGCTGCCATACCACTATAGGCGGACGGCGTTTGACTTTGTTTAGCACTAAATGGTGCATGAACCCCTAAAGGAGCATCATCTATCAATAACTCATTTTTGTATACTGTGATGCTTGACTGGTTCTGAAATAAACGATTCAACTACATTGATGAAACAAAAAAAAAATTTGTTAATGGCGATAAGTCGGATCGTTTTGTCAAAATAATATTCAAGATTAACTTAAAAGTTGCAAGTTTAAAATTTGTTATGTCACTTACAACTAATCGTTGTTGAACCGTGAAAGGCGTGTTTACTTGGTATGGTTTGCAGATGAGAAAAAAAGTGGTGCACAATTCAAATCGTGTACACTTTATTGAGCCACCTTTTATGGTACATGATCGGAGTCTCTAAAAGCGTTCATATACACCGTAGCACAATTAGTAGTGTATTTAAATGAAAAACTGTTTTTTTTTTAAATTTGTTGAACTTTGTTGTTTTGTTACTAAACAAGAAAGTTTAGTGTATTAGGGCGTTAATATTTCTAGTTTAGGAAATAGTTTGTAGCGTGTATCTATATATAGGAACAATCTGTGAATGTTTATATCTAAATACTGAACATATTTTCAACATTTGGCAACGCAGTCGACAGCTAACATATGACGTCATGGCCTTGATTCGCCGGATCAAGGATAAGAACTTTGAAAGGTATATGTTATGTTGCTACATACAAACTAATGAAAATTCGCATGAGGCCTAATTACTATATCTTAACAGGTAAACTTTTTTTTCTGTCAATACATAATTATTTTTTATCATACTTATTATAGATATCTGGAAAGAAGACCTTTATTTGCTAGGTTTTCTATACTTAAAAATAATTTAATTAATCATGGATCATTTACACGACCAAAACCACAATTCTACAATAAGGAAAATCAAGCAATTGATGAAACTAACATTATAGACGTCGCGTAAGGCTATTGAGGCAGAAGTTGGAATAATCAAAAGTGAGGTACAGCAAATATTAAAAAAATTAAGTTCAGACCCTATAGAACACAAATTGTTCAGCACGTACACTCTGGGGATGCTGAACGTCGGTTAATTTGCTGTAACTGGCATTTACAGCAAATTCAATTAAACGAATATTTTGCTCGTGCAGTAATATTGTCCGATGAGGTATTTCTCAAGTGCTGATATTTTTAACAGATATAATACTAGACACTGGTACCAAGAAAACCATCACGTTGTATTTGAGCGTGAGCAGCGGGATAGGTTCGGCTTCAGCGTCGCATGTTTTATTTTGGGTTAACAAATAGCATACAGAATTTATAAAGGAAGTCTTACAGGAGATCGATACCTAGAAATTTTATAAGATGTAATTCCTGAACTCATAGATAATGTTCCACTGGCTCGTGTAAATACTGTATATTTTCAGCAGAACGGAGTATCGCCTTATAATTTATTATTGCCTGAAAATTTGCCCCTTTTTAGAAAGCCATTTCCTTGACAAATGGATAAGCACTAATAGGCCAATAAGTTCCTCCGCGATCGCCCGATCTGTCTGTTCTAGACTTTTTTTGCGTTACTTACAAAACAAAGTTCATGCCAAGCGCTTTCCCAACCCACATGAAATTCGTGAAGCCATTACTCACGCATTTCAAAATATACAAAGACGTTCAATAATTCTCTTATATGTTCTAAAACGTGTAACCAAACTGTGCGAATTGTGTATTAGCAAAAATGGTAATCGTTTTGAGCAATTTGCATAGTTATTATTATATGTTGTTGTAGTTAATGTATGTTATATGAAAATCCTATAATTACTATTTATACCGTTAAATATTTAAGTACGTTTTTCATAAAAAAAAAAATTATTCAAAAATCACTTTATAAAATACAAAACAATATGCAAGTATGTATATTTCTTTTCTTTCATTAGCGCCTTGACCTACTATTAAATAACGTATTTTTTCTATGACGGGAAAAAATCGGCATTTAATGTTTCTTGACAGGTTACAAAATGTCACTTTTTATGAATTTACTTTTTTCCCCGGGAAAAAATGAGTACTTTTTTCCCGGGTATGGGCAAATAAGTAACCACTTGCAGAATTAAATTGTCAGATAGGTTTCCTTAGCAACGCAAGCCTAATAGTCCATATAAGTGCAACAGCCTACTTGTTTGAAATTTCCAATTTGACATCTATTGATTTTTTGACTTTAATATATTGTAATATTTTTTTCTATATTAAATCACCTTTTTGCCTGACACAGAAAAAAATAGTGTATTATACACGGGTAAAAATGTAAGATTGTAACTTTCGGCGTTTTGTCTCCCTCCGATAACACACCTCGAGCTCAAATCTAGTACTTTTTTCCCTTGTATAATAAATAGCTATAATTTTGAGGAAAGAGTAATTTATTCAAATATTTTTAAAATAAATGCATACTATTGTATATTTTTGAAAAGCCCATAAAATGATTAATGTAATTAAATATAAATATATAGCGCGTCCTATTTAAAAAACATATGTTTGTTTCGTAACTAAAAGATCGATGGCGCAAACAACAAACAAATCACACCAATGGATTTTACGGGAAAAGTTGTATAAAAGAATACCTTTTCACCTCTAATAGTTAAAAGACAACTGAGATACGGGGAATGCCCCAAAAGTGATAATTTTCAATTTTACTCTGTAGCTCAAAAACTAAGAGGGCTAGAAAATTTTGTTGGTTGTATGTTTAGTTTCACAAAAAAGTAGTACGTATCGTGAAAACAGCAACCCTCTATCTTTAAAAGTGACCAAATATGGACAACTTGTACATAAAAGACGTAAATTACCGTAGTAGTTGTTAAATGAGTTGACTTTAGACGTAAAATTTTCGTTACAATTTTGTATTCTATAATATACTAAACAGTCCAGACGCTATTTCTCAGCTCATAAACTACTTTTGCACTATATTTTTTAATAAAGTTTAATTGCGCATAAATACCGAACTTAAAATTAACAAGTTCAAATCTAGTCAATAAACAAACCTTTTTACTGCAGCTCAAACAACTGTAAAGCTCAATGTAATCTTAAACATCAGTAAACCCCAAGATAATTAATACAATATGTCCACAAACTAAAGAAATTCATAGAGTTCACATTGTTGAGAATGTAATATTTAGGTTTATCGAATTCAATGATGCAAATTGCAAAACGCGAGAACATTCTAGATTAATATGAATTAGAATAGGAACAACTCAAATTACGCCACGTCTTCGCTCCAACACTTGAACGAAAGGATTGCGGTCGATTTTATTAGTGTTACAGTTTGACGACTTTGGCAATAAAGAGAAACTCCCAAATTCATTGCAAGAGCTTAAAGTTTCAAGGAAACCACTAGCACTAAACGACTTGTCTTGTTAATTGGCTTGAAACTTTTTAATTCCCCTAGTTGTCGATGTTAAAGAACGGGCGTTGATACTGCTCGTAAATTCTTTCCAAAATGAACATTTTATAAGCCTCAAGACCTCATAAATAAAACAGCTTGCCATCACATTGTTGTCCTTTCATCAGCAACTGAGCGTTATATAATAAATTGCCTTGTCTATAATTTAAAACATATTGTGCCAACAATAGAGTAGCATGAAAGTTCATTTAACAAGATGAAAATTTAGTGTATAGTTCATCTTTTAATTTTGATAAGATAATCAAAGTTTATAAAAATTGGTCAAGGCGCATTATAATAAAAGACAAAAGTATGCCTTGCGAACCATAATCGAAACCACGAAAGAAGTCTATCACGCGACTATTACTTCAATGGGGGCACAGCTCAACAGTTAGTGTTGACTTATTTGCTTATTTCCAATAAGAAAAGCTGAATAGGGGTCGTTTAATTTCAATACAGGCAGTACAGAAGGAACACATTTTTACGTAACAAATTATATTTTAATTAACTCTATACCTATTAGAGTGGGTGCGGCTTTGCAAAATAGTGCCATCACAGTTAATCGCATTAAATCACGGCAGATGGCTAATCTAATTGTGCACAGTTCTAAAAAGAACACCTCGAAAGAAAACTAAAATTGTGGATCTTTCAGGCGGTGTGCAAATGAACATCAGAAATACCTTGTATACAATGTATGTCCAAATAAGTTTAATAAAACTTTAAAGTAAACGACAGTGTAATATACATTATTTGCAGAAAAGCATGTTACTGCCCAATTGTTAAATGTGGAACTTTGAGAACATGATATTACATTAAGTCGTACCGGTTTGAAGCTCATATTGCTTCAAACTGGATTCAAATTTAAAAAAGAAAGAAATCGCAGACTTTGTTGAAAAAACCAAATATTGCTAGATCAAGAATTAAATTTCTAAGGGCATATAAGGACAAAATAGACTGCAACACAAGAAAAGTAGTTTTTGTCGACCAAACTTGGCTCTTTTCAAAAAGAAACCCAACATGATCATGGCAAAACGATAACATTAGAAGTGTAAGGAAGCAAAGTAGGTATGATAGGAATCATTTTGTAGTAGTTCATGATATCATTGTATTGCAAATCAGACCAGCAAAGGTGGGATCAACACCTCCCAGAATTTTTAATGACAATGAACACGAGCACAAATCAACCGGTGTCATGCCAGTATTCCTAAATTTCGGTAAAGAACTAGAATTACTTAATACCTTACCAGGAAGATGGCCAGAATGAATCTGATCATCGGTCCCACGGTAGAAACCATTACGAATAACCAACACACTAAACTACGGAAAATTCAAAATGTACTCCGGGTGGTACGCCCCAACCTGTACCGTACGTTCACCGACCAGGCGCATCACTACAACCTACAACGACGAAATTGGACGTATCACGTAGGGTCATGAAAACAGACCACCCTCTGTCTTTCAACACCTACGGTTTCTCCGTAAAGTTAGCCCCAAAATACTCCGGCTCCTATACCGTCCTAAACGACTGCCTCCGGTCGTCTTCAAGCTATAAGACGGGAGAGGTAATGCCCTCTTATCAGACCACACTGAAGACTTAAAGCCAGCCCCGTAGATGTTTATACTCCTTGTATGTTTGTTGTGGTTTGTTGACTATTCTTTTTAATCTTTCTTGGGAATAAAACCACTTATATTTGTTAAAATGATCTTTATTTACGTTTCGATCCATGACCTAGGATCCTTGTCAAAATAATAAAAAAAATTTTGACAACGATCCTAGGTCATGGATCGAAACGTAAATAAAGATAATTTTAACAAATATAAGTGGTTTTATTCACAGGAAAAATTAAAAAAAAGCACCCGTAGACGTTTGTCTTCGGTCGTTGTGCAATACATTTATGTTAATTCTGACTGACCTTTTACGGTTTACTTGATTTGTTTGTGTAGTACATTTACGATGTCCGCGTCCTTACCGAGGTATATAAACAATCGAAAAACTGCACGCAGCCACTCACCCTGCTGTATAGCTCTCCAATAAGAATGTTCGATACCGGTATATTAATATACAGCTACGACCTGCTGGTCGAACTGGATGCTGTCATGAAAGAACTTACACCGATTTCCGAAAGCAAATCCGATGTTAGACAACATGATAATGGAAACAAATCCCATTCCACCACCCGCCATCCGACAAAAGATGATGGGATCATCATCGCCTGCGCAGTCAAGCAACCTAACCAAGATCCGCTGACCGTCACGAGGAAATCAGAAAACCAACTTTCCTACCATTGATGATCACGTTTCAATGTGGAGGACAGTCGTCTGTAGGAGATGCAGCAACAAAGGCCACTATCGAACCCGCTGCAACAGACCACAAATTTTATTTTGCTCACGTTATGGACGAAGGAACCGACTGTCCAGAACGTGCCCATGCTCCAGGTCTAGGCCAGTCCGAATAAACAAAAGAAACCAATGTGATCTTCTGCTACCAGATTCATCCAAGCAATCCGAATAAATGTTCTTTTGATGTTACGACACTCTCCCAAAAAGAAAAAAGTTCTTTTCTACCGAGAAAGAGGGAGTGTTTAACGAAACTTATTCGTTACTCATGTAAGTAAGAAATTTCATTTCATTTATTAAGACACCGCTCCAGAAAGAATAAGGACCGCCAAATTAAAAAGTTCATTTCTTTACATTTCAAGAAACTATATATGCATTTAATAAATTAATATAAAGAAGACACTTAGATTTAGATATCTTAGCTATTATTAAACAAACTAGTTAATTACGAAGGCGTGCCAAATTAAAGATAAATTGTAATTTGATTTAGTTCATGACCTGCCCAATGCCACTTTCTCAAATTGGTATAATAAGTTTTCCACTATATTTCCAAAAAGGTATAAAATTCATACATGTAGAAGATATTAAAACAGTTAATTACGGGTATATTGTTTAGTCATCATTAAAGTGATATTCATACCGTTAGGAAGAGTTATAGTTGCCGCCAAGTACCGTTAACCATAAATATCTTTAGAGTTGCAAACCCGGAGCTGGTAGTATTGCGAGTTAAACAATAGGCAAGAAAGCCATTGTATCATATTGCTGTGTAAATAAACTTGTTATTGTACACTAAGCTTCAATTCTCTAAATTTACCCTCTAAAGACCATTCTGAACTCTAGCACTCCATTCGGGGCAGCGACTAGGGTCAAAACTTGTACTTGTGACCGACGTAATACGGTTTCTTGACACTGCTCGATCCAAGGGCAGTGTGGTGAAGCCCTACTAATAATGACGTGGTAGAGTTTCCCGACACTGTAACTACCGCCGTCTCAGCAATCCATTAACGTGAGGAATGATGCGTGTGTCCGTCGCGACACGTATTCTAAGCGTTTCTTAATTCGCATGTAGGGTTGCGAAGCCATACTAGTGACCGACGTTATGTGATGACCCGATCCTGCAAGCAGCCGCTACCTTATCGTTCCTACCAGCGTCACGTGACCGACGTAGTTCCCCGATAAGCCTGGCCGTCGCCGCAGCTACGGACCTATGCTAATGCGAGTCACAGCATAGCTCACAAATGCCCCCCCCCCTCCCATTCTTTGATTCTTTGAACAGTTTGATACCTAAAATTTGTTTCTTCACTGAAATTATTCAGACCTCTGTTCAAACCTTAGGGAACGGAAGAGCACGGAGAGTAAACTCCTTATAATATAAAATATGGCGCCCGAGATCCGTAATACCAAAAGTACATCACAAGGTGTCGATTTACTTAAATCCCATTAAGGATTTACTGACGATCTAGTGTTTCCACTTGTGCTGAGTGGTGCTGAATTAGATGTTAATAATTAGCAAAACTCTCCATAAGTTCATTTTCATTACAATTTAAACAACCGTCTCCTAGAACGCGATGAAACAGCGATATTCACTAAGATTAAAAGATGAAATAGCAGATATCTGTCTAAGAATTACCAATAATCTCAAATGTGTTTACCATGTGTGCATATTCGCTACAGCACGTTTCATTTACCGTACAGACAAATCTTATTGCATTTACAAAACATAAGAACAACGCCCTCATTAAAATACTAGATAATTTTTCTTATGTAGATATATCATCTAAAACAAAAATAAAATAATCATTCTCGTTAAAAATACCACTGTATGTGTTTTAAATAAAACGTATCTTTTTTGCAATGAAGTTAGTTTCAAATTATTTCCAGAAATTTGGAATATTTAATAAAAGAATGCGCCATTTACTAGAAATGTTTTAAAAGCCATTAAATAAGTTGATTATTGTGTATCAATGAATAGACGCCTCAATTTGAAGAAACACTACTATCGGAAAAAAACATAAAATAAAATAGATAAGCGTTGTAATAGCCCTGCGTATTACAGAGAGAAGGACACAGCGAACATTGATTTCGTTTATTAGCATACAATGAGAGACGTTTTACAATAGATATAACTTATAACAACCGTGATAACCGCACTTAAGTAGCTCATAAGAACGCGGCATTCTCATTTTCATTACATCATCTAGGATGTGTCATGCTTCGAAATAAATCCAAAACGGAATAGAATAAATAGCTTATTTAAAATTTTTGTATATCAAGAGCAAGTTGTTACAGGCAGAAAAGCTTAGAAGTATATCCTTATTAAAATTATAAAATGGGGAGGGGCGGCCTGTAAACAGAAATTAAAGGGTGTCACCGGAACTAGCTATCGAAAGGTCGTGGATCGTTTAGAGGGTTAAAATTATGCAGAAGGGGCTAACTTAATATATAAAATACAACACAAAAATTAGCACTTACTTTTCATAAATATTGTGGCTCAAAGACACATACCCAGGGCGCCAGACAAGTCGAGAATGTCCAATGTTCATCTTAGATCTTGAGAGACTTGTCATCCCAAGTAGTACAAATTGTTTTTTTTAATTAATTCTCACCTTTTTGACTACTTATGCAAATTTCATGATCAAAAATAATTAAAAAATATTGACTTAATCAACGGAGAAACAACTATTTAATCAACAGAGCAATAAACGTGAACCGCTTACATTAAGGAATTCATTGATTTTAATGTAGAAATTTGATTGAATTGTTGATGTGCAATTACGATAATTTTATTTCCAAACACTTTATATGAACGAAAACTTATCCTATAAATTTCACAATAAATTAATCCTACGGTTCATGGCCAAAACCTCCTAACAAAGTATGTTACCTCAAAATTCGCCATGCTAGTTTAAATATAAAAAAAAATCTTTCTTACTAAAAATCATCAATCGTTTGATTTCTTAAATTCCAATCCAAAACAGCTTTTAAAATGAAGGAGAATCTCGGTTGTGGCCCTATCTATTCGCAATTACTCAATAATTGATTGGCACACGTACCCAACAGAATCTTGCTGTAGCATAGCTTGTACACACACGCACACAAGCATTTTATTACATAATTTAGTATCACCTATAAATCCGCGAACACAGGCGTGAACCCTCGCGAACTGGATGAGTTAACTGCTCCTTTCCACTTCTAATAACATGATACTAAGTTTGATATCACATCTGCTGCGCCGGAGAACGTTTCCAGAGAACTTCTCTTTCTATTTTTCTTTATAAGTATGGAAAGCGGAAAACCCCGTTGGAATCTCTATTTTTTGCCTAAAACCTTAAATTATACATCAACCCTACTCTTAACCATTATTTACGTCATATTTCTGTTAACCAATGACCATTAATAGAATATTCCAAAAACGAGATTTCAAAAAATAAATCTAGCCCTTTTAAGGTGAGTCCCACAGGTAGCAATTATTTTTTTAAAGGTATAAACATGTTGTAAATTCTTGGAGTTTTAGATATAAAATTGTCGACTATTGGCGACAGTTGTCTGCCATTGACAAAAGACCGCATAACCTAAATCGAGCCAAATGGATTTCAATACAATGGTTGTCTTCAGACTACTTAAAATGGCTTGCAATCGTGGAACAAATCAAATTGAAAAATAGTTGGGCTATTTGTAATGTTTCGCTTTCTATAAACCTTGTCACTCACTGAAGTCTTAAGGAAATAAAGTATTACAAACTGAAGATTGCTTCTTTCTGTTTATGTTAAAAGGTAAGATTCTATTAAAATTTATCAAATTCGTCAATCTATATACGACATAAGTTTTTAAAGGGTATTATTGTGTTTACAAAAGTACGACCTTTCAATTATTATGACAACCACTGAAATTTATAATATTTAAGCGTAAAGCAATTTCTAAACATGATGGCTTTATTATGAGGGAGGCTTGCTAAAATATAACGGTAATTTATCATGGAACTTTGCAAATAAGTAATACAAGTTAATGAAATTCAATTAAATAGTCTGTTGAAACGTTAATATTTTAATATAATGTTACAAAGTGATCGAGATTCGGGGTCATTCTTTCTAAAGCCAAAAAACATGTAAGATTCAAGCAAAGTTTCATTCTTTAAATTATTTTACGACATGGAACATATACGTTTCGAGTAATTAGTAATTTATTTGTTGGCGTTCCAAAAGTAACATAGAACTTTGCATTATAAAGCATAATTTTTGTTAAGAATACTACGATAATTAAACGATCTTCGATATAGATAATCCTGGTACAAGGATAACTGCTCATTTTAATCAATTAAAAATAAATGCACTTTGCAAACTGATATTATACCGTCAAATAGAGATTTGCAACGGAACTAAGAAGTATTTAAGGTCATTAATTCCGATAGAAATCAGATTTTGATAAACGCTATTTGACAATAACAAAAGCAAGTATAATTTGTTTTGTTTTTATAGCCTAATAGTAAATTAAGTTAGAATAAGTTCTTAATTTTATAAAAATTATTTGTCAAGGGAATAATTTTCATCAAATTTTGAGGCCAGAGTTCGAAGCATTTTGACCTTTACTAAGTTATCTGTCCGGCGTCATTGGCCAATTACACTGACAAACGGGGTAATAAAAGTTAGGTAAATCATCCACACCAAAATTAAAGTGAATTTTGTAACTCACAGAGAAGAGGTTTGGGTTCTGTAATTGAGAACAAGGATTAAGCAAGTATTATTCTAATAAATAAGTAACCATTAGGAAAAATTTTCTGTCTAAGATTAAGCTATAAACTATAAACTGTTTTATAACCATTATTTAGACTTGTTGAATGTAAGAGATTCTTTAGATAATGTGTATAAAAGAAAAATGTTTTTGAATGCATATGTGTTCCTTGAGATTTCTGTGTTTCATTTCATTTTCGTAAATTCCACAGCATTATTTCTGTTGAGCTAGCCAGGCAACGAAAAGGGTACGGAAAGATAGAAGTTTCAATTTTTCTATGGCATTCTCATTCATACAATTTACTGTACCTAAGTCACGGCATTAATTTGTGGTGCTCCAAGTATAGGAATGTCACAGCAAAATTAGCGGCGTCCTACGCGAAGCGGCCTGGTTACAGCAAAAGTGGTGGCGTCTAACGTGAGCGGCCTAACCACAGCAATTAGAGGCTCCCAATGGGAGGTGGCCTAGTCACATCAAATTAGCGGCGTCCCAAATTAAAGGTCGATTACATCGTCTGAAAATTAGAGTTCCTTGTCTTCTAAGATTTTGTGGAAGTTTTTCTTTGTAATATATCCGATTGGTTTCCAGTATGACCGTAGGATGAAAGAACTTTGCGAAGGTTTAAGAGTTGAAGGAATAGAAATTGGTTCTCAGAAAAGTGTTTATGTAGAAGAACAGAAAAAAGTGAATTCAGAGGCCAATAAAGAACAAAGTGTAGGACAGTATAGAATATAAAGAAAGTATTTTTGAGTTGAATTGAATTGAATGTGTCGCTCCGTTGAAATAAGTAAATTACGAAGCGTAGTTAAAGAGTAAGCTCCGTTTGCGCATATGTTTTGCGTAACTTATTAGTCACCTGCGTTACGAATAATGTTCTCCCTCATGCACAGAGTATCCGAAAGTTGCAGTTTGTGTACTAAAGTGTTATTTATCACATGTTCAGAATGTTCAAGACAATCGAACAGGCCGCCGACTGTAAACTTAGCAGTGTAATTCGTTTTCAAATACTGGAAATATGCGGCCAGACGAAATATTCACCAAATTGCTGAGGTTTAGGGTGAACACGTAATCAGTGATGGTATGGTTTGGAGATTTAATTCAAGACAAGAGAACGTGGACAATGAAGTGAAAAGCGGGCGACCAACTGTAGTAAATACTTTCACGATAATATGCGTCCGAACACTGCAGCAAGTGGTACACAAAAATCTTATCACCTCGTTTGGTTGGGAGCAATTTTGACATCCTCTCTACAACCCCGATCTGGCACCGAGCGATTACCACCTCTTCCTACACCTAAAGAAATTCCTTGGTGGTACACATTTTGACAACTACAAAGATTTCGAAAATGAGGTTCGTCAATAGTTAGTAATTCAGACGATCCCTTTTTATGAAGAGGGTATCACAAACTTGTACCACAGTACGACAGGTGTTTCAATAGTGGTGGAAAATACGTGAAAAAATAGGTATATGCAAACATATAGAAATAAAATTTAGTAAACGTTATTCTTTGTTATTTATTTGTACCAAAACGGAACAAGCAACATAGCAAGGTTAAACGGGAAACCTTGCACTTCTTAAGTAAACAATCTATAGATGCAAACAAACATCAAGAGATAGGCGAGAAATGTGAACAATTTTTTAAATTGCACTCGAACAAATAATGCAAATTGAATGAACTTTATCCTAATACAAAAACTCAGATACCAATAATTACGTCTTAGCGCAATTAGTCCTGCTTGATATAGCTCAATCCCAAATACAAATCGTACTTAAACAGACGTAGCATTATTACCCAAAAGTAAAATAATGACGTAGTAGTCTATTTGGTTATTATCATTAAAATTTTTCCATTTCGTTTGTGACAAACGTAATATTTTATTAAGCCCGTTGAACATTTAGATCACACAACCCTGATTTCCAACAGTGTCATACAACACAACATACTACAGTTGCAATTGTTACAATTTTGAGAAATTGTAAGGGCAGAATCAGTATATTACAACGAAAATTTAATTTCAACAAAAAAGGGAAACTCATGCAAAATCACGCCCGTAGAGTACATTCCTATTATTAGCGTATTAAAAATTACAAAGTGTAATATTAAATGTCAGGAGATACCGATTTAATTCATCCTGGTGTCATTAACAAGGTCTAGAAAAGCCAAGAGTTCACGTTATTCGGATGAAAAGTTCGGGGTTATCGAATTGTGTGATACAAACTGCAGACGTGACAAGAATTCGGATTAAAGTGAATCAGAATAACGCAAAGACAGAACTATAACCGTCATTCAAATTATGCCTGTTTTCTTTTAAGCTTTGAAGAAAAGCTACGATCGATTGTAATAGTGTTCAAGGTAGATGATTTTAACAATAATGAGAAACTTCGAAATTCAGTGCTTGAGAGATTATAGGTTTGGGGAAAGCATATAGCAGTAAACGACGTGTGTTGCTAAGTGGCTTGAAACTTTTTAATTCCTCAAACTACCCGTGCTAAAAACATGTTCAAACATTATAAATAACAGCGTTTACCATCAATTTAGAGCTTGTATAATAAATTACTTGGTCTATAAGGCAAAATGGCTTCTGCCAAAAATTAAACCTGCGAAAAATTAGACCATCGAAAAGTTCACTTAAACAATGTTCATTTATGATCTTGTTTTAATTTTAACACATTCATTCAAAAAATCTTTTGTTTGAAATTCTAACTGTTCCGTTTATATTGTAAATAATTAAAGCTAAATTTTATTTTACGTTGAGTTTGTTGATTATTTACGTTCGCCTCGGTATATTTAAATTTATTGGAGTAAAATTTCCATGTTTACTTCATGCACACGCCAACAAGTGCCGCGAGTGATAAGACTTTGTTATTCCGCATGTGCAAACAGTGTAGTGACTGGAAAATCCACGAAGCAAAAGAGTATCGATTTGTCGTTCGAACAGACCGCATCGCTGTTTACATGTTCTACGTAAAACAAATTAATTAGATGAACCGCTTGTCTTCAGAACCACCGCTATTGACATAAATGTGCTTCGCTACACCCGCCAAAGAGAAGAGTAGTTTTTTGTTTATATCGTTTTTTCGTTGACACGGCTTCATAAACACCACGTGAGTGCTGATTAAAACCATTAATTATACGTTGTTTGTTAAAATATCACTTAATTTTATATACAGTTCACTTTTCTCTACCACAGAGCTATTCGAAATTTACACCGCAATATTTACATTTGGTCCTTCGAGCCGGATTTGAGTAAACGACAAACTCATATAATTAATCATACCGCTCTTCAAAGCATTGACAGTTTTAATTATCATAATTTCTATCGTTTGAGTTGTTTACGAGCATTTCGTGTTATCTGCTGTGCAATAGTCATAAGTATTTGTTATCGCCGCTAGGCTATTATAAATCGTCAAGTTCTCGTTCTTATTTCAACCGCTTTTGTATTTATTTTTAACCATGGCAGAAAAGTTAAAACGTAATTGTTTTCTACGTAATATTGCAATCAATTCGCTAGAGGAAATGTTTGAAATCGCTCAAAAATGTACGGTCGAAGCAACCTTTTTAGAATTATTTAGGGCACAGTATGAATATCTGGAAACCATTAAAGAAAATTTCTTAACACATCATAATTGGATAGTAGGTGCAATTTCTTCCGCCGGTAACGCTGATGGACAATTTGAAATGGAAGACGCTATACGTAAACGCTTTGATAACAACTACTTTAAAATAAAAGCGCTCTATTTCAAGCTGTTTACCAGCCAATCTTCGCCTCGGGCTGATGTGTCCCCGTCGCTAGATACTTTAAAGTCGAAAGCGTCTCTTCCTACGCTGTCGCCGCCTACGTTTGATGGGGAAAGTTGTTTCTATGAAAGTTTTATTGATCGGTTTGATAGTTTAGTTCATCTTAATAACGATTTGTCGGACGTAGATAAATTTTCATATCTTCAATCAGCACTAAAAAGTTCCACACTCCTAACCATTAAAAACTTTGAGCTTACAGAGGCCAATTACGTTCTTGCATACACAAAACTTCGCGAAAAATATCGTAATATTCGTCACATTACCTCAGCTCTATGGAACAATATAGATAAATTTCCTAAATTAAACTCCGATAACCCCGTCGGTTTGCAAAAATTAGACGATACCTTTACCGATAATTTACAAGCGCTTAAAAAATTTGATTTACCCATAGAGCAATAAGATTTTATTCTTGTACAAATGATCTTAAATCGCTTGGATGTACACACTGCTCGTAGTTTTGAAATGCATCAAGATCCGACCGCTATCCCATCTTATAAAAAGTTAATTGCTTATTTGGAAAATACGTGTAAATCCTTATCGAATTTGTCGGTAAATCATAAAACTGATTTAAACAAAGTTATTCATTCCAATAACCCGTCTAAGCCTCGATAACCGCCTTCCATGTTACTACAGACAAAACCTAATGTTAATAAATGTCCGCTTTGCAAACAAGATCACAATCTTTATCGCTGTAATGATTTCGTTAAACTTTCGTCGCAAGATCGCTACAACTTTGCAAAAAACCAACATCTTTGTATTAATTGCCTTAGTAATTCTCACATTTTAAATAAATGCCGGTCTACTTTTTCATGCCGCCAATGCAATCAGCGTCATCATTCGTTATTGCACTTCGATCGCGTTTCGTCTAAACACGCTTTCGCTGCTAGTAACCAGGCTCGCTTGAGCCCGGACACCGCCGCCTCTAAGGTATCACCTCGCACTACTCCCGCTATTCAAGACCGATACAAGCCTTCCACTCCTCGTGCCTCTGAGAAATCATCGAATTCGTTCAGCTATAGTGGTCCGCCAACTTCAAATGTCGTTTTATTTAATTCTTTAGCTAAACCTTCAGTTATCCTACTTTCCACCGTTCAAGTGGAAATTGCTGATATATCTGGTTCTTTGCGGCAATTTCGCGGTTTACTCGATTCGGGCAGCATGACTTCTTTTATTTCGCAAAGTAGTGTGAAACGTTTACGGTTTCGTACTACTCCACATTCTCTTACCCTTAGTGGTTTAGGTTCGTTCTATGCGCTCAGCTGCTCAGCATGGCACTGTCGCCGTTTCGCTCAAACCAATAGGTGTTTCTTCACCGATTATTAATTTTCTAGCTGTAGTACTTCCCAAAAGTTGTGAAAATTTACCTACTTCTAATATTTCTTTACAACATTTTAATCATCTGGCTAACCTCAAGCTAGCTGATCCGCTCTTTGCTCAATCTGGACCCATTGATTTCTTACTTGGCGCAGATATTTTCCCCCAAGTGTTATTAGACGGTCGCATCCAGGGTGATAGCGATCAACCCGTTGCTATTAATACCATTTTTGGATATGTTATAATGGGAAACATACCTTCCTCGCTCGCTTCTGAAGTAACTAGCTTGTTTTGTATGACAGATTCTACTTCCCCATTGGAAGATATTATCGCTAAGTTCTAGGAAGTCGAAGCTGTCCCCGCCGCTCAACCTTTCACGCCTGAAGAAACTCTTGTTCAAAAGCATTTTGTCGATACGTTTCGCCGCAATGAACACGGTCGATATGTCGTCTCGTTTAGAGATCAGGAATCATTTTTTCCAGGTAGACGTGATCTTGCCTTACAACGATTTGTTGCTTTAGAAAATCGTCTACTTAAGCAACCTCGTGTTTACGAACAATACGTTTCGTTCATGCGTGAATATTTTGATTCTCAACGTATGCAATCTGTTGTTACTGGGTCTCACTCGGACTTTTCTTGTTACATCCCGCATCATTGCGTTGTGAAACCCGAAAGCGTAAGTACGAAATTACGAGTTGTTCCGCTAAAACTGTCTCAATCGTCCTTAAACGATCACTTGTTTGTTGGGCCGAAGTTGCAACCCGATATCACTGCAATTTTATTACAATTTCGTTTACATCCTTATGTCGTCACTGCCGATATTCATTAGATGTACAGACAAATTCTTGTAAATCCCGCTCAGTGTGACTATCAACGAATTGTTTGGCGCTTCTCCCCTGAGGAGCCCATTCAGGATTTTAAATTAAATTCCGTTACGTATGGAATCAATTGTGCTCCCTTTCTTGCCATACGCACACTTCAGCAGTTGGCCGTTGACGAAGGGAATTCTTATCCGCTAGCCGCTGTCGCACTTCGCCACCATACTTATATTGATGACATCGCTACTGGTGGAGATTCTATTGACTCAACCCTCGCTCTACGTAATCAACTAACTGTTCTTTTAAAACTTGGTGGTTTCTAACTTCATAAATGGTCAAGTAACCATCCCGAATTGTTAAAAGATCTTTCCGCTACGCAGCAATTCGCGCAACCGTGCTCCTTTGAAGATCCTGATACTCAACCCTTAAAAGTTTTAAGTCTCCAATGGAATCCCACTTCACATAATTTTTGTTTTCTAGTTCAGCCACTAAGTACCTGCTGTACCAAACGCAACCTACTTTCTAACTTAGCCTGTATTTTCGACCCCATGGGACTTTTATCCCCTCTTACTTTTCTGGTAAAACAGTTAATTCAACGTTTATGGTCGTTAAATTAGATTGGGATGCTCCCCCTCCCCCTGACCTCCTCCGTTTGTGGAAGAGATACTTGCATGAGTTACAGCTTCTTTCGAATTTCGCTTTACCCCGCTTGTTTATCCCGCCACAGTTTACTACGTGCGAAGTTCATTGCTTTGCTGACGCTTCTGAACGTGGCTACTGTGCTGTTGTTTATTTTCGCTTTGTTACTCCTTCCGCCGTTGAGGTTCGCTTAGTGTTCGCTAAGTCTAAGGTCGCACCCCTTCGTACAATCTCTCTACCCCGTCTCGAATTGTTGGTCGCCACATTGGCATCCAAATTATTAATCTCTGTCCTCAAAACTTTTGATTCGAACCTTACTTTTCATATAAATTTAACTGTTAGTCTGACTCCATGGTAATACTTTCATGGATTCGTTCCCCGCCACAGCGTTGGAAAACTTTCGTCGCCAATCGTGTTGCTTACATTCAGGAAAACACGTTTCGCGCTTCTTGGCATCAGATCCCCTCCACCGAGAATCCTGCCGATGTCGGGTCACGTGGTTTACTCCCTACCGACTTGTGCCAATGTTCTTTATGGTGGGCGGCTTCACCAACCTTGTATCGGTCTTTCGAAAACTACATTCCATATATTCCGCCTTCAGATATTTCTGAAGTTCTCATTGAACAACGCTCTATTGTTTTATCCGCTGTCGTAACGTCCTCTTAGATTCAATTAATTCTAGAAAATCACTCTTCCTTTTCATTTATTACTCGCATTGTTGTTTGGATTCTCCGTTTTCGTCATAATCTACGTCACCCACTCGAAAGGTACTTCGGACCTTTGTCATATTCTGAGTTGCACAATGCTTTGATCCCTTTGCTTGCGTATACTCAACAATCTTATTTTGCTATCGAGCTTGAAACCATTCATTCTAGATTCCCTTTAAAAGAGTTTTCGCAAATTGTCCCCTTTTATTCGTGATGGAATCTTGCGCGTCGGAGGTCGCCTGGCTCACGCGCCTTTGTCCTCTGACCGTAAATTTCCCGCTTTGTTACCTAGCAAAAGTCGATTCACTAATCTGTATATTACTTACGTTCATTTAAAATACTTCCACGCGGGTGCTCAAATGGTCCATTTTCTCGTCAGTCAGCACTTCTGGATTATTTCTGGAAGGCAATCTATCCGTCGTATTTTGAGTCACTGTCTAACGTGCTGGAAGACCAATCGGGTCGCATTGCAACCTCCCATGGGCAACCTGCCTTCATGTCGAGTTACTCAAGGCAAACCTTTTTGTGTTCGGGCGTCGACTTCGCTGGTCATTTTTCTAGTACTATGTCTCGACTACGGGGTGCTAAAGTGTTCAAATCATATTTATGTCTTTTTATCTGTATGGCTACCAAGGCGCTGCATCTTGAAGTCGTATCTGACTTGTCAACGGACGCCTTTCTAGCGGCTCTGCGCCGATTATCACCAGGCGTGGCCGTTGTGATCACCTCTATAGTGATTGTGGGTGCTCATAAACAGTTAATTCATCTTGCCAAGTTTGCTTCTTCCAAGGACTATGTCTCGTGGTATTTTATACCGCCGGTTGCACTTCATTTTGGTGGCTTATGGGAAGCGGGAGTGAAATCTGTTAAGACCTTGCTACTACGTACTATTGGCGAGCAAGTGTTAACTTTTGAAGAGTTGGACACTGTCTTTATCCAAATTGAGGCCATCTTGAACTCACCGCCCCCGCACCTTTGAGCATTGACCCCAATGACTTGAGCTGTCTTACATCCGGTCATTTTTTAATTTTGGCCCCTTTAACCGCCATCCCGAAGCCCGCACTTTCTCACCTACCGCTTAACCGCCTCTCTCGTTGGCAATTGCTCCAACGAATTCAACAAGATTTTTGGTCCCGTTGGTCCAAAGATTACTTACACTCGCTACAACAGCGCTCAAAGTGGCACACCCCGTCTCCTCAAATTGAGTTGGACACCTTAGTGTTGATTAAGGTCGCTAATGTTCCTCCCCATCGTTGGTCCCTCGGCCGTGTTGTCGCTGTGCATCCTGCGACAGATAGAGTTGTTAGGGTGGTCACACTTAAAACCGCTCATGGCGAGCTGAAGCGTCCTGTGTCAAAGCTCTGCACTTTGCCCTCAATGTAGAAAAATAATTCTTCCTTTTCTTTTGTTTTTTGTAAATCTTTTTCTCTTTTTTCCTTTTTTCGTTTTTTCATTCCGCTCCCCCGCCTTATAATTATTTTTTCTTTAAAATGGCTTGCATTTTGGTGGGCGGTATGTTCCGTTTATATTGTAAATAATTAAAGCTAAATTTTATTTTACGTTGAGTTTATTAATTATTTACATTCGCCTCGGATATATTTAAATTTGTTAGAGTAAAATTTCCATGTTTACTTCATGCACACGCCAACAAGTGCCGCGAGTGATAAGACTTTGTTATTCCGCATGTGCAAACAGTGTAGTGACTGAAAAATCCACAAAGCAAAAGAGTATCGATTTGTTCGAACAGACCGCATTGCTGTTTACATGTTCTCGTAGAGCAAATTAATTAGATGAACCGCTTGTCGTCAGAACCACCGCTATTGACATAAATGTGCTTCGCTACACCCGCCAAAGAGAAGAGCAGTTTTTTGTTTATGTCGTATTTTCGTTGACACGGCTTCGTAAACACCAGGTGAGTGCTTTTAGTAAACGCTTGATCTGATTAAAACCATTAATTATATGTTATTTGTTAAATTATCACTTAATTTTATATCCAGTTCACTTTTCTCTACCACAGAGCTATTCGAAATTTACACCGCGATATTTACACTAACTGTAAGCGAAAACTATGGACAAAAATGAGGAACCGCAAAATAAAACAAAACTGTGATGTCGTGTAACAGCGAAACGCACGGGTCAGACAGAAACAAAAAGGAATGCGAAGTAAGGGTCCGCACGAATCACGGCCACGTAGAAAAAGATAAAGAAAATTTAGAAATACCGGGCTAACTACAAATGCGGAGAGTGGGCTGGTTCACATAGACAAAAAAAGTACATCGTCATCGAATTTTTATTGCCAGTTAACACAAAAATTTCTATTTAAAAAAGAGATATTTTACGGACAATTTTTAAAATTTTTATACAAAGTGCGCATGTAGAATTTATCAGTCATAAACGAAAGAATGAAAATGCTTTGTTACGTGCCGCCACTAAAGGCGTAGTCGTTTGTACAGTACTTTATTCAAGTATCTATTTGTATAGATTTCGCTCTTTGTTACGTCATCATTAAACAATTTGGTGGTGGTGACAATAAATACCATCAGTGCGGGTACTCTACAGTTTTTAGTGAAACCTTATGCCGGTAGTGGGAGTGCGCGAAGTAACAATGAGTCGTACTCGGACAGTTACAGAAGACAGTTGTTGTACGAGAGCCCGGAAGGCGACACCACACCGAACGTGCGTGTTCTTGGTTGTCCGCTAACCCTTTGTGTGTGACTTTTATTGCCCAGAGCGGCACAGGATTTAAGGTATTTATATCCTTTATTAAGTAGTTTGTCGTAGTTGCTTTGTGAATTACATAACCGCTACACTGCCATCGGTATTGCTACATAATAGTAATTGGTCCTTCCTATAATTAACATATCTAGATCACCTTATCATCCCACATTTGGACCTAATTCGACCCGAATTTCACTAGTCCTATGTTTTTATACGCATGTCCTAAACTGAATACTATTTTGCATTTCAGCGAGCGTGTTTTAATCATTTACTTTAGCTTTTAAATTTGTGTTTAAAGCCCATATTTAGCGGGTTATAATGTGTAAATATTAGCTATATACTTTCTTTAAATTAAATTAAGCGATTTTGCCGTAATTAAACCAAGCGGTTAATTATAAATAAATCCTTTAACATAAAATTTGTTAGTTTTCAGTCTTAAATTTATTTTAGCGGCATATAAAACACACGGCAACGTGAAAATTATAATTTGCTTTATACTTCTCAAATAATTAAAAGCCATTGCACGTTTTTGTATTACACACAAACCTGCTCGGTTTGTAAACGTAAAATATTGAATACATCTGGAAAGGGTAATAAAGTTGTAAAACTGCAACCTTTCTTGCAATATGTTAGCCACATGTTTAAATGTTCCTGTGATCTTTCATGTTAAAGGCCGCCCGTTTAAACTGTAAATTTCATCTTAACGCTTTGTTTGACAAACCGTTAGGTTTTCGACGTGTTGCTTAAGACCCATTGGAGGCTAATAGTCATAAACGTGATTTATTGATTTATGCGCTATTTTACAATTTCGTGCTAGAACAACAACCCATAATATTTAATATTTTTCAACCCAAAGCTGAAGGGTACCGCGTTTACAGCATTTTATTGTACATCTTTCAGAATAACATTTTCATTATGGTTCCAAAAAAAAAACATATTTGGCGGAACTTGAGTTGTTTAAAATACGGATTATCGAGATGTTGGAACTGGGCAACGCTATACAAAGTGATTCAAGTTTAAAAACGTTATTCCATATTCAAACAAGGGGAGTAAATGACATTTAGTCCAATTTTAATAGAGTTTTAATTGATGTCTTAGCGTCATGTAACGATGTAGAATTATTAGCTTTCAGCGCTCTACGGAAAGAGGTAGATGCTGCTTATTATTGCATTTTGCTCCATGTTGAAAAAATGCAAGAAATGCGAGCACCACAAATTAATGAAAGTACATCAAGCAGTACGGGATCAAAATTGTTACCGTTAAAGCTCCCACATTTTAATAATTAGGTAACTGAATTCACTTCTTTTATTGATTTATTTGACAGCCTGGTTTATAATAATGCTTCATTGACCAATATTGAGAAACTTAATCACCTTATTAACTGCTGTAGCGGGGAGTCTTTGAAAATTATTAAATCTGTACCTGTTTCGGGGGATAATTTTATTATTTCATATAATGCCTTGCGTGAGCGATTTAGCAATCCGCGTTTATTAGCAACTTTGCATTGGAAGGCTATGAAAGACTTTCCACCTTTAAAATCAGAAAACCCTAAAAAACTTAGGGCACTTATTGATTGTTTTTCAGAGAACCTTGCTGTTCTAACTAACTTAAAGTTTCCCACTGAACATTGGAACTTTATTCTGGTCGATTTTCTTTTAGAAAACTCGATCCGTTCACTAGAAAACGCTTTGAACTCCAATCGGATCCGAAGCAAATACACAAGTTCAATGATTTGAGATATTTTTTAACTCAACAATGTGCAGCGTTGGAAACCTTTTCTTCAACCGCACCTGTTTCTTATTCGACGACTGTCAGTGCCTACGAAATCCTCAGCGTTTCAATTTAAACCAAAAGTTTCTTCTAACGTAGTTTCACTGGATACACCAATTAGCTCCAGTGACTCAAATAATTCATTTTCGCACCATTGTCCTTCTTGCAAAGGCAATAACTTAATTTATAGATGTCAATCGTTTCTAAAGAAAACTCCGACGGAACGTTTCGACATTGTCAAACGTTTACGCCTCTGTTTAAATTGCTTACGGACAGACCATGCGTCCATGCAATGCAAATCCTATAACTCTTGTTGAACTTGCGCCAAGCCGCATCATACCTTGCTACATTTTGTAGCGCAACCTGCTTCTAGTCGTTCGGCTGAACCAACCGCTACACATATGCATAAAAATGCCAATAGGACGCAGTCAGCCTCTCCTATTCCGGCAAATGTTTTGTCTTCACAGACGAATTCAAATCATGGGGCTACTGTCTTACTTTCCACTGCTGTTGTGGAAGTTCAAGACCGTTCTGGTAGATACAAACCGATCAGGGTACTCTTAGACCCTGGCTCCCAAGCTAGCTTTATTCGAGACGATTGCGTGAGCAAACTTTGAATTCCACGCATACGTTCTCAAGTTCCGATTTATGGACTTGGGCAGACAAATTCAGCGGTCAATAGGGGTGCCGTCAGCTGCACCATTCGCTCTATTTTAGACTCTGAAAAATCTCTAGAAGTCACAACTTTTGTGCTTTCGTCAATATCTGGTAAATTACCTAGCGTTGAAGTTCCTAATAATTGGGAACACTTATGCGGCCTGCACTTTGCAGACCCGACCTGGAACTCTCCAGGAACTATTGACATGCTCCTCGGAGCAGATGTTTATCCGGTCATCATCACTGGCGGTGTTATACATGGCAAATTTCTTCAGCCTGCCGCCATAAATACAATTTTTGGTTGGACTATTATTGGTCCCACAAAAAGCTTGCAGTCTGATATTGTCCAAGCATTTTTTACTTCTGCAGAAGATCCTATCGACCAGACCCTAAGGCGTTTTTGGGAGATAGAGGAGATGCCATCCAAGCCTTATACTTCTCCAGAAGAAGAAAATGCAGATTTGATTCTCGAAAACACGTTTTCTCGTGACCCTAGCGGTCGTTTTATTGTTGCGTTACCGTTCAACGATACTTTGCCCATTTTTGATAAGTCCTTTGACATGGCTAAAAAACGACTATTTTCGTTAGAGCGCAAATTGTATGCTCAACCAGAGCTACGCTAGCAGTACAACAATTTCATGCAGGACTATCTTGATGCGGGTCATATGGCATTACTCGATTCTCCGCCCGTTGGGAACGATAATTATTTTTTACCCAATCACCCTGTGTTTAAAGAGGAAGGTCATACTTCTAAAATTTGTGTGGTTTTTGACGCCTCTGCAAAGGCTAAAAACAACGTGTCACTTAATGACACTCAATTGGCTGGACCTAGTCTCCAAAACGACATTTCGTCAATCTTACTTAAATTTCGCTCTCATCGTTTCGTTTTTACTTGTGATGTTCGCCAAATGTATCGACAAATTTTGGTTACCGAAGAATATCGAAAATTTCAATTAATTGTTTGGCGGTTCTCCGCAGAAGAACCCGTTCAGACTTACCAGCTTAATACAGTGACCTATGGTATTAAGTCATCGCCTTATCTAGCATTAAAAACCCTTCAGCAATTAGCCATTGACGAAGGCAAAAGGTTTCCGTTAGCCGCTAAGGCTATACAGTCAAATCTATATATTGACGATTTCGTCGCCGGTATACAATCGGCCCGCGAAATCAAAGATCAACTTATTCGACTTTTACATTTGGCTGGTTTTGAACTTCGAAAATGGAGTTCTAATTCAGCTTCCATTTTGGAAGGCATTCCGGCAGATTTTTGCCAATATACTTCACTCGATTTCGATTCTGACGAATCAATAAAAATATTAGGTCTTCAATGGTCACCTACAGAAGATATTTTCTCATTTCGGGTTGAACCATTAAACCCAATATGTACAAAGCGCAACATACTTCCGCAAGTTGCCAGAATATATGATCCATTAGGGTTTTTAGCCCCACTAACAGTTTTTGCAAAACCCCTAATCCAGCATCTGTGGATGTTAGGTTTAAATTGGGATGACATCCCACCAGCAGACATTTCGTCTCAATCGCAGCAGTATCAAGAAGAGTTGCCGTTATTATCGTCATTAAAGTTACCACGTTGTTTACCCCCTTCGGATCCTTTTACTTGTCATTTGCATGGGTTTTGCGATTCTAGCGAGGTAGGGTATGCAGCGGTAGTATATTTCCAGTTCATAAATCAAACTACTGGAGAAATAACTGTACAATTTGCAACCGCTAAAACAAAGGTAGATCCAATTAAGCGCATTTCAATTCCACGTTTGGAATTATGTGCCGCCGTTTTATTAACCGATTTACTTTCTTTTACCATTCGGTCTTATCAAGGCTTGATTGAAATCTCCGATGTTTCAGCGTGGAGTGATTCTACGGTCGCTCTCACTTGGATACGTTCTCCACCTTTTCGTTGGAAAACTTTTGTGGCAAACCGTGTTAGCCACATTCAAGAAATCATTGCACCTAGTCGATGGTTTTATATTAAATCTTCGCATAATCCGGCTGATCCTACATCTCGGGGATTAATGCCAAGCGCGGATATTTCATGTTCGCTATAGTGGGCAGGGCCTGAATGGCTTCACTACCCTAGTGACTCGTGGCCGCCTCAACCAACATTGTCAACATCAATTGCGGAGGTAACTACGGAGAAGAAGATCCTAACATTTGTCGCTCAAACAGATCCAAACATCATTGACATTTTATTAAGTCGCTTTTCATCGTTATGTAAAATCCAAGGCATCGTGGCTTACATTTATAGATTTTTTAAACCCACGGCTCAACGTCATACGGGTCCCTTAACAGACATTGAATCACACAATGCTCTTATGATTATCGTTCGGCATGTACAAAATGTTACATTTTCAAAGGAAATAGCTTCGATCAAGGCAAACCGTAAATTACCTAAAACCTTGCGAAAACGTTCTCCATTTGTTGATCAACAAAATATCCTAAGAGTAGGTGGGCGCTTGACACATTCTTCGCTTTCCTATTTCGAAAAGTTTCCTGCGTTATTGCCTCAGCGGCATCGATTAACCGAACTTATCATTCGGTCAACACACGAAAGGTATTACCATCCCGGTGTTAATAGCGTATCTTATACAACAGAATTTTTGGATCCTTTCTATTAAAAATTCAATCCGAAGTTATTTATCATCATGTCATAGATGTTTTCGTACCAAACTGGTCCTGGTAACTCCTCCTATGGGAGACCTACCGACAGCACGGATTATCCAAATCAAACCGTTCAGTATTGTTGGTGTTGATTTTGCTGGCCCTCTTTTAATAAAGGCTAACCGCCTACGAGGCTCTAAGACTCTTAAGGCCTATATTTGTATTTTTGTTTGTTTTGCCACTAAGGCAGCACATATTGAACTTGTTTCGGATTTGTCGGCAGACGCGTTTCTTGCTGCTTTGCGACGATTTATAGCACGGCGAGGACGCTGTTCTCAAATATTTAGTGATTGCGGAACTAATTTTGTAGGTGCCTATCGTCAGCTTACGAGTTATCTGCATAGTGCAGTAACCTCAGAAAAGATAAAGTGGTCGTTTAATCCACCTAGCGCCCCTCACTTCGGTGGCTTGTGGGAAAGCGGTGTTAAGTCGGTAAAGACACACCTAGCTCGCGTAATCGGCGAACAAAAACTTACCTTTGAGGAACTTTACACAGTTCTTACTCAAATTGAATCTGTTTTAAATTCAAGGCCACTCTGCGCTTTGAGTTCGGATCCAAATGACTTGCGTTGCTTAACACCAGGTCATTTCCTAACTAAGGAGCCTCTTTCTGTACCACCAGATGAGGACCATTCAAACAACGTTTTATCATTAAAGAGCAGGTGGAAACTCCTGCAAAAACTCCATCAAGATTTTTGGGCTCGCTGGAGCCATGAGTACTTACATACTCTGAATCAGAAGGTAAAATGGCACTCTAAGGTAGGTGTGCGACAAGTTGAAAAGGACACTATTGTCCTCATCAAGGACGACCAGCTTTCTCCACTTCAATGGAAGTTTGGTCGTATTATTAATACCTTTCCCGGTGCGGTCGGTATTATACGTGTTGCTGAGATCAAAACTGCACATGGGACATTAAAACGACCTTTGGTCAAACTAGCACCGCTACCGGTATTTTAATTTTGTTTTATGTTTAGATGTATATACACATTTCTTACATGTATGGTAGTATATTATTTTTAAATATTTGTTTATTTACATATATATTTTTTTATTTTGCATAGTTAATGATATCGCTCGCTGTAGTGTACCACCCTATCTTTCGTTACCTGTTTTAATAGCAAGGTCAAATTCCATGTGATTTCCTTCACCCAACCTACTTCCCTCCTTTTCAAAATTCTATGAATTTGGTGGGCGGTATGTTACGTCATCATTGAACAATTTGGTGGTGGTGACAATAAATACCATTAGTGCGGGTACTCTACAGTTTTAGTGAAACCTTATGCCGGTAGTGGGAATGCGCGAAGTAACAATGAGTCGTACTCGGACGGTTACAGAAGACAGTTGTTGTACGAGAGCCCTTAAAGCGAGACCACACCGAACGTGCGTGTTCTTGGTTGTCCGCTAACATTTTGTGTGTGACTTTTATTGCCCAGAGCGGCACAGGCTTTAAGGTATTTATATCCTTTATTAAGTAGTTTGTCGTAGTTGCTTTGTGAATTACATAACCGCTACACTGCCATCGGTATTGCTACATAATAGCAATTGGTCCTTCCCTATAATTAACATATCTAGATCACCTTATCATCCCACACTCTTTATATTCAAATACGACTTCGTAAATGATACGTTACTATAGAGATTGTGTACTTCAACTAGTTATTCAAACCTGCTTCGCCGCGAATTTGAAAGTTTGTTAAAATTGATTTTAGTCCGTATCCTGTTTAATAAAAGGTCGTATTAATATAATTTGTATTGGTTTACTTACGTTACGTGATTGCATTCGACACTTCGAAACGTTGATTGGCTTTATCAATTGATAAAGACTTGCTACGAATTCTACACACACCTGTTTTGATAATGTGTTGGATTAGACTTTGTTTGTGATGAAAGAACATTCTCATTCTTTTGCTAAAGCTATATAACGAACAATATTCATGTTTCTATAAAAACAAATTCCTGGTTCGTCACGGTCTTACTATAGATGTTTTCTGTCGGATTTGCACATTGTGAAGTTGACGCTATGAGTGTTTTTGGAGCGATAATCTTCTCATGTGCTTCTTCTGCGGGTGTAATGCCTGAGATACCGTAAGGATGTTTCACCACCGTATAGATGACTCATATTCACTGGATCCAGCTATCCGTCCTATCGATGCGTGCAGCGAAGCCACCTTATACCTCCATTTGGAGAGTCCAATCCATATTACCGCTTTTATTTTAACCTTGTGGTCTACGCGATAGGCTTCTGCCTATTTATAGTCACTGCAGGGAGAATTTATTTATCTTGCTACTTCATAAATTAATGGGTAAATATAATTAAACCTATTCCAAGGAAATCGTCTTATCGCACGACGCCACGAAACAAGTAGCCCATCTAGGATTGGTCCACAAATTTTAGGGTGTGGTTTCTATATTTGAACAAATTTTACACCGTTCATTCTAGTGATACTTGCCAAGTCTGCGGTTATCTTCTTAGTTCAACTTTCCATTAGTACTGGTAAAATATTTCCAATAACGACATTATATTATAAATAAATATTTCATGTGTTTATTCTACAAATGCGTACTCCTATATATAATAAGTCAAATGAGAATTTGAGGTCGAGTTTCGCAACTGTGTTACGTTTGGAGGAAGTACTGCATGACTTATAAGGGACTGACTCGGGTTCCTCTTCCGCTTCGGAATCGGAGGTAAGTATATGGTGGCCATCCGGGTCCACATAAGAAAGAACAACACTAGAAGAAGCTAATAGGATACCGGGTATGGCACTAAGATGTCAAAATGTCTATACAAATAGATATTTGAATAAAGTACTGTAGAAACGATTACGCCTTTAATGGCAGCACGTAACAGCTTTCTTCTAAACAAACCTTTTTAAGTTGAACAGAGTAAGTAAAATACAGTACACAAAAAAATACTAGTAAAGCTAGTTTTTGAACGGGTTTTGTAAGCTGGTTTCGTCCGTCGGCGCAATGCGACCTGAATTTATCCGGGTTCATCTGTTACGCACATACAGCAAAAAGTGGACCGACAAGATGAAGAGAAAAAATCGATACATACCTTCGCGTGTAGAGACACTTATCTTGTATCTAAATCCGTTAAGGTGAAACAGCTAACATCGTGCTATCGCCTTGTCTTGCACGCTTAATCATCCGCGTAGGTGTGCCAGCAAGACATAGTGACCTCGCTCACTGAGGGGTTGGCTTCACGGTAGTCATGGCCATAGCTGAAACAGCGGGCCTACATAGAAGAGCAATTGGGCCCACGTAAAGGAGCTAAAAAGAAAATAACCCTACTAGTATTACTAAGCACGTAAGAAACTTACCGATGCCCCGAGGATATTAGCTTCTCGTGGAGGATGCGCATCGCTCTTACACTTAATCACGCAAAAAGCACATGCTAGGACAAAAGGCAGGATCAAAGTGAATCCAGTTTTGGAAACGATATGACTAGCCCGATTTGTATTCGTCAATAAGCTTTTATTATTTTCATAAGAGTTTGTTTACGAATACATCTTATTTTATATATTGTTCTACACAATTTCTTATTGCGGACTGCAAATAACTTGTCTTTTAATATTTGAATTGCCTTTGGGGCATGAACCCTGGTGTCGCCACGAGAAGGTTTGTTACGTTTGCAAATAAATTTTGCTGTAACATTCCGCAAATCTCAAAGGCCAGACGTACTTTTATAGTCATCTATAGAATTTATTATGTAGTTTCGATTCAATTCTGTACTTCCACACTTAGTAGTGTTGGTGTTTTATCACTTTACTTTTGCCATAGTACAGAGATTGTTTCGAAATTATATCATTATAACAGCTTCGATTACTTCATAGGGTTCTTGGAAACTATTTCACTCTGATGAGGCTTAACAAGCCGAAACCGTTTTCATAAGAGTTTGTTTACATATACATCTTATTTTATATATTGTTCTACACAATTTCTTATTGCGGACTGCAGATAACTTGTCTTATATATATATATATATATATATATATATATATATATAATGATGTGGTAATGATGTCACAAGAGGTCATTGAGCACCCCATTCTGTGAGAAAAAACCGATCCAAAGAGAAAAAAAGTAAAATATTCGGATATGTACATATCGTGTTGTCAGATACCATTTGAAAACGAAGCCCAAGTTTAAAATCCGTTAAAATCAAACATTCGATGATTCAAACCGTGAGTAAATAATTATTCTTGTGAAAAATTCCATTAAAACAAGTATTATTGCATTTATAAAGACCGTAAAATACTAAATAACTTCGATGTCAAGCTATCTTCTTTAAAAAATAGAATTTAAAACAATTTTCAACTGGCGGAAATATAAAACTCTACACTTTTCTAAAATGTAAATAATGCCTTCATTCTCTTTAGATGTATTAGTTAATACCGTTATTTATTCAAACTTAATAGCACAATTGCAAATATTTCAAAGTAAAATAGTTTTCTTTCAAAGAACTTAATTTTAGGACGGTTCTAGAATAAATTATATTTACATTAACAAAACGAAAAATACAGCATTCTCTTTGGAGTGTTCTGAAAGTAAGTAAAGAACAGCGATAACACCGAAAGCCTATAATACCACATAAGATAATGCATTTTAATAGCTATATAGAAGCTCGTAGTAGAGAGCTAACAATTATTAGTTTTATTAGCCAATAAAAGATGGAAAATTTTTTGTGACCGCAATAACTTTAAAATGACAGCTCATTAAAATAAGAACGCGAAATAGTGGGTAATTGTTGTATCATGGGGGTGACTCATCTTCGAGAATATAACCGAAATTCATACAACGAGACGTATTAAGATTGTTTTATTATATAAAGGCGGAAGTGGTTAGAGAGATTCGATGATTACTTCGGCATTCAAGATTTAACATTGAAGTTGTGGACAAGTTATGAGACATTCGATGATTGAAAGAAAATTATTTTAAGGAATACAACGACGACTTATTGCTCCAATATAAATAATATGGTATATTTCATCTGTAAAAAGTACGTTCCATAGAGACAAGATATTTCGAGGTATGGAGATTAATTAAAAATGGAAATTCAAAAATTTCAAATCAGAAAAGTTTCGATGCAGTTAATTTCAAATGGAACGAATTTGATAAGTAGTCAAAAGCAGGCGATCATAAAGATAAGAATATATATATATATATATATATATATATATATATATACAGGATGAGTTTTTAGTGTGGCAACGGTTGATAACTCCGTTATTATAAAACCTACGTAAACCAAATTTGGAGGCATATTAGGCATGCCTAAAGTGCACATTTTAAAAATATTTGGAAGCATACAGGGTGTTTCATAATTCCAGGGCATATTAAACTTATATTTTTTTAAATGGAACACCCTATATATTATTACATTTTTGGAAAGCCCATAAAAAGGGCTTTAATATGATATCAAATTGTATCTGTCTATTCCTTTTAGTTTTTGAGATATTCAACTGTTTTTAGAAAAAATGACCCTGATTAGATACATTGCCACTGCACTAATACACAACTTATGTTAATTTTCAAGATGCAGAAAATTTTACTACATACCATAGTATATTTGTAAATATTACTCTTTTGAAATTTCTTCGCAGTATACAGAGTGTCAGGTTTCGCAAAATGCAATTTTTAAAACTTTTTTTAAATGGTACCCTACCAATTTTATTGCTACAACGGATAGTTCATTAAGTGTCCTTCCATTTTTGTTAAGCATTCCCTATACCTAAATCCATTACTTTCTGAGATATTTTTGATTTTGTTCAAATTTTAAGAATGTTTTTAATTTACATAGCTAAAAATAACTTACTATTGGAGAATATTATAAAACAATTAATAAATTTTGATTAACAATTAACTACACTTATCCAATAACAATTTTCACTAAAGATATAACAACCTACAATAATACGCTATCAACAGAATTCTGCCAGATTAACAATATGCATTTTATAGAAAATGTTCAAGCAGGAAATCAGGCAGGCTTTGAAAAAAATAACAATTACAATTAAAATGTCATATTAATTGTAGTGTGTTGTCATTTAACACATTATCAGTTCTGTTTTAAATGTAATCTTTGACAGAGTTTTCAAAATGAATTTTACCGTGGAAGAACAAATAGATATGATTTGAGTATAGGGAGAAAGTTTAAGAAATTGCCTACTTACATCAAGAATATACCAAGACAGATATCCTGTTAAATGACAACATACTACAATTAATAAACCTAAATGACATTTTAATTGTAATCGTTATTTTTTTCAAAGCCTGCCTGATTTCCTGCTTGAACATTTTCTATAAAATGCATATTGTTAATCTGGCAGAATCTGTTGATAGTGTATAATTGTAGGTTGTTATATCTTTAGTGAAAATTGTTATTGGATAAGTGAAGTTAATTGTTAATCAAAATGTATTAATTATTTTATAATATTCTCCAATAGTAAGTTATTTTTAGCTATCTAAATTAAAAACATTCTTAAAATTTGAAGAAAATCAAAAATATTTCAGAAAGTAATGGATTTAGATATAGGGAATGCTTAACAAAAATGAAAGAACACTTAATGAACGGAGTTATCGACCGTTGCCATACTAAAAACTCACCCTGTGTATATATATACAGGGTGAGTTTTTAGTGTGGCAACGGTCGATAACTCCGTTATTATAAAAGTTACGTAAACCAAATTTAGAGGCATATTAGGCATGCCTAAAGTGCACATTTTAAAAATATTTGGAAGCATACAGAGTGTTTCATAATTCCAGGGCATATTAAACTTATATTTTTTTAAATAGAACACCCTATATATTATTACATTTTTGAAAAGCCCATAAAAAGAGCTTTAATTTGATATCAAATTGTATCTGTCTATTCCTTTCAGTTTTTGAGATATTCAACTGTTTTTAGAAAAAAAGACCCCGATTAGATACATTGCCACTGCACTAATACACAACTTTTGTTAATTTTCAAGATGCAGAAAATTTTACCATATTCCATAGTATATTTGTAAATATCACTTTTTTGAAATTTCTTCCCAGTATACAGGGTGTGTCAGGTTTCGCAAAATGCCATTTTTAAATTTTTTTTTAAATAGCACCCTACCAATTTTATTGCTACAATGGATAGTTCAATAAGTGTCCTTTCATTTTGTTAAGCATTCCCTATACCTAAATCCATTACTTTCTAAGATATTTTTGATTTTCTTCAAATTTTATGAATGTTTTTAATTTACATAACTAAAAAATAACTTACTATTGGAGAATATTATACAACAATCAATACATATTAATTAACAATCAACTACACTTATCCAATAACAATTTTCACTAAAGATATAACAACTTACAATAATACGCTATCAACAGAATTCTGCCATACCAACAATATGCATTTTATAGAAAATGTTCAAACAGGAAATCAGGCAGGCTTTAAAAAATAACAAATTACAATCAAATGTCATTTAGGTTTATTAATTGTAGTGTGTTGTCATTTAACAGGATATCTCTCTTGGTATATTCTTGATGCAAGTAGGAAATTTTTTAAACTTTCTCCCAATACCCAAATCATATTTATTTGTTCTTCCAATGTAAAATTCATTTTGAAAACTCCTTCAAAGATTACATTTAAAACAGAACTGATAATGTGTTAAATGACAACACACTACAATTATTAAACCTAGTTGACATTTAGATTGTAATTGTTATTTTTTTCAAAGCCTGCCTGATTTCCTGTTTGAAGATTTTCTATAAAATGCATATTGTTGGTATGGCAGAATTCTGTTGATAGCGTATTATTGTAAGTTGTTATATCTTTAGTGAAAATTGTTATTGGATAAGTGTAGTTGATTGTTAATTAATATGTATTGATTGTTGTATAATATTCTCCAATAGTAAGTTATTTTTAGTTATGTAAATTAAAAACATTCATAAAATTTGAAGAAAATCAAAAATATCTCAGAAAGTAATGGATTTAGGTATATGGAATGCTTAACAAAAATGAAAGGACACTTAATGAACTATCCATTGTAGCAATAAAATTGGTAAGGTGCCATTTAAAGGAAATTTTAAAAATTGCATTTTGCGAAACCTGACACACCCTGTATACTGGGAAGAAATTTCAAAAAAGTGATATTTACAAATATACTATGGTATATGGTAAAACTTTCTGCATCTTGAAAATTAACATAAGTTGTGTATTAGTGCAGTGGCAATGTATCTAATCGAGGTCATTTTTTCTAAAAACAGTTGAATATCTCAAAAACTAAAAGGAATAGACAGATACAATTTGATATCAAATTAAAGCTCTTTTTATGGGATTTTTAAAAATGTAATAATATATAGGGTGTTCCATTTAAAAAAATATAAGTTTAATATGCCCTGCAATTATGAAACACCCTGTATGCTTCCAAATATTTTTAAAATGTGCACTTTAGGCATGCCTAATATGCCTCCAAATTTGGTTTGCGTAGCTTTTATAATAACGGATTTATCGACCGTTGCCACACTAAAAACTCACCCTGTATATATATTATGCTGTGATAAGGGGTTGTTTAAGGGTGTATTTTATAGTAAAGGTCGTGCAAAAATCAGAAATTATAATAGGAAGCAGAAAACTGCAGTTATGTAATAGAAAATTGGGTAATTGGGATAGTTTGTAAATGGTAAGCAGTCAACACCCTGTATATAAAGTATAAGTAGTTTTAAGCGACGCAAATAGACACACGAAGACGCATAGTTAGCATAAGAATAAGTAATACATGCATTAAGTAAATAACAAATATTTAACATCCTGTACATAGAGTTTTAGTTAATTTAGGTAATGCAAATAACGATATTTTCAGTAAAAGCACGCGTATTTATAAGTAAACATAATAAAAGTAATTAAATAAGCATTCAAAAGAATTCCACTCAGTTATGATAATATGGAGATAAGAAATAAAGCTTCAAAAAACATAGTGTAAATGCGTACAAACAATTAACCATTTTGATAAGTAAAGGTGATTAAAAATTGTGTAAATAATAAGCATATATGAAAATTGAAAGTCAAATTGCATCAGTTGTTTGTGTACAACATGGAAAAGCGATTATATTTCTCAAAACACCGCATGTCTGATAACGAGGCAGCTGCGAGCAAGCAACAATTACTTGAAGGCAGAGAATGTTACATCAGAAACTACTTTAAATGCAAAGACTTGATTGGTTAAAATTAGCGACGGGCTTGTAGGCCATGCCCACTGACGGAGTAGGAGATCAATCATACACTAACAGCGACAGTGATAACGAACTCAGTTTTCAACTCAACAAAGGCCGAGGTGTGTCACTTTGAACCTAAGTGTAACACCTAAGAATAACTTAAAAGTGAAAATTGTTTAAGTGCGACGAAGATGAAAATTACAATTGCCGATTAAACGGCTTCGAGTCCGGGGAGGATAAATAACCTCCGAGTCCGGGGGGAATAAATGATATTCTGAGCCCGGGGAGAATATATGGTATTCTAAGTCTGGGGAGACTAATGAGAATAAATTCTGAGTCTGGTGAGAAGAAGTAATAAGTCTAAATGAGACGACAATAATTTGGGGTGCATAAGTCTAAGTTTAATAATGGTAGTCCAGAGGGTGATGACAATAATTTAAATGCAATGGTTCAAGCGTGTGAATAGACAATATTTCGAATGGGTATATAATAATTCTGAATGGGTGGAGAATAATTTTGATCCAAATGGATGGTATAATGCATGGAAAATACTAGTTGATGCGTCGATTGCGAGAAGAAAATAGCGAACAAAATAGACCAGGTTAGATTTTTAGTTTTAAGACATTTTTTTAATTTGAATTTAAATATTGAATATTAAATTTGCTTATTTAATATAAATTAATGTGACGGAGTCAACAAAACAACGAACTTGCATACGTAGAAAGTGCGTTATATGATAAAGGGGTTTTGAACGTTCCAGGCTTCTTTTTATAAAAACAATAGGTTTTTTGGTGACTTTAGATTGATTAAATAGCATATGATTTTTGAGATAAATGAGATTTACAACATTAATTAATTGAAAAGTGTATTTTAAATAATTTACAAAACCTGTACATAATATTTGTTTTCATTATATGGAATTGAATTAACTTCATTTTATAATTCAAAATAAAAGCTAGTCGAGGTCAAAAGATAAAATTTGTGGGAGTGTAATTTGATAATTTAAAAAGAGAGGAGGAGTCAAGTAGAATACGCCATTGATGTCTAGTGAAGGCGTTATCACATAAAGTTTTGTTATTGGTCGACACAAGTTCGATACACGATAAAATCCTGTTAGTTCCTGGAGGGAGTTCATAGCATAAATATATGACGGCCCAACGTCGGGGCTCGATAATTCCAGTTCCTGTTTATGCATAGCATATATATATATATATATATATATATATATATATATAGATGTGATTATGTCACGAGAGGCATTGAAAACGCCAAATTATGTGAAAAAGAATACCCCACCCAAAACAAAAGAAAGTAAAATTTCCCAATATTTAAATTTCACCATGTATAAACGCATAAGCGTATTTCCTCAGCAAAATAAAAAGATTTCCGTGTAAAATAACACTCTTTATAGACACATACCGTGTAAGAACGAAGCCCAATTTGAAATTCACTGATTATGTTAATTCATTTTAGTTGTGTGTAAATAATTATTCCTGAGAGTTACCGTAAAGCTAATTTTCATTTTAAATAAAGCATAAAAGCAAAGCTCGGTTTTTAAATACGTGAAAATAAAAGCATTTAGTTTCATCCGTGTGTAAATAATTATTTTATTCTCCTGAAAAATACCGTTTAATAACAAGTATTCATTGCATTTTGGATAGAGTAAAAAGTTATAGATATTTTTTGCGCTATTTCAAAAATAGAATAAGATGATCGTATTTGTTTTTGAAGGGCGTTGGTCATCTTCGAGTAAATAACTGAGGTTATGTTTTTAAACTACAATTAGTGGTAGGTAGTTCAAGTAGAGAGAGTTTTTTTGTTCTATTTCAAATGATGTACTACAGTGGACATGTCAACCTAAATTTTTTTAAAAACAATCCATTTTTATGAAATACAAACACTTTGAATTTAATAGGTTACGATTTAAACTGATTTTAAGAATCAAGAAGTCAAGTTCAAAATAATGGATGTTACTTGTTTAAATCACTGATTTTAAATAGTATTATGTGAGTAATCGGCCTTTCATTAGTTTATTTTCATCTTGTCTTTGACTAGTTATTAAAATTTTATCTGGAAATACCATATACACTATCATGTCGCAAAAGTCACCGATAGTTAATTGTTTACATTCGAGTATAGTGAGCGCGTGAGAAACATTTTGCACTTATTAATACACCATGACTTGTGTATATTTCAAGAACTTGGTTAGTTGTTTTGCAAAGAGAAATGCGCCAGTCTCACGAGCCGCACAGCGAAGCTTGTCACTGGCTTTTCTCTTTGCAAGATAACCAACAATTTTAAATTAATTTTTGTTCACTATGCTCGAATTACTTTCCAATGTCAGACAAAATTACTCAGTACTATTTAGCTGGAAACGTATTAGTTTCCGTTGACCAACATCCACATCTAGCATGGGGTTTAGTACTTTCTTAGAAAGTCTGCCAATGTTAAGTAGGTAATCGGTCATTGATTTATTTATTTTCATCATTATCGCCCAACTATTACTAAAATTCATTATCACAAAAATTTACGCAAACTACTCGAACACAACAATTCATAATTATTTTGAGATTTGTTAGGTGATTGGTATGTTATAAAGCAATATGATTTACTGTAGTCGTGAGTTCTAAAAATACAAAAAATTTAATTAACCTACAGACCGCGAATTCCTGTTTGGAATCCATGGGATGCAGAATTAATGTTTTTAAGTAATTAAATTTCAAGCAGGTATGAGTATGAAATGTAATGGGCGCATGGAAATAGTATTTCATTCTTGTATATTAACATATAAAAAAAAATTTGTTCAATATAAAAGAAGACAAATCACATTTAGAGTAATCTTTATGTAGAAAGACAACGAATCTTTCCTTTAATTATTCCAAAATTTCAACTCAATAGCGTAGAAAATCTTAGCATTTGCGTTGTTGAGGAGTTACATCATTTTTGTGTACGGTGTGAATGTGAGCGAACAACTCTAAATTTAGAACAAATAGGATAAAGCATTGAAGAATTTCAATTCACCATATTAGCCTGTTTTCTCCAAGACTAGAACGGAAAAGTAATGGTCAATTTTTTTGCTTTTCTAGTTTGACGACCTCGGCAATAAAGAAAAGCTTTGTAATTTAATGCTAGAGAGCTTTAAAGTTTCAGGAATGCATCTACCACTTGCTAATTGGCTTGAAACTTTTTAATTCCACCAACTTGTCGGTGTTAAAGAGCGCGTGTTGCTACTGCTCGTAAATTCTTCGCAAAATTAAGACTTTTTAAGCCGGAAAACCTCATAAATAATACGGCATGCTATCAACTATGTCGCGCCTTCAGCAACAACTTAGTGCTTAGATAATAAATTGCCTTGCTTATAATGCAAAACGTGTTGTCTAAAAATTGACCCGCGAGAAAAATTTATCTATTCGATGAGATCTAGTTTAGATTTACTATTATAATTTTGCTAAGCTACTCGTATTTATAAGAATTATTCACATTAAACACGGTGTCTACAAACTTATTCTCAACACGGGAAATGTCCGTTATTATGAAATATAGAGATTTGATTAAATGATGATGAAGTTCCTTAGGTAAAGTGGTGTTAAATCATTTAAATAGGGTTTCGAATTTAATCCTTCACTACTGTGACTCTTTTTAATTGGATGAAACAATTCAAAGGTCAGTTTGAGTTTTATTTAAGGAAAAACGCTTTTAAAAATTAAAACAACATTTTCAGAAAAATAACTTAATTTTTGAATTGTGTTAAATTAGATCAGATTGTTTGTTAAGCAATTCATATAGTTATAGTAGGCATGCACATATACTAGGTCAATATCATAGTAGTTGCAGAAAGTGTGTATTTTTTGTTCAAAAAAAAACTGTCAAGTTGTTAATAAACTATCACTGAAAAAGCTCTTTTATTTAGGCACACGGATTACAACAGGTCGTGGGCCAAGTATAATAGAGCTAAGGAAACCAGTGGAATAAATATAAACTGGGAAACCTGAAAAAATTAGCTTACTTTTGGAAGATGATAAGTATAGGATTCCTTTGTTTGATGGAAACAATTTTAATAATTGGAAGTATCGTATGGAGATCCTGTTGGAAGAACACGGCGTAATAAACTATCTAGAACCTAGAATTGCGGGTGAATTTGCAATAACTATTAAAGCTACCCCAGAGGATGCGAGGGCCGTTGAGAAGAAATTCATTAACAGGTAGAAAGAGGAAAGAAAATGCAAGTCCTTAATAGTGCCGAAAATTACAGACAATTACAAACACCCTCATGAAATATGTAATGGAAAAGGAATCACTAGTTAAATAGTTATCCGGAAGCAACTATTCACTTTAAAGCTATCAGAAGGTGATAATCTGCAGTTACATTTCTTAAAATTCGACCGGTTGATCCGAGAATTATTGGAAGCTGGTACGAAAATGGAAGAAGAAGATCGTATTTGTCAAAATCATATGAAGTTATTATAACGGCTTTGGAAACCATATCAAATGAAAAATTAACTGTAGAATTTGTAAAACATAAACTATTGGATGAGGAGATGAAACAAAATCAATTAAAAGACACAAAAACTGGACAAATTAAAGATACAGTGGCCTTTTCTGCCGATAAATTTAAATATAAATGTTATAGATGTGGAAAAATCTGGTATAAGCGTGCAAACTGCAGAAGCAAACAAGGTAAAAATTGTAACGAGAAGGCAGTTGTCTCGTTTGTAACACATGTTGAAGAATATGTTGGAAAATGTACAAGTAAGCAAAAATACTATTTCTGCTTGATTCGGGTGCATCAAAACACATGGTAAACTGTGAGAAATATTTAAGCAATTTGAAAAAGCTTGAAAATCAAGTGAAAATTGTTGTAGCCAAGTCAGGACAGCCCATGGAAGCCATAAAAATTGGGGATATAGAAACAATCTCAAGGAATGTGGTGTCGAATGTAAAATGTATCCTTAAAAATGTTTTATATGTTAAAAATTTAAAATGCAACTTACTCTCAGTTAGGAAGATGTACATAGCACATTTTGAAATTATTTTTAAGGATGGGATTGTAAAAATGTTTGATAATTGTAAACTTGTGGTAATGGGAAAACGGTATAATAAGCTGTGTGAGGTAAATTTAGATTGTGTTAGGAATGCAGCAAATCATACAGAAGTATGTGATAACAGTAAAAATTCACAAAAATTATCGCATCGAAGATTAGGTCACATATCAAATACTAGTTTTAATAAATTATTAAAATCTGATATGGTTTTAGGTTTAAATAAAAACGTGAAGATGGAGCCTGGTATCTGCCAACCCTGTGTTGAAGGAAAACAAATCAGACTGCCCCATAATATAGAAAGAAGGCCTACATCTAGAGTATTAGAATTAGTACACTCAGATCTATGTGGTATAGTAACACCGGAAACGTGGAATGGAAAGCGTTATCTTCTAAAATTGATTAATGATTTCACTCATTTTTCAGTAGTTTATGGCCTGGAACGGAAAAGTGAAGTATGGTTAAAATAAAATTTGGTAATGAAATATCAAGGCTACGAAGTGATAATGGGACGGAATATATTGTAAGCAGTATGATAAACTTTTGTAAACAAAAAGGAATCATCTGTGAGTATATTGTACCACATACGCCACAGTAGAATGGGGTTGCTGAACGGATGAATCGTACCATAGAGAAAACTGCGCGTACAGTGATTTTGTATTCAAAATTAAATAAAAACTTATGGCTGGAGAGTGCATTCACTTCATTGTATTTGATAAATCGACGTCCCACCTCTTGTTTGGAAAATAAAACTCCCGCAGAAATGTGAAACCAGACATATCAAATTTACGAGTTTGCGGATGCATTGCATACTTGCATGTGCCAGAAATCTTTCGTGGAAAATTTGATTCGAGAAGTAGAAAAACTTATTGCGTTGGATATGCACCAAATGGTTATCCTCTGTAGGATGAGACCTGTGGAAAAATAAGAATAGGAAGAGACACTGTTTTCGATGAAACGGCAGAGGTGGAATGTGCGGTATAGAAAGTGTTTGAAGTACAACACGACGTAGAGGAAGAAACGCGAAGTGTACCGGAAATAAAACAGAGATTTCTAGAAACAATGTGGAAGACATGGGTAACAACGAAACTCAGTATCGAAGAACAGAAAGAGAAAGGAAAGCTCCAAATTGGCTAGCGGACTATGACACTTCTACTTGTTTGGCATTTTCTGCAGAATGTTTAGTTGAAAATTTTTCCACGAGTATGAAACATTCTTCTTAATTTTCTTTGGGAATTAAACCGCTCATAGTTTTTAAAATCATCTTTATTTAAGTTTCGATCTATGACCTAGGATCGTTGTCAAAATATTTTGACAACGATCCTAGGTCATGGATCGAAACGTAAATAAAGATGATTTTTAAAGCTATGAGTGGTTTAATTCCCAAAGAATATTAAGAAGAATGCTAAACAAACCACAACAAACATACAGGGAGTATTTAGTATGAAACATATTAGAGGACGGCAGGACGAAAAAGAATGGAACGAAGCTGTAAAAAGTGAAACAAATTCTCTAAATAAAAATAATACTTGAACGTTAGTAAATGATCCTGGAAACAAAAAGATTTTGAATAGCAAATGCATATTTAAGCAAAAAGAAGTTGAAAAAGAAAAAAAATCGTTACAAAGCTAGGTTAGTAGTTAGAGGTTTTCAACAAAACAAAAGAATAGACTACGATGAAACGTTCGCTCCAGTAGCAAGACAACACCATTAGAATGCAACTTGTCATGAACGTGAATTTATTTTTAACAAATAGACGTCCCCACGGCATTTTTACACGGTGACTTGAAAGAGGAAATCTACATAGTGTTCTGAAGGCATGGAATATAGGGAACACCAGGTGTGCAAGCTGAATAAAACCTTATACGGATTAAAACAGTCGCCAAAGTATTAGAATGAAAAATTTAGTAAATTCATGGAAAGTCAAAACTTTAAGAGATCAAAATCGGACTACTGTTTATATGCAAAAGCCAAAAAGTTTACTGAATCAATTTTTGTGCTAACCTTTGTTGATGATTTATTGGTTATGAGTAAAGATAGTTTAAAGGAAGAGTTTGAGATGGCGGATTTAGGAACTTTAAAGCATTTTTTTTCGGAATGAATAACAAAAGTATTGGAACGATTTTAATTTGAGCGACTGTATAAGTTCAAGTACTGCATTGGAGTCAAACTTTAAAACTATTGACGATGAATTACTTAAAAGTGACAAACCGGTTAGACAGTTTGTAGGTTGTTTGTTATATGCAAGTTTGACCTCAAGACCAGATCTAAGCTTTGCCGTAAATTATTTAAGTATACATGAAAGCAAACCAACTTTGGAAATCTGGAACAATTTAAAGCGGGTATTAAAGTACATTAAAGGTACATTAGAAGTTAAATTTACTTACAGAAGAAACAGCAGCAACGAATTATTGGAAGGTTTTGTTGATGTAAGTTGGGGGACGGAAAACGACAGTAAATCCCCAACTAAATACTTGTTTAAGGTTTATGGGTCGACGGTCAGTTGGAGTTCGCAGAAACAGTAAACTGTAGCATTGCCCTCAGCTGAATCAGAATATATAGCCGTTTGTACAGCTGCATGCGAAGCTATTTGGATCACAAAAATTTTCCAAGATTTACTAATAGATGTAGGTATAACAACTATATGTGAAGATAACCAAAGCTGTATCCAGATTGCGAAAAATCCAACGTTTCACAAAAGAGCAAAACACTTTTGTATCAAATACCACTTTATCAGGGAAGCAGTAAAAAATGGTCAGATACAGTTAAAGTATCTAGAGTCAGAGAAACAGATGGCAGATATCTTAATCAAGGCTCTATCTAACGTAAAATTTGGGGAGTTTCGAAAGGGTTTAGGATTGCTAACACAAGTAAGAATTGAAGGGAATGTTAAATTCGATCAGATTATTTGTTAAGCAATTCATATAGTTATAGTAGGCATGCACATATACTAAGTCAATATCATAGTAGTTGCAGAAAGTTTGTATTTTGGTTCAAAAAAACTGTCAAGTTGTTAATAAACTAGCACTGGAACAGCCCTTTTATTTAGGCACACGGATTACAACATATTGTGACATATATGATAGATACATTGTGTCAATGTTCTTACATTTAATTAACCCTAGGATGCATACGTGAGGTCCAAAAGACCCGCTTTGATATAAAATGGTCTGTATTTTTTGTAATTTATGTGACAGTCTTAATTCTTTTTAAAAATGCTTTTATTACGTATTTATAAACAACATTATGCTAAAAATATTTTATAGGAACGTTTCATCTTTCAGAAATTTTTAATTCTGTTACTACTACATTATAGCATACGTAGGCTCTCCTTATATATTTTACATGTTGCGTTCGGTTCTCCTACCGGCAGCCAATGGCGTTGGCGATCAGATATCGCGCATGTGCTTTAGTTCGTGGTAAACGTAAGTAAGTAACACTTTGTTTATGCAAATTCTAAAATTAAGTAATTATATGGTGTCATTCATGGAAATAATATTGGTAAGTCTTTAAATTTTATAATTGATTTGCTAATAATAACATTTCACATAACCTCACTACATGTACAACAAACTAGTTCGTTGATAGACGTGTACTTCAAATGGAGCATTTGGAAATACGTAGTTTTAGGTCAAATGTATCTTATTAGATAGCATGACATGTTACAACTTAAAAATTTCAGCGTGTCCTAAAGAGTCAAAAGGTTATAATATGGGTATTTATGTTCTGTAGTGCTGGCCTCTTTAACTTGACAATTAGACAAATGGATGTGAAAATAGCTGGTTGTATCTAGATTTGGCATCCAAAAGTATTCAAAACCATTTTCAATTTTTAGTATTGAACGAGAATTTATATATGGGTAACTTATCTCTGATGTACAATAAATCTATTTATGATAGATCATACATTATTAACTTTAATCTTTATAAGATGTATTCTATCTTTATATTTCTTTCGTTTAGTTGTTTCAGTTTCTATAGATGTCATAGAGTGTAATAGTTTATATAAAGATATTGATTAAGGTGTTACGAGATAAGTATAGAACCACCTTTATTTCTCTCAGAAGTTAACCATTGATGTAGTTTTTCCGTATTAGAAATAAATACTTCTGGAGACATCCGAACAAACTCTGAACTCTAACTTCAACAGGATAATACTAACAGGCGGGTCTTTATAAATACAGAAATATCAAGCGCCACTAGACTCAAAGATTTAACATAAGCAAGACAGTGTTACTAAAGAGAGTGTAGGAACTTTAGTAACGATTATATGCACGTAAAGTACATAGACTAAGGTTGTTGAATTAAACAATATTATTTCAGAATGAAAAAGTTATACGTTAAATATCAAATAGATCATAGGTTGCATTTGAATAAAGAATATACCATATCAAATTTTCACCTTAAGGTTACCTTCTTAATAAATTGTTACGTTAGTAAATTTAATAAAAAGTCTGAAGGAAGAAATATATGTATATCTATTAAATTAAAGATTATTCTCTTGTTGTTACAGGTATCTACAATTGTAAATTAAGTTTTCTTTAAGTATTCTTAACTGAAGATGAAATTTATGTCAAGTTAAAATGTTACATTAAAAAAGTCATATTCAGATCTGAGTACGATGTACATATAATCATCAGTGGATCTTAAAAAAATGTTAGTTATTCCTTATAGCATAAAATTTTCAAATAAACACGTGAGATCTTAAAATAGACTTCAAATAATTTATACTGCTTTTAGTGTTTAATCAAGTGAAATGATCGCTGTTTACATTTATTATAAAAAATAATCATTGACTTATGTCCGAGTAATAGAGTGTACATGTATGTTTTTGTAATTAACCAAGTTCTAATTATTGTGGATGTTTTAATTACAAAAATTTGTAGAATAAAATACTTCACATAAACAATTAAAAGGTTTGACTTACTGAGGACTATGGCATTAATTCATAATAACAACAAAAATATGTTACCAAGCTATACAATTTATCTTGATTATCAGCGTCCTCTTATAATTTAAGTATTACAAAAACAAGGCATCTACTCGAAAAGCTGTAATGTTGGCAACAGTCAAACTGGAATTTACGTCAAACCATAAATATCCGAGTTTTTAATTAAAGACAATTGGATCCATTATATCGCAGTATCTCTCAGTTTACAGTAGTCGCTTCGGTACAATTTTTGAGTTTGCATAGTGTTAAAGTCCTTCATAAATTAAATAACAACGAAGATTAATGTAGATTAAATAACAGCAAAGATGGTATCATAATACTTGTGCTATAATAATTAAGGTCAATTAATTATATATTAAACGGATAGATTTTACAAACTATATATTCGAATTTATAACATCATTGACGAAGACTTCGAAAGAACTATTTCGAAAAGGCTATGCGGATGTCACATTTCAACATGTTCATCAAGGCAGGCATGTTCTTTACATGATAGTTGCAATACAACTGATTATTTACCCGAAAAGCCATCTATACTATAGCGAGCGTTTAAAACTGCACGTGCGCCTTGGTTATACAAAAAATGTGTGTGTGTATGTGTGTTTTGTGTGTGTGTGTTTGTGTGCGTGCGTGCGTGTTCGTGCGCATGCGCGTGTGCGTGTGCGCGTACGCATGCGCGCGCGTGTATATGTGTATTTCAGCTAAACAACGTTTTCTATTTCAATAAATAAATCGAAAGTGAGTTTTAATGCCTTTATAAATCTATAGAACTAACCAATGTTAATTTAAATATTTGTAAAGAACACAGTCAAGCAATTTGTAATAACTGTTTACTAATTTAAATGTGTTAAAAAGCAATAAATCTTTACTAAAGTTTGTTTTTTTATTAATACATATGAAGGTATGCCGTAACCATCATATGCATAGGTGTAAAAATTTTGACGTATGCATGTTAAGGTTAACGTAAGACGATTTAAAACAATTATTATTTTTGTTCTAACATAAATGTACTCATTTTTCACTGTATATGAAATATATGATAACGTGTCGGTAACTTGCATCTTTGTCTTACTAGTTTCACCGCTGGGATGTAGAAAATATCATTCATTCTTACATCCTTTGGCGGAATGTGCACTGTTGGTTCTTTTCTTTTTTGACATCAACTGTTGTTCCACTGATTCGGCTGGGGGTCTGCCAGTCTTTCTGATATATTGTAAAGAGCACTCTCTATATAAACACAGTGCTACCTTTGATCTATACTTGAAGAAAGATCAACCTCTTTCTCATTCGTGCATCTCTCCATTGGTTCTCCTTTCCACGTGGACACTCCTGTACAAGAGCCAAGCATTTGCAAGAACCATATCTATTATATGATTGAATATCCGAAACTACCATTTCTTACTTCGAATTAATATTTTGTATTTACCCGTTTTGGACAATTATTTACATTATTGGAAAATCAAGTTTAAATAAATTATTTATTGATAAAATACCAGAACTCTAGATGAGTCTTAGACTGGTAACGAAGGTTGTAAAAATAAGCAGTAATACTGTCAAGTTTGTTGTAAAATTAATTTGACACATTTCTATTCAATTATATGTATTAATTCTATATAGTTTTTATTTAAATTGGAAGGGTATTACGAATTTAGAACTCCAAGGAGTTAATAAAGATCAATGCCTTGATTACAACAATTACAATTAAAGCTACAGTCCATTATATCGAAGAAAGAATTTAGATTATGATTCTAATATGAACCGAATTTATTGCTTGCGATAAGTGATTCAAGAAGTTAGGTATACAAGATTGCAATTCAGTGAATTGTGGATGCAGTACTGCTATGCCAACACACACTTCGGCATATTAAAGTGAGCCCTTTCTAATTTAAATTATGTGTATTCCATCCATCGATTTTGTGATTAACGTAGTTGTTCTTACCTTTGCGATTTGAGTGATAGCTACTGTAAGTTACCCGTTTACACGATTAAAAATTGAAGGATAAAATACTTCATTTGTATGCAATTTGTTAGTACTGTAGATGAATTGAGTAGTTTCAATTTAAGCTGCTTGTTGTATAGCTAGTAAAAAGCAACAAGCGATTACAATTTGCAGTAAAAGTTTAGTTGTGTAGTTTTGCGGATAAACTGTCAAAGAGATTTGGTTGATCATGTTAATAAGCATCTCATCATCATCAGGTCTTCAGTCCAGGAACTGACGCATACCCTCATTGTTTCCTAGTCTGAACTAATCTACACATTTCCCTGAAACTTGAACAGTCTGCATCTATCACTATCTGCGTGCGAAAGTCTAATCTCGGTCGACCTCTACCTCTCTTTTCCTATCTCTGCTTGTAATATATCCCGTACTATTCCCAAAAATGCCTTAGAACGTGCCCTGTTCTTCTATTTCTCCTAATTTTTTTTTTGTTTTCCACATATATCTTTATTCCTCTACTATTTCTATAACCTATTTGTTATTAACTTTGTCTGTCCATGCTATCATCCTGATGCATCGGCTGCTATCTCTTTCTGTCTGCTTTTCCTGCTGCCTGTATTTCATGTACGTACTGTGCTGTACTGCACACATATGCTTCGAGCAATTTTTTTCTTGTTTCTGTTTGTTGTCTTTGAACATAGCCGCTGTTCTCTCTTGTTAGATGTAGTTCGGTCACCTTCTATTGTTTTACAATTATATACACTATTTTCCCGATATTCAGTGGTATGTGAAGTGAGGCGGCTCCGTGGCATAGTTGGTATGCGTGTGACTATTAGGCCCAACGTGCCGGGTTCGAATCCCGACACGGTCCGCTTAAAACATGTTAGGCGAGCATTTTTCACAAAAATACACCCTCGTTCGGATGAGAGGTAAAATGGAGATCCCATATGTGAGTGATGTCACGCACGTTAAAGATCCCTACCTTGCTTGGAACAGCAAGGGTTCGGCAAAATTCAAAATTTGTCAGGTAAAAAACTCGCTTCCTGACCAATGCAGTACCTTCGGGTGGAGCATTGGAAAATCACATATTAGGTATGTGAAAGGGTATAACAGCCTGTGGCTGCCAAGTTCCCCCAGCACTTGAGCATTTGTCGAATTAATAGTGTTTCCAAAATATCCTTTCGCACAATCAACATTAGTTGAAAATATTTCACAACCAGCATCTGTAGTTGTTTATAATAATCATCAGATTTAAGTGCACTTATTTTTTCGTAATTAGGTTTTCCGTCTTGAAACTGGTACTAAGCATCTACGGTCATTAAATACCTTAGATTCGTGAGATGTGATTATTATTTACACGATATCTGGGAAATTGCACAGAACTACTTCAAGAGAGTAGGAGTGATATAAGAAATGCAAAATTCCGTACAAAGTTCAATTAGTCAATCCCAATTTTAATGTGAATAGGCCTATTGATTTTTTGATTGGTGCAAATTTGTATTAGAATGTACTTTGTGATGGTAAAATTTCAATGGGAAAAATCTGCCAATTTTGAAAAACACGGTATTTGGGTACATTGTTTCAGAAAGCTTTTCTGATCCAATGAGAACGATTCAGTGTTGTTTTGCAACACTTTCAGTAGATAATAAACTACAAAAGTTCTGGGCTATAGAGGAGCCTAATAAAAGTACCATTTTGTCTGAAGATGACCAGTTTTGTGTAAATTATTATAAAAATACCACCTCTGGAGCAGATGATGAAAAATTTATAGTAAAAATTCTATTAAAGAATTCGTTTTTAAAATTAGGTGAGTCAAAGGCCGGTGTAGAAAATGCAGGGTAGAATCAGAAAACCAATTTGAGAAAAATGCATAATTTATAAAGAAATATGCTTGCTTTATGCAAGAATATTATAATGTAAGACACATGAAGTTGGCTGATAACAATTGTACAAGCGTTAAGAGTTATTTTTTGCAACATAATGGTGTTATGCGAAAAATCAGCTTAACCACAAAGCTATAAGTAGTTTTAATGGTTCTGATCCTACAAGTTCTGATGTATCTCTTAATGATATACAATTTGCAGGTCCAGCTATTCGATTTGGAGAACATCTCTTCTTGGTTGTTTTAGATATTGTAAAATGAATTGTCAATTCTGGTATATGCTGATGATAGATATTTACAAAGGATTGTTTAGAGAAACGATTCTTCAAAACCACTTTCTATTTCTGTGTTAAATACTGTGACATATGGAACGTCTACAGCACTTTATCTTGCAATTCGGTGTATAAAACAATTGGCACTGGAAATCAAAGTATCCTTTCCTAAAGCTTCTGACATTATTGATAGACTTCTATGTAGAGGACTTAATTTCTGGTTATTCTGATAAAGCTCAAGCTATTTCAGTTATTTTAAGTGTTTTTAAAGATAATTCGAATTCTTTGAGTTGTTTTAAACTTACGCGATGATGATAGCATTAAACTTTTAGAAGCCCAATGGTATAGTAAACTAGATGTTCTGTGTTATGAAGTTCATGGTGACAAAAGAGATTCGTGTGTTACTAAAAGAGTTATTCATTGGACGATTGCAAGGATTTATGATCCGTCATCATTAGGTTTTCAGTCCTGGAACTTGTTAGATTGCTCCTATTCTGAACTAACATACACATTTCTCTAAAATTCTCACAACCTACATATTTCACTATCTGCGTGAAATAGTCTAATCTAGGTCTACGTTTTTGAGTTAATAAGGCTTTATCTTTTTATTATAATATTTAAGTTCAAGGGATTTTTATACCCCGCATGGAAAAGTTCTCCAGTATTAGTTTTAGTTTAAGTTTTACATGTAAATCCCACGAAGACTAGGTTCTCACTATCTCAGGACATTGGTCTACAATTTGTGGTGTGAAAACCACAAACATTGTATTTCCAGGCTACAAAAATGCAACTGCGTCTACCTGTTTTGCGCGTGTAAACATGAAAAATCGTGGAGAGGGCGATAGTTGGTGGGAACTAAGCCTCGAAAAGAACAGGACTTGACTACCGATCCTGATCGAACACGGACGAGCATGGGGTGAAGTTTGAGTTGACGAAGTGAGCCCTTCCCATTACCTATTCGTTATATCTACGATATCTTGGCTTCGTCGGCGAGGACAGCATCGCGGAAACCATCGTTGAAGAATCAACCAGTACATGAACAACCCCAACAAAGCAAAACCAACCGGACCTTTGAAGCTGCACCCGGTAAGTTTTTGTATATTTAATTTGTATACTTAACCTGCGACGTAATTCACACAACCCAATTTGAGGCGTAATATTTTACGTCAGGTTGTGTAGATTTGACAACGCGGGAGAGGTGAAATATTAATAAATTTGTGCTTTACTACTATAAAGAGAAAATAGTATAACAACGACTACGTCTACTTTTCTTTTTTCCTATCTCTGCTTGTAATAATCCACTTGGATTAATTTACCTTTGTGCTACTTTGGCAAAATAATGATTCAGTTTTATCGACATTAAAACTTCATTGGACCACTAAAGTTCCTATAAGTTTGAAATTGAAATGGCAAAAATTTAAGTCTTATTTAAGTAGTTTAAATGATTGCCATGTGCAGAGATGTTTATTTAAAGAAACTTCATGAATTTAATGATTCTTCTAAGGAAGCATGTAGTGCTGCAATTTATAAGCGCACAGTAGATTGAAATAGTGAAATTCGTGTTCAATTGTTATGCGCAAAAAAGGTTGCACCTTTAAAAGTTCTGATGAAGCCACTTACAAAAGTGGGCGAAACATCGGCCTTAGTTTATAACACGACACGGTCCCAACCCGAAACCATAAATATTTATAATGATTCCGGCCGTAAAAGGCTCCGACAATATCACTTAAAATAATGTTTATTTGTTACTTATTAGTAAACCGCATTCTTTGGGTTTCGATACAAACAATGGGTATTCTACTTTACAGGTAGCAAGTTTGTAAAGCACTATTTTACAAGCCAGTAGCATATGATTAACATTTGCAATACCTTTTGCAGTCAGTGTTGAAAATGCCCAATAACAAGTCTTAAAATTAAAAGAAACAAATTTGATGTTCCAGCTTTATCCTGCTTTTGTTTTCTGTTAGTTTTAATTTCGTAGGAAACATCAAAAATTTTGCTTTTAAAAATAGCGTTTTACAAGCTCACTAAGTAAAGTAGAATGCCCATTGTTATATTAAAACGCAAAAAATGCAGTTTGCGAATGAGTAACAAATAAATAATATTTAAAACATCTGTCAGTGTCATTGGCACCATTAATAATAAAACCCATCTATTTGTGAGTTTGTAAACTTTAAACACCAAAACAATACTATAAATTTTAAGGATAAACCTGTCATACGGCATAAACATTATACCGGAGGTCAGTCACCCCACCAGGAAAATTTCAATTAAAATTTGTGGTATGCAGCCTCAATACCTCTTATACGTATTCTGGACACATCCGGTTTAATTTTAGTTTTTAAAAAATAATTTTATTTCCGTAAAAACGCAAATTGCGCGTGTATGAATAATCACTCTGTATGAAATAAGCATATTGGAAATAAATAGCAAATAACGTAGGTTGTAAAAATTAATTAATTGTAAGATACCGTAAAACGCTTTAAATGCGAACGCAAAAATCAATCGTTTTAAGATAAATACAAAGCCATTTGTTTTACTTATTAGTTATCGATACATTTTTGATAAAAATGCATTTGATTTGCTGTAAATAGCATAAAAGAGTACTAGCTTTACGCTTTTAGTTTGAGAAACTACAATCAACGTGTACATAAAAACCCCTTTTGCATTAAAAAGCAATGAAAGTTTAATTTAATTACCCCGTGGATTACAGCAATTCATTTTTAATATATAGAATTTTCTAGAACAGAAAAGGATGAGTCATCGGTATTTAAAAATACGTTAAATTCGTTTAAACTCATAATGAATAAACATTTTTATTTTTATAAGCGGCCGAAACACAAAAAAACCTACAAAATCCCTGGGAAAATCCAAGAAAATGATTATATTTAGCATTAATATGCGGCGCCACAACAATAGTAGATGTGTTAAACAAGAACAGATGATACACGTCACGGATAACTGGAACTATAATTAGGTCATAAAACTCAACGATTTTAAACGCTAATTGGGTTATCCAAGAAACCTTTAATCATTTTGTTCTACACTATTCGAGTAAGCTTCTGGAAACAGATAAATTTGTATATAAAAGAAGCGTTTATTCAGTGGGAGTGATTCATTGTTTACATTTCATTCATGCGAGCACAAAATGTTATTTTAACCGTAAGCTGTTGCTACAGTATTTGAGTATGTAGTAAATATACTGTAATTTAACCAGGTTGCAAGATTGTAATGAATAAAAAAGGGATGTTTTAAACGTAACTTATAAAGAAAAACGGAATTTATTAATTACCATGAAGAGGCAAAATTCCTCAATATAAAGCTATTTTAATTAAATTACACACACTCACACGCGCACGTGCACACGCACACTCACACGCGCGCACACACACACGCACGCACGCACACACACACACTCACTCACACACACATACACAAACTTAAAATAATGAAATTTTAGTACGGGACTAACTATTAATCCTAGCAGAAATAATACACAGACACTTAGGCCGTGGCTGCGGGTGGCGGTGGCATTCACACGGATGACAATCACAAGAGTGTTAGTAGTCCTTGTATAATAATCACAAAGACTCATAGTAGTATCGGTCCTTGGATAGCAATCGACAAAGACCGACTTTTTGGATGATGTAGTGCTGCTTAGATACGTTTTCCCACGTTCATTTTAGGCGTGGCTGTCTAAGGGGCAAAAGGAATTAAGTTTCAAGAGTTGTTGTTTTTACACGTGCTGCGAGCAGAACAAAAAGAATTAGGTTTTGAGGGTTGTAGTCTGGTAACATTTTGCTAAATTTGCTAATATAAAAGCTTTGCATAAAAAATGTTGGTTATTTTTGCATCAAGGTACATTTGCGAACAAACGTTTTCAATACTAATTGTACCAAAAACTCGTCGCGAACTTATATTAGTCATGAACATTTAAAATCGGTTTTAAGAATTTCAACAACAAAATTTACACCAACTTGAAAAACTTTTAAATAATGCTAAAAAATTGTTCCTTAGTCATTAAACTTTGATATGTATCAAATATTTCTTAAGAGTTTGATAATCACGGTAGTTGTATTTTAATTATAACTGTATGTTTGGGTATAACAATTTATACGTATTTGTTCATTCAGTTATATCTTTTATGTTCTCAACAATATAAAAATCATATTATAGGTGCTGAAAACATTTATTGCTGTGTAGAATTTAGTGTGTGTAGTACCTATTTGCAGTATTTTTTGTTAATTTTTTATACATATGAAAGAACGCATTGTGAACTAGACATTTTTTCTAATGTGGCTCGTGGTCATATTTGCATTCACAATGTGGCCCGAAAGCTTAAAGATTTGCCCACCACTAATATAGATCAACCCATTCCCGTTTATAAAGTAATATGCAATACAAAACAGACAACACCTGTTCTTCATAGCACACTCATTATTGGAAAATTTATTAGGCAGAAAGCTTGTCATAAGTATGAATTTATAGTTGCTATTGAATGCCATTAATGTACCCTGCTTCGGTAATATTGAAGTATATATTTCATTTATTTAGGGAAGGGAGAGGGGTATATTGTAATATTGAACGCATGTTAAACATCGGTAGCTTAGATAAACTTACGAAATGTCAAGGGTTAAGCTTTTACGTAGAAAATGGCTGAATAATTAATTGTTCAAAGATTTTTCCAATAAATATAATGCAAATCGTCTTGTATTATTTAACATAGGTCATTCATAAATTCTTTGTCTATGTTATGCTAATTTTCTTAACCAATCCTCCTAGTGAAAGTTCTTATGAAATGTAATATACCAGAAACAAAGAAGATCCTTCGAACTGTTTGTCTAGTAATTCACAGAGCAATTCATTTTGTGAGCTTGATTTATATAAAACCTCTTCACACGTTACAATACGAACTTAACCCTATACCCGATATATCAAAGTGTTAACCTGCACAAAAGTACAGTAAAGAACTGCAACTATTCTAATTTGCGGAAAAATTGTTAATTGCAAAATCAGGAAACGCATCTTCTGTTAAACCATCTTGCATTACTGCTACCATATTAAAAAGGTGTACGGTCACCTGACCATAAAATCAAACTCGTTAAACTCTCCTGCATACGATGAACTTTTTTTATTAGCGGATTAAACAACTGCAAAGCTCAAAGTTATCTTAAATGTCAGCAAACCCCAAGTTAATTAATCCAGAATGTCGTCGACAACGTATAGGAAATCCTAGAGTTCGCGTTGTTCGGATGGAACATTCGGGGTTATCGGATTGTATGATGCGAAGTGCAGACGCGACAAGAATCTAGATTAAAATGAATTAGAATAAAGTAATGACGGCACTCTCACCACCATTCAAATTATGCCACGTTTTTGCTGTAAGACTTGAAAGAAAAAATTGCGGTCGATTTTATTAGTGTTCAAGTTTGACGACTTTGGCAATAAAGAAAAGTTAGGAAATTCAATACTAGAGAGCTTTAAAGTTGGAAGAGTCTTCACCGCTAAACGGCCTGTCTTGCTAATTGGCTGTAAACTTTTTAATTCCGCTAACTTGTCGGTGTTTAAGAACGCGCTGTGTTATTGCTGGTAATTCTTCATAAAATGAAGACTTTATAAAACCAAATAGCTCCTAAATAACAACAAAACTTGCTATTAAAGTATGTCGCTCTTCCGGCATCAACTGAGTTCCTGTATAATAAATTGCCTTGTTTATAGTGCAAAGGTAATACCACAAAATGGGTTGAGTAGAAACAGCAATACGAATAAAAATAAAACTTTGAAAAATACTTCAGCTGCTATAATGAAAATTGTGCCCGAGAAATAAATTCAACTATTATAATTTTTCAGTTGACTAAGCTAAAAACTATCAGGCAAATTATGAATGGTTGGAGTGTAACATATTTTTTTAAGGAGATTTATAAGTACGTATATTCTTTGCCGTTCTGAATGAAACTGCACCTTGAAAAGTTCTAGATTATTAGAACGAGTAGTATGGCTTGCGTGTTTCAGTGATCTAAAGAGTCGAACTATAGATTTAACCGAAGGAGGGCAGCAACTCTTTCGATACTTAAGAGTGGCGGAGACCATAGGGGTCGGGTATGACATTCTATGACACACTACTGCGATGTAGAAGGCAACGGGAACCCACCACATTACTTCCCAAGTACACAGAGTACAAATTGTTATTTGAAATGACGGCAAGCTCCGTGGTAGAAAATTCCGTAGTTAAAATAGTCCCTCATTCGTATCTTCGAGAGGGGACTACTTCGGAGGATGCGATCGGAAAATTTAAATGAAGAGCCGGGAACATTTTGCGAGTCGGAGCGTAGAATATCAGAAGTATGAAGCAAGTAGAGTAAGCTAGAGAACTTGAAAATTGAAATGGATAGGTTAGCATTAGACATTGTAGAGATTAGCTAAGTTTGGCGGTCAGACGCGGGAGATTTTTGGTGCGGAGACTTTAAGACAATTTCATACAGGATCAGAGAAAGGAAATTCGGGTGTGGGGAAAGTTTTGGGAAAATAGATAGGACACTGTGTAGAAAACTACTTACAAAAGAACGAAGAAGTAAGTACTCATGGTTAGATTAGAATCTAAACCGGCAAATACAGTAATAATACAAGTATACATGCCCACCTCTAGGAACAGTGAGGAAGAGGTTGAAGCAATCTACAAAGATATTGAAGACATACTAAGATTCGTAGAAGCACATGAAAATTTAATAACTACGAAGGATTTTAATGCAGTGGTAAGTAAGGCTGGTAGAATTTTGAGATAAAAACAATTTACATTATTTCAACATCATGCTAAAAGACGATAAATGTGGCAGATACCAGAAGATATAGGAAGATATCAAATAGATTACATTCTTGTTAGACAACGGTTTAGGAATCAAGTAAAAGACTTAGAAGCTACCCAGAAGCACATATGGACACTGACAATAACATTGACATTATGAAAGACGCTGTTAAATTAAAAAATTTCAAAAAAAAGGAACAGAAAAATGCACTTTGGCTACTAAAAGATAAAGATATACACGAAAGATTTGAAAAAAAATCAAATTTAATTGATGAAAGACATTGGGAAAATTTCTGATACTAAAGAAAGCGAAACAGAACGGAATAATATTAAATTCAGCTTAGACATGGCGGCCAGGGATATTCTGGGATATACACAAAAAGAAAATAAGAAACCATGGATAACAAAGGATATTGTTACGGTATTCCGCGCAAACACAAGAAAACAGTAAAAGTAAGTAAAGAAATCATTTACGTCGTATACCGCAACAAAACGGGGACAGAATAGTAAACAACAGCTGTCGAAATACAAACTGTAACAGCTTGCCAACAAGCAGATAACGCAATTATCAAAGGATTTTTAGACACAGGAAAGCAATCTTGTTACTTTGCAACATCTTAACAGCTGCAGAATACAAGTATACTTATAGATAACAAACCCATTGTAAGCAGATGTAGGCAGGTGGTAAGTAGCCTTATCTTTTAGAAGAAAGCTGTGCATTTACGTGCAGCTTTTAATTAAAATGTAGTCACTGCAGGTGGTAGGAAATATTGCAACTACTATGTAACGTAACGCTTCCCAAGAAGCTGTTGGTTTTATAAGGCAAAATTTTATAGCACAATTATTTGAGAAATTTAATTAAATAACACTAATTTCAAATGATAACAAATCGAGCTTGAGAAATTTTAGTGTGTTTTAAATATAAATGCAGAAAAATTATTTGCAGGGTTTTGAACGTAACAATATCCTGAATTTAATAGAAGAAAGACGAAAATACAAAAATAGATCAATCGAAATAAGAAAACAGATACAAAGCCATAATATGGGAAACTATCTGCAAATTCATGAAAGCTAAAGAACAATGAATTGAAGAAAAATCCAAAGAAGTACAAACTAAGATGGAAATAGGAAAGACAGACGAAATATACAAACTAATAAAAATGAATTTTAGGGATATAAAACTGTATAGCAAAAATATAAAGGGCGCGGAAAGAGACGTCATTTATTTTTATTTATTTATTATACAATCATTACCAACGGGTTACCCCAATTACAGGTAATTTACATAAATATTAGATTCAAAGAAAAATATACCAAGTTACGTAGATACACTAGTCAAAATCATACAATTATATAAATGCATATGTTAGTATAAAAAGTTATAAACAATAATTAATTAAAACGCATTTTTGAAAATAATCTTAGATATTTGCCCAAAAGTGTTAGCATGGATATCACATTGACTAGCAATCGCATTAAATTCAGTGCACGTTACTGATATTGGGGAGTTTAATAATATATTAGTTTTATGCGGTGCTATATAAAAAGTAATATGCTACCTGGAGTTTAGTCATCATTTTGTTTTCTACCTTACTTAAGGTCGGTTTGACGCAGCTCTAACTCCTTTTCTATTCTGCGCTAATCTAAAAAGTTCTACATACTGCTCACAACCTAAATTTCTAATAATTTGACTAATATAGCTTGGTCTAGGTCTTCCTATACTCTTCTACCTTTTTCGTATCTACCTGGCTCTACATAGATATTAGATACCTGATGGTTGTTAAAGAACTCCAGCATGTTTACATGATTCCCATTTATAAGGAAATGAAATATCACCTGGTTATCCCATCCAAAAAAGGAAAAGTGTTAAATTATATGTTATGGTAAGGCTTAAGTAACGAATCGCTGCCAACATGCCAGACCGCTAACTAATTGTGAGTTACGTCATGGAGACTTTTATTAAGTTGTACGTTATGGTAAGGCTTAAGCGGCGAAACGCTGTCAACATACCAGACCGCTAATTGTGAGTTATGTCACGGTGACATTTATTAAATTATGTTATGGTAAGGCTTAAGCAACGAATCGCTACCAACATGCCAGACCGCTAACTAATTGTGAGTTATGTCATGGTGGCATTTAGTTAACTGATTTTTATTATTTTTTTTGTTTTGTTTTCGAACTTACGTAAGGTCGGCATGACGCAGCTCTAATTTCTTTTTTATTCTGAGCTAGTCTAAAAAGGTCTACATACCCTTCACAACCTAAATATCTAATAATTTGATTAATATAGCTTTGTCTAGGTCTTCCTACTCTATTTTTATTTGGTAGTCTATAATCTAAGACCTTACTAAATAGCCCTCATGTCTTAACTGATGCACTATCATTCTATCTCTCCTGACCTTAAATTGTTTACACATACAGAGTTCCTCACCTCTCCTTCTACAAACTTCCTCATCTGTTACTCAATCTGACCAACTAATCTTTAACATTCTCCTATAACACCAAGTTTAAAAAGCTTCTATCTTTTTATTATCTACCTCTTTAATTATCCAAGCCTCACTACCGTATAATAAAACGCTCCATACGTACGACTTTAAGAAACTTTTTCTATTATCTAAACTAATACTATTAGGTATTAGTATGTCTTACTTTTTTTAAAACATTTTTCTAGCTTGAGCTATTCTAGTTACTATAGCCCTTCTGCTACGTCCGTCCTTTGTAATTACACTACCTAAATAGCAAAATTCATCTACCTCCTCTAACTCGGTATTACCTATTTTTAATTTTGGTTTAGAATTAGGATGTAACTCACTTTTCATTATCTTTGTCTTTCCTGAGTTAATTCTCATACTATAGTTACTCTGTAATATCGCATCTAAAATATTTAAAAACTCTTCTAACTCTTCTCTAGACTCTGCTATAATGGTTATATCATCTGCAAAACGTAACATGTCTATTTTCTGTCCCTGTACACTTTTGTCTCTCTAGCTAAGTTTAAAGCTTCCTCAAAATAAACATTAAACATCAAGGGAGATAGTATACAACTCTGTCTAACACTATTTCTAATATTAGCTTCCTTTTCTATTTCATCAAATCTAATTACTACGTTTTGGTTTTTATATAAACTGTAAATAATTTTGCTAATCCCTATGAGAGATTCCTATTTTTCGCAAAACCCTGAACATAACAATCCAGTTAACCCCATCAAATGCTTTTTCTAAATCTGCAAACGCGAAATACGTCTTTTTATTTTTTGTAACCTTTTTTCGATAATTACCCTAATCATTAGTATCGGTTCTCTGGTCCTCTGTCTTTACGAAAACCATATTGGTCTTCGCCTAAATAATTCTCAGTTAAAGCTTTTACTCTATTTTTAATTATTATTGTTAGTATTTTGGAAGTTAAACTAATCGTTCTAAAATTCTCACACCTATCAGCTCCTGACTTTTTGGGATTGGGATAATAATAATTTTTTTGGAATGTATTGGGACCTCACCTGTGTCATATATTACTTTTACTAGTTCATATAGTCTGTCTAAAGTTTTATGACTTGCATATTTTATTAATTCTGTGGCTATATCGTCTATCTCCGGCGCTTTATTTAGTTTAAAATCCCTAACAGCTCTATCAATTTCCTCTCTTAAAATTGAGAACCCTATTTCTACATCCTCTTCTTTGCGACGAGCTCGTCATCGCCAACATAAAAATTAATTAGGTAAGATTTTAGTGATATTTATATTTACACTTATGCGATATATATATATATATATATATATATATATATATATATATATATATATATTTATATTACCTTTGATTTTTTTGTTATTGGTATGAGTTATGGGGTATAAATAGATATATACATATATTCTGAAATAAACCCCATAGTTATTATGTTTGTATGTCTGTATTATTAGTGGAGTGTTTTTGTATCGAACAGACTAGTATTCTGTCCGCATGTATGTGTTGTATATTTAATAACTTTTTTCCATGACAAATTGGGCTGTGTTATCTTTTATTTTGTTCTTTAGACCCTCCCAATTACCGAGAGAGAACGCTTTAGGTGACGCTCCATAACAATACCAACCCCGCCACCGGCCGAAAATACAATGGGTATATAAGAGTATGCACTACATTTGATTCCAATGCTCCATCCGAAGGATACATTGACCCTACACTTGATTTTTTCCCATGCCCCACCCGAAGGCACTACATTAGCCAAGAAGCGAGTTTCTTTACCTGGAAAATTTTGAAATTTGCCGAACCCTTGCTGTTCCAAGCAAGGTAGGGATTTTTAAAGTGCGTGACAACACTCACACACGGGACTTACATTTATCTCTCATCCGAACGAGGGCGTATTTTTATGAAAAATGATCGCCTAACATTTTTCAAGCAGACCTTGTCGGGATTCGAATCTGGGACCCTGGGTTCAATAGTCACATGCATACCAATTGAGCCAAGGAGCCGCCTATAAGAGTGTGTAACCAACAATACACCTAACTGATAAATAAGTCTGCAGCATGCAAATTAATAGCATGTATGTTTTGAACACCCCTCTATCAATGATTGACTCATCACACACGCCCCGAATACAAAATAGAACTGTCTGAACGTAGAATGCAAACAAATATCGATATAAAAGGAGCTCCAAACGCTAGAGCAAATTAGTTCTTATCGTTCTCTCTTTAAGAAAGCCACCAAACTTCTTAGATGGAACTTGAAAATAGTGCAAAATGGAAGTCACCAAGCTACTTGTGCACTAATAGTTTTCCTTCACATTATCTCATTGCGATCACCAAATCTAATTGGATAAAATGAATTGAACTCTCACAGCTATGGACAGGATCCCGCCATAACTTGAACCAATCCACCACCTCACACAGCATCGGAACCACGTTCTAGAGCACGTGATGCCAACAAGTAAGCTAGGATTGTGAACACTCCACCATCAGCCCTCTTCAAGTTCGACCAACTAACAACGCAGCCATGCGTCAGCATCTCGCTCATCAGCCACAAAGCACCTATGTGTGGAAAATCGACTGCAATAACCGCCACGAGGAGCGGCATTACATCCAGAGTTACTTACAAGGACAGCATCTTCACCTAACAACATTATCGTGAAGCTGCAACATAGAAACGCGTACCGCAACTTTACAAATTAAGGTGCTTCCAGTTCTAGTGTTAAAGAATTGAAATAGTAAAAAACAACCCTCAGAGTCTATTTTCGAGAGCGAATAGAAGTGTGGTATAGTGCAATGAGGAAGTCGTTTTTACCTACTCCTCCCATTGAAACATCATATAAACGAATAATTGCTGGACGTTTTATTATAGTGTATTCAGGTTTCATTTTGTTCCACCTCTTGACTTCATCTTCAGGATCTTTTCTTACGAAATTGGACGCCATGTTCACAAGTTTATTATCATACCAACGGATTGTCACGATTTTATTATCTTCTGTTACCCATGAATCACAACTACCTCAACCAATATTTTGAAATTCACGCTCGAATTTCAGAGAACACTTTTGAAGTCTTCGCCTAAAAGCAACAAAAAAATAAAATAATTGTTTATAAATAATTTGTACGCATAATGCTGCCTAGGAATTTTATTAGTTAAACAAATTATCAAGCCTTTAGTAGCTGAATATTTGTTTTGCAGTTCAGCAGGAAGTATATTGGAACCTTGATAGACTACAGAACGAAATACGATTCCAGAAGCTCCACATAGAATGAACATTTTCACTCCCCAACGGTTAAGCTTCCCTTTTATATATTGTTTTACTACAAGCTCGCCTCTGAAAGATATTATTGATTCATCTATGCAAAGATTCTCTTCAATATCTAATTACTCACATCGCTTCTCGAAAGACCTTATTATGGGCCGTGCCTTCCAGAATTTGTCATTTGTATTATTTTTTCTATTTATGTCAACGATGTGCAAGTTATTTCTAAGATTCTCAAATCTATTACGAGATATTCTCACATCATTTACAAATTAGATTTTTGTTGAAGGTGTCCCATACATTCTCAATCTGAAAAATCGGATTACATCCATAAGAATATGTACAGTAACAAGTTTTCTAATTTCCAACTCATTTGTGTCGATGTTTTTGGGCTTTTAAAAATAGAATACATGTTTGTTTTCTCTGCTCACAAAGTAAATATATCTTTGGGAAAATAATTACTAAAAATACATTATTGGAGTAAATACTTCCTCCAAGTTTTCCTTGTTGTTATAAGATGCAACGATTTGTGTTTGGGGATGCAAATTTAACTCTCTTCCAACTAACATTATTTTTCTAGATTTGTTTTCATTTTTTTTTTTCGTTTGAGACAGTCTGTCAATATTGCCAAGGGAACATTATCGTCCTCTTCAAATTAACTTTCCTGATCATTATCGGAAATAAATTCGTCTTCGTCTTCTATATAAGAATCTGGTGTGACTGATGAAGTTACCTGTGGTGGATTTAAAGTCAGTTCTTTAATATTTTTATAGAATGTCATCACCTAAAGAATATTCTTGATGAAATTTTTCAAAACACCTAGTGGTGGCAATTTGTACAAACTCTGACACTAGCATTTGTACATCTAATTATCACAATTATCAAATTATAAAACAGCAAAAATAAGATCCAAACCAAAATCAGAACATATTTAAATTATACTTACAAAATAAATTTTGACAGTCGCAGAAAATAGCAACAAGTACAAATTCGCTTCAAGCAACACCAGAAAACATGTGAACCAGTAAATTGTGTGAAAATGGAGGTTAAAACATGCACAGTATTGCCATATTGCGGCAAAGCAACGAAATAACGAATGTTGTCTGTAAATTATAGCTCTGAATATAATGATGGCAAACGCCACCAGCAAGGCCGAATGGGTTAAGTTGAGTTCTTTAGCTGTTAATACTTTAAATTTGAGTCAGACTTCTAAAAGATTTCAAATTGGATACCTGATTAATCTATCCTATATTATTTTTTTATTACGTTGTTTTTCCTGAGTTTGATTATACTTATATAAATAATTTCATTCATTGTTCATTTCGTTCATCCATATATTTTTAGTCCATCTTAGATGTGTGGTGTAAATTTTAAAAAACTATAATATTTATTAACACTAGGTATCAAAAATACATAAACCACATATCATCGAAAGAGTGACATAGTGAAATATATTCACCGCAGTATGTTATCGCAAACCCACAATTTAATAAAATGCACATTAATACAGATTCGAAAGATTTAAAAAGACAGAATATTTTTGTTTCATTACTTGCATACCCTCATACATTCGTATATTTTACTGTTACAGATTATGGAATGTAAAAGCAATACCATTCATATCGAAACCTATTAGACCGTTCGTTCTATCAGAAAAGGTCGCTACTGACATTCTAACCACGTACTTTACCTTTCACCCAAACCCTGCTGGTCTGGATTAAAGCAATGTCTTCAAAAGCAGCTCTAAATTCGCGTTTTCCCTCTGGATATTATACACGTCACCTCATCAACTTTATGCCTTCTAAACTTCCCAACTTGTCTCTTTCGTTCATATTGAAGAACTAGCAAGATTCCATTTATGTTGAGATTTCTCTTAAATTTTCCAAGTTTTCATTTCAGAACGCTTTGAAGTTTCAAAGAACTTGCTTTAGGTTTACTAATTAGGTCGTATCTGGTAATGATCTATTCATTACTCATTAAATCAAATATTAATATTCCTCACAACTCAATCTTGATTAATTTATTGCAGACTTCCAACTCCCTTATGCATTTATTAATAATGAATCAATAAAAGGGGTGTGCAAAGCTTCATCCTCCACTTAGAAATACCTTTTAAAAAATTATGGCTTTAATGGCATTTTGTAGAATCTATTCAATAATCACAAATACGGTCGACGTTAATGATTATTGCATGCCAGACTTTAACCCTTCATGTTTCAATGTACATGTTCCTTTTTAAATAGATAGGTAACTCGTAATTACGATACTTGGGTCAAACAAATATGGAATTTTGCACTAAAGACTGATCAAAGGTACTTTATTACACTAAAATATTTTAAAAACTTCAGATTAGACCGGAAGTCGACATCAACTTATTTCAATAGAGCATGTTGCATATTACGAAATTTTTTAACTCCACATCAAATTTAAATTAAACCCGAGCCCAAGAACCATATTCTAACTGGCATCGTTGTCGAAATGCATATGATTTTCAAAATTTTTAACACTTGGACATAGTCATTAAATCACAATAATCAAAAACTAAATGTATGTTCAAAATTGACATAAAATAGACCCGTTTATTGATTAATACGGACTATACGGGATAATATACACTACTAACAGAATTACTACTACCACATAACAATAGTACAATTATTAGGTTTCGGTACTCTCTATAATAGACATTAAGAAACAAGTTCAAAGTTGTCACCGTTAACTATTAACATACAAACGATAACACAACACATCAACCTATTTACATGATTTCATCGCGGAGGAGGTTAGAAGCATGTAGTTAAAAAATCAACGATATCATTTTTACAGCATTCCGTTCAGAAAAGAAAGAAAACTAATTTTCGAAAATCGATTTGAAAAATTCATTTTGGCTAATTTCACTAGAACTTGAATAAAGAAAGTATACGTATTTTTCTATAGAAGGGAAAATTTATCAATTTAAAGCGGTTTCTTTGGTTTGTCTTCAAGTACGGCTGCGATAGTAAAGGCTATGCAGAGTATATTGAGATCGTATGAAGAATTTTGCATTCATTATGGGAGTGAGATTTTAATTTTCAGCGACGATATAGAGCAACATTTCACACGCCTTGAACGAATTTTGTTAGAGTTAAACTTAGCAGGGAGAAAGTTAAATATGACGAAGTGTGAATTCTTCAGGAGGAAATAAAATTTTTAGGGCACGAAATAGGATATATTAGGGGAAAATGTAAGTTCAGAAAATAATTGTGTAGCAATGGTCAATTTTGGAAAGAAGAAGGACAAAATAATTTCAGATAAAAAGTTTTTGATAATGGAAATTGAAATATAAACAATGTAAATAGGAGAGTTAAATAGAGATATAATTTTAAGTTAGGATAGGTATAGATAAGGTATTAGAATAGGGACATATTTATAAGTTAAGATAGGTACAGATAGGATTTACGATAAGGATTAATCAGATTTTGTAGGAAAACTTGTGGGAACAGATAGGAATAAAGGAGACAATTAAAGTGTATACAAAGAAATAAAAATATAACAATTTAGAATCATTGGGTATTTTGTCTTCACGTTGGGCGCCAAAAATGGCACTAATAGAAAACTTTATATTTTAATTTGGGGAAATAATGCTATGATAAGAAGGTAGTTTAAGGGTATATTAAGTCATAGGGGTCGTAAGATAAATGTAAATATTATTAACGTTAAGAAAACCAAACAATTCCACCATTAAATAGGAGTAAATCGACTATTTTACATAAAGTCAATAGCGAGCACACTGTATATAAATCATAAACAATTTAATTCATAAGAAAGAAGCTCATTATTCAATAATCAGATACTATTTAGCAAATAATGTGTACGTCGTATAATACGTTCTAAGTTAAATATACAAGTCCAGAACTGGAAAGAAACAAGCAAAAATAAGGTTTTAAACGCATCAAGTTTCATAAAAATAAACACGTAATCTGTGAAGATAAACAACCTGGCATACTAGCTATTTAATAATATCACTAAATACATCAACGCATAAATAAGTAAACGCGTTCAAATACGTCATTATAAAATATGAATACGTGACCAAAGACATTGTATTTCGATAAAATCCAACATATTTGGAGTAACAAACAATAAATAACAGGCGGTCCATGATATCATAAAGTTTGAACTATAGTCGACGACAAACATGAAGACGTGACTAAATGCAGTAAAAATTTGGACTTTCTATAAAATATGCCACACAAAATTGAACGTCTGCCTGTAAAATGGAATGTCTGACCAAGAATCAGAACATTGAATTTTTAGAAATACCGAGTTTTGCAGAGATAAGCGCAAGGTACGACGCCTTCATCAACAAGCACGCGATGAACACCAATAGGAAAAATAGATAGGAGGAGTCTATAAATACTATGGAGGCCTCATAAACATTCAGTATCTTTTCGAGCAAGGCACTAATAACGTCAATTGAAAGTAAAATATTACGTAAACGTGGTGAAGATTAATAATTTATTAAAATAATGAAAATTAAAAGTGCGAATTTATACAACAAGAAGTAGCCGTTTTGATATTAAAACGTAAGGTAAACTATTAATTGAATTTAATTCTTACATCTAAGAATTTAGGGCTCTGAGTTTACCTCCAAACATACTGCTAAATAAATGTGTAAACAAACTTCGAGAATATTCTAAAAATACTTCTAAATAAGTTTATAAGGAAACATAAAATAAACGTCAAGATACTCATATTAAACTACAAGTAAATTTCAAGTCATTCCAAAAATCCGAAGGGAGAATTCGAGCAACAATCAATTAATCATTCTGGTCAACGAGTGAAGAAACTAAGATAACAAGTCAAGCTGTAAAAATCCAGGGGTGCTAACCATCGATATTCAGAGGCAGTTCCTAGAACCAAGCAGAAAAACACAGGTCAGAGATTTAGTATATTAGTATAAGACCGTTTTTCAATTTTTAACATTTAATATTTGCTATAGCAAACATCTGTAAGGGTCATCAAAAAAATCATTTGAAAATTTGAAAAATAGAGAAAGGATTGTTTTGAACGTTCAAAAGGTATTTAAAAGTAATTACATTGGTATTTTTTTGCTGGCTTTCTGGGAACATAAATTTTGGTGGAATCAGATAAATCTCAATATTATATTCAGGGGTTAATTTTTGAATATTAAACAAATTAATAAGTTATTGACATAAAAGTTTACATATTATCGATTATCATGTTGTATATTTTTGGATTGCTTCATTTTCATTTACATTATTTTAATAGGTATGTAATAGAAAGAAAAGGGGTTAAACAATCTTTATTGTCGTGACGTAGGGCACTCTGTGTTCAATAGATTGAGCTAGCCGAAGCATACAAATTCAAAGAATTATAGGATTTAGAGATGCAGAGGAAAGAGGCCGAGTACGAACACAACAGTAAAGTTTCAAAAGGCGACAACAACGTTAGGGGCTGTGACATAGCAAGGTTGTATAACGAAATAATCGTGGGCAGAGATTACAGTAAAATTTATATGACATACCAACGTGGGGTGTTTCACAGTAATTTATATAACACCCAACGAGCTAGTAAATGAAAGATGGGAAATATAAACAAGGACAGAACTCTAACCTGTATCTTAGGCTTTCGCGGCCCATGCGTTTTCTAATTACCCACCGAGACCGATGATGACAATTAGAAAATTTACAAATCTAAATTAAGTACACAACCATACATTTTCCAATTGTCATCATCGGTCTCGGTAGCGTAATTAGAAAACGCATGAGCCGCGAAAGCCTAAAATACAGGTTCGAGTCCTGTCCCGGACCTTATATTTTCCTTCTTTCAATTACTAGCTCGATTTGGGATGATCATTTGGGCTTTGCATAAAAGTTTAAGTTATTATTTCATCTTAGTAACTATAATACACTAGTACTTACTAGTAATTGAAAGATGGGAAACATAAGGTCCCGGACAGGAAACCCATGCGTTTTCCAATTACACCACCGAGACCAATAAAGAGAATTGGAAAATTAACAAATCTAAATCATGTACACAACCATATATCAACCTAACTTTCAATTACGTTTGGCATGTTTGTCAATCATATCTGACAGTGTCAAGTTTTTGACTTGTTTTCCACCTAAAAGGTGGTTAGCTCATGTCAGATTATTGGACTTGTGTTTTCGCCAATAATCCTAGTACATTGAAAACGCTGGCGTCCAAGATTTTTTTTCTTCCTTCCCTCTCTGTACATTTTGTTCTCCCCGTCAAGTCTAGAGTTGGTTTTCTCCGATTTTTCTTTTATTCTTCAGCCCTATTCTAATTTCTATTTTGTTGTTTCGCTTCCATTGGTGTTCCTGAAGTTTATCCCTCGGATAGGGTTTTAGATTGTCCTGTATTCGCAATACTTTTTTTTGGCTTCTATCGAGTTACGGTTATCCTTTATTTAGTTAATTTTTACCAATTTCTTTCTCGTTCGTATTCAAAATGACTTCTTTTTCGGCTTCCTACCAAAGTCTTTCTGTGTGGGAGTGGAACTTGAAATTTTCTGGTGTCCCGAACACTTTTACCGTACATGATTTTTTGAAACGAGTCGAAAAACTCCGACGAGCTCACCATGTGTCAGAATTGCAGTTATTTGAGTCTGCAGTGGATTTGTTCGAGGCTAAAGCGTTACATTGGTATCGTGGTTATCGGCATGGATTTTCTGACTGGAAGTCGTTGTCTAATTTACTGATTCATCATTTCGAACCCCTGCATTTTGCTTATAAGTCTACTATTATTGAGAAAAATACTTTTACTTCACATGACCGAGTTGTAAAGGTTTCTCCTACGCCTACGGATAGTTCTCCCGTACGTTCTATTGTTCTTCCTCCTAGTTCTACTTCTCAGGTCGTATGCTTTAATTGAGACAAACCTGGTCATGATTCGACACGTTGTACTTGTCCTAAAGTACTCCATTGTTATGAATGCGGACATAAGGGAGTTACTCGCCACAACAGTCCCACTGTCATTCTACTACTAATAGGTCTGCAAATAATCCTTCAAATTCTGTCCTCCCCTCTAGCTGCCTAATTTCTTCTGCTTCTCACTCTACGTTCTCTTCGGTAACTCATCCAGGTCATCCTACTACTACTATCAAAACATACCCTTCTTCGGTCAATATAACTTCGAACAAAATTTCTTCCGTTTCTAGTTCTACATACTTTTCTACTCCTCCTTCTGCTCACCCTACTTATTCACTTCCACCCCAAACTGTGCCTCCACCACCATCGCAACCCATACTTCGACTTATTGACTAGTAGCCAGTTTCTCAAGAGTTTGTTCCCGCTTTCTTAAATGATTCTACCCAAGAAATTCCTGTCGTGTCTAGGTAAGTCACTGAAGTGTGCTCTGCTTGTGTTTCTTTTCGTAAGGTTGATTCTCGTACAGCTCATACTTTTTCCTTTTCTACCATTGACTTTCTTACCACCAATTCTAAAAACAAACAACCTTCTTCTATAATGTGTTCTGAGTTCCATAAATTACGACAACCACTACTATCTCCACCTTCGCAACCTCTTTCTCAACCTCGTGTTACAACTCCTACATCCCCTGCTGTTCCTGATTGGCAGAAAGCTGCCCACAAAAGGCACACATTATTCTATGCTCCTTCTGAACCTGAGGACATAGGCGAATGCCCAATGTCCTTGATCTCGTTTCGTTCTCCTTCTGGCGGCGTAAACGCCTTAAGAACAAAATATCTAGTCCTCGCACCCCAGATTCTTATGCCGACTTTGCTCTTCTTAGGTTTTGATTTTTGGACGCTACGATTTCGTTTTACTTCCCTGTTTTGCTAGGTTTTCTTTCGCTTTCGCCATGTACTTCTTCACCCCGTGTGGGTCCGGGAATAAAATAGCCCCATGGTACGACCTGCCTGTCGTAAGAGGCGACTACAGCGGTCCAACACCTACACACACGCACACTTTATACACGCATAACACATACACACAGATTTCTTATACCCCCACATACACACACATACACACACGCACGCACACGCCCACACCTACTCATACATAACTACACTGGGATTATGTTTTATTTTCTTTCGTAAGACTTCTTAGTTTTTTTTTGGGTTTTGTACTTGATGTTGGTGTTATGCTTTTTGGTTTTTACTTTTTTTTTTCGTTCCTTTCGTTCCACTTTCCTTTCCCTATCCTTTTGCTGGTCTTCTTTGCTGTCGGTCCCTATACCGATTGTGTTTCGTCCATCGGCTCCTGTGGTAGGTGATTTCTAGTCCGTTTTCTTTCTTCGGAAAACACGACTTAGTCGACTTTAAGATTAGTCAGCATTTCTTTTCTTTGGTTCTTCGGTTACAATTTTTGGATACCACAGTTTGTAGTACACCGTTTCCTCTTACCAGCGTTCCTCTTCTCTTCCTCTCGTTTTCCCTTGTTGTCCCTTTGTTTACTTGAGGCTTGACCTTTGGGTCCTGTTTTGGCTGGCACTGTTGGTTTTCTTCCTTGTTCCTTTTCTTCTTTTGAGGTTGATAACCGTACTGTTTTTTTGGAGAAACATCCGTCCGTTGACGACTCCGCAGTGCTGAGGCCGTTCCACCTTAGTCCTCCTTGATTGCGTATTACCCATCTTCCCTTCCTTCCTACCTTTTTTCTCTCTTCTATTATTGGTCCTTCGAGCAAGGCGAGTGTTCTTTTTTTATTTTGGGGTGTTCCCTTTTTTCTTTTTCGGTTTTTTTGTTTTGTTTTCGTAACGAATTTTCTTTTAGTGTTTAAGCGATTTTTTTCTCTTTCTTGGTTTTTTTGGTCCTTCCCACTCCCGTACTTTTGTTTTCCTACTCCGATCCGTTAATTTTGCTGGGGGAGGGAAGGATTTGTTACGTTCCAATTTTGCTTTTAAAATTTCCCTGGTTAATTCAATACCCGCTCGAATAAATTCCGTTTCTACTGTTACATCCTTCAACATAATTAACAATAAATACGCTCTCTAATAATTCCTCAACTTAAATCTAGTTGCTTTGAAACGACAAGTTTATGCTACAATTAAATAGTTTATATCTTGTTTAGGTACCTGTTATCTTAGTATACATTACGACCGCGTATAATTGCTTCTCTTGTGATTCCTATTTAAAGACTTGTCGAGATGATAGATCCTACTATTATTTGATAGCGTGTTTTCCAGTTTTAATCGCGCTTCGATAAGCGAGGATTTGCAGTTCGAATTCGTGTCATTTGAAGCAATGTTGATTTTGATTCTGCAGCTTGTGCGTCGAATCAGATTCTTTTTTTAGCTTTTTTAGCTGGAGGCCAAATGCGTTCTTTCTTTGTGTAGGCCCGACTGTCCGTTTCCGTGGACCAACTGCTTTTGTCTGCGGATCGCTGCTGTAAATACAATGACAGGGTAAAGAGATCCTGAATACCGCAGCGTTTCTGTGTTGACTCACCCCCGACGGATTGCAAGCTAAGTATCCAGACACATACAGGTATACAACTTGTTTTCTTTTGTGTATATCAATGGCATATTCCGTATCAGCGTTTGGTGTAGTTACGTGATAAGAAACGTGACACTGTAGAACTATTGTTTGTCGCTGTGAATCGATATTATCGCTCTACAGGTGTGATGTACCATTGTTAAAAATGTTTGACAGACACACGCTTAATCTTTCCTACTGATTAGTTTCTTTTCAAAAAGTATTAGGTGCAATTTAAAAACGCTTGACTTACGCTCTTACATGTTTATTTAATACTGATTAATTTTATTTTGTGTAAAATACGAGATGTGCACTTCGTATCTAAAATACTAAACTGTTCGTATCACCTTATTGTTTGCTTGAAAATAATAACACTTAATTTATTGCTTTCGCTTGTTTGTACAGAATCCTTTATTTATTTTTATTTGTTAATAGATAATCGTAGGTGACCTACTTAATTTTTTTGTTTTTTAGTCTTTAGGTGAATCCCCCCACTCTCCGCGTTTGATAGTTAGAATGGTATTTACTTCTCTTCCGGTTGCGTCTAGGTACGTAGCAAATATCTTCTTATTTTAAATTGACGACCAATCAGCTTACAAGATCCTCATATTATTTACATTTCCATTTAGAAACAAATGTGCATCCTCAGTTTGATTATTCAATAAAATTTTAAATAGCTTTTTATATCGAAGCATTTCCCATCTTAAGTGTATATTACAAGATCAAATAATTGCATTTATCCATTTTCATATTTCTGTAGGTTACGTTTAAAACTAACTTCTGTATTCACTGTTATATGGTAAATATTAATTACGAGATGTACTGCATACCTTAAAACAATAGCTTCGAAATTTTTTTCTCAATGTGACATTGTCACGATTGAATTTATGAATGCATCTTTTTAACAAACGCTTCCATTTATGCACAAAATTATCTGTTTTTTCGAATATACTCGTGTTTACGTGATTCCATTTCCAATACTTCACGCCTATCACGTAATTCTTTGGTAAATCCTCACCAGCGTTCAAAATCGTCGAATTTTATTACCTCGTTAACGCGTTCCACTTATTAGTGACGTGCACGGTTCGTCCTACTCTAACATATATATGGTTATTGTGGTGTCGCATACTAATGCGAAAGAAAATAAAAATTTTATCGGAATTTTATGGGTTTTTCAATGTTGCAGACACGTCATGGAATAAAAGTTTCTTTATTAATTAGTTTATACGAAATTGACGTATTTCTGAGCACAAATGATTCATCCTTTCTATATTCTTAATATTCTAGAAAATTCTTTATTTAAAATGAATTTATGTATTTACAAAAGTCGATGTATATGATTAATTTAAAGTTTTAATGGCATTATGATGCAAATTGGTTGCATTTTTATAGAAAATATTTGCGTTCACGGTAAAACGTGTCCTAATACCCAAAATGAAGACAAAATGATTTATTTTTATCCACGTAAAGTGCATTTTTATTACAAACGAATAGCTTTTGTATTTATCTTAAAATGATCGATTTCCATTCGCATTTAGTGCTTTTTATGTTATTTTAACGATTAATTATTTTTACTATGCTGCTTACATTATTTGCTATGTAGTTACAGTAAGTTTATATCATACAGGGTGATATTTATACACGCGGAAATTGCGTTATTGCTTGGCACTTTAATGAATAAAAGTACGCTTGTATTATACAGAGCGGATTCTTTTTGGTAGGATTTATTTGTAGAATTTGTGTTTCAATGACCTCTCGTGACCCCTTGTCACGTCAATATATATATATATATATATATATATATATATACTAGGAAATGTGATAGACACTAGAAATGTTTTAATATAGCTTGATAAGGAAAACAAAATGTGGCTGCATTTAAATAGAAACTCTACTGCTAATCCTCGCTGCTAATCTTAGAACGGTACCCGTTCGACAAATAAGCGCATTTAGGGTGAAGTGTAAATACGTATGTATCATAAGAAAATAACAGAACTTCTTAAATGAAGATGTACGCAGACAGCCCACTAAAGATATCGAGACCATATCTTCCCTAATGAATTTGTAGGCAACTTTTTTTGAGTTTATAATGTCAACTGCGGAGTGTCGCTGCGATTGTGTAGATAGTACTTTTCCATTTGTGAAGTTTAAAGGTTTTACTAGAGTAAAACCGACAATCGAGTGAAGTAGTGTTGTAACAAAAATACTTAAAATACTAGTATCGATTGAAGAATTGCTAAATAGTAAAAAGCCCACGAGAGTAATGCTGAAACCAGACGAAAGCGATAACTGAAAAGCAAGCAAAGCATAATCCATGGACATACAAAGTTTATCTGACTGAAAATCTCGATTGGTATCCGGGGTTGGTCGTAAATGTCAGCTGGGATATTATATTTTTATGATAATGTCGACCGGTCAAAAAATTGTTGATCCCGTATTGAAATTGTAATTTACTGTTATTGGTTGTTTTTGTATCCCTTTTATGGCGGTAACATTTATTTTCCTTATAATTTTATGACTGTAAATAAAATCCGAAAAATTGATATTTGTCGTATGTGGTTGTAGCGAAACTTATATGTACATAATAAGAGATCCAAACCATAGGTGTTTGGGAAAATAAAATGCTGCTGAGGCCATGTACCGTAACAAGGATAGGTTAAAGCTTCCTAGAAAGATGATACATGTGCTAGCTGCGAGCTATTGGTTCTCTGATAGATTTCAGACTGCAATGCGCTATAGAAAATATATCTAAAGGAACTTCCTTTAACATACGAAACTTGCTCATTTTTCATCATATTACTTCATTATCACTCCTCGCCTTAAAAGGAAAATGGCAAACAAAAGTAAAGCTTTGTTACGAGAGGGCGTATTAATACATCCGTAAGGCGCACATCCAATTTTCTCTAAGCTGCGGTGTTAAATAAAATATATGAGATACTCCATCCAGTACGAATTTCAAGCATTAATGCGGTATCTCTATTCCATATAGTTTCAGTGATATGAAGATAATTGAGTTACTTACTTTTATTGCTGGCGATTTAGAAGTTTTAGCGCTGAACTAGCCGCGATACGGTGAATCGGGAGTCGTACCTAAAAAAGAAATTGAAATAATTAATTTTTTTATAATGTATTTATCTTGCATGTTACATACTGAGATACAGGATTGAGAATGTTTATAAAACAATATTGATCAAATGATTACATATTATTTATTAGTATCTAGTACTTGTATACACAATGTTTGTTGTTTATTTTGAAACTGTAAATATGATTTCATTGCCCCAAAAAAAGTGTATACGGTTTATCTTTAGTTTATAGGGAAAACAAGAATTGGAAGAAAGTGTAATGTTACAGGACAAATACGAATTCCGAATATTCCCGTAAAGATTAGGCCAAATGCAAACTTCCGAATGCTCATAGGAGCTTTGCACGTTTCCTAGGCTAAACTCGAAACGACTGCTCGATTAGGGAAATATTAGTTTCTAAGATAATGATTATAGTTTGTCCTGAACTATTAAAAAACAAAAATAAATTAATTCACATTGGACAAACTAAAATGCAGGACAATTGAAGTGATTCACTAACTAATAATAAATGGATTTAGTTTATCAGAATAGTTATTTATACAATAAGTGAGTAAAGTAATACTTTTTTTCACGAGTAGGAAAATTTGACCGCACGAGCAGAAGATGAGTGCGGCAATTCCTACGAGTGAAAAAAAGTTACTTTACTCAAGAATTTCATACAAAATGTTTTCTATGTCCGTAGAAAAATAAATTCGATAAAATCGTCCTTAGTTTTTATTTATTTAGTAACACTAATATTAAGTGTACAATTTTGAGCATTAATAAATTGTAGTGAAGATGAAGTTAAAAGTGCTATATTAGTATTCAAATTGTCAACATTTAATGATAGAAATAATATCTTCTACGGTTGTATTAATACTCATTGAATTGTTAGCAGGTAGTTGAAAATTTTTGTGATTCCAACTCGAACTAGGTAAATTCAGATAGGTTGCTATCAGTGAAAGGGTTTTCGAAAAACCATTTATACCTACAAACTGAGTTTTGCATTTTCCATTTCTATATTGCAAAAAGATATGATCAGTTTTGACATTGATGGGTCGTTGGGTTTTATATTTGTTATAAATCTTTATAAAAATTAGTCCACTGTCAAATGTTTCACCAATTACAGTAACTCAACGTTGAACGTGTGTTTTCGTATCTGGTACTGTAATTATTAAAACAATTCCAGTATTATTAATATCTTCACACTTCATTTTAGATAATTCATCCCCCCGCGAGTTCCCGCGATTCCGAATATTAAAGCAACCTAAAACGTCACCTCAACATAATAAGTTTGCATTAAAATTTCACGTTGTCAATAATATACCTTATGCATAAGATAACCATCATCATCAGCTTGTTTTGGGTTCTTTGGGTCTATAACCAATTCTTTTATTTTTCAAATATGCAATGAGTTTCGATATTTACTGATGTCCACATCGTTATTTACGGGTAGGGTGCACTTTAGTTTGGAATAAGTCGACCAAAGGGTTGAAGACTTCCGCATTTTTGGATTTCGATTCAAAGTATGCAATACTTTTCATTGCAACTCTGGATGGTCGATCACTCAACGTTACATATTGCTTGGCTTTAGAAAGAATCAAAACGCGAATTAAATCTTGAATGAATAAATCATGGTCGATCTCGTAAATCGAAATGAATCCCTGAATGTGGATTACTTTCACTTATATACAAAATTATCTAACTACGTCACATTCTCCAGATCCGTTCGAATCTGCTTAGAACATAATCCAGCCTGGTGATGTCATATTTCCAAGAATACTCGCATTTAACGATCCCATTAGTCCCAAACCACCGTGGCCGATATGTTTTACGAGCATAGCAAGGCGTTGTCAATCCTTGTCTAATGCACGGAGTTCACGTGCTGTTTCGCTCTTTCTTATTGTAACATGGACACCAATAAATAATTCTTATCAATTTTTGTTACATTGTTATGTTCTGGCGAGTTCTTCAAGCCGCTAAAAATTGAAATGAATAGGTAAGTATTAGAATGTAGGGATTGGTGAAGTTTGGTGGCCAGAGGCAGAATTTTTGGAGCAAATATTGGTATATCTGACACTTCTGTTATTTCTTTTTAACTATATTTCCGGTGTGTTTCTTGCAAGTTTTGGTTGAATTTTGTTTTGTATCTTTTAAACCTTAGTGATTTACTTGTTTTGAGGGCGTGATTATGCCTAGTGTGCGGCAACATGGAATTAACCGCCAGTTGAGCGAATTCGACAGAGGTAGAATTGTTGGGTTGCGGAAGGCGGTTTTTCTTCCAGGGAAATTGCATATCGCCTTAACTGAAACCAATCTACAATTATACAAGGGAGGTTCAGAATGTCGTAAAAAATGAGCGGGTGGCCGAAGACTAATGAGGTGCAAGAGCGCCATCTTCGTCTAATGGCTCTAAGAGACCGATTCTCCAGTACCAGGTCAATTGCTGATCACTGGTTAAGCAATGAAGGTCGTACTGTAACCCTTCGAACGGGTTATCGCCGAATTAGGGCTTCGGCTTGCAATCCTATCACCCGCATTTTGTGTTACCGCTTACGGCTCAACGCCGACAGCAACATTTAGAGCGGTGCAGTTTGCGATTATACTGAAACTAGGAGTGGCATACGGTAATATTCAGTGATAAATTTCGGTTCTGTTTAGATATGCATGATGGTCGCATGAGGGTCAGACGAAAACGTGGGGAACGTGCCAATGTTAAATTTTCTGTCGAAAGGCATGTGTACCAAACCGTGCTATAACATATGGAAGTAGGTCTCATTTGGTGTTCATCCAAAACAATATGAACGCCGAGCGTTACGTTAATGAAGTTGTGGAACCCCATATCCTTCCCTTTCTTCAACAGCTCAAAGGCCTACTTTTCCAGCAGAATAATGCCCGTCCTAACCTAACGAGGATCGAAGACGCTCTTGTGAATATTTATGTGTTGAAGATCGGGGAACTTAGCAAATTCTCCGCATACACTGGAAGCTCTCCGGCATAAAGTACAGGTTGTTTGGGACACAATACCCCAATAGGATATCAACCACCTACTGGATGCGATGCCACGAAGAGTAAAGGAGCGTGTATCAAATGGGGGGGGTGCAACCCATTACTAATAAACATTGTGTTAATCTTTTGGCTTTTTCTTTGAAATCAAGGGCACAGGATAAGTTATAGGTTAAGAGTTATATGATAATAGAAAATCAATTTATTCAGTTAGGAAAGTAGAATATTTTTAACAATTATTGTAGAGCTTACGTAGTGTATAAATAATGTAGGTACTCCCTGTATGTTTGTTGTGGTTTGTTTAGTATTCTTCTTAATCTTCTTTGGGGATTAAACCACTCATAGTTTTTAAAATTATTTTTATTAACGTTTCGATCCATAACCTAGGATCGTTTTCAAAATACTAAAAACTTCAAATTTGACATTTATGACATAAATTGAAGGTGACTTTGATTTATTGATGTTTGAAATATTTGGTTTGAGTACACTAAGCAAAAATTTTTAAAGTTTAAATGAATAATTGCCTTCAATTTGTGTTACGGCCTGGGACCGACTTTTTTAGGTAGCCAATACGCTTAACGTGAAATCAGCTGATTAATTTTTATTGTAAAAATTCAATAACTTGGGAATTGGAAAGAAATGAATAAAAACCCTAAAAATAAAGAAAAAGAAAACAAAAACAATGATACACACAACAAAATGCTCTCAATACCATACATAAAAGGATTCTCCGAAAAAATTCAAAGAATAGGAAACAAATTTAAAATTAAAACAGTATTTAGAACCAACAATACACTAAGAGCACAATTAACAAAACAAAACCCAAAAACGCAATACAAAGTTCAAAAATTGTATCTACAAAATACCGTGCGAATGTAATAAGTTTTATATAGGGAAAGTTCCAGACCATTTGAAGTTCGATTAAAAGAACATAAATCATATATAAAAATAGAAAATTTGAAAATCCATGATTTGCCAACATGCATGGGACTCCAGTCATAAAATAAAATGGGAGGACGCAAAATTATCGACAAAGAAAAACCACCAAAAACGCAAAATCAAAGAAGCTGCTTATATAACCTTACATAAAAATAACTGCGTTGCAAACGAATCCGTAACTTTCAGTAAACAATGGATTCCATTACTAAAAGAAATAACAAAAGAAATAACAAATGAAAATCAAATGCCCCAATATCTAGGTAGCATTGCAAGTTTTTCCTGGGTTTTCCTTGCGATATTAACATGAAATACAGCCTACATACATGATTTCTATTTATACATACAATAACTAATTATATAACAATAAGCATATTAACTAGAAAACCATTATTTCGGCAAATATCTAAGTGTTGGGGATCTTGGTAGCCACAGGTTGCTTAACCCCTTCACTGAATCTCGGTGAAATAAAACATAAAATTAGAAAACAATAGAAGGGAAGCTAACTCAGAATATAAATAAGTGCAGGTACGTGTACAACCAGTTTTGAGATGAAGATCCAATGATGATGATGATAAAGCATATTAACAACCCCTGTAAAACAGCATTGGTATCTGATAAGTGTAAACCCGCAATAAGGTTACCTCACAACCATATACAATCTCCGTTAAACAGTATTGGTATCTGACAAGTGTAAACCCGCCATAGGGTCGCCTCAGATCCATATACAACCTTCATAGAACAACATTGGTATCTGACAAGTGTAAACCCACCATAATGTTACCTCAGAACAATGTTAAAATCTACCAAAGAGGTAGCCTAAATCATAATGATTTCCCCTTCAAAATAAATATAAAAAAACGACTACTTAAGCCTTTTAATAATGCAATTGCACACTTCTTTAATAACCATCCTCTAAATTGTATAAATAGAAACATGTTAAAAAAAAATTAAAAAAAAAAGTTTTCCAATTCCCAAGTTATTGAATTTTTACAATAAAAATTAATCAGCTGATTTCACGTTAAGCGTATTGGCTACCTAAAAAAGTCGGTCCCAGGCCGTAACACAAATTGAAGGCAATTATTCATTTAAACTTTAAAAATTTTTGCTTAGTGTACTTAAACCAAATATTTCAAACATCAATAAATCAAAGTCACCTTCAATTTATGTCATAAATGTCAAACTTGAAGTTTTTATTATTTTGAAAACGATCCTAGGTTATGGATCGAAACGTTAATAAAGATAATTTTAAAAACTATGAGTGGTTTAATCCCCAAAGAAGATTAAGAAAAATAATGTAGGGTTAATTTAGTTAGGCATATTTAGCTAGAAATTATGTAACATAGTATTTATGTAAATATTGGGCATAAGAAATAATAATAATGAGGTAAAATTATAGTATCTTTAATTTGTATAGTAGTAGTATGCGGGAATACAAAAACGTTGAGCATGTGTTAAAACAACACTTTTATATTTCAAACGTAAAACCCAAAACCGTTGAAGCATAACAAAATAACAAGGGGAGCTATATTTCCAGATAACATTGCTACAAACAAACTTTAATAGTTTATTGGAACACGGACGACCTTTGAAATTAACGTAGTCAATTTGTAACAGGGACAAAAACCACATAAAACTGACAAATACGCAATATGTTTGTTAAGATATCGATTTTTAATTCGGGAGGTAGTATAGGATGGAGCCGGAGACAACTGTCATGGAAGAACAAAGATGGAACAAAAACGTATAGGTACAAGCGAGAAACAAAGATCAAATGCAGAGCTAGTATAGTAGGGAGATTTGAACGAATGTATTGTAGCGGGGAACAGAAAATCAATAATTTGAAGGTAATTTATAAGCAGGCAAGCATCGGTTAAAAGCGGGAGAAACAAACCAAGCAAGATGATTGGTGGATATAGATTAAGAAGGGTAGATATTCAGCTGGTGGAGGCATATACGTGAGATGAAGCTATAGATACAAGCGAGTTTTGTTCAAGTTTAAGGCGTGGAAGGCTAATTTTCGGAGAATTAAAAGTGACAGTTGACGGTTGGAAGCGGTTTACCAAGTATTTGTGTTTGTTGCTAAAATTCACGAAAAACCGAGATACGTAACAGCTTTTTCGCTGAAATGCAGGACGGTTAGAAAAGAATTTTAAGAATTGGCGCAACGGGTACACAAATGTACGTGCAATTTAGAAACAGGAGGGGGTAAATCCTGGGTTATTTAATCATTGTTGAAGAGGGGCCTCGCTCTCTTTTATTGCATCACCCATTCGCGATACATTTAGTTACTTGCAAGTGAATTAGTGCAGTTAAATCCAAATTTATGTAAAAGCTAATTAAAGCGATTTTTGGTACAAGTTAATTTTGTACGTAAGTACAAAAATTGTTATTGTGGTGTTTGGAATGCATGAAATTAATAAAGAGTGAAATTACTTGCATGATAAAAAAAGCGATTTTTGGGTTTTAAAGTTAAATTTTGGAGATTGGATATTTTTGCTTGTAAATTAGAAGAGATTTTGAGTAGCGGCATGCATGCCAGACATGGTGATTCGACCGGAGAGTTATTCGATGGACTGAGGACCTACTAGACGGCAGCATCTCCAAGGGTTTAGTTGGTGGACCACATGCAGAAGATAGCTACCAGGTAGACCATTGTATTGAACTTTGAATAGTAAATATTTTCATGGTGTTTGTGATTATGTTGATTCGTGCTTTGGTGTGTTTTATATTATTTGAATATTTTATAAACAGAAATTTTATGAGACTTAAAATGAATTTGATTTTTGAACGTTAAAAATAATTAATTAATTTACAGATAACCAGGAGATGTTGTAAAGACGTATAGAGGGCTTATTAATATTTAGTAGTGCAGTAGATTTGTATGCACATTTATAGAGTTTTACTATGGGCTCATGATAAAACAAATGGTTAACGTAAGGTATGAGGAACGCCCTCTTACTTTAATAAAAATATGTGTGTAAAAGGTTATCGATTTGCATTATTATTGTTATAAAATTATTGACCATACGAGTGTACCTAAAGAAATGGTATTTTTAAAATGTAATATTGATCTTATACAAATAGAGTGTGATATATTTGAGTGTGTGATTGTAGGGTGTGAATTTCTATTTAGGTTTCAGCATGGTGATATTGTGCGGGAAATTTTAGATTTACCAGGTAGTTGTCTGTGGTAATTTTAAGGAATTTTAGCGATCATAGAAGCGAAGTGGAGAGCAGCCGAGGGCAAGATTCAAGCAAAACTACACAGTATAATGACGGCCCAACGCTAGGGGCACGATTTTTACAGATAAACCTCACAGTAATATATATATATATTGCTATGATAAAAGGGTAGTTAAAGGGTAGATTAAATCATAGGGGTCGTAAGATAAATGTATAAATAATTACTGTTAAGAAAACCAAATAATTCCACCATTAAATAGGAGTAAATCGAATATTTTACAAAAGATCAATAGCGAGCACACTGTATATAAATTATATGTAATTTAATGCATAAGAAAGAAGCTCATTTTGCAATAATTAGACAATATGTGTACGTCGTATAATACGTTTAAGTTAAAGAAACGAACAACGATAATGTTTTAAATACATCAAATTTCATCAAAATAAACACGTAATCGGTAAAGATAAACAACCCGGCATTCTAACTATCTAAAATTTTTATTAAAAAATGTCAACGCATAAATAAGAAAACGCATTCAAATACGTCATTATGAGAAAGATGAGTACCTGACTGGAATATCATATTTACATGAAAATCCAACATATTTGAAATAACATACAATAAATAACAGGCGGTCCACGATATGATAAAAGTTTTGACTATAAACGACACAAATATAAAATACGTGACAGAATGCCATAAATATTTGAAAATTTCGAGAATATACAACGAAATTTTGAACGTCTACGTACGAGATTGAATGAAGGAACGACAATTAAAGTCAGGGAATTTTGAGAAATACGGGTTCTACAGAGATAGGCGCAAAGTACAAGCTTTGATCAACGAACACGCCAATTAAAACTTTGAAAAATGGGGCTTATAAATAAACAGTATATCTTCAACAAGGTACGAACCGCGTAGATTTAAAGGGGAAAATTACGTACCAGTAACAACTAGTGAAAAGTCAATAATTTATTAAAAGTGAAAAATTAAAAGTGCCAATATGTGCAACGAAGAATAGCCGTTCTACACGTAAACGTAAGATAAAATATTAATTAAATTTTATTTTAAATATTTAACAATTTAGCGCTCCAAATAAAGATCTAAATGCAGATCAAAAAGTATATCTAAAGATCTAAATGTATCTCTAGATGTACCTATAAATGAAAATCCAAAGATACTTCGAAAATACTTACAAGGAAATAAACGTAAAGATACTAAAAGTTATTCCAGAAATCAGAGGGGAAAAATATAAGCAACCATTAATCCATCATTCTGGCCAACAAGTAAAGCAAGTCGAACAGTCACAATCAAGAGGTGCTGACCACAGATACTCCGATGCAATTCCAGTGACAAGCAAGGAAAACGCAGGTTAGAGATCTTAATTTTTTTCATTTGTTAAAGACTGTTTCAATTTTAATATTTGCTATATATTATATATCTGTAAAGGTTAACAAAAAGGTCAATTGAGAATTTGAAAAATAGAGAAAGCATCTTTGAACGTTCGAAAAGTACTTAAGAGTAATTACAAAGATATTTTTGCTGGCTTTCAGGAAAATTAAATTTGGTGAATGCGAATAATTTATTCAGGGGCTAATTTTTGGATTGACATAAAACTGTACATATTATCAATCATTATACTGTGTAATTTTGGATTACTTCATTTAAATTATTCTAACAGTTAGGTAGTCGAAAGAAAAAGAGGTTAAACAATCTTTATTGTCGTGAAGTAAGGCATTCAGTGTTTGATAGATAGAGCTAGTCGTGGAAAAGCAAATTCAAGAAGTGATAGGCCTTTAAAAGGGGTTGTTGGAAACTAATCTACTCTAAGCTTAAAGAAGCTGAAACCGGTAAGTGGATGTTTCCTCCCCTTGTGAAATAATAAGGCTATTGTTTTGTTAATGGCTATACAATTAATAGCTCGATTTGTATTCGTCAATAACCTCTTATTATTTTCATAAGAGTTTATTTACAGATACATCTTATTTTATTATATATATATATATATATATATATATATATATATATATATATATATATATATATATATATATGTAAACCTAAATATATTCTACTACCAAACTTTTAAAGGTACCAGAAAAATCTAAAACAAATTCTTCCGTTAAAGGTTATTGAACACAAAGAATTGAAATATTATTCCAACATGAATTTAATTCTGGTTCAAGACGGGCTTATTGCACTATTTGTCAAGACGCCAGAGCTACGGTAATGAGAACAGCCGCCCTGATTGAAATTTGTGTCGGCATCGTTTTCTCCGGAATTCCCATTTTCTTTATTCTTATTACAATTTTGTAGGAAAAAGGTGAGATACATATAGTTGATTGCAGAAATATCTTGTCCCTACGTGCTAAAGCATGATTAGGACCCGCAGTGCGGTTGGATGCGTGAGAGTAGCTCCAAAGGTTTAATTGCAATCACGGCACGCACAGCACGCATATTAAATTGAATAAAGCAGATTCATTAGTTGCTGACACCGAATACAAGTGCTGCTTAGAGTATAGTCACATTTTTAAGAGCACATTTGTTTCATAACTTCAAAAATAATCAGTAGTGTAACACAATTACATATATACATAATCAACATGTGTATAAGTTAAAAATGCAAATACAACGTGCATTTGAATGGTAGAGTTTTTTCAGTAAACCTCAAAGATACAAACTGTTTAAACACATTCTTTGCTATGTAATTATTTATATTATTTGAGTATGAATCGAGTCATTTTCAAAATAGTTGCTTTTCTCGGACTTCATTTCGAGCTTTTCATCGGCAGCGAACTAGCAGAGCGGTGCAATTTTTAATAAGACTGGCCCGCGTTCCAAACATAATACCAGAGTAAAGTTCCATACATTTTTAGCACTTCAAATCTATTGATAGTGCAAATAAATCTTAAAAAATAATTTTCTCTACGATTATCGAATAATATATCCATTCTAGCTTGATATTTAATTGACGAATGATATCAATTCTTCACCCCGTGAATTCCAAACTGGAATTAATGGCCTGTCGGCCAATCAACTCCTTGTATTTTCATTATTCACGGGTACTTCAACAAATCATATAGCCTTGTAATATACGCGTTGCATAGCAACCGTCTAACAAATTTGAAGTTTCGCAATTCTAAATATCAAAATTAATGTTTCTGCGTAAGTTTTGTTAAAATGAATTTTGATAACAGTGAAAGCGATAATGATGAAATATGTACGCCTCCAGAACTTCTTGCCAAAGCGGTAATGATTAATCTATTGCCCGAAAAGTCAAAAAAACAATACCATCAAATATACACGGCTTTTATGGATTGGAGAAATCTTAATGGTGCAAGTTCATTTTCCGAGAATGTTCTCTTGGTATATTTTACAAATCAGTACACCGGACATAGCTTTCGTATGTCCTCTGCCACTCTGTTAGTTGATGCAGATGGAGATATTACAGCTCCAAACGACACGGATGCTGCAAAAGTATGTCTACAGCTAAAGGTTACGTGGATGATTCCATGACAAATAAAATGAACACTGCGAACAAATTACTACAGTCTGTCGAACAAAATAAATAACAAACATCAAATACTAATACTTTAAGTGAAGTCAAGATCAAAACTCAACACCAGCTGTATTAAATATTAGTAATTGCCGCAATTTAACCATAAATTAACTACTACTCTGAATTGTTACATGTGTTATTCAAGTTATTGTTTTCCTTTGACTAATAAAATATAAGTAATTAAAAGTTGAAGTTAAAAACAAAGATGTATAATTTCTTGCATAAGTTGTATTATAGTCGTAGAGAAAGTATAGTCTTCTACTCGCGCATAATAGCCATTATTCACTCGAATGAACGTCACTCGCCGCTGCGCGGCCTGTGACGTGAACTTCATTCTCGTGAATAATGGCTATTATTATACGCTCGTCCAAGAATATACTATTATGTATCATTTCAGTTTATGCCACAATGCATTCTTTTAATCATCCAAAATATGTCATACCTTAATAATTTATATCTTTTTTTAATTGTTTAACAAGGATTAAATAATTGCTTTTCAGATAACATCCAACTTTAAACCATTTCATAATTTCGTATTTAATCAATTTTAAACATTTCGAGACGTTATTAAATGAAAAAAGTTGCATTTAATTAATTAATTTTCTATTAAATAATCATTTCTATTGTTATAAAGTCATTTGTATCTACCTAAACATTCCAAAACAAACCCGTTCAATAATATTAAATTTTCAAGCATTATACAAGGTCTGATTCTTTAAAAATAACTAAGTTGATGTTGCTACGGTATTTAATAAGAGATTTATGCAAGTTAGATTTTACATATGGCGTTTATATCTCTATACCGAAATTTTTTAAGTTAGAGGATCGAATGAAAGTCAAGATGCTATAAAAAATAAAAAAAGCGGTATAATATTGAAAAGCTTAGTGGATCGGGATCACATGGCTGGAAGTAACCAACGATATGATCACAACCGCATGCACGTGAAAAGAAATTTTTATAGAACGAGCAGGTCACTGTAGACCTAATTTAAACGTGTTACCTTCACTACCGATGTAATGCAAGCAGGAGCAGAGGACTGTAGTTTCGAGAAGATTAAGAAGCTTGTAGTAATTAATAACACTAACATACAAGACTAATAACGATATTTATTATTAACTGTCAACACCAATGTTACAATGGCGGGAGCATGCTTGCTCTTTTGCCGTCTAACAATGTCTCTTAACATTCCCCCAGAAGTGGGCGAGACTGGTTACGGCGCGCAGGCCATCTCATTCAAATATTTGTAAATATATGTACAGGGTAAGTCTCCGTTGGTGTGACGGTTCATTATGGATAAACGGTAAAAAATTTAAAATATTTGCCTGTGCAACGATATGTACGTTATTGACTACATTTTAAAATTATTTTGAAATATACAAGGTATCTCAAAAAAGTGTGGGGTTTCAAAATTATGTTTTTATTATGGAACACTCTGTATTTTATTGCATTTTTGGATTGTACGTAAAAAAGAGATAAATTCTCTTAAACAAGTTCTATACCTAAACATTGTAGTTCCCGAGATATTTTGATTTTTCGTAAATTTGAAAGTCTAAAAGAAAAGTGAATAACTCCCAAACAAATAAATTTATCCACAACCAATTTTAACTATAAATATTAGACCAATAATAGAAATTATCGATGTATTTAAAGTAATTGAAAATTCTACTGGGTGTCCAAAATAGGACACTTTGCTAATGATATTTTCAAACGTCAATATCGTGCTCATGTTAAATGGAACACTCTGTATTTTATAATACAGTCATGTAGTAAATTTAATTACCTTTCAAAAATTATAAAGGTGTACCATACCTAAATTGTTTAGTTTTGAAGTTGTTTTTATTTAGTATTACTTTCCTCTATCGTTCAAACTATTAGGATTTCTACGTACGTGTTTAAGTTCAACTTTATTAACAAGTGTTGTTTCCTTTTCAAGTTTTGATATTCTCGCGAATATCTAAGTAGGCTGCTGTCAGTTAAAGTTGAAACATTTCTTTAGTTATTGTGGAATTTTGTCATTGTAAACGAAGAAAATGAAGTATTCACTGCAAGAAAAAATAGATATGATTTTCATAATCGGAGAATGTCTTGAAGATTGTTTAATGGCAGAAAGAATGTACAAAGCGAAGTACCCCTAACGCCGACATCCTGATAGTAGAAGCCTTGCAAAACTGCTTGGAATTTTTAGAGTTACAGGTAGTGTTAAATATCCGAAACATGTAATTGCAAAACCGCTTATTGATGATGAAAATGTACAATTCATGGTAGTGGGATCTGTTGTTGAAAATCCGAACACTAGTAGTCGAGTCGTAGCCAGAGAAAATGATTTAAGTCAGTCCAGTGTATCCAGAATTTTAAAAAACATAAATACCACCCTTTCCATTTAGAGATGCTCAAAATGTGTATGGAACAGATTTTCAAAGGCGGTTAAATTTTTGTTTATTGGCAATGAAAAAGATAAGTAAGGAAGATGATTTTTTTTATAATGTGCTGTTTACGGACGAATCCACTTTCCATAATAATGGATTAGTGAACCGTCATAATTTTCACTATTATGATACAGAAAACCGCCACGTGTTCCACACAATAGATCGTCAAAATCGGTGGAGTATTAATGTTTACGGAGGAATTACAGGCAATACAGTTATTGGTCCGTGCTTTTTTTGAAGGTCGTTTAAATGGTCATACATTTTTGCGATTTTAAAGACGAGAAAGATGTTCCATTAAATAGTAGACAAAAGATGTTGATTTAGTTGGATGGTGTTCCTGCACAATTTGCAATTGATGTAAGAAATTATTTAAATAGAAAATTTCCCAACAATTGGATAGGAAGAGGAGGACCAGTTAATTGGCCACCTCCATCTCCTGAGCTGACTCCTATAGATTATTTTTATGGGGTATGTGCAAAACATTGTTTATAATACTCCTACAACAGCAGAAAACATGAAAGAAAGAATTAGAGAGGTATTTCAGGCAATATCTCCAAATATGTAATGCAATGTGAGTAAGTCTTTTGAAGAAAGGGTCAGACTTTGCATTCAAGATGATGGTCATCATTTTGAACAGTTGTTCCATTATTTTGCAATTAAATCTGCATTGTTAATTTTAGATACGTTGTTTTAATTTCCTAACTAATTTTACACAACAGAGGAAAATAATACAAAGTTTCAACAAAAATAAAAATAACTTCAAAGCTAAACAATTTAGGTATGGTACACCTTTATAATTTTTGAAAGGTATTTAAATTTACTACATGACTGTATTATAAAATACAGAGTGTTCCATTTAACATGAGCACGATATTGACGTTTGAAAATGTCATTAGCAAAGTGTCCCATTTTGGACACCCAGTAGAATTTTCGATAACTTTAAATACATCGATAATTTATATTATTGGTCTAATATTTATAGTTAAAATTGGATTTGGATAAATTTATTTGTTTGGGAGTTATTCATTTTTCTTATAGACCTTCAAATTTACGAAAAATCAAAATATCTACAAAATAACTACAATGTTTAGGTATAGGAGAGAATTTATCTCATTTTTTACGACAATCCAAAAATGCAATAAAATACAGAGTGTTCCATAAGAAAAACATAACTTTGATACGCCACACTTTTTTGAGACACCTTGTATATTTCAAAATAATTTTAAAATGTAGTCATTAATAACGTACATATCGTTACACAGGCAAATATTTTAAATTTTTTACCGTTTATCCATAATGGACCGTCATGTCAACGGAGACTCACCCAATTCCTACTCGTGTCGTAACAAATATTATAATAAAATTTTAGACATATTCGTGTGTCCCGGTCCGTTTCCGCACCAACACGAAACTACTTTTAAAGATATAAGCAAAGAACTTCAAGCGAGAAGGGATCATTATTTGTTTATTCGTTTAAATTAATATTTGATTGTGTTTTAAGTTTAGTGGGTACGTTTATCGCTATAGTATGGTTATTGGAGTACAGTGACCATTTACATTTTTCGTCAGCGGGACAGCTGCAGAATGTTAACAAAACAAACTGATTGCTGTTTTAAATACTTTTTATTTATTAATAATAAGAAAGTGAATGCAATTACTTAATATAACGTCTCTAAAGACTTGTTTTATATTTGTCGGCGGAGCAAATCTGTTTTAAAATATTGGGTTTCGTTTTCAAGTAATAATGAAGCTGATTATTATGTTTGTCTTGGTGATCAAAATGGCATTCATTTAGCCTAAAGCTAAAGCGGGATATTTTTGCTCTTACTGGGGACAGCAGGACAGAAAGTGTGAAAGCGGGACTGTCCCACCCAAAGCGGGACGTATGGTCACGTTATATTGAAGTGAATATGGTAAAACTATGAAGAGTATAGCGACAGTACGTTTTAACCGATTATCTACGGTTAAAAATTTAATTGAGCTCTGACCACATTAAATTGTCTTCATTGTAATAGTGTTTATTTAGTGCTTAAAAATCAGTTTTGATTATCGCAAACCTAATAATTTTTGATTACTGTACATATACTATTGGATAATCCATTATAAAGTTTAATGGATTATTAAAGATATATGCTTGGTTTACAGTATTAAATAAGGAGGAAAAATAAATTTTTCATACGTAGCAGCAACACAAGATATGTTTATATGTGCCACTTGCCACTGAAGATTTAAATTATTTGAATAAAAAAAACATTTGTAGAATACCGTAATTGTACAAATTGTCCTTAGTATTTATAATTCGCTTTACTTAATCTTATACTTAACTCAGGATAAACTTAAACATTACATGTGATTTTCCAATGCTCCACCCGAAGGTACTACATTGGCCAGGAAGCGAGTTTTTTTTACCTGAAAAATTTTAAATATTGCCGAATCCTTGCTGTTCCAAGTAAGGTAGGGATCTTTAACGTGCGTGACAACACTCACACACGGGACCTCCATTATACCTCTCATCCGAACGAGGGTGTATTTTTGCGAAAAATGCTCGCCTAACATTTTTCAAACGGAGCGTATCGGGATTCGAACCCGGGACCTAGGGCGTAGTAGTCACACACATACCACTACGCCACGGAGCCGCCTGATAAACTTAAACAGCAAGACAACAATAATTATTTATATTCATTAGTAAAAATTAAAACTACTTGTCAGGAATCAATCAAGATGAACTTTTTGAAGATTTGGGATTGTTTAGGGTTGTTAAAATAATGGGTTAATAATTTATTACTTATTTGCCCTTTAATGCAAAAAGGGCAGTTGATTTGATTAAGGAGATACAATCTACAATTTTAATAAAACGACATTATAGCAATTACAAATGTATCAAAATTTAGTTAATTAAATTATATCTTGTAAATAATAGAAAAAAGAGTTTTATTAATTAGCAAATATTTTTATGTGGGTACAAAAGTTGAATTTATAGGAATTGAATTACTCACGTGCTGAAGTATTTTGCGACGGGTATTGATGCTCTCACCACATCACGCAAAGCGCTCCATAGGGCAGCTTCACGGTTACATTTATAGACTGGCACCCTTTTACGCACTCGAACTATTTTGCAACCGTTGTTATTGTGAAACCGCGTTGCGCAAAACGCATGATGTCAGCGCGGCTACATAATTTATGACACAAGTTGTTTCAGTCTCTACAATAGTGAATTTCTGAGTGCGGCGGTGTTCTGTGACTGATAGGAATGTTGCCTACCGAGCTTTGTGACGCCGTTTCGCAGTTTCATGTACCTTTTTGCGCATGCACAGCTGTTCGCAATTAGTACTCCAACATTTGACTTTCCAATGCTCACCCGAAGAATACTACATTGACCAGGACACAAGTATCCGAAACCTTGCTATACCAAGCAACGTGCGTAACAACACTGACACATGAGGCCTACATTTTTTATCTCATCCTAACGAGGGCGTATTTTAGAAAAAATGCTCGCCTAATATTTTTCAAGCGGTAAGTGTGTTACATTCCAAATTTAGAGATGTACACTTTTAAATTTGTGAGTAAATTCCCGCCATTATTTTAAAATAAACTTGTTAATATCCGCCATCCCGGACAGTTGCGTCGGCGCAAAAGAATGCGCAGGCGCGGAGTGCGTGGGCAAGTACGCGGTGTGACACGACATTAATAGCCAAGAGGCATCGAACGGTAACGTTTACCTGTGTCGTGTTATTTTGGTATTTTCTCTTTTTTAGGATGTAGATTCCTCCTTATTTTGCCTTATCGTTCCTTACCTGGTTGCTCCTATCGTACCGCTACGAACGACGAAAGAGGAAGACGAATAAATTTGGATTCAACAATGGCGTAACGCAACCCACCCTATAACAACAAGGAGATGTCCTAAGATAAAACTGCAAAGCGCGTTTTAAGTGAGTACTTTGCTTTATTTTTGTGCTAAAAATAAGAATTGTAACATTGTAAACGTGTTTGGTATTTGATACAATTTGCCACGTAATTAAGTCATAATATTAACTATTGTGCAATATTGTGAAACGTCGACAGTATCAGTGTTGCCAAACGTAACAGTGGAGCTGAATACGTAACAAGTGTCGGGAATCGAACCCGGGAATTTGAGATCAGTGGTCATAAGCGGACTTGTCTGTTCCATAGAGCCGCCCGCAATTAGTACCTTACATTTGAGTTCCCAATGCTCCACCCGAAGGTACTATATTGGCCAGGAAACGGTTTTTTTTTACCTGAAAAATTTTGAATTTTGCCGAATCCTTGCTGTTCCAAGCAAGGTATGGATCTTTAACGTGCGTGACAACACTCACACACGGGACCCCCATTTTACCTCTCTTCCGAACGAGGGCGTATTTTTGTGAAAATGCTCGCCGAACATTTTTCAAGCGGACCGTGTCGGGATTCGAACCTGGGACCTTGGGCGTAGTAGTCACACGCATACTAACTACGCCACGGAGCCGCCTCACCTGTATCACCACCAAATAACAGGTTTTGAAAGGGGGGTTACCGTATTACGCACGGATTGCGAACGACAGAGCAGCGGAATAATAATAAACAATTGGATGTGCGCAGATATAATATTAAGTAATTTGTCGAACGAGTTCATAACCACCCAGGAATAACAACAGGGTCAAACACGTTCTACGTTATAATCGCGTACCTTTCTTATATTTGATTTTCCAATGCTCCGCCCGAAGGTACTACATTGACCACGAGTATTTTTTACGAAAAAATTTTGAATTTTGCCGAACCCTTGCTGTTGCAGGCAAGGTAGATCTTTAACATGCGTGATAATACTCACACACGGGACCTCCATTTTACCTCTCATCCGAACGAAGGCGTATTCTTGTTAAAATGCTCGCCTAAAATTTTTCAAGCGGACCGTGTTGGGATTTGAACCCGGGACCTTGGGCAGCGCGTACCTTCCCTACATTTGATTTTCCAATGCTCCACCCGAAGGTACTACATTGACCAGGAAGCGAGTTTTTTATCTGGAAATTTTGAATTTTGTCAAACCCTTGCTGTTGCAAGCAAGGTAGGGATCTTAAATGTGCGTGATAACACTCACACACGGGACCTCCATTTTACTTCTTATCCGAACGAGGGCGTATTTTTGTGAAATATGCTCGCCTAATATTTTTCAAGCGGACCGTGTCGGGATTTGAACCCGGGACCTTGGGCATAGTAGTCATACGCATACCAACAACTCAGGGAGCCGCCAAGCGCGTATCTTCAGCCGGTCGACTCCCGGCGGGAAAATTCTCAACCCGAGGAGGCATTTTACGTAAAATTGGTAGTATTAAAAAACTAATAATCCGAGGAGACTTCAATACCAAGTCGCCACTATGGGGTAGTCCAATCGAAGATGATAGGGGCTCGCAGGTTGCCAATCTTTTGATAAAATGGAATCTTAGCGTGATAAACACTAATGATTCACCTACGTTTGAGGGGCATAGAAGCTGCAGTTTTATAGATATCACTACAGCCTCGCACGAGAAGCTAGAGTTAATTTGTAATTGGGAATTGAGGTCGGATGAGGTAACGCTCTCTGAGCATAAATTAATAACACGGGACGTTGATGCCAAGATCACAAAAGGTCAAAATCGGCTCGTTCAGTTCCAGAAGTATAGGATAGGATATAGGAAAATGCTTTGCAAATAGCAAGTATCTATTATTCGCTGATGATCTTAAATTTTATAAAGTTGTAAACTCACAACAGGATGCTGACTTTTTACAGGAAGATATAAATTGCTTGATAAACTGGTGCAATATTAACAATATGTCACTCAACATCAATAAATGCTACTATAGGAGTTTCTACAGATCCAAAAAATTTGATAGCCGTTACTTTATAAATGGAAATTTGCTCTGCTCTGTAAACTCTGTAAAAGATTTAGGCATAATACTAGATAACAAACTTGATTATAACGATCATATAAACTATATTTCCCTTAAAGCCTCCAAAATACTAGGTTTTGTTCTCAAATATGGTGCCGAGTTATCTATACAAGCTTTAACACGCGTGTATATGTCGTTGGTTGTTTCAACTTTAGAGTATGCATCGTTGATCTGGTCTCCTATGTATAAGATACACATATACACATTAGAAAGAATTCACCATAAATTTTTACGTTACTGTGCTTATAAACTAAAAATATTTATTGATAATCATGATTATTCGAGTATTCTTAATATCTTAAATTTACAAACGCTTGAAACTCGTTGAAAATGTAACGATTTGGTTTTTGTGTATAAACTTCTAAATGGGAAAATTGACTGTTTACAACTTATCGAGAGAATTCATTTTAATATTCCTAATAGACTTTTGCGTAACCATAATTTATTTAGTATTCCTTTTCGTTCTACAAATTATGGACGGCACATACCTTTAGACAGATTTTTAAATTTATTTAATAAGTTAAAAGTATACCCTTTCTGTAATTCATTAATTAAATTTAAAAAATGTATTCGCACGGTAGAAATATAAATGTATTTGTTATGCTGTAGGACTTGTATAATTGAACAATAGTCACTAGTTATACTATTAATTTAGAGCTACTTTAGTTTTTAGTATTTGTTATACATTTTGGAAGAAAATATTGTTTTATAATGGGGATTTCCCGTAAATAAATAAATAAATAAATAAATAAATAAATAAATAAATAAACAAGCGCAAACGAGCAATTAACTATCTCTTCGCAATTCTGTAATAAAAAAGCAAATTGTGAGCGGTTAAAACAAAAATTTGACGAAAACATTCCCGCGCTCAAAAACGAACTACTTAACTGCCAAGAGGCCGTTCAAATAAAAACACTGGCAAAAAATTAAACAACGAGGTAGGTGGTAGACGCGTCGTCGTACTCCATGCCGCGGATGGAAAATATTTAAAGACAGCGTACCGTGGTGGACCCGGGAGTTAACCACTAAGCGAGCAGAAACGCGTAACCTAAGGCGCCACTATCAACGTGTCTCGGGAGAAATAAGAGAACAACGGAGAATCGAGTATAATCAAAGCAACCGCGAATATAAAACATCAATCGAAGAAACGAGAACGAATAAATTCAACGAATTCTGCACGCGTAACTCCGAGAAAGAACCATGGGGAACCGCATACCGCGTAATAAGAGGAAAACAAAAAATCGCGCTCGGTAATATAAAGAAAAACAATGGTGAATATACGGAAGATTTTAAGACCACGGCGGAATATCTACTATAAAAATTGTTCCCATCGGATAATCTCGAGACCGATTTGGTACGTCGGGAAGCTACTGGGGCGCAAGGGACAGGTGCCAATGAGGCAATCCTAGGTCACGAGGTCGTAAGGGCTCTTAGGAGGATGAACCCTAGGAAGACACCGGGGAATGACCGAATCACTTCAGACGCATCTCTGGAGGCGTGCCTCTTAGCCCCGTGTGTTTTCGCCGGGTTGTTTAATCTTTGTTTAAAGAGGGGCGTATTTCCGCTTTGCTGGAAAGTCTAGAATGTGAAATTTATTCCTAAACCCATAAAAGGCGGATGCGTCAAATCCGGACAGCTATCGTCCAATTAGCTTACTACCGATGCTGGGGAAAGCTTTGGATCGAGTTACGACTACGCAAGTTGAGCATTTAAGGCGAGACAGCGGTGGTTTTAATAGCCGACAGTTCGGTTTTATGGAGGAAAGTCGACTATCGACACGTTACAGTTTGTTGTCGGGGAAATTAAGCAGGAGAGAGATGCAAAGGAGTACTGTGTCGTTGTTGCTTTGTACATTTCAGAGGCATTTGATGCCGCCTGGTGGCCATTAATCGTCTACGAGTTGGCATGCAGGGGTTGTCCGCGAAATTTGATGTCATTGGTCAAGAGTTAATTCTCGGGGTGTTTGGCAAAGGTCGAAATTCCGAGTAAAATTTTGTCGCGAGAGGTGGAAAGGGGGTGCCTGCAGGGGCCATGCTCTGGTTCCACATTCTGAAGTTGTTATACGAGAGCATCTGTAGGGTCAAATTGCCCGCAGGATGTTCGATTGTCGGGTTTGCGGATGATACGCTTTTAATTATCAGATCGCGATTGTTAATGGGCATGTGTACCAAGCTAAACAAGGCGCTGAATAAATGGATGAATGGTCGAAGTGGGTTAAGTTAAAGAATAACACGTCTACATCATAGGCGCTTTATTTTGGAACAAAACCGGGACAGCGCCCCCCCCCCCCCCCAGGATAGGACTAGGAAGATAAAAATATCCCGATTAAGAAAGCTATTACATATCTCGGTGTCAAGATCTACGATAAATTAAATTGGAAAGCGCACGTGCAATATGTTAAAGGTAAAGGCAGCGAAATATCAAATAAAATGATAACGGCAGCAAAAATGAACTGGGATTTCAGAAGCGAATCGCTTGGCAGTTTACGCTGGAACAATAGTGTCTACGATGCTGTACGCAGCATGCGTTTGAGCGGAGGGTTGTAAAGTAAGGGAAATTCGACAGTTGACGAGCGTGCAACGTATAACCGCGGTCAAGGCGGCTAGGTCGTACAGGACCACCTCCACGGAAGTTGTCCTGATGATCAGTAGGACTCTCCCTAACGAAAATGTGTTAGGAAGATCAGAGATAGGACATTAGTTAATACAGGAAAGGGCAGAAAATTATAAAGAGTATGAATCTTACAAATAGGGAGGTATCGAGAAAAATCGTCTTGTCAGAGTTAGGGCACTCGGCTTATGTTAGAGGAATCGAATTTGTCGAAGGTGATGGGGACGCGAGAGGTATCAGAATTTACACGGACGGCTCACGTATGGATAATAGGCAAGCAGGCGCGGCATTTGTCGTATATAATGAGCAAAGGGAAGTGTTTCGGTTTCAGACCAAACTCGCGAACTAAAGCACTATTTTCCACTGTGAATTGGTTACTATAAAGGAAGCTATCAATTATGTGATAAATCACACGAGTAGTAACGTGTATTACATCATCAGCGACAGTAAATCAGCGCTGTCGGCCTTAAAAAATATGAACACCTCTACATACCTCCAAGCGGACGTCTGGAGTATAGCACATACGGCGCTCCAGTTTCGACATTTAAAATTCTGTTAGGTTAGCTCGCATGATGGTAACAAAGGAAATGGTAGGGCGGACGAATTAGCTAAAGAAACCGCGAGGGACGACTTCCGGATATCACACTCGTTGATACCGAGGTCTCTGATTAAAAGAAAGCTGCGAGAAAGATCAATACGACAATGGGAGAGGTGGAACAACGCTGCCACGAGCAAATTGACACACAAATTTATACCGAGCATAGAAGCCAGAGATAAGATGGAGGTGACGCTCGATCACAAAATGGCGCAGCTAATAACAGGGCACGGCGCCCCGTAAGCATATCTACAAAGATTTGGTTTATCCGACGAGCACTGCAAATGCGGTGAGAGCGCAGAGCACGTGTTATTCGACTGCTCACTCGTGGTGGCAAATCTAGGATTAGCAGGTAAGAAATTAGCTATCGAAGGGCTAGCTTAGCCAAAGAGCCTAGAACAAGTCGGGGAAGTGACTAACCAGAAAGCGCTCTGGACAGCCTTTAAAGAATTTGCGGGAAGGGTCGCGAGATTAGATGGCGATAACCGTGCGTAAATCGAAGGGTGAGAGGGTCGGGGGGAGGATTGGAAAATTTTTGAATTTGACTTGGCATGATATGACATATGATCACGATATATCTAAAATTTAAAAAAATTAAACACAAAAACAAAAAAAAATAACAAAAAGTCTAATGTGCACGACGAACCCCACACCACACTAAAACAATCACTGTCTCACCTTTAACGCCCGGAATATCGGGAATAAATCAAAACCTAATCCGGGCCAATAAATAATAACAAAATTAATCAAAAAACCCTAATTAAATTAAACCAATAAAGCAAACAAAGAAAATAAAATAGAGTGTAGCCGCGCATCCCCCAAGACATAAAAGTGATAGTGATTGTGATCCCCCAGTACCTTAGCAGTAAGATATAAATAAGACGACCAGATCTTCGGATACCGGAAATATTACTATCGAGGTAAGAATAAAATTGTGGCTCTCGCATAAGCATTGATTTGTATCAATAAATACATTTTGAAATAATTTAACGAGCACGTTTTTAGTGTAATGGCGCTAGCCGACATAATGCTTATGCGAGGGCTCTTGATAATTTGGATTATGCTTTTTACAATATGCACTGCTGCACGCTTAATACTTATTTAGATGTTTATTTATATATTTATATTTATTTTTATATTTATATTTTTGCCTGTATTTTATTGTTTTGTGGCTTGATTTGATTTATTTGACGCTTTGCCGCCTATTTTTGGTCGCAGTATCTATAGGAAGGAAGACTGTAATTATTATGTCAGTTAGCGAACGTTAGGAACGAATTTAGGCTACAATTAGATTAAAATACTTAGACCAGAGAGGACGACTTTGTAAATTTATAGAGCAGGCAAATAGTTAGATTTACCATTAATATATTTGGCGATTGATTAAAAATTTGAAACCATTTTTAAAAATTAATTAGCTGGATTTGCATAGTTTTAAGTCGACCTTTCAGGTCGCACCGGTAAGCAGAGCTGGCGACTGCTACCCAGTATTACAGATCCCTCCCCTTTTAAATTTTGCTAGTGTCTTGTTGATCAGACACGCACCAAAGTCAACGATGGGGATACCATTATTCAAATCGCAACTTTAGTTTTAGTTTGTAGACTTTATTTTAATTTAAATTTGAAGCACGTTAATTTCGGGTTTAAACCCAATGTAGTACCTTGAGTGGAGCATTGTGGACGTGGCCGCAAGCATAGCGGCCCTTATTCACCTTATAATGCACATGATCGGACCACCAGTAACACACAAACACACGCACACACACCTACCCAACCCACAATCAACCAACACACACATTTAAAAGTTACAACAGAGGGGAAGACGGAAATGATTAAATATTAGGTATTAGGTGAACAAAATGTTGCATTAAATAAATAAATAAATGTAGCGTCCTCCATCCGCCTTTCTTTGATGTAGCAAAAATTAAACGACTTAACATAGGTCTATACATCACATGAAAAAATTTAGCATGAAAATGCTGAATTAAAAATATTAAGTACTTTGTTGAAGCAACATTTCATTCAACTACATTACTCATTTCCATCCTATCGTGCTGTAAATCGAAAGCGTTTCCAATAGAATTAAAAATTTTTATAAAATTTTAAAAACTTACCGCGAATCGAACCATTCACTGCCTCTTAGGCATCCCTTTTCCCCGCCATATGCTAATGTATTCTACTATGCTCTATAATCTCAACCGTCCAAGACAACGACGATCACACGACCTCCACACACAGGGACATCTTGTAACCAATGGAAGACCAAAAAGTACGATATGGCTTTGTACTAGGAGTAGGAAATTGAACAAATTAGTCGTTTATAACAAGATAGTTCAAGGATTTAATCTTTTTCGAGTTTTAAACAAACAACATGTGATTAGACAATAATTATACCACACTACAATGGTGTAAAAGAATTCATCGTATTCGAAAAAGTGCGAATTTTCATTAACTAAGTGACTTGATTTATGAAAATCGGACTGCAGCTAGTCGTTTACGACGTAGTGTCACTACAATTGCTATTACTCTACCTAGGAGAATATGAACAGAAAATAATGCGAAACAAAGGCGATTATTTATTTATTTATTTATTTATTATGCACCACTGTTCTTGAAGAGACAGCTCTGCGGCTTGTAGTTCTTCGGGACTAGTTTTCATCAACAAGGAAAATGGGTGACAGATGAAGAACTGTCAGTAGTCAACAAATCTCCATACGATATGTATAGTTAAAATTGGATCTTTCGAAGTTAGACCATACAAATCATTGTTATTACGTCTCATTATACGCTATAAAATTAGACGTCTTAATAGTCTAATGGAAGGTTACATTAGAATGAGGAATGGAATCGAATCGTCTTTAGTGACGAATCTCGATTTTGTTTATGTGCTCGCGGTGCTCGGAGAATGAAAAGGAAACGCATTTAGCTTTTGTGTTTTACTTTTCGAATTAGTTACGAATTAGTTTCGAATTAGTTTGGTTAAAGAAGCATTTCTAAATTATAGTTGTCCTGAAATGAAATTTCCAAATTTTGAGCTGCTAAGAGTGGAAAAGAAAATCAAACTTATGAAAAAGTAGAATATTATACCTGTGCTATATATACCACGTTTATAACCAGTTCAGAATATATAAATATTCGGAAAAATGTTGGTGAGCGATGTTTGAAAATCATTCGGATTTCACGTATCGATATAGTAGTTGTTGGTTGACTGAGTTATAACACAATTCTAGTTAATCCTAGTCCCTTAGCAAATTTTTTCACAAATGCAATAATGATTCGTATAAAAGCTTACGAAGGTGAATCCCCTATCCTATAAACATAAGTTAAATTTTGCCCTAGTCTGCTAATAAAAATGCGTGCGTAAAACCGAAGTGCTTTCTTGTGTTTTCTAAAAAACCCATCCATCCATTCTTAGCGTGTCGCTACTGCAGATCTTGAGTTACCGGATAAGGTCAGCCTAATACGAATAGATCGATACGTTCTCATTCTGTAACTTTTATCACGCAAATGGATTAGAATAGTAAATGCACGTCACTGATAAAATTTTATTTTATAACCTGATTTCGAAATAGGCATACTATTAATCGATAATATAAGGTCTATATATTTAAGTTTATTACTTTCAGGATGTTGTACAAATTAACAGTTTAAATTTATTACCCACGAACATGACAACTCAGTACTGAAAGCCTGAAAATTTTATATAGTATTATTAGGCGAAGTGTAGAAGAGAAGGGTTACTCCTTGATCAAATAAAAAGATTTATTTCAGCTACTCACGTTACAGAGTTAATACTTGATGTTAATTTCGAAGGAGCAATTACCAAATCGCATAAAGTTTCACAATACATATAAATATAAACAAAATTTTACAACCAAATCGTGAGGTAAGTCGAGGACGTTAAATATTTTTGATATCACTTCTTTATCGACAAGCTACGAGCAAAGCAGTAAATAAGTTACCGGAGAGTATACATACTCATTACTATATATGTAGTTTACTTTATTTCAATGGAAGTAGAGTAAGCAAGCCAAAACTAAAGTACACGAATCTAAAATATTTGTATTCTGGTTTCCGACTTATTTTCCTCTCCTTTACATACTAGTACTTTAGTTCCATTTTTGTTAATTTTCGTACCGTACCTCTCTGTTAGTACAGTTTCCATTTCATTAAGAACTGCTTTTAACTCTTCCTTGGTAGATGATAATACCGCCATATCATCTGCAAATCTAAGCATATCAAACTTTCGTCCCTGCATAGTAATTCCAAATGTCTTCCTATATTTGCCAGTATTCATTGCCTCTTCGATGTACAAGTTAAAACTAACGGGCATAGGGCACATCCCTGTCTCACCCTTCCTCATATTTACTTCTCTACGATTCTTCTCTAATTCTATTATCGCAGTTTGCTCTTTGTATAAGTTATGTACTATTCGTCTATCCCTATAACTCTTTCCATTCTTTTTGAGTATTTCAATCATTTTTTCACATCTTACATTGTCGAATACTTTTCCCATATTTACAAACTCTATATACACGCGTTCTCCTTTTTCTATTGTCTTCTCCATTATCACCCTCAGAACTAAAATAGTCTCCCGTGTTCCCATGTTTCGCCTAAACCCAAACTGATCTTCTCCAAGTATTTCTTCAGCTCGTTTTGCCAACCGTCTTTGTACAATTCTACTTAATATTTTCACATCTATCAGCGCCTCCCTTTTTTGGTATAGTGACTATGATGTTACGTTTGAAATCTTTAGGTGTCTCGCCTGTCTCATACGCTTACAAGTTGGAACAGACGTTCTGTTACTGTTTGTCCGGCAGCTTTTAGAGTTTCTGCTTGCACCTTATCTATACCCGGTGCCTTACAATTTTTCAAACTCTATAATGTTAAGTCAAACTCATCTCTAAGAATGGGATATCCCAAATCGTACTTTTCAATGTCTGATTCCTGTTCTAGTGCGACTAGTTCCTGTCCTGCATATAAATTCCCTGTATATTCTTGCCATCTAACCACTTTATCTACATTTTCTATAAAGCTGTCTCCTTCCACGCCCCTTATGTTTTTGCTATACGGTTATATATTATATACCTAAAATTCATTCTAATTAGTTTGTATGCTTCATCTGTTTTTCCTATTTCCATCTTAGTGTGTATCTCTTTGTAAGTTTCATCAATCCATTGTTCTTTAGCTTTCCTGCATGTGCAAACAATTTCCAATTTTATGGTTTTAAATATGTTTTCCTGCTTCAAGTGGTCTGTTTTTGTGCGTCTTTCTTCTATTAATTCAGGATATTCTTTGTTATCCATGGCTTCTTTCTTTCTTTTTGTGTATACCCCAGAATATCTCTGGCCGCCATGTCTAAGATGGATTTAATGATATTCCATTCTGTTGCTACTTCCTTAGTATCAGAAATTTTCCCGATTTAATTCATTTTACTTTTTTCGAATCTTTCGTGGATATCTTTATCTTTTAGTTTCTCAAAATCAAAATGCTGTTTTCCGTTCACTTTCTCAAAATTTTAAATTTAAGCGCGGCCTTCATAATTACGATGCTGTGGTCATGGTCTGTATCTGCTTCTGGGTAGCTTCTACAGTCCTAAACTGTTGTCTAACAAAAATGTAATCTATTAGATATCTTCTTATATCTCCTGGCATCTTAAACGTGTATCGTCTTCTAGCTTGATGTTAAAATTTTGCATTTGTGATGATTAAATTGTTTTTGTCGCAAAATTCAACCAGCCTATTTCTCCTGTCGTTTCTCGTGCTTAATCCAAATAAACCAACTACCGCTCCTTTCTACCCTCACCAACCACTGCATTAAAATCCCCTGTAATTATTAAATTTTCACGTCCTCTTACGCATTTTAGTATGTCTTCGATATCTTTGTAGATCGCTTCTACCGTGTCCTCACTGTAACTAGAGGTTGGCATGTATACTTATATTATTACTGTATTGACCTGTTTAGACTCTAATCTAACCATGAGTACCCTTTCGTTCTTTTGTATGTAGTTTTATGCACAGCGTCCTATCTTTTTTTCGCATAACTATACTCACACCCAAATTTCCTTCTTCTGATCTTGTATGAATTACTCGAAAGTCTCCACTCCAAAAATCCCTCCGCCACTGGCCACCAAAATTCACTAATCCCTACTATGTCTAATGCTAACCTATCCATTTCAACTTTCAAGTTCTCTAGCTTACCTACTTGCTTCATACTTCTGACATTCCACGCTCCGACTCGCAGAATGTTCCCGGTTCTTCCTTTATACTTTCTGATCACATCCTTCGAAGTAGTTCCCTCCCAGAGATCTAAATGAGGGCTATTTTAACTCCGAAATCTTTTACCTCAGAGGATGCCCTCATCTTAAATAACAATTTAAGTACGCTGTGTACTTGGGAGGTAATGTAGTGGTTTCACGTTGCCTTCCACATCGCAGTAGTGTGTCTTAAAATGCCATACCGACCCCTATGGTCTCTGCCACTCTAAATACCAAAAGAGCTACTGTTCACTTTTGGGGACCTGTTTTAGTCTGATTCCTCACTAAAGACCCCACCAACTTGGTACAACCTATGGTTCGGCTCTATAGCTCATTGGAACATGCAAGCCGTTCCATCCTTTCTAGTAGTCTAAAACTTCAAGGTACAGGTCCATTCAGAACGGAAAAACTATATTATGTAGATTTTTTTTATAGCATTGAATTAACGTTAGACTGCCTCCATCTTGAAGCAACTAAGTTCTACTGTTGGCGCAGATTAAATAGGGCTATCGCAACATAGCGCGCCTCAAGAAATAGCTAGCGCACACCGAGGAATAGCTAGAGGAAGCAACAAAACTGTACCGTGGGAGCATTTTTCTGATAGGACTAAATTAACGTTGGACTCTGTTATGTTAAAGCAACTAAGTTATACTGTTGTCGCAGATTACCTAGGATTATCGCAACCTAGCGCACCTCAAGAAATAGCTAGTGTACTCCGAGAAATAGCTAGCGTAGGCAACAACGCTATTTATGGGAATTATTTTCAGGTAGGGCTGAATTAACATTAGACTACCTCTCTCTTGAGCAACTACGTTCTACTACAGGCGCAGATTATATAGGGCTATCGCAACCTGGCACACCAAAAAAAAGCTAGCGCTGGCATAGAAACTACATAATGGTTGCCTCTAGGAAAAAGGAAGTAAACAAATGACCTGTTTCCTACTTAATACTGGCGGACCTTCTAAGAAGATACTGCACCCAGTGCTAAACGAGTAAGTTGGTCAACGGAGACCAATACGTTTCCAATTAAATATTAATGAATAATTTTGCCTGGCATGGGGAAAGTAATTCGAGCATAGGGAACGAACAATTTATATTGATTTTCGTTCCCTATGCTCGAATTACTTTCCTCATGCTGTAGAAAGGCTAAGTTAACGCAAGCAACAAAACTATATTAAAGAGCTTCTTTTTGGTAGTACTGAATTAACGCTAGACTCCTATGTTAAAGCAAAGTTCTACTACCGGCACAGATTACTTAAGGGTATCGCAACCTAGTGCATTTCAAGAAATAAATAGCGAACACCATGAAATACATAGCGCATTCCGAGAAATAGCTAGCGCAGGTAACAAAACTATTTATGAAAACTGTTTTCGGATACGACTGTTTTAACAATAGACCGCCTCCATCTTGAAGCAACTAAGTTCTACTATTTACGCAGATTACTTAGAGCTATCGGACCTTAGTGCATCCCAAAACACAACTAGCGCACCTCGTGAAATAAGTAGCGCAAGCAACAAAGCTATATTATAACAGCTTCTTTTCAGGTAGGACAGAATTATCGTTAGACTCCCCTACGTTGAAGGAACTAAGTTATAATGATGGCACCGATTACCGAGGACTATCGCAACCTGGCGCACCCCGTAAAATAGCTATTATAAGAGTTTTCTTCGGGTAGACCTGTATTAACGTTGCGCTTCCCCATTTGGAAGCAACTAAGTTCTACTACTGGCACAGATTATCTAGGGTTATCGCAACCTAGCGCTAGGTTGCGCTAGATCTAAGTAACCTGCGCCAGCAGTATAGTAAGTTCCTCCAACATGGAAGAGCTTACTCTCTCATCCGATTTTGTCCCGTAAATATAATAATTTTAATACGCTAGATTTTGTAAGGGGCGCATTGGGTTGCGCTAAATATAATTAAGTCGCACTAGCAATATCAGCACTCTTAGATTGTGGAGTCGAGATAGGTTAACTGAGTTATTTATCAAAACACATGAATATAATAGAGGTATTGGATAATCATTTGCTTATATATCTCACGTAACCATTGCGCCATACGGTTTTTTATTTAACCCTTAGTAACCGTGAACTAAATCCTCTCAACACAAGTACATTGGACAACAAGAAATGTACCCCCATAAGAAATATATTAAGAGCTTAATACAGGTAACAAAGAAATGTTGCTATGTTTTCAGCTACTTTTCTAGGTCGACATTTTTAAGTATGCCTCTATGTGACTATTATCGCGAGTAGCTTATAACTCTTCCATTCATGCTAAATTTATTGTAATTAATAAGCACTATTAATTTTAGTTTAATCTCATCAGAATTGGGTATCCAGTCCTGGAACTGGTCAGACGGGTACCCTCATTGTTTCCTACTCTGAGCTAGCCTACACATTTCACCGAAATTTCCAAAATCTGCATCTTTCACTATCTCTGTGCACGTCTGATCTACTTCTACCCCTACCTCTTTTTTTTCCTATCTCCGCTTGTAATATATCTTGTACTATTACCCAAAAATGTCTTAGAACGTATCCTGCCTTTCTACTTCTCCTATTTTTTTTTTGTTTTCCACACATATATTTATTCCCCTACTATTTCTATAACTTCTTTGTTATTAACTTTGTCTGTCCATGCTATCATCATCATATATCTGAAGCACAACATTCCAAAAGGCTTATGGCGTTTTTATGTCTATGTCTCCTACTGCCCCTATTTCATAGACGTACTGTGTGGTGCTCCACACATATGCTTTCAACAATCTTCTCTTTGTTAGAATGTTTGTTGTCTCGGAACATAGCAGCTGCTCTTTCTTGTTAGATGCAGTTCGGTTCCCCTTCTATTTCTTTACAAATATATACCATATTTCCCCGATATTCAGTGGTATGGGAAGAGGGTTAAGTAGCCTGCGGCTACCAAGATCCCCCAACACTTGAACATTTGCCAAATTAATAGTTTTCCAGTAAATCCTTTCGCACAATCAACATTATTTGAAAATATTTCAAAAACAAAACCTGTAGTTGTTAATAATAATCATCAGATATAAGTGCAATTATTTCTATCGTCATTAGGTTTTCTGTCTTGAAACTGGTTGGACGCGTACCTCCACTTATTTCTATTCTGAGTTAGCCTACACAGTGTTCTGATATTCCCACAGCCTAGATACAGCTGAGTTCCCCTTCTATCGTTTTCTAATTATCTGCCCTATTTCACCGAGATTCAGTGGTATTGAAAGGGGGTTATGCAACCTGCGGCTACCAAGATCCCTCAACACTTATAATCATAAGGTTTAAGTATAGTTATTCTATTCGTCATTAGGTTTTCCACCTTAGTACTGGTTGGACGCGTACCTCCATTGAGCTAGCCTACACATTTCCCTAAAATTTCACATCCTAAATCTTTGACTATCCGTGTGCAATAGTTTAACCTAGGTCTACCTCTACCTCTCTTTTTTCCTATCTCTGCTTCTAATATATTCCGCACTATTCCCCCATGCCTTAGTATGTGATCTATCATCCTATCTTTCCTATTTTTTACTGTTTTCCACATATTTCTTTCTTCTCTTACCATTTCTAGTACCTCTTTGTCTGTCCATGATATCTTCAACATACGTCTGTAGCACCACACTTCAAAAGCATGTATCTTTTTCCTGTCTGCTTCTCCTACTTCCCAAGTTTCACATCCATACAGTGCTGTGCTTCACACATATGTTTTAAGCAATCTTTTCCTTGTTTCTATGTTTGTTGTCTTTGAACACGGCTTTTTCTAATTAAATGTAGCACGAGCTTGTGCTAATTCTTTGTTTTATATCCTTTGCGCTCTTCCCATCTTGCGTTATTTGGCTTCCCACGTAACAGAAATTCTTAACCTCTAATAAGTTTTCGTTACCAATTTGTATGCTAGTTTTTGATTTATTTTCCCCTCTTTTCCATACTAGTACTTTAATTTAATTTAATTTTATTAATTTTCATACCGTACCTCTCTCTTAGAACTGTTTCCTTTTCATCAAGAGCTGCTTATAACTATTCCTTGCTAAATGCTAATACCGCTATATCGTCTGCAAATCTAAGAATATCATTCTTTTGTCCCTGCATAATGTATAAGTTAAAAATAACGGGGATAGGGCACATCACTATCTCACCCCTTTCATAATATTTGTTTGTCTACGTTCCTGCTCTAATTCTAATACAGCTGTTTGCTTCTTGTATATACACTATATACTATTCGTCTATCTCCAAAATTCATTCCATTTTTTTGAGTATTTCGAACACTTTTTCCATTTTACATTGTCGAATGCTTTTTCCAGATCTACAAACCCGGTATACACGCTTTCCTCTTTTTCTATTGTTTTCTCCATTATCACCCTCAGAGCTAAAATAGCCCCCCGTGTTCCCCTGTTTCGCCTAAACCCAAATTGATCTTCTCCTAGTACTTCTTTGGCCCGTTTTTTCATCCGTCTTGGTACAATTCGAGTTAGTATTTTTTACACGTGTGCTGTCAAACTTATTGTTCGAAAATTTTCACATCCATCCGCGCCTCTCTTTTTTGGTATAGTGACTATGATGTTACGTTTGAAATCTTTGGGTATCTCGCCTGTCTCATACATAAAGCTTACACCTTGGATAAGACGTTCTGTTACTGCTTGTCCAGCGGCTTTTAGAGTTTCTGCTTGCACCTTATCTGTACCCGGTGCCTTACCATTTTTCAGGCCCTTTAATGTTAATCCAAGCTCATCTCTTAGCTTAATTTATAAAATATAAAATGCGTTCATTTTTACAAACAAAAACTACAATTTTTTGTTTAGGAGGAATTGTTTTTAATTTATCCAATTTAATTTCTATTTTTTAATTTAAATTGATACAATATACAGCATGTGGAAAAGACAATATGCAGATTAAGTTTCAGAATGAAACCTTGGCATAAATAGCCGTAAATATAAGACGACTCTAAAGAAGAAAAATTTAGTGTATTTACATACTTTGCACCAACTGTCAGAGAATATAATTGATTTATATTGTGTCTGCCATTGTGTAAATCGACAGAATGACTCTTACCGTCTGTCCGTTATTAAATATTACTTATAACCTAGAGAATATTACGTGTACACAAGATGAAGGCCTACAAAATCATAAAAGTAGCAGAATGGTGTTGTACATATTCTTCTAAAGTGAAAGCACGTTAAGTATGTCTGTAGATGTCTTGTCAGCGAAACTTCAGTATAAAGCAAAAATATCTACTAAAGATATTTTGCAGTCACTCTTGATGTTGATGGCAATCAGGTTAGAGTCTATAGGAAGTACGTCTAGAACGCTTGATGCCCGTAAACTTAAAATATGTTCCTACGTCGATTTTTATCGACCAAAGCATATAGTTGATACGTTTGCAGAGCCTGATTATGCATTCAAAATACACCAAAATTTTTTAGTTTCAACGATTTTAATCGAAGTCGAATGCCCTTTCTTGACAATACCTGACTTTGATTTAGTCGGATAGTGGCTGAAGCATAATCCAAATACACACTAAGATGGCGTTAACGCGGAAGGTTTGAAATAAATTACAGTTGCTAACTACTGTAGTTTACTTCAAACAGTAGTTAGCATCCCTACTTTAATTATTATACGATAACCTCTAAATTAGGTTACCAGCAATTATACATAAATTACAAACGCAAACAGTGCCGTATTCCCTGAGTTAACACTGAGAAAAGAGTATCAACAAATAAAACTTCAACATCCCTGCACTTCTAACTACATAAATACACCTCTCCAAGAATGGCGCGGAGAACAAGCACCCGTGCTCTTTAAATATTACGGTATGTCAACTGTTAGTCAGACATTTTACACACGACACCTAAAGAAATGTTGATGTAGTGCATCTAGTCTTTTCTCGAAGGTGCCAGGGACGACTAAGCCATTACTACCTGGCTAAGCTTGAAAAAGGTCAAACACCGGGAAGATAAGAACTTGACTACCAATGTTCAACTCCGCACGGGCATGTTAGTAAATTCAACAAAGGCCCATATATACGCGCTTACCATACAAAACATTAACAGTCTTCCAGCACGTTTTGCAATATCGTTCACAATGGCTAACCTACACTCTATCATTTGCATAAACACAACTAAACCGTACACTGACAAAAGTATTTACAAATAAACATGAACGTCTGCTATGATAGTACCAAACAAAGGGCACTTATACTATAAATCTCCAATATAGTCATAATACAAACGCGATAATTAACGGGGTCATAGCAGAGGTTTGTTATAATTACATCATAACCAGAATAAATAAATTTTATTATTAGTTACCGATAGAATTGTAGGTTACAAATATCAGATATCACATCAAACTAACTTACGGTTAGGTTTACAATCGAGACATGAATTATGCAGTTATAAACGCACAACTAAAGGCTGAAATTAAACAATTACATAATCATCACAAGTTATTAGTACATGGATAACAAATTATGTATGCTTGTACCAAATACAAACCAAATTCTACAGAAACAAGTCCAAATAACAGACTTTAAACTTTTATAAATGCATAATATATTCAAACTAGTAAACAATGCTTAATAATTATTTATTATGATTGCATCAGCTAAATAAAGTTGCTTTTAAAAATTATTAAACAAATCAAGTAGATTAAAAATTACAAACAACAAAAATATGCACGATAACTTTATCATTAATTCAATTACTATCTTAAAACACAAACAAGTCGCATCAAATAATTACTAGAGCTTCGATGCAATTAGATAACTTAAAAATAGAATATAATTAAAAACATTGCCTTTAATAAAACAACCAAGTGTAGGGTTTTCAACCTTTCATTTTAGTAGCTGCAAGTCAAGTCCAAAAAACGCCGGTTAAAAGCTGTCAAGAAAATCGATCGCCCCTCCTTTCCCGCGCCTCTATAACTGTAAATTCTGAAGTCACTGAGTGCGTTCGGAAACCTGAAAGTAGTTACCGTGCTGTTCAAAAATACCTTCAAATACCGAAATGTATACTATATTATCTGCAATAATTATCAACCAACGAGAATCGACTTAGGAAATACTTCGGATCACTACAATATTCTTTCTAATTTGTACATTAGAATGTGTGTAAAAATGGCATAAACTTGTATATCATAAATTAGACTTACAGCAATTAGTATATATATTTACTGTGCTTAGGATACATTTTCTGACTTCTAGTAATCTATAGTAAAATTTTAATAAATAAGGGATATTCAGTCGTATAAGTTAGAATTCCTTATATTAAATTCAATCAAAATGCACTTTCAAATGACTGAGATTTGTAAATACAATGTTGGAATAATAGGTTATAAGTTTTAATTATTAATCGCATAAATTAAAAACCTCTTCCCACGACTACCCATTTCTTATGCATATAAAAATGGGTAAATAATAGTACTCAGTATTCTACGGGTGTATATGAATTCATAATCCAACAACTTTAACGAATCAGGAACATCAAAGTCGTGAATTATAATCACAATCAAACACCTTTGACCAATCAGTACAAACCTTCATTTTTCATAATCCGCGAGCTATAAGTTTCGTATCATGCGAAGTAGGCGGTTACACTTTGACAAATAAATTTTTGCTTGTCAGTGTTTGCGATATTAGTTTAAACGTAAAGAAATTATATGATAATGAAGATTTGTGTAGTCGTGGGAAAAGTATGGCATTTTACTCGCGAGTTATGGCCATTACTCATTCGAATTACGCCGCTCGCCCTAACGGGCTCGCAACACAAACTTTCCGAATAAGTAATGGCTATCGTAACTCGCTCGTTGAATAATATACGTATTTGTTTAGAGCGGAAAAAAAGAATCTGTCGATTTTAAAGAACTTTTTTAATAGACAATTTTATTGAAACACGTTCATAGCTCTTTAGTTGTTACTGATCTATCTCACTTCGATTGGTTAATTGCATTGTATTCTGTAAATAATGGCAAAAAAGGTTTATCTATTAACAATTATATTTCTATTTGAATAAATAGTTTGATTTATAAGTTATTACGTTTTCCATTTATTTTGCAGGTATAAGTTACTGACAGAAAAATTCTTCAAGATTGGACTATAATTACAGAAGTGAATTAAATAAGCATTTTATTTGGTTTGCATGTTACTGCGAAAACCGTTGGACGAAATCAACAATATATTTACTGAAAATAAATCGTGCATGTTAATTATTTGATCAAATTGATTACTGGGTAGTTGGAGTTTTCCTTAAAACACATCCCAGAAAGGTTAGAAATTAAATACCAACAAACTTCAATACCTCAAAGTAAAGTGTAGAAAAAAAGCGAAAATATACTTAGTGATGTAACTAACTTCTCGACCATTTGTATAAGAAAACTCTGTTCAGCTGTCGTTAATTTATTAGGCTTAATTTAAAAATACCTTTTGAAAGAAAGCAATCCTTTCGCAAATCATCTGCTATGCATCAAGTGGTATACAGATAGTAGCTCTTAACAAAATATAGAACGTTTTGTTCCGTAACAATTTCTTTATTGGCAAATTCAGGTTGTCTTAGAAAAACATAAGAACTGTTATTTATGGGCATTGAATGAGTGAAAAGCAAAGAGATGTAGATATAAACTATCAAGTTTATTGCATTTTGCTTAATCGATATGGTCTCAGCAGCTATTTCCATTGGGTTGATATAGCCATATATAATCCTGCTAACAATTGCTTACGAGAAATTACTTTCGCAAAACAGAACATTGTCGAGTTTAATTTAAAGGTAGCTACAGATATATGACACAAGGAGTAACACCGAGACGCCTATATAGATACTGGTCAAAAAGGGGACATAAATAAGGCAAGATAAAATGGAACGGTTAATAGATGCTTTTACAATCCACTGCAAAATTTGGAAATGAGTTGGAAGTAATTCAATTCTACATCTCCTGCTTACAATCGTGCAAACTGGGCATGCTTCATTCAAAAATCAATAATACAAGCCTATAAAGAATTAGTGTCTACTGAACAAGTTTATTGAACGGTTGTGTAAAAATGATAGATTATAGAAAATTCGGTAGTGATGATTCCAACGAGCAATCGTTTGATAAATTAGCATCAAAAACTGTTTATACCACGTGCAATTTGGAATGCATGCATGCATGCATGCATTCGTAATATCACAAGGTAGAAATTGCCTTTGATCTACACCCTGGTCTAAAAGCACTGGTACAAATTGTACGTCACAATAGATTCTCCGGAAGATATGCAGTAAAATTTTGATATGACGATTGGAGAAGCTCTAGCGACTTTATAGTAGAATTACGGCAGATGTTTTAAACAGCTACAAGAAGAGCTCACATACTGGTAACTAAGTGAATACCTAGGCAAAATCTTAAAAACCAGTGGACTTGGGAAAACAGTACGCTTTTGATAATGGTTCAAAAAAAGAAATTATTCAATCAACTTCAATTCAAACGAGAGCTGGAATATATTTCTATGCGCAACTTGCTAGCGTATCACTTTAAGCAACCGAATAGCGGACTCCCTGCTTTAATGAGGAAATAGTACACGTTAACCCAAATTCCCACATCCAAGAAAACAAAGAGTTTGACGACTAAACTGCTGACAAGAAAGTGATCTTAAAATTCTATGTTTAGCAATTCGACGAAAGTAAATTTTCTGACGGTGATAAAAATTATTAACTATTTATCAAACAAATATGTACGAATGATTGAAACATTTTCAAATAAGCATTATATATGTGCAGGAAATGCGGACAGAAGAGCCTCCAGCAGACAAAGGAAAAAGAAATCGAAACCAATTAATAGAGAGATTAATTAGTAAAATGTTTCTCCGAGATGATGCTGTAATTTTAGTCGTCCGTAATCCTACTCAATCTTCTAGCAAGTAATTAAGGCTGCTGAAAATTAAATTTTTTTTAATTCTAGTATTATCAATACTAAATACTAACATTTTAGTTTACTCATTTCGTTATTATGAATATGTAATATTTGGGTTCAGGTTTTTGCTTTCTTTGTTTACCTAAAAGTTTCATTAGTTTTCCTTTTTTAGATAGGACTAAAATTACTTTATTGTATGCGAATGTAAATTTAAAAATAAATAATTTTGTCTTAAAAAAATACAAATAAACCAATTTTCTTGTATTCAGTAATTATAGTTTTTAAACTACAAAACATTGGTTTTCGCAAGTTATATTATTTCAGACACTGTTCTTCTAGGTGATATCTTTCACCTTGTTCCTCACTGGTGTCTTTTAAATTTTCAGGAAAACGATCCAAGTGGATGTGTAAATAATGCTCTTTAATACTCATACGACACCCAAGGAATTTGAAACTGTTACACATCTCGTTAACCAGTTCAACATAATATTCAGTTTTGCAATTGTCCAGGTTTTTCGTTCAGCCTTATTCATAGAATTTACAAAGACAGATCCTTAATGAGTTGTATTATTTGTGGGCCGTCAAATATTCCTGCTTAAATTTTTTCGTACGATTCTAAAACATGTCTATACGTAAATAACATTTTCTGAAAAGTTAACATCTTTTCAAACTGCTTCTACATACACTTGCACCAGAAACCCTGCTATATTATGCCACTTTTTCATTACGCATCTTCTTCGAACGCATTAAAAAGATAAACCCATCTATCAACCATGTTTCTTATCCGAACAGGAAATATACCGATTGTCATTTAGACAAGTACTTTAAGTTTGAGAAAAAGGTCTTTCCTGAAGTCAATTACTATACGTTCCTGCCGGTTGCCATCGAACCTAGGAATGCATGTATATACGTTAATATTTTATGCAATCAGTTAGTTAATAATTACAAATACAGACCTCCAAAGTATTCCCCCAAATGTTGTGAAAATGTCAGCGGGATTTCTTTAATTTCTTTTCTAGTGCTCTAGTTACGAATGTTCCAAAATGATTGCAAATTCTTCATACCAAACAAATTCCAACTGGTTGAATTCGTTGCTCCTTCCGGATTTCACATCTGCATGAGGTTGCAAGTAAAATATTTAAAAAATATATAACATTGATATAGTTTTTACAAACACAAGAACCATAATCAGCTTCTAGTCAAAAATGAAGACATCATTCCGCTACTGCAAACATCATGGATATACCGAATAAAATATGTCTCATGTCCTATTTTTAACGTTGGAAAAACAGGAAGAACGTTCACTACCAGATTTTTGAAACAAAAATGTATTCACAATAACAATTTGAACTCGAATGCCAACACTAGCACCAAATCAGCATTTGCCGATCACATACTTACTTATAACCTCTCTTTAAATAATAACCAAGATTTTAAAATTCTTCACATATACAATAACAGTTTAAATTTCTATTATTTAGAAATGTTAGAGATAACAAAACACAATAATGATTACTGTGTCGGAAACTACGTATTATGATAATAATTCATTTTATCTAAAAATCCTTGTGAGTTCGACCAATGATAACCCTTCTCAACATTCATGGTTGGCTTAATTTAATCACATCTTTTGTATACTTGTTGATCTATTGCTAATTCCCTAATGCTCTATTATATTATAAGTTGTTATACAAATGTCAGTTGTCACTTTACTGCCTGTACCGTGGGATTCGTATTAATTTAATTTAATTCTAAGAATGTTCTCATCTACTTGAAACTGAGTCGTTTTAAAAACGTGTCTAGATACCGAATGAATTGCTCATTCTGACCTTGAGGCTATTTCTTTCGATGATTCCAAATATTTAGAAAATGTCATTATTTTGAAAAATTGAATTTTCCCTATGGTAAGTCACATTGTACTAATTTTTAGGGTTTCGTACCTTATAAGGTATAACGGAACCTTATAAGATCACTGTCCGTCCTGTCCGTCCGTCCGTTTGTCACAGAGGTTTTTCTCGAAAACTATGTAACGTAGGAATTTGAAATCTGGCACAATGCTAGGTCTTTATGGCGCGCACATATATATATATATATATATATATATATATATATATATATATAGAATTAAATTAAATTAATACGAATCCCACGGTACAGGCAGTAAAGTGACAACTGACATTTGTATAACAACTTATAATATAATAGAGCATTAGGGAATTAGCAATAGATCAACAAGTATACAAAAGATGTGATTAAATTAAGCCAACCATGAATGTTGAGAAGGGTTATCATTGGTCGAACTCACAAGGATTTTTAGATAAAATGAATTATTATCATAATACGTAGTTTCCGACACAGTAATCATTATTGTGTTTTGTTATCTCTAACATTTCTAAATAATAGAAATTTAAACTGTTATTGTATATGTGAAGAATTTTAAAATCTTGGTTATTATTTAAAGAGAGGTTATAAGTAAGTATGTGATCGGCAAATGCTGATTTGGTGCTAGTGTTGGCATTCGAGTTCAAATTGTTATTGTGAATACATTTTTGTTTCAAAAATCTGGTAGTGAACGTTCTTCCTGTTTTTCCAACGTTAAAAATAGGACATGAGCCATATTTTATTCGGTATATCCATGATGTTTGCAGTAGCGGAATGATGTCTTCATTTTTGACTAGAAGCTGATTATGGTTCTTGTGTTTGTAAAAACTATATCAATGTTATATATTTTTTAAATATTTTACTTCCAACCTCATGCAGATGTGAAATCCGGAAGGAGCAACGAATTCAACCAGTTGGAATTTGTTTGGTATGAAGAATTTGCAATCATATATATATATATATATATATATATATATATATATATATATATATATATATCGACAGAAAATAGAAAAAAATTATTTTAGATTAAAATGGCGGGGGTTAATTCGATCAAAAGAAAAAAGTTTTAATAAATATATCGTGCGAGAAATCATTTGAAAGAGGATTCTAAAAAGCTGCTAAAAATATTTTTTATAATTTTCGGTTCAGTACTCTTCATGATATTGCTTAAAATGTGCCAAAAATGACCGTCCCCTTGTTCTCCTACATTTCCAAAGCTAAAATTTTGATTTTAATAGGGATAGTAGCTATTGAGTCATAGATTATCGGAAAACTAAAGGTTTTTTTGGCAGTGTAATAGTTGCTGGGAAAATTTTTTTAAACACAGTAATAGACAACGTATTTACTAATATACCAGTACAATGTGAGACAATATATTCATTTTTCAGTTATCACAATCAAATTTGGATAAGATTTGAATATACGTATAAAATAAAAGCACCTTAATTTGGTTTATTGATTGCTCACTGTAGTATTGGTGCGGAACCCTAATAGTGCGAGCTCGACTCGCTCTTGACTAACTTTTTAAATATTGATTTGTTGCTTTTAGTATTAATTTACTTCTTAGTTTTACTACACCGGATGATGGTAACAGTATGGTGTGCCGAAACTAGTTGTGCTCATTTGTATTCTTGAAGTTGAACGTTTTCCAACAACAAAATATAATTGTACATGGAGATGGATACGAGTTCTTCATTAAATTTCTTATAGTTTTTATATAAAAACCAATGCTGGAATTTATTTACAATTACATTATTTCTTTGTTCAAACTCTTAATTCACTTGCATTGAAATTATTTATTTAATTACACATCTAATACCTTGTTCCAACAAGTGTTTTATTTCATTTCATTTTATTTTTAGCTGTGTTAATATCTCCCTGAGATAGTCTTTTTTATGTAATCTTTTGCTTCTCAATGCGACCTGTACCGGTTGATGTTGTCTGTGCCAGGGTGAAGCTCAACACTGTCGTGCACATGTCCTTTTTATACCACCTAGAAAAGGATAGGATGCAAGACAGGCAAGCAATATATTGTACATTTATATCACATTTTGTAGAACCAATTCTCTTTTGTCTAATCAAACATTTTACAGACCAATTCTGTGCTGATTTAGTTCTCAATTGTATAATTTAGTTTGAAAAAGAATGCCGATTTTACATAAAAGGTAATATTATTACTGTAGTACAGCTTTTACTGACTATAAACTCCCAAAAAGTGTGCACATTTGTAGCTATTTTTACAACAATATTTTATACCTGCATAATAAACTTGAAAGCCGGAATATGAGGTTTCTTACATATAAAATGTGAAAACCTAGCTTCCCTGGAAATGAGCAAATAAATTTTAATCAGGAGACACTGCAACGGTAAAATAAACTACACCAGACCGTCGCAAAGTATCCAATTTAAGTCCGGAGAAAAACAAAGATATAAACTTAATTACCAGTAAATCCAAGAACCACAATGTTTACCTGTAGTCGTCTTTCTCCATTCAAAGCAACGTAATCAAAGTAAATACTTCGCTTACGGAAAGCTAGAATGCTTAAATTGAATTAGAGGATAGTATGGTAAAAAGATCTTTCCAAATAACGTATGACTTACTGTATATTATGTTAGATCATATTAATGCTAGAAGCAAATCGTAGAGAAGCGTAAACTGTACCATGGAAAATATAATAGATACATTTCAAAAACTGGCTCGGTAATTCATTCATATATTTTCAAGAAATTTTCATTTAAAAACCGATGGCAACATGCATGTAATAACGTTCAAAGTACTAAGAATGAGAGTATGGCGATTCCAAGTCTTAGGTTGATATACGATTGATGTGCAAGAGCATTAACATTGCAAAACGAAATATCGATAGGGTCATATGGGAAATAAAACTTAGTACTCTTGGATGTAAAACTAAAAATAGCTTTTATGAGAATTATGTTTTATAAGACCTGCCAAAAAGCGTTATTGCATTGGATCTTAGGGGTGAAAGAAAATATAAATTCAAATAAGCGATAAGTTTCAATCAATTGAAAATTGTAATAAAAGTTTGTAGCTAGGTCCATACCTAGCGTTTATAGCGTCCTTGTGCAAATTTGCTTTTGTTGCTTCAAATTTTCATTACATACTACGCAACGGTGCACAATTAGTCAAAAATAATACATTTTTTCTGTTTATTTGAGACACTGAACGACATAAAAACGGATTTAGTTCATGCATGATGCGTTTCGCCCAACGTTAGCAGAGTTACACGTCAATTTCTACATGAAAATTTGTTACGATTCAATTGGCTGCACACGCTTCTAGTTTAATAATTACTCGTATAGGACCTTTCTGTATAAGTTACGGTATTTACGCATAAGAATGCGATTCTGAGTTCCCCGATAGTGTTCGGAACTTTTAGACATAGTTTTATTAATATATATTCCGTGGGAATAGAATGTAAAATAAGATGTTTTCTACGCTTAAAATAAATATATGTCGTTGCTTCGACCAATCACGACGTGTAACGAGGAAGAGTGGTGGCTTTGACAAATGAAAAAGCAGACGCAATGATGATTCTAAATGTAACTACCTTATCTAGAAGAACTGTGAAGAGTGCTGTATAAATAGTGGTGGAGTTCATCCCATTCTCCTCCTCTTATATTTACATTATCTGGTCTCTTTATGTTGTAGGTAAACAACGATCTCCGCCAGCTAAATTTGCATATAGAAAAGAATTTAGATTTTCAACCCTGTTTGTGTAGACGAACAACAATATCGTTGGTATTCTAGCGTGGTAAATGCCGTAAAACAAAAATCCATTAATTGGCTTTACCTTAATTATTTAGAAAGATAAAAAGTAAACCTAGTATAATAATTTTGCAAGGTTAATCTGTAAAGCAAAATAATTTTGATTGTAATATAACGCGAAGCCGATTACGTCCTTTCTACGGGTACGCGATATACTACTGTATTATGCTTGCCATTGTAACAAATATCGTTTGTAACAAATTCTATAGGACAGTACGTACGTTACCAAATTAAATTCTCTGAACTTCCTTCTCTAGGGTCACTTAAAGACCCTTGTTTATAAAAATCAATCAACAACGAGGAAGAATTACGCTAACGAATCCAGGATTCATCAAACAAGAAATACGCCAGGAATATTTCAACGCGATAGAGAATCGCTAATACGACAGGTTAATGCTTGCACGAAGTTCAAGCCGGGCACTTTTGGCAATTATTAAGTGCTATTTCGTTTTCTTGTATGTTTGCAAATCTGTTGTAAAACTAAACACTGTTAACTGCAATCAGGTTTTAATTTAATCTACTTATGATATTATGATACCAATTTAATCTACTAATGATATTATAATACCCTACACTATAAAATGCAACTCATATTAGAAAAGTTATAAAAACAGCTTTATGCTTAAAAACCCCTTTTTAAGATGCTAAACATGATCAGCGCGTTTAAACTTGATACTGCATTACCTTTACTACTTAAACAGAAAATATATTGTAAATTTCAATATCCTGTACCTCGAATACAAAGTTGTTACGGCATTCCGTGCGGACAGAACGAAAAAGGTCAAGTAAGCACATAAATTAGCCCGTAGCGAGTACCGCAACAAAAAAAAAGAAAGTAAACTAAGTAATGCCGTGCTGGCTAAAAACATCGTAGAGTGGGGTTGGTTACTCAGAACGAAAAGGAAACCACAAGAAAGAAAATTTATCTACAAACCCTTAAGAAACGAATACGTTATAAAAGAAAACCAACTCACAACGAAAACTATATTTTTTATAAAATATCGCAAGAATTTACATAGTAACAATAATCGAAGCAAAATAATTAATACCCTTCTTTAATTACCGTAACCTAATTTTCTACCTTAATTCTAGTATTTAAATAAAAAAATTAAATAAACATACATATAGTAAACTGCTTTCAGATCTGTGGCTACCCAATATTAAATCTTTGATATCAAAATACTCATAACACCATATACTTACGTGTATATATATATATATATATATATATATATATATATATATATATATATGTATATATACAGTGTGTCTACTTAAGTTGGCGGCATATGGAAAACTTTTTATTTTTAATTTTAGGAGAAAAATCACTCTTTATAAAAGTTCTGCTTGTTCTGAAACCTAAAATAAAACCTTCAAATAGCTAAATTTATTAGTCATATACGAGGTTTATCAATAAATATGAATTTGGCGCAAGAGTAAAGTACCTTTATTTTTGATAATTTCGAAAATTGTTATTATAAAATGTTGTTCAGAATGAAAAATCACGTTCAAATATGCAAAATATCCATCGATCATAAATTTTTTTTTTAACTTTTCTAAAATAAAAATTTATTTAAGCTTACATGTTATTTCATTTAATCTAAGATGCACTGTCAAGAACTGTCCATGAAATGTAATTTCTCAGCATTTCGAAACACTTTCTTTAATAATAACAGTAGTTTAATAATAATGTAATAGTTTTTGTTACACATACGGATCTTATTATTCCGTCCCTCAATTAATTACCTTTCTTTTTTCGACAATCTTTTAATGCAGACCGTTATTTACTCTTTCTACAAAAAGAACTAGATGATTTTCTTGATGATCTACCCCTACTTGAACGTTAACAGATATGATTCCAGCACGATGGTGCCCCATACCATAGCAGGTTAGATGTAAGACAATATCTTGAAAATTGTTTTAATGGAAGGGTTGTGCATCAGTTTTTGAAAATTTGTTGGCCACCTCACATTCCAGCTTTGATCCCACTCGACTTTTTTTGTGGGGCTACTTGAAAGAGGTGTACCTCCAAGGGCCGACCATTCACAGATGTTGTCCATTTAGAACGAACCATTAAAGAAACCGTTCAGAGTATAACGCCGACTATAATTAGAAGAGTGTTGACAGAGTTTCGAGATAGAACGATTACCTGTATTTATAGAGAAGGCGGATATGTTGAAGCGGTAGTTCATTGAGGGACGAAATAATAAGATCTGTATGTGTAACAAAAACTATTACATTATTATTAAACTATTGTTATTATTAAGGAAAGTCTTTCGAAATGCTGAGAAAATACATTTCATGGACAGTTCTTGTCAGTGCATCTTAGATTAAATGAAATGACACGTAAGCTTAAATAAATTTTTATTTTAGAAAAGTTAAAAAATTTTTATAATCGATGAATATTTTGCATATTTGAACGTGATTTTTCATTCTGAACAACATTTTATAATAACAATTTTCGAAATTATCAAAAATAAAGGTACTTTACTCTTGCGCCAAATTCATATTTATTGATAAACCTCGTATATGACTAATAAATTTTGAAATGTGAAGGTTTTATTTTAGGTTTCAGAAGAAACAAAACTTTTTTATAAAGAGTAACTTTTTTTCCTAAAATCAAAAATAAAAAAGTTTTCCATATGCCGCCAACTTAAGTAGACACACTGTATATAACTATTGATAAATACAAAAAAAATTGTAACGGTAAATTACGGCATTAAAGCAATAAACCATCTATGAGTCGAAATGCATTTCGCTGTAGCTGTAAAAAAAATTATTAGAAAAAACGTCACACTTAAATAATAGTGTACTCTAAATTGTTATATAGACAATTTTTATGGTCAGTTAAAGTGACACTTAATCTCTAAATAAATACCCAAACGACAACAGTCATCGTTATAAGCACACTCTGACGATTTGAGCGAAGTAAGTTCAATCTAGAGTTGTCCGATAAGTAACCTACAAACTTCAAGAAAATCCATCACCAATTTCCATGAAGAAAATCATCAAAACTATGTAGAGAAGAAACAGCAATTTTACAGTTTCACATGAAGTTCTGCACCATTATTACGTGTATAAATAAGAAAATGTTAGCCATCCAGGTAAAAAAATTCTCAACAATTTTCTACAGTAATTCCTACAAAAAAGAAAAAGGTTCCAATCGAAATAAATACTTCGTGTATCTAATATTTGTCCTTGCACGTGAATGTTTTGACTCCAAGTATTATTTCCGAAAATAACAGTACCGATTGTAACATGAATGGAATCATTCCTAAATTCGAAAGAATCACATGCCACAAACACAGTACTCTATAAGCAGGAACAATAGACATCCTTAAGGAATAAATAAAAATTACATCAACGCACCGATAAAGAAACGTGTTTAAATGCCATTTTATTCCTAGTATTATTGTACTTGTCAAACAACGTCCTTCATTATTACACGAATTTTCACCAATAAGTTAATAGACCTTATTCATTTTAACAAATGTAAAAATGCAGTCTTTAGAGAACGTAGAACTTTCACAAACGTCGCAATAGACATCTCTAGTATTTTCTAATAAACATCCATATGTAAATAAAGGAACCGGCAAATTCCAATTGAATCAAACTCGCTAATCACACATGTAGAAAACCCACTTTACATATAAAACTTGTGATAATACTTTTAAATAATTCGAGCATATCATTTCAAAAAGCAAACGTTGCTGATAATCGAATACATTTTCAATGCTATATCAAAATAGAAATGAATTGCCGTATTTTAAATTATACTAAATATACTAATAAAATTCTACACAGTGATGAATAAGTAACCATTTCAATTTAGAGGAAAATCACAAACGCTTAGAAAATTCGCAAATGACCGTAAAAACAGTAGGGAATATGAAATTTAATTACATAAGAACGAAAATATTTGCGTGCAAAAACTGCACGTAACGTGGTCATTTAGGAGCTATATTTATCTTAAAATTGAGCAAAAAAACATCATCCTAAAATTTGGTTAGGTACTTATTAACATTCTGAACATAATTTAAAAGGAAGTAGTGATTTCCCAAAAAGAAATACAACTGGTCATCTTTTCCCTTTAAAATAATTTATGATTCTAAATCGAACACTGCTTTATCAAAATATAAATAAAATTATTAGCCATAACACATCACTCGTTATTAACTAAATAAGTATCCCAGACAAGTAAAGTAAAGCTTATAGAATACAACTTAGCTTAATTGTTACCGTTCAAAAATATGACTGGTAAAAATAAATTCAACGAGCGTCCTTTTTCTTAATATTAATGAACATAACCAACAAAAGAACAGTGTTTTCTACTTCTACTTTTTCTTTCTTTATACATTTTTCTACTAAACGCAAAATTTGAAAAATAACGTTAAAACAAAGTATAATAAACAATTTTTTCATAAGTTTCCAAAATTTGGTTATACTCCTGGCGTTTACCTGTAACGATCTACAATTCCCACTTGCAATTTGAGATCATCAAAGTGGAATTCGTTGTGTTCATGAATCCCATTCCCTCATAAAACACTTATGGTAATCATATTCTTCAAATAATAAATCCTACATATAATAAAACGTAAGATCTATTTTACTTACATTTTCTTTTGAAATAACTGACAATGTTTATGCAGAATAATCGCCTATATGGTTTTTAAAAACGAAGTTGACCCTGGTTTTATCAAACAAATATCCTATAAATAGAGTATCTACAAACCAAAGTTTGTTGTAATCTTGCTTTCTCACAATAGTATTTGAATGCACCAATAACAAGTCTTGTACGACAACCTATTACGGACAGTTGGTATTTTCTTATTGCGGAGAGAGGATGTCAACGATGTCACTCTTGGCTGCCAACTTGAGTATAGCAATTTAATAGATAAATTAGTTCAGAAACAGACTCCTGGCATTGTTCCGTTAGAAAATACTTCAGTAGCAGTCGTTCATCGGACATATTGCTGTATTTATTCGATTCATGCGATAACATTAAGCTTGTACTAGGAAAGCACTTAAGTCGTACTTAAGAAAGCGCCCAAGAATGTATTTAAGAAGCAATACTTTAGAATGCATAAAGAAAGTATACATTTTATGTTGATCCAAATTACTGAAAATTTCCATCTTCTCGGCATACGCCGATCGTGATTCGTCTTAAAGAAAAACAATATCCAAATATTAATGGATAATGTTTGTGCTTTCAAATGCAGAATCATTTAATGTTTATCTGGCAGCAACAGCTGGCGACCGTCACGTTTAGTTGGTTACAATTTTTCCTTTTGAGAAAATTTATATGCCTCACAGCTAAACTCTAAACTTTGCTCTAAGCGGTAGATAGCAACGGAACGGGCGTGAGGGTTGTTTTCAAAGATGTTTTAATGAGCACCACTAGATTTTGTGAAAAATGGAAATATAGAACCTAAAAAATTGATACTAATACGAAAAATTAAGTACAACGTGAGATACCTGAAAAATAATCATAAGTTTAATAAGGAAGCTATTTGCTCCTGTACTGTAGTTCAAAATTAAAGCAATACCATAAAGTAATTATTACTTTGCATCTCATAACTTAATCAAGTACCTTTGGAATATTTTATCTTTTTAATTACTGCGAAACCTTTCTTACAATAAAAAGAGATGATAATTTCTTTTAGATCATTTAATATAAAGCAAAAATATTGTCGTTACAGATTAGCAATTTATAGAATGATATTTCTTAATAAATTCTGTATTGTTAGTATTAAAAAAATGTAATTATTTTTTTAATTTTAGATCTCAAAGAATAAAAGAAATCTGAACCCTAGTGTTTGGTTCTTAAAGTTGTAACATGTCTTTTGGCCGAGGCTTAGCCATGTAACAACGTGCTTCGCACTTTATAAAATACTCGTGTTTTTCCTACTTTAAAAACACATTTTATTACCACTTGGAATTAATTTCGATTTTGAATATACGTTCACGTTTATTCTTGTACTAGAAAATAAAGCTAGACACAGAATTATTATATTTATTCACAACTTTCTCCTTTATTTACGTTATATAATAAAATACATTTACAAGTAATTTTCTGATTGGTTGATTCTTTTAAGCATGTCTTTCAAAACACAACTAGGGTGGACCTGAATCCATGTCAGGAGTGTGATGTATCCACTGCTAACCCTGCCTTTGTTTTATAGATTATCTGTAGCGTTCGAGTAACGTTCGTTTTTTTTTTTGATATCTGACGGACTGTTGGTGCAGTAGTAGACAGCGTTAACATACCTATAAATCGCCATGAGGTCATTTGTGGTACGTATTTTCTATTTAACTTATAACGTTTTGCTGCAATGCAAGATGTGGCCTCGCATATTCAAACCCGTCCCATAAATTACGGATGGTAAGATATTAACAGATAATTTTTGTTTGTTTCGTCGAACCGTGTACATTATAATTTGATAACACGACTGATTTTGTAAGGTTCAATTCCAAGTCCAACTTCAACTCTACCTGCATCTTTATCTATACCTACACCAATACCTGTACATATCTACGATCATGTCTTTGGTTTTATATTTTACGTTAAATATCGTCGCTTTCTGTCATAAATTTCTCTCAACGTTCTATATAAAACTGCTGTAAATGTAACAATATTACCTACATCATATGAAATATCTGCATGACAGGGTTTTTCTTTGATGAAATGTAACTATTTTTAACTGCAAATACTTGGCGGACAAGACGGTAGTCTACTAGTCGAAACTTTGTCAACTGTTACTATTAACATGAAGTATAACAACTGCCAGATGTTTTCTACAAGATGCCATGTGGAACTCAAAGAAAACAAAAATATAGTAACAATCTAAAATAGTCACTTACTCCAGGTATGAGTTGTACTGTAATTCCTTTTAGTGTAAAAGATAGTGCATATATGATATAACACATCTTTTTACGCATATCTAAATTATCTATGTGTGTTCATAATTGTTATTTTGCCTTCTGATTGTTTTCACTTAACTATAATGTGTTGTTAATATTTCTTACTGCTTATAACCTAATCCTGTGAGCATAAGAAACTTCATACAATTTTCTATGGGTAAAAGGTCAACAAGCATATCGTTTAAATTGAAACAGAACCATTTTATTGTGTTTACAAAAGCTTGTTTTAACGTTTATAAAAAGCATTGTATTAGGACTTTGTGGTTTCCACAAAGTGATCATTGATCATTGATCATTATTACACTTTCTAGAAATAACTATTTATATGTTAAGAAACAAAATTTCAATATATTAAGTTTAGTATTTTTCTTGCTACAACTTGCTTTTCATTTCTATTTTTTTTATTGCAAGGTGAGAAAGGAAATGAAACTAATATCGAAAGCCTTAAGAGTTTTATCTGTGAATAACTTCCCCCTGGCGTCTTTTGCAAAGTCCGCAGGTATTAAAGGCCGCTGATAGCTCCGCCAGAGTACATTTAGTTTATACTCTGTAGTACACCTACCCTTTATATCTTATTGGAAAAGGGGAGGGTGCAAAGTTACTACAAAGAAATTTACGTAGCAAACTGGACCCATTTTCTATTTACAATCAAAATGTATATCTCTTAAATACTTCATAATTACAAAAAAGTTCATGTGTTCTGAGTATTAATATTCAGAGAGTGACATTTAACAAGTTGCTTATTAGATATTATTACAAGACAAAGCTAACAACATTATTTATCTAGTTAGATGCAAAAGAGTACAAACGTTGAATGTGTAGTTTAAAGTAATACTACCTGCATTATCAACCAGACCCATATGTCCGTTACGTACCATAAAGAAACAAACAAAGCAAAGTAAACTTTAGGCTGCTGACGTGTCCGAGCTTTATCTTCGAATTTAAATGAGGGTTGTCCATTTACTCAATCCAAATAAGTTGATAACCTGAGCTAATTATACAGCATTGAAAATTACAAATATTTCTCTCAGATGTAAGTATTTTAACAATTCTTCAAAGCCAAATTAATAAAACACGTCTGCATTCAAGACGATTTTAAGATCGGACCCCAAGTTTTAATATTACCTTCATGTTATTTCAACGTTATTTAGATGTTACTGAAATATTATATTAAATGCCACGATAGATATTACTCTAAATGCGCTGTGGAATGAAACTAAAATTAATGACGTGAATCTATTTTAGCAATATAAACCGTGGTTAATTAATTTTAAAGGCAGTCAGTAGAATAGCTTCACGACTACTAAATCGCTATTCTCAAGTCGCAGGTAGCCAAATGATCCATATTGCTTCCTTAAAGGACAACCTCGGACTGGCTTTTTTGATGAGGGATAAGTTACACGAATCGATTGTTATTCCTAGCGGCGTTTTGTTAAACGATGTCCACTAGTTTGTGAATGTCTATGGTAGATGACTCTACTACATCATCGAGTAATATATAATAAACGAATATAGATGTTTGTTTACATTGTATCTAAACCAGTTATGCAAATAAACGCAATAGAAACATTAAGCGTGTTCTAAATGGGAACCAAGTGGTTATTTGAGGTGTGTAACATTTATAATTTTTGGTTTTAATAAACGTAGATGTGGGTACTCAACGCGTATTTTGTTTAGTATTCTTGGTGGCCTAAATTTAACAGTATGCATTGTTGCGTATAACAATAGCTAATAAGATGGTAATATAAACTAATATGAACGTAACATTTAAAATGTTACAAGTTTCCTGTTCGCAATGCACCCTACCCCTTTTCAGCTGGTATAAAAAGGATATGGCACGGCAGAGTGCTGAATTTCATTCTGGCACAGCTAACATCAACCGTTAAAGGTCACATTGAGAAGCAAAAGATTTGCATACAAAAAAATATCTCAGAGAAGTATAAACACAGCTAGGAAATTTTTATGGACACTGCAAATGGAATGAAATACGAGGACCATTTTTTTTTCAACCTCCGATAGGCTATAAACAAAAGACAAGTTCATATAAAACAATAATTTTATTACCAAAAGATTGGTACACTTACGGTTACTTTTAGACATAATCACCGAAGAGATTAAGACATTTGTCATATCTGTGGACAAGCTTTTCAACACCCTGTTCAAAGAAAGTTGCCGCCAATAAATTCAAGTAGTCCTTGACGTTGGTTTGAAGGTCCTCATTGGTTTGAAAGCGCATCCCACCAACCCACGTCTTCAGGTCAGGAAAAAGATGAAAATCGCTTGGTGCTAAGTCAGGACTGTATGGCGGATGATCGAAAATGTCCCATCCAAATTGTTCGAGAAGCCGTTGAGTTGCTCCAGCAGTGTGTGGACAGGCATTGTCGTGGATCAAAACAACTCCAGCGGTTAGCTTTCCTCTTCGTTTGTTCTTAATTGGTCTACGCAATCGTCGTAAAGTTTTACAATAAACAGCTACAGTGATTGTGGTTCCGGACTCCATAAACTCCACAAGCAACACACCTTGTTGGTCCCAAAACACAGTAGCCATGGTCTTTCTGTTGTTGAAGGTTTGTTTGAACTTCTTTGGTTTGTTTGGTGAAGTTGAATGCATCCATTGTTGTGATTGTCATTTTGTTTCCGGTGTGTCGTATTGAATCAAGGTTTCATCCCCAGTCACGATTGATTTCAAAAAGTTGTCTCCTTCATCATAATAATGCTCAAGGAACTCCAACGCTGACGCCATTCGTCGAGTTTTGTGGCCGTCCGTCAGCATTTTTGGGATCCAACGTGCACAAAGTTTTCTGTAGCCTAACCGTTCAGTAACAATAGAGTACAAAACAGACCTTGAAACTTCTGGAAATTCCGTAGACAAAGCAGTAATGGTTAATCTGCGGTTTTCTTTAACCATTCTGTCAACACGTTAAACCAGGTCATCTGAAACGACAGATTTGCGCCCTTGGTCCCCTTCATCATGCACACCATTACGGCCATCTTTAAACTTTCGACACCATTCACGCACAACGCCATCACTCGTGAAGTTTTCCCCATACACACGATTCATTCTTCGATGGATTTCTGCAGCACTATGGCCTTCAGCCTGTAGAAAACGAATCACACTTCGCACTTCACACTTAGCGGGAGCATCAATAATAGCGGATATAATTACGTGGCTGTAGCACAACGCCGACTGATGCCTGAATGTCAACAATAGCGGAGTGTGTAGTGCAAGAGCTGCGCAGTCGCCTACAGCGCATGCCCGCTTTCTGCTACCCGCGTAGCGTCTGCACGGAGCGATCGGAGGTTAAAAAATGGCCCTCGTACTTAGCTGGAACAAGATACTTGGCATATATTCTTTAAATAATTTCACTAAAACGCATAATAATTTGTAAATAAATAAATAAATAAATTTTAGTGTTCGTACGTTATTATCATTTTATATAAAATTTACTAAGTACAATAAATATTGTAGCGCCGATTGGCCCGCCTTTGACCATAATAATTACATTTGAATGTAAGCAACGTTTTTGGACACTAAAGATAATTGATAGGTCTCGGCGGCACCAAATCTTTCAGATAGTTTTGATTGTTGAGTACAAGGGTTTTGCATTTAAGAGTTATTTAGATTACAATGGGAAATCTTGAAGATGTTATTTGCATAATTTCTGTTACCTTTTAGAATAGTCTAGAGGTTTTAAATATGTATATAAATTGTCGTCGTGGATATTGGAGTTCAGTTCCGATTGACGCTTTTGATTACAATATGTTTTAGTTTAAAGCGTGATATAAATTACTGTTGATATAAACTATTGTAGTAATAATATAAACTAATAATTAGTGCTTGAATAGATAATTATAGTGCTTTGATAATACGTAATTAGAAAGATAGCATCAGGGTCTAAGAAGTTAGTAGTTGTACTGTTACCGATTAGCTGAAAATAAAGCATTGAGAGAACTTTTAGCAGATTCCTGCCTTAAAATATGGCTTTAAAATTCTCCATGGAATTCCACCTTAAAACTTTGCAATAAAACTACCGTAAAACTCTAAAATATAACAATATTAGACCTAAAATGGCAGCGAATCTCAACGAAAAACAGAAATCAAAATCCAATTTTATCTTACCATCTTCATCTTTAAAATGAGTTTATGGTGGATCAGGTAACCGCCAGTTATTCAAACAGAAACCCTACACAATTATTTTTATAAGGAAGCAACAAAATACATTTGTTAAAACACTTACCTCCAACGGCCTCATATTTCAGAAATAAAGAAAAACAAGATAAGATACAGATCATTCTAAATCAGAGAAGGAGATGGACAAAATTAGCCATCCGGTCAATAAACAAGAAACCCGAGATGCAATCAACTGATATGAAGACTTGAATAATAAAAGAATTAATAAAATTCAAATCCACCTATATTATGTAATGGATAATATCACTGCCAATGAAATTAAAGGAACTTATACTATAGCCAAATGTATGTATGCTTTATGCAATTTATTGTACTAAACAGTTAAATACAACAGAAATAAATTGTTAGGACTTCAGCCGATGCCTAATGTTATGTGTACGCGTGGTACATATCCTACAACTTAAACCAACCAAATAAATCGATTAAACTAATAAATTGAATTAGACTTAAACCGCACATCTCCTCAGGACTTAAAAAGTGATTGTGATCCCGCCAGGACATTTAGTGCATTCCCACCAGGACTTTAACAGTGCATATCCATCTCCCCTTAGCAGTAAGAGATAATTAGGTGTAGATAAACGACCAGTTCCTCGGATTCTGGAGAAATTTATACTCGAAGTATTTATAAATATTCTGGCGGCTGTACTCGTAGAAACAATGATTTGTATTACAAGTAAATTTTGCAGTTAATCTTGAGCACATTTTAGTGTGATGGCGTTAACAGACATAATGCTTGTACGAGTGCACCTGATAATTTAAAGGACGCTCCTTTGGTATTTAAATTAGGGCGGACGATATTGTAAATTTATAGAGTAGGAACAGAGCTGAATTCGCTATTAATAAATTTGGCGTATGTTTGGAAATTCAAATTCATTAGTATATATTAATTTAGCCAGATTTGGATAGTTTTAAGCCGGCCCTTCAGATCGCACCGGTAAGCAAAGTCGACAGCTAAGATCCGGTATTACGGACCCCCACCCCACCCCTCCAAATACTTTTTTTGATTGTCTTGTCGATCAGACACACTCTGAAGTCAACGCTATAGGTACCGTTATTTAACCCTAACTTTACGTTTATTTTATAAATTATATTTAACGATTTGAAGTCAGATCTAAATAAAACACGCAATTATTCGCGTTTAACCCAACGTAGCACACTCGAGTGGAGCATTGGGGACCTGACCGCAAGTGTAGCGGTCCTTAGTTAAATTATACGAATACATAACCTAAAACAAAGGTTGTATTAATTTAACTATATAAGGAATAAGTGTTTTTACTCTTTATGTTTGTATCTCATTAAATAATATTTCTACATTAAAATCTTGTATTTGGTAATTGGAAGTCACTTAACGGTGAGATAATTAAGTTAGTTGATGAATTAATTCTAGATATGTAAACACTTAAAGGTTTTTGGTAGTTGATCATAATAAAAATCTGTAGAATTTTTCTAAATGTTAATTTAAACCTAATGCCTGCAAATATTGCATTTTGCATTTTAAAAATTTAAAAGTTTTTATTAAATTGGTATATTTTATTTACGCTTTAGTGTTTACTTTTAAATTACATTTAAAGCACAACTTAATAGGTCTATCGCAGCTGTGGTCAAAATTCAAGTAACAACAATATATTGCTTTATGTAAAGAATCTTTCCTAAATTCTCATATTTTGAATGTAAATACGAATGCTATGTACTGAATTGAAAAGAAACTAAATTAATAGAAATCCTTATAGTTTTTGAGGTTATCTTTTATTAAAAATAATTGAACATAAAGTGTTGGTAATTAGGCACATTCATTTAGAAATCTCTTGTGCGTTAAATGAAAGTCAAGACTTAAAATGAGTGTATTAGCAAAGTATCCGTATTTTAGTTAATACAGTGTTTGAGCAACACAGTAAAGCACAACTTAAAGCACAACTTAATAGGTCTATCGCAGCTGTGGTCAAAATTCAAGTAACAACAATATATTGCTTTATGTAAAGAATCTTTCCTAAATTCTCATATTTTGAATGTAAATACGATTGCTATGTACTGAATTGAAAAGAAACTAAATTAATAGAAATCCTTATAGTTTTTGAGGTTATCTTTTATTAAAAATAATTGAACATAAAGTGTTGGTAATTAGGCACATTCATTTAGAAATCTCTTGTGCGTTAAATGAAAGTCAAGACTTAAAATGAGTGTATTAGTAAAGTATCCGTATTTTAGTTAATACAGTGTTTGAGCAACACAGACTCCATAGAGTCTGATTTATATTACAAATTGTTAGCATCATGTAACAGCATCAACTGTAGACGTTGTAGAGCAGCTCCTACGCAGGTGAGGTGTAAGTATATCTTGTTTGCTATTTCGTTATGAATTTCATGCTCATAGAGATTAGTAGTTCTCGAGGGTCTCTATAACCACTTTCAAATGTACTATTTAGACCTACATCACACGACAGGGTATAGAATTGATTGATTAGACCCTTTAACTAAATTTCATCTTGTTCACAAATCGCCACCTAGACACTCAAGCTTGTTCTCACCGCAGACCTAGAAAATCAGTTAGCTGTTTAGCCTCTTTTGTCATAATTATTTTTATGGTAACGGTTCCAAAATAATAATCCAAAGGAAGTGACATGAAAAGTTAACATGCCTTTAACGCTGACCATGCGTATTGTATTTAATTTTAATAAAAGATAAATAAAAAATTCTTGTCTAATCGCGGTTAGGTTTTTGCAAAAGTGTTTGATAAAGTATTGAAATTCTAAATAATTTTACTTTCAAACATTTTGTTCGATACCTAAATCGATACAGTTATAGCAATACTTTTGTTGCATATTTTCTAGTTTGAGGGAAAAATGACTTGAGTAAAAAACAAAGTTTTATGATTTTTGATAAAATTCTGCTTGGCTCAATAGCATAAATGATGTTTTAACAACTTATAGAAACTGCAAATGTGGATTTCCACATCTTTTGAAAGTTAAAGACAAGATACGCAATTGCTTACTTTCATTTTTGCTATTTGTTGTATGTGTAGGTGGTGTTTGATGATTGAGCCTAATTGTTATCATAACAATTATGTGGCAGCTTGTAGAATTTTTCAGAAATTTTAGTTTAGTAGTCTTCCATAGCGATATCGATAAGGGCAGCTACAACCACAATGAACAACTTTGTAGGACTTCAAAATTTATCGCCAAGATAGGTGCACAAACCCTAGGCGCCCATAGAAAAATTAATTTAGTACTGTATTTTCTGAATAGCTACATTTCAGTTGATGAAACCCCAACTAAAAACTACAACCACAATTTTTCGATGCGTCAAAGACATTTTAAATATCGATTGTAGGGGACGTAGTTACACAATAATGGGTTAATGTTACGCAATATCAAGCGCTGAAACAATCTCCAAAGCTAGGAGCCGCGAACCCATGAACACAATTTATGCTATCTGTTTAAAACTGTTGACACATTCATTTCTCGATTTGTTTCCTAGTAGTTTTCCGCTACTATCGTCACAGCTAAAAGTCTCAGGAATACAAATTTTAGGGTTTTTTAGGCATTTAAAAAAATAATTTGTCATCAAAAGTTTTTAACAAAGAATTTGCTAAAGCATATGAGTTAGTTTTTTAAAATGCACCATGATTATATCTAAGCGAAGCGCTAACTTCGTATACTATTAAGCTAGATCGGTTCAGAAAATTAATTCTTTTAGATATAGACAAAATTCGTCATCTCTAATGCTACGAAACATAAACTTCTTCAGCGTTTCGTGTGCAAGGTCCTCTCAAAAATAACGCTGCATTTGTTCATAATAAATATACAGTAATTGATTAATATTCTTCGACTAATTTCGTTAGCCTTCAATACTACTAATACAAGATGACAAAACCGTCTTGCTTTGTTCTTCGGAACACTAATAAGAAAGTATTTCAAATTGCTTACGATAATTTTTAATCTGACATGCGTCTTTTGTACAATATGCCGTCTATATCCCTTAAGGAATATTATAATTAAGAAATGGTTCTTAGTTTACGCTTTCCAACTCGCCTTAAACTTGAATACATGGAAACTTGAATCTGGGTTTTCATGCTATTTTCATACATGCTACATTTTCGACCTGCCAATATATTCTACTCAAAACTTAAGGCACGAGAAAAAAGAAACTTTAGTAATGCCTTTTCGGTTATCACTTTGTACACAGCGCTTCAAATTTAGCATTTATACAAGAGCTAAAGCACTTTACTTTACTTAGAAGATACTTAAAATATATTCTTTGAAATTTTTCAAAACATTTTGCTATTACGGAAATCATTAAATTTACACGCTTTTACTGAAAGGCCTGATTAAAAGCGTTATATGAAACAAGTGCTGAAAACCCATTGAATTCAATTGGTATTTCAATTTGAAACACTATATCTGAATAATATTTATATCCTCCCTTCTAATACATTAAACTCTAAGAGAATGTTCGATAGTAATGTCTTTCCATCCAGATGTTCTATGGCGAACTTTTGAACTGAAAAACTTGGTAAAGTTTTGTATGGAACAAGTGTTCCGTACTTCATCGACGGATATGAAACAGCGACAAGAAGAATGGGAAACTCAATTAGAGCAAGCTTTGGCTGCATCAGTTAGGTCGCTTGTAGACTCGAAAACTCCGCATTAATTAGCAATTTCAAGGCTCGGAAGAAACGAACAGACACGGAATATTAACAACAAAAACGTACAAACTGTACGAGAATAAAGAAGCCTTAAATTACTTTCAAACAACATTTTAAAAGGGGTTGAAGCCCTAATTTCATCACCTACGAATTGTACGGAAATTGCTTTATCGCCCTCGTAATATTATATTTGCTCGTTTGAAAGAAGGGCCCTTTAGAGGTTAAAAGCAGTTGTAATTTTCAGGGAAAAATGCTAAAAATAAGCGGAAATGTTACAGGAGTAATTAAACTATATTACACAAGAATATATATAAAGCGGATATACTTACCAAATTTAAAGCGGTAGCAACTTGATGCTTAAAAAATGCGAAAAAGTTTTTGCACTTTTTGGATAAAGCATACAATTAACGAATCCGAATGTTGTAAATTCACACGCGTAGCTACTTTTGCAAAATTCCGTCAGCCAGTCCTACGGGAGAAGCAACGGGAAGTGACGGTGTCGGTGCCGACTCGACTTTGTCTACCCCGCGCACCCTCGGCCTACTATTGATTTTTCGATTTTCTACAGCCCCGTAGCGCACAGAAAAGAGATGAGATGTTCAAAAACGCTAGGCGATTATCAAATAAAATGTTTATAAGTACAAAAACCATTTGAATTCATTACTATAACCAATATGTCACAAAAATCATCTCACCCACTTTGTTCCGAACGATTATTGTCCAGGACAGCTTACCAAAGGCAAACTTGACTACCCCAATGCTAGAGAACTTGGTCATGGCGCATCGACTTTTTCCGGGGTTTTCCAATCCACCTATTAAGAAAGAGCAATCATGCAGGTTTCATTTCATTTCAGCTCCCGCATATCTCACTTCGAAGACAAAATGAAATTTTAAAGTTGAATGAAGTTCTCTGTGTTATCGCGCCCTCGCTGATATCGGGATACATTCGGACTAGACGGAGCTTTGATAAACTTCTCTAGTGAAACATAAGTTTGTGACAGAATCGTCCTTATTTTACTTATACCACCGAACGGCACCTGGATCTAAGCTGTTCAATTTTATCTCCAGACACATCTGTAAATAAGAAAGCGCAATTTCTAACAAAATGGTAGAAATAACATTTTACCGTAAAAAGTGCTTTGAAACTACGACTCATTTAGAGTTATTTGCACGACCAGTAGAAGGGAAAACCTATCATGATAGAAGTTCGAAATTCACTTCTCTTGCTCGCGCTTCAAGGATGTTATTATTGGAAAATTAATTAAAACTGAAACCAGAGTTATTCAAGCAATCGTTTATCTAACGGACGTGAATGGTGTCAGGGGAAGCAAGCAATTAATACTCATTGAGTTGATAAAACAAACCTTTACAAAAATATTTATACCATTCTCCAAGTCTTGAAATAATTCTTATAAAACTTCCTTCTTCGAATTAGTTGCACTACTTGCAGAGTATAATCAGATGTGTAAAAGTATTACAATAATCAGTGTAAATACACACACATAGAGATACACACACGCACCCCCGTACGCTCACACCCGCGATCACGCACGCACTCACTCGTGTATGCACGTTCGCGCGCGCATATACTCACGCACGTATGTACACACGCACGCACTCACGCGCGCATGCAACGTACGCACGCACGCGCGAACAAACGAACACACGCACGCACCCACACACGCACTCACTGAATCAGAATTTAATTAAATGGGTTATTTACACATGTTATTTTATGTCATAAGTAGACACAGAACAGTGATTCTAGGACCACCACCACCCTCCACCCACCTTCACCACTATCCACACACCTCCACATCCCTCCGCATACCATCACATCCCTCCACATCACCCCACATCACTCCAATTCCACAATCCACCACCTTCACATCCCTCCACCTCCACATTCCACCACCTCCACATCTGTCACACCTCCACATCATTTCACATTCCTCCACATCACTCCACACACCGCCACATCCCACCACACCCTAAACATCCCTCTAGATCCCGCCTAGGCATTCTGGGACTACCTCCACCCACCTCCGCAACCCTCCACATTCCTACACATCCCTCCTAGGTATTCCACCACCTCCACCACCCTCCACCCACCTCCACCAAACTCCTCCCCCTGCACCCATCTCCGCATCTCCACATCAATCCACATCACTCCACACACCTCCACATCAATCCACATCACTCCACATCACTCCACACACTTCCACATCCCCTACCTCCACTTTGATTTACAGAAAAAATTTTTATTCAAAGCGGGATTCAAAACCGTGGTGTCCACATGCAAAGCAAGTACCTTAACGTCTTCACTATCGAGTCATTCAAAATTATTACTAGCTCGTATTATTGTGTAATGCACAGATAACATTTTACTTTAAAGATTAACTTTAAAGTGCTACCACTTTAAACATAAGAATAAAAAACAAGATAATTTAAGACATTTATTAATAATTTTTGCTGATGTTGGCGATACAAATAAGTAGAACAAAACGATACAAATAAGTAAAACAAACTTTATCAAGAAATATTATAATTTTATTAAAATACACACATGTATTGATAACATCTATAAACCGCTGTGATAACTACAGTCTGGCAAATCTGGGATAGCCAGATCTCTAAACATTTGCGTAAGCGATCGCGTCGCAATCGCATCTTCTAAGTAGTCGGTGGGATGGCATTTAATAATTTCCAACACTGTCAAGTAATTTAAATTGTTGCAATCGTTAAACAAAGAAATACTCGCACGGCTCTCCCTCTAATAACGTTTGAACCCTTTCTTCGTCTGTCGTATTTCCACTTACATTTTATATAACACCTACAAATTTTTCGTAAAATTCTGCTCCCCAATTTCTACTCCTCAATTCCTCGATTTTATAACATATTAATTCTCGCAAATTTAATAGCTTGATGCACTCGTACTCTGGTAGCATAACATTCGGTCCTTCGTAATTTCCATATTATATATTTTCTTCTTGAAATTTATTCGCCAACCATACACTTCTACTAAATGTTTCGGCAATCAGTTTCAATTGGAATTCACGATCTAGTTGTAATTCTAAAACATCTCCACCAGATAAACCATTCAATCCTACATTTGCTGCTTCTTGGGTAAATTGTATGATTCTAAATTTCCAATTGATACATGATATAATTAAAGGCAAATACAGTAATAGTTATATTGGGGCTATGTTATACGAATTTATAAGAACCTATCCAAGATTGTTTGAAAACAGTATTTGTAGATAAGTTTGAGTATATGGAAGAGTACAACATGTTTCCATTCATTGGTCTGCAACCAGTCATACAAATTATTTGCAATAGTAGAATGTGCCAAAATTATGCTATAAAAGTGGGCTACTTTAAATGGAGAGAGTTTTACAATTTTTCAATTGGTAATTTAGAATCATACAATTTGCCCAAGAAGCAGCAAATGTACAATTGAATGATTTATCTGGCGGAGATGTTTTAGAATTACAACTGGACCGTGGATTTAAATTGAAACTGATTGCCGAAACATCTAATAGAAGTGTATGGGTGGCGAATAAATATCAAGAAGAAAATTTATATAATATGAAAATTACGAAGGATCGAAATGTTATTGTATTGCCTGAGTACGAGTGCATCAAGCTATTAAATTTGCGAGAATTAAAATATGTTATAAATTGCAGGAGTTGAGGTGTAGACATTTTCCAGAATTTTACGAAAAATTTGTAAGTGTTATATAAAATATAAATAAAATTAAATAAAAACCCTTGACCACAAAAATATTTAAATTACTAAATACGTATTTCGACCACTATGTGGCCATCATCAGTAGAAAACCTGTATATATATATATATATATATATAAAAAGCTGTTGTTCTGGAACACTTCAGAGGATATTCTCCTCACCACTTAGGCTGAAGTGAACCTTCCCAACCTATAATTTACTATATTGTTGCTTTAAACACTATCGAGGATATTCTCCTCACCCGCAGGCTGGTGTTCTCAACAACAAACAAGTGAATTGTCTAATTGACACACATCTACTGATGATGGCCACATAGTGGTCGAAATACGTATTTAGTAATTTAAATATTTTTGTGGTCAAGGGTTTTTATTTAATTTTATTTAAATCGTGCCACAGTGTTCCTATAGATTATTAAAATATAAGTGGAAATACAACGGACGAAGAAAGGGTTCAAACGTTATTAGAGGGAGAGAGCCGTGCGAGTATTTCTTTGTTTAATAATTGCAGCAATTTAAATTACTTGACAGTGTTGGAAGTTATTAAATGCCACCCCACCGAGTACTTAGAAGATGCGATTGCGACGCGATCGCTTACGGAAATGTTTAGAGATTTGGCTATCCCAGATTCACCATACTCTAGTTATTACAGCGGTTTATAGACGTTATCAATACATGTATAAATTTTAATAAAATTATAATATTTCTGGATGAAGTTCGTTTTACTTATTTGTATTGTCAGCATCAGTTAAAATTATTAATAAATGTATTAAATTATCTTGTTTTTATTCTTAAGTTTAAGATGGTGGCACTTTTAAATTAATCTTTAAATTAAAACGGAATCTGTGCATTAAACAAAAATACGAGCTACTAATAATTTTGAATGACTCGATAGTGTAGACGTTAAGGTACTTGCTTTGCATGTGGACACCCCGGTTTCGAATCCCTGTTCGAATAAATTTTTTTTCTGTAAGTGGTGGCATAGGTGGAGGGATGTTGAGATGTGTAGAGGGATGTAGAGCGATGTGGAGTCATGTGGAAGTGTGTGGAGTGATGTGGTGGGATGTGGAGTGATGCGGAAGGATGTGGAGGTGGGTGTAGGTGGGTGCTTGTGGGTGGAAGGTAGTGGAGGTGGTCCCAGAATGCCTAGGAGAGATGTGGAGGGATGTGGACGTGGATGGTGATGGGTGGAGGTGGTGGAGGGAAGGTGGGTGGAGGGTGGTAGAGGTGGGTGGAGGGTGGTGGAGGTGGGTGGAGGGTGGTGGAAGTGGTTGGAGGTTGATGGAGGTGGTATGTCTAAAGATGTGCAATTGTGCAATTGGACGTTGTTTCTAGACGTCTACCCCCTTCAATCTGACCCAGTTACCCACTGTGTACTCGCTGCAGGAGTTAGAGAAAGAATGTTCGAGATTAAAGCGAAAAAAATTCAGCGTTAACTGCTATGTATCTCATAGTCAAGACAAACACTAATACGTGAAACAGGATTTTGTTTGTGAGTCAGCCGAGACTGATAAAAATAGTACTGGTTCTCATGATTGGTCAATCAAGATTTTCTCAACACCCACTACTAGACCTCCCATTTTCCAGTTTGTTATCTCTACTTCTGTAACTCTTTTTACTCGTCAGGTCACGTACTTCAACTGTGACCAAACTGGTCTTGTTTGAACTCATTGTGTGTGTCCTCATTACTCCATTGCTATGGTTGCGAGTATAATGGAGTCGCTCGGCGCAACAACCCTAACTGCGGAAATTCGTTAAAACGACGTTAGTCTTTGGACCAAAACGAAAACTTTACCCTGTTCCTAATCTCAAATTCACCCTTCTTAGGCCTCGAACCCTAATCCCGAGTCCTATTAAATTTTGCGTATACTGCTGTTCATGGGAACGAGCGCCCATATTTACAAGTCAAGATCCTAGGTATCTTTTTACCGGTCTCCTTGACTGTGGAGCTACCCACGCTACCCTTGGTGGTTGGGGTTAGCACCGCCTCCGTTCTTGGTTCCGTTTATTTTCCCATGGCACACCAGGATTCTTTCATCACCCTGGATGTTACCGCAATTCCAGAAATTTCTCATAGGTGTCATTTCTGCCTCACCAAACTGCGCAATCTTGGTTACGTCGTTAACCGGGACGATCTACTTGTCAACCCTGACAAAGCTCCCGCTATTCCTAATATCCCTCCTCTATACACTGGTCCAGAAGTCAGTCAGCTGATTGGTATGGCCAGTTGGTACCGGCAGTTCATTCCGAATTTCATCACCCCTTTTCTCTTCTTTCTAATCCTCCTCATAAGAAGGTCCCTTTTGTCTGGACTCCCGATTGTCGATTCGCTTTCCTATCTCTTAAGCATCATTCAGTTTCTGCTCTCATACTTTCCTGTCTCGATTTTACACCGTTTCTTCAAAGGCGCTAGTTAATCTAAAAAATCATATTATTATTAAAATTCTGAATAGTAATTAACAGGCAGTGGCCCTTAAAAAGTACAGTGATCGGACAGAGCGCTACCATGTCATATTAAACGGTGCATGGTTAAAAAAGAAAAGCGTAACTTAAAGAGTGTCCATATTACAGTGAACCTTTACGTCAATGTTTTGATCTTGATAAACCGAACAACATGAACGAATTATGTCAAAAATACTATGAGATGTTTGTCGTTGGCAAGCAACTAGCCTTTCTAACGCAGTAAAGGTTGAACCCAACACTGCAGACATACAGCCGTTACAACAACCCCACACGGCTTACTTTAACGCAACGCAAAGCATGAAAACAAATTGTCTCTTACATAAACAGGCTAGGTAATAAAGAGTTGTCTAGTGATCCGTGGGTATCGGCAGTGGTACTCGTGAAGAAGAAATATGAGTGCAAAAGGTTCTGCGTGAATTATAAACGACTTACGACATTATAAAGTAGAGGAGAAAACCCTCAATTTAGAGCAGACGATATCTTGAATAGCTTGTCCAGTTGAAATAGTTTTTCGCGCTAAACCTCAAAAGTACTCGCAAGTTTTCGAAAATTGATCGAAAGTCTAGAATATAGAGTCGCAGAAATTCATCCCCTTGCCATACGCAATTTCTCGGTTTGATGTAAAAATCAAGCTAATTGCCCTCCTGCTATTTCTTATCTAAATTTTCCTTTTTGGTTTCTAACAAGTTGCGGTGCATATAGTGACATTGTAAGAGTGTTCCTCACAAACGGTTTGCTGATGATAAAATTACAATGTTCTATGATACTTAAAAGACTCGACAACATATTTCTTTTGTTTTATTTATCTAAAAGATAAAATAATAGATTTATTAACAGCAAAGCAAATTTTTAGAAATGGTCGCCAAGTCGGTAGTTTCCACATTATTAAGATTACACTTTTGGTTTCTGTTCCGAATGGACCTACACCTTGAAGAAGTTCTAGATTACTAGTACGGATGGAATGGCTTGGATGTTCCAGTGATCTAAAGAGCCAAACTAGTACGGTCTTTAGTGAGGAACCAGACTAAGACAGGTCCCCGAAAGAGGGCAGCAGCTCTTTCGGTATTAAATTGGCAGATACCATAGGGATCGGTATGGCATTCTAAGACGCACTACTGCGATGTGGTAGGCAACGGGAAACCAGCACATTACCTCCCGAGTACACAGCGTACTTAAATTGTAGTTAAGATGATGGCACCCTCTGGAGTAAAAACTCCGGAGCCAAAATATTCCCCCATTCGGATTTTCGGGAGGGGACTACTTCAGAGGATGTGATCGGAAAGTATAAAAAAAGAGTCCTAAACATTCTGCGAGTCGGAACGTGAAATGTCAGAAACATGAAACAAGTAGGTAAGTTAGAGAACTTGAAAAAAATTGAAATGGATAGATTAGCATTAGACCTAGTACGCATCAGTGAAATTCAGTGGCCAGGGGCGAGGGATCTTTGGAGCGGAAATTTTAGGGTTGTAACATATAAATTTTCATGCAAATTTATTTGTTGACGTTACCGCGGTGCATCTATTATTTTAGTCTTTACTCAACAACGTTTATATTATAGATTCATTCGATATTGCATATTTAATAACCAACAAACTTCAAGGCGCACTACAATTTCAATTACAATTACAATCTACTACGTATCACGTCGTCTTTACTGATAACATGTATACAAACCTATTCGCGTGCTCCTACTTCTTTGTAATATCTAAGATTTTCAAGTTGTTCCGACGATTCGTGACAGATAGTCACTTTTCGTTTCCTCGTTGAACAGAAAGGTCGCTTGGTGTGTTTAAAAAAACACTCAAGATGTTGAGAGAAATTAAGTTTTCCTGGCAGAGACGCCGTAATAAAGGCACAGTATTTTAAAAGTTGTCGGTGACAACTTGTGTATAAGTGTAGTGTACAAACTCTTCTTGGCGAAGGTTTGTTAAAATGTGTAATCATATTAAAATTAATTATGCAATTTATTACAGTGCAACTTCTGATGTAACTTCAATGTTATCTTGAACATATTCAATTTGGTTTGGTTCAAGCAAATTTTATGGAACTCGTTTAAAATATATAAATAAATGCGTAAGCAATTTTGTTGGACAAATGGTGGATTTCGCTATGCAGCTACACCTGGCGTGTTTAGTTGATGAACGACATGTCATTTGAAGGTTATAGGTCATTGCCGCTATTGATAAGAATGTTTAAGTGTCTAAGATAAGGCTGCCGTAGCAAAGTTCATTACGTAATCTATGTATGTAATGAATTCTTTTTTGAAGCTTGTAACTACCTCAGGTTGTTGTATACAATTCATTATGGCTCGTGCGAATAATTTTGTTAATTAATTTGCTAAAATCTTATTCTGTTAAAATGTAAAGTTACAATGAGTACAACAATTTTTTGTAATTAATGGTGTGTTCAACCTTTGAAATTGTACCTCACCGGTTGTATATAGACGATAGTAACATATGCAGACAAACAATCATGATATTTATCTTGTTTACCACAATTTGAAATACCAACATGCTGATTTAATAGGGCCTAAGTCCTGTATAATGAAGTTTGAACTTAGATTAATTAATTAATTGATAATATTTGCCAAAAGTTAAGTAAATTTTATAAAGAACTGTAAAGTCTTAGTAGCGCTACCCTAGACTATTAATTATGAAAAATAATGTCCAAAAGTTAAATATCCAATTCAAGAAACTACATTTATAAGAATTTTATTTTTTTATTAAGTACACTTATAATTTAAAATGTTCATTACTTGTCTTAAAAGAGAATATAGAGTTATTTTTGACTTCAGTTCATTACTCAGTAATCATTAAATTGCTCCAAAATTTGTTAGGTATTTAAAAAGTTAAACTTACCCGAATGTGTACCACGATATAGTGGAAACTAATTGAAACTAAATCAAAGATTTCATGCCTATACTGGTTCGTAAGATATATAGGGTATCTATGTTGATAGTATTTATGTTTCAGAGCCGCCCTAGTCATCGTTGGTTCAGTGAAGAAGACGACCAGATATAAGTAACATATTTGTGACAATCAAACTTTGTATTTAAAGTGGTTAGCGATAATTTAGGTTTCCAAATTTTCCCTTTAAGCAAATTGATTTAGTCAGTTGCTTTATAAAAAATTTAGGTGGCGTCCATTATCTTGTTTCTTCCAACTTTAGTAAACCCACTGACCCAATCTCATAAGATCGTGGGTCAAAAACTCAGTTAGCTAAAAGTCTTAAGAGTTTTCTTTTACTAAAAGCCAATTTCCATCCTAACCTTATCCTGGGCTTGTTACAATTAAATAAGAATTCTCGATAGGTAATATAAAAATCTACCACGATTTATCTTATTGTGGATTAGATTTAATATACATCACAAGGTAATTCACACAGGATCATAGGAAGAAAATAGGAAGGGGGGGCGATAGGACACTGTGTAGAAAACTACTTACAAAAGAACGAAAGAGTACTCATGGTTAGATTAGAATCTAAACCGGTAAATATAGTGAGGACGAGGCAGAAGCGATCTACTAAGATATCGAAGATATACTAAGATACGTAAATGGACATGAAAATTTAATAATTGCGGGGGATTTTAATGTAGGTTTATTTGGTTTAGTCACGAGAAACGACAGGTGAAATAGGATCGTAGAATTTTGCGACAAGAACAATTTAACAATCACAAACACATTATTTCAACATCATGTTAGAAGACAATACATGTGGAAGATGCCAGGAGATTAGGAAGATATCAAACAGATTACTTTTTTGTTAGACAGGTTTAGGAATCAAGTAAAAGACTGTAGAAGCTACCCAGAAGCAAATATAGACGCTGACCACAAGATCGTAATTATAAGTGCCGCACTTAAATTTAAAATTTTAAAAAAGGCGCTTTGACTTTGAGAAACTGAAAGATTAAGACATCTACGATAAATTTTAAAAAGTCAAATGAATTGCTGAAATATATCGGGAAAATTTTTTATACTAAGGAAGTGATACTGACCACAACATTGCAATTATGAAGGCCGCACTTAAATTTAAGAATGTGAAAAAAAGAAACGGAAAAAGGCACTTGGACTTAGAGAAACTAAAAGATAAAGATATTCAAGAAAGATTGGAAAAAAAGTCAAATGAATTGTTCAAAGATATCGGGAAAATATTTAATACTAAGGAAGTAGAAATAGAATGGAATAACATTAAATCCAGCCTAGAAATGGCGGCCAGAGATAATCTGGGGTATACACAAAAAGAAAATAAGAAACCATGGATAACGAAGGATATACTGAATTTAATAGAAAAAAGACGAAAATACAAAAATAAATCAGACGAAACAGGAAAACAGAGATACAAATCCATAAAATGGGAAATTATTCGCAAATGCAGGAAAGCTAAAGAACAATGGATTGATGAAAAGTGCAAAGAGGTACAAACTAAGATGGAAGTACGAAAGACAGACGAAGCATACAAATTAATTAGAATGAATTTTAGGGATATAAAATCGTATAGCAAAAATATAAGGGCCGCATAAGGAAACGTCATTATAGAAAACGTAGAGAAAGTGGGTAGATGGCAAGAATATATAGGGAATTTATATGCAGGAGAGGAACTAACTGCATTAGAACAGGAATCAGACATTGAAAATGATGACTTGGGATATCCTATACTTAGAGATGAGTTTGAATTAGCATTAAAGGGTCTGAAAAATGGTAAGGCGCCGGGTACAGATAAGGTGCAAGCAGAAACTCTAAAAGCCGCTGGACAAGCAGTAACAGAACGTCTCTTCCAACTTGTACGCTATATGTATGAGACAGGCGAGATACCCAAAGATTTCAAACGTAGCATCATAGTAACTATACCAAAAAAGAAAGGCGCAGATAGATGTGAAAATTTTCGACAATAAGTTTAACATCACACGTGTCAAAAATATTAACTAGTATACAATGACGAATGGAAAAACGACCTGAAAAATACTAGACGATCAAGTTGGGTTTCGGCGAAATAGAGGAACACGGGAGGCTATTTTAGCTCTGAGGGTGATAATGGAGAAAACAACAGATAAAGGGGGAAAGCGTGTATATAGGGTTTGTAGATCTGAAAAGTATTCGACGATGTAAAATGGAAAATATGTTCGAAATACTCAGATATGCTGAGTTTTGCAGATGATATAGCAGTAATAACATATAGCAGGGAACAGTTAGAAGCTGCTGCTCTTAATGAAATGGAAACAGTTCTAACAGAGAAATACGGTATAAAAATTAACAAAAATAAAACTAAAGTATTAGTATGCAAAAGAGGGGGAAATAAATCAAAAACAACAAGAATACAAATAGGTAACGAGAACTTAGAAGAGGTTAGGAATTTCTGCTACCTAGGAAGCCAAATAATGCAAAATGGAAAGAGCACAAATGATATAAAACAAAGATTAGCACCAGGTCGTGCTATATTTAACAAAAAAAAAGCAACTACTGTGTTCAAAGACAAGAAACATAAAAACAAGGAGAATATTGCTTAAAACATATGTGTGGAGCACAGCAGTGTACGGCTGTGAAACCTGGACAATAGGATAAGCGGACAGGAAAAAAATAGAAGCCTTTAAAATGTGGTGCTATAGACGTATGATGTAGATATCATGGACAGACAAAGTTAAGAACAAAGAGGTACTAGAAATGGTGGGAAATGAAGGAAATATGTGGGAAACAGTACAACAGTACAGAGACAGAATGAAACACATGGGGAAATGGTGAGGAATATATTAGAAACAGAGATAAGAAAAAAGAGAGGTAGAGGTACACCTAGATTAGACTATTGCACACAGATAGTGAAAGATGTAAGCTGTGAGAATTTCAGGGAAGTACGCGTTCAAGCAAGTTCCAAGATGGAAAACCTAATGACGAAAAAAATAAATGTACTTATACCTGATGATTATTACAAGGAACTACAGCTATTGGTTTTGCAATATTCTCAACTAATGTTAATTGTGCGAAAGGATTTACTGGAAAACTATTTATTCGGTAAATGTCTAAGTGTTAGGAAATATTGGTCGTCACATGGTGCTTAACCCCCTTCACAGTCCACTTAACTTGGTGAAATAGGGCATATAATTAGGGAACAACAGAAGGGAAACCGAGCTGTTTCTAGGTTGTGAGAATTTCAGGGAATTGTGTAGGTTAGCTCAGAGTGGCAATAAGGAGAGGTACGCGTCCAACCAGTTTCAAGAGGGAAAACCTAATGAGAAATAGAAATGATTGCACTTAAATCTAATGATTATTACAAACAACTACAAGTTGTTGGTTTTGAAATATTTTCCACTAATGTTGATTGTGCGAAAGGATATATTGGAAAACTATTATTTTGGCAAATGTTCAAGGTTTGGGGAATCTGGGTAGCCGCAGGCTGCTTAACCCGCTTCACATACCACTGAATATCGAAGAATAGGGTATATATTTGTAAAATAATAGAAGGTTTACCGAAATGCATCTAACAAGAAAGAGCAGAGGCTATGTTCGAAGACAAGAAACATAGAAAAAGGAAAAGCATATGTGTGGGGCACAGCACAGTGCGTCTATGAAATAAGGATAGTGGGAGAAGCAGGCAGAAAAACGGTAGAGACTTTTTGGAATGTTGTACTTCAGATATATGAGGATGATAGCATGGACAGAAATCTAATAACAAATAGAAATAGTAGAAAAATAAAGATATCTGTGGAAAACAAAACAAAATAGTAAAAATGAAAGGGCAGGATACGTTCTAAGGCATTTTTGCGGAATACAGCGGGATATACTACAAGCAAAGGTAGGAAAAAATAGGTAGAGGTAAACCTAGATCAGACTATTACACGCAGATAGTAAAAAATGCAGACTGTAGAATTTTTAGAGAAGTGTGTAGTTTAGCTCAGAATAGGAAACAATGAGAGTACGCGTCTAACCAGATCCAGAACTGAAGACCTAATGATGACTTTTGTTTTTTTTTTGTCATGAAGAACGATATTGACATATTTGGGAAAATAGAATTAGCAAATAAGTTTCCTTGCCTAGGTATTTATCTAGAGCGTAATTCCGAGATCGTATAACAAGAAAGACGTTACTTGTAGTTAGCATACACCTCTACGCCTTTCTCCAAGTTTTACACAAAAAGAGGCAATTTTCGCTTAAACATTAGTTGTCAAATTAAAATGTCTTCGTAAATGAGCAGCTTTTGTAAGGGTAACGGTTTATTTCAATCTCGAACTCTGGTCGAGTTCACCTCACTGAATGACCCATAATGTAACTCGAGAGAAACAGACTAGTAAATAAATGTAACTAGATCGTGAATAACCTCACAATAAATTACTTTTATTAGTTTCCCCCAATAACGCAACGACATTTAACGTGAAACTATTGATTTGGCCTCCAAAAATAAATCCTATCGTACCAGAGTAGTTGGAAAGCAACCTTCAGTATATTCCAGCAATAACATGCACTTGTCCTGTCTGCCCTTTGAATGTAAATTCACGGAGACGCTTTAAAGATATCCAAAATTAATCAAAAATACTTGTACATGGCACGCTAGCCTTATGAACAAATGCAGCAGCAAAGGTTCAAGTTACTTGGCATGCAGGCTCCATTCTTTTCATTATGCAAGATAACGAAAAGGAGAATGTCAAAAGCCGTAATGAAAAATGAGAGATGTAGTAGAATAGCTTTGCTCTATTACAACTTTATGTATTGATCGAACCATTATGCTAATACTACTTGTATTGTACTGTCACGGGGTGTGCCTAGAATACACACACATATTGGGAATGGGGTTGTTCGAGTGTGTGCGACCAACTCTTCGCATTGTGATTCCTCCCACTGGAACCAATTTTATGAAAATAAGAAAAGGAAATGTAGATTTAGCAGCGAATATTACACGAAGCTTCGTGTTCTTGCATTCTAAACAACATACGTGTATCTGTATCTGCATTCCATACCTTTTGTGTATTTTTTCGTCGTTTAATGTACCATTTGCTTGCATATCCGATACTAGAAAATCACTTAGAAATTTCTCGATATTGAATTTCTAGGTAGGGTCAAACTGTATATGCATCTCATAACACTCGAATGTGATACAATAATTTTGAACCTTTTATACAAGAAGTAACGAATAGATTTTGTTGGGCAAATTAAACTTCCCAGTTGTATTTATTACCTGTAAGCGGGAAAGTATTCGTAAAAACCGTATGAAAGTATCTCAAAATGAAATGATAAGAATTGGTTCTTTACACCACCAAATAAATATTTTGCGACTCCAAGATCGAATATAAATGCTACTTAAAAAAATTCACTATTGTTCCAAATGACAACCTGCTCCGTACTTGCAGTTTAATTCGTTAAACAAGTTACTTAATCAAGTACGTTCACATATGTGAAATAAAGCTATTTAACTATGATATCAGCTGTGCGTCATTTTCATGAAATATTTGTACAATAGACATGGTTTCCATTCACTTACAAACGGCAGATTTTCTTACGATGTATCTTCTGTTACGCAAAACTAACTAGCATTTCTTATATTTCTGTAGTTGTTACTAGTCTAGAGATCCAGATGCAATCTTTGTGTTGGCTAACTTTGGCACATCCTAAACGTATTAGTTTTGTAGCATTGTCATCTGACGGTCTGGAAATGAAAACCCTAAATAATATTAAGTCAATAATGCTATGATTGGGACAAAAATAATGGGAAAATTTGAGGCACCATCGACTTCGAGAATACTTTGGATGCTATATAGTTCGATATATAATCCGTGTGACCGGACAGTTAGTTCAGTGCTAAATGTTAATATAGGTTAGGATATAACAGTTAGTCTATTAGTGCTATGTAAATGGATTAATGGTGCGTTCGCGTATGCAGCTAAATTAGTAACAAATGTAGGATACTCCTTGTTTTTTACGAAAGAATTTATAATGTTGGTAAATGTTGTAATTATCATCAGTGATCTCTGTAGTGACATTGTAATATATAAAATATTCTCTGTAAATGTTCGTGAATAATTAGTTTTGTATTCGACCTACTAAGAAAGTGTAATTGAAGTACGTTCAATAATGTGGAAATTTTCTACAGTATTTGCTTTGTCACCTTTCAACACTTATGACAACTGAGTACGTATTTCGTAGTATCGGTAATGAAATATTAATTGCATATTGTAGGAGAAGTTATTTAGACATAATATTTTTTTTCTACGATATTATAACACGCTAATTTTGAAAAAGCCAAGAGAAAGTAAAAGACAGAAATTTGAAAACGAGTACCCAAAAAAGGTCGTCCCAAAATTAAGATTTTAGAAATGTACATATGTAGTCATCGGAATAAGAAAAATCCTCTTGTCGATTACATAATTGAAAACGCCGAAATGTTTCATAAGTTACCTATTCTAGAATGTATATTAGTAGCATACCAAGTAGTCATGTACAGTAAAATTCCTATTCCCAAAACTGGGGTGACAATAAAGTTACGGAAGAAAAATGAATACGAGGATTCTTGAAGAAGAATACCACTTTGTCGTTAAAAACTCCAGCAAATTGTAGCTTGTATAGAGCAAGTTCATTACTATGCAAATCGCTATAAAAATAACGTGGTTAAAATAGCACAAGCTAGCAAAGCAACAAGTACAGAAAAAAGCACTTTAGTAACCTGTTGCTTAGTTACCGTCTCAGGTACTTTTTCAACACCTACCGTGGTATTACCGAGCATACATTTAAACAGTACAGGAATGGAGCACCTTGTAACATTAGGTTCAATAACACAAACAGAACGGATGACTCCCGGATTGCTTGCGCAAGATAAGTATTTTATCAAGTATGGTGATTCTACCAAAGAACAACAAATACAACAACGACAACGATGAAAAGCTTAATCTGGGGAGAAGAATCAGCCAGAAGAACGGCAGCAACAGCGCCCACAAAAGAAGCGAATCAGTGATGCTGAACAGAAAAGGAGGAAGACTCGTTTGGCAGCGCAGAAGGGTGTTATGGAAAAGGTTGACTTTGCTTCTAACCAATCCACGGCTAAGTCTGAGAACGGAAAAAACCAACCACCTCTAAACAAGGCGGAAAGTAGCATGAAAAGAACCATATCTGACGGCACTTCTTTGCAAAGTAGGGCGCGGAAGAAAAGCTGTAACCACCAGTCAAGGTTTTTAACAAGAAAAAGTAATTACTATGTTCGAAGAAAACAAACACGCAAATATGAAAAAGATTGCTGAAGGCATATTTGTGGAGCAGAACACTGCACGCACGGATGTAAAACGTGGACAGTAGGAGAAGCGGACAGAAATAAGAAACAAGAGTTTAAAATGTAGCGTTACACAACAAACAAAAAGCGAAGTAAAATTTACAGGGTACACTTTTATACCGTTCTGAATAGACCTGCACCTAGAAAAAGTTCTAGGCGGAGGATTTTTGGAGCAAAGACTTTAGGTTAATTCATACAATATCAGAGGAAGGAAAATCGGGTGTAGATATAGTTATGCGCAAGACAATGGGACACTGTGTAGAAAACGAAAGGGTCCTCATGGTTAGATTAGAGTATAATCCGGTCAATACAGTAATAATACAAGTGTACACGCCTACCTTTAGCTATTGTGAGGAAGCAGTAAAAGCGATCTACAAAGATATCAAAGACATACTAAGATGCATAAAAGGACATGAAAATTTAATAACTACGGGGGATTTTTACTGAAGTGGTTGGTGATGGTAGGGAAGGAGGTTTATTTGGATTAGGCACCATAAACGGCAGGGTAAATAGGCTGATAAATTTTTGCGACAATAACAAATTAATTATCAGAAACACATTATTTCAACAGCATTCTAGAAGATGATAAACATGGAAGCTGCTATGAGATATAGGAAGATATGAAATAAATTACATTCTTGTTAGACAACGGTTTAGGAATCAAGTAAAAGACTGTAAGGACTACCCCGAAGCAGCTTTAGACCCAGACCACAACATCGTACTTATGAAGGCCGCATTTAAATTTAAAAAATTGAAAAACTGAAAGGAAATTTTTTTTGAGAAACTAATACTTAAAGATATCCACAAAAGATTCGAAAAAAGTCAAATGAATTGCTGAAAGACATCGGGAAAAGTTCTCATACAAAGAAAGTAGAACCAGAATGGAACAACAATAAATCGAGCCGAGACATGACGGCCAGAGATATTCTGGGGTATACACAAAAAGAAAATAAGAAACAATCAAACAAAGGATATCGTAAATTTAATATAAAAAAGACGAAAATACAAAACAGACCAGATGCAGGAAAACCGAGATACAAAGCCATTAAATGGGAAATTATTCGCAAACGTAGAAATGCTAAAAAACTATGGATTAATGAAAAGTGCAAAGAGGCACAAACTAAGATGGAAATAAGAAAGACACACAAAGCATAAAAACTAATTAGAAAGAATTTTAGAGATGTAAAACATAAGGGGCATAGAAGGAGATATCATCATAGAAAATGTAAAGAAAGTGGTTAGATCGCAAGAATATATAGGGAATTTATATGCAGACAGGAACCAGCCGCACTAAAACAGGAATCAGACATTGGGATATCCTATACTTTGAGATAAGTTTGAGCTAGCATTAAAGAGTTTGAAAAATGGTAAGGCACCGGGTATAGGTAAGGTGTTAGCAGAAACTCTAAAAGCTGCCGGACAAGCAGTAACAGTACGTCACTTCCAACTTGTAAGTAATATGTATGAGACAGGCGAGATACCTAAAGGTTACAAACGTAACATCATAGTCACTATACCAAAAAAGAGAGGCACTGATAGAAGTGAAAATTTTCAAGACAGCACGCGTATCAAACATATTAACTAGAATTGTACAAAGAAGAATGGAAAAAAGAGCCAAAGAAATACTAGGAGAAGATTAATTTGGGTTTAGGCAAACAGGGGAACACTGGAGGTTATTTTAGCTCTGAGGGTGATAATGGAGAAGATAATACAAAGAAAGTGTGTATATAGAGTTTGTAGATCTGAAAAAAGCATTCGATAATGTAAAATGGAAAAAATGTTTAAAATACTCAAAAAGATTGGAATGAGTTATAGGAATTGACGAATAGAACATAGTTTACACAAAGAGCAAATAGCGGTAATAGAATTAGAGCAGAAACGTAGAGAAGTAAATATTAGAAAAGGAGTGAGACTGTGATGTTCCATATCCCCATTAATTTTTAACTTGTACATTGAAGAGGCTTTAACCTTTTTGCCCCATGCTCTGGGCGCAAGTTTAACCTAACCTTAATTAGGTAATTGGGTGTTACCGGTGCTATGCTCTAGACTTTACTCTAAGCGATAGAAAGCAATGGTTCAGGGGTGGGAATAGATATATAAAAAAAAATAAACAAAATATTGACCGCCACTATATTCAGAAAAAGGGGAATGTAGAACTCAACAGTTGGCTACTACGATGAGATACCTGAAAGAAATTACAAGATTAAAAATATAGCATATGATGCAGCAGTTTGCTCCTCCAATATATTTCAAAATAGCATAATATTGTAGGTACCTTTATATCTTCTAGTATTAACCTTTATGAAAGTGTTTTGTATACTCAAAAATTGTATACCTTTTTGTTTAAATAAAAATGTTCTAGGTTTCTTCGAAAAGTATAATGTAGCATAATATCCTTTAACAAATTTATAAGTTATAACAAAAATGGAACGTATTTATAATTCAAGTATTAAAAAAAAATGTTTGTGCAATAGTAACTTAGCTTTCTTCAAATATGTATATAAAATGAAAATATAACTCCTTTGATTTTAAATTTCACGTTAATAATAAACCTTAACGTTTGGTTCTAATAAAAATGCAACAATTATTAATATCATGCAGAAATCGGATCCATTAACTACTTACAATTGGAAGGTATAGATTTTAAATTCATTATTATAGTAAGTAAATTGAACAACGTTTCCTAATCAGATGATAAAAGAAGCAAAAATATACTTAGTCATATAAATTAAATCAGTTGTATTATTTATACAAGTTACATATCTAAATAAGTTGAAGTATGGAATGTTGATAAACAAAAAAACTTTCATATAAATTCATTAGAGTATAAAATGTCCATTTTTAATCATAGTAAGAGGTGGACAATATAAAAATTTACTTGATAGCTGTTATAGCAAGTTATGATTATTTAAGTTAGAACTAGGGTTATGTTTAAATGTATTGATCAATATTATCTAATTACTTAATCAATGCGAAATACGCCCTGTTCCTAAGTTTTAAATTCAGTTTAATTTTATGAAATATTCATAGCCAAATTAGGTATTATAATACCATTGTTATAATGTAAACAAACATAGTTGACAAGTGGCATCTGTCGAATAAAACTAAAAATAGTACGCACCTTGAATATTCAGTTAAACACCTGTTCTACCAACCAGATATATGTATCGATTTCGTGCTGTTTACGTAACGAATTATGGCTGATCGAACTTTGACCAGGCCTCTTCGCAGATAATTAAACCATTTATTTAATTCAAATAAGGTGAAATCTTGCAATCTTGTACCAAACAATTGTAGTGTGTTGAAATTACGAGCATCCCGGATAGGTGTAAGTAAATATCATGGCGATTCTTCAAAAACCAAACTAACAATCTTGAGTGTGCATCTTAAACGAATTGTAATATTAGATGTTGAACTAACGTACCGAAAAATTTCTTTCCTAAAGAAACATCACGTCGATCATTCTCGACGTTTTATTCAATTCTTCTCAACTAACGCGATTCTCAGGTCCGAGGACGCTAAACGAGCCATGTTGGTTTGATAAGCAACGATCTTAGACTGCTTTTCCGATTAAGAACAGGTTGACATTTACCCGACACCTTCGTCTTCGTATATTTACGGCAGATGGCTGTAAATTAGGAATGTATTTATTTATTTACATTATAAATGTAATAATGTATTTTTATTAAATCACTTAAGAATATAAATTAAATGTTGTAAACAACAACTAGATCAATTGTTGTGATATAATTATTTTGTCCTAATTTATTGGCCATAGCTGATTAGATATACCAACTGTGTAATGGGTAATGTAAAGTATGTTGCATATATTAGGGGTTTATGTATGACTACATAATAATAGTACTTATTGGGGTTATTTTGGCAAACGTAACATTTGAAAATGTTACAAGGTAATAAATACTGTCAAATGTAGGTAGACATTTGGAATTACTATGCAGGGACAAAAGATTGATATGCGTAGATTTGCAGATGATATAGTGGTATTAGCATCCCGAAGGAAAAGCTAAAAGCAGCTTTTAATCAAATAAAAACAGTTCAAACAGAGATGGAAAAAGTGCAAAAGATATAAAACAAAGATTAACACAATGTCGTGCTGCAATTCACAAGAAAAAGCAACTACCATGTTCAAAGACAACAAACAGAAACAAGGAAAAGATTACTGAAAGCAAATGTATGGCGCACAGCACTGTACGGCAGTGAAATTTGAACAGTAGAAGAAGCGGACAGAAAAAAGGTAGACGCCTTTGAAATGTGGTGCTACAGACGGATGATGAAGATATCATGCACAGACAAAGTTAAGAACAAAGAGGTTCTAGAAATGGTAGGGGTAGAAAGAAATATGTGGAAAACTGTAAAAACATGAGAGATTGGCTGATAGGTCACATTCTAAGGCATAAGGAAAAAGTGCGTAATATATTAGAAGCTGAGATAGGAAAAAGAGAGGTAGATGTGCACCTAGGTTAGACTATTGCGCACAGATAGTCAAAGATGTAGGCTGTGGGAATTTCAAGGAAATGTTTGGCCTTGCGCAAAATAGTAATCAATCGAGGTACGCGTCCAACCAGTTGCAAAACGGAAAACTTAATGACGAAAAAATAATTGTACTTAAACCTGATGATTATTATAAGCAATCTAGGTGTTGGTTTTGCAATATTCTCAACTAATGTTGACTGTGCGAAAGGATTTATTGGAAAACTACTAATTTGGCAAATGTTTAAGTGTTGGAGAATCTTGGCAGCCACAGCTTGCTTAACCCCCTTCATACACACTAAATATCGATGAAATGTGGGGTATATATAGAAAACAATAGAAGGGGGACAGACCTGTATCTAAGCTGTGGGAATTTCAGGAAAATGTGTAGGCTAGCTTAGAATAGAAATCAATGAAAGTTCGTTTCCAACCAGTTCCAAGACAGAAAACCTAATGACGAAAAAAATAATTGCACTTAAACCTGATATTTAGTATAAACAACTACAGGTGTTGGTTTTGCAATATTCTCAAAAATGTTGATTGTGTGAAAGGATTTATTAGAAAACTATTAATTCGGCGAACAACTAAGTGATGGGGGATCTTGGTAGCAGCTGGTTGCTTAACCCCTTCACATACCACTGAATATCGGTGAAATAGGGTGTATATTTAGAAAACGATAGAAGGGGAACCAAGCTGTATCTAGGCTGTGGGAATTGCAGGAAAATGTGTAGGCTACCTTAGAGTAGATATCAATAAAGGTTTCCAACCAGTTACAAGACGGAAAACCTAATGACAAAAACAAATAATTGCACTTAAATTATTATAAAAAACTACAGATGTTGGTTTTGCAATATTCTCAACTAATGTTGATTGTGTGAAAGGATTTATTAGAAAACTATTAATTCGGCGAACAACTAAGTGATGGGGGATCTTGGTAGCAGCTGGTTGCTTTACCCCTTGACATACTACTAAATATCGGTGAAAAAAGGTGTATATTTAGAAAACAATAGGAGACAGCCGAGCTGTATCTAACAAGAAAGAGTAGGGGCTATATTCGAAGATAACAAACACAGAAAGAAGGAACGAATTGTTGAAGGCATATGTGTGGAGCACAGTACTGCATCGCTATGAAATAGGGACGGACAGTATTAGAAGCAGATATGAAAAAGGTAGAACCCTTTTGGAATGTAGTGCTTCAAATGTATGATGAAGATAGCATGAATAAACAAAGTTAATATCAAAAAGGTTTTAGAAATAATAGGAGAAGAAATATATATATGGAAAACAAAATAGATGAAATAGAAGGACAGGGAACGTTCTATGGCAATTGGGAAATACTGCGGGATATATTACAGTTAGAGATAGGAAAAAAGACAAGTAAAATTATACCTGGATCGGACTATTTATTGTACGCAGGTAGTGAAAGGTGTAGGCAGTGGGAATCTCAGGGAAACGTATAGGTTAGCTTAGAATATGCAACAACGGAAGTACGCGTCTAATCAGTTCCGGCACTGAAGATCTGATGATGATGCAACCAATTAGATATAAAATAATTTTTGCAAAATGGATTCCTAAATATATATTACAAGCAGAGATAGGAGAGAGGTATAGGTAGACCTAGATCCTACTATTGCACGCAGATAGTGAAAGATGTAGGCTGTGGAAATCTCAGGGGAAATGTGTATGTTAGCTTAGAATAGGAAACAACGGAGGTACGCGTATAACCAGTTCCAAGACTGAAGACCTAATGATGATGACCTTTTGTTATTATTATAAATATCGAAAAGTAAAGATATAGGGGAAGAAATATATTGTACAAAACTATTTAGATTTTTACAAATTTTTATTTAAAATAGATAAAGTTAGAGTGATAATCGATTAATCCTTCTTTACGTGCCTCAATGAAACGGTTCCATATTTGATATTTACATTTACGAACCCAATATTAAGGGGCTATAACTTTAAGGCCTTCCCCTCCACTCCCACTCATAGACCACCACTGATAAATTAATACAAACTATTTCTACGGTAGATAATAAACTAGTTGTGAGTCATTTAGGCCTTAGTAAAATACTAAACTTTACTCGATTCCATATTCGTTGATATTTTCCAAGAAAGAAATGAAATAAGCGAAAAAGATTAGAATGGTGGTCTACATAATACAATAATCCTTTGAATTGGCTTTCATAAAATAATATTTTCATCGAAATGTTAGAGTATCTATCGAACATGAGAAAGCAAATGATTTTCTGCGATTTTATCTTTTTCTAAACGAAATTTCCGCGTTGAGTGATTTCACAAGTGAAATATCAAAACAAACGTGTTCAAAAGATTTTGTTTGTATGTAATATCTAGATACAGAACCATCGATTAATGCTTGAGAATCTACCGGATTTCTGACTAATTTGTAACACTCGAATGGTGTGAGTTATGAAACCGCATGAAATTCAAATTTTTTATTTTTTTCATTTACTTATTTGCCAGACAGCATTTAAAATCGCATAAGAGTGATAAAAATATATTTACGTATCGATTGACTACCATATAAAAGTGAAACTCGCGCGGAAAGAAGAAAGAGTAGCAGAAAATAAGAATTGCCCAAGGGAATATCTCACGCTTTTGTTTAGTTGGCCAAAATTTCACGCTACAGAAAAAAACTAATAAAGGAGGAAAATGCCAAAGTATTACGAGACTTTGAAATTGATAGAAATAAGAAAACATCGCCTCAGTAAATAAGATAACGAAAACAACTATACCAGGATGACAAAGGTGTATAGAACTGTGCAATATCACGTTCCGCGGAATTTAATAACTACTCTCGCCTGTGCGGACAGAAGCGGCTTTATTAACGAGCGTTTGGAACAAATATACGATGCTTATTCGTAGCGAGATATGTGCCACTTTGGCTTAACAAGATGACGAATGCTTTAGGTTCCTCTTTCACATTAATTTCTAATCTACGACATAATAAATAGACCGTACTAGCCATTTGGGGCAAGAAGTATGTAAGGAAACTGAATCGTAAATTCAACAGTTCAACAATTAAGAGGCGACCGTCCTAAATACATGTAATTTAATAATTATAGCTTCCTAAATGAGTACTTATGCATAATATAAAATAGAGCAACCCTTAGCCATTACTATTGCTTACGTACCGCATTTTAGACCTTCTCAGCCGTAAAATGTATAGTTCGGTTGGGGCGTAAGGACAACTTTATGTCCATAGCCGCCAGTTAAGGTGAACAAAACTTTCCGTGCTGCCTTGCATTCTGAATTATGCATTGGAAAAGTTTACGAAAGAGCTTTTCCTACTTTAAACTGTTCTTTGATGGCAGTTTTACTGCAATTACGACTTTTTGCGTTGCACATTGAAACTGCAATAGCATGATATATTTGTACTATTAGTTTTGTTCCAAGAGGGCGTGAAGATCTCATTCTGACATATTCGCAAAGTCAAACAAATGTAGAAGCAAAAAATATCTAAATAAGAATAACACTAGTGACACATTGTTTTTGTAATTATACACTTTACGCTTGGTATAAAAATTTGCAAAATATTCTCGAAATTTTAAATTTAGTTAAACGTGACCATTATCACTTACTGCTAAGTAAATAGGGCAAAACTATAAACACGTGTTAAAGAAAAACTTTTAATTAGTTAACAATTATGTTTTTCCATTTATTATTAATTTCTTTATTATTATTGTTTAAAATAAACTTAATATTCCATTTCTAGTTCCATAAACAGATATTGTAAAGTTTTCAAAACTTAGTACCTAGCTATTTGTAAACATATTATTTTACTTTCGAAAAATACCATTTTAAAAATCATTCGGGTGGGGGGGAACTTATGGCTCGCTCCTCTAATCCAGGTAATCTTCATAATTTGATTACAATAACAACCGGTGATGATCCGGTGTGCACAAAACAATATCTTTAACAATATAATAGTTATTTACGATACCAGAGGGATATAGACATTATGATCGCATGCAAAGCCCGAGTTGTGTAACCACATGGGTGCGAAAATAATGTAGTATCCCACCTGTATAATACGAAACTTTTTCTATAATCAATTAAAACTTCATAAATTTCCATTGAAAGTAATTATTGAAATTCGAAAATGTACCTGTACATATTCCAAATGATGCATTGCGACGGTAACTATACCACTGATTGACGTTGTCAAACTAACAAATTATAGATTTTTATAAAGTTGTTTCGCAAGCCATATCGTTGCTACTTCTAGAAAAGTAAAGGGGTAAATATGAGATGGCTTATAATCGTTATAAAAATTGGTGCGAGCCGAAAAATAAATAAAGTTACCAACGAGAACGTTGTTACCAATTGGAAAGTTTTGTTAGTTTATTTTAAGCAACTAACAAAAAATAAAAAAACATCATCTCTGGTCATATTATTCGATGTTGCGCAGTATAATATCTATGAGGAGCAATATGGAAGGTAGCAAATATATCAATTTAGTTGCTTTATTAAAAAGGAAGTGCGAGGGTTGTAAACCAAAAAAATTCAAAATTTTAACAAAGAAAAAAATTGTTAAATATTTGCATGAAACTAACTACATTTCTAATCCATAAAGTAGCACTGATTATTGGATTTGCCGGAGCATGCAGGAGGGAAGGGTTGACGTATCTGTGAAAAGATAACGCACACGATGAAGATCAATGTTTTCGAATTCTAATACCTTTAACGAAAACTATAACTTCTAGGGAATTTTGTGTAAGATCAGGGGATATAGAAGGTATTGATTTGCTAGAAATAGTTCAAAGTTCTGCCAAGTTACCAATAAATGTGACTCATCGTCGCTTTTTGTATCCTACAAGAATAGTATATGTACCAAACAAACCACAGGATTTAACACTTTTAGAAGAATATCAAAGAACATTGCTGCATTTATTGGACTTTTTAAGTAAAGCCCAATATATATATATATATATATATATATATATATATATATATATATTGGGCTTTACTTAAAAAGTCTAAGTTATTATTTCATCTTATTAATTGCAATACGTTAGTATTTATCAACTTACCTTGTGTAAAAAACTACTTATAATATTTATAAGCTATATATACCTTTAGATTTCTATTTAAATACCATAATACAGTTAGTTATACGTATTATTTTCAATACGCAAAATAATGCACAATACCTTCAAAATTCACTTTCACACGTCACACAATATTCATAGTTTATAACAACAACAATTTTAAAGCGTTACCTGGAATTTCTCCAAGATCTCTGCTCCATTTACAATGCGGTAATGTAGTTTCGCTCTGCTTTGCAGGCCGCCTCTAGCTATTTGTAGAAGGACATCATTTATGTTGTGCTGCATGCGCTGCCTTCACGGTGCATCCCATTTCCAAATCCAAATTAATTACGCTTCTTTCATAATCGCGTACTTTAGTTAAATTCAATTTCATTTATGTTACTTCACTTCACGAGCTTGTTTAAGATCAATGTTGCACCTCAATTAAAATTTTGACTCGACACTTATTCGCGTATCAAATTATGAGGCCAACACTGTATTATTTAATTTAAAATTATTTATACTTACAAACTCGTATTTGAAGCGATGTAAATACTATTAGAACGAAGTTAAAAGCGAGCGAGCCGTGCTAATTCATCGAGTATTTATATGCTTCGACTGTAACCTCTCCGGCCACTCTTACCGTGAATATCTCATTTAAAATAACACGTTCTTAAAATTTTGGTTTAACCGTTTTCGAAATCCCCGAAATTTAGCGCGTCGGTACGATATTTTCCAATAAACCCGACTTCAAATATTCTCGTGCTTGTCTGTTGTACAACTAACGATATCGACCAATAGTATATGCATTGACGTCTTAAAATCCCGCCTATATTAACGCTATCCCTTGCTTATGCATATCATATGTTTCCTTCTAACCTTGTTTGAATGGTAGAGAATCGATATTACTGTCCGCGTTCTACAACTCCATGTGGACCTGAATACGTGCTTTTGCGACTGTTGTTTACCAATATTCTTTGAAACTTGTTTGTTATCTATAAAAATAAGGGGAACCTGACATTTAGAAAACATGCAGGAGTTTAATTAACCGACGTTTTAACACAACATTTCTAGGAGCTTCTTTTCATGGTATTTCAACGTATTTTATATCCAACGACTGTTTATGTGTTAGCAACGCGTTTCACCTTGGTATTATTGATTTTTCATGTTTTTATGCATATTATACGTAAATAATCGTTCAATTAAACTCAATTAAATTAATAAATTAATTGCATTGGCTTCTACAATTTATTTTCTTTGCGAACCTACTAAATTTTAATCATTATTTGTAAAATTTTGTTAATACTTGTTACATTAAACTGAACTAATGAAATAAATTTCGCACGTAATTTCTGGTTGTTTCCTCTATACAGGGTGTTTCAAATTGCTTTGTTTATATATATATATATATATATATATATATATATATGTTATGTAGTATAACGACCTTGCTGATTTGAATATATTGAATGATATTAGCAGGTTGTAGGTCAGCTGGTTATTCAAGCGTACTCTTTATTATATTCTAAGCTTTCGGTTTATTTCAAACCTCTATCAAAGAAACTATAAAAACGTCATTATGGGCATCAAGCAATATACAATAAATACTTACTAAATTGAGGTTGAATGCACATCAATATCATTGAACTACCTAAAACTTAAAGTATACATCGAATTTTAAAATTGAACAATAAAACATTAAAAACTGTAAACTATAAACTAATTGCCTTGTGAACATGTAAACTGTAAATAATCTTCAACGATAATTTCTTTATAATTTTGACAATTGTATTTTGAACCTGTCTTGATAGAGTGTGGGTGTGTTGAATGCGCACTAACCAATTTACATGCCTTATTACAAAGAGATGGTAAAATCATTGCGCCGGTCTTAAGAGATTTAACGATAAACTAAAACACAAAATTCTAAACTTGGAAATTAAACTAACTCATAATATTATCAATAACACGGAAAAAGAATTAACTATTATTAAGTCAAAAACAGCTGATAGTAAACCACACTACATGTATATCGAGTACACACGTCGCCAAAACACTGTCTACAATAAATTGTTTTATACTATAAAAAACACACACTTAAAAAAGATAGAGAATCTGTTAAATTCTCGTTATTGTAACTTTTATAATTTTGACAAGTGGTTTATAAATGCTAGTAATATTAATATTCCCAATGACATTAAACGAGTACTATCACTCGGCCCTAAATTCAGTGTCTCTCCGATAATAGATGACAAAACAGTTATAAATATTTTAGCGGATTTAGAGGATATTATAGTAAACATAAATGACGAAGAAAGAAACCTATGTAGGGCTCACACAACCAATATTATAACGAATTTTTTGCAAAAGAATTCTAATACTAACTCGATGATTATGGTTGAAGTCAATAAATGCAAAAAATTTCTAAAGGAAAACAGGGATCTACTTATAATTAGAGCGGACAAAGGGAACGTTACTGTAGGTATTTCAAAAAACGAATATAAGGAGAAGATGTATGAATTGCTAAACGACACAACGGTTTACAAAAGGAGTGGAAGAGATCCTACATCGTGTTTTCAAAACCTAACGATAAATCTAATAAAAAAACTTAAACAGAAAGAATACATTAGCGCACAGCAAGTCAAAACTTTGAGTAATTATAGCTCCACATGTCCGAAATTGAATGGCTTACTCAAAATTCACAAAGCAAATTACCCTTTAAGACCAATAGTTGCGACAAATAGTAGTCCCACGGAAAATCTATCAAAATTTATAGCAGATATATTAAAAAAAATCGATTAATACTAATAATTATAATGCACGTGATTCTTTTGAGTTTGCTAGCTTCATAAAGGATGTAACCTACCTAATGATTTTGTTATAATAAGTCTTGATGCAGTCTCCCTTTTCACTAACATTTCCAAATCTCTAGTTCTAAAAAATATCAAAAAATTATGGCCTAGAATTACCAATACTTGTAATATTCCAAAATCCGTTTTTATTGAAATGATAGAGTTGATTTTTGATACTAGTTATTTCAGCTACAATAATGAATTCTTTCTACAGACATTCGGCTGTCCAATGGGCTCGAATTTAAGTCCCATACTGGCGGATATTGTCATGGATGGTTTATTAGACGAAGTCATCCCTAAACTAAACTTTAAAATGCCATTTATAAAAAAATTTGCAGATGACATCATAACTTCAGTACCCATAAACGAAATTGACGAAACTGTACGAATTTTTAATAGCTATGACGATAATATTAAATTTACGGTAGAAGTGGAAAAGGATAGATCGGTACCATTACTAGACACTTTATTGATTCGAAGCAATGACAACACTGTAACCTTAGACTGGTATCAGAAGCCTACTAACTCGGGTAGATACCTGAATTACCTTTCATACCATCCTTACAAGATAAAAGTAAATTTTATTTTGGGCTTAAAAAGCAGAATAAAAAGAATATGTCATCCAACATTATTTCAAAAGAATTTAGACAAATTATTTACTATCCTAAAAAACAATAACTACCCGCCAAAATTAATAAAGAATCTTTTATATAACCACGAAGCTCCTTTGAATAATTATCTTTGTAATGTACCCCCAAACAACTATGTTGATCACGTTGTAGATGTCCAGAAATACGGAACAATTCCATATATTGAAAATTTAACCCCAAAATTAGAAAATGTAATAAAAAAAATACAACATAAAAATTGCAAAGAAGAACGTTTGGACTTTAAATGCCCTTTTTTCAAAATTAAAAGATAAAACACCACCATTACAACAAAGAAATGTCGTTTATAAAATTACTTGTTTAGACTGCAATTTAAAATACATTGGTCAAAGCTCTCAATATTTAAAGCAACGTATCACACAACAAAAAAGCGACATGCGGATTAAACCCAATGCTTGTGCATTGACCACACACGCAAATAACAGCAAACATAAAATAGACTGGGATAACCCTAAAATACTACAAATTGAAGGTAAGCGATCAAAAAGGGAATTTTTGGAAATGTGTCACATATTTAAAAACACGGATACCATGAATAAAAGAACACATATAGATCAACTAAGCTGTATATACACGTATCTACTTAATTTCAAACCTAGAACTAACTTAATTAGACCACTAGTATAACACAGGAACACGTACGTGCGCGCACACACACACACGCGCGCACATTCACACATACCCACACACATCCATGCGCATTCAACACACCCACACTCTATCAAGACAGGTTCAAAATACAATTGTCAAAATTATAAAAGAATTATCGTTGAAGATTATTTACAGTTTACATTTTCAGGAGGCAATTAGTTTATAGTTTACAGTTTTAAATGTTTTATTGTTCAATTTTAAAATTCAATGTATACTTTAAGTTTTATATAGTTCAATGATATTGATGTGCATTCAACCTCAATTTAGTAGTAGTTATTGTATATTGCTTGATGCCCATAATGACGTTCTTGTAGTTTCTTTGATAAAGGTTTGAAATAAACCGAAAGCTTAGAATATAATAAAGAGTACGCTTAAATAACCAGCTGACCTACAACCTGCTAATATCATTCAATATACAGTGCTTCCCAAAAGTAACGGATAAATTCGATTAAATGATTATTGGCAATTTCTGAGTAAAAAACTCTGACACGTCGACTTTTATTTTTAAATTGTCATTTAATTATATAATTTTTAACCCCCCACCCTTCAACCCAAAAGCGCTAGCATCCCCTACTTAAAAATTTTAAATGGCAATGTACCCCTTGTGATACCTCAATTAATAGCATTTTTCATGCAGAAATAAAATTTTACAAAAATTCTAAATCGGTTGATAAATAACTGTTTTATTCAATAAAACTTATTCGCTTAAAGTGCCAATTATCGGGTATGCCTTGACAAACAAAATGTTTGTAAAGTGTCAAATAAGTTTAGTGAAAGTACGTTAGTTAAGTGCGTGTTGTTTGTTTAATAATAAGTCAGTTTTATTCAATCAACAAAACTTGAATAAAAAACAAAAACAAACCCAATTTAAATTAAATGTTCAAACTGCTGTCCGTTAGTCGCTAGGCAGTATCCTAATCTAGAGACAAACTCTTGTTGAACTTTGTTTACTGTCTGAGGGGAAATTAAGCGAATTTCATTCCGGATTCTCTGCTTTAACTCGTTTATGTTTTGAGGCCTATTCAGATACACTTTAGTTTTTAAATAACCCCAGAGGAAATAATCCAAACGGGTTAAGTCGGGAGACCTAGCGGTCCATTCAATTTGTCCTCGTCTACCAATCCACCTCATAGGAAATACCTGGTCAAAATATTCCCGTACTGGACGTGCATAGTGGGGAGGCGCACCATCTTGCTGTAGACAAATACTGGGATGAGGTAAATCAGGATCTTCTACATTGGGATGTAGTACCGCTAAAGCCCGAATTAATTCAAATTGGAGAAAATTTAGATACTGTTCTCCATGGAGTGTTCTCTCAAAAAAGTACGGTCCAATAACTTTATTACCCACTATTCCCGCCCAAACATTAATCTTTTGTGGAAATTGTGTATTTGCTTCCATCATCCAATGCGGATTTTCATTAGCTCAATAACGGCAATTCTGCTTATTAACGGTGCCATTTAAATAAAATGTTGCTTCACCAAAAAACGTATTTCCTTCAAATCCAGGATTATCATTGCAAAGTTCCATCATTGTCTCACAAAATTGCGCTCGCCTATCAAAATTATCATCTGATAACTCTTGCGGTGAAACTTTTGCTTACAGAGAAAACTATGACTGCACTTTTTGATGCATTTAACTGTGAAGCGACTCCCGCAACGCTTGAATGTGGATTTTTCTGCACAAATAGCAAGTCATCCAATTCTGAATCTTCATCTAAAGCTGATGGACGTCCATTTTTAGATTTATCTCGTACGCGTCCAATATTCCGAAATTTATTTTCAATTAGGCTTATTGTTGATTTCGAGATTGGGGGGAGGTCGGGATGAATTGCATTGAATAAAATTCGAAATTCTTTGTGCGTTCGAATTCTATCTCCAAAGCCAATCATCATTAAAATTTCAATCCTTTCGGCTTCGTTAAGTCTTATTTTTGCTGACTTATTATTAAACAAGCAGCACGCACTTAACTAACGTACTTTCACTAAACTTATTTGACACTTTACAAACATTTTGTTTGTCAAAGCCTATCCGATAATTGGCACTTTAAGTGAATAAGTTTTTATTGAATAAAGCAGTTGTTTATCAACGGATTTAGAATTTTTTGTAAAATTCTATTTCTGCATGAAAAATGCTATTAATTGAGGTATCACAAGGGGTACATTGCTATTTAAAATTTTTAAATAGGGGATGCTAGCGCTTAGGGGTTGAAGGGTGGTGGGTTAAAAACTACATAATTAAATGACAATTTAAAAATAAAAATTGACGTGTCAGAGCTTTTTACTCAGAAATTGTCAATAATCATTTAATCGTATATATCCGTTACTTTTGCGACGCACTGTGTATATATATATATATATATATATATATATATATATATATATATATATATAGTATTACAGTGAATAAGATGAAATAACAACTTAGACTTTTATGCAAAGCCCAAATGATCATTTCAAATCGAGCTAGTAATTGAAAGATGGAAAATATAAGGTCTTGGACAAGATTTAAACCTGTATCCTGGTTTTGCTGGAACCATGTGTTTACCAATTACGCCACCGAGACCGATGACACAATTGGGAAATTTACAAATTTAAATCGTGTACACAAGATCTGTCCAAGACCTTATATTTTCCATCTCTCAATTATTAGCTCGATTTGAAATGATCATTTGGGCTTTTCATAAAAGACTAAGTTATTATTTAATCTTATTCACTGTAATACTATAGTATTTATCAACTTACCTTGTGTAATTAACTATCTAAAAAATATTTTTTTATATTTATATATACATATATATATATATATATATATATATAAAGACAAGTTATTTGCAGTCCGCAATAAGGAATTTGAAAAGAACAAAATAAAAAATAAGATGTATCTGTAAATAAACTCTTATGAAAACAATAAGAGTTTATTCACCTATACAAATCGGGCTAATAGTTGAATAAACATTAACAAAACAATAGTTTTATTACTTCATAAGGGTAGGAAACATCCCCTTACCGGTTACAGCTTCCTTAAGCTTCGTCTGAGCGGATTAGTTTCCATCCAAATCATTACCCATCTGCAGACGCCTTCCATCAGACTGCAGGTACAATAACCAAACCACGCCTCTTCGTCCAGTTAATGATGCCACCAGCACCCTCGTTCAAAATATAAATGCTTCTGCGTAGCATCCATCTTTTAATTATTATAATTTATTTCAATTCAGCCCATTTACTTACCCTGCACCTACTTGTGCGTTATAAACACTTGTAATAGCTTTCGGCGGACTGCACTGTACGCGATATTAAAAGCTAGGATGTTTTTCAAATTATCATCGCGAAGTCAGATGATAAGAGAGAAATATAAAAGAGAACAATAAGAGAGCGAATCTAACTTCCGCCTTCCTTATATATTCTAAGCCCCACTTAGTTTGCAAGTATTTTCGTTACCCATTCTTTGAAAACCTTCAAACTGCCACTCAATTCTAAAAATTTCCCATACAAACATCTAACGAACTTTCAAAAACAGAGAATTAGTCCACTCCACAACGCTTTTACCACGAAAAACTACGTACGTTTTCTAACCGTTTAAATTTACCGTGAATTTTATCCTCTGTTATTCCCCCCAGACAAATCCAATGCACGCCCCTTATGTGCGTGTCTATATCGTTATTGCAGTCCTGCCTTTATAACAACTTTTCCGGTCTTTGTCTTTCTTAATGTCCCACTATTCCCATGTTGTCTACGGTTAAAGCTCCCTTCCTATTTGAAAAGTCGATATCGTGTAACACAAACCTGTTGCAGCTGCGCCCTTCTATTAGCCTCTACAAATATACTTGTTTATCACGCGCTTGAAAGATGTTTGTCATTTACCCATCTGTTATTTTTATCTAACTTTGCTACGTCCTAAATATTCTCTGTCTCCTAGTCCTATCGATCTGCTTTTAAAATAGTCGTCTGTTATTATAAACCTTGAGTCTGTCCGTTATAATAATACTCCAAATTGTTGTTTCAACGTTTCTAGTCTTAATAGGAATTATTTATTTACCCAAGCTTTTATTCCTTGAATACCTTGACTGCTTTAGCTTGTTTGTACTCTTCTACATTGTAGCTTTTCTACGAATACCTCAATTTATAATTTTTAAACAAATGTACGTTGCTTAACTTGACGTATACAAATTAAACTTACATTATAACATGTAATTTTGTCCAAATTGAATCTTTTCAAATAAATTATTGATTTTTAGGTACAGGGTGATTAAATAAATAAACGCTTGTCCTATTTGTCCATGTTTACGCTTACCCGTACATAGTAATATATATATATATATATATATATATATATATATATATATTCTTCTAACACAGCTGTGGTGAAAGCAGGTCGAATTGTTCCTAGAAACAATGGTTTTTTGCTGTTTTTCGTGTTGGAAGCACGTACGTATTAAGTTCTGTTAGAAGAATGTCATCTCCGAGAGGTATTTTTGATAGTCCATTTTGTTGGAACAGCTCGTAGATGACGTGAAATTTTTTGGTCGAAGGGCCGTTGAGCAACTTTATTTATGTATAATACGAAATTTTACATAAAGTATTCAATCTAAATTACATGCAACTTTATTTATATATAACATGAAATTTTACATATAGTATTCAAGTTAAATGGTTTTCGTGGTTTAATGTACATATAAAGCAACTTTAAATTAACATGCAGATTGGTTTTTACGCTTTGTTCTTGGTGTGGTCCTGGCGGAATTTAATTACTCAAAATTGATTCCGAGTAATGTGGATTTTCAGTATGCAGTACAATTATTCGTTCTAAATTGGAGATTTCCGTATTTCAATGCTGACGTAAAATTCCCTTATGGTATGTTTCAGACAGACGGAGTTCTGGTATGTAGAAAATTTGTTTTCGTATGTTAGCTGAACTATGGACATTGTAATTAGATAATTTATTTGTTTAATCAAGTTATTTAAACGTCAATATAGGTCAAGGACAGACTGTGAATATGTTTTGCAATATTAAGCAATAGGAATCTGTAACTATTACTTATCCAAATCTTTTATGAATTCACTAAAATTACGGAAGATGTCAATACGTGTTAAGAAAAGTAAATTCTTCTATTTATGAGAACTTAGAAATCAAATTTCTATGTTTGCTATTTCATTAATACTTATTTGGAATTATCCATTGTTATGGTTAAGGTAGATCTACCAAAACTAATATTTTTGTCCTCAATAAGCAACAGTTTAGAAAGCAACTTTATGCTTTATCTATTAGTTATTAAAACCACATTTAATTTGATTGGTACTGATTTTATCCAGTGCCCTTGTAAATGATTTTCATAAATTAAATTAATCACAATATAAGGAAAGAAAGATATTTTGTAAAGAAACACATAATTGAATACTAGAGGAATAGATTTTATTTTTGAACAAGACTATTCTTTTTAATTAGGATGAATGAAAGTGATTCCATTTGAATTTAAAAATTTTTTTGAGTATTTATGCACAAACAGTGCTATTCTTTGTTTAATTTGTTCACAGGTGTAGCAGTGAATTACTAAGATCAAGGTCGAGCCATAAGGTAAGAAAGTTCACGGATTATGTTGTCTATAATAAACAGTATAGCGGTTATAGAATAAAGGTTTCCGCATTCGCCTTGTACAAGGGACTTGAGTAAGGTCTTCTCTGTATAGAAAAATACGGTGGCGCCTTATTCTTCATGTTTTTGGTCACAATCTAACCCCGACCCACAGCTCATGTTCCACCCAGAGCATATAGTTCGACTAGCCGCTTTGCCTTTGAGATTTCCATAACTTTGGGCCATTTTCCATCAGAACTTGCCGTGGGCTCTATTCGATTATAGGAAATTATCGTTAAATAAAATCCCAAAATAAAGTAAAAGGCTATAATATATATATATATATATATATATATATATATATATATATATATTGCTGTGAAACCTACAAAATCCGTGAACTACGCTTTTCGAATCGAGCCTCACGAATTGGGCGTCAAGAATGCTGTGAAACCTACAAAAAGCTATTCATTACCTTAACTGTGTTGGTCCATTGACTTTCTTCTGTTAATCGCCTCGGCTGCTCCTCTAGATAACTTTCATCCTCAATCATAAAAAAAACAAACATTCCTATCACACACATCAACGTTAACTCTATTTACATCAATATTCACAATACATTAAAATTTCAAAATTAAAATTCAGCATAAATTTTAATATCAAAAATTTTCAAGATTAAATTTGTTATCATTTTCAAGTTGCATCCAGAATTAAAGTCCTTGTAGGATGCCTACTAATTACTATAACAATATATGCAGAGTACAAAGGAGCATCTACCACCCTTTACGTTAATTAACCAGGTTCGTCTAATTGAGCTCAAAGACATACCCATATTTTCATCATAATCCAGAACATCAATACTAAATACCCTTTCTACTTAAACAAGCAAATTTCACCTTAAAATTAAAATATTATTGTTAGTACAATTTCACTACTGTCCATTTTAAATAAACAAATTATAAAGTTATTCAACACACACCAAAATATCAAAGTTCGAACAAAATAGTATAATTTACCTGAAGGTTACTGCACTCGTAGCTTCCATGTACATCGTCCCTTTGTTAATTACACCATTCCAACTGGGTTATATTTATGGCTTCTGATTCTCAACGCTTTAAAATTTTCTCCATCACCATTTATTTAAAGTTGTTTCAGGGCTTTTCCGGAACTAATCTGTGTATATCTGAACCTTGTTTTGTGGATCCAGACACGTTTATGCACCATTTAAGTATTAATACCCCCGAAAAATAACAAAGAACTTCATACTTCTTTCACCAATATACGCCAAAACTGCCTACTTTTGTGTATTTATTTGTCGTTGTAAATTTTTACCAATTGGTACAGTGATACTAAACTTTATTACCTTGTATCTTCTTTTCTAAGTGCACTAACGTACATTCATTGTAGCACGTAAAGAACAAGCTGTTTTAAATCACATAATATTCGAGCAAACTGTTTCAATTATTTAATATTAAAACCGGAAAACTAAAAAGCACTGTTTAACGCGTTCAATCAAGTCGAAGATCTAAGAGAGCTTGTTCATATTCTCCTGGGTATATATAGAGGTTAGCCTGTCTGTCGGTCGAGTCTCCAAAACGGACAATTCTAAAGAATTTCGCCTGCTATGTTCCCATTCCGCAGCCCGGCATGCGATTTTTACGAATTTTGCACTCGCCCCAGATAAATCTCAGAAATTTCAACACGGCACGCAACGTCTGGAAATAACTAATTGAACTTTATACAGAAATGTTATTTTTACCTCTCAAATTTTGCCTTTTACTTTCAACCAATCGCAACCCCATGACGTTGCTCTACTCACGCCTTTTTACTATATGTGTCTCGGTCTTGCGCATATTATCTGTCTCTATCTACCCTGTTCTTATTAGTGCAAATTGATATTCTTTATTATCGATTATTTCAGTCCATGTGGACTACCTGGGTTAAATAACCCCGTATCGCGCCTTCTCGTGAATATTAAGCCACGGTTGCTCCAAGATTCTTTGTAACCATTAATTATCTGCAAAATTTACGCAGAATGAGCTTTTTAAAAATACGCAGGTGTTCTGTATTTCGTGCTAAAGCATCCGACCGTTTCCAATATCCGTAGAAACGACATGTTTATCTAAACAAATTAAACTGAAATTGCCTTTTAAAAATACGCAGGTGTGTTCAAACGTAACATTTTAAATACCCTTCTACGATTTGCATTTTATTGGGTTTTACAAGTTTTATGCTTATTATTAATAATGGTTCAATTAACTCCAACTAAAATTGACTTCTACCCTTTCATTTTAGCGAATACAAATTAAATATTAATTATTATGTGTACACTTTGTTTACTACTTGTTACCCAGAACTTAAATCAATTAATGTAAATTTTGCACGTAATTTGTCTTTGTTTCTTTACTAGGAATACTTAAATTACACGTAAAGTTTTCTAATACTGCTTCCTTTTCTATAAAGCGTCTTGTACATGATTTAAATCTCTTATTTTTAATGAAACGAATGAATTTTTATTCTCCACGGTTTTTTTAATAAAGCGTATTATCTAATAAAATTCCTTATACACGGTGATTAAAATTATTTGATGTGATTATTTAATTTTCTACCCTGGTCTAAATATGAGTATTTTCCCCCTATTTGAATACAAATAATCCCACTTATTTGAATTCAAATATAAAATATTTAAATCGCAAACAAAATTTACAAAAAAAAATGCCTATCTCTCTCTACCCTTATCTATTTAACTTACCTACCTTATCCAATCCAAAAAAAAATATTTACACCTATCCTATATCCTATCCTATTCCTAACTCTCACCTAATTCTATAAACCGAAATTATCCCTAACTTCATCCTACTTATCCATCTAATCCTATATACCTCCTATATACCTATCCTATTTCTAACTTTTAACTAATCTTCACTATACTTTACTTCCCCCTACCTAATCCTATATACCTATCCTACTCTTACTCTATTCCTAACTCTCCACTAATCTCCTATGAAATATCTATACTTAACCTATCTTATTTTCTTCCTACATTTACTCTTTATTCTCATCCTAAACCTATTTCTAATTATCTCCCATATTTATCCTATACCTAGCTTTATTTTCTATAAACACTTACTTATACTCTTCTCTATACACATATTCTATCCCTATCCTATTTAAATTTTACTAAAATTCACCTATCTCTATCCTTTGTTCATTAAGTTATTTAAATCTAACTCTCTTCTTGATCCTCCACGTCTTTCTTCTCACCAACCTAATACTCTTCATTCTTATTTCTCCCCCTTCTATATCTATACTTAGCATCCCTATTATCTCACATACAATAAACTTATCATCCCTATTATCCTGACTCTTAAATATTGCTTCTTCTTCAGTCCCTACACTTGTCTGTTTCTCATTTATTATTATTTTCTTTTCTGCCGACAAACCAAACGATACTACTTTAAAATTATCGATTTTTCCTCTACGGAAACTCCTATGTACCTTCTAGAATGCTTGTGTAATGGAATCCGCCAGAATGAATTCCTTAAATCTACTTTATTAAAAACAAACTTGCCACTTAACCTCATCACAAATAATTCTGCCTTCACCTGCTCCCGATCTGCTGCTGTTGCTTCTACCCCCACTAATTCTGCATGTTTTTGTACTAAAGCTTGAACCTCTACTATCCTATCCTCTGGACATCTTATCGTGTTGATCTGTTTACCTTCATCATCCTCTACCTCTACTACATTAATACTCAACCCTGTGTCATCCTCTGTGACTTCATAACTGCCCTTCCATGGCACTACCCTATCCTTAATCCTTATTACCTTCCGTTCCATATCTATCAAAACCCCTAACTTCATCATACAGTCAACACCTAAAATGCTCTGAAACTTCAGTCCAGGTACAATTACAAACTCCTGTTCACAGCTTAAACCTCCTATATCTATCCTAAGCACCACAACACTATTTACTACAGCAAATTTCTTTTATTTGGAGCTACTAAATGGCTACGCTTTATAGGCATAATTCTATCACAAACCTTATCCCTAATTTCGCTGACGAATTCCTCCGATATTAAACTCGCCTCTGCCCCTGTATCAAGTAATACTTCTACATTATTCTCAAAAATCTCTATATTAATAATTGGCAAACATAATTTTTCCTTAGTTTCTGGCTCTACTTCCTCCTCAATTTTGAAAAATTCACGTGGATGTTCATATACATTTACACTGAAATCTAGTGGTCTGTCGCGTTCTAAAAATCCTGTCCAGGTCTGTTTTCCCTGCTTGGTCCTGGTCTAGCCGTCACCTCAGCGTATGTCCTAGGCGTTTCCACTCGTTCCGTGTCTGTATTAGCTGTCCCCCTCATGTCCGATGAACTATTCCTTCTGGTAGGTTCCGGTCTCGGTGCAGGTCCCCTTCCTAAACTATTACTTCTAACGTATGGTCGTCGCTGTTCCCAATTCTGTCGCTGGTATCCGTAACTATTCCCCCTTCTAGCATAGTTGTCCCGTCTATTGTCAAACCTAACTGTGTTGATCTGTCTTTCCCTATTATCCCGAGGTCGTCCACTACTTACGTCGTCGTACCTCTGCAGGTATTCTAAAATATTTCTCTGTCCACTATGTTCTGTAGTGCTACGTGTTGTCTTACTTCTACCTCGAAGTGTCGTGATAAATACCTGATAATTTGTCGGTCCGTCAGTGGTGGGTTCAGTTGCTTTGCTATGCTATACTTGCGTATAGCATATTGCTCCTACTTCCTGAAAATTCTCCCTTAAATTTCCTGTGATTAAGTCGTCTCGTACCTGGTCTTGTCTGTGGTCACTCCAGTAGTGCTTTAAAATCTGTCTTCAAAGTCCGTGTAGGTATCTATGTCCTGTCCTACTAAATTGTACCATGCTTCCGCGTTGTCTTTCAATAAAGCTTTTATCGTATTCAGTTTAGTCTGTTCGTCAAATAAATTTCCCACTAGATTTCTTACACTATTAATAAAAATTTGTGGATTTACCCTGTTATCGCCATAAAACTTCATGTGTTGGTCCAATGATACTCCACCTGTATAAAATCTGGGACCATCCCCCGTTAAATTTGACATGTTGTATTTGATACTACTAACTTCGCGTTCTACCCTGCCTAACTGATCCCTACATGAGTCTGTCACTTCAGTCATTTTTATATTAATCTCTTCTTCACAAAAAATGCGTACTTCGGACATTAAATGTCCCATTTCCTGTCGAAGACCTGTAATATCACGCTCATTTTGTTCCACCCTATTTTCTACTTCCCCCAGTTTCACGGTAAGACTATCTTTAAATTCTGTAAATTCTTTAGTATTTTGTTCAATTTTCCCGCTTATCTGCTCTAATTTTTGGTTGGACTCCTCCTAGCTCTATTAGATTCATCGCTTAGCAGTTCTAATTTTCTGTTGGATTCTTCCCTAGCTAATCGCATTTCCTCTAACATTCTCATCATTAACTCATTTCCTTGATCCCCTGATTCCGTCCTCGACTGATCTCTACTGCCTCCAGCTTCTTCCATTTTCGAATTTTTCCCACACAATGCACTATCGTCACTTCCAATTTCCTCCTTGACTCCTTAACCACTCTTTTCTCTGCATACGTTCTACTCACTCTCACACACTCTAAAATACTCTTAAATTTATACACACACAGAAACTCTCTCTCTCAGAACGCCAGTTTCCTGGAATAAAATCACAAAAATTTTATTTGGAACTCGAGCCTCACTTTTGGGTCGCCAAGAATGCTGTGAAACCTACAAAATCCGTGAACTACGCTTTATAATCGAGCCTCACTTTTGGGCGTCAAGAATGCTGTGAAACCTACAAAAAGCTATTCATTACCTTAACTGTGTTGGTCCATTGACTTTCTTCTGTTAATCGCCTCGGCTGCTCCTCTAGATAACTTTCATCCTCAATCATAAAAAAAAACAAACACATTCCTATCACACACATCAACGTTAACTCTATTTACATCAATATTCACAATACATTAAAATTTCAAAATTAAAATTCAGCATAAATTTTAATATCAAAAATTTTCAAGATTAAATTTGTTATCATTTTCAAGTGCATCCAGAATTAAAGTCCTTGTAGGATGCCTACTAATTACTATAACAATATATGCAGAGTACAAAGGGAGCATCTACCACCCCTTTACGTTAATTATCCAGGTTCGTCTAATTGAGCTCAAAGACATACCCTAAATTTTCATCATAATCCAGAACATCAATACTAAATACCCCTTTCTACTTAAACAAGCAAATTTCACCTTAAAATTAAAATATTATTGTTAGTACAATTTCACTACTGTCCATTTTAAATAAACAAATTATAAAGTTATTCAACACACACCAAAATATCAAAGTTCGAACAAAATAGTATAATTTACCTGAAGGTTACTGCACTCGTAGCTTCCATGTTCATCGTCCCTTTGTTAATTACACCATTCAAACTGGGTTATATTTATGGCTTCTGATTCTCAACGCTTTAAAATTTTCTCCATCACCATTTATTTAAAGTTGTTTCAGGGCTTTTCCGGAACTAATCTGTGTATATCTGAACCTTGTTTTGTGGATCCAGACACGTTTATGCACCATTTAAGTATTAATACCCCGAAAAATAACAAAGAACTTCATACTTCTTTCACCAATATACGCCAAAACTGCCTACTTTTGTGTATTTATTTGTCGTTGTAAATTTTACCAATTGGTACAGTGATACTAAACTTTATTACCTTGTATCTTCTTTTCTAAGTGCACTAACGTACATTCATTGTAGCACGTAAAGAACAAGCTGTTTTAAATCACATAATATTCGAGCAAACTGTTTAAATTATTTAATATTAAAACCGGAAAACTAAAAAGCACTGTTTAACGCGTTCAATCAAGTCGAAGATCTAAGAGAGCTTGTTCATATTCCCCTGGGTATATATAGAGGTTAGCCTGTCTGTCGGTCGAGTCTCCAAAACGGACAATTCTAAAGAATTTCGCCTGCTATGTTCCCATTCCGCAGCCCGGCATGCGATTTTTACGAATTTTGCACTCGCCCCAGATAAATCTCAGAAATTTCAACACGGCACGCAACGTCTGGAAATAACTAATTGAACTTTATACAGAAATGTTATTTTTACCTCTCAAATTTTGCCTTTTACTTTCAACCAATCGCAACCCCATGACGTTGCTCTACTCACGCCTTTTTACTATATGTGTTTAAGTGCAGCTGTCGTAGGGGCTAGTTTAAATAAATACAAGGTTGCTTACGGTTCACCTTTAAACAAAACATTTTTATTGGACCAACGTTTTGCGTTCTTCTAGCGTCTTTCTTTTAGCGTCGTAACGGTCAAGTGGTTTTTGAGCTGCGTTTTAGGTGTCATTTTTTGTCGTTTGTTTTGTCAGCATGGTGGTCCACCGCGACGAGGACCCGTTGCCCAGGAAGAAGAGGGGAGATAGGTCGGAGTCTAATAGGTCGGAGGCTGAGGGCGCTGTTGGGGGGAAACAGCTAAAGGTAATTTTAAAAGACGTTAGGTTAGGGATTCAGGAAGAGGTACAGGAGGTAGAGGAGCCTGTGTTTGCGGCGGTCGTGTCGGGGGAGTCGGGGCCCCCTGGGGTGGCTGCGGCGCCTGAATCGCCCTCAACTTCGGGAGCCCAGCGAAAGATGTCGACTAGCAGCGACGTTAGCGTTGCAGCTAGCGACCTCGATGAGCTGGACCTCCTGAGATTGAGGGTGAGGAAGGCGCACTGGGCCATCTCCGGGAGGGTGCCGACGACCTCCGCCACTATCGTCGTGGAGGACAGAAAGAAGATTCGCTACGCCCTGGATGATTTCCTCGACGCGGCGAATCAACTTATAGGTATGGTTAGGGCGCTGCGGCTTGTGGCTAGTGATTCTGGGAGAGCTAATGTTGTCGAGGGAAGTCCAGCGGTGGTTGCTTGTGTTTCAGGGCAGCGGTGTTCCAGGAGCCAGGAGGTGCCGATGCCGCGGAAGGTGTCGTATGCTGCAGCTGCCGCAGGTGCGACGCCCACCTTTGCAGTTAGGGTCGACGCCAGGCCAGGGGAGAAGGATGACGTCATGTCGACCCTAAAGAAGAAGGTCGATCCCGCTCGTGATGGTTTTGTTGTGGTCGGAGCTCGTAGAACTCGCACGGGCGGTGTAGTTGTCGAGTGTGCAAACCGAGAAGATGCGAAGAAACTGCAGTCGAAGGTTGTCGGTGACTGCAAAGAGCTCGTGGCGAAGACCATCGAGAAGAAGCGCCCACGGGTCGTTCTTCCGGGGTCGAAGCGGGGATGAAGGCGGAAGAGCTGGTGCGGTTGATCGCGTGCCAGAATCCCCGCTTCGGCGATTTGAAGATTGAAGACCACCTGAAGGAGAAATTTAGGTTTGGCGGAAAGGGCCCTAGGGATCCCTTCGTCAACGTAGTCTTCGAAGTGACCCCCACACTTCGGAGACGTATATTAGCTGACGCTATAAACCTCTGGTGGCGAAGAGTCTGGGCCCGGGACCACTTCTCGATGACCCAGTGCTACAGGTGCTACGAGTACGGCCATAGATCGATGGAGTGCAGGAGAAGGTACAGTGGTGCGGTAACTGTGCCGAAGTCGGTCACGAGTTCAAGAATTGCCGGAGGCAGTCCCCTGCTGTGTGGTTTGCGCTAGGGCAAACGACAGAACTGGCGGTGGCGCGAAGGTCGATACGCGCCACGACGCCAAGTCGAGTAGATGCCCCACGATGCTGAGATTGAAGAACGCAATCACACGCAACATCGATTATGGACCGTGAAGAAAAGATAGATTTAAAGAAGCAAGAAGATTAAATTCGCGCAATTAAATCTCGGGAAAGGAAAAGGGCTACAAATAACTTCGTAAAGTTATTTAGCGAAAATAATATCGACATCGGGCTTGTACAGGAACCGCACCTGTACAGCCATAAAATAACAGGTTTTGGGAAAGGGGTCACCGTTTTAAACGCAAACAGCGAACGACCGCGTAGCGGTATAATAATAAATAATGAGACGTGCGCCGGAATAATACTAAATAATTTATCCAACGAATTTTTAACAACGGTCGAAATTAAATCAGGGCTAAATACATTTTACGTGATCAGCGCGTATCTTCCGCCGGTTGATTCCGGCGGAAAATCCTCAAACCGAGGACTTAGTAAACCAAGTTGAAAACATTTTGCGCAAAATCGGTAGGAATAAAAATTTAATCATCGGGGGAGATTTTAATGCTAAGTCGCCATTATGGGGCAGCCCTATCGAAGACGATAGAGGCTCGCAGGTTGCTGATCTTTTTACGGGATGGGACCTTAGTGTGATAAACACTAATGATTCACCTACGTTTGAGACGCATAGAGGCAGCAGTTTTATAGATATTACTGCAGTCTCGCACGAAATGTTAGAAATGATTTGTAATTGGAAACTAAGGTCGGACGAGGAAACGCTCTCTGACCATAAATTAATAACATGGGACGTTGAAACCAAAACAAGCGCAAACGAGCCGCTAACTATATTTCCGCGGTTCTGTAATAAAAAAGCAAATTGGGAGCGGTTTAAAGAAAAATTTGGCGAAAGTATCCCTGCGCTCGAAAATGAGCTATTTAACTGCCGAGAAGCAGACGAAGTAGAAACACTCGCGAAAAAATTGAACGACGCGGTGGTAGACGCGTCGTCGTATTCCATGCCGCAAAAGAAAACAATTAAAGACAGCGTAGCCTGGTGGACCCGGGAACTAACCACCAAGCGGGCAGAAACGCGTAACCTAAGGCGCCGCTATCAACGCGCCTCGGGAGATATAAGAGAACAACGGAGAATAGAATATAATCAAAGTTACCGCGAATATAAAATATTAATAGAAGAAACGCGAACGAATAAATTTAAAGAATTCTGCACGCAAAACTCAGAGAAAGAACCCTGGGGAACCGCATACCGCGTAATTAGAGAAAACAACAAAAATCGCGCTCAGTAATATAAAGAAAACAAATGGCGAATACACGGAAGGTTTTAAAACCACAGCGGAATATTTACTAGAGAAATTTTTCCCATCGGATAATCCCGAGGGGAATGAAGGGTCGCACGATTTAGTACGTCGGGAAGCTGCAGAGGCGCAAGGAACAGGTGCCGATAAGGCAATTCTAGTTCACGAGGTCGTCAGGGCTCTTAGGAGGATGAACCCTAAGAAGGCACCGGGGCATGATGGAATCACTTCAGACGCAGCTCTGCAGGCGTGCCTGTTAGCCCCGTGTGTCTTTGTTGGGTTGTTTAATCTCTGTTTAGAAAGGGCGTTTTTCCGCGTTGCTGGAAAATCCAGAATGTGAAATTTATACCCAAACCTAAAAAGGCGGATGCGTCAGATCCGGGCAGCTATCGTCCAATTAGCTTGTTACCGGTGCTGGGGAAAGTTTTAGATCGCGTTATGACTACGCGTGTTGAACACCTAGTGCGAGACAGCGGCGGTTTTAATAACCGACAGTTTGGTTTCGTGGAGGGCAAGTCGACTATCGACGCGTTAGAGTTCGTTGTCGGGGAAATTAAGCAGGCAAGAGATGCCAAAGAGTACTGTGTCGTTGTTGCTTTGGACATTTCAGGAGCATTTGATGCTGCCTGGTGGCCATTAATCGTTTGCGAGTTAGATCGTAGGGGTTGTCCGCGAAACTTGATGTCTTTGGTCAAGAGCTATTTCTCGGGGCGATTAGCACAGGTTGAAATTCCGGGTAAAGTTCTGTCGCGTGAGGTGGAAAGGGATGCCCGCAAGGGTCATGTTCTGGTCCCACATTTTGGAAGTTGTTGTATGAGAGCATCTTTAGGGTCAAGTTGCCCGCAGGATGCTCAATCGTTGGGTTTGCAGATGACACACTTTTAATTGTAAGATCGAGATTGTTAATGGATATGCGCACAAAACCGATCGAGGCGCTTAATAAATTACACGAATGGTCGCAGGCGGTAAAATTAAAATTTAACACGGCGAAGTCAGAGGCGCTTTATTTCGGCACGAAACCAGGACAGAGACCTCCTAGGTTAGAGCTAGGAGGAGAAAATCCGTTTAAAGATTGTATTACCTACCTCGGCGTCAAGATCGACAATAAATTAAATTGGAAAGCGCACGTACAATACGTAAAAAGTAAGGGCGGCGAAATATCAAACAAAATGATGGCGGCGGCTAAAATAAAGTGGGGTTTCAGGGCGAATCGCTGAGGACGGTTTATGCCGGAGCAATTGAGCCGGCAATACTGTACGCAGCTTCTGTATGGGCAGAAGGTTGTAAAGTCCGGGAGATGCGTCAATTGACGAGCGTACAACGCATAACCGCGGTAAAAGCGGCGAGGGCGTACAGGACCACCTCCACGGAGGCTGTCCTGGTGATCAGTAGGACTCTCCCTATCGAATATGTCGTTAGGGAGATTAGAGATAGACGATTAATAAATATAGGAAAAGGGCGCGAAATTATCGAAGATCTTAATCTTGGTAATAGGAAATTGCAAGAAAGATTGTTGTATCTGAGTTAGGGCACCCGGCTGATATTAGAGGGATCGAGTTTGTCGAAGGTGATGAGGACGCGATGGGTATCAGAATTTATACGGACGGTTCACGTATGGACGATGGGCAAGCAGGCGCGGCGTTTGTCGTGTATAAGCAGGAAAGGGAGGTGTTTCGGTTTCAAACCAAACTCGCGAACTGGTGCACTATCTTCCAGTGCGAATTGGTAGCCATACGAGAGGCTATCGATTACGTAATAAACCATACGGGCAGAGACGAGTATTATATAATCAGTGATAGTAAATCGGCGCTAACGGCTTTAACAAACATGAACACCTCGACAGATCTCCAAGCGGACGTCTGGAGGATAGCGCGTACGGCGCTAGAGTTTCGACGTTTAAAGTTCTGTTGGGTCAGGTCGCACAATGGTAACGTAGGAAACGATAGGGCTGACGAATTAGCTAAAGAGGCCGCGACGGGCGACTTTCGAATATCACATTCGTCGATACCGAGGTCTTTAATCAAAGAAAGCTGCGCGAAAATCAATTCGACAATGGGAAGAGAGGTGGAACAACGCTGCCACGGGCAGGTTGACCCACAAATTCATACCGAGCATAGAAGCCAGAGGTAAGATCGAGGTTAAGCTCGATCACAAAATGGTGCAGTTGATAACAGGGCACGGCGCCCTGAAGGCGTATTTACAAAGGTTCGGTCTAACCAACAGCGACCGCTGCGAATGCGGTGAGGGCGCGGAAAGCGCAGAGCACGTGCTCTTCGACTGCCCGCTAGAGGCGGGAAATCGAGGGTTGGCTGATAGCAAACTAGCTATCCTAGGTCTGGCATGGCCAAAGAGCCTAGAGGAAGTCGGGAAGTGGTTAACCAGAAGGCGTTCTGGACAGCCTTAAAAGAATTCGCGGGAAGGGTCGTGAGATTAGACAATCAATGACGACCGCGTGTAAAAATTCGGTGGGGTTGGTGGGAGGATTGAAAATTTTAGATTGACTTGGCGTGAGTAAGGATACGAGCATAACCAAAACCTGATATTAAATAAAAAAAAAAAAAAAAAAAGATAATTATACCAAAATGTCCAATATGCACGAGAAACCCCCACTCCATTAATACAATCACTGCCTATCTTCATAACTATGTGCGGAAAATCGGGAATAAATAATACCAAATAAACAATAACAAATAAATCATAAACCCTCATTAAATTAAATCAATAAAGTAAACAAGGATAATAAAACAGAGCGCAACCGCGCATCCCCAGGACTTGAAAGTGAAGTGATAGTGATAGTGATTGTGATCCCCAAGAACATTTAGTGCATACCCACCAGGACTTTAGCAGTGCACCCCGTCCCACCTTTAGAAGTAAGTTACAGACGACCAGATCTTCGGATGCTGGAGAATTTTATTATCGAGGTAAGACTTAAATTGTTGGCGGCTGTACTCGCACAAGCATTGATTTACATTAATTAGTAGTTTTGAAATAATTTAAGAAGCACGTTTGGTGTGTAAAGGCGCTAGCCGACATAATGCTTGTGCGAGTGCACCTGATAAATAGGGTGATGCTTACGCTATTTTGTGCACTGTTATATGCTTAACGCTTATTAAACATTTATTTATATATTTACATAATTATATTTATTTATATTTTATATTTACACTTTATATTTATTTATATATAGCATGTATTATGTGGCTTATTTGTTTTGTTTGACGTTCTGTCGCCATTTTGGTTGCAGTATATATTTGGGAAGGACGAGCAGAATTGCGAAGATTGTAATCATAATGTAAATCAGTTAGGGAACGATAGGAAAGCTAGGGATGGATTTAAATTAGTTAGCTAGATTTGGATAGTTTTAAGACGACCCTTCAGGTCGCACTGGTAAGCAGAACCGGCGTCTGCTATCCGGTATTACGGATCCCTCCCCCTCTCATTTTTGCTTGTTGATCGGGTACACTCGAAAGTCAGCGCTAGGGATACCATTATTTACAACCCTGTTTTTAGTTTTTGTTTTGTTTTTGTTCCAGTTTTTGTCAGATTTTAGGTTTGTTAGATTGTTAGAGTTTGTTAGGTTTGTTAGATTTTTAGGTTTGTTAGATTTTTATTTAGTTTTTATTTAGGGTGAATCAACTATGAAGTAAGAATAAATTAGGAGCACGACTATTTTTCGCGTTTAAACCCAATGTAGTACCTCCGGGTGGAGCATTGGGGACGTGGCCGCAAGTATAGCGGCCCTAATTCAAATTATAATGTCGTAGGGGCTTTATTAATTTGGACGCTATGATAGGATGCATTATCCAGAACGATAATTTTATTAGGAGGCAAATTTGTAATCAACTGTTTTTCCAACCATTGCATGAAATTGGTGTGATTCATATTGGCATGATCTCCGGACTCCGATTTTGATTTAAAGATGAGGTGACCATTGTTAACAAAACGATAACATCCATCAGCATGTACAATGATATACTGTTTACCAGTTCTATCAGCTTTAAATACGCCAGGTTCACTTCAGACTGCCTGCACTTGAAAACACCTACGTTGGATGAATGTACGTTTCATTCAAGTTTGAAACAGGTAGCTTGTTTTCAACCAGGGTATCGTTTTCCCGCAATACACGTATGTAAGGGGAACGCCAAGCCACTATATTAAATCGTTCTTTCAATTATTTTCTTTTATCATGGCATTTTCTAAATCTAAACCCAATTTGTTTTAAATTCTCTGAGTATCTGGTGCAGCTGTGTAGCCAACTTTGTCAGTCATTTTCTCGGCTATAATTTGCACTGTCGGAACTTTCATATCGATTGTGTAAATCTCCTGAACTGTTCGTCTTAGCACAGCCAATTCAAAATCGTCAAATGTAATTTTATCAGGGCATCCACTTTGATCATTTTGACAACGATTTCAGTACTTTTCATCAATCCATTGCTCTTTGGTTTCCTGCATTTGCGAATAATTTCCCATTTTGTATCTCTTTTTTCCAGCTACGTCTGGTCTGTTTTTGTATTTTCGTCTTTCTTCTATTAAATTCAGGATATTCTTTGTTATCCATGATTTCTTTTTTTTCGCGTATACCCCAAAATATCTCTGGCCGCCCTGTGTAAGCTGGATTTAATGTTATTCCATTCAGTTTCTACTTCCTTCTTATCAGAAATTTTCCCAATATCTTTCATCAATTCATTTGACTTTTTTCTTTCGTAGATATCTTTATCTTTGACTTTCTCAAACTCAAAGTGTCTTTTTTGTTCCCTTTTCTCAAATTTTTTAATTTAAGAGCGGCCTTCATAATGACAATGTTGTGGTCAGTGTCTATATGTGCTTCTGGATAGCTTCTACAGCCTTTTACTTGATTCCTAAACCGTTGTATAATATATTTGATATCATTTTATATCTCCTGGCAGCTTCTACGTGTATCGTCTTCTAACATGATGTTGAAATAACGTGTTTGTGATGGTTAAATTGTTTTTGTCGCATAATTCTACCAAACTATTTCCCCTGTCGTTATTCGCGCCTAAACCAAATAAACCTACTACCGCTCCTTCTCTATTCCCTACACTCACCTACGACTGGTTTAAAATCCCCCGTAATTATCCATTTTCATTTCCCTTTACGTATCTTAGTATGTTTCGATATCTTTGTAGATCGCTTCCACCTCTTCCTCGTTGTAGCTAGAGACTTTAGGATAGTCAACACAGGGTCAAAGAAAGTAAATTTGGGTGTGGGATTAGTATGAGAAAAATGATAGGATACTGTATAGTACTACCTACAAAAGAACGAAAGAGTACTTATGGTTAGATTAGTGTCTAAACCGGTAAATACATTAATAATACAAGTATACATGTCCACATGGTTAGATTAGTGTCTAAACCGGTAAATACATTAATAATACAAGTATACATGTCCACCTAGATGTGGACATGTATACTTGTATTATTAATGTATTTACCGGTTTAGACACTAATCTAACCATAAGTACTCTTTCGTTCTTTTGTAGGTAGTACTATACAGTATCCTATCATTTTTCTCATACTAATCCCACACCCAAATTTACTTCCTTTGACCCTGTGTTGACTATCCTAAAGTCTCCGCTCCAAAAATTTCCCGCGTCTGGCCACCTAACTTCTCTGATGCCTACTATGTGTAATGCCAACCTATCCATTTCAATGTTCAAGTTCTCTAATTTACCTACTTACTTCATACTTCTGGCACTCCGCGCTCCGACTCGTAGAATGTTCCAGACTCTTTTTCTACACTTTCCGGTCACATCCTTCAAAGTAGTCCCTCCCGGAAATCCAAATGGGGAACTATTTAACTGCGAAATTCTTTACCTCAAAGGATGCCATCATCCTAATTAACAATTTAAGCATGCTGTATACTTGGGAGATAATGTGGTGGTTTCCCGTTGCCTTCCACATCGCAGTAGTGTGTCTTAGAGTGCCATACCAACTCCTATGGTCTCTGCCACTATAAGTACCGAAAGAGCTGCTGCCTTCTTCCGGGGACCTGTGTTAGTCTGGTTCCTCACTAAAGACCCTACTAATTTGGTTGAACCTGTAGTTCGGCTCTTTTGATCACTGGAACTCTCAAGCCGTTCGCCTATTCTAGTAATCTAAAACTTCTTCAAGGCGCAGGTCCATTCAGAACGGATGATGTCACCATTGAACGCATTTACGACAGGAATAATGAAAGCACATTATTTGTCTGCCAAATTAAGTACTCATATGTAAAGGTATATACAACTCAAATGTAACCGTATAATTTAATCATAGGATCAAATTAAATCCTAGGATAAAAGAGCTATAACAAAATAGGTTAGTGAGTCTTCACCTCCATGCATACATACCATAGTTACACCAGGAAATATGTTTTAAAAAGCTATTTATTTAACTTGTTACTTGAAATTTTTCCGAAAATCTTACCAAAAAATAATCGTGTATTGGTTTCTAAGACACAAACGTAAGTAAAAACAATGCTAATGATGAATTTCAAATAACAGCTTTCTTTCAAACTTAAATACAAAACAGGTGTTAGATAGAGGACTTGAATTATCAATGAGAAACCAAATGTGGTTTGATGAATGAAAGTCAGACTTCAAATACTGAAAGAATACGGAGTAAAGTGCGTTACCTAGGAATTTAGGATACTCAAAAATATTAATTGAAGCACTTATTTACAATTCTGCAGGAAATTTTAATAGTACAAAAATTGAACAAATTTCTTTATAGGCTACATGCACCATTATCATTTGCCGAATAGGCTCAACGTTTTACACTAGTTTCGATGATGTTGGTCGGCTTTCACAAAATTCATCACTAAGACCAGAATTAAATTTTTAATATCCCTGAAACACACTTGTTCTCAATAATGCCTCATCACCAAAGCAGTTCGTTGGTGACTCGTTTCTTTTTTCCTCCGTCGAAAATAAAACAAACTAATTGCTTAAGGATCCTCATGTTTTAATCATGTTTCTTCAAACATTATCAACATTAAAATTATGATGTAATCAAACTGTTCAATATTTTTCCTCTGTTACTTTTGTTTGACAACACAAATATCAAAACTTATAAACTTTTATATGTCAAGTATTTGACAACTACACTGTAGCCATAGCCCGAAATTTTAGGAGTAGACCTGGCGAAACAGTTCTTAATGGGTATTAGATTACAAAAACATTGTAACAGAAAAGAAATTGAAATTTAAAAGAGCTTTTATTAAATCTTTGGGACCACAAAAATTGAACGTGTTAGTCCTTACTGCTTCAGGTTTCGTATTTATTTAGCGGCACTGTAATCACGAAGCAAATGTAAATTGCATACAAGCTGCAAACAAAAAATATAGCACCAAGAAGACTCCCTCAAATAAGAACCGTCGGTATATTTAAATTCAAAAGCTACTTTGTTGTCAGGCAACTTGGAAACGGAGGCAAATTATACTCCGCAAATTACTTCGTACGTCGAGATAGTAATGAGGAGAACAAAAGGTCACGAACACATTTGCTGCGTAATTTTCCACGGTCTCGCACTTAAATTGTAAATCACAAAACAAAAATTTAGAAAATTTATAAAACAATAAACTTTCATTAAATGAGTTTTAGCTTCAACGAAAACCGAACAAAGGCAGCAAAGTGAAACGATTTTTCACCATGAATTCTAAAACACATTTTTTAGCGAAATGTGTTGCTTAACGTTCCGCGTACTTTTACTCAACTTAGATCGTAGATAAAGGTGGTTAACGAAAAAGTTGTGACCGCTGTATAAAACTATATGCATAAAAAATAGAGTTTTAGCAAAATAAAGGATTTTTACAGTCACCGTCTTTATTTGTTACCACAATTTGTTATAACTCTGTTAAGTTTTAGTCTGGTAGTAGCAAGTTCGTGAGTTCCAAAGTCTACATGTGACATTTTTCACCTTCATTTTGATATAAAAACGAAATCAAGCAGTATAATTACTATTTATAAAGTTAAAAACAAGAGAAAACTAAAAGATAGGTTTTGTGGTTTACATTAAAAATGTGGATTATTCTTCTCTATTATATATATATATATATATATATATATATATATATATATATATATATATATATTGCTGTGATAAGAGGTTGTTTAAGGGTGTATTGAGTAGTAAGGGTCGAGTAGTAACTGTAAATAGCAATAGGAATCAGAAAACCGTATTTATTTAGCAGAAAAATAAGTAATTCGTACATTATGTAAATAGCAAGTATTTAACACCCTGTATATAGACCGTAATTAACTTTAAAAGATGCCAGTAAGCATATCCTTCAACAATAGAACCCGTATTCGACAAAGAAATAATCGTACATGTAATTAAACATACGTTGAGGAGTGTTCTACAAGTTTATAAAATAAAATACGCAGAAGATAAGATGAAACCTAACAAATCTTCATGCAATTACGCTGGAACCATGAGTGCTAAGAAAACGCACTTTCAAATAAATAAATACATAAACGAAAACAGCACTAGAGTTACATCATTTATTTTTGTACAATTATCCAAAATCATTATTTATACAAAACAACAGACGTAAGTTGAAAGTTTGGCAACGATAACAATAGTAAATAACATGCATGATATTTAAATCCGAAATAATTTCATCAGAAACATCTTAAAAATACAGGGAATATTAAAGACAAAAGCTGCTTGGTTGAAACAATCTGTAAAACTGCTTGGAAACCCAACCCAGATGTAGTGAGAAAAGGCTATTTAACACGCACCGGTGATAAGACAAGTCAGACCACACTTGATGCACGTCAAAGCCACGACACTTTTAACCAGAAATCTACGCATCAAATATATAAAGTATAGAATATATCAAATTTATGTTATAGTGAAAATAGTGCTACATGAAAAAAATTGTGTTAAGAATATATGAAAAGCTTTTGCCGTTTTTCTCAGAAAACGTGACTAGAAATTGGGTAATTAATTTAAATTAAATATTTATAATCATACAGGGCTTCTAATTGGATTCTAATTGACTTCTAATCAAATTCTAATTGGCTTCTGGTACAATTCTGGTATAATTCTAATCTGCGTCGAAAATAATTCTAATCTGCGTCGAAAGAAAAACAATTCTAATCTGCGTCCAAGACAATTCTAATTTTGGAACAATTCAATTCTAATCGGCTTCTGGACTATTTCTGGTTCACTTATAAAACAATTCTAATTTTAATTCTGGTATAATTATGGGACAATTCTAATACGCTTCTAATTTATGATCCGAAGTCTGGAATTTCAAGTGGTATTTAAGGGAAGAGATTCAAATGATAAGCAGAGAAATATAGAACAAAGCACGAGGTGATTTTTGGAAAGCAAGGGGTAACTGTACTGAAATATTGGTTCGACAAAGCAGAGCATTGGTATTCGATTGAAGACAGTAAGAAGGTGTTGATCCACCACACGAAACAAAGCAGGTCAGACCTACCTAGTTTTAAGGAATCTTTGCAATTTAAATTAACATTGAATATATTAATTTTCTCACTAATTTGTAAAGAGTCAACAAGGAACATTGCATACGTTTAAACTTACGTAATAAATCATAAAGGGGTCTCGAACGTTCCAAATTTTTTTGTAAAAGTGTAGTTTTTGGTGACTTTATATTAAATTAAAAGTATATAAATTTTGGGTTAAATAATACGTATGATATTAATTGATTGAAGGGTGTATTTAAAGAATTTAAAAAATTGTAAATATTATTTCCCTTCATTATATGAATGTTAATTGACATCGTTTTATCAATTCAAACAGGTAATCATAAAGGGGTGAAAAAGGGAAAATTGATCATCGTAACGTTGTGCACTCTGTGTAGATTAAAAAGGGCTAGCCATGGCATAATAATAAAAGTAAAAGATTAATTTGAGAGAAACAATTTATTGGGAATTTTAACAATTATGAAAATCTACTCTTTTCTCTTCAACTCAAGCTTTCGAGAATTTATTTTTCTCTTCTTCAGGAGTAACTAAATACATGCAATAGTAAATAAATAAATAAATTTTAAAAGTCACAACTTAAAACCAATTTTGAAAGTATAAGTGTCAATGTCAATGGGTACTACAAGATTAAAATTAACTATACAAATATAAAAATTTCTTGGATCAATTTTAAACATTAAACAAGTATTGAAATAATTAACCAACTAACAAGCATAAATTAAACGCAAGTGCATATACGTCTGTGTGAGAACATTTGTACAGGTAGTAAGAAGTCATAGAATCAATAAAATCACATTCATTTGTATCGTATAAACATATACGGCTTAAGAAAGCCGAAACTGGTCAGTGGATGTTTCCTCCCCTTGTGAAATAATACGTTATTGTTTTGTTCACGGCTATACAACTATTAGCTCGATTTGTATATGTGAATAAGCTTTCATTATTTTCATGAGAGTTTATTTACAGATACATCTTAATTTTACTTCTGTTGAACACAGATTCCTAATTGCGGACTTGTCTTTTTATTATAAATTGCCTTTGAAACAAAAGACGAGAGACGCCAAGAGAAAGTTTGTTATTTTTGCAAATAAATTTTGTTATAACATTCCGCAAATCTCAAAGGCAGAACATATTTGCGTAGCCATCTATATAACAACAATGTAGTTTCGAATCAACTTCTGTACTTACACGCTTAGTAGTGTTGGTGTTTCACCACCTGATGGAGCTATTAGCTACTTTTGCCATAGTACAGAGGTTGCTTGGAACTAACATCAGTATAACTTTAATAACTTCATAGGGTTGTTGAAAACTAATTCGCTCTGACGAGGCTTAAGAAAGCCGAAACAGGTCAGTGGATGTTTCCTCTCCTTGTGAAATAATAAGTTATTGTTTTGTTAATGGCTACCTCGATTTGTATATGTGAATAAGCTTTCATTATTTTCATGTGAGTTTATTTGCAAATACATCTAAATTTTATTTCTGTTGCACACAGATTTCAAATTACGAACTGCAAATAACTTGTCTATATATATATATATATATATATATATATATATATATATATATATAGTTGTTTGGTTGGTATGTTTCTTGACCTGTTTATTGACGTGATTAGAGGTCACAAGAGGTCATTCAAACCCAAATTCTACTAATAAAACCCACTAAAATATCATAGAATCCGTAAAAATGAAAATTTCCGTAAATTCATGGTTACACCATGTAAAATACAAGCGTACTTCTATTCATTAGAGTGCCATGCAAAAACGAAAATTGCGCGTGTATATATAATCACCCTGTATGATATAAGAGTATTGTAGATAAATAGCAAATAACGTAAGTTGTGTATGTAAAAATAATTAATTGTAAGATACCGTAAATCGCATTTCAATGCAAACGCAAATCGATCGTTTTAAGATAAATGCAAAGCCATTTATTTTCACTTATTAATTATCAATACATTTTCGATGCATATAAAAATAATTTTCATTTGCTGTAAATAGCATAGAATAGTACTAGGTTTACGCATTTAGCTTAATAAACTACAATCAACGTGTATTTTAAACCTCAATTTTAATAAATTTTATGTACTGAAACACGAAAGCAAATATTTTCTATAAAATGCAACCCCTTTTGCATTAAAAAAGCAATTAAAGTTTAAATCAATTACCCTGTGGATTACATAAGTTTATTTTAAATAAAGAATTTTCTAGAATATTAGGAATATGAAAGGATGAGTCATCGGTATTTAGAACTACGTAAATTTCTACTTAATAAATAAAACATTTTATTGCGAGAAGCGGCCGGAACACGAAAAACCCACAAAATCCATGAAATATCCGATAAAAATGATTATCGTTTGCCTTAGTATGCGACGCCACAATAATCATATATGTGTTAAACAACACGAGGCAGCGCCCGTCACGAATAACTGGAACCGGATAACAAGGTATTAAAATTCAACCATTTTGAACGCTAATGAGGATTTCGAACAAAATTACGTAAGATAGTCGTTTATTGTTTAGAATGAAATCACGCTAATTCTAGGTTCTGGAAACAGATAAATTAGTGTATATACGGAAGCGTTTATTAAAAACGAGGATTCATTCGATTCTTAAATGCGATCGCGAAATGTTATTTTAAGTCGCGAGCTGTTGCTTTGCGAAGATGATATTTGAAGTATGCAGTAAGCATACCTTAATTTAATAATTATTACGGTTATACAATGAATATACAAGTGATGTTTTAAATGCAAATTACATAAAAAATGGAATTTATTAACTACAATCAAGAGGGAATATTCTTCAATATAACACTATTTTAAAAATTATATTAAAAGTAAGATTTAACAAAAAGTGTACTTTGGTAATTGCTGTTTGAAATTTAAAATATAGAAAATCTTGTAAGCTGATTTGGACATCAATTTAAAAAAGAAGATATTTAATTACGAGGAGTGTTTTGTGGATTCTGCAAGTATTACTTATAGCTCTAATTTTAACTAATATTAAAGCATTTCTATCCAATTTAAGGTAGAATAATAAGTGTTAATCGTATAATTTTTTTTTAGGTTTTTTTTTCAAGGAAAGTTTATGATCAGAGTTCGAAATACTCTGACCCTTTTAATCGATTATCTGTCAAGAATTTGTTTTGGCCAAACAAACCTTACAAGCATGGCAATAAACAAAGCCAGATAAACCATCCATAAAAACAGGAAATTTAGTTCTGTAAATTTAAAATAAGGTAAGGAACAGTATCTTAATTAACAAGATGAAATAATAACTTAGACTTTTATGCAAAGCCCAAATGATCATTTCAGATCGAGCTAGTAATTGAAAGAAGGAAAATATAAGGTGTTGGATAGGATTTGAACCTGCATCTTAGTCTTTCCGGGATTATGCGTTTACCAATTACGCCACCGAGACCGATGATTGTAATTGGGAAATTTACAAATCTATATGGTGTACACAACTATACATAAACCTAACTTTCAGTTACGTTTAGCATTTTTGTCAATCATATCTGACATTGTCAAGTTTTTGACTTTGTCAGTTATAGACAGGAAGCAATGCTCAAAATTACGGCTATAAGCCTTGTATTAAATATATAAATATTTTAAGTAGTTTTTTTACACAAGGTAAGTTGATAAATACTAACGTATTACAATTAATAAGATGAAATAATAACTTAGATTTTTATCTCAGTTATTATTTCATCTTATTAATTGTAATACGTTAGTATTTATCAACCTACCTGGTGTAAAAAAAACTACCTAATATATATTGATATGATACCGCCGTACTCGGTGTTATGACGTTTCCCATAACTCTACCGCTCTGTGTTCTCAAATCAAATTTACTCGTATTAATTTTATTATTATGTCACGGCTAGCCCTATTTAATGTACAATGAGTGCACAACGTTACGATGATCAATTTTTCTCTTCTCCACCCCTTTATGATTACCTATTTGTTTGAATTATAAAACGAAGTCAATTAATTTCATATAATGAAAAGAAATATTATTTACAAGTTTTGAATTTATATTTAAATACACTCCTCAATCAATCAATATCATATGTATCATTTACCCCAAAATTCATATGCTTTGGAATCAATCTAAAGTCACCAAAAACGACCTCTTTTTACCAAATAGACCTGGAACGTTCTGGACCCCTTTATAATATATTACGTAAGTTTAACGTATGCAATGTTTGTTGTTGACTTTATCACAAGTTTATATAAATTGAATAAATTTAGTATTGAAATTTAAATAGAAAAAATATCTTAAAACTAATTAGATCTGACCTGTTACAGGTTGTTCGGGTTGTGGATCAACACCCTTGTTGTCCTCATTCGTCTATCACTGCTCTGTTTAGTTGAACCCCTCGTTTTCCAGAAATTACTTCGTGCTTCTTTATTTTATTTGCATTGATTCTCGCAACTCAAAATTGTACCAGAATTGTACCAAAATCGTCGACGCTGATTTGAAATATTATATTGACCCAGATTTGAATTATTCTCATTAACACATTTGAAATATTCTATCGCCCAATTCGAAATATTATATCAATCCATTTAAAATATCCCCCCATTCGAATTATCATCAACACAATTAAATTATAATATCTATCCACTCGAATTTGTATCAACCAAAATTTGAATTATTGTCATTACATTCGAAATATCCACACATTCAAATTTGAAGCCCTATTATTATTAATATTTAGTTTAAATAAATTACCCCAAATTCTACTCACGTTAAACGGCAAAAGAAATCTTCATAATTGTTGCACTTATTTGTCACTATAACATACACTATTATATATGATTAAATATTAAATTACGCGTGACTTTCTGTTTAGCAGTGACACAGCTTTGCCCTGCTTGAGTTTAAACTGACCCGTCTTATCATTGCTTGGTGTGAATATAGGCTGTTCCACTTGCATGTGGGGTGAGTTTTCAACAAGTCTTGTAGATATCTTAACCAATAAGGTCTTTGTATTTCCTGCCATAGATATCTCGTTATCTCGAGCATACGTTGTTTTGTTTAGATATCGCCTTTTTGGATAATTGAACAAAATAAATGATGTAACCTTAATTCCACTTTCGTTTATGTATTTTTGAAACTGCGTTTTCTTATCAAAATGTCTATTGTTTCTGCGTAATTGCGTAAAGCTTTGTTAAGTTTTATCTCTTATCTTCGTATTTGTTTTATAACTAATTAGAACACTTCTCAACGCGTGTTTAATTACATGTACTATCACTTCTCTTGAATACGCGTACTTTTACTGAAAGATATTCTTATTTGCATTACTTAAAATTAATAAAGGTCTATATACAGAATGTTGAATACTTGTTATTTACCTAATGTATGAATTACCTATTTTCCTGCTAAATACGAGTACTATTGTTGTAAGATATGCTTATTCGCATTGTTTAAAGCTAACTATGATCTATATACAAAGTGTTAAATGCTTACTATTTACATAATGTATGAATTATTTAATTTTCTGCTAAATAAATGCAGTTTTCTGCTTCCTATTGCAATTTATGTCTACCACCCTTGCTATTCAATACACCCCTAAACAACCCCTTATCACAGCATTATATATATATATATATATATATATATACATATATATTGCTATGTACTACTGGAATTATCGAGCCCCTACGTTGGGCTGTTATATTATTGCTATGCTCCCCAAATTATTCGCGCCCCATCGTTTGGGCGACCATATTAATATTGCTATGAATAAACAAGAATTGTAATTATCTCCTCCGACGTTGGGCTGTATTATTAATATTGCTATAAATTCCCTCCAGAAACTTAACTGGATTTTATCTTGAACCAACCTTGTCTACCAATAACAAAATTTGATACCTTACCGCCTTACTCGTTATCAATTTCGTATTCAACTTATAGCTCCTCCTTGAACTGTTTAAATTATCAAATCACTCCCATTAACTTTATCTTATGACCTCGACTAGCATTTATTTAGAATTATAAAATTCAGTTAATTCGATTCTATATAATGAAACAAATATTATGTACAGTTTTTGTAAATTATTTAAAATACACTTTTCAATTAATTAATGTTGTGAATCTCATTTATTAAAAATCATATACCTTTTTACTCAAAACCCAAAGTCACCAAAAAACCTATTATTTTTATAAAAGAAGAAGTGTGGAACGTTCGAAATCTCTTATCATATTACGCACTTTATACGTCTTTAAGTCCTTCTTTTGTTGACTTTTTTTTTTATATTAAGCAAATTCAATATTCAAAATAAAAAATATAGAAAAATATAACTAAAAATCTGACCTGGTCTATTTTTTTCGCATTGACGCATCCATAACTAGTATTTCCCATGCATTAAGCCATCCATTTAAATAAAAATTATCTTCGCCCAATTCAGGATTATTACATGCCCATTCGAAATATTGTCTATCCACACGCTTGAACCATTGCATTTAAATTATTGCCATCACCCTCTGGACTACCATTATTAACTTATACTTATGCTCCCCAATTTATTGTCGTCTCATTTCAGATTTAGAACTACTTCTTATCAATTTCCCCAAACTTAGAATTGGATTATCATCATTTTTTTCCCCTGCTTAAGAAATTGTATCATTCTCCCCCCAGACTTAGAACTTGGATTTTTCTCACCGGCTTTAGAATAGAATTCTTATTTTCATTGTCCCCTGACTCGAAGCCCTATTATTAATATGTTTTAGTTTAAAATAAAATTCACCAAAATCTACTTACGTTTAATCGGCAATCGTAATTTTCATTTTCGCACTTATACAATTTTTCACTTTGAATTATTATTACGTATCACTTTATTTCATAGTGGCGCACTTCGGCCTTTGTTGAGTTGTAAACTGACTTCGTTATCGTTGTACCTGCTAATATATCTTTTCTCCCCTACTCCGTTAGTGGGTATGGTGTACAAACTCGTCGCTCATTTTAACCAATCAAATAATTACATTTAAAGTAGTTTCTGTTGTATTTTATGCTTTCCAATAATTGTGACCTGGTCGCAGCTGTCTTCGTTATCAAACATGCGGTGTTTTGACGAATCTAATCGCTTTTCCATAAACAACTGATGGAATCCGACTTTTAATTTTCATATCTGCATGTTATTTACGCAATTTTTAATCTTCTTTCTTATCAAAAATGGTTAACTGTTTTGTACGCATTTATATGCTTCCTGAAGCCCTATTTCTATCTCCGTATTAACCTAATTGTTTGGAACTCTTTTGAATGCGTGTGTTCCTGGTTTCTACGCTAACTATGCGTCTTCCTATGTCTATCTGCGTCGCTTAAAACTATTTATACTTTATATACAGGGTGTTGACTGCTTACTATTCACAAACTATCTCCATTTCTCAATTCTTTACTAAATAAATGCAGTTTTCTGCTGCCTATGGTAATTTCTCATTTCTAAACGACCTTTACTATAAAGTACACCCTTAAACAACCCCTTATCGCAGCAATATATATATATATATATATATATATATATATATGTATATTGAGAGGTCATTGAAACTCAAATTCTACAAAGAAATCCCACCAAAATATAAAAGAATCCTGGAAAAACGGAAATTTCCGTAAATTATTGGATACGCCCTGTATAATACAAGCCTACTTTTATTCATTGATGTACACGTAAAAAATTCAATTGCACGTGTATAAATAATCACCCTGTATAATATAAGCGTATTGTAGATAAATAGCAAGTAACGTAAGTTGTATATATAAAAATAATTAAATATAAGATATCGTAAAATGCATTCAATGCGAACGAAAATCGATCGTTTTACGATAAATACAAAGCCAGTTAATTTCACTTAATGTAATAAATCAAAAAATGACGGCAATTTAGATAAAATAATGTCCTAATTAAGCCGTTGAACTTCAATTTCTGAAAAGAATTACGTTAGTCGTATGGATAAGAACAGACAGATGGTTCTAGATCTAAATGACGTGGGGAATTCATACTAAACAAACCGAATCAAAAAGACCAATGAAGTCAATCGTCAATTATGACTGTCAATCGTGATTGGTTAATTGAATTGAATAAAGTTTAGTTACACATTTAAAAATATCTGTTGATAAAGTGTATTTTAACAATCGACGTCAAAAGTTGATCTTAATTTGAGAGAACTAAGATTTGAAGTAAATAATGAAATTGGTTGTTTTTGATGAGTCGTAATAAATATCAGCAAGATAACTTTTAATTTAAATAGAAGAATTCGATATGGATTTTTATATGCATGTTAGTGGTAGATTAATTTTAAAAGTAATTGAACGACACTGATATAGATTTGGAAAAGAATGTATGAAATTTAATTGTACGTTTCGGACATAGAGAAGGCAATCTTAAAACATACGAAGATAAAAAGGACGATCAGCATAATTAACGGTGAATATTTTACAAGACATTTGCGTTTGTATTATGTACTTAAATAGGTTAGATTACATACGAATTTGGTACGTAGATTATTTTTTTCTGTAAGTGGTTAATTTAATTCTTTTGGCGTCGAATTTCGATTAAATTAGACCACTATAAGAGAATTCATCCAATGTACCTCATCAGCTACGTTTGACTAACGCGGTAAGAAAAATTATTAAAATTAGATATGCTTATTTCTAAAGAAAAATGGGTTCAGAGCGTTTTTTACATTAGGAAGGTTTGAAAAATACTAATTATAAAAGATTTTAAGGACTTTATTTCGATTTATCTTAAGTTTGCGACAGTTCAACCTGAAAGATTTCCGTAAACAAGTTCTAAGGTGCAACTATTCATTCGCTTTAAAAATATAAAACGACTTCAATGCTAAATACTCTTCTGCAAACGTAATAGTATAGTTGTGAGTATCTAATGCGAACTATCTTTCTTTCAAAGACACTACTTTTCTGAATCGTTCTAGAATCAGTTATCTTTACGCTAACGACTATTGTGAATAAATACACATTAATTAAGTTCGTGGAACGCGATAACATCGGTAAAACTATCAACCAGATAAAATAACACGTCTTTAATAGACATAAATTATAACAGAAGTTCAAATAGAGAGAGATAAAACCCAAGCAGTTCCATTTATTAGTAAGAGATAGTAAAACTTTTATGAGTGCAATACACGCGATGAGTGAGACCTCGTAGAATGTAATCGAAACATTCTACACTGATGACGTATTTAGATTTTTATTATATAAAGCCGGAAAATAATGAGAAGAATTTATTCAACATTCGGTCATTCATAGATAGTTACTGAATCGCTATTTCATGGCGCGCACCGGCGACGTATCTATTGCTCCCATATAAACTATAATTAAACTTGTTGCAAGGAATGCCTTATCTGTACTTACAACAACGTAAATACCCAATTAATAAACAAACGATTATTCTAAGAATCCGCAGGAACATTAATAAACCTATAAAATCGATAAGAATTAATTTTAATATCTTTCGCATTGCTACTGGATAGTATGCGACGCCACAATAACCTTAGGTGTTAGAGAAGGACGAGACAGCACATGTCACTAAAAAATAAATCTAGCTAATGAGATAATAAAACGAGGAATTTCCAGAAACTTGCGTCAGATATGAAATGAAAAAACCCTAAATGACCGGGCTCAATCGGTGAATAGGCGGGATCTTACACATGCAAAATAAAGAAAGGCCCGAAATAAAAATATACTCACTCATGAACAATTAAACATATACAGACGAGAAATCTCTAATTAAAAAAAATATGTATAAAAGCACAATAGTACAAACAAATGAACAATCCATAAGTACACGTTATACATATTTATAAAATAAAAATCATTTTTAACATGGTGAGCTGCCGTTTTTAGGTACCTTCCCTTACATTAACATTATTTAGCAACAATGCAACAAAAAACCCCCAACCGCAACACTAAAAACCACAGCTCTTAATGGTTGTAAATATAAAAATTACATATGCCACATTGACAGTACAATGTCTTAACTAATAAGGAAAATTCATAACTCAGAAAAAAACAACCAAGGTAAACTAACAGTTATCAATCATCATCGCGAGCATGCAATTACCAACATACAAATAAGTGAAGAAAATGATCTCAATAAGGGAAATATTACTGCTTCCGACTATCTCATATCACAGTAATCAGTTTAAGGTCACCAAGGGTGGCTACCACATGGTGTCAATTAATACATACACGTTCACCCTCGAGTTGCTGCCGTCGTACCGGCTCCCACCGTCTCTACTTACAGGGCGAGGCAGAGGACGCGTGATTACGCCATGGGGCTGTCCTCTCATAACAACAAGGGGCGGCAATCCATCGTGGCTTTAGGGCCACCGGAAGAAAATAGAATAGTTAAGGCGAATTAATTTATTGTCGTCGAAAAGTATAGTTGTGTAAACCCATCATTACTTACCACGCTGTATTGCGTGCGCGAACTTTCCACAAAGAAAACGGAACCAACAAAAATATGGAAAATCCTTTCGTCTTGTTTATCGGAAAGAAAGTGAATATTAATTTTGTTTCACTAAATAACCAAAGCTCCAAGTAATATTGGTGTTATCAACCGTGATTAGCAAAGTTAAAACACAGTTTAATCGGATAGCTCAATACCTTATTTCAACGTTTTCCCGATTGAAACAATAGAGAAAGTACTTACATGCTATCGCAAGGTATAACGAGTTCACGGATACCTAAAACAGGGTATTGACTATTTAACTTATAGCATAAACTTTACGTTTTAAAGCAACTAGATTTGAAATTGAAAATTACTAGCAAGCGGGTTTATTATAAGGTCTAATGTACGGGGTGTTGTTGCAGGATCTAGTCAGGATCTAAATAAATGAATAATGAAGTAAAAGAATGTAGTTTTTTTCATTCATCGACAGTAAATGAACGTAACAAGATTTGGCGTCAATTTAAAAATAGAAGCACAAGATATTTAATACTATTAATTATAAATTGGATAAGCACTTTGGGAATTTTGCAAATATTACTTTTAGAATTTTTTTGTTTGGAACTAATATTTGAGTATTTTGTCATTTAATTTAAGGTAGAATAAGTCTTAATCATATAATATTTCTTTTGTAAGGGTTTTTACCAGGAAAATTTGTGGTCAGAGTTCGAAACGTATTTTTTTTAAATAGAATATCTGTCGAGGACTTTTTTGGCCAAACAAACCTTACAAGCGTGGAAATAAAAGGCCAGGTAAACTATCCACAATAGAAGAGATGAGTTCTGAAAATTGTAAGCAACTTTAGATGAGGAACATTTTTGATAATTAAATACTTGTTAGGAATAATATTATGTTTGAAAGAGACTATGCTGTAAATGTTCAATATTCTATAGTATGAGAGAAAATATTTTATAAATGCTTTTTGATATTGCCGTGTTTGATTTCATTTTATAAATTTCATTATTTCCGTTGAGCTAACCAGGTAAAGAAAAGTTAGGATGGAAGGTAAGTCAGAAATTTCAAATTTTACAATTTGCTGTATCTGTACCCCAGCACTCTTTTAGCGACGCTCAAGGCCAGCCTTTGTGATAGCACTAACTAAGCGACGCTCCAACGCGATATATATATATATATATATATATATATATATATATTGTGATATTATGTGATATATATATATATATATATATATATATGAGATTTGAACCTTAACGCACTGAAGTACCACTCAGATATAGACTTCTAGTTCGTAAAATGATTGATGAAGGAGATGGTGAGGGCAGTTACTTGTTAAAGATATGTGAAATGATCTTTAAGAGAAAATGAAGTTTTAAGATTTCAAATTGGGTGTTGGTGATTTCGTAAAGTAATTTTGAAAAGGATGTGCCAATGAAGTGAACTGCTGTTGCTTGTATATCATAAAATTTTGTTAAAATATTTAAAAGGAAACTTCACTGCCATGTGAATATGTATGTGTAGCTAAGATTTGAAGTCACTTAGTACGTTTTCATTTGATTTGAGTTAGGAATAAGATGTTAAACTTTCACTTTCATTTGAATATGTACGTAAAGCCTAAAAAAAAGTCAATTAGTATGTTTTTATTAGATTTAAGTTAGTTATAAGATGTAGAAATTTTATTTACTCTTCAGTATATAGTTGTAAGTAAATTATATCATTTGAATTTCACTTCTTGTAACGTTGTAGACATCCAACTCATCTAAAAAAAATTTAGCACTTGTTGTTAAGATTAAAATATCAATGAAAATTTAGAAATTTTCGGCCAATGACATTTGTGTATTAGTTTACTCCAAATTAGAATTTGACAAGAGTAATAAGATCTATTAATAAAAAGTTGGATCATAGAATGTTAGTTGGAAAAAAATTGTAAAAGAGTAGGCTGGTTTAATGTTTTAAAAGGCATCTCCATGGAGATAAGTGACAGTTGTTAAAAATTTAAAAATTAAGAGAAAAACTGATTTGAAAAGAACTGAAAAAAGAGAACTTTACAAACTATAGAACAAAAAGTATAATCTTTTTTTTGTAACAGTTTACGAATTGTATACCTTTTATTATTGTAATCTCCAACATAAAATTCAACGTATCAAAAATGTATTTGTGATATTCAAAGTATAAAGGAACTGTTGATATTAAAAAGTGATAAATGCAAGAGTCCTTGTCATTGTCTTATTATTGACCATTGGATTTCTGGGAGGTTTTTTTGTGTAGACAGAGGAGTTCCAAAGTGGTGCTATCAGAACGCTGGAATTGCTGAACTTTTGGTGTCGAGCACGGTGTTGATTTCACGGAGCTGAGTTTCCTGATAAGACCAACGACGATAAGTATAAGTGTCTCTAAAGAATTTTTGGCGTACCTAAAACCCTAAAATAAAAGGCGTAAATTCAGTAATACAAATTTTTAAAACGTACTTATCCACAGGTATTAAGAACCCACATCTGGTTCGAATCGTCGCTGTAGGCAGGGGAACTTCATTGTTCAGCAGCAAGACGTTTCATTGGAAGTTCAGGTTGTATTATTATTATCAGTGTCATATTTTAAACACTTAATCCGTTATACTCGATTGAAATCTTAAATTATTAACTAATATAAACTGTTTTACTGTATGTATTTTTCAAGTAATTGTTTACACTGTCACATTTAGAAATTGCTTTAGTAGAATTAACTAGAGGTCATTTGACTGGCAGTGTCACATACATCTGTATATGGTTCAGAACTCATGCTGTATGCAGATATAAATTTATTCACAAAATTAACCTGAGATAAGAGTTTAATTGGTCGAGGCGCATATTTAAAGAACCAATAGAGAAGTTAATAAATTAATTAAAGAAAGGAAATTATAGGGCAATTTGGTGAATTGCTAATTTGCTCATATATTATAATTATCAATCCTAAAAAAGGGGGGGTTATATTATAATATATATATATACGTCTATGCACTACAAAAACTTTATCCTGAAGTCGAATGCAAACAAAAGAAAAGTGAAACCAATTGTAATACGTATATTCAGTGCTATTTCATCCTTGGTAAACAGAAAGCACGGAGCAATCATGCATACGTGCCGTACTGTAATTGAGCAGAAAATTACATTTGCGTCCTCTACGTCTGTTTCTTAACAACGGTGCAGACTACATAAGATGATAAAGTAATTACATGATTGCCTGCTACTAGAAAATAATCTTATTATGTGTTTGACTGATATTCTACAATTTAATTTTGAAATTGGGTAATTTGATATATGTAAAAAAGTATAATAAACACCAAAACACCTACTGAGTGCATTCTATACTCGAATAAAGGCATTAAGCTGATTAGATAATACACTAGACTAATACTAGTTAGTATTTACGTGTCAGTTAACAATCGGATATTTCATAAATGACTGTGTTTGCAGGAATAAGTCGTAGCAGATATGCTTTAGAAGAAGGGTGGATACACCATAAGTGCTATGTGTGCGTCGCGCACCCTAAAATTGATAAAACTAGTAAATTTGATTAATTTTTTTCATACTCTACATCATTTCAATTGCCTAATTGTTGATTAGAACATAAATTTTGCAATACACTCCACACCAGCGATACGTATAAAAAATATTGTGACGAACTTCTTATTACTGTTTCTTATTCGGTGCAATATAAGCCTGACTATAAACAATAATTTACAGAGAAATCTTAATGTACTGAGATGCCGCTACAGAAATCACTGATTGCAGTTACTAAAGTTTACTGCACCAATTTATTTAACACGACGATTAAACTTTAACTATTGCTAAATTTGACCACGTAATTTATCTACATAAGCACTTAATATATATGCATCTTAAACGTATTTATTATAAAGGTCTATTCAATAAATTATTTCATAGTACTTGCGGATTCGTACTTCGACTGCTCTAACCGTCGGATCGTACAGTTTTATATATCTAACTATAATTATTCCAGAATATTCTGGATTGGGTGAGATCATGATAGAAACACACTGTTTATTTGCTTATGTGGTTATTGCATAACTATAGGTAGAGCTGTGGTAGTCTTTAGAGGTAGTAATTTGCGAGGTTTGGTATTTAACGCAGGTGTTGGACCTTGGGATCGAAAGGGATCCTTAGGAACCGAAATGGGGTTTTGGGACAAGGCATCCTGTAAAACAATTACAGTAATAAAGTGTAATGATAAGACGGAATTAAACAACAATATTTAATGACAACAAATGAACATGTATATAGATCCAGTATAACAGGAAAGCATAATAATAGTTTAAGCAATCATAATAATAATAAAAGTTGACTTACGTTATAGAATTTCAGTGACCATTGTAATTATTGGCAATGTCTCAACAACCATAAAAAACTAAGTCACCATTCTTAGTATTGACTCCTTGCATCGAAGCAGTGGATGAGCTAGGGCTACATGCCAACTAACTAATTCAATAACCGACAAATATTCTGGTGCTCAGTCTTTTATGCCTGCTGATAACAAGATATAGATTTTCTGCTGAAGGCTGTGGAAGGCGATAAGCCAAAACGTCCCTGAGTTGTAGGACATATGCAGGAAACCTAATGGTGGTTACTACAAAGTAAAGTCTTGATCAAAAGATTAAATATACAAAAAGATAAGTGTGTTGAGGTAATTTCAAAAACGTGACATATGATAAGCATATTGCAAGGTTTCCTAGAACAAAGGATGTGCGGCTTACTGTATTACAATGTAATACTTTGAAATGAATTTGTAATCTAAATATGGATTCGGCTTATACAACAATATACTTGTCTTGAAAGTAATTTTTACTCTAGATCTAGTAGGTTTGGAATTTTTAATAATAACAATTGCAAAATAATTAAAGTTACAAATTTGCTTAAGTTTGTACGTGATTATCAGATTTGATTCTCATATAAATCATAATAGACAAAATGGTGTTTAACTAATAATTTTTTAATATCACTAACACATGTGAATTTATTTAATTCTTTTATTGATGGATAAAAGGTATTTGTTATATAAGAGACACCGTGTGATTTTAATATGTTCAATTTTCTAAAAAGGGTAAATCAAAAATTATAATGATTCACTCCGAAATGGTTTCTATATCTACCCTAAAGTCACATCTTTTTAATACTTGCTAGATGCAGTGACGTCCAACTTCACTTTATTTAGTTTTCCGTTTACCGAAGAATATTTCAACCCTGCACTTTTCATGATCTCCCATGAAATAATAGTCAAGCTAGTCGCCGATGCAGCAAGTTTTATAATTACACCTAGCACGCGTAAAAAGTTCAAGTCCCTTAAAATTCCGAATTGTTGTGCAATCTTCTCCCTACGAGCTGAAGAATAAAATTGCTACACTAACGCTGAACGCTTTGGGACTTGAAATGAGTAACCTTTTACGTACACCATCTATCGCTACATTGCCTCCGCATCGTGGGGCCCGAGCCGAATTAACAATAAAAATCGCTACACTCATATTGGACACGCTTATCCGGGACATCCTGTATATCTTTTTGCATGCTTGCGTGTATCTGTGTATGATAGAGTGCGTGTACTATGTATTTGTATGTGTACGTACAACTAAGTGCGTATGTAGTGTGTTTATTCGTATAGTTCTTTGTGCCTTAGAATTTGTCACTTTACGATTGCCCGTGGGGACTTTGAATATTGCAGTTAATACACAACTTGTTCCATGTCGTGTTTTGCCATTCCTGCTCGGGCCGTTCTCTCATTCCTTAGGAAATCTGTGTTTTTTAATTCATCTACACTCTGCATTTTGAGCTGTCATTTCTTGAACGAACTTCGTAAAAGTACATTCAAGGCCGTATTTAAGTTTCTTTGTACTAAACTTTTTGGACTTCTTTTATGCATATTGGTGATTTCTTTTTAAATAATTAAAATATACGCGTTCTGCTAATGTTTCCCTTATGAAATCAACCTTTATTTAGAAAAAGAACCCTTAAATTTCAATTGCAAATATATACCAAACTGAAAACTTCTTCGCAAAACTTCTAAGAACAAAAATCTATTTTATTTAACGTGAGGAATCGCTTATTAAAATCTCAACCCTTATTTCAGGTACACCTTGTGTATATTGATGTGATTAGAAGTCATCGGGAGGTCATATTACATCATCTCATAAATATCCAACTTCGTATACCTAATCAAATTTTTAAGAAAAAAGCACAACTATTCAGATATTTATTTAAATACAGAAAATATTTGTAAAGTGGCTGAATGAAAAAAAAATACATAAGAACCGGTGTTTAAAATGAATTTTCATCCTTAGTTGGATAATTTATAACGAAAGATCGCGTTTGTGTTGAACGGAAACAAGCGCTTTTCGGGAGAGTTTCATCCACATTTTATTATACAAGCATTGTATTTAGAGAGGTATTCAATCAAGTATAAAGTACACGTAAATGCATGGACATATTTTAAAGGATTTTCATTTTGCAGTTAATAAAGGATCATGTTTCATCCACGTTTTATTATACAAGCATTGTATTTAGAGAAGTATAGAATCAAGTATAAAGTACACGTAAATGCATGGATATATTTTAAAGGATTTTCATTTTGCAGTTAATAAAAGATCATGTTTAAATTTCATAAAAACATTCTTGAGAGAAATTTACAGGCAAGTTTTTACGCGAAGCCGTGTGTATAATATTTCAATTTTTATTTTCATTTAAAACAAACATACATTATTATTAAGACGAAAGCGTATTAAATTAAGTTAAACATCAATCGTATTCCTAAGTAGTAATGACCGTGTTCTAGAACAATGATATGCTAAAATAAAACATAAAGTGAATGACGATCGTGAAAGCAATAAGATAGGACAAAGTGTCCAATTATAATGTAGTCAGAGGGCAAGAGAAAAAATAATAAATCTTCAACCGTTGATAACGGAAGTATAACACAAAAGGGAATGACAAACCTACTTCGAGAACCAACTAATTCGAACATAAAAACCACCAGATTGATCGAAAAAATCTAGATGCTGACGTCATAAGCGAGGTTTATAAGGTTTATAAGGCCAATGAATGCAGGTCAGACTTAAATGAAGTTTCGATGTTAACACATGATTGATGAAATTCGATGATACGTTAGATATTTTAAAGTGCTATTTAACACAAACTGTGTTTAGTAGTGAAATTTATTCAAATATGGTTTTATAAGGTGCGTTACTGAAATACACACGGAGAAGTGTTTTTAGATACTCCGAAGTGAGTAGATTATTTGAAGTACTTACGATTGTGTCAAACTGGAGAATATACAATTCAAAATAATTAAACTCTGGCAAGATAAAGTTTCTTAATTGGAGTAAAAGTATGTATGATTGGAACGGTATCTTTTAATGCTATTTATTGGTACTGTTAAAGCGATTTAAACAATTTTGGAGCATGGATTGCTAGACAAAGTCTAGAACAAGCAGACCGTAACAGTAAAAAAATATAGTGTTTAAAATTCTAGAAGGACATATCTATTGATTAATTAAGTTGTATGATGAGATTTTTTTGTGTGGTAGTATTTGAATTTAAAGTAGTATGTGTGTGTGTGTGTAGTGTGTGTGTGTGTGTGTGTGTCTGTCTGTGTGTGTCTGTGTGTGTTTTTAAGATCGATTTAAAGACTTTATTTTTAGAGAAAAGATACAAAACACTTTCGGTAGATGGGTGTATTTATAAACAGAAAGGAGTCCCTTTCTTTTAGTTTGTCTATAGGCATTATGACGTTAATAGTATAGATAAGTAGGTTCTAGGACAACTTCAGAAAATTTTTATGACAGTGATATTCTATAGGAGAGTTTTCCATAGCATTATATGTATTTTGTGAGACCGTGTGTAAATAGAATTGAATAAGAAGTAAAGACGTACAATGAGAGAAGTCAGGTGATGAAAGAAGAGAGTTGGGGAATGACGTTGAAATATTATGAAAGAAACATGTGATTGAACATAAACGCCACTTTAAGAAAAGGATTATGCGTGTGTATTATAAGTCTTAGAGAAATAGTTGTATATAGCAGGTAGTTTTACTCATCAATGCAGAAATATGGCGCTCAACGTAAACTCAGCGGGATTGATTTCTAATTTTATATTTTAATTTGGCGAAAATTGATGTGAAAATGAGGTCACGAGAGGTCAATAAGCACCAAATTCTTAGAAAAAACCATTCCAAAAAGAAGAAACATAAAATTTCTCAATATTTAGTTCTACCCTGTATAGTATTCTCATAAGATACTTTTAGCATCTAACATGTAAATTCATTCATTCTTACAAGTAATTTGTAAATGAGTCGGCGTTCCATAGAAAACATAGAAATTTGGACATAGGTTTTGAAGCATGATAATTTTATAGAGTATAACGACGATATTACTGCTTCAATATAATTATATTAGTGCAAGGTCAAATGCTAATTTTAATCTATTAAAAATAAATGTACTTTGTATACTGATTTTCTACGTCTGAAAATGGAAATTTGAAATGGAACCACGAATTTTTCAATACAGTTAATTCCAATGGTCCCGTGTATGAGTGTTATCACGCACGTCACATCCATACCTTGTTTGGAATAGCAAGGATTCGGCAGAATTCAAAATTTCTGGCCAATGTAGTACTTTCAGCTGGAGCATTGGAAAAGTCAAATGTAGGGGTACTCCACCGAGTTTCACTGTGGATTACCTGCTAGATTTTCTGAGACCAAAAATGTACGTAACACGAAGTCATCAGATATCATTCTTGCGGTTCAAAAAGAAGCACAAGCATGACCCACAGATTCATATACGGATGATGAATTGGAAATATCCTTGACAAAACTAAGGCGAAAAGAATTGTCATGGCACAAAACTCAATTCTTTATATTTTTTAAATGTTTTTAATTTAGTTCGAGCTCCAGTTCGTTTTTATAATATGTATTAATATTAAGGTATGAAATGGAAGACTTTAATTTTTTATAAATATTCGAAATATATAAATTTTTAGTTATATATATTGTATATATCAGATATTTTAATATTTATTATAAACATCATGATATATACCAATCCTGACAGAAATAGTAAACAATAATGGAACATAAAAGACAGCAGTAGGTAGGATTGTTAGAGAAAGATTCAAGCAAGTAGCCCAGATTAAGAAAGAGGTACATAGTTGCAGAACGCAGAAAGCTAGCTACCGATAATAGGAAACAGTGAAAAACTACCTTACTTGAGATTATAAGAGGCGTGCCATTGTTATCTTTTATTATATGTTGCACAAAAACTCATTATCCAGCGGTAGTTTATGAATCTATAAAGTTATATTTTGAAGTTACTTGCTACTTAGCTCGTCCAAGATTAATTAAGATTTTTCAGTTTTTAAGACTTTTTAATGAAACTAACAACTACATTTTAATTAAAACTTTGAAGCACTTTAATGGGGTTCCAAAGTAAATTAAGAAATACAAAAAAAAGTAAAGAAACTGGAAACTTCCAAGAGCAGTAAGATGTGATTTCGTTCAATCAGTTTAATGTAATCTTTGAGACCTTAAACTCCATTGACAAAGACAATTTCACACCTGAAATACTAAATACATAAAAGAAGTAAGAAATTTAACTGCATAATCAGTTTGCACGAAAAGAATTACATTAAAATCATGGTAGTAAAATTCTCCTAGACGATAATCCAAGCAGAAAGAAAATTCATTTACATAAAGTAGCGCAAATGAAGTACCTAATGACGTTCTAAGTGTCACTTATTTGCATACGCTACCTCTTTTCTTTCAGACCGTTTTAACGCTTAACCTTTCGACTTTGTCATAAGGCGCAGATGTTAGCATCAAAGCTATTTCGGGAATATCTCTGAACAATTAATCTCGTCGATATTAAAACCAACTCAATTTGACTGCGTAGACTAATTGGGGTCTAGTTTTGCCCTAAATCAACCATAAATCTCGATAAACACACAACGTGATTAATTCGTGGTGCTCTTAAACAAGAACTGAATTTAAATATTGTGTAAATGCAATCGTATTTGAACCTTAACGAGTTGTCCGCCACTAAAACACACTTTCATTACGGCTTTCCTTGATGAAACGGAACGTCGAATAGCGTCCGATTCAGATAATAGGATTCCGATGCTACTGTTCTTGCTGAATAATAACGCTGATCCTCCAATTTCGAGTACATCCCTAATCGCATTAGGTTGAAAGCATTGAGTTATATGTAGTGGCATTATTGATATATTCTATCATAACTGGTTGGTTATACGTATAGTGGGTATTCGTAATATCCAATGAATCGGAATATTAGTCCACCCCTTTAAAGTAGTTTACTGGAAAAGCTATTAGTTTGAAGAAATCTAAAAGCGTTTATTTGCAAAACCAATCTATTTTATTTGGCATATAACAACGCTAATTTATATATCATATACCATTTTCAGGGTTCATTTGACATTATTAACTACAAAATTATATCACAACACATCGAAATTATGTGCTTACTTTTTTAATTAGGAGTTTAGAATCGAAAATGACAAAACCATTAAACTAACCCAAAATAGATTGATTATCGGATACAAGGGGTGCACATAAAAAACTAACATAAAGCAAATGTTCCAGAAAATGATCAAAGTTTCTGGTAATCCTAGGTTCGAGAACAATTATAATTAGACTTATGCTAGATATAACAACACAATACAACCACAACACACCTATCACGGTATTCCGTTTCGGGGTAACTAAACCTAGCACCTCTTTCTGGGGATAGACGCAAGTTACACGCGAGCTTTAGCTCTGCAACATTCGTACATTGCTGTTGGCATGCTCTTTTATTCCTCTACTTTCTTTCAGAAACTCCTCTACTACATCCAACCACCTTTTACGCGCTCTGCCCCTTGCAATTCTACGAGTCATCTTACTTGCATATATGCCCTTGGTATATCTATCCTCATTCAATTTTTCAACATCTGCAAACTATCTACGCGTGCTTGACTCGCTCAACTCCTTAAAGTCACTTGCACCCCACACTCTGCTCTGATCCATTCCTTTGGCACTTTGTTTCTCAATGTTTTTCCACACACACACTTCTTAGGAATCTCATTCCTATAGCATTTATACGACTAACATGTTTCTTCTGCCAGACCCAAGTTTCGCTTGGCATGCATACACTTTTCAACAAGTTGTCGCGTTGCGAACATCTGATTCACCCATCCTCTTCCAGGCATAAAACCACATTGAACGTCCTATATCTTGCTCTGTGTTCTCTTGCAAACTCTCTGGATCACAATTTTTCCATACACTGTAGTGGATATACTCAACAGACTTATCCCACGATAATTATTGCATTCATAGTTGCTGCCTTTACCTTTGTGCTAAAGAATAACGATCACACTCTTCCAATCTTCAGGCACCTTCGCTTGTTTTATACACAACTCTATCAGTTTGCACAAACATCCAATCAACACCCCGGACACATACTTAAGCATTTCACTTGTTATTCCATTTACACCTGCCGCTTTGCCATTCTTTAGAGTTCTCACTGCCTTCCATACCTCATTTACACTGCATTGGAACTTTATACTATTATCTACGTTTTTTTATCAATATATTACTGCTCGCTTTATTCTCTTATACGCTACTTTCTTTTCCCGACAACTTTTTTGACCTCATCGCTCCACCATGCATTTTCATTACATGTACAAATGATTGTCGTTCCACATTCTTCCAAACACTCTCGTGTCTTTTACTAGTTCTGTTAAACTTTCATCGAATACAACCAAATTAATTAAAGTTCTCGCATTTCACCGTTTTCATGTGTACTTGGGTATGTCCTTATGCTTACTCCATGTGTTGGTCATTCCTTTCGCGTTTGTCTAATATATTTTCCAACTCCTGCCAAAACTACTCACACTACCTGTCGTCATTCACCTGAGCATATTCTTGAATCACTAAACGGACCTACCACATGTTCAGCATTTTCTGTGTACTCTGACCCAACTATTCATATCACCTAATAAAACCACACAGTCTTTCCTTTGGCGTTTGTTTAATAGATTTTCCAACTCCTGCCAAAACTGCTCACACTACCTGTCGTCATTCACCGGAGCTACTAAAAAGATCTTTCTGAAGCCCACTTATATTCTAACCTATAAGATGGGAGAGACACCATTTCATATTGTTTCCTGTACGCTTTTGCCTCTACTTCAGATCACAAACCCAATATGCCGTCATCTAATTCAACAAAGTTTTCCACTTCCGCTTAGTTTCACTCACACACAGCACATACATGCGCCTTTTTCTCATACCACTCATGATTCAGTATTCTTTACCGTACGATCCCCTGGCATTCCAAGTACCAAATCTCCATTGCTGATTCATGCGGTCGTAACCTGATGGTCCAGATATTTTCCGTCTCTGTCGCCGACCATGACTTTGACGGTCCGAGGGTTACGCAAAGGTCTTGTTAATAAGTCTTAATTAGGTTGAACCAGGTTACCAGCCTTGATCGTAACTATGTCGTTGTAGCTTTCCCTACGAACGGTAACAACACATTACCCTTCAGTGTTGACATCTTTAGCCTCTCTGCTACGGACGTCGGCACGATTCCCAGTCGTTCAGGTGTGCCTAACGTCTTTCAATACGAGCTAAACCTTCCCCTTCAAAGGAGATTACCTTGTAAGTCGGTCAGTGGATGTTTCATCCCCTTGTGAAATAATCGAGCTATGTTTTGTTAGTGGTTATACAACTATTAGGTAGACTTGTATAGATGAATAAGCTTTTAGTATTTTCATGCGAGTTTATTTATAGATACATCTTAGTTTTACTTTTGTATATATATATATATATATATATATATATATATATTGCGGTGTTAACCCTTGTTAGCCCCTTGTTATTATATTAATATTTAGCCCCACGATTTGGTCGAGCATATTTATGCTGTGATATTTCACCAGCCCCTAGGATGAGCATCATAAAATGCTGTGTTATTCTCCGTCCCACGAATTGGAGGTACATAAAATGCTGTGATATAACCCTTTATATTACTCAAGCACTTGTAAAAATGTTAATTTATAAATCTCTTTGCCTCGACTAGCTGATTCAATTAAATAAAGCAATTCTACAATAAATACACAGTATAATGATTAAATATTTACAACCTTTTTTAAATATCTTATCCTTTTTAAATTATTTGCATCTGTCAAATGTTTAGAAAATGAAGCCAGCAAAACGAGATTTTATTACATTTAGAGACCTTTTGAAACGTTTCAAGATGCCTATTGCCTTTCATAAATTTATCCAAGAAACTCCAGTTTGTCGGCTCTTACATTTTTTGAATTATTATTGAGATAAAAACAGTTTATAGAAATAAATAATATCAAAATATCTAACCTGAAGTGGTTCAGTAGGTTCTCTGCATCCCCAAGAATTTTAGTGTCTAATCTGAATGTTCTGAGTCGAATTTGAAGTCGACATCCAACCAAATTAGTATCCAAATTGTTATTGGTGAGTTTATTCCAATGAAAGGTTTTTCATTTCCATAATAGAATATTTACCATTTTCAGAGATTACCAAATTGCTTTAACAGGCAGCATTCTCCAGCGTCTTCCTGACTCGTATCCAAAATTGTATTTATGGTCGTAATTAAGATCGTTATTAAAAGTTTTAACAGGAGTCGTAACAAGATCTTTATTAGAAGCCCTGTTTTATTTATTATTAGAAACTGTATAATTTCATTAAATCTGGTTTACTTACGTCTGTAGAAGTACGGCTCGCTTGCACAATCTTACACTCTTTTAAAATAAATTTTTCACTTTAATTTAATTAACTGTTCGCGTAAATATTTAGCACTTTCGAGTATAGTGACTGCCCAGATTCAAAAGTATACTAACCCGTTGTTCAATTGTCATCACTTTTATAGGCCCGGCCCCTTTGGTTTGCGATTCGTTGACTCCACGTGCTGGGCGATACTAAATGTCTTATCTCTTGTTATTTTGGGAAACTTTATCAATTGTGTAGTTCAATTGCATGAAACGATGCTCAATTTGTCACGTAATTCATTCTAATACCTCACATTTAATTCATAAATCCCAGGAATCTTCGTTCATTAAAGCACGTATTATTGTTGTTGGCTTTATTCTAAACTGAATGGAATAAATTTGGTGTTTGTTTATTTTCTAGTTAAATTGGATTTTTGAGCAAATGTGATACTTTTATATCACGTACGCTTTTCAAATAATGCATAATTTCTGCCTGCGTTTATGATGATATATTAACACACTTTTTGAATATTTATCTAGCCAATTCATACAGGTTTTTCATTGATTTAATTTCGATGCGTTTCGTTACATTTTTAAATTCTTATCTTTGTTCGTAGCTACTCTTGGATATGTGTTTAATCGCATGTACTGCTATATACAGTGTGCTCTCAACTAATAATATTTATAATGACCTATTTACTCTTCTAATATCTGTGATTATGTGCTTTTGTTACTTGTGAGTTTCTTTTGATTATTCTACGACCCCTATTACTTAACCTACCCCTAAATTAACCCTATAATTACAGCAATATATATATATATATATATATATATATATATTCTTATGCTCCCCCCCTCGCTTTTTTATTTATTTAATTTTAATTTTATGATATGAAAATATTTACTTTATATTTCGTGCTTTATCTACGTTTGGTTGGTCTATAAAACAAAACTGTATTAATATGCCTCGACTATTAGAAACTAGCCTTCCCAGGGTTTCCACCTACTTACCGTGGGTTCAGTGGTAAGTAGATGTGCAATGCACCAACCAAACAGCACTACCTTTATATTTGTACCTGTAATCTTTTACTTGTATATGCCAAAATTTTATAACAGATCCACGTAGCCTTGTGCCAAATAAATTAATATTACCAATTTTTGACTTTGACGTTCAAAACACACAGTACTCACCTGTTTTACACGTTGCTGTCGGCCTCTATGAAAACTGGCTTAAAATCTCACTCGCCGTATGCGTCTTTACAATGCGTGGCACTATCACTACGAATAATCTGCTGTCCAGACTCCAGGTTTCTTTATATTAATTTTGATATCCCCCAAATCTAAAATAAATATGACCAAATTTAGAATTTTGACTAATTTCACTTTTACTTCCCCTGCGCTAATTTTCCTAAGGTTGTGTCTTCGTTACTCGTACTAATCCTCCTGCTACTCCAATGCTTTCCTTTTTCAAATCTTAATCCGCTCGTTCCAAATCACTGCTTTCTTCTAATTTCCACTCAATACCATTCTATCCATAATACCATATCCAATTCAATTCCAGTAATATCTCCGTCAGTTTCATAAATCCTATCCAATACCTTTCTGCCTTTATCAATCTCGTTCCAATATCCAACTATCTATTCCGCCTGTTTCAATCTCGATCTATTCCACTCTTATACTTTCTACTCGTCGTTACTATGAATTATTTTTATTACTCTCGCTTATCTGTACTCTTCTTTATATAAATTAAACTCTTAACTTTTTCAAAATCATTTATTTATACTTTCTTCTAATTTCCACTCAATACCATTCTATCCATAATACCATATCCAATTCAATTCCAGTAATATCTCCGTCAGTTTCATAACTCCTATCCAATACCTTTCTGCCTTTATCAATCTCGTTCCAATATCCAACTATCTATTCCGCCTGTTTCAATCTCGATCTATTCCACTCTTATACTTTCTACTCGTCGTTACTATGAATTATTTTTATTACTCTCGCTTATCTGTACTCTTCTTTATATAAATTAAACTCTCAACTTTTTCAAAATCATTTATTTATACTTTTTAATATTCAAAAATTTAGCGCAGTTTACAAAACACGTCTTACTACCAAAATGTTTATAAATCGACTCTTTATTTACTTTTTCCTAGGTGATTATTATAATTAAAATATGCCTACTCTTCAATACATTTTATACATTCTCTATCCAATAAAATCGTCCCAACAAGATCGTGTCACTAATACTTTATAATCGTTCTTTTACACTTTCCTATTTTATATCAAATGTTCACTCATTGGTCCCTAATACTGCGTCGCCCTTCAATCATATTTGACAATATTTTTCACTTATAATTTTGATATTACAGGTTTGTCCAAAGGTTGATTCTACTAAAATAAGTGCCGAAATGTTTCACATATAAACCTGGATCTGTGTGGTGAATAGTGGAATTTCTACAGACGCATCCGGTTTTTCGATTAGCAAATGTACATTCTATGGCTCATTAACATACAACTCAGTGTAAATCCTTGAATACTGTGCTTTCTCACGTCATCAAGTCATTGTTTTTTACGTCTTGGCACTTATACTTTGACTATTATATTTCAAATACTTTAACATTTGTAAAGTACGGAAAACATAAAATTTTCAGTTACGGGATCTGATATTTGGCTTTCTTTGGCATACACTACCTTCATACAAATAACCTTTATACCCTTTTTTCTCTTACTGACACTTTAATATATCATTGTGACTGAAGAATATAATTCAAATCACAGAGTTAAAGAATAAATGATTGCACAGATAAAAGTTGTGTCGGCCTTTCAAATATTTAGAAATAGCGGTAATTTTTCCTGATAGTACCTCAATCTGACTTACAGGCATATATTTAACCACGATGCAAAATACTCTACTAACGTTTTGTAGTTCTGTAAAATTAAATAAAGAAAAATTTTTGTTTATTTATGCCACGGCTTTCGAAACTCACTCAGGGATTATTGTATCTAAATATTTCTACTCTGTAAGAAAACGTGGGATCAGATCTTCTTACAGGCACATTAAACACTTTCGCATAAAGCGTCGTCTAGTTAAGATCACTTAACCTGTCGTAGTGCAGATGTGGCGTTATTATTTTCAAAGATTGATAAATATAATCGCCAATGTATAATTTAGATAAACGTTTGAGATTTAAATTACTAACAAATATCTTTAAATAGTGCTTATACAAGGATTAATTTCAAATACCTGTAATTCCACCGAAGGTGCTTGAGTTGTTCAAGTGGACCTCGTTACAGGATAAAACAAAATCGTCTTGCGGACGCTTGCAGATAATACCTGTAGAAAGTAAGTTTTAATTTTATGTTTCTATTAGATTCACTCTATTTTATGTTCTAGGACTAATAAAATAATAACTCAGGAACAGTATACTTAGAATCCGCTATATGAATATGTATTCTTGTAATACACGACCAGATATGCACAAAACGTTGTCCTGTTAGACTGGAAAACCACTGCAACTTATTCGAAGTTTACTGATGCTATTCTTCACCAACACTAAAGATGACCCTTTGTTTGTTTTAACGGGAATCACTCTTCTTAACTGCACATGGTTGTATAAAACCTTCGTTACTTATATGATGCACTAATAGTCTTTCACGAATATTAAATTCTCTATATTGCTTCAATAACACGATGATTAAATAAAAGGATAAATTGCAAATAGATATATTCTTTTTTATTTAAATTTTATAACAAGCTCCAAAGCAAAAAATCTTTTTTATCAAAAATTTTAAAATCAACTCTCATTATCTAAACACTTATCACCTAAAAGATAGTCTCAAAAATTCTAACTTGCCTACTATTTACAAATGTCTAAGAAGTACATTCATTGATCCCTTATTATTATGTATAATTCCTATTTTGGAACAGATACTTGTGGCACTTATACTAATTACCATTGATTGACATTCCACAAATCTTACAATTACTTTATAATAATTAAACATGTTAAAATATATTCTTTTACAGGTATTATGGTACATTAATTAATTAATGAAATAGAGTATCCATCAAACAGTTAACATGACATTTTCAACAAACCGAAACACGCTCAGTTGGAATTACATTAGATAAACGTTTTATTGAAGAACAAACGCTTCTTTTAAATCTCAAACGCTTCACCACGAGTAAATAGCATTTTAGCCTAGTTTAACAAGTAATTATTTATCAATCCTTAGTTTATTGTAGTGTTTTAAATTTAGAAAACATTGATAGGAGTGGTAAATTAATGTGTTTACCCTCAGATATCTTTTAAATCATTTTATAATATATTAATATATATATATATATATATATATATATATATAAAATTAGTAATATTGACTGTTTTTATAATGTATAAGCAAGATAAATATTAGATACAGTCAGATTGGGCATGGATTTAATATAAACTTCTTATAAACATTTTCGAAAGCTTGAAATGGTTATAAGAAGCTTATATTAAATCCATGCCCAATCTGACTGTATCCCAATATTTATCTTGCTTATATATATATATATATATATATATATATATACTGATGTGATTAGAGTTCTTCGAAAAGCGATGTGGCGTCGTCTCGTAAACATTCGATACCGTAAATCCGAGAAAATTCAGAAAATTTAAAAAAAAATCAAATTATGTAAATATTCATTTTTATAAAAAGGTGTATTTACAAAAACACTCAGTATATGAAGTATAAATGCATAGAAACCGTGATTAAATAAATTTTCATTCTTATTATATAAACAAAGAAATAATGTTTTAAGACAAGAATAATGGTATTTCACTATAGTCTGCCCATAAGAGAAAGTTTTCCAACGAGTTTGATCCTTAATTAGATAATTTAATAACATATTTACATTCAACAGTAATTATTGTGCGTACACAAGTGCATGAAAAGAGTTTTATTTTATAAAAATCAATTCCAAAAAGTTAGTGAACCGGGGCGAACACGTTTCTGTAAAAGATATGACTTGTTTTAGTACACCTACGCTAACTGCCTACCAAGTTTCAAGAGCGCAGGTATTACAAAAACTAAGAAAATTTTTTAAATTTTCTTATAGTGTCATTACGAAAATTCCAAAAAGTTAGTGAACCGGGGCGAACACGTTTCTGTAAAAGATATGGGTTGTTTTAGTACACCTACACTAACTGCCTACCAAGTTTCGAAGGCGCAGATATTACAAAAGTTAAGAAAAAAATTATTAAATTTTTTATGGTGTCATTACGAAAATTCCAAAAAGTTAGTGAACCGGGGCGAACACGTTTCTGTAAAAGATATGAGTTGTTTTAGTACACCTACGCTAACTGCCTACCAAGTTTCAAGAGCGCAGGTATTACAAAAACTAAGAAAAAAATTTCTTAATTTTCTTATAGTGTCATTACGAAAATTCCAAAAAGTTAGTGAACCGGGGCGAACATGTTTCTGTAAAAGATATGAGTTGTTTTAGTACACCTACGCTAACTGCCTACCAAGTTTCAAGAGCGCAGGTATTACAAAAACTAAGAAAAAATTTCTTAATTTTCTTATAGTGTCATTACGAAAATTCCAAAAAGTTAGTGAACCGGGGCGAACACGTTTCTGTAAAAGATACGGGTTGTTTTAGTACACATACACAACTGTCTACCAAGTTTCAAGGGCGCAGGTATTACAAAAGTTAAGAAAAAAATTTTAATTTTCTTATAGTGTCATTACAAAATTCCAAAAAGTTAGTGAACCGGGGCGAACACGTTACTGTAAAAGATAGGTTGTTTTAGTATACCTACAGTAGCAGTCTAACAAGTTTTAAGAGCGCAGGTTTTACACAAGTTAAGAAAATGACATGTATTTCAATTTAAAAGAGCAACCGCTTAAAATATACACCTTAGAATAATATAGGAATCTCAAAGTTATTTATTTTCAATCACCCTTAGATTTAAAATGCGTAAAGATAATTGGATCAATATACGAAACAATTGAACAATAGAAATGCTTGTTCAGTTCAGTAGGCGTGGTTTTGTTGTGTTGTAGATTGGTAGGCGTATCCATATTTAGCGGCCGGTAGATAGTGGCCGCTAGCTTCACTATCGTCAATTTTCAACTCTAGTTTTAATATTTAACATTTGTGTTGAGAGAAAGTGGTTCTTCCTAGATCTATATTTCAAATATTTTTTGTAAGAGAAAAAAAAGCTTTTGTGGATGTAGTAATCAGTATTTGAAAGATTGTTTGTAAAATAATATTTCGTATCATTATAAATCTGATGTCAGAATCTAGCGGTTTTATTACGAAGAGTGCTAGCTAAAAATAATTAGACAACGAACAAAATTCAAAACATTAATCTTTTATTGAGCCTCACTTCAAACGACAACACGTTTATTGACGTTCAGCGTCAGGGCCACTTCAATCCGCAGCACTTTATTGGCGCCCAACCTGAACTCACTTAGAATCACGCCCATCCACCGCAATATATATATATATATATATATTAATTATATATATTAATTTAAGTCTTTCGGTGTTTTGGAAATTTTTATAGTTTTGAAATTACTGAATCTATGCCATTTCTATACTGTATAAGTTGCTAGTAAAATAAAATTTATTATTAAATTTCCATAAATTATTCCATTTAGTTTCATTTAAGTCAAAAAATACTTTCATGCCTTTAAAATAACATCAGTGAGTCGATAATCTACTTTCTAAACTTTATAAAAACATGGTAAATTCAACAACCATTTCGACTACAATGCGCCAGCAATCTCACAAGCAGGTCATAGATACTGGCACTATAGGAAATACATTACAAACGAACTTTGAGAGATTAGCGCATCTGAATTTACAGAGCGTTAAAGCCCTGTTTCAACACAAGCAAAAACAACAAAACTGCTACAAACGTTGCAGTGTAATTTATTTACACAGTAGAAGGAAGCGTGAACTACGCCCAAGAGAGTAGTAGATATTTAAAATTACATTGACTTTTGCGCTGATATAGTTCCAGTCACGGATGAAGTTCTCCGAGTAAAGGGTGCGTTATTGTTTTACGGAGACACGTAAATGAGGCTTTAAAGCCCTTTAAACAAAACATTATTTCCGAACTGGAGCATGAGATCGGAATATACACAATCTAATTAAAAGTAATTCAATTGTGAAACGGTAGAAACAAGAAGTGCGAAAAACTTGAATCATTGGGTTAAGTGTTTCGGCATTTCTCTAGATAAAAGCGGCAACGGTTCCGTAAATTCCAAAAAGAAAATTAGACAAGTGAAATTGAATATCCCGTAAATGTTAAAGTAAATTTTATGTTGCACTTCTTAAATGGTAATGGTAATCAATTTTATGTTCACACAATTACGTATGTGTAATCCTTATAAGCGTAAAGTAAAAGTTAACGATATATAATGCTAAAGAGAGTAGAGTTTAATTAATGGACGTACTTTGGACAAATCGTGCACTTATATGTATGTATGAATGTATATTTTTACGTTATATATATATATATATATATATATATATTGCTGTGACACGGCCTTACGTTGGAGCGCCGCTAAAAAGGTTCTGTGACAACCTCTGCGATTGGGGTCGCTAAAATTTATAGTTGGGACTTAGGTAAAGCGAATTGTGTTAATGAGAATGCAGTGGAAAATATGAAATTATTATCTTACCTTCCTTTTCTTAGCTAGCTCAACGGAACGTACAATGTGGAATATTTAAAAATGAAATGAAACAGCAATCTCAAAAAACATCTACGCTTTCATAAACATTTCTCTTTCATACAAAAGAATTTATAAAACAGTTTACAGCTTAAGTTTATACAGAAAATAATTCCAACGAGTTACTTAATTATTAAAATGTTCCTTACTTAATCTTTGTTTCAAGGTACAAAATCATCTTTAATCTTATTACCACGCTTGTGGTTAATTGGTCAAAAACTATTTACAGATAATTTTTTCACTTTCAATCGATAAAACTCAGCAATAGACATCGCATCTGAATTATTTATGTTGAAGATCGTTCAAAAATTGTTTATGCTTCATAGTTATACCAAGTTTTACGGTATTTGTTGATTATTGTAAAATTATAAATATCTCGAACTTATACGTTTAAATCTTTACTCGCAGTTACATATTCGATGTCTTGAAATGAGTGAATCAATGTCGAATATCGAATGTTGTATATTGTTTGGCTTAGGAAAATATGAATCGTTCTTATTAAGAAACGGTTTATGTATAGAAACTATCTCTATACAGCATTTTCCAGATTTATTATCGAAACCTAGTCACGGCTGATGTAAGAATTTACACCAATTTCGCGTTTTAACGATCTAATTAGCGTCAATTGTCTTGATTTATGATTATCGTAAAATCGTAGTTTATCCTCTTCTAACGCGCGGAGTTGATGTTTGGCTCTCTCTTATTGTGCTATGGAAAGCTATTAAAAATATTTCGTACCTATTTTATTGCATTTAATATCCGCGCGATTTCCTCGCATCGCCGTTTATTCATTGATACAAACAATCAACTTATTCAATGACTTTTAAAAACATTTCTTAATAAAAATGACGTATTCAAAATATGTTGTTTGAAACTCTTAAAATGAATTTAATTACACAATAAAGACTCACAAATGCGTTCCCTATGGTTTGCAAATGCAACTGATATTGTGTTTTTATAATAAATGAAGCGAATACACGGAAAGTGTTTTGAAGATCGTTCAAAAATTGTTTATGCTTCATAGTTATACCAAGTTTTACGGTATTTGTTGATTATTGTAAAATTATAAATATCTCGAACTTATACGTTTAAATCTTTACTCGCAGTTACATATTCGATGTCTTGAAATGAGTGAATCAATGTCGAATATCAAATGTTGTATATTGTTTGGCTTAGGAAAATATGAATCGTTCTTATTAAGAAACGGTTTATGTATAGAAACTATCTCTATACAGCATTTTCCAGATTTATTATCGAATCCTAGTCACGGCTGATGTAAGAATTTACACCAATTTCGCGTTTTAACGATCTAATTAGCGTCAATTGTCTTGATTTATGATTATCGTAAAATCGTAGTTTATCCTCTTCTAACGCGCGGAGTTGATGTTTGACTCTCTCTTATTGTGCTATGGAAAGCTATTAAAAATATTTCGTACCTATTTTATTGCATTTAATATCCGCGCAATTTCCTCGCATCGCCGTTTATTCATTGATACAAACAATCAACTTATTCAATGACTTTTAAAAACATTTCTTAATAAAAATGACGTATTCAAAATGTGTTGTTTGAAACTCTTAAAATGAATTTAATTACACAATAAAGACTCACAAATGCGTTCCCTATGGTTTGCAAATGCAACTGATATTGTGTTTTTATAATAAATGAAGCGAATACACGGAAAGTGTTTTGTTTTAACGCATATGAAATGAATGGCTTTATATTTATGTCTTAGTATGAAAACTCGTTTTCAGTAAACATTTATACACGAAAAAATTAATCGCAATTGCTTTTATGAAGATGCATTAAAGCTCGCAATTGGTTATTATAGCATTCTTAACGATTAATTTGCATTTTAATAAAGTTAATATTTAAAAAAAATGTAAGCAACTCTTTTTCAGTTTGCAGAATTATCTACGCGCATAAATATGCATCGTTTTTATATCTACACACGGAAAATTTATTACATAAATAATTAAAGCTCGCAATTGCTTTACATTTTAATGGCAAAAAAATACGCTTATACTTATACATGATAGAACAATTAAATATTTGGAAATTTCAACTTTTCGCCGTTTTCTTTTTTTTGGATAGTAATTTTTCATATAATTTGGCGTTCAATGGCTTCCCGTGACCTCTTTATCACATCATTTTCCCACGAATTAAAATATAAAATTGGAAATTCGCGCCATTTTTCCACATGGATGAGTAATTTTATGACTTTTATTTCTAACTATGTGCTATCTACAACTATTTCTATAAGACATAATACTCCCACATCATACTTTTCTTACTGTTTGTTGACGCGATCAAGGTAATTTTAGTTAAAATAGAAATTCTAACATTTGTTATATAGTTCATTTATCTAGTTGATAACTCGCAGATGTTGAAAGTTGTTACATATTCAATTGCTGTTCGTAGTTTGCTTTGAAAGGTGTTGTTTCCAATATATAAGTAAAACTTGTGTCGCTGTTCCAATATCAGCAGCCACCTGTCGAACTCGTCCGCCGCCACCAATAGCTACATTGATTAAGGGTGCCCTTTTTGAATTTAGTAGAAGAGTGGTTTCCTGTTGATCTTCTGCAGTCGATGCTGAATTGGTAAGTACTTTTGTCTTACACTTGCTTTATTTATGTATTTGGAACTTCCGCTAAAATTGTTCATTAAAATTAGTTTGTACTACCGCTATCAAACTCACCACTGTTATCTTTCTTTTTAATAAATTATCTATTTCTATCTTATAATTAACTAAACTTCCCTTAACTCTATCTTAACATCATCTATAATCTAACATTACTATCCTTTATTTCTAATTTTCCCATATTTACTCACTGTCTTATCAAGCTTCATCTCAAACAAAACTCCCTCTCACTTGCATACACTACTCATCATACTGTAGCAAATTCTCCTCTCACAATCTTGGAAAAAATTATGGGGTATCAAATTTTTATGAAGTTGTTCCAGCACGTACCTAACTATACTACTCATGTCATAAAAATTGTGGCCTAGAATCTCTCTATCTAGCCAACTCTCGTTATTTTCAAATTGGACATTTTTCAATCAATCTTCATTATATGGATACACTTTAGGCTTAAATGGATCAGTATTTTTAACTTCCAAATTGTTTTCATAATTCAAAATCTTCTTACTGTAACAACGACTCTACTTCATTCTTAACTTCACCTGTACATTTAACAACAGTTCTTGCTTCTTTCTACATTAACCTCTAATTCTGTCTCAAACAGATTTACATTTATACTCTTAATTCCCTCGCCCTCTTTCACTTGACCAACTAGTTTCTTTTTCCTAGACTTCCAATTCTTTCTCACATCTGCATAATTAAATAAATATTTCGACAAACCAAACGCCACTCCTCCATATTTGTGCATACACCACTTCACAGAAAGATTTTATTCTTTAATCGAAATTATTCCAAACGAATTATTAAACTCTGCTTTCCAAATTATTTCATCATTATTTATTTTACTACCCTTATTCACTTTATTTTTAAAGGCTGCATTAACTCCCCTGAATTATATGTTATAAAACTTCACTTATTAATGCTGCTTCAGCTCCTGTGTCTAAAAATAATTTTATCTCTTTTCTTCTACTTGCAATTTTATTAAAGGTAGTAAATCATTTATTTCGTTAACTTTTAAACCATTTTCCAAATCGAGTTTTATAAGTTCATGCACATGTTCATATTTATTCATTTCTGTACTGTTGTCGATTGATTTATCTGTATCTAAAAATCCTGCCTACTTGACGTTCCAGGTTGATTCACGATCTCTGCGAATGTCCTCCTATTACTATTGCCACAATTCATCCCATCTCTTTGTACGTTTGTCACATTTTCCCTTCCTCGGGTTACGATTCTATTCTGAATAGTACGGGATTCACTGTTCTCCCTTACCCCGTTTCTCCTGATGGTATTTCCTCTATTCCAATTATTTCTCTGGAACTTCCCCGTTTCAAATGTTCTGCCTTGCTACCTCTCTTGACTATTATTCCTTTGAAATCTAAATGTATTCATAGGCTGGCTCCTTGGTTTGGTCTCCATCTTCCTCGGTTGACCCATCTCACCGAATCGTTGAAGATATTCAAAAATACATCTCTATCGACAATATTTTGTAAGGCTATGCATTGTCTTACCTCCGTCTCAAAGTGCCCTGTGAAATACTTTATAATTTGCCTGTCCTCTAGAGGCGAATCAAGTTGTTTGGCAACACTAAATTTCTTAACGGCATACCCTTGTCATCCTGAATCGCTACTATACTTGTCCATAAGTAAACCACCTCTAACTTTAAATTGCTGGTTGCCCCCCCCCCCCGAAATGTTTTAAAAATTTTATCTTGAAATCTTTAAAAGAACTCAACTAACTCTCAATCAGTCCAAACCAAATTTCTGCACTCCCTTTCAACATGGACCTGATAATATTTAACTTTGTTTGTTCATCCCAACTCCCTTGTATTAAAGTCTTTAAGTTATTTAAAAATATCTTAGGGTTGAGTTTATTATCCCCATAAGATTTCGAATGTTGTTCCAACGGAACACTGGTTGGACTCAATCTTATCGGCTCCATTTTTAACTATATCTTCTAAATTTTCAAACTTATTTTCAAAATTCCGTAAGCCTTTTTTGAGATTTCCCACATCATTTCTAGATGTTGTAAAACCCGCTTGGCAGCTACCCTCTATTTTGTTTACCTTTGATTTAAAGGTTTAACTTTTCCATTAATTTCCTTTTAACGTGCGTCCTGATTCGCTTTAATTTGAACAACATCCTCTTTAACGTCATCCATACCCTCTAAAATTTGTACCACTTTTCCTCTAACTTCAAATTTCATTTCCTCTATGGTTTTGTTAGTTACTTTTAAGCTCGAATAGTTTTGCACTCATCTCTTTAAATTTCTTTTCATTCTTTTGACTTTCTAATCTTAAACTCTCCCCCAATTTTGCTATGTTTTCTCCAATTGACGCTCGTAACTCCTGAGTATTTTTATGGAATAGTGTATTCATTACCATTAAAATGCAAAACCATTCATTTCATTCTCGTCATTATAAACCATGTAATTAGAAACCCAGTGCAGAATGTGAAAAAAGATCATAAAACGGATATAAACTTAAAAAAGCCCAAATTTTAAATTAATTAATTTCAATCGTTGATGATTCCTTAGTAAAAACGAGTTTCAATCCTTAAGATATAAAATACAAAGCTATTGCATTTAACCCTCATCAATTATAAATGCTAAATAAATTTTCTGTGTGCAAAGTATGCGTTCAAACATGTTTTAGTTACCGAACAAACCAATCTTTTTTTACAATTATTAAGATACGAATCTCTTTGCATTTGCAAAACCGTTAAGAACCCAATTGGAGCTTTAACTAACTATGTAATTATACTGAAATCTGTACTTTATTAGTATACAAATCAATCATAAAGAAGGTAAACGCGTACTTTAATTATTTTTCCGTGTGTGTATAATATCAAAAATAAAATATTTATTTCTGTTCAAAATAACACTTTGTGAGTTTTAAATATCAATCCAGAACTTTCGTGATTAAAAAAGAAAAATACGTCATCTTTACCAGAAATGTTCTTAAAGTTCGTTAAATAAATAAATACCAGATTCTAAGACGGCGACGATTAAAAATGCCATAAAATAGATTAGATTTATAGTTTTTCGTATCACAATAAGAAAGAGAGAAACAGCACATGAATTCCGTGCCTTAGACAAGAGTCGACAACGCCTTGCGATGATCGTAAAACAAATCAGCCACGGTGGTTTGACACTAATTAGATCATTAAAAACGTGGAATTCGCGGAAATATTACATCACTTGGTTGTATTATGTTCCAAATAAATTATAAAGAATCTAGAAAATGTAACGTATAGAGATAATTTTAATATAAAGCCGGAACTTTATTAGACGTATTCAATAAATACATAATTCGCAATTCGATTCTAAACCAAGCAGTATGTAGCTTTGAGTAAAGATTTAAAAGCATAAGTTTTATCAATTTATAGTATTACGATATGCAATGAGTACAGTAGAACTTTGCATAAACATGAAACTTATAAATTTGAGTAATTTCAAACACAGAAGTTATCGAATGCGATTATTTGATGAAGAGTCGTTTGTTTTCTAAAATACTATGAAGATTGAACATTCTTCGGTACAAGAGCTACTTTAAAGTTAATTAATAGAAGATATACTTTGAAAATTAATATTCTAAATGGAGATTTAAAAGAATATGGATTATGTTGTACACTGAGATTTTAACGTTCTATGTAAAACGGAATCAGGAGGTATTTAATACTATTAATTATGTTGGAGATGAAACTTTGAAAAGCCATATTTTTCGTAAGTATAAAACTTTAGTTCTTTGTTTGTTAATTGATAAAATAATTGAATATTTTATAACTTAAAGTTTTCATTTTATATTTTTGTAAGGATAATTTACAGCAAATTATGAAGTCGAAGTTGAAGGTATTTTGACCTTGACTAAATAAATTATCTGTCAAGGATTACTTGCCAATCAACTTTACAAGCGTGGTAATAAAGGATGGGTTAGATTATCCCCATATTAATTAAAAAGGAGTGTGTAGATTAGGTACGAATTCCAATTATTTTCTGTATGAACTGAAAGTGTGAATTCTTTTATAAACTGTTTTGTATGAGAGTAAAATGTTTTTGAATGTTTTCTTGAGATTGCTGTTTTATTTCATTTTGTAAATTTCATTGATCTAGCCAGGCAAAGAAAAAAAAGGAAAGTAAGATAGTAATTCCATCATTTTCTACGGCATTCCCCAACCGCAAGAGCTATCACAGATATATACATATATATATATATATATATATATATATATATATACATATATACACATACATATACATACATTACATATACATATACATATAGATATACTTATACATATACATATATGCACAAACACACACACACACACACACATACACACATATATTAGGTAATTGCCAGGGCAAGCAGATTGACAAAAATGCCAAACGTAATTGAAAATTAGGTTTATGTATGGTTGCGTACATGATTTATATTTGTATATGTTTCTATTTTACTCACCCATCCAGGTGACGCAATTGGTAAGCGCATCGACCGCAAAATAGAAGATACAGATTCGAATCCTGTCTTTCAATCTTTCAATTAGTAGATCGATTTAAAATGATCATTTAAGCTTTGCATAAAAGTCTAAGTTACTATATACATACAGACGTTAGAAGTCCCAGAGGCGGTAAGGACAGTCGAAACCTTTTCTGCAGTTGCTATGTACCTAGACGTAGCCGGAAGAAACGTATATACCAGGATAACTACCAAACGCGGAGAGTGGGGGGATTCACCTAAATACCAAAAAAACATAAAAAGCACGTCGCCCACGATTATCTATTAACAATAAGAATAAATAAAGAATTCTGTACAAACAAGCAAAAAAAAAAATTGAGCGTTACTATTTCAAAGAAAACAATTGTGATACTAACAATTTAGTACTTTAGATACGAAGTGCGCATCTCGTATTTTACACAAAATTTACCCTGTTACCATAACGGCATTAGCGATCTACAGGCAAAGAACAGTTGGGTTTATATAAAAAAGAACCAATTTGGTCTTCAGCTAAGAGCTCCTACTTGTCGAACAAAAAAACGTGCATCGCTCTTGAAGTACTGGGACGAGTAATGTAGAAAATATTTCAACGCACAAGCTGCCGAGTCAAATTAAAAATTAGTTCAAATAACACGAGTTCAAACTGCAATCCTCGCGTTATCAAAGCGCGATTAGCAAACTGCAAAATACGCTATCAAATAATAGTAAGATCCATTATTTCGACAAGTCTTTAGATGGGAAACACAAGAGAAAGCAATTATACGTTATCGGAATGTTTATCAAATTAACGGATACCTAAAACCAGGTATTGACTATTTAATTTATCGAACAAATTTTCGTTTTAAAAACAAAATGGATGTGAGATAAAATTATGTTAAAGTAGGTTTATTCTGAACGGTACACTATATAGGGTATTGCTAGAGACTTTAAGAATAGAAATGGAATTTATTCGAGCGGGTAATGACTTAACCAGGAAAAAAAAGTATTTAATTTATGTTGAAAAATAAACGTAACACATTTCTGATGTTGATAGAAGTAGCAATTAACATTCTTCATAGCACGCATCCTACTGTTTGGATTTTAACCACACAATAGGATGTAGACCCCAATTTTCTACCGCTAGGATATTTGTGCTACCTTCCAGACCAAGCCATCGAGCCCACAACCGATCTTAGGCGTAGTCAACTTCCTGTCTTCAAATTGAATCATCTGGCCCTTAAGGTTCACTAACGTCTTCCACAGATCCTAGCAAATCGGTTTACCAGAAGGCTGTTGCTTAGACACCAGGTAATAGATTTTAAACACCCGAGCAAGTCGTCAGGACACCTCGAGGTCCGCTGCTACGCAATGTGCCAGGGAATACTTCAATACCACATCGAATAAATAAATCACTCTCGTTTTGCCTGTGCCGCTGTACAGAGACATGAACCAATTAAAGCTCGTTCCAGACTTCAGTTCATTCTCACGAGTGCAATTGTTTGTTCGTCTTACTGCTTGTCGTTCTTCGGTGTTACTTACGTCATTATTATCAGAGGTTGCAAACCATCTAACGAGCACCACCACTGTTTTTCTTTCGAGAGCTTCCGAATCCGATACACATCGTTAATCCTTTTTATAACCTCGTACAGACCTTCGCCATGTTTTTTTAACGGAGAAAAGAAAAAATTATTAGTGATTGGTAAAGCCAGAAAGCCACGGGCGTTTAAAAACATCAGTATTAACAATTTACATGTGGTTTGGAAAAGTAACAAACGTGCTTGGATGACCTCTAACATAGTGGAAGAATGGTTATGGGATTTTGCTAAAAGAATGGGATCCCACATTTGTTATTCTTGGATAATGCATATTCACACCCTAAAGACATTCGTTGAAAAATATTTAGCTTGTTTGCTTCCCACCAAATTGTGCAGAAATTATAAAGCCTTTAGACCATGGGTTTATTAAAAAAATTTTATTTTTTTGTACATATGTTGGTATTTTTAGGAAACAATATATGTATGTAATATCAATGCATGTACATACATTTACACATTGTGTTTAGCTATAAACATAGTATGTGCATACTTGTATATACATATGTAAATATGTACATGTATGTGCGTTCTTGCATGTGTATGTGCCCCCCCCCCCTCCAAACATGTAAGAATGTATATTTTCTTCGATGAGCGAGCACATCCTTTAAACGGACAGTTTTCTGCGGTCCTGAAGGTAATGTGTCTTCGTGGTGTAGTTGGTATGCGTGTGACTTTTACGCCCAAGGTCCCGGGTTTGAATCCAAACACGGTCCGCTTGAAAAATGTTAGGTAAGCATCTTTCGCAAAAATACGCGCTGTTGTTACGCACGTGAAAGATCCTTACCGTGCTTGGAACAGCACGGGTTCGGCAAAATTCAAAATTTTTCAGGTAAAAAAAACTCGTCTCCTGGCCAATGTAGTATCTTCGGGTGGAGCATTGCAAAATCTCATATAGTGTAACAATTTTTTTTTGACGACTACAAATCCTTTTCAAATTATTTATAAAATACACTGCATTGTCTATTTAAACAAACAATTAAATTTTGCGATGTAAATAAATATTTAGATCAGGGCCGTGTACCCCAATCACAAGCCGAATATTACTCTATTAGTATTGGTTTAGTTCGTTGGTGGTTTGAATTGCATCTCCAATGTCAGGCGATTGTGATGCGAGTTCTGCGTATCGAACGGACGAATCAGTCTGGCAGGACCACTTGTGGAGTCACAAGCACTGAATAGGGTCCTCGCCAACAACCTGCGTGTAGCGATAGACGTTGCCGCTTGACCAAGTGCAAGATGCACTTGCTCTTCTATGTATTTTAATAATGCGCTCTATGGATTTCTGATAATGAATACCTTAAATTTGTTAATTTTGATTTCACTGAATTTATAAAATGTGCTCTGTGGATTTTCTAGTTATGGTCTTATAGGATTTCCAATAATAATTTCTTTAAAATTTGCTAATATTAATTTCAATTAACTTAAAAAATTAACATAAATGGTGGGCGAACTTTGGTCTTTGTAATTATAAAGTCTATTCTCACTAACGTAAATGTAATAATGTTTATTCTGGACATTAAGCAATGATAAGATTGCGAGTTTACAAGTTCAAATATATTTAATTTTCCAATTACCGTTAAATAATTTGTCTTTAACACAAGTTAAAGAGACGTGGAAAATGATGTACTTTGAAAAGCCCGTTTTATGGTTCGATTTTGTTTTGATTTGCGAAGATAAAATGCACTTCAAGTTCGTGTAAATGGCTGCAGTAAAGTTCCAGTATATTACGCAATAAAATGTGGACAGTACCTTGACGTCATTTGTTTGTCAAAGGATCGCAGGCCGGCACATCAGGATTCGACAACGTAATTGTTTCAATGTAGTTTAAAACAACTGTTTACAAGGTAAGCGTTTTTCTATCACTTTGACCTGACTACAGCTGTTCGCCTATCTTAACAGCAAGGCAGATAATCGAAAACAACATTGTAGCAATTTATGATTCCTGTTTTACCATGTAATTACAAAAACTTTTGCTATTTAGAATTTATCACAGTTTGAATCAGGGGTTATACATGATATTATTGCAAATGAATATGAATACCTTTATTTAATTCTAACAAAGTATTTCATTCAAATTCAATCACACTTTAAGTAATTACGAGAACTAATATTTTTAGTCTTTGAATATTTAATACACATTTGTAAACCAAGGTAACAGATCTGTGTATTTTGGGTAATTTATTTGAAAAGTCTTGTAAAAATGTTTAATACGTTATTGATATTTTTTTATTCTTAGTAAAGACAGTCGTAATTTTCATATTCAATCATTGTGTTGAAGACTTTAGACCACAGTTGTGATGTATATTTTGTACCTAAAATTTTATTACTTACAAAGCAAAATTTTAATTAAAGAACAACCATTAAATTCAATTGCATAATTGTTTTATTTTGGACAAGTGAGTTCAAAGATAGGGTAATTGAGTTAAAAAGGTATAAATACCCGTTCATAAAAGTAAAGTCTATAACAGTGATTTGATAAAAAAGCACTAAACAACACCTTCAAGAGGTTTAATGCCTGAATTGGTTCATATAATAATGTTTAAATTATTGATATAAATGGCTATTGTTTTTCTTTATTGTATAAGGTAGCGAGTACATCTCTTGTGTCCTTCATTGTTATATTAATAATATTTTCTTTACAGTTCCTGCTTTAGCGGTAAATACGATATTTCTCTCTAAGGACTTCCAAGTCCTCCCTTAAAGCAAACTCGTGATTAAAAAATTTAAGGACTTGGTGGCGCCCCTTTTGCACCCCCTATTTTAGTATTATTAGAGTCAGTAAGTAAACAATGTTTTCTCGTAATACCCACGACCACTCCTCATAAGCTCTACCCGAGGAATAGACCCCTAGCTTAGTCGGAAGAATGTCGAGATCCCTTCACCATAAGAAGATCTCCAGTTTAGCCCTAGGCTAATAATTCACACGCACATATATTTTATATTACAATAGGGTCCGGAAGATAGGCGGCTCCGTGGTGTACTTGGTATGCGTGTGACTATTTCCAAGGTCCCGGGTTCAAATCCCGACACGGTCCGCTTGAAAAATGTTAGCCGAGAATTTTTCGCAAAATACGCCCTCGTTCAGATGAGAGGTTAGATGGAGGTCCCGTGTGTGTTGTCATGCATGTTAAAGACCCTTACCTTGCTTGCAACAGCAAGAGTTCGGCAAAATTCAAAATTTGCAGGTAAAAAGAACTCGCTTCCTGCCTAACGTAGTACCTTCGGGTGGAGCATTGGAAAACCAAATGTAAGGTCCTGAAGGCGACGCGGTTCCGTGGCGTAGTTGGTATGCGTGTGACTACTACGCCCAAGGTCTTGGGTTCGAATTCCGACACGGTCCACTTGAAAAATGTTAGGCGAGTATTTTTCACAAAAATACGTACTCGTTCGGATGAGAGGTAAAATAGAAGTCCCGTGTGTGAGTGTCGTCATGCACGTTAAAGATCCCTACCTTGCTTGGAACAACAAGGGTTCGGCCAAATTCCAAATTTTTCAGGTAAAAAAACTTGCTTCCTGGCCAGTGTAGTACCTTTGGGTGGAGCATTGGAAAATCTCATATAGGAAGCTGAAGGTGGGCGGCCCCGTAGTGTACTTGGTATGCGTGTGACTACTATGCCCAAAGTCCCGGGTTCAAATCCCGACACAATCCGCTTGAAAAATGTTAGCCGAGCATTTTTCGCAAAAATACGCCCTCGTTCGGATGAGAGGTTAAATGGAGGTCCCGTATGTGTTGTCATGCACGTTAAAGATCCTTACCTTGCTTGCAACAGCAAGGGTTCGAAAAATTTCAAAATTTGCAGGTAAAAAAAACCCGCTTCCTGTCCAATGTAGTACCTTCGGGTGAAGCATTGGAAAACCAAAGGTAGGGTCCTGAAGGCGAGGCGGTTCCGTGACGTAGTTGGTATGCGTGTGACTTCTACGCCCAGGGTCTCGGGTTCGAATCCCGACACGGTACGCTTGAAAAATGTTAGGCGAGTATTTTTCACAAAAATACGCACTCGTTCGGATGAGGTAAAATGGAAGTCTCGTGTGCGAGTGTCGTCATGCACGTTAAAGATCCCTAGCTTGCTTGGAACAACAAGGGTTCGGCAAAATTCAAAATTTTTCAGGTAAAAAAACTTGCTTCCTGGCCAGTGTAGTACCTTCGGGTGGAACATTGGAAAATCTCATATAGGACGCTGAAGGTGGGCAGCTCCGTAGTGTACTTGGTATGCGTGTGGCTACTATGCCCTAGGTCCCGGGTTCAAACCCCGACACAATCCGTTTGAAAAATGTTAGGCGAGCATTTTTCACAAAAATACGTCCTCGTTCGGATGAGAGGTAAAATGGAGGTCCCGTGTGTGAGTGTTGTCACGCACGTTAAAGATCCCTACCCTGCTTGCAACAGCAAGGGTTCGGCAAATTCAAAATTTCCAGCTTAAAAAACTCGCTTCTTGGCCAATGTAGTACCTTCGGGTGGAGCATAGGAAAAACAAAGTAAGGTCTGAAGGTGTCCGCCTAAAAGGGATTTCACTCTACATGATTTTTTGTTTTATGGCGTTAGTGGCGTACTTGAATTCTTGTTTCTAGAGTAGATTCGTCCTACACTTTTTGTGATCCCTGAAGCGCCACTGGTGGATACGTAAATAGCTTATATCACACAATTATCAGTTATTACTATGCAAAATAAAAGCGCATTCTTATTTGATATCTATACTTTAGTATAAAATAATATTTTCCACAATGAAATACATGCAGAAAACTATGCTGCAGATAATATATTACATAATAAACTCTTTAAATAGATAGATATTTTTTGATTCAATATTTTATATAAAACTTTTGCCGCCTGTAAATTTGTTTGGGGTAGATACTGAATCATTGTTACAACATGAAAATGTCGACTACTTTAATTTTTAATTTTATTTAAAATTGGACTTTTTAATTAGTAGGTTTAGTAAAAAAATAATAAAAACACAGAAAATGTACTTTGTAAATATTCTCTACGTGCAAGAAGCATATTTTATACACAGGTTCCATGGTGTAATGGTTAGCACTCTGGACTTTGAATCCAGCGATCCGAGTTCAAATCTCGGTGGAACCTTAGTTTTTTTTAATTCCTTTTTAATACAAAATATTACATAAAGACCATAAAAACATTAATTGCAATAAAGGTGAGCAACATTAAGCTGCTACAATTTCTAATAGTAAATATGTAGCATTTCTAATCGAAAATATCTATCATCTCTGAGCATTGATTAGTAGTATAACTTCACAACCAGCTGCAAAAGTTTGACAAAACTCTGTAAACAAAAAGCCTTAAATAAAGTTTGTTTTAATTTAATGCAGATTTTACATAAACAAAGAAATCTTTTATATACGACTCTGAAACTGATATTTTAATTAATCATATTTATATTAAAATTTCGTTAAACCTGGCCCATTTAAGAATATGTTTACAAATTCTTAGTGCAGACAACCATAAATACAGAGCGCCTTTTGAATTGATAGTTCACTTTTATTTAGGGTATATGCCTCTAATTGAGGACACTGTCTCGCTTATAGATGTGTGTGGAGCCGGAATAGACACCAAACGAATACGATTCGCTCATGCCTCATTTGTGTCGTGCAGTGCCCAACATTCAACAGTTGTGCTAGAAACTTGTACAAATTATAAAAAGTGTTTCCATAATGATAAGATTTGGATTGTTAATAAAACAAAAATTATTTAGAGCATTGTGGTTTTGTTTATTTCGATAAAAAATTTGAACTTTGCGACTAGAAATGGAACCAAATATCAGGCATATATCTGTCTCGACTCATCTGGCACATTGTCATGCGTTGGGTTTCCATAATATTCCGACATAACAGGACCAGGAAATAAAGCAGTTGTCGCTCGTCCTGTGCTATGTGTAGCAAGATCTTGGCAAAACAACATGTCGTCTGAGCCTTTGGCCTCCCGCACACTAGCAACTTTATTCAAGCAACTTTTTAATTGCTAAATATCACAGACCGCATACTGGCAACTAAATAGTTGAGGCAGCTAAAAATATCCAAAATGTTCTATTTTGCGGGTGAGTCAATTCTTGCCCGTGAAAATGTATCACAAAAGTACTGACGTGAGACCGTCCACTGGCGATTAAATAGTAGCTCGTTACAACAGAGTACAGTATTCATTTGGAATCAAAAATAAAGAAACGTGCCTCTCAATATTCAATTATTTATTGAAGAAACAGTAAAACGCTCTGCTTTATGTAACGTAAAACATAAAGACTATTCCAATAAAAATTTAAAAAGAAATTGTGGACAGACTTGCGCCAACATTTTGTTACGCTGAAAACCCTGCAAATAATTTTTTCTGCATTCATTTTTAAAAACGCCCTAAAATTTCTCAACAAGCTCGATCTCCTACCATTTGAAATTAGTGTTATTTAATAAAATTTCTCAAATAATTACTCGATAAAAATTTACCTTATAAAATCAACCAGCTGCTTAGGAAACGTTATGTTACAAAGTAGTTGCAATATTTCCTACCACCTGCAGTAACTACATTCCAATTAAAATCTGCACGTAAATGCACAGGTTTCTTCTAAAAGGTAAGGCTACTTACCACCTGCCTACTTCTGCTTACAATGGGTTTGTTATCTATAAGTATACTGTTATTCTGCAGCTGTTAAGATGTTACAAAGTAACAAGATTGTTTTCCTTTGTCTAAAAATCCTTGGATAATTGCGTTATCTGTTTGTTTGCAAGCTGCTACAGTTTGTATTTCGGCAGCTGTTGTCTGAGAATTCTGCACACTTGGTTCTTCGGCGACATCTTTGAAAGCCAAAATACCTACCCCCATACATGATTCTGTCCTTATAAAATAGGGACCGTGCTTTGAAAGACAAAATTGAATACATCTTCTAACCAAAGCGACATGTTGTAAAGTCGCGCTACTAAAAATGCTTTCTGTGCTAGTATAAGTTAAGTTGCTGGATCCAGCCAATAGAGAAATGCAGCCGCAGTTTCCCAGTCCTAAGACACCAACACGAAGCCCATAGCTCAAGGTACAGTTTTCTGTTTCGTTATATATTTTTTTTGATGCTGCTGTGAAGAATATACATTTCATTTGCTGTTATTACTTATGATTATCCAATAAATTGGCACCACCACGTTACGAAACTTACATGCACAATGCACGAACGACTATGTAATCATTCTATAAATTAAAAATTAGTTAATCAAAGTTTGCGAAATAGCCCGTTTTACTGTTTGTTTTGTCTTTTTAACGTAAACCACTTACTTATAAATTTAAAACTAGTTGACACTTGATTAATTTAAGTTAGGATGTATAAGTTTAATGTTACAATATTTCTTGAGGAGGTGCACTTCACAATGCAGCATCATATATATATATATATATATATATATATATATATATATATTACTCATATTTAGACCAGGGTAGAAAATTAAATAATCACATCAAATAATTTTAATCACCGTGTAGAAGCTTTGGGAAAAGGTACGCGTTATTAAATAAAAGCGTGAAGCATAAAAATTCATTCGTTTTATTAAAAATAAGAGATTTAAATTATTTATAAGACGCTTTATATAAAAGGAAGCAGTATTAGAAAACTTTACGTGTAATTTAATTATTCCTAGCAAAAAAACAAAGCGAAATTACGTGCAAAATTTATATTAATTAACTCTATTTTAAGTAACCGGTATTAAACAAAATGTACTGATAATAATTGAATATTTAATTAGGATTCACTAAAAATTAAAGGGTATTATTTTAATTGGAGTTAAGTGAACCGTTAGTAACAGACAATATCTATAAAAACTTGTAAAAACCCAATAAAATACCATGAAATAAAGCTCTGAGAAGTAATATTATGTTTGAACACCTGCGTATTTTTAAAAGGCTCATTCTGCGTAAATGTTGCAGATAATTAATGGTTACAAAGAATCTTGGAGAAACCGTGGCTTAATATTCACGGGAAGGCGCGATACGGGGTTATTTAACCCAGATAGTCCACATGGACTGAAATAATCGATAATAAGGAATATCAATTTGCACTAATAAGAACAGGGTAGATAGAGACAGATAATATGCGCAAGACCGAGGCACATATAGTAAAGGCGTGAGTAGAGCAACGTCATAGGGTTGCGATTGGTTGAAAGTAAAAGGCAAAGTTTGAGAGGTAAAAATAACATTTCTGTATAAAATTCAATTAGTTATTTCCAGACGTTGCGTGCCGTGTTGAAATTTCTGAGATTTAACTGGGGCGAGTGCAAAATTCGTAAAAATCGCATGCCGGGCTGCGGAATGGGAACATAGCAGGCGAAATTCTTTAGAATTGTCCGTTTTGGAGACTCGACCGACAGACAGGCTAACCTCTATATATACCCAGGGGAATATGAACAAGCTCTCTTAGATCTTCGACTTGATTCAACGCGTTAAACAGTGCTTTTTAGTTTTCCGGTTTTGATTAAATAATTTTAAACAGTTTGCTCGAATATTTTTGTGATGTAAAACAGCTTGTTCTTTACGTGCTACAATAAATGTACTTTAGTGCACTTAGAAAAGAAGATACAAGGTAATAAAGTTAGTATCACTGTACCAATTAGTAAAATTTACAACGACAAATGAATACACAAAAGTAGGCAGTTTTGGCGTATATTGGTGAAAGAAGTATGAATTTCTTTGCTATTTTTCGTGGGTATTAATAATTAAATGGTGCATAAACGTGTCTGGATCCACAAAACAAGGTTCAGATATACACAGATGAGTTCCGGAAAAGCCCTGAAACAACTTTAAATAAATGGTGATGGAGAAAATTTTAAAAGCGTTGAGAATCAGAAGCCCTAAATATAACCCAGTTGGAATGGTGTAATTAACAAAGGGATGATGTACATTGAAGCTACGAGTGCAGTAACCTTCAGGTAAATTATACTATTTTGTTCGAACTTTGATATTTTGGTGTGTGTTGAATAACTTCATAATTTGTTTATTTAAAATGGACAGTAGTGAAATTGTACTAACAATAATATTTTAATTTTAAGGTGAAATTTGCTTGTTTAAGTAGAAAGGGGTATTTAGTATTGATGTTCTGGATTATGATGAAAATATGGGTATGTCTTTGAGCTCAATTAGACGAACCTGGTTAATTAACGTAAAGGGGTGGTAGATGCTCCCTTTGTACTCAAACTCCGGTCAGCATATATTGTTATAGTAATTAGTAGGCATCCTACAAGGACTCTAATTCTGGATGCACATTAAAATGATAATAAATTTAATTTTGAAATTTTCTGATATTAAAATTTATGCTGAATATTAATTTTGAAATTTTAATGTATTGTGAATATTGATGTAAATAGAGTTGACGTTGATGTTTGTGGTAGGAATGTGTTTGTTTTTTTTATGTATGAGGATGAAAGCTATCTAAAGGAGCAGCCGAGGCGATTAACGGAAGAAAGTAAATGGACCAACACAGTTAAGGTAATGAATAGCTTTTTGTAGGTTTCACAGCATTCTTGACGCCCAAAAGTGAGGCTCGATTATAAAGCGTAGTTCACGGATTTTGTAGGTTTCACAGCATTCTTGACGCCCAATCTGTGAGGCTCGAATCTAATACAGGGAAACACAGCAATATATATATATATATATATATATATATATATATATATATATAACTTATGTATATTTCTTTTCCTAAAAGTACTGTATAGGTTATGTTTTATTTTCTTTCGTATATATTTAAGATGAAGCATTAAGTAAGTATCTAGATTATAAGATGTTATATTGCTTACCAATTTTATATTCCTATGTTATGACGCTTTGTTTACCATCACGTAACAAACGATTACGCAAATTATTGGATTCTTTGTTGTGTTGTAAATAGCCTTTCGAGATTGGATGTTAACAATATAGTTTTACAGAGGTTTGCAATGTGTTCTTTCTACTTCACCCACACCCCTCTACGACGTTTTTGAGCTCTCCCGAATTCTACCATTCTGTCCCCGTTTTGTTGCGGTATTCGGCGTAAACGATTTCTTTACTGATTCTTACTGTTTTCTTTCGTGTTTGCACGGAATACCGTAACAATTTTATTGAAAATTGGAAAAAAATGGAGGCTAATGATAAACGTGAAGAAAATTAAGCTAATACATGTTTTTATATCTTTTTTAACATGATTGACAAAATTTAGTATGCAAAAATTAAATATTAAGTAAATAAAATTAGGTTAAGTATTTTAAAAGGAATATAATGTAAACATATATTTGACAAAATATTTAACTAAATATTAATGTATTGCCAAGGAACGGAACCAGAAAACAAAATGAAATAATCTCTAATTGAAGTCCTTATAGTATAGATATCCTTACTCGTACATAAGTGTATCTATAAATTGTATACCATCATATTTTCTAGAATGTGCATGGTGCTTTATACTAGATTCACTAAAATCCAGTGAAGCATCAATTGCTCTATGAAATATCCTCCATTTGTTGGCTAAAATTCCAAATGTGCATTCAATCATTCACGGGCCCTTGGTAGTCGGTAATTAAAGATGCGTTGCTTTATTGGCAATTGTATACCGGATTATGGCCTGGAAACAAATGTTGATACATCAAATGTTTCGTCTCCCAAAACTATGAATGGCATTGCCTTACCATTTACTTCTTTAGAAAGGCATTTAGCATCGGAAATCTTCAAATTGTCATTCACAAACTTATATGAAAAGGTTAAAAAGGTTAGAATCATCTGTAGCTCCATAAGCTCCAACTTCAACATAAATGAAATTATAATCAAAGTCTGGCATGACTAGAAGTACAGTGGAAAAGAATGATTTGTAATTCAAAAATTCGGATTCAGTTTCATTAGGCTTCTTTATTCTAATATATTTCCCATCAAAACTCTATTTCTAACTAATGGATAGACCCGCAATTTTCTGTGCTTTTTCTGCCGTTTTAATAGCAAGCCACAAACACATACAGTCTCCATGAAATCCATTTTATAACTGCGCAAAAGAAACTATTTCGTTGCTGGTGTGCGCTCGCACTCGGCAAGCAACTCTAAAGGAACTTGACTTTTTAATTGCCTTGATTGAAAAGTTGCTAGTGTGTAGGAGGCCTAAATCATCAGTTTGGTTAGAAAAAAGTTAGTATATATCTGGATAGGGTTCACCGTTTATTGTAACGTCATTAGCAACGCAATTTAAAAAAAAACGGTCCAGGCACTCCAGCACTCTAAAACGAACACCAAACAGTAGATTTATGTGAATATATTTATTTTCTGAAACCCATATGCGGCAATATTGCCGATTGATATATTCATCTGGATGAAAATGAGCTTTCTTCGCTTAACATGATTTCCTTGCAAAAATTAGCATCACTTTTGTGGTCAAATGCCCAACTGTCAAATATACATCGCTGCAAATAGTCTCTTTATTTCAGTTAGTGAGTCTGTCGCACTCTGTATAGCGTTAGGTACAGATCTTTCTTTAAAATTCGGTGCGAGGTGGCTATTGAAATATTCAACTGCCGTTTTTGATTATTGTTTATACTTTGATACATTGCATCAGTATTTTCGTCTGACCGACAAAGACGAGCACGTATTGATGTTGCTTTATTCATAACCAAACCGATTTCTTTAAATTCTTTAAATAATTTACGAACAGTTATCTCTCTAGGTGCTTGATGCTTTCCTAAATTCGTATGAATTTTTCTTAATCTAACTAATGACTGATTATTTTCATAATAAATTTCAACATACATTACGCATTATTCAATCATGAAAGCGCCATCTTGACAGTGCTTGGTTTGTAGATGACAGTTATAGGATATGAGCCCTTTATCTGTGACAACAAAAATGGCGCGCAATTCAAATTCTATCCTTTTATTGAAACACTATATAATTTAAAGTAGGCAGATCAACTTTGTAGCAAACTTTCTTTATTTCTTTTGATGATGCTTCACTTGTGCCACACAGTGCTAAAATCAGCACTTGGTGCTCAAAAATTGACCAGGTTATAGATACATTTTAAGGTAACCCTAAAAGATTCCTTTGTTGTCTTCGTTCGTAATAAAAAATTAGGCAAGTTATACGAATTATGCTTGCATAAATAAAAGTATCTCATTCTTTAAATTTTTTGTATTTCGCTTTGTTGTAATTTAGTCATAACGCCTAGGATACAAGATATGTAAACATATCCATAACAACCCGAGCATAAGGAGAAGAAAAATCGATTCATTATGCCATCTCAATATAAGGGATATCTTTTATGTTTTGCATACTGAGACATAGAGGGCGCCACTAATAAAATGTCAGTACTAAAAATTAACCTCCATCTTTAGTTAACCTAAATCCAAAGTTTCAGTATAATACGTGTACTGTTGTAACTACCACGAACTATCAAAGTTAACAAGTTAATCGAAAAATAGAATTAAACCGTGAAAACTTTCGCGCAATAATTTTCAAAGACAATTATGTCAACAAGAATGCCACGTCGAATTGGTTTGTTTTCAGCAATGAAGCACCACATAAATCAACAATTTCTTGTTGGTGTGGGGAATTCAAACGTAGATGGATTAGTCTTAGCAACGATCCAAGAGCAAGTACACAAAAACGGCAGTTTCTCAGGAAAACGTCGATGCTGTGCGCAAACTCATCAGCGAAGATCAACATGTGACAGATCGCGAAATTGAGGCATCATTGGAAATTTCAGAGACTTCAATTACAAAAATTTTGCATGAAGAAATGTGTGTAAAAAATTAGTTTCCCGTTGGATACCGCATGTGTTGACTGAAGAACATAAAGCAGTTAAGGTGAGTTGGTGTCAAAAAATTTTAGACCGCTTCAACGCAGGAAACTATAAAAACGTGTACAACATCGTGAATGATGATGAATCTTGAATTTGTTCATATGACACAGAAAATAAACGCCAGTCATCTGTTTGGGTGTTCCAGGGTGAAGAGAAGCCGACAACAGTCATCCGTTCTCGAAGTGTCTCCAAAAAGGTGGTCGCAACATTTGTCTCGAAAGCAGGTCATATAGTACGAATTCCTCTACAAGATCAAAAAACTTACTTTCGATTGGTATACAACCATTTGTTAGCCGCAAGTCATCGCGGACCTTCCAAAAATTCAACCTCAAACGACGAATCATCCTCCACCAAGACAATGTAAGTTCGCACACAGCTCGCAAGACAATTGAATTTTTAAGACAACAAAACGTCGAATTGTTAAAACATCCTCCGTACAGTCCCGACCTAAGTCCCAACGAGTTTTATACCTTTCCGAAAATCAAGGACAGACTGCGTGGACAATGTTCTAGTTGTCAGAAGAAAAAGTCGATGCCTTTAAAAATGCAATTTTAACTGTACCAACAAATGAGAGGAATAGCTGCTTCCAGAGTTGGTTCGAGCGCATGTAAAAGTGCATTAATCTTCGTGGAGAATACTTCTAAAAACAATGAAGTCTTTGAAAGCTATCTACTGCTTTATTTCAACTCTATGTGCAAAACTTAAAAGACAAGCCTCGCATTCCTTCTCACATACCTGAGTATTACAAATACAGGGCGACTGCGGTAAAAAAAGGGGCAAATGAGGTTTTTATATACATGAAACAAAGACTAGTGGTAGATGGCATTTTCAATGTAATTTTTTCTATATGGAGTTTATATCAGCATACGAAGAGGTAGACATTCATTTACCTATCACCTTGCTAATTACACTTCGTTCTTTGTCTGTGCCTGTCACTCAACCACGTGACCTGTACGTTATTAATCCTTTCGCTAGACCTGTTTGCCAAATTTTAGCACATCCAATAACATTGAATGGGTTCAGTATGTTTAGCAATTTACGACTGACGTCACACTAGTTGCAAACAACAAGTCTTACTCCTCTCATTAGACCTATTTTAACATATTAGGTTAATGCTAATTTTTTTGTACATAATTGCATGCACAGACAAATACTTATATCTTTAAATTAAGTAATCTAATGGTTGTTAATCTCACTCCACAACCACGTGACCAATGATACAATTTAATAATATCTACATTTATACTTTAAAGTAAGTAATTTAATTGTTTCCAATATAAAAATAACTTTTATATTTATAAACAGTTTCTTACCGTGATTGACTCAAAGTTCCTTAGAAGTCTGAATCTTTAATTAATTTAACCTTGGACCAACCCATAGTCAAGACCTAAAACTTTATAAAGAAGTACATCCCCATAAAACGCAAATTACTCGCAATTATTTTAATATAGAAAAATTATATATTTTGTAATAGTCGTGTGAAAATAATTACTCGTCCAGACATAAAATACAAAATCATACTGCAGAAAATTAATTAATAAGCAACTTATAATTTTAGTTTTTATTTAGATAGTATTAAATACTAGATACATTTTTACACACACATCACATCAACTTCTTTATTTTTATTCAATGGTTTTTAACTTACCTAATTTAATTCTTATTGTGTAATTTAGATCTATACTTCCTTCGTGTAATTCTTTTGTAACCAATAATTGAAAACATTTAGTGGCCTTAATTTTCGAAGTGCACAATATAACAAATTTGTTTCTGTTCTCCACTTTTTAATTCGAGCAATAATAAAGTCTGTTTACACAATCTAATTGTTTAAGTCACCACCTATCAACGTTTAAACACCTTTTACTTTTTGCATAAGAATTGCGTCCACTTGGTCTACCTCTATGAGGAGCAAATTCCAGGATGCCTTCTCCAGGTTTTTCCAGACATCCGAAAAAACCTTAAACCATCTACTTTCAAAAGCGAATTATCATTATATATTGTAATGCCATTACTTCTAAATGTTGTAAAATGTTCTTCTGTAGGCAGGCAAATCAAATCCATTCCGTTAATAAAAGGAATTAACATGTATCCTTGTTTTGTAAGCTCTTACATCGTCATCTATAAACTTTAAAAATACACATCCGCATGCCCATTTTTCTCTGCAAGAACTTCTACATACGAAGACGTTTTAATTGCTCTCGAAAACTCCAGTATCTACAAGCATTATGTAAATTACCTTCTCAAGATTTCCTACTGTAGTTTTCAAACCCTTACGTTACATTCCGATATATTATTCTGGTCAACGCAAGACCGAAAGGCGCTACAGTTTTTCTTGTATGTGTTCTTAATATTGACTGCTAATTTAAATTGTAATCCAGTCAGTTTTTTTGTATTACTGTTTCCCCAAGAAACGAGTTACAGAATGTTATTAAATATGACAGCACTGTTTTGCAGATTTTCGGTTAATTTCTTCTACATATTTGCAATTGATGCCAAATGCGCTGGTAAATTTCGTTGAATATAATTTGTTGTCTTCCAAGAACGTTAGACAATCTCTTAATGGATTATATACAGTATCTACCATATAACAATTTCCAACCGTGTAGTTATATATTGCTGCTTCTAGTGTCGTAATACCATGTTCTTTAGTCATAGTAGATCTAAAAGTCTGCTTTAATAGAGCATCTGAAAAATTGATAAAATCCACTATATGATCCCCTATCTGCTTGCTAATGCCTCGTATGGTTACTTGGCATATAAACTTGTTATTCTTAACGCGACTATTGGAAATTTACCTACATTAAGGAATCTTTACCAGCTGTTTTGTTATCATCTAAAATTACATTACCGTTCTGTATGTTATCCTTGACAGACAAAGTTTTCTGCCATTACCGCCTAGTTAAATATCTTGAGCTATATCCAGATCTAGTAGATAGTAGTCTTCTTTTTAGAGCTGTTCTAATATATCCAACAGTTCCTCTGATCAGATCTCTAACTTAACATCTGCTAATTTCGCCTTGTACTGAAAGCATTTTGAATTTGTTTACTCGCAAACTTAAAAAACAACACAAGCGTCAGTGGTACTTACCTATTTATGCGGTACACAAGTCAAGCAAACCTAATAAAATTAGAATAGTCTGGGATGCCGCCGATGAATATCAAGGCGTTTCACTTAATCGGTGCTTTAAAACGTGTCCAAATTTATTACGACCACTGCTTTATGTATTGTTTCGCTTTAGAATCAGAAAAATAGGTATCTGCGGGGATATTTCTGGAATCTTTTATAAGGCCACATCGATCTTGAGCATAAGCATTTTCAACAATTCCTTTGGAGCAACAGCGATAGCAGCCGACCTCAACATACAAGTTCTGTACATCATCAGTTTTGCTGCCTGTTGCTCTCCGTCGGTTGCTCGATATGTGAAAATAAAAAGTCTAACACTTTTCCAAAGTGTTCCCTAGGTCTGGAAAATTCGCCATAGAAAGACGATACCTGGATGTTTTAATGGACATCGTCGACACTACTGAAGAAGTCATAAAAATAACCAAGTATGCGGTTGAAGTACATAAACGGGCAACTTTCATACACGGTACTGGTTATCAAATTCGCAAGAGGTTGTTAAAGCACTAGGAGAGGCTGGTTCAAAACAGAAGTTTTGTGATGCTAGTAAAACTATTGATCAGGTAGTAGAATGTAGAAGCAAACCGAGAGAACTATATTTACATTTAATCTGAAGTTTACCGAGGTAAGCACAGAAATCTTGCACGCAGACAAAAAGTCGATTACAAGGAAACTGCTCAAAATGTTAATGCCAATCTTCGATCCACTGAGCTTCCTATCGTTCTATACCATTCGACTCAGGATCCTGCTTCAAGATATCTGGAGGAGCGCGAAAGAATGGGACGACTCTATGCCAAATGAATTTGTAGATAATTAGGAACACTGGCTTTCCTTACTTAAAGACGTTCAAAAGATTCGGATTCCAAGATGCTACTTTGGCAAGTTGATGCTTGATAGTTATTAAAATCTAACTTCACGTATTTGTCGATGCAAGCGAAAACACATCTGCAAGTGTATCGTATCTTAGAGTTATACAATCAAATAAAATATATCTAGTCTTTGTATTTTCCAAGACAAAAGTGGCACCTCTACTCCCTGTATCTGTATATTGCATGAAGCCTACTGCGGCAGTGATAGGCACCCGTCTTGCAAACATTATTATCAAAGGTCACGATTTGAAAATTCACGACACGCTTTTGATCGGACACTAGAACTGTTTTGCTGTGGATACGGTTCGATTCGCGTAGGTACAAACAGTTTGTTATGTATCGGGTGGCTGAGAAACGGGCGAACACCAACATAAGCAAATGAAAATACGTACCTTCAAAACAAAATGCCGCGGTTGCAGCTACAAATAGAGCAATAAAGATGAATTTGGCATTGAAAGCGACTAGTTCCAAGGCCAAGAATTTTTGGGTCTGCCTTGCGCCTTCCTACAAAGCGGGAAATTTCTGATTGTAATAATCCAAATTCAATACACTCTAAAGAAAACGCAAATTACACTACGTTGCTGTTGAGATAGAACTTTCCCCTACATGCTTTTCAAAATGGGAGCGTTTGGTGAGAACCACAATGTATGTAAAAAGCATTATTGATAAGCTGAAGAATAGAGCGAAGAAGTACCAGATACAAGAAGTCGATAACAATGTTTCTATTTATGATCAGTTAACAGGCGAATAGTTAAATTAGAGCAATTCATTTCTTTTTCGCCTTGCTTAAGTTGACGTTTTCAGTAGAGAAGTAAGAAGTTTGCATTATAATAATCAATTTACTTTGTATAGAGCAAACCCCCTGAAAAATCTTTCGCCATTCGTAGACGAAGTAAACGTCTTACGAGTTAATGGACGCTTACAGAAAGTTCCAGTATCTGAAGCGGTAAAAATCCAATTATTCTACCGAAACACCACGCAATCACTTTTCTTCTAATCGACCGGTATCATCGCAAGTTTCACCACGTACACCACAATACAGTTCTGAATGAAATGTTCCAAAAGTATTTTATTTCAAATTTGCGGCGAATCATGAAGACAATTAGACAATCTCCCACAAATGTCAGTTTTGCAAGAACCGAAACGCCAGTCCAAAACCCACACAAGTGGGTCAGTTATCTGAACCCGCCTGTCACCAGATACTAGATTATTTTCGTACGTGGGATTGATTACTTTGGACCGTTTTTGGTTACTATTGGGCAACGCAAAAAGAAAAGGTATGCGGCATTATTCACTTGCATGACATGCCGAGCAGTGCATATTGAAGTAGCACATTATCTCACTGTAAATTCTTGTGTAATGTAAATTACGAACTTCATGACTAGGAGAGGCACTCTAATTCACATATTCAGCTATAACGGTACTAACATTGTAGTGGCCAAAAACGAACTGCGTACCCACAATAAAGCTTAGCGATGTTCAAGCGTACTCTACAAGTGTCAATACTAAATGAACATTCATACCATCTGCAAGTCCCTTCAGGGGAGCTTGTTGGGAGTGACTGATTCGCTAGGTGAAAAAGGTTTTGTATCACATTGTTACGCTAGAATCGAAAGTAAATGATGAAAAGCTACAAAATCTACCAAGATAAGTCGAAAATATTCTGAATTGTCGTCCCATATCGTATTTAACGTTAAAAACAGCAGAACAGGAAGCACTTACTCCAAATCACTTTTTTTTTTGAGGAACTCCTGAAAACCTCAAGCAATAAACCGCCGGGCAAGTTTGATTCATCGGATGAATACGTTAAAAGATACTGGCGACATTCGCAAATTCTTGCAGACGTAATGTGGAAACGATGGGTAGTGGAAGTATTGTTTAGGTTTACCAGGCGAATCAAAATGGTTTGAAGAAGTAAAACCCACTGAATATAATGATGTGGTGACTATAGTAGTTGTACCAGAAACAATCACTAGGATCGATGGGCAAGTAAGAAGCGCTGTCGTGAAAACCATCAACGAAGAATATCATCGGTTTCTTTCCAAACTACCAGTGCTTGATGTGAAAGGAGATGGCGATGTTGTCGCGAGTAAAGTATAATCATTTGGGTCGTTATACTGAGGTAGGATATTGGCAACAACGCCACAGTAATCTGCCCTGTAATTAGGCAACTTAAATTATGTCATTTCTACAATTGTAATCCGGTTACGTTAGAGACAAAGGCGTTTATTTAAATAATAGACAGATATTCTGTGATTTATAATCAGTACGGAATTTCAATTTAAAGAAGGAATCAAAGTAAGATTTTATAGTTAAAACTGATGTAATTATTAATATTTTGTAAATTATAGTTTTTCAAAGCAACTTGTTCGCAACTAGCAATTAAGTGTTTTTATTATGTAAATGTTGCTCTCAGACGTTGGATTCTAAAATTTTATAATACATTATAAAATGTAATAACTCAGGGCAATGACTTATTTACAAACTGGAAATGAAAATATCTGAAAGTAACGTATTGAAAAGACGCAAGTTCTGCACTTCCGATAAAAATATAATTACAATAGACAATTGTCGCCATCTCAGCAATCAAGGACGTGCGAATATACCATAAATGCGATAGGAAAATAAATCGCAAAGAAAGTACGTGACATATGCAATTAATAGTACAATAACCTTACATTCAGCAACGATAAAATATGTTACATTGTGACACTGCGGTTTACATGTGTTACACAAAGAAAGAAGAATGTTATATAATCACTAAGCTCAACAAAGAAGTTAAATGCAGAGTTTAAGTTCAAGCATGGAGAAGTAACAGAACAAGGATGTACACCGTAGGTCACTGCACAGAGGGTAGTTAGTGGCGGTTGTAAAATTTTTAAACTTTGCTAGAGGAATAAGGCCAGAAAGCTTCCAGCACGTGTACCGTGGAATTTACTCGCGTCGGTTGGGCATCAGAAATGAAATGAAATGATTCTCGTAAAGGGTAATGAACAATTTTCATCCCCCAACAAATTGTTGGATTTTATGTTAATAGAATGGTGTGCCTTCACATGTTGAATAAGTAAAAGGTGCACCATTGGCGTTCCTGGAAGTCTTTATATTCTTTTTTTTAGTGAAGATGGTATGTAAAATAAAGTGCGAGGGACAAACCATTTTCTAACCGATTTATAAATATTTGTAAGTTAGTTCGAGATGCGAATTGGAGGTGGTTTGTATTTATTATTAGGAAATTGACATAATGCTAAATTATTATTTTGTTGGACTATTGAATAGAGACGAGCTTAATAGACTAGAACACTAGTTTTATTTAAACTTAAGTATCATATTATCGGGAAATAAAGTTTAACTATTTCAAAAGATTAGGAAATATGTGTGCATTAATTTTAAATGTACGCTTTATTTGTGGAGTTTATTGTCAGTTAAAGAGTTACTAAAAATTTAATATTTTTAAGCGACAAATGAACGGTGAGGATAAAAGTAAATATTGAACTGTTTTGTGGTATTGTTAATTATGACATTTTCAGAAATAGGATTCAGAGTATCATGTATATCAATATTTGAAGCGAGAACCACTTGCGTGATAGTTTTTTATATTTATTGACTTAATGTATTTTTGAGTCTCTTTTAGTAATACCTGGCCAGTTTGATGTTAGAAAATTAGAGGTTTCTCCTTTTTTAAAAAAAGTACATTTGTATTCATATTGCAATTATTTGATGTTAATAGAGGTTAAGTTTAGGTTGGATACAGAGTCTTATTTATAGATTAGGTGAAAGTAATCAAATTTGTGAAAGAATATTCTGCTACCCCAGTGATGAAGTCATATGTGGGGAGGCCCTCCATTTTAAAGTTCCTTGAATTCGATCAAAATGGAGTGTTTTTAAGTTGTGACAAATGGTAAAGTATTAGTTCGGAAACCAAAAGCAAAGGAGATCTATACGGAATAACTGGCTTCTGTGTAGGGGGAATATCGAAAGATTTGCTAAGACAAGGCGGTTTCACACCGCCTAATTCTGATAAAGTCTTTCAAGGTAAGTGTCCATTGTAACGCAGTTCTTTGTAATTCAATTACTCCAATTCATATTTTTGTATTCTTTCCCCATAGGAACCCACTACCTACCACTGCAGTTAGCCCGAGCATCCGATAAACTGCTACGTGTTCCCGCCCCTTCGGAGTAAATCTAAATTCATAACGTCACGTCAATTTCACCCGCAACAATCCGATGAGTACAGGAATGAAATAAAGTCCCCAAGAAATACGAGTGCCTACGACAAATGATACTGACATTAGCACAAAGTGTATTTATCAGTTGCGATTCCGCCTGTAAATGAGAAATGTCAACTGAACCAAAGAAATCTTGCATCGGCAAATGAGCAAGTCGACAATACTCTAATTCCGTTCCAGCCAATTTTAGAATTCACAAAAACGACATTCCAAAACCAGCAGCGAAGTTTCAAGAAAAACTAGTATGACCAATTTCATTGGCTAAAATTCATCAGCTATCTCAATGCTGAGTTTTATTTATATTGCAGATACTTTTGTTTCCACAGTCCTGGGGGTGACGAGAATAATTTCGTAAAAAATGGATTATCTAAATAGAAAAAGCAATTAAAAAATTCAACAAACACAATAACTCCTTAGCTCACACCAAGGCAAAACATATATGAAATCTTGTAAATCGAAAACAGCGATTTTATCTCAAACTTCGACGTTTTATTAGAAGACGAGGAAAAAGAATCGAAATTATGTTAAGATGATTTTCAAAACCATTCTATGGTTGGAAAAGTGGTGTTGCTTGGAGAGGGCACCATGAAATAGAAGAATCTTTAAATAGAGGTAACTTTTTGGAATTAATAATATTGAGGCTGCATGGTAAAACTAAATATTTCAAACTAACTAATTCTAAAATTGCAAAATGCATAGGAATTTCTACACAAAACGGATGAATTTCAATTATTGAATCTTTCATGAGGTAGAAGAATGGGGACGAAATTAAACAAATGAGTTATTATCCTTTAATTATAATTATAGACAAAACCACAGACGTGAGCACCCATGAGCAAGTCAAAGTGAGTGTAAAATAGTGCGCACTTGACAATCAAAACATGTTTTCGAATAAAAGAACGTTTTCTTGGGTTCATAAATTGTCCGAATATACAAGTGGAAGCTTCACAAAGTTATAATGGCTACCTTTTTCAATAAAAATAAAACTCGAACTTTATGTTTCATTGTTATACTCATTTATTAAATTTAGCCGTGAAGGAGTAGTACCACTAAGATATGTTCTCTCAGTAGTGAATGAACTTTACATACTCAATGAAGCCCCATCAAAATGGCATGTATTTTTCCAGATATTCTGGCACAACTTTTGGCAGATAATTCTGCCACAACTCTGAAGACTTTGTCAAAAATTTGATGGACAGTTTGCCAAAAAGCAGTGCCAACAGTAATGCATTCTTTGCCAGCTATTGTCCAAACTGTTAAACATATTAGTGAGAATAATAACAACCCTAACGTTCGAGCCAAAGTTTCTGGGCTACTGAAATTTGTTCTAGACGAGGAGTTTATTTTTTACTTCTTTTTGTAAATTTGATTTTGTTACCAACTAACCGCCTCTATACATGATTGCAACCGCCGTCTTTGTTAATAACATCAGTTTTCGATAAAATAGAGGGGGTTATAATTAAAATTCACAGTTACAGGAACGATGCAGCTTCTAACAACATTTTCTCACAAACGAAACAAATTCCATCAGATTTTGGAAGCCTTGAATTTGAAATTAAAAAATATCGCCACCTAGAATTCGTAAAATTCCAAAGAAATTGGATGAAATTTTGAAGTCATATGATTTTTCGTTAATGATGCTGAAGGCCAGGTCAAAGTCAATATTTTATATGCTGGTGCTGATACAATAGCTGGCAACCTGAAAAGAGATTCTCACAGAATGACTATACCAGGATTTTCAAATATCCTCAGGACTCCTGACTACATCAACTTAGATAATTTTAAACAAATAAATAATTTCTATAAACTAAACGACTTAAATGACATAAGATGTTAAACTGAAATATGCAGATATTTTATCAAAGAAAATTGTCCGAAGAAAAATGGGCAAATTATTTACTACAAAATAATTTTAATGTTATGCTGCCAGATCTATGGATGACGTCTGAGATCATTTTGTAGTCTCCAGTGACGTCAGGATCTGCAGAAAGATTTTTCAACTTTAAATGGACCAAAATCGTCTTTCCACAACGTGTAACATACTGCTTTAAGACGCTCTAATAGTTCTATTATTTCTAAAAACAGTTATTTTCTAGTATAATTTTAGCATTCTAATTATTAGAATGAAAGTCTTGTAGCATAAGTATGTCTGCAATTGTAAACGGTTGCAAGATTACCCAAGTAGCGTCCTAGCGAAGTTCCAGGAAGATATAATCCAAGAGTTAATTAATTTTTCTAAAGACACTTTACTTGAAAGGCACTAAACATGTCAGATTAGTTGCTATCTATGATTAGATGTCAATCATGTTCTAGGACCCTATTTATGTCTGGGTGGTCGGAAGGAATTTTTCCATTAGCGGAGTACTCAACTAAAAATTAGTCCCGAGATCTACTTGTGTGGCTATCTTAGTGCAATCGGCAGTTTAATTAATCTTAAAGATTTACGACCGGCGTATCCTAAGTCGAGTATGAGAGCTAGGCAAGGGGTTATTTTTCAATTAACTTAAATGTATATAAGGATGCCAGCCGGGGGTAATCGGGGTTGTTTATTTCCAGACGCGTTAGAGTTTAAAGCTGGCGGTTATTTGCAAGATTGAGTTAAGTGTTTTATTTCTCTGAAGTCAAGTGCGTGCCGTTATGTTCTAAGTTAGTTATTTCTCTGAGTAAGTAATTAGTATATGTGGTATTATTATGAACTCAAGGCTGTGTTATGCAGCATAAGTCAGTTATTTGTTTAAATACAGTACTTGTCGACTTCCATAAAATACAACTCCGGGTTAAAGCTCAGTTCAAGTAAATTGATCCGTTAGATTATTGTTTTTAGTTTAGTTTAGTTAAGTTGTGTTTGTGCTAGCCGGAGACTTTAAAAGATTAGCCCCTGTGAAGTGATTTATTTTCTGTCCTGCAATCTTGGTTCATAGCCCACGAACAAAGTGCGACGAGAGCTATTACCGCGATTGGTCCATGGGCCGTTTAGTTCCCATGGTGGCGCCCTATTGTAAATAATGTTATTTACTGTACATTTTTGTTATGCATATGTAATTAGGTGAAGTTTTAGTTAGTAGCCCATTTAATAAAACAATCGGAATTTCGTCTTAGTGTGTTTGTTTAATGAACCCCCCTCTCACCGACTGCTGCAGCTTGCGAGGCAATGTCCCGAAACGTGAGGGTACGATAGTGCTAGAGGTCCTGTCATTTATTATTTATTGTTAATTGGATACTCTCACGAGGTAGGTAAATATTTAAATTACACTGACGCATTAACGTGGTTAAAATCTTAAATATGGTAAACAACACACGGACAAAGTTTTAGATTGTTTTATTTCTATAGTACTATTAAGTATTTAGGCAGAATTAACAGTTTAATATTAGTGATTTAGGAACAGGTTTCGCTATTGTTGACATTTACCTTTTATTTAATCATGTATGTAGTGGAAGCATTAAGAAGCGACGAGCTTAGTCACGAGCTTTCAATTAGAAACGTTGAACTAACAAAGTTAAGTGTGTTAGAAAAGCGAAAATTATTGCGTTCAAAACTCATTGTTGAGAAAGTCGACAGTAATGTTTTTTCTAAGTATGAAAAAATTGAAATCGTCCAAAAGGACGAAATTGAATTATTGAAACTTAAGGTTTTTGAATTAGAAAACATTTTAAATTCTTTTACCATTCTTCCTAAAAGAAAAGATTATATTAAACTTAACACGAGATTAATTCATGTAACAAAGAGACTAAATTATGTCAATTTCGATATTGAATTTTGAGAGGTACACAAAGAACTGCATTCTAAGTGCATTAGAGCTTTGGAGATTTTAGAACAGGTAAACGGGGAAAATGAGATTAATGATAACGCTTCTTATTGTTCGGCTAGTGATAATAAAGATCCTACAATAACACCAACAGCAGAGGTTTCATGCCCTGGAGCATCAACGGGTTCTTCCATTAATACTCCATCGGTTTCGATTTCTAGTAATGATTTAGGTACTCTAATTAAGTCCTTGAATAAAACAACGATTTCAGTCCCGATCCACAAGTGGGGATTACAATTTTCGGGTGACTCTGATTCTATATCGGTTTCAAATTTTATTCAACGCGTCAAGGAACTGCAAGTTGCAAGAAAAGTTTCGTCAGATGACCTTTTCGAAGGGGCTATTGATCTTTTCACCAGTTCAGCCTTGGATTGGTATAGAGCAACGCGATGTACAGTAAATTCATGGGAACAATTAATTTTTAAATTAAAACAAGATTTTCTTTCAGCCGATTACGCAGAGAATCTTTTAATGTTAATTAAATCTAGACGGCAAGGCACCGAGGAATCACCTACCATTTATATTTCAAAGATGGTAAATTTATTTTCTCAATTAGAAGATTCCATTCCAGTCCGGGAACAAATAGAAATTATTAAAAGAAATTTACAGACTTTTTATGCCACGCAACTGGCGTTAGTTGAAGTGCCTGACATTTCCCATTTGATTTCTCGTTGTAAGGTTTTAGAAGACATTAAGCCTCCAAATTTTATTAAGCAGGAACATTCTGATTCTGCCAACGTACCAGTTATCTTAGAACGCCAAGTTCGACAGAGTTCATTTTCTAATAATAATTTACCACGGTCCGGCGTTTCGAATTATTTTAAAAACACAGCAAAATTTTCGACTATTTGTTTCAACTGTAAAGACGGGTCACTCGTTTCATACTTGTCCGGAGAAACGCGGAATATTTTGTTATTCTTGTGGGCAGCTGGAAGTTACGTCCACAAATTGTCCAAACTGCGCAAATAATTCAAAAAACTAAGGACAGGAAAGCGCGTAGGCAGCCGTTGCTTTTCTTCGTTTAATAATGTTGCTGCTGATAAAAAGACGTGGTCGGATTGGTTAGTAAAAGTTAAAAATTTTTGTAAATCATCTAAGGTTTTTCCAAATTTTTATAAAGTAAAAGGTGATACAAGACCTTATATTAATATCGAGATATTTAAGGAAACTTATACCGCACTGTTGGATTCCAGTGCGAATACCTCTATTTTAGGCAGACATGGTCTGTGTTTATTGGATAAATATAAGTTAGAATTAATTAAAAATGTAAAAACGTCTATATTAACAACCGCAGATGGCACTTCATAATCAATTTTAGGTTCAATTAATTTGCCCTTGACTATAAACGGGGTTACTCGGTCTTTAAATGATTTAGTTTCCGACTCAATATAGTGTACCCTAACGTTAGGGATTGATTTTTGTCAATTATTTGAATTGAAAGTAGATTTTTCAAAAAATGAATTTTATGCTCATTCTGCGGAAACGAATAAATTAAATTTCATTAAAGTTATGGCCGATTTAAATGAAGAATTTAATAATTTGAATAATTTGAATTAAACAATGTTATTTCTTTATTTCAATCCCTGGATCGTCCTACCTTAGGCCGAACCTCTAAAATTTCACATCATATTACAACGGAAGACGTTGAACCAATTAAACAAACGTATTACCCATTATCACCGGCGATGCTGGAACATGCTAATAAAGAAATTGATGCGATGCTTGAACAAGGCATTATTAGCCCAAGCAATAGTCCATGGAACTCCCCCATGCTATTAGTAAAGAAAAAAGTAAAGGTGAATTTCGTGTATGTTTTGACGCTAAACGATTAAATTCAATTACAAAAAAAGACGCGTATCCCATTCCGTTTGTAAATGACATTCTTGATAGATTACGCAATGCGAAATATCTCAGTTCAATCGATTTAAAAAAAGCCTTCTGGCAATTGCCCTTGAGTAACGAAAGCAAGGAAAAAACAGCCTTTACTGTCCCAAGGCGCGGATTATTTCAATATAATGTAATGCCGATGGGTTTGGCCAATGCTCCAGGCACATTACAGAGGCTCATGGACTCTATTTTTGATTTTTCAGTATCCCAATCAGTATTTGTTTATTTAGATGATATAATTATTATTTCAAGCACATTTAAGGAGCATATTAGAATTCTGAACGAAGTGTATGAGAAGTTGAAAGGCGCTAATTTAACTATTAACATTTCAAAATGTGAGTTTTGTAAACCAGAGTTACAATATCTGGGATATATTTTGAATAAAGATGGTCTCCGAACTGACCCAGCAAAAATTGACGCAATTATAAATTTTCCTCAACCCAAGACAGCCACGGAAATAAAACGTTTCACCGGTATGTGCTCTTGGTATAGGCGTTTTGTTTTGGATTTTGCCACAATTATAGCACCTATCAATGATTTATTAAAGGGAAAGAGAAAATCGCAAGCGATTAAATGGACGGACGAGGCCCTTATTTCGTTTGAAAAAATTAAAGATGTTCTTACAAAGGCTCCTGTTTTAAGGAGTCCTGATTTTTCGAAAGTTTTTTCTTTACAATGTGACGCCTCAAATCACGGCGTTGGTTGAGTTTTAACTCAGGGAGAAGGAGACGAAGAACATGTAATTGCTTATGCTTCTCGCAGTTTAAATTCAGCAGAGAAAAATTATTCAGTCACAGAACGGGAACTTTTGGCGGTGTGTTTTGCTATTCAAAAATTCCGACCATATATTGAAGGAACTCATTTTAAGGTCATCACGGACCATCATTCTTTAATTTGGCTCCACAACTTAAAAGATCCTGCGGGACGTTTAGCTAGATGGAGTGTGAAACCCCAACTATTTGATTTCGAAGTTATCCACAGGAAGGGTAAATTTAATGTGGTACCAGATACATTATCCCGAGCTCCTAGTGGAGCCTATGCTATTAATTCCTTAAATTTTTCTTTAGACGAGGTCGAAGATTGGTACAAAAACATGTTAATTAATATTAAGGAAAAGCCAGATCTATATCCCGATTGGAGAATAGAAAATGATAAAATGTATAAGTTTATTCCGAATAATTTGAATATCAAAGCCAATTTAATTGAGTGGAAATTAGTAGTGCCTAAATCATGCCGTGCACAAATTTTAAAAGAATGCCATGATGATCCAGTTTCGGCCCATTTGGGTGTATTTAAAACATACAAAAAATCAAAGAGCTTTATTACTGGCCCAAAATGCGGTCATATATTTCTAAATACATTAATAAATGTGTTACGTGCTGCCAAAGCAAATCCAGCACGTTCAACCATTATGGTTTTATGGGCAAAGAGAAAAAAGTTTCATTTCCGTTTCAATGTTTGTCCATTGATTTAATGGGGCCCTTTCCGCGCTCGAAATTCGGGAATACTTACCTGTTAGTTGTCACTGACTGATTTACAAAATTCACTTTATTGCATCCCATGCGCAGCGCTTCAACAAAACAAATTTGTAATTACCTGGAAAATTTTGTATTTTTGGTATATGGGGTACCTCAAATTTGTATGATAGATAATGGCCCTCAATTTAAAAGTAATTTATTTTCTAATCTCATGACAAATTATAAAATACCTTCGGTTTGGTTTAACGCCAGTTACCATCCTCAAGTTAATTATGTAGAACGCGTTAACAGGGTAATTGGAGCTGCCATTCGCAGTTACATTCAAGATTCTCAGAAGAATTGGGACGATAATATTCACAAAATTGCCCATGCGCTTCGTAATGCTGTTCATGAATCTACAAAATATTCCCCAACATTTTTAGCTTTTGGACGCACGGTCCCTCTGACCGGGGAATTTTATAATAAATTAAAGGATTTAAATCCAGAGGATCTGGCAATTGATACTCGTGAACAATTGGTTCAAGACCTCAATGAATTATCGCCCATATTTAAAGAAGTTCAGAAAAACATACATTTGGCGTATGAACGTAATACGCACTCTTACAATTTAAGGCGCAGACCATTAAATTTCAAAGTAGGGGATTTAGTGTGGAAGCGCAATTTCATATTATCAGATGCTTCTAAACATTTCAATAAAAAATTAGCCCCGAAATTCCTAGAAGCAAAGGTGATAGAAGTTTTAGGTTCTACCACTTATCGACTATCTTCCATGGACGGAAAACCGCTAGGGGTGTTCCACGTCCAAGACCTAAAACCTCACTAATATTTTATTTTCCAATTTTTTATTTTTTTTTCCTTCCACCAATTTTATGAAAAGACTCAGTTGTCTTAAACATAATTGCGGTTGGATGTGTTAATTTCTACATTCATTTTATTTCAATTTGGTTGAAATTCCTAAGAGCAATTTCAATTTTTCGAGGGGCTGTGTAACATACTGTTTTAAGACGCTCTAATAATTCTATTATTTCTAAAAACAGTTATTTTCTAGTATAATTTTAGCATTCTAATTATTAGAATGAAGGTCTTGTAGCATAAGTATGTCTGCAATTGTAAACGGCTGCAAGATTACCCAAGTAGCGTCCTAGCGAAGTTCCAGGAAGATATAATCCAAGAGTTAATTAATTTTTCTAAAGGCACTTTACTTGAAAGGCACTAAACATGTCAGATTAGTTGCTATCTATGATTAGATGTCAATCATGTTCTAGGACCCTATTTATGTCTGGGTGGTCGGAAGGAATTTTTCAATTAGCGGAGTACTCAACTAAAAATTAGTCCCGAGATCTACTTGTGTGGCTATCTTAGTGCAATTAGCAGTTTAATTAATCTTAAAGATTTACGATCGGCGTATCCTAAGTCGAGTATGAGAGCTAGGCAAGGGGTTATTTTTCAATTAACTTAAATGTATATAAGGATGCCAGCCGGGGGTAATCGGGGTTGTTTATTTCCAGACGCGTTAGAGTTTAAAGCTGGCGGTTATTTGCAAGATTGAGTGAAGTGTTTTATTTCTCTGAAGTCAAGTGCGTGCCGTTGTGTTCTAAGTTAGTTATTTCTCTGAGTAAGTAATTAGTATATGTGGTATTACCATGAACTCAAGGCTGTGCTATACAGCATAAGTCAGTTATTTGTTTAAATACAGTACTTGTCGACTTCCATAAAATACAACTCCGGGTTAAAGCTCAGTTCAAGTAAATTGATCCGTTAGATTATTGTTTTAGAGACCGCATCGTTTTAGAAGGGTCTCCTATTACATTGTGTTTCGACGGTGTCAGAGGCCGTTAATCACAAAGCCACGAGACTACCTGAGTATGCAAAGCTCAGGTCAGGAGTCACGCTACTGTACTATTTGACCCTTGAGAAGGTCGTATTTTTCCTGGTGTTGATGACCCCGTGGTTAAAGGAGGGTCGTCGCCATATGCAAGTTAAGTAGACTACGGTAGAATTAATTAATTATTGTATTGGGGTGGTTTCACCCAGAACTGTTATTAATATTCATAAAATAAGGATTTTAGTTTAGTTTAGTTAAGTTGTGTTTGTGCTAGCCGGAGACTTTAAAAGATTAGCCCCTGTGAAGTGATTTATTTTCTGTCCTGCAATCTTGGTTCATCGCCCACGAACAAAGTGCGACGAGAGCTATTACCGCGATTGGTCCATGGGCCGTTTAATTCCCATGGTGGCGCCCTATTGTAAATAATGTTATTTACTGTATATTTTGTTATGCATATGTAATTAGGTGAAGTTTTAGTTAGTAGCCCATTTAATAAAACAATCGGAATTTCGACTTAGTGTGTTTGTTTAATGAACCCCCCTCTCACCGACTGCTGCAGCTTGCGAGGCAATGTCCCGAAACGTGAGGGTACGATAGTGCTAGAGGTCCTGCCATTTATTATTTATTGTTAATTGGATACCCTCACGCGGTAGGTAAATATTTAACTTAAAAACGCTATGGGGTAATCTCGACTTAGTGGGTTATGCAAAAAGAGCAAGAACGAGCTAGTAAGATCATTTCAGATCAAAAATCTTAAACGATCTCATATAAATATTTGTATCGTCTAAAAATAGGATTTCAACCAAACTTAGTTTGGTTAATGGGATCTCAATTAATGTCCACCGCCGTCGTCGCCGCCGTCGCCGTCGTCGTCCGTCGCAGGGTTTCCGTGATTTTATAATATATATAATATATTAATCTTATTCAGCTTTTTACGCTGATTACAGATATGCTATACACTATTCGATATCTCACATACTTTTCGAGTTATTCGACTTTAAAATCGAAATTTTACAACCAACGAAAGTTTTTGTTAATAAAAATAATTATAACTTGAATTCAATTTTTATTGTAAATGTGAACAATATTTAATAATAGAATATTCGCAAGTTTGGTTGTGAGCCGTACATGCGCCGAAAATTTTTTTTTTAAATATTTGTTTACTTGGCTATAGGTTTTGGTTTTTGTTTTGTACAACAGAGCAGTTTGTTTTATAATTTAACATACTGTAGGAGTATGCAACCGACCATACTTCTAACTAACTAACCAATGAGCACGTAGCATAAAAATAAATAGCATGCACGCTTAAATAAACTCACAATCTATAATGAACTTCTCCGACACCAATCGATTACGAAACAGAACCGTCCGAACGTACAATACAAACAAATCCACGATATAAAAGGAGCTTCAACCACTAAAGCAAATTACTTCTTAATTGTCCTCTTATAAGGTAGTCAGCAAACTTCGTAGACAGAACTTAAGAATAGCGCAAGACTAGAATCACCAAGCTCCTCGTGCACTAAGGGGTTTTCTTCAGCTTATGTCATTGTTACCAACAATTCTAATGGAATAAAACGAAGTGAACTCTCACAACGTTGTGAACTGGACCCCGCCATCACTTGGACCAACCCATCTCCGCAAGCATTACTGCATCAGGACTACCTGCTGACGCCAACAAGCACGTCAGAAATGGAAACATTCCGCCATCTTCTCGTTCCATTGTCTACCAACTAGAGACGTCGTCGTACGTCAGGATCTCCTTCTACCAGCCGCTAGGTACACGTTATAAATTGGATCCGTCATCACTTGGACCAATCCATCGCTGCACTAAGATCACCTGACGCCAACAAGTACACCAGGATTGAAAACATTCCGCCATCAGCTCACTCCAATTTCTACCAACCAAGGACGTCGCCGTACGTCAGTGTCTCCGCCTATCAGCCGCTAGGTATCGAAGCTTATGGAAATTCCAACCGCAACATCGTTACGAAGTACCACATCGCATTCAGCGTAACCATGAACATCATCCTCTACACAACACCAGATCCAGGTCTTTATCTTGAAGCGCAATATTCGCATCTACAACGTAGAAGTGCTTTTCGCAACTTTACAAAATAAAATACTTACAGAGTTAAAAGGCAATTGCAATAATTGCGCATACAGAAACATTTGTAAAAATTTTCTTTGTGCATCATGCCTTTAATGGATAATTAGTTCGTATTTCTACTTGTAAATAAAAAGTATATCGTTGTTGCTACAAAGCATTAACAAGGATACCCCATACAAACAGAACGCCATAATATCCTAATTTATAGAAAAATTCGTATCCTAAGATTCGCTACTTTTTTTTATTTCATATTTTTCTTATACCAAGGTGTAAAACCTCTAGAGCCCACCCCCAACCTCTAGAGGTCGCGATGCGCCGCTGCCTGGAAGTGATGAGGAGAGTGTCATTATGTGCATTATGCACTGTCATAGTAGCCTCCATGCATATCTACTTAAAATGATCGTTCATAAAATTATATATATATATATATATATATATATATATTTGATATTTCTTTATTTTGATATTTCTTGACCTTTATTTAAAATATAAAAATTTTCTTTTCTTGGGAAATAGGTCATTTATTAAAACATTTATTCTTCTCACTTAAATAATATGTAATAGTAACATAACGCGTTTCGGTTATGATAAACCTTGGTCACATGTAATTAAAATTCTTGGTAACATTATTTTAAATCTATTTGCATGGTGTAAAATCTAATAACTAATAGCTAAACTATATATATATATATATATATATATATATATATATATATATATATTTCAGTGAATAAGATGAAATAATAACTTAGACTTTTATGCAAAATCGAGCTAGTAATTGAAAGGTGGAAAATATAAGGTCTTGGACAGGATTTGAACCTGTATCATGGTTTTGCCGGAACCATGCGTTTACCAATTACGCCACCGAGACCGATGACCACAATTGGGAAATTTACAAATTTATATCGTGTACACGACGATACAACAACCTAACTTTCGATTACGTTTGGCATTTTTGTCAATCATATCTGACATTGTCAAGTTTTTGACTTATGTCAGTTATAGACAGGAAGCGACCTACCTTGTGTAATTAACTACTTAAAATATATATATATATATATATATATATATATATATATATATACAGTGTGTCCAAATTTCGAGTCTCTACATTGTGATTTCAGTTATTATAAGAGATAGAAATTGGGTTAAATGGGGAAAGATTTGGAGGAATCCAGGCCAGTTTTGTATCCGTTTACAAAATTGGTGTAAGTTGTCTGGTTTGGGAGATATTCGAAGAAAACTAAAAATGGCGGATATTGTTTTTTGATAATAAAACATGAATCATAAGTCGCACCATCACAAGACTTGCACATTATTAAGACACTTTTCTAAAAGGAGTATTTTAGCATAAACAGAATCATTCGACTGTCTTTTGTTTTCGAGGAAACGCCCACAACTTTTGTTTTTCTTATGGCCGCCATTTTGAATATTAAGTGAATATTATGCGCCTTAAAATTACCTTTTCAGAAATATGCCACATGTCTATAAAAAAATGCAAAACTATCCTAAATTTTTGCAAATAACTAAATTTGTATGTTCTTTAACGTTTGGTAATCCCAACAGGGCAAAAATTTGATTTCTACTTTCCAAACAGTAGTAGTAGTAGTAGTACCACATACATTTTGTTAAGTAGAACTCGTAAAGTATTGGATATAAATCTTAAAATTAACTTAAACATAAAATTATCTAATTTAGGGAACAAAATTAAATGTGACCGAAACAGCAAACTATCATCTAAATTCCTTCCCGTAGATGCTGAAAATGCTGTCCGTTTGCATCACGGCACATTCGACAATTAATTAAAACTTTCCGTACAACTCTGCTTAACGTGCGCCTATTTATAGAGTTAAGAATGTCACGGACTCTTTCCTGCAGTTCGTTTATATTATGAGGCGGTTCAAACTCATATACCTCATTTTTAGCAAAACCCCATAAATAAAAATCAAGTGGTGTAAGATCTGGTGATCTTGCCGGCCACATAATTGGTCCACTATTGCATATAATATTTTGGCCAAAATATTCAGCTAAAAGGGCGCTAACTTCTCTGGAATTGTGAGCTGGACAACCATCTTGCTGAAACCATAGTTTTCGAAAATCATCATCATTTGGTACAAGTCCTCTAATAGCCGGAATTATTTGGTCTCTTAACAATTCCGTATATCTGGCGCCATTGAGGTTATTGACAAAATAAAAAGGTCCAATCAAATTATTACCTATAATAGTATTAATTACATTGGTTAATTTACTAAAATATTTATATCATAATTAACTACCGAAGATACCACACCAAACGTTAAATCCATATCTCGTTTGAAATTTGCGTTGCGCCGTCAGATGATGATTTTCAGTGCTCCAGTGATGCGTGCTATGTTTATTGAACACCCCGCAATTGGTAAACCGCGTTTCGTCTGTACATATTATCAATTCTGGAAAGTGCGGTTCTTCCTCGCATTTTTGGATGTACCAATTACAAAAACGCATTCGTCTGGCGAAATCTTCTCTTTTGAGGTTTATAAGGATGAAACTTTTTCTTTTTTAAAATATTATGAACAGTTGATTTTGGAATATTAAGTTCACGGCTTACAGATCTTACGGATGTGGATGGATTTCGTGTTACCGCCTCAGTAATGCTTAGAACACGTTCCCTATTGTTTAAGTCGTATTGTTCCCTAGTCTGTTCAAAAGCACCATAATTCAGTAAATTCATTACAATTTTTCTGAAGTATGTTTTATGCGGTTGTCGTCTTTCTGGATACAATTCCAAATATCTGGCGGATGCCGTATCAGCGTTCCGAAACGATTGTAAATAAGTATTTAGCATATCAAACTTTTCCTCATTCGAAAACTTGTAGACATGTGCCATTTTTAAATTAAAATGCAGCAACACCGGCACCAAAACTTACAACACACACAAGTTTATCTAAATTTTAGAATTTGTTTGACATATAACTGTAATTCAATTGTTTGGTTTTGTCACATACCACCGCCTACTATTATAAAACGATATCATTTTAACTCTAGTACCACCATAATTAATAATTTCTGACAAATGCTGTTTGTGTACATTATAAAATGTGTATTGTACTTTTCATAAAGTAGAAATCAAATTTTTGCCCAGTTGGGATTACCAAACGTTAAAGAACATACAAAGTTAGTTATTTTTAAAATTTAGGATAGTTTTGCATTTTTTTATAGACAGGTCGCATATTTTTGAAAAGGTAATTTTAAGGTGCATAATATTCACTTAATATTCAAAATGGCGGCCATAAGAAAAACAAAAGTTGTGGGCGTTTCCTCGAAAACAAAAGACAGTCGAATGATTCTGTTTATGCTAAAATACTCCTTTTAGAAAAGTGTCTTAATAATGTGCAAGTCTTGTGATGGTGCGACTTATGATTCATGTTTTATTATCAAAAAACAAAATCCGCCATTTTTAGTTTTCTTCGAATATCTCCAAAACCAGACAACTTACACCAATTTTGTAAACGGATACAAAACTGGCCTGGATTCCTCAAATCTTTCCCCATTTAACCCAATTTCTATCTCTTATAATAACTGAAATCACAATGTAGAGACTCGAAATTTGGACACACTGTATATATATATATATATATATATATATATATATATATATATATATATATATATTGTAGTGTCAGAGGAGCTACCAAGGGTTCTAAGGGTTGTTTAGTAGAAGGTAGTGTATGCCAAATAAAATGATCCATATATCTGATCCCATAATTTAAAAATGTATGTTTGCCGTACTTTACATATGCTAAAGTATTCAAAATGGTAGTTGAAATGTAAGTGCCAAGAGGTAAATTAAAATGACTTGATGACGTGATAAAATACACAGTGCTCAAGGGTTTATACTGAGTTAGAATTAATAGGCCATTGAACGTACATTTGCCATCCGAAAACCGGATGCGTCTATGGATGTCCACTATCAACCACGCCGATCCAGGGTCATGTGTGATTTATTTTGGCTTTTGTTTAATTAGAATCAACTTTTGGACGAATATGTAATCTCAAAATTATAAGTAATAACAGTGTCAAATGTGATTGAAGGATTGTAAAATATTTAGGACCAATGCTAGAATATTATGTGTAAACTATGAAAGTGTAAAAGGACATAATTTATGGTATGTGTGACACAAACTTAGTGTTTAAATATTATTGGACGGTTTTAGTTTATGTAATTTGTAATGTAGTCGGCAAGTAATGTTGTAATTATCACCTTGGAAAGTAAACAAGGAGAGTCTATTTTGAACATTTTTGGTATAAAGACGTATTTTATAGAACTGCGCTAAATTGTGTAAAGATTTTGGAAGATTAATAAACGTGTTTGATTTGAAATAGTTTGATTATTAAAGAAGGGTAAAGAGCAGCATCGGTACATAAATAAGTAATAGCGACGACAAGGAAGAGTAAAGATTTGTATTTGTGCGACGGCGAAGCGACGGATAGTAAGATAGATTTGGAACGATATTGATAAAGGCAGAAGGCATCGGATTGGAATTGTAAGAAGGAAGAATATTTGGGATTGATTTGGATATAGATTTACATGTAGCGGGGTATTGAGTGGTTATAAACAGGGACGAAGATTGATTTGGATATGGATGTATATGTAGCGGGGCATTGAGTGGTTATAAACAGGGGCGAAGATTGATTTGGATATGGATGTATATGTAGCGGGGCATTGAGTGGTTTTGAACAGGACGACGATAGATTTGGATTGAGTGCGGATTAACGGCGGACGTATTAATTTGGAACAAGAGGAGCAAAATTAGGAGACCGCGTAAGAGCAGCAATTGGAAGTGGAAGAGTCAACGCAGAAACTACGACGGAAGAATTAGCGCAGGGGAAGTAAAATAAACGGGTATTCTAAATTCTAAAATTCGGGTCATTTATTTCAGATATTGGGAGCAACAAAAATTAAAGAAAGATACCTGGAGGCGAAACGGCAATTCAAAAGGATAGTGCAACCGTGTAAAGGCGCATACGGCGACGAGGATTTTGAGCCAGCAGTAAGAGAGGCCAGAAACAAAGTATAATCCAGGTGAGTGCTGTGAAATATCTTATAACGTCAAAAGTCATAAATTTGTGGTATTAAATTAATTTGGCACAAGGCAACGTTGATCATAATAAAATTTGGCATATACAAAACTAAATTCAAAAATAAGTACTAAAACAAAAGAGAGTGCAGTTTGGTTGGGCATTGCACATCTACTTACCACTGAACCCACGGTAAGTAGGTGGATACTCTGAGAATAAAGAGTTCATATAGTCGAGGCATCTTAAAAACAATTTTGATTAAATCACCAACCAAACGTTGCAAAAGTACTTGGCGTGCAATAGGTATATGCACACCATATAAAAAGCATTGAAATTTATAAGAAAAGGCGCGCGACAAAAAAAGTAAAGAAGGGGGTAGTACAAGAAGGTGGCAAACCCAACGTGGGGCTGGATAAAAAGCTAGCTAGCTAGATACTAGATAGATTGAAAGTTAGACAGAAAAAACTAGGATACGGGATCCCGAGATTAGGTGGGGCCCGTAGTTTTTATAATTTTTCAGGAAAAAGGAGTGCAAAAATAGGCAGCTGAGATGACGGACGCGGACACGAAAACGATTACGAGATCAGGAAGAATATACGGAGTTGAAGCAGAATTTATGACACGAGACGAAGAGACGGACGCAGGGGGAGATATCCAGGAGACGGAGGTGAGGCAGGTAGTTCCGGAGGTGATAGACATGGAAACGGACCAGGCGACGGTACAGGAGGTTAAGGTAGCAGAAACATCCGGAACCCAGGACATTATGCGATTCCTAATGAGTTTGCAAGACAAAATTGTACAGTCAAGTATGGATTTAACGAACCAAATTGCTGAGTCGCGGACGGTTTTTGAAGATTCACACACGGAACTACAAACGAAATTAACAGACAAAATTGCAGAAGCACGTACGGAACAAAAAGAGTCACATACGGTTTTAACCAACAAAATCGAAACTTCACATACAGATTTGACAAACAAAATTTTAGAATCACAGACGGAACTAAAAACTGAATTAACAAAAAAAATTGTAGATTCACATACGAATTTGACTGACAAAATTGTAGATTCACACACCGAACTGAGGAATGAGTTTAGGACAGCGCACGCCGAATTGACGGCAAAATTAAACTACACACAGGACTATCTACTCACGCAAATGCAAAATGTAAAGGACGACCTAAGAACAGAAGTACAAGAAAAGGTAGACAGAGTTGACAACAAGCTAGAAAACACACGGGTACAGTTTCAGGGAGACTTGAACGCGACAAGGACGGACCTACGCTCGGAAATAAAGACACGCGTGGAGACAGTCGAGGAGACGATGATCAGCGGATTCACGACGTTAAACACGGAGATTCAGACATGTGACAAAAGGCATACGACAAATTACAAAAATTTAGGACAAACGTTAGAGACGATACAGAACGAAAATGTGAACGCTAGGACCCAACTGGACGCAAAACTAGTAGACAACGCGACGATACTTGAAAACAGGGTTGGCAACGAAGTACGACAAATACAGGACAAGTTAGACGACCTAGAACGGAGGCGCGTTGGACTGGACTACGGACAACATATGAAATTGAACCGGGACGCATTACCAAAATTTGAAGGACGGAGGACGGAACAACCGATGGGATTTTTAGACAGACTGGACGAAATTGTGGAGACCGAAAATGAAAGGACAAAATTACAGATAGTAGGGGCGACGTTGACAGGTAACGCAGAAAAATGGCACAACATTATACGCAGACAGTACGACACATACGCTGAATTTCTACGACTATTTATAGAACAGTTCTGGAGTAACACACACCAGACAGACATACGGACAAATTTAATCACGGGACACTACAGTAGGACACACGGATCGCGCGAAGAATACGCGATTGACAAATATAACCAGGCACAACACTTGACACCAAAATTGGGCGAGGACGACATAGTGTTACTACTTGCGGGACACATGGAACCAGAAGTGACAAAGATGGTCGTGGTACAGAATGTAAAGACACTGCGGGAATTTTTAGGAGTGATGCGGAATTTCGATTTAGCGACGGCACTGGAGGCAAAAACGCGGACAAATTATTGGGAGCAAAACCGGGGTTATAGGGAAGACAACCGACGACATGCGTACCACGAACACAGACCTAACTACCGACAGGACGTTTTCAACCACGGACAGCGAAATCATTGGGGACACGATGGAAACAGACGACCGTATTACAATAGGGAACACCGGGTGAACGACTACCAAGGACAAAACAGGTACCAGCACGGCAACAACGAGGATGACGGCCGTATTACGGGAAGCGGAACGCATAACGGATACAGCCGGACGGACAGGGACGTAAACGTCCAACACATGACGACAAGCGCGATGACACAGGACACAGATAAGATTGAGGTGGTACAGATACACGAGGCGCCGTCGGGACAAAAAAAAACGTCAATTTTTGGAAGACCGAATGTTTAGGGTTGAATATAGACGTATGTTATAGTTTAAGAGATTTATTGTTAAATAGTTATACCTTTAATAAAAAGAACCTGTTGTTTATTAATATTAGTTTAAGAGATTGTTTATATGTTGCTTTAGTTGATAGTGGTTCGCAGTTGTCGCTGGTAGATGAAAATGTGGTGATAAAACATGAAGAATTTTTAAAAGGACGAATAGGAACAATTGAGGGGGTTAATTTATGGTCGGCAATGAACAAAAAGCTAACGACGATTTATAGGGTTATCCGTGTACCGATATTTGTAGGGAATAAAAAGGCAGGAGATGCAGAGTTCTTGATTACAAAGGGGTTGCAGCTTGATTTTATATTAGGAATGGATTTTATAGAGGATTTTGGATTGAATATAGATGGAAAGGATAGGTCGATTCGGATATTTGATATAGATAAGTTATGGGTGGTGCCTACGGTTAGTTCGGAATATAGGAATGGAAATGATATAGATAATTCAGGATTAGGAATGATTAGGGAGAATAATTATAGACGGGTTGAAGTGAGATTATGTAATATGTTTGCGAGAATAATTAATGATGAACAGATAGGGAAAGTGAGTATTGATATTAAAGCGAAGATAGAAGAGTTATTTAATAGATCTATAGGATTGTTTAATGAAGAGCCGAGATTTGCGAAGCGATATACGCATAAGTTAGAGGTCACGGAAGATAGTGGGTTTAATACCAAGGTGTATCCAATCCCATTTGCAATTAGAAATAGGGTTAAAGCCGAGATTAGCAAAATGTTAAAAGAAGGTATCATCGAACCAGCGAAAACTCCATATGTGAACCCGGTAGTTATTGTACCGAAACCGAATAAAAGGGATATAAGAATTTGTTTAGATGCGAGGAAGTTGAATTCGATTACAAAAGCGCAGTACGAACAACCACAAGGGTTGGATAATTTGTTATATAAGGTGTATGAAATGAAGATTTTTAGCAGGTTAGATTTAAAAAATTCATTTTGGTTGATTCCGTTGCATGAAGACAGTAAGAAGTTTACAGGGTTTAGTATTGAAGGCGAGATTTATATGTTTTCTGTAGTTCCATTTGGTTTAAGTAGTTCTTCAGCAGCACTTGTAAGGGCCATGCAGAAGCTGTTTAACGAGTATGAATGTTTCTGTTCGCACTATGTGGATGATTTGTTGATTTTTTCAAGGAACGAGCAAGAACACATGGAGCATTTAGAAAAGGTGATCCAACGACTGGACGAAGGGGGTTTGAAGTTGAACGTGGAGAAATGCGAATTGTTTAAAAGCAAGGTTACGTATTTAGGGTTTGAAATTAGTGAACAGGGTATGAAAATTTGTAATAAAAGGTTGGACGAGTTGAAAAATATTGCTCAACCAAAGAATGTAAGAGGATTGCGAGGATTTTTAGGGGTGTTAAATTATTATAAACGGTTTATACCGAGATATTCTGAGTTGTGTGTGCCGTTGGTGAGTTTGTTAAAGAAAAACGAAAGATGGAAATGGACTGCTGAACGGGAGAAGGCGTTTCAAAATTTAAAACGTGCGTTTTATGAAGAGTTGTCGTTAAAATATCCAAATTTCAAGGACGAATTTATTTTGAGGACGGATGCGTCGAAATATGCGATTGGGGCTGAGTTGGTGCAGATCCAGGACGGAGCTGAGGTACCAATTGTCTTTATTTCTAGGGTGTTGAAAGACTGCGAAACCAGATATGCGACGGCAGAGAAGGAGATGTTGGCGATAGTATATGCAGTGAAAAAGTTACGTTTTTACCTGCTAGGAAAGAAATTTTTGATAGAATCCGACAACACGGTGGTAACATTCATGAAGAAAAAGGAGTTTTTAAACAGTAGGTTGTACAGATGGGCACTAGTATTACAGGAGTACGATTTTGAAATTAAACATAAACCAGGAAAGGAGAATGTGACGGCGGATTTTCTAAGCAGACCGCAGGTAGAGGCGAATAAAGATGACGTGAAGGATTGTTTAGTTGCTTTGCAGGAGTTCAGGGATGTTGGTCGGTGGACAAGCGCCAAGCTTATAGAGACGCAGAGGCACAGTGAGGTGAGCTCGATACGCGAGAAATTAACAAGGGAAAATGTAGAGGAGTACCGTGGATTTACCATTGTAGGGCAGTTTGTGGTAAAAAGGATAGGTGATGCAGAGCTGTTAGTGTTATCCAGAGACGCGGCTGTGGAAATTATAGACGAAATTCATTTAAAATTTGGACATATAGGCATTAGAAAAACATTTTTGGTATTTAGAGAGGCGTATGCAAGGAACGATATCACGGTGGTTAAAGAAAGGATTAATCGTTGTAAAATTTGTATTTTAGGGAAAGACAAGAACGTGGTGTTGCAGAACATACCGATGAATGTGAGCGTGAGCGGACCGTTAGAATTGGTAGCTATTGATTATTTGAGCAACCTAATTACTAGTGAACAGGGGTATCGACACATATTGGTAATGGTGGACGTTTTTTCGAAATTTGTTAAATTATTTCCGGCAAGACGAAGTAACACGGTGCATGCTTTACAGTCGATTAGAGAATTTGGAAGCCAGGCCGGGAGAATAGAAAGGATTTTGGTAGACAACGCGACATATTTCAACAACCGAAGATTCAGAAACGGGTTAAATAGAGCGCATATTAAGGTATCATTTAGCAGTATACGACATCCGAAAGCAAATCCATGCGAACGTTATATACGAGAGGTAATAAAATATCTACGGTTGACGACGCAAGAGCACCACGATAGATGGATTAGATATCTGCCACAGATTGAAAATTTCATGAATTGCGTACCGAGTTCAGTTACAAAAACATGTCCGATAACATTGATTAGGAAGATTATACCAGCTAGGCCATGGAGGGAAGAAGTCGAGGTGCAAGAGTTGTTGGGTAGTGTTAGGCGTAGGATCGAAAGGATACAGCGTAGAGACATCGAGCGAAGGTGTAGTAGGATTAAGAAAAGGACGACTTTTGAAATAGGGGATATGGTGGTAGTAAAAAGATTAAGGGTTTCAAACCGCGACAGAAACATTTGCGCGAAGTTGTTGTTTCCTTATGAAGGGCCGTACAAAATCACGCGTATTTTTGCTCAAGGAAATACATTTGAATTAGATACTATGACAGGGGAAAATCGTGGGCGTTTTCACTTGGAAAATCTATATCCATACAAAATAGTGCAAGAAGAGGGTTTAGTAGGATAATTTGTTATGTAGTTCATGCGACGGAAAGTTTAGTTTGTTTTAGTTTATAGTGTAGGTTAGTATATAGCGTAGTTAGACAGACGAGTGAGAAAGGAAAATAGAGGTTGATTAATTAATTTGTAGAAATGCGGGGGTGATTTTAAATAAAAACTAGAAATTATGCACACCAAGAAAAGAGTAAAAACAGACGAAATTTCCACTTTTATTCAAAATCAGTGGGGCCAGTGTAGTGTCAGAGGGAGCTACCAAGGGTTCTAAGGGTTGTTTAGTAGAAGGTAGTGTATGCCAAATAAAATGATCCATATATCTGATCCCATAATTTAAAAATGTATGCTTGCCGTACTTTACATATGCTAAAGTATTCAAAATGGTAGTTGAAATGTAAGTGCCAAGAGGTAAATTAAAATGACTTGATGACGTGATAAAATACACAGTGCTCAAGGGTTTATACTGAGTTAGAATTAATAGGCCATTGAACGTACATTTGCCATCCGAAAACCGGATGCGTCTATGGATGTCCACTATCAACCACGCCGATCCAGGGTCATGTGTGATTTATTTTGGCTTTTGTTTAATTAGAATCAACTTTTGGACGAATATGTAATCTCAAAATTATAAGTAATAACAGTGTCAAATGTGATTGAAGGATTGTAAAATATTTAGGACCAATGCTAGAATATTATGTGTAAACTATGAAAGTGTAAAGGACATAATTTATGGTATGTGTGACACAAACTTAGTGTTTAAATATTATTGGACGGTTTTAGTTTATGTAATTTGTAATGTAGTCGGCAAGTAATGTTGTAATTATCACCTTGGAAAGTAAACAAGGAGAGTCTATTTTGAACATTTTTGGTATAAAGACGTATTTTATAGAACTGCGCTAAATTGTGTAAAGATTTTGGAAGATTAATAAACGTGTTTGATTTGAAATAGTTTGATTATTAAAGAAGGGTAAAGAGCAGCATCGGTACATAAATAAGTAATAGCGACGACAAGGAAGAGTAAAGATTTGTATTAGTGCGACGGCGAAGCGACGGATAGTAAGATAGATTTGGAACGATATTGATAAAGGCAGAAGGCATCGGATTGGAATTGTAAGAAGGAAGAATATTTGGGATTGATTTGGATATAGATTTACATGTAGCGGGGTATTGAGTGGTTATAAACAGGGACGAAGATTGATTTGGATATGGATGTATATGTAGCGGGGCATTGAGTGGTTATAAACAGGGACGAAGATTGATTTGGATATGGATGTATATGTAGCGGGGCATTGAGTGGTTTTGAACAGGACGACGATAGATTTGGATTGAGTGCGGATTAACGGCGGACGTATTAATTTGGAACAAGAGGAGCAAAATTAGGAGACCGAGTAAGAGCAGCAATTGGAAGTGGAAGAGTCAACGCAGAAACTACGACGGAAGAATTAGCGCAGGGGAAGTAAAATAAACGGGTATTCTAAATTCTAAAATTCGGGTCATTTATTTCAGATATTGGGAGCAACAAAAATTAAAGAAAGATACCTGGAGGCGAAACGGCAATTCAAAAGGATAGTGCAACCGTGTAAAGGCGCATACGGCGACGAGGATTTTGAGCCAGCAGTAAGAAAGGCCAGAAACAAAGTATAATCCAGGTGAGTGCTGTGAAATATCTTATAACGTCAAAAGTCATAAATTTGTGGTATTAAATTAATTTGGCACAAGGCAACGTTGATCATAATAAAAATTTGGCATATACAAAACTAAATTCAAAAATAAGTACTAAAACAAAAGAGAGTGCAGTTTGGTTGGGCATTGCACATCTACTTACCACTGAACCCACGGTAAGTAGGTGGATACCCTGAGAATAAAGAGTTCATATAGTCGAGGCATCTTAAAAACAATTTTGATTAAATCACCAACCAAACGTTGCAAAAGTACTTGGCGTGCAATAGGTATATGCACACCATATAAAAAGCATTGAAATTTATAAGAAAAGGCGCGCGACAAAAAAAAGTAAAGAAGGGGGTAGTACAAAATATATATATATATATATATATATATATATATATATATATATATATATATATATATATATATCATGAAGTGTACGTAAGAGCTAAAAGGGTATAAAGAGTACTTTATTTTTTTAAGGTTGTGTATATGCCAAAACAAGCCAATGACCAGATCACGTAATTGAAAATTTTGTGTTTGCCCTACTTTACAAATGGTAAAGTATTTAAAGGAGTTTAGTCAGAGTAAAAGTGCCAATACGTGAAAGAATGACTTGATGACGTGAGAAAACTCAGTATTCCAGGATTTATACTAAGTTGTACGTTGATAATCCATAGAGTGTAAATTTGCTGGACTAAAAGCCGGTTTCGTCTGTGTAAGTTCCACTGTTCACAACACAGGGCCAGGATTATATGTGAAACATTTCGGCACGTATTTAGTAGAATCAACCTTTGGAACAAACTTGTATTATCGAAATTATATGTGAAATTACAATATCAAAAGTGATTTAAGTGCGACGCGATCATATGTACAAATGATCGAACAGTTATTTATATAATCGTAAAGTGTAAAAAGATAACTGATAGGTATTAGTGACACAACACTAGTGGTGACGATATAATTGGGTGTTGGGATTTTAGAAATGTATTAAGAGTAGGCATAATAATTTTGAAGGTGCCGGTATCACCTAGGTAAATAATAAACGAGAACGATTTGAATAATTTTCGTAAAAAGACGTGTTTTGGTATAAATGTACTAAGTTGAATATTTTAAAGTCGAAATAAAATCTTTTGGAAGTTAAAGCTTTTGATTAAATTAGAGAAGAGTATAGAGAGTCAGAGGGAACAGTACGAGTTAAGAACAGTGGAAAGTTAGAAGATTAGATATTGGAGCGGCACCGAGACAGGTGGTATATAAGAGTTGATATTTAGAGTGATTTGGATTGAGGTACGTAAGATTGGAATGGATTTAGTAGGCTGAAGGAAGACAAATTGGAAGTGATTTGGGTATTACATTGCGATTGAAAGGTATTGAGTGGAAAGTATAAAGCAGCACAGAATTTGAAAGAGCAGGGTAAAGATTGGTATTGGATCGTATATTGCTGGATTGGAAGGAGTGGTTAAACAGAACGACGGTATAAGTAGAAGAAAATTAGCGCGGGGAAGTTAAAATTTAAGGTATTCTAAATTCTAAATTCAGTAATTATTTATAGATTTGGGTGGAAAATAAAAGCAAATATATCAAAAACATGGTGTCTGGAAAGCCAAGTAGTCCTTGTGATAGTAGAGCTCAGTGTGAAGACACATCCGGTGGCCGAGATCGTTAGCCAGAGTAAATGGAAAGGCCTACAGCTGAACATAAATCGGGTGAGTACTGTGTTTTTCGGAACGTCAAAGTCATTTTGGTAAGTGTACTTGAATTGGCACAAGGCTACGCGGATCTGTTTGATAGATTTGGCATATACGCATAAAAAAGGTTACGTATACTAAAATTAAGGTAGTGCTGTTTGGTCGGTGTCCTGACCATCTACCTATCACCGAACCCACGGCAGGTAGGTGTAGATACCCTGAGAGAAAGAGGTTCAAAATAGTCGAGGCACACTTATATAAGTTTTGTTTTGTAGACCGACCAGACATAATTAAAGCACGAAAAATAGAGTCAAAATTTGTATATAAAGTATTTAAATAAATATAAATAAGAAATAATTAATAATATATATTGATATGTACTAACTGGATTTATCGTGCCCCAACGTTGGGCCGCATATAAATTTGCTATGAATTCCTGGAACTATCGATCTCCGAATTTGAGCCGTCCAATAAATACTTAATATGATATCGCCGTACTCGGTATCAATGGCGTTTTCTTACTTGACTCCACCTCTCTGTTTTCCTAATCATAAACTTCACTCCCACTAATTTTATTATTCTGCCTCGACTAGCTTTTATTTTGAATTATAAAATGAAGTTAATTAATTCCATATAATGACAAGAAATATTATGTACAGGTTTTGAAAATTATTAAAATACACTTTTCAATCAATCAATATTGTAATTCTTATTTATCTCAAAAATCATATGCTTTGCAATCAATCTAAAGTCACCAAAAACTATTCTATTTATAAAAGAAGCCGGGAACGTTCAAAACCCCTTTATTATATTACGTACTTTCTACGTATGCAAAGTTCGTTGCTGACTCTGTTACACTAGTTTATATTAATTAAGCAAATTCAATATTCAAATTCAAATAGAAAAAAAAATGTCTTAAAACTAAAAAAATCTAACCTGGTCTGTTTACTTCTTTATTTCCTTCTCGCAATTCAAAATTGTACCAAGATTATCGACGCATCCATTATCAACCAACATTAATTCGAATTTTCCATGCATATCATACCATCCATTTGGATCATTAACATCGTATTCAAAATTATTCTCCAATTCGGAATTATTATATACCCATTTGAAATATTATCTACTGAATTATGCACCCCTTTGGATCGTTAACATCTTGAATTATTATATTACTTGATTTATTGTCGTCAGCCTCCGACTTAGATTTATTATCGTCCAACTTAGAGCCCTATTATTATTATATTTTAGTTTAAATAAATTCCCCAAATTCTACTTACGTTAATCGGCAATAGAAATTTTCATCTTCGTAGCACTATCTGTCACTAAACAATTTTTACTTTTAAATATTATTATTACGCGTTACTCTTTGATTCAGAGTAACACAGCTTGGCCTTGTTGAGTTGAAAGCTGAACTCCGTTATCATTGCTCGCAGTTAATATATGGGTATGTCCTCCTTTGTCTGTGGGTTTGGCTTACAAATCATAACCAATGAGGTCTTTGTATTTCCTACACTTAAAGTGGTTTTCTGATGTAACATTGCTGGTTTTTCGAGTAATTGTTGTTTGCTTACAGATTCTTTGTTATTAAACCAAGCGGTATTTTGAGAAAATAATCGCGTTTTCATATTATACACAAATACCTGATGCAATTCGAATTTCAATTTTCAAGTATGTTTATTTCTTTACGCATTTTTAATTACATTTACTATTAAAAATTGTTAATTGTTTCTACGCACTTACACAACGCTTTTTAAGTTTTATCTTTTATCTCCGTATTATGTTATGATTAGTTCGAATCCTTTTCAATGCGTGTTTAATTACATGAACTATGCTTACTTCTAAATACGCGTGCTACCACTGAAAAATATAGTTGTTTGCATTACTTAAATTTACTAAAGCTCTATATACCGGGTATTAAATATTTGTTATTTACCTAATGCATGAATTACTTATTTCTATGCTAACTATGCGTCTTATTATTTCTATTTGCGTCGCGTAAAACTACTTATACTCTATATACAGGGTGTTGACTGCTTACTTTTACAAACTATTCCAATTACTCAATTTTCTACTAAATAAATGCAGTTTTCTGCTTCCCATTGTGATTTCTGATTACTACATGACCATTGCTATAAAATACACCCTTAGCAATATATATATATATATATATATATATATATATATAATAACTACTTCCTTCATAGCATTTTTACCATTGTTTAAGGTATAAATTAATTTGAAACCTGCAAGGTTATGTGATTAGTAAGATCCATAAGCTCTAGAATTACTACTGAATCGTAAAATGTCATGCAATACCATTTCAACACACAATTTTTTGCGTATACCAAAACACGATTCAGAATTTCGATGGTATTTACACCTAAGTTACTACGATTTGATAGCAATGTATATCTATACCTCTTTCCTCAACACTTCAGACTCATACAGTTCATATCTCGAAACAAACGCTTGTTTTAATATGTATCAATGTATCTATGTATAGTTTTGACTCGCTGTTATTTATTACTAATCGCCATATAATTAAAGGATCAAGATTCTACTTATAAAATTGCAGCCATCACTAATCACAGCCCACTAGTTTTAAATAAAATTAAACAATTCTAACCTATAATTCTATAGGTTCTACAAACATTTTGTATAGCATATTCATTGCGAAAATTTGGTTTACCTTTTTTATAAATTCACAATCTATACAAGTGTCTGTAACTAAAAATTCAGTTCCTATAAAATTCGAAATTAAATTCCTTACGATCCACCTCTGTAAATTTACAATTACTCTAACCTCAAATGTCAATGGACCCAATAATTTGACCGATTCATCCGATAAGCATGATTGTGTTTTTTAATCACCATACCACGTTAAAATGTAGAAAATACTTTAAATTCTGAAATTCAAATGGGTAAAGTGCTTACGAAAATCAATACACATTTCGCACGATTGTTAAATACTTAAATTAGAAGGCTCCCTTCTTATTTTATATTGTACAGTAAATAAGGATTGGAAAAATGCAATTGTACTCTCACCCCACGCAGCATATAAACACACCCGCTCAATTAAATAATAATAACCCCATTTATTTCGTTTAACCCTGACCTACTAACTGGTGGGTGGATCATTTAAGTAAAATTTAAGATTTAGTACAGCTAAAGCTTACCGTTTTTAATAAACAGCAACAGAAAATTGAAAACTAATCACTCACAATTATAAAACAAAAGAACCGTTTCGTCTTTTTTTAGTGTTACATTCAAATTCATGTAAACAACAAACACCTGATTAGGCTTTTTTACACGAATTCAAACAGCGTCTACTTTCAGCCGCCTAGCAACTGATCCAATTAAAAAGCTCAATGACGTTGAAACTTTTCTTGTACGGTGTATTGCCATCGGTTTGGGAATAATTAACAAATTTTGCAAAATGGAGTTTAGTGCACATTTATAGCCGGAATTTATTACGAATATTCTAGTCAAAATATCTAAGTGATATCTTATAAGTAAAGTAATTGTTCAGAACTACCATAAGCTCTAAGTGATATAACAAAATTAAGCGATCCTTCTAAGCAACTAAATACCTACCTTTTACTGTTGGCCATTAGGCATAAATGTTCGTATGTGTTTTAGTTGTCAAAAGATGTAAATGATGTAAGCTTTCCTGCCTGCCTTGCTAATCATTGAAAGGTGGGAAGATTGTTTTATATTTTGTAGTAGTTGTTGTTACACAGATAAGTAATCTGTGTGTTGGTGTCTGCAGTACCTGTTTTTTGTATTCAGTTGACTATTAATATAGAAATAGTGTATAAAGTGGTTGATTTTTTATTATAAGAGATTGCAGAAACTGCAAATTAATTAATAGTTCATTTAATTAAACGACTTGTTGGAAATAAACCTAAATAAAGAATCTTTCACGCAGACAACGTATGGTTGCAGTCGTACATTCTTCCTACTTCCACACGTGTAAGTCAATTTTATTTATGTATGTATTTTTAAATTATTTAGTTTTAGTGCTTTTATCACTTACAAAATGTATTCACTTAACAAACAGAATATTCATTTAACAAACAGAATATTCATTTTTTATACTATTTACCTATTATTACCGATAAATTATTTATAGGAACTGCACAATACCTGAGCAGAATGGCTTTTTCAGGGGTTGCTGCACTTCAACAAATTCAGGAGTCTTTCACCACCCTCTAACTATAACTTTAGAACTAAGCATGCAGGTAGATGTTATATACTTATATGTACATCTCGAAGGTTTTTGCTAGCGTAGGTATGTCTTACTCTTCGGATAAGGAAACTTGATATCATAGGAATCCATGGAACTTATCTAAAATTGAGTGTATTTTATTTAAGTTACATACAATAATATATTCTACTTGGAGGTGCAAAGTCTGATACATTCGTTGTCACTTCGGGGTACCTCAAGTGTCCCACCTTGGACCAGTATTATTTACACTATTTATCAATTATATGATCACTACTCTCTGGTCCTTTCTTTGTATACTGCATGCCGATGATGTAAACCTTTTTAGTCGTATAATGTGTGTCGACGATTGTAACAAGCTTCACCAGGACATCAATAATTTTTTTTCATAATGTGCTTAAAATTTTTTGAACATTAATTTTAGTAAACGTGAGCTAATGCGCTTTTATAAATGTCCAAATCCCATTAATTCGCTATGTCATCAACAAATCTTAGTTGTGATGTGTTGCATCAATAAGTGATTTGGGTGCCATTTTTGCAATCATTTGCTTTTCACTGAACGATATGGACAACATTTTTTGAGGCCTATAGCATGATGAATTTTATAAGGCTCCATACATTACTCATAACGACACTAAAGCCATAACTAAGCTTTATTACAGTTTTGTGCATAGTATTCTTTAGTATAACAGCATAATTCAGTTTGCCACACTGGAGTACAATCCTGAAACTAGAAAATGTTCGAGTTAAATTTGTGAAATATTTGGTCAAATTCCACATTCTAATGTTTCAAGAGATGCTAGGCCCTAAATGGTGGGACTTCAGTCTCTTGAATGCATGTGTTTGAAATCATCAGTTTTATTGTATACCTATATTGATTGTGTAAGTTTATTGGCTTAGATTATGCAGCGGTGCATCCAGAGAAACCCAATGCAACTACTTATTTTACATTTAGTCATTATTGTACTAATTATGGCTCTAAGGCATTCATTGATAGATTATTGAAACACAATTGTTACTTCAGTGAATATGTGTTTCACAATGGCAGTAGTACTTTTTAAGTGTTATGGTTTTTAAATGTCAAACAATTGAGTCGATGCTACTTGTTTGTACTAATACCATTTGGAGTTACTTACTCTGTAGCATACTTATAAATAAATTAAGATTAACCTATATAATGAATCTTTCATGCTGACAAGGAATGATTGCAGTCGTTATAAATTCATCCTGCTTCAACATGTGTAGTTAAATTTTATTTATTTATGTATTTTTATGTTATTTAGCTTTAGTGTTTTTATCACCTAAACAAATTATTAAATTAACAAACAAATTATTCACATCGGATACTATTTATATGGTGTTTTCAACACGTTTTGTTTTAGATGCTGATAATGTCCACAAATACTATACACATCAAAACGTAGAAATAAATTTAGCTTCCCAAGTATAATTGTTTGATTAACTTTAGTTTTGAACAGGTTAATTAATGTTTATGTTTATAATTAACTGATATTATGTTTTGTTATTGCATTTTCATTTTTAGGTAATAATGTTCGAACTGTAATTAGTAATGGTAGTCAACAATTCCAAAATCTACAACTATTACCAACATCTAGTGAATGCATGCATTCATACTAATTCATAAATTTCAAAACAATAATTTTTTATTCTAGGTAACGTTAAGAATTTACTTTCTGATATTAATTATAAAGAAGTTGAAAACGTGATACCAGAAATGATCAATCGGATAAAAATAGAATATTCATACTTTTGTTACGGACGTAACAGGTACACAACTTCTTATTAAAATGTGATGGTTGTGTTTTAAATTATTTATATTAAGCAAAAATCCTGTTATTAGTTAATTATCCATATGCAATTCTCAATCTTTGTGCAACTAATTTCAACACAAGTTTATTTTCAACTGGTTACGAATGTGATGTAAAAAGCACCTTTTGTTTGAAGTGCTGTAATATTTGTTTAAAACTGTTAATTGATCCAAAAAAATGGGCATTTTAAAATTCTCAATACAATTAAACATAAGAAGCAACATTAATATATGAGTGACTAAACTGAGAAAACTTGATTTATATATTTAAAAAAATGTGTTTCATATTACAGATGTTACAGTTATCAAACCTTACTCAATGGAGACCATGTGTTGCATTAAAAATACAATATTTTTATATAATTTTTAATCAATTGACATTGGAAAATAGAGAATGCTTACAGATATTATTTTGCTACTTTGTTATAGGGGTTTTCCCAATTTGGAACAGTTTAAAACTCTCATTAGGCAAGTTTAAATAGTCATTATTCAGCAACGTTGATGATACTTGAAAACTGGTAAGTCATTCGATTGCCTATCATTTTAAGCTCAGGATCTTCAACAATTTTCAAAATATGTTTGAAAGGAAAACTTTTTCTTATCAGTTATTCTGAAAAGTATTCCTTGATCTTTTCCGCATAATTTTAAAAACTTACTTCCACATTTTCATTTGTCTTTACTTGAGTTTGGCACACTACAACATGACGATATATTGTTCTTTTTGAGCTCACTACTCCACAAGAATGTAACTTCCCAGGACGATTTGATGTTGAGAAACATTAGAATTTTTCTGCTAAGGTATCTTCATTTGAAGAGTTCTCAAGAGTACACATCATAATATCTTAAACGATTTTAAGTGGTCCGTGAAAGTGTTTTGGTTTCTCTCCCTAAAGATTCTTCCTTGGTTCTTTGAATTTTCAGCATCAAGTAAATTGCAGTCTTGCTTAAAATAAAATTGTTTTGATAATATCCCTGAAAATGGTGCATTGCCTGTATTCGATCAACTTCAGTAAGATCAACTCATCTTTTACCTAAAAATTCTTCAACTGAATTTATTCCTGATTGGGGTACAAATTCATATCTTTGCATTTTTTGAGGCCACCATCTGAAAATCATGAGGTGTAGTAAGGAAAGCAAGTGTTCCTTGCACTTATTGCTAAACTGTCCTCTAAATATCGACCCCTACACCATCTACTGCTCCTTTGACGTATCCTGCAACAAAGAAATTCGATTCCAACATGACTTTAAAATCATTTTCAGAATGGCATACAATTGAAACATTATAACGATTCTTGAACTGGCCTGCACAATTGTTAGAGAATACAGATACCTTATGTATTCAATGAGCTGTTTCTTTTAACTTGTTCAGAATGGTTTTCAAGAACACCAGACAGAAGTTCTGCTATGTTTAAGGCCATTACTGACAACAGTAAAGCTAGATATGATCTTCATGTGCCAAACACAAGTGAAAATCGTTAGTTGACTGTGGCACTTTATATCTCATCCTGTTAAACAATCGAATAATTTTCTGCACAATTTATCTGCATTATAGCATCATTAGGGCTTGCAACCAGAGAATTTTTACAAATGTGATTATTGATTTTATGGCCAAAGTTTTTGCCAGTCACTTCACTAAAAACTGTAGTCATTAAAATGTTAAGAAACATAAGAGCGAACAAAAGAAAATTAATATTAAATGGATTAATTTATTATTGAAGCACCCGGTATAATTTTAATTTTATGTAGAACAGTGTTTAAAAAAGACGCAATTAAATCAGTATTTGTATTTGAATCATAAACTGAAACCACAAAGATAATCGTTTTACTTTTTGTTAAATACATTTTGGAACTTAAAATAAATGATTGTAAATTATTTAGACCACAAGAATATAAACAAACCAATTTTGACCATAAAATTTCATAGTGGAAGCATGTCACGTTTTTAAGAAAGCTTTAGATTGAAGAAATAGTAGTGAACTCATTAATATGTACCCCAAATATGACTTTTAGGAAGTTGGTTTAATAAGTTCCATATACAACATAACCCTTAATAGACAGTTTCAATTATCATAAAGGGAAACCTCGGACATACTTGAATACAAAGTAATAAAATCTACCTCTATCTCTCCTTTTTCCTATCTCTGCTATTCCCTCATTCCTTAGTGTGTGACCTATCATTCTATCTCTCCTAGTTTTTACTGTTTTCCACATATTTCCTTCTTCCCCTACCATTTTTAGAACCTCTTTGTTATTACTTTTGTCTGACCATGATGTTATTATACATCTGTAGCACCACATTTCAAAGGTTTCTATCTTTTTCATGTCCGCTTCTCCTACTGTCCAAGTTTCACAGCCGTACAGTGCTGTGCTCCACACAAATATTATCAGAAATCTTTTACTTGGGTCTGTGTTTGTTGTCTTTAAACACAGTAGGTGCTTTTTCTTGTTAAATGTAGCGCGATCTTCTACTATTCTTTGTTTTATATATTTTGTGCTTTTCCCATCTTGCGTTATTTGGCTTCTAGGTAACAGAATTCTTAATCTTTTGTAAGTTCTTGTTTCCTATTTGTATTATAACTTTTGATTTATTTTCCCCTCCTTTGCATATCAGTACTTTAGTACTTTAGTTTTATTTTTGTTAATTTTCATACTGTATCTCTCTGTTAGAACTGTTTCCATTTCATTAAGAGTAGCTTCTTACACTTTATTCCTAGATGGTAATACCGTTATACCATTTGCAAATCTAAGCATATCAATCTTTTGTCCCTGCATAACAAGTCCAAATGTCTTCCTGCATTTGACAGTATTCATTGCCTCTTCGATGTACAAGTTAAAAATTAACGGGCATAGGGCTGATCTCTGTCTCACCTCTTTCCTAATATCTACTTCTCTACGTTCCTGGTTTAATTCTATTACAGCTGATTGCTCTTTGTATAAGCCGTGTACTAATCCGTCTATCCCAAAAACTCATTCCAAACATTTAAAAGTATTTTGAACATTTTTTTCCACTTTACATTGTCAAATGCTTTTTCCAGATCTACAAAACCTATATATACGCTTTCTCCTTTTTCAGTTGTCTTCTCGATTATCACCCTCAGAGCTAAAATAGTCGCCCATGCTTCCGTGTTTCACCTAAACCCAAATTGATCTTCTCCTAGTACTTCTTCGGCCCATTTTTTCATCCGTTTTTGTACAATTCTAGTTAATATTTTTTACACGTGTGCTGTCAAACTTATTGTATGAAAGTTTTAACATATACTTTTTAAGTATAGTGACTATGATGTTACATTTGAAATCTTTCTGTTACTACTTGTCCAGCGGCTTTTAGAGTTTCTGCTTGCGCCTTATGTATACCCGACGCCTTAGCATTTTTCAGGCCTTTGAATTCTACTTCAAACTTATCTCTAAGTATAGGATATCCCAAGTCATCGTTTTCAATGTCTGATGTCTGTTTTAGTGCTGTTAGTTCCTCTTCTGCATATAAATTCTTGCCAACTAACCACTTTCTCTACATTTTTTATAATGACTTTTCCTCTTGTGCCCCTTATATTTTGGCTATATGGTTTTATATCCCTATAATTCATTCTAATTAATTTGTATGCATCGTCTGTCTTTCCTGTTTCCATCTTAGTTTGTACCTCTTTGCACTTTTCATCAATCCATTGCTCTTTAGCTTTCCTGCATTTGCGATTAATTTCCATTTTATGGCTTTGTATCTCTGTTTTCCAGCTTTGTCTGGTCTGTTTTTGTATTTTCGTCTTTCTTCTATTAAATTCAAGATATCCTTCGTTATTCATGGTTTCTTATTTCCTTTTTACATATACCCCAGAATATCTCTGGTAGCCCTGTCTAAACCGGATTTAATGTTATTCCATTCTGTTTCTACATCCTTAGTATCAGTAGTTCATTTCACTTTTTTCAGATCTTTCATGGATATCTTTATCTTTTAGTTTCTCAAAGTCAAAGTGTTTTTTTCCATTCCTTTTCCTCAAATTTTTAAATTTAAGAGCGACCTTCATAATTACAATGTTGTGGTCAGTGTCTATATATGCTTCTGGGTAACTTATACAGTCTTTTACTTGATTCCTAAACCGTTGTCTAACAATAATGTAATCTATTTGATACCTTCCTATATCTCCTGGCATCTTCCACGGGTATCGTCTTCTAGCACAATTTGAAATAATGTGTTTGTGATGGTGAAATTGTTCTTGTCGTAAAATTCTACCAGCCTATTACCGTTTTCGTTTCTCGTACCTAAACCAAATAAAAATACTACAGCTGCTTCCTTATCCTCACCTACTACTGCATTAAAATCCCCCATAATTATTAAATTTTCATGTGCATTTTACGTATCTTAGTATGTCTTCAATATCTCTGTAGATCGCTTCTACCTCTTCCTCACTGTAGCTAGAGGTGGGTATGTATACTTGTATTATTACTTTACTTGCTGGTTTAGATTTTAATCTAACCATGAGTACTCTTTCGTTCTTTTGTAAGTAGTTTTGTATACATCGTCCTATCTTTTTTCGCATAATTATCCCCACACCCGAATTTCCTTTCTCTAATCATGTATGCATGTATTTAAAGTATCAACTTGGTGTTTCTGTTAACCTTCTGCTTGAAATTTCATCCACTAAAATATTTAACAAATGCTGCGTCATAGTGACTTTACCAATAGTGAGATGAGTGATGTGAGGAATTCATAATATTGTTCCCACTATTTATTTAAAAAAGGTTTACTTCCCTAGGTAAAGTGTTCTACTTTGCAGACTTGATAATAGAAATGATGGCTGTTTCTAGTGAATATATCTAATGTTATTGATGTGGTATAATTAACTTATCATCATTAGGTCTTCAGTCCCGGAACTGGTTAGACGCGTACCCTCATTGTTTCCTATTCTGAACTAACCTACACATTTCCCTGAAATTTGCAGTCTGCATCTATAACTATCTGATCTAGGTCTATCTCCTTTTTACCTCTGCTTGTAATATATCCTATACTATACTCCAAAAATGCCTTAGTACGTATTTTGCCCTTTTATTTCTTCTATTTTTTCCATAGATATCTTTATTCCCCTACTATTTCTATAACCTATTTGATATTAACTTTGTTTATTCATGCTTTCATCCTCATATATCTGAAGCACAACATTCCAAAAGACAGCTACAGTTTTTCTGTCTGCTTTTCTTACTGCCTGTATTTCATAGGCATACTGTGCTGTGCTCCACACATATGCTTTCAACAATTTTCTTCTTGTTTCTATATTTGTTGTCTTTGATCATCGGCGCTGTTATTTTTTGTTAGATGCAGTTGTCCCCTTCTATTGTTGTACAATTATACCCTATTTCTCCGATTTTCAGTGGTTGTGAAGGGGGGTAAGCAGCCTGTGACTGCCAAGTTCCCCAGCACTTGAACATTTGCCGATTTAATATTTTTCCAATATATCCTTTCGCACAATCAACATTAGTTCAGATTTATAGTGTTTATTAATTACTAATATTTATCACGAATTCCGCATTGTACAGTCCTCAAGGTTATGGTCCCAGGAACGCTATATTTGTGGGAAAAGTAAAGTAAAAGAAAATGGTTGATGTATGTTAATGGACGGCTGCGTTTTCGTTTGAATAATAAAAGTTTCAATATGTGTTTGAAAATAGTTTAAGATACCAAATAATAAAATTTGTTGGTATAAAAACAAACATGCCGTTTTTCAATTATTTTTTATCTGTTGTGATGAATCGAGTTGTTATGTTAGAACAGAACACGTGAAAAACGGATGCACATATGTAATTTTTAAATCAATTAGTCGCGGATAATTTAAAGTCTAAAAAGTTCATGAATGCAGTTTAATTTTGCTAATAAATGTGGCATTTGAAGGTCATGATAGTAAAAGTTCATTGGACTTTGAAAACTAAAAGGGGTGTCAAATTATCGAAAATGGCATATCGGAATAGAAATGCTCTTGCGAGCTGATGGGAAATCTAAGCGGCTGTATATGATTCTAGGTGAAAAAGGTAAACCTTTTACAAATTCCACGTTAAATATTAAATTGCTTTATCAGAAGTAAAGAATGTTAATTCTTTAAAGCTATGGCATCAAAGGTGTGCACATTTGAGTCCGGATAATATTTATAAAACATTTAAAAATGAAATCGTTTTAGGCATGAGGAAATTCATTAAGGAAGACGTTAATTGCCATTCTTGTATTGAGGGTATACTTAAACGAGGTCCTTTTAAGAGACTGTTAGTGATTGAAACGATGGAGTTATCGCATATCGATCTTCGGGGAGAATCACCAGTTGTTAGTACCGGAGGTGCTAAATATTTTCTGGGTATTGCGTATGATTTTTCTTGTTGGATTGCTGTCTATACAATTCAAAATAAAAATGAAGCTTTTGAAAGGAACAAAATGGCATAGCAGAGAAAATCAATTTCGATGCAGTATGTGCGGTCAGGACATTGTTGATAAGTTCAAAGTTAAATTCTAAATTTTGGGCTGAAGCGTTGCAATATGTCCACACCAAGAACCGCATTCCACATGCCACTGATCCTGATAAGACTCCATATGAGTTGTTTTTGGGGAGAAAACCTCGAATATCACATTGGGGGTTTTTGGTTCCTTGGTTTTTATTTATATGCCTATGCATTACCGTTCAAAACTTGAATCTAAATCACGGAAATGCATTTTAGTAGGCTATGCGGCATTTACAGGGGTTATCGCATCTTTGACCCTGTGCGCAATACTGTAGTTGAGCTGAAACATATTAAAATACATGAATTTGTTTTGGGTGTTAATGGAATATGTAATGTTATTACTCTTACCAGATACATCCAATGATGATGTCATTTCTAACTGAGTCAGCTGCTGCAGCTCCTGCTGCAGAAATTACCAAATTACCATATTCAGCGGAAACAACAAGAAGTTTCTAGGAAAAGTGGAAAACATACTGATGTGTATTATTGGTATGACTCAAATAAGTGTCGTTCAAAGAACGATGTGAAATCTTTTTGTCATAAAAAGGTTTGGATTATAATCCAAAACAATTTATTTTTTCAGATCCTTCAAAAGGTGAAAGAGCAACTGAGGTTATTGAATGTGACGATGAACTTTTACTAGTATGTTTAGTATAAATACCAGATAGTTACAATAATACTATTAATTCGAAATGTAAAAGTGAATGGCAAAAAGCTATGCAGGAGGAACGAGGAGTATGGGAAATTGTACCAAGATTACCTACTCATAAGGTTATTTCCTGCAGGTGGATTTATAATTTGTAAACAAATGTGAATGGTACAATTAAACGCTTTCGAGCACGCTTAGTTGCTCATGGTTACAAGCAAACATTTGAAGTTGATTAATTTCGTACATTGGTTCCTGTCGTTGAATTCAACTTGGTTACGTTGCTATTTGTTTTATTAGTAGTCCATAATGGTTAGGTTTATTCCCACTGGGATGTAAAATGTGCTTTTCTCTATAGCAATTTAAATGAGGAGGTATATATGGAAGTACGTACCCCTTGGATATGAAAATATAGATTCCAAAGCATTTTTTCTTCGCTTAAGGAAATCAATTTATGGCCTTAAACAATCTGGTAGAAACTGGTATTATTACTTTACTGATGTTTTAAAACGATTGAATTTTTCTGTATCAGAGTATTGTCCTTGTATTTTTAAATTGGATACTAACTGTATTATTCTGTTATATGTTGATGATATTGCTGTTTTGCAAAAATGAAGAAATCTTGTAGTATGTATTTACAAGGCGGCTCCGTGGCGTAGTGGTATGTGTGTGACTACTACGCCCAAGGTCCCAGGTTCGAATCCCGACACGGTCCGCTTGAAAAATGTTAAGCGAGCATTTTTCACAAAAATACACCCTCGTTCGGATGAGAGGTAAAATGGAGGTCCCGTGTGTGAGTGTTGTCACGCACGTTAAAGATCCCTACCTTGCTTGGAACAGCAAGGGTTCGGCAAAATTCCAAATTTTCCAGGTAAAAAAAAACTCGCTTCCTGGCCAATGTAGTACCTTATGGTGGAGCATTGGAAAATTACATGTAAGTATGTATTTACAAGGCGGCTCCGTGGCATATGTGACTACTACGCCCAAGATCCCGGGTTCGAATCCCGACACGGTCCGCTTGAAAAATGTTAGGCGAGCGAGCAATTTTCACAAAAATACACCCTCGTTCGGATGAGAGGTAAAATGGAGGTCCCGTGTGTGTGTTGTCAGCACGTTAAAGATCCTTACCTTGCTTGAAACAGCAAAGGGTTTGACAAAATTCCAAATTTTCCAGGTTAAAAAACCTCGCTTCCTGACCAATGTAGTACCTTCGCGTGGAGCATTGGAAAATCACATGTAAAGTATGTATTTACATGTGTGAATCAACATTGTGAACTTGTTATGGTCCTATAAGCAAATTTCTTGGGATAGAATTTAATAACTTGGATAGTGGTTATCATTTGTGTCAACAAAGATATATAGATATATAACTAAATTATTAGAACGTTTTAAGATTAATTTAGGTGTCCCCGTTTACACACCTATGTGTGTTGGATATATTTTTAGTAGTGATAATAGTTCAAAAACTAACTTTCTATTTAGAGAACAGCTGGGATCCTTACTATTTGTAGCAAATAGAACGAGACCGAATATTTTGTTTTCAGTAATTTATTTCGCTCACTTTTCCTCGAATCCTACAAATGGACATTATAATTGTTTATACTCCCTGTATGTTTGTTCTGGTTTGTTTAGCATTCTTCTTAAACTTCTTTGGGAATTAAACCACTCATAGTTTTTGATCTTTATTTACGTTTCGATCCATGACCTGTTTTTCTAGGTTGGCGTTTCGGTATAGAATAGAATAACGTTTTATTGGGGAATAAATTACACCAACGGGTGAGGAATTCAGCAGAGCTGGTTTTCAATTCCTCCTCTACAGTATAAAACATGTATACAAAATAATTATTAATATTAAATATAGTAAACAAGTAGGTAGGTATATGTATATTCTAATAGTCCTTTTCTGCTCCTCCCATATATTATGAAACTTTGTATGAAATATTTTTTTAGTTTTGTTGCCCAATAATTCCTCGTATTCATTAAATATCAATGGAGCAACATAAACAAAACAAAATTTAAATTTAGCAGTAAAATGTACCGGTATCATAAGACTAGTATTGTCTCTCAAATTTAGGTGATGTAAGCTAGATCGTGGTTGTAATATTACATGAAGGTAATTTGGTTCTTTGGTGACTAGTATTATACATATGAGAATGGCCAGTAATAAATCTGTTCTTCTATCAAATTTAAGTATCGCTTTTGAGTTGTAGTAGGGCGTTACATGTATCCTGCATTGTATATCAATCAAGAATCTAAAGCATACATTTTGCAGCACTTGTATTTTGTTCTTAAGATGAGATGTCAGGTCATCATAATTTAAAGCTCTACCCTTGTAAATCAAATACAATAAACTTAAAGCTTAGGTTGGTTACAGATTGACGAATCTGATAAAATTAAAATGGAATAATACCTTTTAACGTAAATAAAGGAAAGCAATTTTGTTTGAAAAACTTAATCTTCTTAATATTTAATTTGATTGACAGCGGGTTATAGAAAACGAAACATTATAAATAGCGAAAACTATTTCCAATTTGATTTGTTCAAAGATTGCAAGTAATTTTAAGTAGTCTGGAGACATCCATTGTATTTAAAATCCATTTCGGCTCAAGTGGGTTAACCGGTCTTTTGTTAATGGCAGACAACTGTCGCCATAGGTATGGTCCACATTTCAATAATTAAGAAATTCTTAGAAGATACAATATATTTAAACCCTTAGAAAAATAATTGCTTCCGTGACCCTCATCTAAAAAGGGGTTGGATTTGGTTTCTAAAATCTTGTTTTGTGGGAGGTTCTGTTCAGTCATTGGATAACAGAAAATGACGCAAATAATGGTTAGAGTAGGAATTATTCTATATAACTTAAGGCTTTAGCCAAAAGACGGAGAGTTTTTCCAATGGGGCTGTCCGTGGTCAAGAAGTAGAAAGAAACGTAGTTCGCGGGTAGCGTTCTCCGGCATCACAGATATAATATTTTACTTAGTATCACGATAGTAAAAATTGGAAAGGAGTGATAACTCTTCCAGTTCGTGAGGGTTATGCCCGTATGTTCGCGGATTTATAGTGATACAAGGTAAATAATAAAAAGCTTGTAGGCATGTGACGCACAAGTTAAGTGATATTATCAATAAGATCCTGCCGGGTTCGTGTGCCATTCAATTATTTAAAAATTACAAACAGAAGCAACAAGCGAGATTCTCTCTCCCAATTTAAGAGCTGTTCTACGTTGGAAGGCAAGCCATCAAACAATGGACGATTTTTAGTAAGTAAGTTTTAATAGTTAAGTAGCATGACCAATTTTTAGTTAGTTTATTTGTCAGGACGTTTTGGCCATAAACCGTAGGATTAATTTAGTGTAAGATTTATAATATAAGTTTTCTTTCATATACAGTGTTTGGGAAATACTTATGTACGCAAAATTTTCATAATTCCATATTCACATATTCAATTAAATTTCTAAATTAAAATCAATGAATGTAAGAGGTTCACGTTTATTGCTCTGGTAATTAAATAGTTTTGTTTGCTGTTGATTAAGTCAATAGTTTTTTTATTATTTTTTTATCATGGAAGTTGCATAAGTAGTAAAAAAGATAAGAGTTGATTAAAAGAAACAATTGTCCTGCTTGGGATGACAAGTCTCTCAAGGTTTTGCACGAACATTTGGACATTCTCGACTTGTCTGGCGCCCTTGGCAATTGTCATTAAGCCACAATATTTGTGAAAGGTAAGTGCCAAATTCTTTTTGTAGTATATTATAGATTAATTTAACCCTTTATGCAAAATTTTAACTCTCTATATGATCCACTACCTTCCGCTAGCTAGTGCCGGTGACCTCCCTTTAATTTTTTTACAGGCCGCCCCCCATTTTATAGTTTTACTGGAAAATATATACTTAGTAGCTTTTCCGCCTGTAACAAGATAACACTGAAGGAAGGTCTGCTGTATAGGTGACAAACAAGAGAGGTCCCAGAATACTTCCCTGTGGTACACCCTGAAATATACGAAGGAACTGGGATTGATGTTTAACTAATTTAACAGATTGATACCTGTCCAATAGGTAATTTGTAAACCAATCAAGGACAGTTGTCCTGCATCCATAGTGGTGAAGCTTTGCAATCATAAGACCATGATTGATAACATCAAAAGCCTTACTAAAATCTATGAAAGCTAGGTACGTAACCTTTGAATCGTCAATTGAGGTTGTTAAATCGGTTACTACTTTGGTTAGTGCTGTAGTATAAAGATGCATATCTAGAAGTGCCATGGAAGCTGAGTATGTTCCTATGGATTCAGTCTGCATAAAAATAATGTAGATTTCAAAAGTACTTGCAGAATGTAAAGGCTTTCCTTTTGCCACTGTAAAACCTGTAGTATTGTGCGACAATTAATCTGCAATAGACTTTTCAAAAAGTGCTGTAGTCAATAATAGAACTAAGCATATTGATGTCAAGTATCATACAATTAAGGAATTGTTAAATAAAAATTGTTTATTACTTAGATATGTTAATACAAAGCAAAATATTGCAGACCTTTTAACTAAACCATTTTACATGCAAGATTGTTTGGTTTTGTTAAGTTTATATTTGATTTTAAAGATGTATGAATTTAGGAGAAATTGTGAGGAATTAATAATATTATGTTCCTATTTATTTAAAAAAAAGCTTACTTCCCTAGGTTCTACTTTACAGACTTGATAATGGGCATGATGTCTGTTAGCTGGTTTTACATGTATGTTGTGTTATATTTCTAGTGAATATATCTAATGTTATTGATATGGTATAATTAATTTATAGTGTTCATTAATTAGGAATACTAATCACGAATTCCACATTGTACAATCCTCAAGTGATGTGGTTTTTACGCAAAATTTTCAATAGCCACGCTGCGACCCGAAGGTTACCGTTATACCCCCAAAAGAAAACAGTTGAATCATAAACTGGTTTCGAAACCTGTACATTCGTTTAGGTAAGGAGGATTCATTTCGTCCCAAAGGTGAAAATAATGCTCCAAAAACTATCTCGGTTGATCAAACAGAGGAGGTTTTGGTTAGAGTGTACGAAAATCCAGGTATAAGTAACTGTTGTGTAAGTGCAACAATGGGTATAAGTTACTAATCGATTTGGAGAATTTTAAATAAAAAGAAGCTTCTTCAATACAACTGTTCAGAATGTTGCCCTAAGATCCTCCAGCTCGCGTTTTACTCAGTTTTTACAGGAGCAACACAATGTGGATCTTAATTTTTTTTAATAAGGTTCTCTTTACGATGAGGCAATGTTTACTTACTATGGAGTTTTCAATTGACGAAACAAATATTTGTGAGATTTAGAGAACCCGCATACCGTAAAAAAAGACATTTTGAACACAATGTAACAATGTAACCCTCTATAATGGCACACTTTATTTAAATTTTCTTCAAGAAAATTTAAACGATTTGCTTGAAGAAGTACCGCTTAATTTGAGAGGACATATGTGGTTTATTCTAGATGGAGCCCATGCACAGTTCTTTTGGCCGGTACATGAATATTTAGATATCTTTCTACATAGGTGGATTGGTCGTGGCAGTGAATTTTCTTGGCCACCCAGAAGCTCCGACTTAAATCCTCTGGACTTTTCGATTTGGTCACGAATGAAAGACATGGTGTATAAAGAAACTTGATTTGCCCGACGAGTTGTGGAGGAGAATACAAACGACTGCAAAAGAAATCAAAGGCAATTGAGCAGCACTGTATTAGAATTCACCACTCTCTAGAAAACATACTACAAAATGTATCCAAGTAAATGGTGCATATTTCGAAAATTTACTTTAAAATAAAGTTTTTTCTTGAAAACAAATTTGAATATCAACAAGACACGAGAATACGTCTTTTATGTAAAAAGGGGTGCTCTTTCAGATTTTGAAGTCGGTTGTACACTAGATGTAGAGGGTAAGAAGTTATGGCTAATTAATCATAAAAAAAGGTTGTAAGTAATGCCATCTGACCAAAGTCAAAAATAGTGCCAAATTTTTTTCTCTGTGCCCAAAAACATAAAGATACCAATTTTTAAGTTAATAACCCAAAAATTTTCAGAATAATGCCAAAAAATTGAAATAAAATTATAATCTTCAAAACCCTGTACTTCTTAAACCATCAAAATCCTGATTAGAAAAGTTTGGCTCAATGGTAATTATTTGATGCATAGTATCTCCAATTAACCACTGTTTCATTGTTAATGAAACACCCTGTATACATGCAGTATTCGTATTAGTAAGCGACACAACTCTAATATATGGCATACTACTAAAAATGTTATTCAGGACGTTGGCTTCTTTTCAAATTCGAAAATGTGTTGGTGAAATTTTCCTAAAATTTAGTTGCCTACCTTAGATATAACATTAAATAATTAAACAAGGGAATTAAATATATTTATATAAAGCTATAGCAAACACTTCAACGTAAAAAGAAACGTCATTGACAATAAATTGAAATTTAATTTCATAAAATATCACATCTTTAATTTTGAAAAATTCTTTTTATCTACAGAAAAAAACAATGTACATAATTTAAATAAATATATAAGGAATGGTTTATAAACAATACAGTTATACAGAGTTTGTACAAAAATACATTACAAAAAATTACACGCTTAAAAATGGCAGTAGAAATCTTCTATATACATACAATTGGCATTCCTGCTATTTTTGATGTGTACTGCTAGGTTTGGAGTGTGCTGAAATAAAAAACAATACTAAGATTTTAAAGATATTGTTTTGGATTACGTGCAAACCAGATTACCAAAGAAGCTGCTAAAAACCAATATCAGAAATGAGAACAGGCAATTTCAAGCAACAAGGCAAAAGTTACGAAGCTTACATGCACATAATTTTAGCTATATAAAAAAGCTAGCAACGATTTGGCTTTGTTAAGAAATATGTAGAAATCAAATCCTTAAAGTACACAGAAGGCATTGTATCTGATCACTTGTTACACTAAATTTCCGTTTAAAACAATTACTTCAGCATAAAATGTTTTAATTGTCACTGTATCAAAATGTCCTGAAAAATAATAAATAACTCTTATTTTTAACATTGTTATGTAAGATCTTGACAGGTAACAAACTCCTGTTTAATTTTTAAGATAACTCGAAAAGTACGCAACGAAAAATATTTTGTTAGTGTTTTGGAAAGCCTTCGAGATAAGCTACAATAACATGTAATGAAAACTGGTAGGTTCTGTTTAAGAAATTGAACATGACGATCAAGTAATTTTACAAGGTCAAACCAACGATACTATCTCATTCTTCCCTCGAAGCTATACAACTTTTGTCTAAATTTTTTCTCTAAAATGTTCTATTTCCAAAATAAAGGGGGTGTACGGGTGGTTTGAATCACCCCGTGTAACTTCATTGTAACCATGTTTAAACTAGGTGCATTTTCTGGAACCTATGCAAAAGTATAACTCCGTTTGACACATTTTTTCCTCCTAATGTAACACCTCTATATACGTATTTCCACCACTAAATGACCATCATAAGTAAAAAAATAGGTACCTACAAATGTTAAATTAACATTAACTAAAATGAAAGCTAGTTGCTTATTTTTACTTCTGAGGATATTCCACTCACTGATTAGACCGAAGTGAAACTTAGCAAGTACAACATTCAATAGTGAACTCATTCAGTAAGGAGAAGGTCCTCGGAAGTATAAACTAGCACCTAACTTAAATTTAGTTTATATGTTAGTTTAACAATTGTAAGTAGCTATTTTTTACTGATTGTGGCTACTCAGTGGTCGAAGAAAAAATGTGTTGCAAGGGAGTTATACTTTTACATTAAACATTACACCACATAGTTGCTTTGATATTTATTTTTTCTGAACATTTACGTAACTCGCTGGACGTTAGCTGTCAATAATCACCTGATTATAATAGACCAATGAAAACTTTAGCATGGAATAACTTTCCCGGCAGTGAACTAGCCACTTTTACTGGAAGATTAAAGTGCACGCTATACAGAAGTGAGCCTTTTTCTTAATCCTTTTTCATTTATATACCTGTCGCTAAGTCTCTTCTGCAGAAGATGCAGCCGATTTGCTCCCCGATTATCCCAAATCCAATAGGTTAAAAAATTATAAGTAATTAATTATTTTATCTTTGTATGATTTTGTACAGTGTGTATTATGTCACACTGCAAAACATATCTGTTTAAACATCACATGGACGCGCACAATATTTCAATGTATAAAATATCTCCATGTATTAAAATGTAACAATTAACTTTAAACGGAACATGTATAAAAAGAACAATTTGGCAAAAGAAGTGCCAAATTAGGTGCTTCTAAAACAATTATGGTTAATTTTAATTTTACTTCAATAAGAAATGTTTTATTCAATTTGAATAATATCAGAAAGAATTATCATAAATAATACCATAAGAACTCAAATTTGCTAGCATATTTTTTATGCTTGTTTTCTAATACTTACTTTCGTACGTAATTTAATGAGAATTTTGGACAAAATCTTAAGAGCACAGCTCGAGTGATTTTGTTGAATAGTTGGAGTAAATAATCGTGTCAAAAGTAAGTATAAGAAAGTAAACAAAAAGTAACCAGTTATGTTTGACATCGCTTTGCATTTGGTAAAACAATTCTAAAAATAAAGCGAATTGAACTCAAAATCTTTATTACAGTAAGCAGCATACAAAAGCAAGAAAAGAAATACATATTAATGTTGAAGACAAGGGCTGACAGAACAATTTTTGAAAATGCAGTTTTGAATATATTTTTCCCGTGAACAATGATTCCATTACTAATGTGGATGGTTTATGAGTGATTGATGTTGGCACTAGAGTTGATCCACTATCCAAAGATTCAAGTTGGAGATAAGATACGAAATTTGAGTGATGATTACTGTCCAGGCAAATAAAGTCATATAGAAATTGATGAGGAATGTGTAATAATCGGAATTATCTCTTGTTCATTAATATGGTTAAATGTGATACTGCGCTGGAGTGGTGATAATGATTGGAAATTTTATTATTTTTAGTATTCAATCCAACTTTTTCAGCAGATAGTTTCGACCACTTAATTATTTCATAGATACCTATAAGCATATTCTTATATCATAAATCTTTTTTCCAAAACAAATTGAGTGTTAAAAAGCCTATCTTTTAATATGTGTTTTGTTCGGTGGAATAAGATTTTATAAAACAATCTCTCTGGGAAGATATCAGGATCCTCTACGTTTTTTTATCAATCACTTACTTGTTGCACCCTTTTTTAAGCAACCTTGGCACGTTTTTGAGAATACGGTTATTAGATTCAATGTGGTCCGTTAAGTCGCCTTTATTAGTCCTTTCGTCTTTGAAATGGTCTATCTTAGAATTTGCAGCTTCCACTACATGCCAAGCTGATCCGTATGAAGCATTACGAAAAATTTTGTTCAAAAATCCTATTGCAGTATTTACATCCCACACTGATCACATCTTAATAATTTCACTTTTGTTTTATGTAACGCAGATTTCCTTATGTTTTCTATATTAGCTAGCAACTGCTGTCATTTAGGAATGGCTAGAGAAAGAGAGCCTTGTCTGAAAAGGGAAGTTTTCATGAATGAAATGCCAACGCAATAGTTACCCTTAGTTGCTTCGGATGTGGGCATTTATGGTGATAGTGTATCATGCTACATTCATTTTCTTATTTATTAAATATTCCTCTCTCTATTTGTATATGTCGGTATCCTTTTAAATAAATACATTTTACAGTACCAATAATTTTAGGTTATTCTAAATATGATCTAGTGAGTTCAACTCATTTCTTAAAGTCCTATCAATTGGAGACTCTTATTTGCTTATCACACACAGCCGTGGATAACAACAAATAGGGTATGGTGCAAAGCAGAATGTGATGGAATGTGAGTGATTGAAGACAGCATTGAATGCAGTAATGTTATGTAGACAGTATTGCACTTCACTAACAAGAAAAAATACTCCTAGGTGCAGATGTGTATATAGAGTATAACCTTTTCTATTATTTTGCAATTCATGTCCCATTTAGAATCTTTTTGTTATGGCTGTATGATTACGAAAGTACTCCTTACAGATGGGTTTGTTAAAAGTAAGGTACGGGGTCCTCAACCAAAGTAATTTAGTCGGTAGAAACAGTATAACGAACAAAGTTGTCCATGCATGTAATACTTAACGTTTATCTCCTAAAATTATTTTGATTTTGTGATAATACTACCATCCTCGTGGTGCACAAAACATTAGCTGTGTATACTTTGTTTCTATTTTTAAATTAAACTAAGATGCCAGCCAGAAGTTAATATCTGCATGTGTTTAGTTCCTCTATACTTTTATGGGACAAAAAGTTACTACTGTACATAATGTTAATAATGTCTAAATATTGGGAAAAGTAGCAGTTTTAGAAAGTGAGTTTTCAATAATGACAGACAGTGTAACTTTTATTATGACTAATACTCGGCAGTGAACAAACTATATCTGCATTTCTATGTAGAGCATAAGGCTGCATCATGTTTTCTATGAAGATTTATTACAGCTGTTAATATGACGTTGAAATTTATAACAAATATTTAGGATTGGGATTAGGATTTTATTCTATCTAATGTTGTTGGCCTTTAGTCCTTTTTGTAACCGAAGTGTAGATCTACTAATAGGAGCTTATTTAGGCCACTTTCATGGCATTAATTATTTTTGGACTACATTATTATTAAATTGATATTATGAATGCATTTATTTTTATTTGGAGTCATGTACCTCAAATACCAAATGATTTTTTTTTAAATTTATTATAATTTTTTTTTATTATTATGTATTGTTTAGTTATTTTATACACTGTAACATCTATTCAGACAAATAATTAATTTCACAATATTAATGAATATTCAGAGATGTACCATATTGCCCAATCACGAGTAGTATAAATTTAAAAAGATATTATAGACACATTCTTTAAATGATGGTTGTTTGAACAGTACTTCCGATGACAGACGACTTTTGTTCGTCGAGTTAATTTTGTTGACCGAGTACCAGTCGCTCTCGGCCTTTAGCTGCGATAAGAAGCAACATGGGTTTCAGAAGGGTCCGAGCCAGCGAATTGCGTGTAGCCACAAACGTGACAGTGCTTTCCAGTGCTAAAAGCACTTGAGTTTTTTGTTTCTGTTAACGTGCTCACTTTATTATCTCACCTTATGATATCACTTAATATCAACTTGATATTTCACTCGGTTATATCATTTAGCAATAAAACTTAAAGATGTCAGTTTAATAGCTCACTTTATAGCTTTATTGAATAATCCATTGTATGGATAAATTACTATGATTGGTTTACTTCGACGGATCACTTTATCAGTTCATGAAAATGTAGTTCAGTTAATGGCTTCCTTCAATAGCTCTCTTAAATTTTTAATTCGTCAAGAGTTCAAGGAACGAAGCTCAACTTTAAATTTAGAAGATTCTACGTAGCCTCGTCTGTGAAGAAATTTCGTGTAAGAATATTTACACTTTCGTGGGATGCAGATGTGGAAAGTCCAGTGACGTAAGTTGTTTGTTCAGGATTCGAAAGCTGGAACATGTGATGGCATCAATCTATTGTTTGTAATGACGTTTCCACGTACGATCATCTAGCAAGGTAAGCGACTAGCTTAAGGATATGACCTGTGAATGGCTATTTCCAAATAACTTGTCTATGAAGCAAATGCTTGAATTTAAAATGGAAACGTTGGACTTAAAATTGTATTACGAGGAATTGAGAGAATTTTACTGTTTGAATATAGTTATATTACCCAAATGACTGATTATGTTAAAAGTCGCTACATTATTTCTTAGGATTATTAATTTCATTAAGTAAACTTAAAAAGGGCATGCTCATTCAAGTCAAGTAATACCAAAAATTAATGATGAAAATTATTTTTATTTTGCATTTTCATAATAAATAATTGTGAACCAAGGTAAACGGATCTGTGCATTCTGGGTAAAAACTTTGAGGTTATGTTTAGATCATTATTGAGATTATTAAATATTTTTATATTTACGTATTGAAGTCTAAAAGATTAGTAGACCACATCATTATAATACATCTTTGTATATTAATTTTAGAACAAAAAAGATAAATTCAATTAAAGAACAATCGTTTGAGTTAGTAAAACAACTGTTTTATTTTGGACAAGTGCATCCAAATATGAGGAAAATAAGCTAAAAAAGTAGAGATCTTTTATAAAGAGTAAGGTTATTGGCCATGACTCAATTATGAAATACTGAAACAGCGCTCCTAAGAAGCTTAATATTTAAATTTCCTTTTAATATTTGTTTAAATTTCAGAAATTAATAGTAACTCTTTTTCTTTTTACTGTATAAGGTAGCAAGAGTGCATCTCTTGTGTCCGTTTGTTCTAATAACATTATCTTTGAGATCCTGCATTCTCGCAATAAAAGCGATATTCCCCCTGAGGATTTCCAAGTTCTTCATTAGGATACCCCTTGCTTTATTAAACCTAAGACTTGGTGGCGCCCCATGCACCCCATTATTATTGTAGTAATGAGTCAGTTCTAAAAATCAATGTAAAACCCACGGCCATTCCTCATAAGCTCTACCCGAGGAATAGACCCCTAGCTAAGCCGGAAGACTGTCGATTTCCCTTCATTACAAGGGGATCGAAAACCAAGGTACAAATAAAGTACCAAGGTGTTTCAATTACTTGATTTATTCTTTGGTTGGGCAGACTAATGTTCTGTCATTATTTCATATTTTTGTATACTAAAAGTTTTCTTTTCACGTGGACGAATTGTTGCTTTGGATACTCTTATTCTCCCCACTCCAATCAACGATTGCTGCTAGCCACCATACTTTTTTCTCACTTTCTTTTTGTGTACTGATAATTTGCACAGTTGGTAACTATTTGGTTATGGCGCAGGGATTACCGTGACAATTAAACAAAAATGTTATACATAAGAATGAAAAATGGTGCATGCTTTTAATTTTAATGAAATCTGACTATTCACTGCATCAAAACACTGTGTATCGATTCTGTTCATTGACCACGTCACAAAACTGACAATTTGCATAAAAATAATATTTTCGTGTCCTTGAATATTCTGGTGCCACTTAAAGTAATAGAAACCTACTCACCTTGTAAAGTTTCGAAAGTTACATTTATTTTAGTCAGACTCTCAAATCTGTCTCTACCCCGTTTCTCTTCCACTTAGAATTATGTACACCACATGCTTTTTTGAACGTAGAATCAATAAAAAAATTAACATTAACGTTAAATTTTTCATAATACGTACTTTGTAACAATTTTGCAGGTGTATTCCCTATAATCACCTACAAATTTGTTTTTTATGTTGAAACCTCAATCCATCAATATTCTTGCTACATCAACAGACCTTTCCATGCCCCAATTAAAATTTCACTCCTTGCAAAATATGCTGACGTGATTCAAAATTGAGGATAAGCTTTTTGTATTTTCAGAAACACACTTTTCTATTTCGTTCACAATTATTGCATCGTTCATATTGCCAAATTAAGACGTTTCAGATTGAAAGAATAATTCACGTAATTAAACATGTCAAACTCTTAATATTAAGTCTAAAATTTAAATACAAACGAATGTTTCCATGGCAACGTAATTTATCCATTATTATATCCAGTTGTATTTCTATTTATTCCTATATAACTGATAGCACACTATGATTTTGAGTTTGCCTATGGAACTTTTGTATATGCGTGAAATGGTTGAAATTCAAGCTCCTTGTACGATATATTTACAATATTAACATATTAAAAAAAAATCTATACCTACACAGACCGACTTTCTTTTCCACACAGACTTGTTTGTCTTACAGACTTGTAGCACGTACATTTCGGTAAATAAAACTGTCATGTAAAAACAGGATAACTTAATATTAACATACCTGGTAGATTTTAATTTCCAATATAGTAGTGTTCAGTAAGCAAGACATTTCAGCAAATTGATTGTTCTATCAAAATCATAAATTTCAAACTCCAAAAGCATCGATTTGTATCTGTTAAATACATTTTGGAACGGAACTTAGGTTCATAAATTATTTTAAACTATAAAAAAGTAAACAAAATATTACAGTAAATTTTCATAGCGGAATCATGTCATTTTAAGAAAGCTTTAGAATTATTAAGTAAATAACAGTGAATTCATTAATATGCATCTAAAATATAAAAGAGCTTTTTTAATTTTAGTTACATAAATTAAATTCAATGTTAAATGGTTGCAATACAAAGAAACCCCCAGATACACTTTAATGTTCATTTAATGTAAAAATACAGACACCGAGTAGTGCAATTCACAAATATCAGATTGCAAGTATAATTTAATACAATTTCATACAATGTAAGATGTTACAATGTATTCATTTTATATTGCTGAAAAGAAGGAAACACGGAACATTAACCAAAGTAAATAACAGGACACCCCAAGTACTTCCTCGGGATTCATTCCATAAACTCAATAGGAAGACACCATGATAAAAACCCTTGGACTGAACATCAGAAAAAAAGAGAAATTAAATGACAATAATTACATCCAACAGAGAAAACAATTAATTATTAACAAGCCGGTAATAAAAGTGCGTCGAAAGTGTAGTCATACAAGGAACGGACATAATAAGGTGGATGTAACCGCGTTGTTGACGGTTGATTTGAAGTTAAGTTAAAAGTAAAGTTGAATAAAACCAGCTTCAAGTGTGTAACGTGGTCTTCTCCACATGGGTAAACTTAAACAGTGCACGAGCTTTTGTAGGACTTCGCTTGAAAATTTGGCAAAGAGGTTAACCATGTGGGAATTTGCAAACTTGGATATGCCATAATAAAAAAGCTACCTGCGAGGATAGCTCAAATAAGTGGACTGTATTAAGTGAAAAGAGTTGTGTTAGCTGAAATTGCAACACTGAAGGTGTGTGGATATTCTCAGATTTAATAATTATGTACATGTGAATTGAAACATCAATGTGTGTATTTATGTAATAAAGAACTAGAGTGACAGTAATTATTTTATTAGACTAATTAGCAACACAACTAGTGTATATTGATATTAAAGTATTTTTAAATGGACAATAAACAAATTACGAAAAAGCTGATACTTAGCTGTTGTTATTAATGACATTTCCAGAAATTGGGATTTATAAATGTCATGTAATTTAAAACGGGAAACGGAAAAATTTGGAATGATAGTATTATTGATGAATGAGAGTTAAGGTTGTCTCAGGATTTCTTTTAGCAATGCCTGGCCAGAATTGAGGTTAAAAGCTTTAGGTTCTTCGTTTAAGGAAAGTATATTAGTATTTATATGGAAATTATTTAATGTTAATAGAGCTTAAGTATAGGTTGATTTTTTTTAAATTTAGGTAAACAGACACACTTATAAAGGATATCCAGCTACCCCAGTGGTGCAATCTTATTTGAACGAGGCATTTATTTTTCAATTTTATTTATTTTAACAAAAATTTAGGAAACCGAGGAAAGGGAGACCTATATGGAATAACCGTCTTTTGCGTAGGAATAATATGAAAAGGGATTCTTTTGATTAAGCGGTTTGATGCCCTTAAATTACGATAGGAGAAAAAACCTTTCAGGAATAGTCATTAGTGTAATGTGGTTTTGTATTTCATTCCTTTTATTATTTCTTATGTCTTTATTAATACTTATTTTATAATTTCGTCCATTAAACTCACTCCCGCATTACTGCAGTTAGTTGATGCAATCTAACAATGTTACTTATTGAGTTCCCGCCCCTTCAAGGTAAATCAAATTTATTAATGTAATGCTCATTTTACCCGTAACAGACTGTTACAGTACAGCTATCATTACAGGTGAGTTTCTGTAGACATGAATCACTTGTTCAAGTAACGCTTTGAAATGATCTTTAAGAGTGTATTTTCCGTTTATTAATCCCCATAAGAAAAATTCAAGTAATTGGATTGAGAACGTCTGCCACTGAATTTCCCTACAAAACATTACAATTTTCGGTAACTAAAGTTGTAACGACCACATGGCACAGTGTCGCTGATACAGTACTGTGTAACAAAACACAAGCAATACCTCACATATTAAGTAAATAAGTATTATATAAAACGTTGTGATAGGCAGAGAAATAATGCATAAAAAATCACTTTGTAGCCCACAATTATATAACTTAGCACACCATACATTAATTATAAAAGAAGTTTATACTTAATAATATAGCCCAGATTTAAATCACTACACCAACAACATTACTGTTACTTACTACATAATTTGATATACATTCGTTTTCTCAGAAAATGGTTTTCCATAAAAAAAACGCCCTCTAATTTCTCTTGAAACAACACAGAAAGAAGTAGTTGCTTTTAAAATTTTTATTTAAGAATTCAATTAGTACCGGATTTAACATGTTTTTCTTAAAGATTTTTAACCAATATTTGAAAACGACTGTTTTGGAATCTTGTTAATTCTTTTTTTTTTAAACTCATTATCAACCGATCCGTGTTCTAAATTTATTCACTATACAAAGAGTTTTGGGAAGTAATATTTTAAGGACATGTCAAGGAAGTCAAAATAAGCTCATAAGCTTTCCAATTTTCATTTGTGTGAGATATAATTAGGTATTTCTTTTTAAAAAGTAATCAAGCTAACTTTGTTAATGTAGGGTCACATGACAATTTGAAAGACAATATTAAGTAGACAAGTTTCTTAAAAACTGACAGTTATTTTTATGAGATTGTACAAATGCCTTAAAGAAGCCATAAAGAATATGCTGTTATGGTGTTTATTTGTTTGTGGTTCCTGTAATGGTAGTAATGTTCGTGCAGTAGAAGAATAACGATGTCATATTCCAAATTGAAAAATGCCTAAGAGATACGTTTTTCAAACTTTACACATGCTGGCAAAACTGAAATATTTCTAAGTGCAAGTATTGTTTCTGAAAGATAAGCACGGGCTCAGTTTCGAACTTGAAGAAGATATTCTGGATGTTGTAGATGATAATCCACGGATAAATACAAGGCGCATATAATCCAATTTCAAATTACGCATACAATGATTTTCAAGAACACTAAAACAATAACGTTGTAACGTTTTGCATGTGCAAAATCTCTAAGAAGGCAATTATCCTTTATGGCTACAATTTTGGCAATGAATTCGTTAAAACAGGATTGCTTAAATGTATTTTATTTACGTATGACGCTCAATTTACTCGAGATCAAATTAATAATTGCCACAATAATCATTGATGGTAAGACAAAAGAAGGTACTCATGCCACTCAAGAAAACAATTTCCAATGTCAGTTTAGTATCAACGTACGGTGTGGCATTCTAAATGATCAATTGTTTGGTTCTTTTGTATTGGATGTACCACTTTGCTGGAGTAGGTTATTTATATTTTTTTTAAAAATCACTGAAACAAATGAAAGTCTGACTTGAACATATGAGCTGATTTTGATTTCCAAGAGGTTCTTAAAATATTTCCATTTCCTCTCGAAACACCCTACTAGAATGTGGCTTACCATATTGTTGTAAAGTTTATCGTTAATACTATTAATTTTCTTTGTTGCTATACAACAGCATGATGCCAATTAATAAGCAATTTAATGAGTAATTGCTTAAACTAATTAAACATACCCTATAACAAAAGTTTATAATTAATTCGCAATATACTAAAATTCCCTAACTCTACTCCTGCCATTTCCTACTATTATTATAAATTCGAGTTTCCTTACACCGACTTTTTGTTTCTTGTAGTCTACTTGTCCATAAGTATATATATTGTTACACAACAAAATCCTTTCATTTCTTTAAGTTGACCAATCACAGGTCTGTATTTTCCCTGCCTTTATGAAAATAATTGTCTATTAGGATCACGGCGTTAGATTGCTGTATTTTAATCACTGCTGGTGTCATTTATTTTGACATTTCACTGTCAGAATTTTGTAGTTGACCTCAGCAAGCATAGCAATATCCCGAGAAATCGTGTTCTCAAAAAATACGTTGTGTGTTCATGGCACGAGGCAAGACCCCCGTCCTTCTACGGCTATTTACTAAGGATTTTGGGTCGAATTCTGAGAGAGGGTGAAAGATTGGATTGCTAATGGGGCTCTCCTCTTGGCCTCTTCAGCATCCATGCTTCGATCAATATATATGGCTTAAGTAATTCAGGTTGTGTGTAATACATCATTGCGACAGAGTCAAACATCTAGCAGACACCCTGCGTGTTACTACGTTCAGTTTCAGATTATGAAGTTAAATAATGTAGCAATCGCGTTTGACAGATATGGTTTATGTTGAACCACTTACCCCATTTTAATGTTGATTCATGTTTCGTTCCGGAATTGCTGGAAGCTCTGGTTAGGTAAACTACCACCTGTGTTAGCTCAAGAGACAAACTACCACCTATACTAGCACCAGCTAGGATAACTACCACCTGAATAAGCACCGGTTAGGCTAACTATATCTCAGGGTAACTACTGCTAGGTGTTCATATTCCCATACCACCTAACAACAAGTTAGTGAACCTTATCGCTGCCACTGATGAGCTTGAGTGTAACCTGCTGTCCCATCGCCTACCATCAGCATAAAGCCGGTGTTCTCTGAAGTAGCAAGATAACAAGCTATGTAGACTGTTTTCTTTATGTTCTAATCACTATGTGTATCTAAAAGCAAAATTAAGGTTTTTTATTATTTTGGAGACAGTAATTGTATGTGACTAGTTTTCGTAATTTAATGTGTGGGAATTTAACTTATTTACATTCATTATTAAAGTAACAAAAATCGTCAGTAATTGTAAGGCTAGTTTTGATAATTTGGTGTGCCGGAAACTTATTTTCTTCGTTACTAGAGTAACAATGGGTATACACTGCCACACCAATGTTTACCTTTAAAGCGATCTTTGACTGGGTGGCCTCATGATATGATCATGTCTTTTGTCAAGAGTATCCCAAGCTGAATAACTAAATTATTTTGACCTATGCAAGTCATAACTGTGATGTGATTTGGTCTAGCATTACAATTATGGCTCAATATTGTAATCTGGTATTTATCACGTTTTACATGTTAGTAATCCAATATAGAATTTGTTTTTCTTTTAACTAAGTTAACTATAATAGGAGTTTCTATACAAATCCCTGCAATTTTGTCGTGAAGTCACTTTAGCTGCTTATCTATGTAATGTGTTGTCTATATGTTCAGTTTGTCCTGCTACCAATATTGTGGATTAATTTATGAGAAACTGTAAAGCATAGTAGGTGTTAAATGTTTTATATATACAGTTTACTTTTAGAGAAGTGCCTTGTAGTTGATGGTAGTTGTGATTTAGTGTATACCCTACTTATAGGATCGCAATTTTTCTTTTGTCATAAACGTTCCTGTTTCAAGCATTGACATTCGATGATTTTGGCATCCCATTTTGTTAATAATTTTACTTTTCTTTTGCAGCCTTATACTTTTTTTACTTAACTAGTTATTTTATTAGCAGAGTGTTGTGTTGAGTGTTTGTAGGATTCTTCCCAAAGTTTGGAAAGCTTTGGTTGTACCGATACGTTCCCACTTTCCTAGCATCCATTAATTTATTTCAAGATGGCTGGCTTACTCCATTGGACCCGCTAGTTCATTTGTCCAGTGCAGGATATTAGTATCCGGTCCTAACAGTCTCATGCAGTCAGCTGCAGAAACGCTCAATACTTGAAATTTCTTTTTTTGCATGACAAATTATAGTGTTTTGAGTCAAAATAGAGTTCGTGGTGTATACAACTTTTACAAGTAGCATTCATGATTGGAGTTGGAACAATATTGGTATGTATTTGAACTGTAATACGTAGGTGCAAATAACTTTCAAAAACCCAAATTTGCTGAGGTATGGGAAAATCTTATTCATACGAAACAAATACTGTATTCGTAGGGGAGGCCAAGCAGGGACTGAGATTTACTCGAGCACATCGGAACAACATCGTGGGGGAAAGATTGCACCCTAATAAGTACCCCCACAAAATATTAAACCTCCATATAAAGCCGGATGCCCAGGGGAGCTCGTCAGATTGTAAAAAAAAATCAATCGTTCAAAAAATTAAGGTATTGCATCTTAATTACATGTAGAAAAGTACATTTCTATAATCTGACGATTTCAGTGTGACGTAAGGAAATGTGAGAGTCACAAAGTTACAAAAAAAACGTGACCTGGATTTTCTCCAGCGCAATTAAATTTTTATTTTATTTTGAAGGAAATTATTCAAGGATCACGAGAATAATATAATGATGATTTACACAAGTCGAAGTGGCTAAAATCATTAATAAAGTACGGTGCACGCAGCTGCTGAGAGCTGTGTATTTTCCACTCCGTGCGTCTCTTCCTTTCCCGCTCTTTCTCTATTTCTTACTCTCTCGCACTGTCAGCACGTCTCTTCCCTTCTAGCACCTTCGTAAATTTTCCATCTACAGTACAATCATACCATCTCCGTCGCCATGATATCATAACGGTTGGTCACAGAAAGTGGACGTATTCGAATACATACAGCGCTTTCGATTATCTATTGAGTCTTCAAACAGGTTTATTTCATTAAACCCGCTGTGACTTAAATTTCTTTTACGACAATGAGAGCAAACTGTGTATTTTGAAAAGAAAAATCATGTCAAAAAGTGATTAAATTTACGTCGGAAAGTAAACAAAAATGTAAGATGGTCATGGAGTATCGTCGAAGTAAATCGGTTCAAAGAAAATCACATAGTAACTACGAAGATCTGGAATTCTCAGATGATGTCATTAAACGACAGCTATCACGAGCAGCAAACACTTCCCAAGAGTATAGCTAAAGTGCATAGATGCTTTTTATTTTGTTACTTTTAAATCAAATGTTGAAAATTTCCTTAAAGAATCAACAAATATTTAAGGTATAAAGTATACACACGAACTGGCAAATAATGGACAAATGACCTTTTAAAGTATACGCCATTAATTAGAGATAGTAGCCAGTTCGAATTTAAAAATGATCCAATGTCAATCGTTTAATTTTATTGTCCTCCAACTAATTTACAACATAAACTGGCAACTTATAATCTTCTAGTTAATAGAGTAATTAATTTTCCTTTTAATAATAACGGGATTAATAAGAAATTTGTATATAAACGACTTTACTACTAAAAGTTCAAATTACTTTTCACCAAATAAAAGCTCTTAATAAAATAGTTAAACAAACCAGTAAGTTTTGGATTGCTTTTAGTGCACACATAAAATTAAATATTTGGTAGGTTATCGAAAAGACAAGGTGAACAAGTTGGTAACTTAAGAAATTAGTTGCTCAGGGTTAGAACGTCTTGAAAAATATCTTAGATAGATACGACAAGCGATACAATAAAATTTAAATAAATATTGCTCATTTCAAATGCAGTAGAACCAATAAGCAATAAACACATTTTTAAAACATGCAATCCTCATACCAGAAAATGTCAAATTGTTAAAAAGTACCAACATACTCTTCCATAAATGTTTATGAATCAATTAGAATATTTAAAACACAAAGAACTCTTTTTAAATACTGAATGGGAATCCGCTTAATGTGGTTTGCTCTAAGAATAAAACAAATTGTTTTAGAACTTCCTCCATCAGTAGTGAATTGGCCCACTTGCTTCACCTCTCTTTCTATGATGGTGTTTTAAGCTTTTATATAATTTATATTAACGTTTTATCCAAATTGTACACCATAGAATCATCCCCAAGGGATTTAAACAATCGAAACACCTTCATAAGAGATCGTGAATGAGACAAGATCATAAATGGCATGAACTTATAATAGAAGTTAAAGTAAACCTATATTAGGGTCAGTATGAACCGACCGACGCAGTTGTGTCATTTATGTTGTGAATTCCCTGTTAATATGTCAATCACAAGGTGCAACTTATATGCAGTACACATCTAAACATGAAGTGTTCAAAAGAGTGCTATTGCTTTTACGAAAATTGTCTTACGAGTTGATTTTTGGTAAGTGTGAAAAGCATTATTTAAATGTTGCGAGTGTGAATAAATCCTATTGGTTCTTTGGAATTCAGTAAAAAAAAACAGTACTCTGCCCTTGCTCTGAAAATATTGCATGGAGGAAAACCGGACCATAGCACGAGGCAAGATCGAGTAGTCTGGACATACTTACTATCACATTTCAATTTACTTTATCTAAGTTCTAGTTTTGCAATACTTGATTACTAATATTTTGGAATGTTTTTTAGAGCCAAAATGGTCAGAGCTACGTAAGACAAGAAAACCGGAAAGCTTACTCAAATGAAGAATTTGAAGAAGCATTAGCAGATATTAGGGCATGCCGTATAAATACTTACAAATTAACAATAAGCATGATAATGAATCATTTGAGAGAAAAACATTGTTATGCAGTTCATCATATTTATTTTATTTGGTTTCATAATGCCCCATTACATTATTATGGTATTATCAAAGTCCCATGCTTGATTATTCCTAATCTCCTTATACCAATTGAAAAAATAGTTTTGAGACTATTTTTTCAATTTTTTAATCTTCAAAGACTATCCATTTTGAGCTTTACATTCAACAGACGAATAAAAATAAAAAACTTGTACCACATATCATAGAAACATGTTACACTGAACCAAGTGAAATAATGATGAGCTTGTGCAATATTCATGAGTGGACAACACCTGTGATCATTATGGTTTAAACAATAGAAGTGAGTGCCATTGTTTTTCGGCATGTCTACAAACTCTTAGTGCTTCTGGTTCATAATCTTCAAGAATTGTTAATTGTATCATGCAGAAATATAATCCACTCATCTTCATAACCATCGCAAATTGGCAACCCTTACAAGGTTACTGTAGTTTGTGCAGAGCCAGCTTTGGTATCCCTCTTCTGTAATAATTAATTTTACTATTATTTTATTTTACACATCTATCCCTGTGGCATATTTATATTGAGTTATAAGGGATAATTTAGATAGTGTATAAGATTGCACACCTATGCAAAGTGGTCGCTGGGTTTTTACTTGAAGTGGAGGATGTACGGTGAAAGATAACCGAAACAGGAAAGTCGGGTTCAAGGGAGTAAGAGGCTAAGATCACATTAGGCGTGGCGGTCATGATTTAATGGTTATGAACCCGTAATTTAAGGGTTCTTACCTTGTAAAAATAATGTGTGAGTAGTAGTGCAGTGATACAATTGCCAAGTTGAATCTAAGAGCATTAGGTAATAAAGCTTCCGTAGATTAAAACAATCGCTTCTTATAACGATTACCCTGAATTGATGCTGTTGGAACAGGTGTCTGTAAATATACGTAGCGTGCAGTATAAAGTGAATTTGCAGCAAGCAACCCTGGGAGAAGTAAGAAATCTGTTGGTTGTTTACGTGACATTCTCTGAAACATTACAACGGACTCAAGTTTTTGTGAAAGCAGGTACAAGATATAATCGCAGTAAAGCCCGCTGACAAACACATTGCTTAAACAAGTCTATTTATTTATTGGGGTGGGTCAACTTTTTTATGCGTACCCATGTTCAATTTAGGAATTATTGTGTAAACCTTTTACTTAATTCGTATGTTAAATATTGGTGTTCTTAGGTTTTGATTGGATTACTCAATATTTGAATCCTTATAATTTTTATGTTTACAGTTATCAGACAATTTGTAGTGGTAATTTAATATAGGTTTGACGATTATATTCAGTGTGCTAGAGTGTCACAGTGGCTGATTTAAGTAGCGTTTATTCGTATACGATGTGCGTTTATATATAGATATTATTCTCATTAAAATTATTAATTTGGCCTAACCAGATCTTACGTGTTTTCTTTCACTACAAACCAATTGAGCTGGTATTGCTTCGAGTCGCATCCCACCCCTGTAAGAGAAATTAGTCGCCGCATTTTGTGGCATTGCTCATCTGGCTGCCCAAGCTTAGGGCTCGAGGAATACCAAAATTTTGAGTTGTTTTGATAGGATTATACGATGAAAAAAATTGTTTAGCAATTAAAAGAAAAAGTAAAAATTTGAAAGTAATACCGTACAATACAAATTGATTGTAATATGCCACGGCGTGGAAGTAAGAAAAATAATAGGGTTGATGAAGAAAAGAGGGACGGATCAACAAATATTTTAGCTAAATTAATGAAAGAAATTAATGGAAATTTACAAGAAAGTAATAGCGTTTTGAATGAAAATCTTGCTGTTTTTGAAGCTGAACTGTAATGATTTAATGAAGAATGTGAATGAAATGAAGGGATTTTTAGTAGCGAAGGAGGAAACAAATTTTCTTGTTCAATTAGGAAAGCAACAAGGGTTTATGATTAATGAAGGGAATCCAGTGACGTCGAGTAAAGGGGGAATACTCGTTACCTATCGATGTGGAAAGAGTTGGGGGTAATGCCGTACAATTTAGACCAGAGGGGGGTCTAAACTCTGTAATGTTCATCAATACATTGTTGTCGCTGTTTAAAGAGGCTGATGTTCCTGAGGGAAAGCAGTTGGCTTTAGCAGTTAATGCTTTGAAAGGATCCACGATGGATGGGGGAAAAAATAAAGCAAAAATTGTGTAAAATTTTTTATGATTTTAAAGGTATATTTTTCGAAAGGTATTGGGATAAAAGCAAGCAAAGGAAGATCTTGAGAAAATTAGGGTATGGCGGTTTTGAAAATGTTTCCAGGGTGGATTATTTTTTTGAAACAAGGCACAGAGGCAAATTATCTCGATTACAATTTGGGTGAGGACGAACTGGAAATGTTAGTAGGACATTTTGATGGAAATGTTAGGAGGGGCATTATAGGTGCAGGTTTAAAAACAATTGATGAGGTGGAGAGTTACGAATGATAGATAGCACAGATTGAGATAGTAGGGAACTGGGGGATAGGAGAAATAGGGGAGCTATACCCAAAAGTATTGATAATAGAAAAAGGATGGCAAAAGAGAGAGCGGGTAATTCAAATCAGAATCAGTCAAGCTGGAATAAAGCTGATAGTTTGGGAAATAATAATTATAATAATAGTAGCTGGAGGTTGAAAAATGAAGTAAGTAAACAGGAATATAGGGATAAGGCAACAGGTGGTCGATCAGAACGTGATTATGAACCACGTTTGACGGCCAATATGGCCGAACAGGGTACACTATTTAATCATAGTCACTCGGATTTGTTAATTGAAAAAGAAATAAAATTTAAAGGCGAGGTAATACGAATTGTCATGGAAAAGGTAGGAACGTTACAGGTATATGTGTCAATTGATAGTGGTGTTATGATAAGCTGTTAGGCCAGAATTTTTAAAACAAATTTGTGAGCAAGGAATAAAATCCTAACGTTACCGGTTGCAGGTGTGACGGTTCGACAGTTCATGGAGCACTTAAGGATAAGGGGCAACAAATTAGGGAACAGGTGTTTCTTAATTTAACGGTCGATGGGATACAGTTCGACGTAACTTATATAATAGTACCAAAGTTGGTTAGAAACATAATTTTAAGGTGTGATTTTTTAAACCGCTTTTCGACGATTTTGAATTTTGTAGTGGCAAAATTAGAAGGAAAGTTTAATAATACTGATGTCATTTAATTTTAAATGCTGTCCTAGAGAAATGAGAGCATATGAAAATTTTGAAATAGGTGGTAAATGGGAAACTGTAGAAGCAATTACGACATTAAAGGTCGAAACTCAGTATTCGAGCTTGTCATGAACGAGGTGGTTCAGAAATCGGAAAGGTTTAAGGAGGATGAACGAAGTAAGTTAACTATGTTGTTAGGGAAAATGCACAGTACTGTGCCAAACGATGTAATTGAAGTGGTGTCCGTTGATTTAAGTGGACTTCTTCCAAAGGGCAGAGGAGGAGGTACGCAGCTTTTAGTCGTTATGGATAGTTTTAATAAACATGTGAGTTTATACTCACTACAGAGGTCAACTTCGCGAAATATTTTACGTTGCTTGAAGAATAAATATTTTTTTAAAAGTAGGAAAGCAAAAAAAAAATTTTAAGCGATAACGCTACATACTTTACGGGAAACTTATGGAATAAAACATTGCAAGAGAAAGGTGTGGAAGTTGTGCATACATTTGCTTACTTTCCACAGAGTAGTCCTACGGAAAGAACGAATAAAAAGGTTGTGCATTTGCTACGCGCATTGGTTTTCGAGAAACATACTCGATGGGTTTACGTATTAAAGAATATTCAGGAGTTTTTAAATGAGGCGGTCCATGAAAGTACTGGATTGATCCCAAATGAAGTTCATTTTGGCCGTTCGAGGCTAAATCAGCTGATTACCAATATAAATTATCCTAGTCCGATAATAAAAGCGAATTTCATCTTTTTGGTGAATGAACGATTATTGTCTACAGCTACCAAACGTGTACTATGTCATAAACGCCATAAACGGCGATTAATATCAATTTAGTGTTGGGGATAAAGTAGTATAGACTCATCCTCCATTATGTGCAGAGGAAATGGTAATAAAAAATTTTTTTCTGTTATATAGAAGACCAGCGTCGGTAGTGGAAGTAGTTAACTCTAATTCTTATCGATTGCTTTGGTTTTAAAAAATATAATTTCAATTAGGGCATTTGGTATAATTAAAGCAAAAAAATTAAATTGTCTTAAAATAAATTAATACAAGATAATATAATATGAAGATAACGCATGAGTCATAATAAGATATACCTTGCAATAATGAAAACCTCTGAAAAGAATTTCCCATGAATCGTACAATATAATAAACATAAAAAATACAGGGGTAATGCCATAAGCTCAAACCGCGAAATTGCGACCCATAAATTAATGTAAACCACAGAAGGGCAAACCTAATACTTACTTCAATAAACTTTGATAGTGAAAGCATTCATTTAAAGAAAGCTTCATCATTAAAAAGTAAATAACCATGAACCAACTAATATGAATATTTTATACCAGAATTATTCCAAATATAAAAGCTTTTACCCATTTATATGAAATAAACTACATATAATGTTAAAAAGTAGCACGGAAATCTTGGACATATTGTAATGATAATACAATGTAGAAAAATCCAGACACTTAGCAGCAAAATTCACCGGTATTAAGTTCAGGTAATTAATTACAGCATTAAATACAAAGTGGCAAGATTTTGCTTGATAGCATCATGTTAGTTCATGCTTGCTTCATGTGATAGGAAGTGAAAAGCAAATGACAAGCAATTACATCCGACAAAAGAACGAATTAATGAATTACTTATAAGCCACAAATATCAACATGTGCAGGTAAACGATAAAAGTTGGTTTAACATCGAACGCCCCCTTGTTTATGGAATAATAAATGGAGTCCAAGTGGTGACCACAAATTTTCCACATACCCTATAATACTAACAGATATTAGAACAGTTTGGTTGCCAGCAAACTCAATTTGGAATTAAATATATGATGATTAGGTAAATTAATCTTTTCTCCAATGTTTGTTAAGTCACTTGATGAAGGCATAATTGTAAATCAATTTTTACTAGAACTAGATGTTTTTAATGGTTGCTGTATAAAGTTTTGCTAAATGTATAGTGGCACATCATTAGAAGTATAAGATTCGAACGTTGCAAGTTTAATTCTAACTGATTGTGATATTTAATGAAAAAGGTATTGATTCATTAAGAATGAACTGAAAGTGAATTTTATAATTTTATTTTGTTACAGGAAGATCTCTAGGTCACAAACCTAAATATTAGTGTAAGTAAATTTAAAATTGTTATATGCATACTTGTTCACAGAAATGCTGAAATAATGTTAGTATAAAATAGATTTAAGTAAGGTGAGTTGAGATTTGTTGTTTTATTTGTTTAGACATACAGGTGATATTTGTAAAGGAAATCCATTTCACCAAGAGAGTACCCATAATTAAAAACCCTTGGGTAACTCGTCAACCAGGGTAAATCCTAGTAGATTAGGCGATGTTGGTTCCAATAACTCAAGGAATTGAAAACCTTACAACATAAGTGTTTTTAGTAACGTTGCTTGAAACTGCGCATAGGTAAATATTTGATTGTTATTTAATTTTGTTCAAATTTTATTGCTATGGGATTTTCGCTCCTTTTGGGCAATTATACATTTAATAATTTAACGCTTCAAACACCTCTTGAATGTAGAAAAATACGGATTCGGATTATTCAAAAAGAAGATGTTGAAGCTGGGTGGACAGTTTGTAAAAATTCAAAACCCTGTTAGAAAAAAATTTCCCAAAAAGAAAATAATTTATCTTTAAAGAAATCACAAGTCATTGAGGTCACCCGTAAACGTGGTTGCAATCTCTTTTCAATGCATGCATATTTTACTTTATTGGAAAATACCATTAAAAATTCTAGGATTGGAAAAGTCCTTCAAAAATTTGGAGACTGGACGGGCCAAATTTGTGTAATAATTTTGAATATTACTTTTATATAAGTAAAAACCGTTTTTATACATGTGCAACATTTGGAACAAAGCAAGCTATTTTAATGTAGTAATAAGCAGTTTGTAACTGATTTGTGAAAAATCCTGATGTCACCGCATAATGTTGACATGTAGATTCTAATACATTTTACACAAGCACGTACGATCTAACTAACCCCTTTTGCAGTACAAGATCGGAGTAGTTACCACTTTTTACGATTTTCTCTAAAAACTAAAATTTAGCAAATAATTTGGAATTCAAATTAAAAAATATCAACTCTACAATGTGTTAATACCAAAACATTTTTAGTATTTATAAGAGAAATTAAATTTAATGGGATAAAAGTCGAACTTAGCAAAAACCTGCTTGAACTTATCCCACTCCACCTTATAGAACTTTAAAACGTAAATACAAAAATGAATGGCTGCCACACTGGATGAATTCTTTTCAATGTAGACCTTCCTATGTTGTTAATATACACATGTCCGGAAACGCTCTTCACAAAAGAACAGTGCAAATTTTAAAGCTCATTTCGTGTCAATTTAACATGAATTTAGTCATCCTAACATGCTTGCTAAGGGAATTAAGAGCTCCTTAAAGACGGCACTGTAAAATTGGCTTGATTCAAATATTTTCAACACGGCTTCCTTTTAAGTGGTAACTTTTTGTGTATTTATTTTGTGGAATATGTCCTATCGCATGGCATGGAAACGATTTTTTAATTGTAGTCAAAAGTGGCTTATTTGTTAGAGTTGTAGGACATTTATATTCATACCTTTTCTGTCTTTCAAATTTAGCCATTTGGACATAGCATTTAACAAATTGTTTTAATTAGAAAAAACAGTTTATGACAAGAACGTTTGACATTCATCATCATTTTGTTCATTATTTTATTTTCGACCTTACTTAACCCATTAGCGCTTTGTGTGTTCATATGGACACACCTTATGTCACATTAAACAATCGCTTACAAAACCGGATGCGGACATTCATTCGGTTTGTGGTCGTTTCTTAGGATTGAGAGAAGTTCAGTTGTGCTTTGTATGCGTTCAGGTAGAGATTATTTTCAAAAGAAAGTGGAATCTACAGTCGCAAATACAATGGACGGTCATTCACGTTTTGTAGTTGATGAAGCAGCAGCCAGCGATATTCGTTTTACGTAAGTAGAAATGTATATGTGTAATTGTTTTTTGTATAAAACGATATTATATATTCGATATTATATAACGGATGTATAAATTCTCTGAATAAAAATATTTAGTACTAATATTTTCTTGTCTAACAATAGTGTGATCATATGAACACGCTAAGCATTAACAATATCTCCTAGCACCGGTAGCAAATTTATATCAATTCTTTTGTTTTCAGCGGAATTACACTTCAGGATGCATTAGATATACTAGAAAATGATGAACAAGAAATTGATAGTATATTTATTGAACCTCCTGATCCAGCATTGAATTCTGATGAAGATTCTGCAGAAGAAGATGAAGGCGGTTTAGTGGATAACTTATGTGGGCGACAGCTATCATCTCACGCAGAAATTGTTTATAAAGAGAGCATTGAATCTGGTGAAGATGTCGACGAAAATCCACCCAGACAATGTAAAAAATTTAAAAAAACTATTTATAAGTGGGAAAAAAAGGACATCTCAGAAAAGAGAACGTTTTTTCCCGAACCAAATTATCAACAATATGCTGGTAAAACTCCAGTGGAACTCTGAGCTTTTTATAGATGATAAGTTCATGAAGTTAGTTCTTATTGAATCTGCTCGTTATGCCATGAGTAAAAACGAAAGAGATCCTGCTTTTACCGCTGAAGAAATACGCGTTTTATTGGAATCCTATTTTTATCGGGTATGTTACAGTTCCATCCAAAAGGTCGTATTGGGAATCTGCAGAAGACGTTCGCAATTCATTGGTTTTAAATGCTATGCGTCGTGCCAGATTTCTAGAGATCAACAGATTCATACATTTTGCAGATAATGCAATGATATCAAAAAATGACAAAATGTGGAAACTGCGGCCAATTATTAGTTTATTGCAGGAAAAGTGTTTGCAACATTTTAGTCCTGAAGAGCATTTGTCTTATGATGAATGCATGATTGCATACTACGGCAAGCATAGTTGCAAGCAATTTATAAAGGGTAAGCCGATTAGATTTGGCTACAAAGCCTGGTGCTTGAATACTGCTAACGGGTATTTAATAAATTTTGATATATATCAAGGCAAAAGTATTCAGAAAAATGAGGAATACGAAAATATTTATGGAAAAGCAGCTACACCATTGTTGCAAATGTTGGATGGACTCCTAATCATATTGCTTGTCTACCTCTAAAATATATTTTGACAATCTGTTCACAGGTTTGCCCTTGTTAATAAATTTACAAGAAAGAGGCTATGGCGCAACAGAAACTGTTAGGAAAATCGTGTTCCCAAGGAGTGCCTTCTCATTCCAAGCAAGGTTTTGAAGAAACAAGAAAGAGGAATCTTTGATTTCAAAAAAATTTGTGACAAAGACATTATCTTTTCAAGATGGGTTGACAACAGTGTGATTACTGTTGCATCCAATATACATAGTGTAAATCCTGTTTCCAAAGTTCAAAGATATTCTAGGATTGAAAAAAAGACTATAACCGTTTCGCAGCCATTGCTCATAGGATATTATAAGTATATGGGAGGCACGGATCTGATGGACCAGAATGTTGCTTGTCATCGAATTAGTTTTCGTGGAAAAAAATGGTATTGGTTGATATTTACATGGTTGCTAGATGTTGCTGCTCAGAATGCTTGGTATTTATCAAGAAAATGTGGGGAATCTGTCTCAACTAGAATTCAAACGTGCAATTGTAATGACCTATCTAAAATCATTCAAAATCCACCAAAAGGTGGAGGCCGTCCATCATCTAGTGCCAATTCAAGCAGTGTAATGGTTGCCGATTACGTGAGATTTGATGGAAGGAGCATTTAGTTCAACAATGCGCACGAAGAAGATGCCAAGAGTGGAAATGCAAAAGTACTGTTAGAACTGAATGCAGTAAATGTAATGTAGGGCTGTGTATTTCTTGTTTTAAAGGTTTTCATGAAAATAAAATTCTAGCTATGTAGATAGTGCTAAAAAACCAACATATATTCAATGCATTTATTTTTATACCTCAAACGCTTAGCGTGATCGTATGAACACACCCCTTATCTACAAATCTAAGGCAGATATCACTTTGAAATTTTGGAAAAATAACTGTCTAACCACTGTCTCCCTCGATGTGTAATTTCATCAAAATCGGACAATGCAAAAAATTCGGGCGTTAATGGGTTAAGGTCGGTTTGACGCAGCTCTAACTTTTTTTCTATTCTGTGCTAATCTAAAAAGTTTGACATACATACAATTATTATTATGTTTATTTTCCATACCCACCTGTCATAATTTAGAAATGAATTTGTTAATCAATGGAAATGTATGCACTGACACACGAAAAGTGTGTCATAGCAATTTTAGATAAGCAAATTATTTTTTCTAATAAAAACAAAATTTGTTAGATGCTATGTCAAAATGACGAAATTTAAAATATAGTTTTAAATAAAAATGTTCAATACCTTCCCAAATGAGCAGCTAATGAATACAATTAAAAAATCTTTTCCATGTCATACGATCGAGCACATTCTACAAAATAGGTGTACAAAATGTTATCATTTAAAAGCAAACTGTTTTGAAGATATGTGAATTAAACCGATCTTATGGCGCCATCTTTAAAGACTATAACAAGATATACATCAGATCGACATGAAACAAGCTCTAGGATTTGCAGTTGTCCTTTGTAAAGAGCGTTTTTGGACACCCTGTATTCTCGACATCAAATGTATACAGTTACCATATGTATTTCAAATATAAGGGAAAAATATAATCACACACAAGCTTTTTAAAAATATTATTTAGTTTTAACCTTCAACCACAATTATTTACAAAACTTATGTATCTTCAACATAATTTAATAGCACACTTTTTAATTTACCTGAATCTAGTATAAAAAGTGTGAAACTAATCCCAAACAAAATATATCGCAACATCTGCAAAATGCTATACTGTATTTTTCAATGCCTTTGGTGTAACTTTTCATTTGATTATTTTTCAATTACTGAAATTTGTTTAACAACATATATAAAAGTGGGATGTTAAAACACCAAAAATAGACACCCCATACCTGCTCTAGTGTGTCCGTACTCGTTCAAAAAATTTGTATACATATCATCCAATAAGTTATACGAGCCTACTAAAAAAAAATAAATGTTGCATAAATAGTATATTACGATATATGTTTATAAGCGAGCCATAGCATGTGAAACATTTGAAGGCATGACGCAAAGTAGAGTGCCCTTAAACGTTGCAAATGCTTTAAATGTCTTATAAACGAGTATCATACGCTATTTTTTAATATACCTGCATTAAAACTTTTCAATTTCACTTAAAAGTTGTTCTTCGTTCAACATTTTTAACTATGCTCAAAATATCAATCAACTGAACTATCAAACTAATTGAAAAATATAATTATTTAAATTTGGCATGTGTAATTTGGTAAATAAACATAAAGTTATTGATGTTGTTACTTAGCAACCTTTAAAACACTAATGTGATAAAGATTGATTTATGCATGCTAATTAGTTTTTTACATTAGTATTATGGTGCAGATATATTAAAAAATAATGTATTAAACAAATAGTTTACATCACGTAACATCAGCAAATAATAGATACTTAATCATATAAACAGTGAGAGATTGTGGTATACAGAGAGAGTGGTTCACAAAATTCATAGAGCCTGTATCCCTAAACAGAAAAGGAAATTAGTTGAAACTTGGGGAAGAAATTATAAATAAGACTGAAGTTAGCTACGCCATTTTGTTAATGATGTTAAATCAACTTTCAAATTTTAAATGAGATATCTAGTAAATTTCTGGACTGCTTGGAAATACCTTCAAGACAATTACAGTATATTATTAGTTAATTGGTTAACACTAAAGGCTAAGCAAAACAAATTCATGTCAGAGAGTTTTCGTTAAATTGATATTAACTTCAAATTAATTGCCAATTACTTATTTAAGTTTATTTAGTATTTTTTTGGAGTTAATTATCAAACTTCTAAACCAATCTCTATTTGGTTGTTACATTAAAGGGGCAATCCATATCAAGTGATCCAGCTCTGGTTGCAAACCATCAAAGAAAACATTCATCATTTGTAGGTGTATTCTCTTATGTTTTGGCTATTTCAAACTAATTTTTATCAGGGCCAAAAATGATGGCCATTTTTGTTGTAGACTGCACACTATTTTTTGTGTTTACAGGCATTCACGCTTTTCTAAATTACTCAGCACTGGGTTATCTTAGACTTATCAACTAAAGTTCAGTGTATTTAATACATTCAGATCTAAAAATCAAAGCATTATTTATATGCCTAGTAGGTTTTTGTTTATGCACTCTTTGTAGCCAAAGTTAATGAACGAGATTGATCAAATCCAATTTTCGTAGAATAATTCCTAAAACAAGGAACAGTTTCATAGCATTAATTTTTTCTGTGCAGTAATATATATGACCGTAGTTGGGGTGAGAAATTTACTCTCTAAAAATTGCAGCAATCTTAAAAGTTGATTTTTAACACTTTTTCAAATTTTCCAGTTGCAATATTTTTGTTGGCGGACCAGATATGGCACACTGTAAAAGTCTCTACCTTATCAACCTTCGATAAAAATTGCAACCTTGATATTCAACTCAAAACAACTTAAAAAAATTGTGAAGTTGTACAAAAAAATGCTAATTTCCACATCTGCTAGAAGTGGACATACGAGTATAACAATACAATTATCTGAACATGTCAAACAAGATAACTATTTTGATAACTATTCAGGATACGCATTAAATTGTGAGTGGTAAATTTGCTTTTAATATTATATAATAAATTGAAAGACCGTTTAATGAAATACAAAATCTTCAAAAGTATAATTTAAAAAACAATCAAGTAAAATGTTATAAATTGTTTTCCTGAACTAGCTGCACTGAATTGATAACTATCAATAAACTGACAACTGTAATAATAAAATCGCGTATTTAATAATTCTACCTTTTATAAGGTTCTAATCAACTAAAAACTTAGCTAAAAATTTGACAGCTAAAATAAACATATTGCAACCTAGTAACTAGGAAACTGGAAGGGTAAAGTGATTAAGCAAATAATTACAATATTACTACAACTATAATGTCTCGTCTTTAATCAGTTTTTACTTTTGTTGATTTAAGAGCTGTGAGATTTCTTCAAAAAGTTTGGGTGTAATATTAAAAGTGCGCTCAGTCACCGTGGTCTATGGGAGTAAACTTCTTCAATATATTTTTGATTGGCATACAAACTCGGTCCTTTTAATTGCTATGATTCTTTACTTTCTCTTGATTTTTATAATAAAACACAAATGGATCAACTGCAGTCTGTTCACTCAGTGGTGTCCTTGTGCTTAATCTTGTACAAAGGAATAATTTTCTGAAAAGTCAGCTAGAACAATGCATTCATCATCTGACAGAATAATTTTTGGCTTTCATAAATTTTTGCACTGTGATTTTGAAATAAAATGATGAATCTTTAGATCGTTAAGTTTAGCAATTATTATTTCGAAAAATTCTTCTCGTGGTTTTACAATGGTTCTGTTCTGTAGTGTCGCCCATTCTTTGTATTCTATATTGTGTAGCATTGAGCCTTCTTCAGTCTCTTCAAACATGTCAACCAAGACCTGTTTGCCAAGACATTCTTAACATTTTCCCATCATACAATAATAATTATCTGTTTTGCATACCAGAATATACAAAGATCTTTATAATCATCAATCATCAACTTTATGTTCTGGTGATTAAACAGACACAATCATTATGAGTAAGGTGCCCCCGTAACAACATACCCTTTCGATCTTAATTCATGGAATTTCGTTTTTCCAATATGTAAAGGTGCTTTCTTTAAAATCATAAAATAGTTAATTTTAATTACAAAGCACTAACCGTTTTTGTCTTTCAACATTAGTACCATTTTCCTTGAGTGAAACACAACCATTTTCGCAGGCATCAAACGACTATTTTCATCGTCTAAATAAAAACTTCTAATTGTAAGTATAGTCTTCATTTATAATATTCGATATCGTTTTTTGCAATTCGGGTAAAAAACCTTGTTTTTACTAGATTTCTTGTTAATTTAACCATACGTTCTGACACATTAAATTCATTGCTAACTTTTTCACGGCACCAAGAATTTGGAATTAAATGATAATTTAAATTTCATTCCCTTTGTTAGAAATATGACATTCAGTTTTGAGTTTTTCTGTTAGTTCATCATATTCAGTTCGTACACTTTGAGGATAATCATCTGGATCAGAAGCACAAATTTGCTTTTAAAATGAAACTTCTAATTTGTTTCTGACAGTGATAGTATTTTTGTTTTCGGGGCTACAGATCTTTTCTTTCACTTAATTTCTGAATTTTAGAAGAAGGCATTAAACCTAGAATTGCAAAAGCGGAATCTACCTTTTCCACACTCTCCCTTTTTTTTCGCATAAAACAAATATTTTGGGGTAACATGTTGGACACAGTAATTTTCCTGGTGTAAGATTAAAAGGAACAGTAATCCAAAGTTACTTGTTATAGATTTTTGATGTTTTATGAAAAGATCAGCAAGATTGGCCCTAGAGATGATGAAATTTTTTCAAGTATTTTATTTGATGATACTTACAAATTGAAGTGACCTCAAAGTTTATTCTTAAAAAAAACACTTTCTTGTTCACTATAAGCTTTAATTGATTTGATGTCTTTAGGAAAAACTCCATATAGGCATTATGGCAAGTTTCATTAATAAAAACATCCATAGAACATTGACACTACATTGTGATGAACGGTTACACAACTGTAGATATTAAAAGCAGATAGTAACCTGGAACAAGTATTGGTGGCCAGAGCAACAGAAAGCATGTAAAACCCTAAATCTATCTGAAAAGAATTGTGACTCATTGGCACTAAAATACATGCTCATTTTTAATAAGGTACTTCATTTATTTCTAAGAAATATGGCTTTCTTAGCTGATAGATAGATAGATAAATATTTAATCCAATGGCTATTCCGTACTACAGATAGGATATGTCAAAAAATATTAAAAAAACCTAAGATAACATTAGAAATAAAAATGAATATATTCACGTATTCACTATTATGATAGGTAGTTGTGATTTATATATTTATTCCTGCAGTAGTCGGTGAATTCTAGCAAAGATTAGAAGCAATGTTTGCAAGTAGTTTATGTACCTGACTAATTCTTTTAGGTAACTCTGCCAAAAAAAGTCCAATGGTGTGAGGTCCGGTGATCAGGCCGGTCAAGCTATAGGTCCATAAGTACCAATCCATCCGTTTGGAAATAGTTGATTTAAATATTTAGCAACAACGCTGCATTATGAGATGGAGCACCGTCTTGTTGCCAGATAAATGTATTCCGCTCTGTCAAAGGAATGTCCTCCATAAGCTCATGTAACGAATTTTGTAGAAAACATATATGTCTTTCTCCAGTCAATAAACCTTCATAGAAGTATGACCCCAATCAAATGACCATTAAATAATCCACACCATACATTTATACCCCAAATTGTTTGAAATCTTGTTTGTTGAACCCAGTGTGAATTTTCGATCTACCAATAATGGACGTTGTGTTTATTCACAACACTGTTGTAGTGGAACCGACTTTCATCACTCCAACATATTTGATTTAAAAATTTAGGATTATCGTCTATCATATTGTCTGTTAATGGTATAAATTGTAATCTTCAGTCGGAATCAGTAGGCCTTACTGCTTGAACTAAATGCAGTTTAAATGGATGATGTATGTACTGCTTCAGAATCCTCTGTACAGTGCTTTTACTTATTCCTAGCTTTGTAGCTAATTCTTTAATGGAAGTATTGGGATTGACCCCAACATGTGGAAGTACATTAATGATATTATTATTTGTTCTGACTGGATTTCGGTGTGATATATGTCGTTTGTTAGGAAAGAAACCGGTGCATATTTTGCATTTTTATCTTGGAAATACCAGATGCAATACTCGAGATCTCAAAGGTAAAAGTTTAAGGTATAAACGAGCAGCTGTTCGAGCATTTTTCTTACATTCCCCATAAACCCAATAACATATCAATGTATTCATCTGGACTAAACGTAAATGGCATTCTTGTACACTAAGATTAATGAAATACTTTTGAATAATTAATAACACAAATAACAAATTCTTATAACAACTAAATTACACTAATAAAATACATTTAACGATCTACAAATTAAAAACTGATTAATTGTTTGACACAAGCAGTGTTGATTTCCAAAACATAAAACACTGCACCTCCTTTTTCAAAATTCAATGACGTTTTTGTAGACTGTCGCAACAGCAATCAAAGATTATAATAAAGAATATAGTTACATTATTTATAAAACATAAATCGTTTATTTTGTTTGGCGTTAGCAAATGTAAACTACTAAGTATGATATATCATATATTCACAAATAATTGACAAGTCATTTTCAATGGAAATATACAGGGAGTGCAACTTAACAATAAAAAGTTGAAGTGGTTTTCAATGGGTTGTAAAGGCAAATGAAGTTTTTCAATACGTCATTAGAAAGGTATTAGTGAGCCATTGAAAACTGTTTTTATTTATTGTTTTATCTTTTCAAATAAGGGAGATATTGCCTGTATACAATAACTTGGGACATATCAAAAAATTAACAGAAAATACTTTTATATAAATAATTTTGGGGATTTATTTGCACCTTAAGTATGCAGAGTGTGTTACGTGTTTGATGTACGGAGGTTTCGCGCCATAATTTCAAAAGACGCGGTGCGCGGAATTTTAAAAGACTAGGCGCGTACTTCTGATACGTCACAGTGCGTTTGCGCAGATTGCACGACGCTAGAAGGTTGGACGAATACTTCGCGCCGACGTGAAAAAGACAAAGAGTGGGGAAAAGTGGTGAGAGTTTTCCGTTAGACGCTTTAACGTGGCTGTTTTGCCAGAATCTTCAAGGAGTGTGGACGCTTTGAGGTATCGTATCGTGCTTATCTTTACCTATGTAGATATCCTGCCTAATTATCTTTGTTGTCGCCCTTTACCTGGTTTTTTCCTACTCCGATCCCTACATAGGTGATAAATTTGAAGCCACCGAGGCGTACCGTACTACACGACCCTAGATGAGCCGGATGTCCATGCTCTGCCAACGGCACCTGAGCAGCCACATCTTTAATCACCTCGGAGCGGAGCCCTGATTGCTGGTCCGAACGCGTTGGGAGAGCGTCGGGCGTATCACCTTTATCTACCTCAGCAGGGCCTCCGTATCCTGATGGACTTGGAATAGAAGCCAACTTTAACCCAGCGACATAATTATGTGAGTAAATTCTGTATTATCTATTATCGTATATGTATGTAAATTTTCCGATTATGGCGCAATATAATTTTGTGCATTGGTGACGTCATTGATAGTTGGCAACGCGGAATCTGTAATAAGGTTGTCGTTACCATCCGCCAGGGGCGTCCCTCGCTTGCTTATTCATTGCACTTGCGCGATGTATTTATGAACTTTTTTTAACTGTATTATCGACTTTTAACTGTATTACCGACTTTTAAATTGTAAGAACTATCACCATTTAAATTGTAATAAGTGTGATTCACAACTTATTGCTGCTTTCTGTGTGCTGACTATTTTCTAGTTAAGGATTCTAAACTTCATTAAATAAAATATTTATTTAATCTTTTATCAGGAAACAAATAACAGCACTGTGGTTCTACTACCAGTAGTTATTTTAACGTATTTTGACGTATGAATATTAAAAAAAAACAACAAACAAACACTTGATAATTTAAGAATAAAGAAACCCAATTTTGTAAAGACCTTTTAGGCTAATTCTACTAAGTTCTACATGTAATCAATACTGTTTCTTTCCAGCGGTTTATAGTAAATCCATTAGTTGTTTGATCTTTAGTCAAAATGTAGCCGACTTTCAATCGTCCTTGTTGAACGTAATCAGCAACCAGTAGATAGAGTATCTCAACATGCTTAGTGCTTTTGTGCAGTTTAGAATTGGGTATCACTTTAATATCACTTTGCTTGTCAATGTCGATAATCGGAGTTTTCGAGTTACCAATAACTTCGAAAAATAGTCTGTTGATCCACATAGCATGTTTGGATGCTTCATTGCATGCGATTAGTTCAGTTTCCATAGTAGATTGAAAAATGTTGGTTTGTCGTTTGCTTACTCATCCATGAAATTGCAGCACCACCACACTTGAACACAGTGCCTGTTGTAGACTTTCAATCCGCACTACTTGCGAAATCAGTATCATTAAACATTTCAAGCTGATTATGGTTATGTTGGTAAACGAGTTTGAATTCTTTTGTGGCTGCTAGGCAGCATAGTATTCGTTTGACATCAGACCAGTCTTCTACTGTTGGAGTAGTTGTAAACTTGGCTCCATGGTTAGCAGCAAATGTCAGGACAGAAGAAGCGAGTTAGGTACATTAAACTTCTGAGAAGTTTGCAATAGGGAGCTTGCGTAGGTTTGGAATTAGAATTTTGGGTAAGCTGGATTTTTTGATAGGGGTAGATACGGGATTGCAATTTAACATTCCAAAATTAATTAATAAACGTTCGATGCATCCCTTTGGATTGACCGAGATCGATTCCTCTTGATGATTAATCCAGAGACAATGGTAACTGGTGCATTCACTTGTAGTTATTTTGAAGTCGGTTTTCAATTCAGTTAAGAACGTTAGAGTAGCTTCATTCGAGGTTGATATGACTGACCGTCATCAACGTAAATGGCGACTAATAACCTTTAAACTTGGAATTTTCCAACGAAGAGACATGGATGTGCTCGACTTGGTTTTAAATCATATTTCTTCAATACTCCTGTGAACTTCTAATTCCAATGGGGGAGGCAGGGAGTGGCGGCTTGCTTAAAACCATACAGGTTTTTCTTCAATAAGCAAACTTAAGAGAACAAACATTATTTGGAGTTAATGTTATACATAATTTATGGACATAGTTTAAAAGATGGTTCTTCCAACCGAAAATGAAATATTTTCAGTATATTTTAGTTAATCCTAAAAACTCAAATCTTAAAGCATAATATTTATAAACATCTCACAAATATCTCTCTATTTCCCTTTAAATAGAACAAAACAAAATATAAATTAGATAACAAAGTAATAACAAAAACAAAAGACGGACAAAAATAGTATTATAACACATAGAACATAATGGGTAAAAGTAAAAAATGTAACTATATAAAACATTGTGTAAATAGTCTTAAACAGCTGTTGCCACAAGCCCTACTCAAACTCCTACGGCATATCATGTAATTAGCAACATCACTTACAGTTAGTAAAAAAATTTACGTCTATTAACATAATTTACAAACATTAGAAAAACTGTACAACCTTTGAAAGAAAGGCAAATATATACGAGCCTGATGTCACGATAGAAAATTTCATAAATTCTCATCCATAGTTATTCATGATTAGTAGAACCCCTTTAAAATTCAAATATTTAAAATGTTTAGTAATTTACAAATAGCTATTAACTAAATTGAAAGACAAAACTTTATATTTATCACACACAATTATTAAAATAAAATTAAAAGGTAATTAATTCGTTTTGTTTGATCACTATCTTATGTTTATGTTTTTGTATTCTGTAACATGTTGAGATGCTAGAAATAAATTAGAAAGAATAGGAAAATTTTAAAAATGTGAATAGACAAACTAAAATATGGACGTGTCGGTATAATAGATTTCAGAAATACTTCAAATAATAAAGTTCAACATCATTCTTTTAAATACTTTGTATGGCAGGAATTTAGAACGATGACATTATAAAAACAGCACAAGAAAACATTGCAATTCGACAAAATACTGCATATATAATTCCCATAGATAAATACACTGTAATATATTGTTACATGACAACTTGTGTATTAAGCACAGATTCAACTTCATATATTGTATTAACCAGATGCTGACCATATTTAAAATATGATTTATAGTGGGAGGAATTGGATTTGTTGAACGCAACAGAAAAGAAATGAAATGAATTGATCGTGAATTGGTAACATGAAAACATCGAACATGTAGGGATGCGAGGACATGAAATTACACTGGAGCGGGAGGGAGGAAGTGCTGTATGGGGTGGTATGAGGACAAGTTAAACGTTCGGAAAGTAAAATTACACAAAGTTAATTTAGACCGTAAAAATGTAGCAAGGTACGTGAATTGTAGAAAGTTGAATGGAACACAGCATCAAGGAAAAATAATGGTGAATATTCCCCCTACGGACAGAAACGTGGCAAACGATAAAACTTTAAACTTACACCTGCATGGGTGAGGTTTTTTCAATGCACTTGTAGGTGGAACCATTATTATTGTGACCATTTAAAGGGATTGAAAATGGGATAATTCATTCTGTCATTAAGTTAAAATTTTGGATTGTCATATGTCAAGGTAGCTGTAGTTGAATGGCCGAAAAATAAAAACATTTAAACACTGGAAGTCTCTGGACAACCCGTAAGGTTTGAAAACTGTGAGTAGAATGAGCTTTGAAATTTATATTGTTTATTTTATGTATATATAAGTTTGAATTTAAATGGTTTGGTATTTATAAAATAGGAAATTAATCGAACATGAAAGTAATTATTTGGTTGGACTAATTACCGATGGGAAGAGTATAGTGATTTTAACTAACACATTTATTGGTAAAATTTAGGTAAGTAGAAACAAAAATTTTAAGTGTAGGAATCGACAATGAAAGAATAGAATGAGAAGGTTGTTTCTATGGGTTATTAAATGCATTTCCAACCAAATAGGAATTTATGTCACATGAGTCATATGGGAAAGGGAGAAAGTTGGAATAAATTATTATTGTTGGATGTAATTTTATGTTTTCTTTAGGCTTTATCTAGTGATACTGTTTAATTTAATGTTTTTTCTTTAGAAGTTGTATTAGCAATATCCTGGCCAGATTTGAAGTTAAGAATTTGTTTTAAGGAAAGTATATCTGTAACTTTATATTAAAATTATTTTATGTTAATAGAGCTTAAGTTTAGGTTGATTTTTATTTCAATTTATTTAAAAACTAGGTGAAGTCAGTTAATTTTAAAGAATATCCAGCTACCCCAGTGATGGAATCGGGTTTGGAAGAAGCATTTTGTTTTGAAAAATTGTTAATTATGACATAATTAATAAGTATTTTTAAGGGATTTTCGAGAAAGATAGAATATAATTTTATTTTGAAATATCCTGTTAATAATGACAAAATAAGTATTTTTAAGGATTTTCGAGAAAGATAGATTATAAAGTTATAGAAGTTAAAATACCGAAGCAAGGAAAATTTATGCAGAATAACTGTCTTCTGTGTAGATATAATATCCAAAAGAAATTGCTGTACAGACGGTTTTGTCCCCTCAAATTTGACAAAAATAGAGAAACATTTTAGGAAAAATGTTAATGTAAGTAGTTTTTTTTGTATGTCAGTTGGTGACCCTCTTCCACACCACTGCAGTTAGCCGACATACCCGATCCTACAGGGGAAATCAAAATTAATTAACTGCATGCTCATTTTCCCCTAAACAATTCAGCTATGCAATAGAATGTTTTGATATGCCACAACCTCCCACACCACCAGTTCAAATCGCATAGGGGAAACATAATTTCGTACAACAGCAAAGTTCAGAAATATTACTACTTTGCAAATATTTAGGCTCAGTCATTAAATACGACTTAAAATGGGACAAGCAAGTTTTATAGTATATTTATATTTGTCTTGTATGACCTACACTGAAATACTGTGCTACCATTTGAAGTATGCAAGAACAAAACCTTTGCAACCACTAAAAACTGTTCAACATAAAGCTGTTCGTCAAACATTCAAGGATATGTCTATCACATCACAGGTCTGCATTTTTAGGCGACCTAGATTGGGAATTACTAACAGATCATTGAAATGATCTACTACCTTCTAGCATGCATGCAACATAATAGAAAGTGCTTGATCTATTTACACCATGCAAAAGCAAGTTTTCCGAATCAGTTAGCAACTAATAAACATGTATCAATGGTTACATGTTGAGCGAATTAACCCATAACACGCCTTCTCTTTTATTGGATAACCAGTTTCCATTTTCTTATATTTAATAAATCTATTATTTTTTGTATTAAAAGTATAAGTAATTCCCCTATTTCTTGAATCTGGCATTGAGTATGTTATAAATTATTAATTACATTCTAGGTTTAGAATGATCTAATAATTGTAAATATTCTAAACTTGTCTCAGGGATTTTTATCGTACTTGGGAAAATGATGTGAAATTTATTGGACTTCAAACTATTCTTGCTGAGAATTACAGACTTCACTTTCGTAATGAGAATCAATCAAAACGGGTGTGTTTAGTCGAAGTGCTGTTATTGTGAGTGCATCGATGTAGTGTTCAATATCGTTTCTCACTTCCTACCCTTTCCATTAGAGCACAACCACTGCTACTGGCCAGCATCATGTCCAACCAAACTATAGAAATTCGATCTCCAATGCAACCCTTGAGAGGGGCAGAAAAACTTGTCACCATGGAATAAAATGGTGTGTTTTAAATTTAAGACATATGTATAAAATTTGCACTTACAAGGACCTTAATATTTAACCAAGTAAAAGGGTGACGTAAAATTTGGCGTTTACACCTAACATGTATAAATTACCCTTAAAACGTAATAGTTGCCACTTCGACTAATGGGTGATTTGTTACGACATAATGTTTATTAATTAAAAATGTCAACAGTTGGCTCTTTCTCTGTATCGATCAATAAAAAAACCATGCAATCGTATCCTTTGTGTCAATATTTGTTTCATGGTATAGAAACAATTATTTAAACTAGAAAAATATCAATTCTATTACCGAATGAGAAATCATTCTTCATTTCATATCTAAACAATACGTTCATTGGTGTAAAGCTTTCACAAATTTTGATATTCTAGAATATATTACTGGCGACTTCTCGTGGATTGCTTATGTACTAGGTTACCTAACATATTGTGCAATATCTTAAAATAATAGGAAATTTATTTTCTGGTATTTAGACGTTTTTCGAAGTAATAATTAATGTTTAAGTTTTAATAATAAAGTTATGGAATTAACATTGTGGTTTTTGCAAATATTAATTGAATTTACGTCTACTTGAAGGAAAAACTTTAAAATTTTATACCCTTACCGTTTTTAAATTTCATATTTAACACGTAATCTGTAAATAATTTATTTTCAAGATTTAGACCCGCGTATACTGATTTATTCTAGAACACTACCGTATTCAATTTAGTATCTTTTTTCCATATAAATGACTTGGACTTATCTCTAATTTGCTGTTGTAGAATAACATTTTTCCCTTTTTACATTAAATTATCATTTACGTAAGTTTCCATAAGATACATTCTCGTAATTCATAATAATTGTTTGAAAAATTTTTTGTCTGTACATTTAAGATTTCGATGTTAAAAAATCATTTTTTTCCTGTTTGAATGATAAACGTTTTTTATTTTTTGATAGACGTTTGTAAAAATTTTCCCTTAGCATATTTTGTGTACATACTTATTAACTTATTAGAATTGAATTGAATTATTTTCACTTACAAACCAAAGGAATGTTTTGAACCTAAAAAATTTTCTGTTAAATTACCTTTACAATTTATTCTATTTCAAGTAAGATGGGTTGCCAATACACTTACCTATGAACTTAAATATCTTGATGGTAAACCACCGGGAAAGTGGCATATGAAAGACCTAAAACCTTTTGTCGATAATACTCTTCCATAATAATTAATACTTTCTATCCACCTTTTTAATATATCTCATATTATAAAATATTTTATACCTCATACAGTCTGCTGTTGTTTCCCTTATTACATTTTAAGAATAATTTATACGCGTTAGGTGTAAAGGCAAATTTTATGCACGTAAGTCTTAAAATTAAAACACGTTAGGCATACATGCCAAATTTTATGTAAACCCTTTTACTTGGTTAAATATTAAAGCCCTTGAATATGAGGATTCTATGCACGTAAGTCTTAAAATTATAACACCGTTTTATACTGTGGTGGCAAGCTCTTTTGCTCCTCTCAAAGGTTGCAGTGGAAATCGAGTTCCTGTAGTTTGGTTGGAAGTGGTGCTGGACGATAGCAGTAATTGTGCCCTAATGGGAGGGAGTAATGATATTGAGAGCTACATCAACACACTCACAATAACGGCACTCTGACTAAACATACCCATTCTGGTTGATTCCCAGGATGGAAGTGAAGTCTGTAGTTCCCGACAGAAATAGTTTGAGGTTCAATAAATTTCATGTCATTACCCCGGGTGCAATAAAAAAATTCTCAGGACCAGGTTAGCATATTTACAGTTATTAGATCATTCTAAACCTATAATGTAACTAATAATTTATAACCTTCTCAAAGCAGATCCACGAAACAAGGGGAATTACTTTTACTTATAATGTAAGAAATAATAGACATTAAAAATAAGCATATGGAAACTAAGTATCCAATAAATAAAAAGGCGTCTTACAGGTTACTTCACTTAACACGTAACATTATAATTTATAGTATATCAATATTTTATAGCTACCAGTGCTGCTTTATAGCATTGTACTGTTAAATAATAATAACATGACTGTACATAGTGTTTGATTAATCAACATTCTCCAGACAAACCTATTTTCAAAATATATACTTGCATGAATTTTAATTAAAAAAAAAAAATTAACAAAAAAAAAAAGATTTTGATTACGAGATGTACATAAATATGTACATTATAATAAAAGAAAAAAGAAAAGGATGGTAAATTTTAATTAAAAATCTGTAAAAAGTCGACAAAAAAATCAGACTTAGTTACTTCACTACTGTCTAATTGAAACTAGCATGTCCTTTAAGATTTTTCATGACTGCATAAACACCCAGAGACATGTAAAATTCTTCAGGTTTTATAAAGCTCTGTAAAAGTTTAAACTTTAATTGACCTTGACCAATATTTCAAAGTCCTTTACTTGCACAATAATGTAGTGAATATAAAAGTTTTGCTTAGCACTATAAAAAATACCAAAGACAGTTAAACATAAGTTTGTCATTAATTTAATCGTAGTACCACAGCATACTTTCCCAATGGAAAATTAACAATTGCATTCTAAACAGCTTATGTTACATTATATAAACTACACTGAATGGGTTGATTTAACATTACCTGATTGTGGAGAAACACTACTCATCGATTTTACTTTAGTTTGCGAAGGGTATATGTTATTTGAGTTCTGAAAACAAAATAAAATATTTAAAATTAAGTACAATTGTAATATATTCATAATTAGTTGTCATAAAACTTGTGTTTCCTTTCAGTGCAATATGTATTAATACTCAAATAGTACCATTACTAACAGATATTTGTTTTCCATTTTGATTGCACCTATGAATTTTTTTTAATATATGTGAAATTGTCTCATAACAAGGAACTTTATAAAAAGTGATTTCTCTATCAGTGCAATTTCTATTTGGGATTTTGGTTTCCTTTTACAAATGCAAAACATCTATAACTTGAGATCAAAATTAATCATTTATACATACTCAAAATTGTATACAATCTAAGCTTACCGAAAAACGTTTTTCGATCTACGTATATACACTTGTAGCTAAATAAACCGAAATTACTAATAAAAAATATATAATTTATAGTGATTTAGTTCATCAAATTTATTAACACATATGTAGCAGGAAGAAAAGTCCAAATAATATGTATTTCTTGACATGCAATTTATTAATATCAAATCTAAGTGCATTGGTGATCAACATCATTTGCATGGAACTGAGGTTTCTGCTCTCATTTGAACCCAAATTAAAAGCTCTCCTTTTTCTGGTTCCAGAAATAACAATTTTAGTCACTAACTTTTCTAGTAAAATTTTTTAATGTGGTTTATTTCATTTAAAATAACGATGCAATGGCACACTTTCGGTAGAACGGAAAATGGGGAGTCCATCTTCGGCCGTGTTAATGCGACTTTCTTTTTCCTTCCGTTTTCTCTTCTGTTGCAGTAATTCGGGCAAGTTGTTCTTAACTGACTCTTGTCCTTTTTTTCTGACCCACTCGTTTGACTGTAACAATGTGTATAGAACCTAATGTGGGTTTCTATTAAAAAATCTATTGTATGCAATAATTAGAACAATAGTGAAGCTAAAGCATGTTACACCTTTTTGCTTTAATATTAGGTGTATAAATATTTTAATTCAAAAGAGAAAGCTTTATTTTTCTATCATTATTATTGTATGTACAAATTAAGTTACTACAACAAAATTGTGGTTTCTAGTTCACACTTGTTGTAAGGGAATAACCCTCAATTTCATTGTATGTATTCTTTTAAGCACACATTTTTCTCAGGCCAAAGAAATGTGTGGTTATTGGGTTTAGCCAATGAGAAGGGTTTTTATGGTGGCAACAATGAGTTCATGGGAAAGATGTGCCTTAAACGAGACTTGACCGTCAACTACAATACAATATCGATGAATTAGGTACGAGTTCACGTTAAGTACAGAGAAGTGTAACCGTGAAATCTCTTACCTATTCCGTATTTAACCCCAAGTACCTGTTCCCTAAAAGTGTAGGTTTAACACACTTCATGGCAAGAATCTGGACCAAACATACGAGACGAACCTCCATGACACCCTGATCTATCTGAAGACGTCAGTGCAGATTTTCGGCTGAAAGCAATTAGCAGAGGATGTATTGACTACAATACAATTGATTTTCCAACGTTCCACCCAAAGGTACGACATTGGGCAGGAAGTAAGTTTCTTTTTACTGGGAAATTTTCAATTTTGTCAAACCCTCACTGTTCCAAGCAAGGTAGGGGTCTTTAATGTGCATGACAACACATACACATGGGACCTACATTTTACCTTTTATCCGAACGCAAGCGTGTTTTTGTGATAAATGCTCCCATAACATATTTCAAAGAGACTGTGTTGGGATTGGAACCCAGGACCTCGGGTTCAGTAGTCACACGCACATCAACTGAGCCACGGAGACACCCTTATGACGCGTTAGCTACATGTGATTTTCCAATGCTCCACCCGAAGGTACTACATTGACGCCTTAGCTACAGCTAATAATTAGGGTAAGCCTTTTGTATATTTTTTAATTGCTTTCTTACATGTAATTCTGTGGCAGATTGTCGGCAATAATTTGCGACCATATTTGGGGCGTAATAAATTATGCCCGTGGTTAACGTAATAATCGACGCCAATCGTTAATTTACAAAGCGATATTTTTACAAGAATTTTATTATAAAAATTTCAATATGCTGTAAGTTTAGGATTTGCTGCATTCAGAAATAATCAACTTATTTGCGATAAATTAAAAACGTTAATGGTATTTTACAGTTCTTAGAATATTTACTACTTTACAAGTCTACAGGCTTAAAGCAGTTATCCAAACACAATAACAGCTTTAATGTTGTATTTAACTTGTTAGCACTGCAAGTGCTAACAATTATCTCAGGAATTGCATTTGGCAACACAGGTTAGAAAATTTATTCCTCTAGGTAATTATCAATTATGCAATAACGGAATCTACAGCAAAACAGATAAGACAAGAGGTACTATAAATAGAAAATAAGGAAAATCATAGGTCAATAATAAACTCGATGGGAGATGGAAGGAAGGGGGTTGAGGGATGGCTAAACATCGTCGTTACGCTACTGAGATGTAAGAGAATGTTGAAAGTTCAAACCGTGTTAAAAGTGTACACAGAGATAATTAGACAAATGCTTCTAAGAAGAAGTTTGCAGCAAAAATTTTATACGAAAAGCAAGATTGGAGGTTCGTGGAGGTAAACAGAAATTGCTGCTGTTGTTTTTACCCAGAATTCTTTGAAATTATATCAAGTATCTTTCTACGTTCATACCACTTATTTACAACAGGATGTGTGTGATAGATATACTCTCACCAGATATCTCCAGAAAACTAATAATGATAACGAATACTTTTATTATAGTACATCTCTTAACATTAGCCCACACTATCGTAATAGCAATAAATTCCCAATGGTAAAATGACAATCACAGAACCTCATACCCATGGATTTGCAACAACTCGTCGATCTCATAGCATTAACTTTTGTTATGCGATTTAACCAGTATTAACAATTTAAACTTGAACATGTACTCCTTATACTGTATCTCATTGTTTATAAGTCACCGTTTACTTGCTTCTCAGTACATACTAAGAATTGCATATTTTCAACTAAAGCTTCATGATAGGAGACATTATTCATAATAATCAAGGATGGTTCTTCGAAGATGATGATGCCATTAAGTTGTTGAACATTAAAACTCTACAAACCACAAGACTCATTAATGATCTGTTATTGCTCTTCAAATTGATAAATTCACATATTGACTCACGAGAGATCCTTCAGCTTATAAACCTTCATGTGCCTGCTGCTAGGGCTACACGTAACCAGACTCTTTTTCATATTCCTCTGCATAGAACAAATTATGGTATGAATTCCACAATAACTCGGCTGTGTATAGTAGTATTATTATCTCATGGCGGGTGACCTTGGAAAACCTGCGCGAGGAGGAGCTATATTAATAATCAAAATAAAAAAGTGAGACTAGAAAACATCGACTGCTTGCACGTCCAGTGTTGCCAGAGCAAAAATTGTCGAGCAACCAAGGAATGTGTTTTAAATAGTTTTATATTGATTTTTGCTCTTCTATAAAAATGATCTGAGCTTATTATTAGATGTGATACCCCAGATTATTGATTGATTGGATCAGTGTACACAAGATATTTTATCACTTATAGTCACTAGTAGAACAAAAACAATTTGGTAGTACTACATATTCGTTTTTTTCAAATCAATAGACGTTTTTGTTTTAAACACAAACTATAAACTATAAACACTATAAAAATGTCAAATGCCCACCTCGAAAATATTACTAAGATTTATTACAAAAACGTTTTAAGAATATGTTTACACAATGACACTCATGGTGTTGTAACTAACAAAAACAAAACAAAAACAATTTTTAATTAATACCAAAAGGTTTTTATATCATTTGTTATATTAATATTATTATAAATTGCATATATCTCGTGCTTTATTTTAATGGATCATAGAATCAACAATTCAGTGCTGTAGAATTGAAGGAAGAGGAACAGTTATAGTATGAAAAGAAAGGCAATTAAGGTTTGTATCTTGTCAGGTTATATATTTTTTACATAACCTCATTTATAGTTTAGAAATATTCACTAAATTAATATATTTTTTACGCACTTCATCGATAATCTAGCTATAAAATAATTCCTTGAATAATTAATAATCTTAACCTTAACACGATCAGATAGAATTGCCGAGATAAATACAGTCAATAAGAATCCCTTTTGGAGACAAAGAATGGACATGCTTAACAGAATTGATTATGATTGGATTAAAATGTAAAATGATTCAATCTCTTTGAAATCCAATCATTGATTGTTTCAGCTTTAAAAGTGATCGATTGTCACAGCACTACTGAACATAATTTGATATAAAGACTGCTTCCCTCTTTAAACAAGTGTTATTTCAACACCTCAGTAATAAACAATAATGTACAAACAAATGTATTTATGACACATATTTTCTACAACGCTAAATAAAGACCATCATTCAACTATTTTACATAAATTATATTTTAAATGGGTTCACATCCTAAACTTTCATCCCCATCATCAGACTCATCGTCTGAGAATAAGTATCCATCTGAATTATCGCTATTATCATCAACCCGTATAATTAGGTCTTGAACCTCGTCTATTAAAGTTTCTCGTTCCATATAATCCTTTTCAATTTTCTCTACATGCAGACATACTTTAGTCCACCCCTTGATTCCGATATTTTTTATATGTTCTTCTGCCAACTTCCATACATCATCTATTTTGAAGGTTACATTACATGCAGCGACACGGTTTTTAAGTAACGCCCAAATCATCATAGGATTTAGTTCTGGGTGATATGGAGGTAAACGCAATACTACATGACCATGTTCTGCCAGTAGCTGGTCAATTACAAACAGCTGATGAACAGGTTTATGTGCCTTAATTTTTGGAATATAATTCAGGCTTGGTTTCCTTACATTCAAAGAGGATATTTCGTTCCTTCAACCATTTCTGCATATCTGTTTTCTTCCAACTTGAAGTAGGATTTGGATGCACAAGAACATTATGATATGACGCATTGTCTATCACAAACACTGAATTTGGTTCCAAATTTGGTATTAACTTTTCTTGCAGCCACTTTTTATAATTGCGATGATTCATGTCATCGTGATAATCCCCAGTTTTCAAACCAGACTTAAATATCAATTCTACAAGGAACGAACCCATTTTTTCCACCTGCATGAACAATTATCAAACACTTCCCTTTTGAAACTGGCAATTTGAAACCCTTGGAGGTGCCGTCATCCCAACACTTTGTTACACTGTGAGAACTGTGCAGATATGTTTCATCGTTATACACAATGCTTCTGCCCTCTTCTTTATACTTACTAAGATGTTTCAAAAATATGGTGCGCTTTGTCCTTATATTGCTTTGTTCAACAAGAATTTTCCTGTTATCTACAGTTCTCTTCCAACGAAACCCTGCTCTTACAACAATTTTTCTGAACGAACCTAATTTTCCCGTGTAATGAGGGCAATAATTTTTAAATTCGTCAAACACTAACTTCAAAGTCGGTCTACGTTTATGTATTGCTGCAAACCGATACATAACGGTTCTTAGAATCTCTTCGTCAAACATTCACTGTTGACTTAGGACTTGGTTTATTTACGGTTTTCTTTGGTGAACTGAACTTGCTGCAGGGTGGTTTGTTTGTACTTTCCTTTACAATTCTTTGCACCGTCTGCAATGACACACCTGTTGCTTCAGCCACGCACTCTTGCAAATTGTTCAGGTTGGAGGCGCCCGAATCTTTTATGCGTTTCAAATATTGAAACACATTAAAAACAATCTGTCGTCCTTGACTATGAATCACCTCCTTCTTATTCATAATATTACTCTAAAAAATATCATAATTAATCATTGAACGAACATTCTTTTTAAATACTTACATTGCTGAAGAAATAAACTATCAGTTAGTTTTGAAAAAAAAAACTGTTTTGATGACTATTACTTGATACAAATATTAAAACGGAAAACTGAAAACAATAAGAGCTTGATAAGAGCGAGAATGACAATGACAGTTACGGTTCACATTCGGTATATACAGTATTGGGATCTGCTGAGTATGTGCACTGTTGCCACAGCAAATATTTACGGATAAAGAAACTACGAACCTAGAATTGTTTATAAGTAAAAACAAGTAAAAGATCCGATATTATATGGAGGTCTGGATTTATTTCATGTATTTATGAATTTCTAGATACCGTCAGCATGAACGGGGTCTTTACAAACAATATTTTACTTAACGTAATAAATGGGATATTCGTGACGACGTATTAAAGCCACATTGCTAGCAAGATGTTTGTGGGTTGTACTGTAGCATTGTGAATCTTGAGGTTTAAGTTTAAATTGAACCTATTGCGCATGTGACGTCACCCACCATGAGATAATAATACTACTCTATCTTGGAAAATGAATTTTCTTAACAAATTGATTTTTTTGGTGTAACTATAGCATCTTTTCGTAATCAATTGAAGAATGTTATTATGCAGTAAAAAAAGGCAAAGAAGAGGAAATTCAATATGCAAGTATATGAAAGGTTTTAATGTTATGAGTAGTGTTTATTGATATAACAAACTAGTATGTAAATTATTATTATTCTTATATACTTTTTTTTAATTGCACAAAATTATTTAAGTTTTTTTGTAAAAAAGGGATTTATCCCGTATATTAATAAATAAATATATAAATAAATAAGATGTTTATTAATTGGTTATTCAGCCAATTGAAAAACGTTTCACGGTTCATCTCTCTCTGGTAATCCTCTTTTGGTGATTTTGATGCAAATATTAATTCAGCATATACAGTTACCAAGCATTTCCATTATGACCTGGTTTACAAATACTTTTTGTGTTATAATCTTGCTAAAATCACCCTAAATTTGCTTTGGAAAATCGTCTTTCGTTTACAGAAACAACCTGTCGCCTAAAATACGATTCCACTTCAGAATTATATGCTTTTAATAACATCAGTCGTACTTCAACAATTCGATTTAAGGATGATGGTTATCTTAATTTATAAACAAATCCAAAATGTGATTTAAGTTAGAATTGCTAAACAAGTTTTGTTTTCTCGAGTTGGGTATTTAAGGTTTCTACTACAACATGCTTCTATAAAATAAAGAGTAGGGCATTTATAGGTACTTTTGCAACCCGATACAACATGAATCATACTAATTATATAAAAATGCTTATAATATATTATATCTCTTATGGAGCATTTAAAGAAATTAGTGGTGCACAATTACTCAATTCAAGATGAAAATAATTCAGCAAATGTCTCAGACGTATGTAATCAAAACAATCAAATGAGGCTAAGTAACAAATTAAATCGAACAGTCTAATGCCACAGTCAAATTATGCCCATTAAAATAAGTGCAAAGCATATTGCAGTCTTTATTCTATGCATTGGTTAAGTTTTAAACGATCCTGAAGATATATTGTGAATTAGGTCGGAAACCTATGATATAAATATTTCTCTTCTATACGTAAGTTCTATCAGATAAGCCGGCGATATAGCTGGTCTTACTAGAAGCTTGCAATAAAATATAATCTTACTTTAATAAATACTTTATTACTATATGCTTTTGCTACATGCATTCAGGAGGCATCTACTTGTAATGCGCATGCCCGGTGGTTGGCAGGCATGTTGTCCCTAACGTCAGTGCTACTTAAACTAAAGTGCCAGAGGTGCTAAACATAACCTCTAGAACATACGTAATATTTCGCAACAATTTTGTCAAACAATACACACATACACACACACACATACACACGTGCATGCATGCACTTGCATGTACTAACACGCACATACTTGCACCCATCCACTCATGCACATGTGTATGGTTGCACTCATGTGTGCATGCACACGTCACATGGATTACACACACCCACCCATAAGAGCATGTACATGTACACAAAATCTATGATCACTAAAACAAAGCAAAATTACAGAATTAAAAAAAAAAAAACTGACAATACTGAATTATTAGAATAACCATCTATATGCAATCTATGACTACGTTTATGTCGGTATTATCAATCCGGATTGAAGTCAAGCGGCTTAAGTAATCCAGTTTCAAGCTTTGATTTAAACACACAAGAATATGATTACAAGAGGCTTGAACAGTTCAAGTCGGTGCTAAAATTTACAGCTTGACTTGACTGAAGCGGCTTCAAACTGCAACATAAACAGGTCGGCTCATCAACCCACTTGAAATGTCACTAGAAGTGTCATATTCGTACCCAACTTCGCTTCATACCATTTACCGATCCTGTCTGCTGTATCAACATGACCTTAAACCAACAAGGAAAGGAACATTGATTGTAATTCATACTAGTTTGAATTATAGTAAAGTAATGGAAAATATAAATACACCTCATTTATAACTATGTTCTTGACGTCGTAGTCGTAGTTAAAGTATTCATTAATATCTATACCTAATGTGTCCGATACATTTTAGAATGCATCTAAACAGTAACACGAACTTGCAGTTCAACAGATGCATGCATGCAATAAATGAAATTGAATTGGGATTGAAATATCTTCTTTCTCTTTTTGAAACCATTTACATATAAACACTTGGGATTGCGATTGACATTTGAAGCCGCTTGACTTCAATCCAGATTAAAAATACTGACATAAACGTAGTCCATAACTAGTGTACCATCTTTCAATACTTACCATTCCAACATAATCTCTACTAAAACTTGAATAAAATGAACTACTGTGACACGAAAAAAAACTAATCTCAAAATAATCAGCGATATAGTTCTATAAAAATAGCTTAGAAACACAAGTTTTGTGAATTATTACTGTACATCATATTATATAGTTACCTGTAGGTAGCTATCACTGGATGAAGAATTACTTTTTGGACTTGTATGATGATTATATTTAGGAAAGCTGAAACATATTGTAATTATTATTTCAATATAACAGCAGATCTTAATATACCTATTATATGTTGGTTTGGGAGGAAAACCTTGAGTTGCCTTCATTAAATTAAAATCAGGAATAAATTGTTTTTGAAAAGCATCTTGAAAGCTACTATTTCTACGATGAACACTATTAGTTGTAGATGGAGCTGAAGATGTCAAACCTTGCCTTGAGTCATGTGGGTAAGATTTATTATAATTTATAACCGAAACAGCAGACCCCGCCCTTGCCTCTTCTTTTGGCTTAACTGGAGATGACATTTTCTGAAGCACCATTAAACCTTCCATTACCTTTTGAATATCGTCACCTTCCGAAACAGACTTAGTTCTACTGTATTCACTAGATGATTTTGTTTTTGGTAGATCATTTACTGATGTTTTAATTTTAGATAAATCATTTACTGATGTTTTAATTTTCGATAAATCATTTGTCGATGTTCTAATTTTAGATGCATCACTAACCGATGATTTCGTTTTAGATAAATCTGTTGCTGATGTCTTTATTTTAGAATAATCACTTGATGATTTCATTTTAAGCATATCACTTGTTGATTTTATTTTAGACAGATCACTCGATTTATTATTACAATAATCATTTAGTGATGTTTTCGGTTTTGAGTAATCATATGTATGATCTGTCATCACTGAATTACTATGACTATTAGATAAACCTACATGGTGACTTTGATGGACAGTTTTATTTAGATCAGAACTTAAGGAATCTGTAATAATCTTATTCAATGCCGATGTTCCGCTACATTCTTCATCTGCACTGGTGGAGTCTTTTCTTGATTTAATACTGCCGTCTGAATACTCAGAAGGATAATATTTTGTAATGCTTCTGGGACCAGGTTTTCTTACTAGTTCAGGTTGATCTGTAAGATCGATAACATTCGTAGGTGACAATGTTTTCACACTTGTTGCTTGCTTTACAATATCTGAATGAACTATATCTATTTTCTCTGCTACAACCTCTTGTTTCTTTACTGTCATTCTATTTATTATGGCAACATCCTCATTTTCAGGTTTAGGTTTATCTTGTAAAATATTTTCATTCTTTGTGTTAGAGTGTTCTTCTTTATGCAATAAATTGTGTATTTGGTGTTCTTCATCGTTAGAAGCAAGATACAATGAACTATTGCTATATTTTATATTAGTGAACTCTGATTGAGAAGGAGTTTTAACAATATCGGGTGGTATTGGTGGTGTAACTATATTAGTTTTGGTTGGGTTACTATCACTATTTATTCTAGTAATTATCGTCTCACTAGGTGTGACTGACGTGGACGACTTACTGTTTACAAAACTAGTCTTAGTTGTAGTTGCAGTGACTGGTATAATTGTTAAACCAGAACTAGAGCTTATTGAAATATGAGGAGCACTACTGTGTGAATTGTTTTTAAAATCTAATACTGCACCACTGCCGTTACTACTCTTCTTTGAAGAATCTATCATTTTCTTATCCCTTGCTAAATTACTATACTTTATTAATGTATTCATAGACACCCAACCTTCAGGCCAAATTATTTGCACTTCAGATTTTAAGAATGAATTTAAATTTTGTTCTAAAGATTCTTTTAGTTTCCCTTCGTTTAAGAAACACTTCCTCCTTAATGTAACAATATCCCTTAAGAGTTTCCTAAAACAAAATAGGCATTTAAATAACATAGTAAAAGAAACAAAAATTAGTCAATCCTAAGATTTTAAATGAGGTAACATTGCAAAACAAAGGCATTTTTTAAATATAAATCTGTAGATTTTATTTAGGCAAGTCGAAGAATATTTTCCATCCACTTTCCAATGAAGCCGTTTTCTATTTTAAACTATTTCTAATATTCAAATTCAGTAAACCTAAATAATCCTGTTGAAGTATTTTAAACACAAAATTCAATTTTACATATTAATTTTTTGTAAACAAACGCATTTCTGCTATAATTTCAGTCATATAGTCGGTTACAGAGTACCATTTATAGAAGCTTTTTCTATATGCAAAAAATAAAATAAAATTCATTATATTTATTAAAATTATTAATAATTCAAGCAGCAAAGTCAAATTAAATATACATAAAACATATTCAAATGAAAATATTTATTTCAAACAATTGTTACTTTACAAACAGTTAACTTCCCATATAAAAATTATGGGACTATTATGGTTTGTATGGTTTGTGTTTGTAAATTTACTGCCTCCTTAATTTAAAAACAATTTCAATTTCTACTTATTTAAATATACGGGTTCGGAACACTTTCATTATTTCAAATCAGCTCAGTTAGGCAGCCAATTGTGCTTGTCCTTTTTTTAATTTTATCATTTCAAGTCATCTCAGATAGACAACAAATGTTTACTCGTCTTTTATTTAATTCAATGTCTACATGTTTAAATTCTTTCCGAGTCTTTATCTAGATATATTACTCTTAAACGAATTTTTAAATGCTCGACCTAAGTCAACTTAAGTAAAAACTTAATATGATTATAATTCAGTCACAACACCAAGTTTAAGTGTATTATCAAAGCAGCTAATGGAACTCCATCGTTCAGTGAAAAAGTACAATCAACTTAAAGTGAATTATTGCGGAATTGCTTGACTACGAGGTCAGAAACCTAATACAATTGACCAAATCAGCGTAATAAAATTTTATTTTTTGTTGTGATTACCATTAGAATATCCATGTTTTAAAAATTTTTTAAACTGACTTTAGTAGCAGCTAAAGTGTATTGGGTTATTTAGTTTTACAGCACACAGACACCATATTTCATTAATTTATATTTACATACTGTCACAACTTTGTTTGTCCACTGTAAAAGATGATATTATTTGAATCGAGAACTATTTAACATTGCAGAAGTTCTACAACAGCTTGGAAATTTTTTTGTGTTTCCGCTTGTAGCTTAACCATTTGTTTTAGACCACAAGTTAATTAACAATTTTTGTTTATTGGTGTTTACACCCCCATTAAATTAATGACATAAACTAATGTCATCCTGTATGCACAAACATATTTCTATACGATATGAGATTTCCGTTATTTCTTCAGAAAACAATTTTATAAATACGTTGGTTGAATGAGTTCACTATATTTCTAACGCTAGTTCGCCGTTTCTTCTATGCTAAATAATATATTATCTGCCTGGGCATTTACAAAAACCTTATAATGAAAAAAGTGCCGTCTACTTTTACGTGAGGGGCGATGGTTCTTTAATAGAAATTTTAACATTTTCAGCCTGGTTTGCAACTAGTACTCTTTGGATTTTACACTCCATTTCTTAGGTTCCTTGAACACAAAATTGTTTGGCCTTGACACAGAAAGTATCACTTTGTTGTTAAGAACATTTTGTCTGGCTACCGTTTTGTATGCATATCAAGTTATGATGAGATGAGTAGACATTGCTGTTACCCATATTCTTCAGAGCCTACGCGAAGGAATATTATACTATGATGACCAACAACTATTTATTTTACTCCTTGATATGTAGATTCCCTACATTCTAGAAATTTTAAGAGGAATACTTTAGGCTATAAGATTTGTCCCATTAATTGGGGATTTGTATTTCAATCTACTGTTGGAAATATGTATTTTGTGTGTTCTTTTATGTTTCAGTAGCTTCTATCAATAACGAATTCGGTCTGCATCGATATAGAAAGTATCTAGGTATTTATTATATTTAGATTTATATCGCTGTGAAAATATGATTAATTAGTTGCATGCTGTGCTAATACAGATTGTTATTAATTACAGTGAATGCCACTTAGTTTTGTTATCCTAAATTATGCTGTAATATTTAATGGGCGTACGTACAATGGCGTAGTTATTTTGTTTACAAAATACCTTTCAATTTGATTATTACTAGATATAATTATTCTTAGTACGTAAGGAGTGGAGGATGAAAATGTTTGTGCTTAAATCTGAAATTTAATATTATTTGTTATATAAACTCATAAAAGTTATTTATTATAGTTATATTTCACACGTGTTTTGTGTTTAATTATACTTTCAGGCACTTATGCTCAAAGAAAAGGGCAAATTGGTTGGTGTATACTGTCGTTTCGTTCTTTAGACCCACCTCCCCCAATCTGCGACCGTGTTTAGCATGGCATTCGTTTGCTTTTTTCTTCTCGTTTCTTTGTTACCCTGTAATTCAGGCGAGCATTAAATTGCTAATTTTGTTTGTTTCTTACTTGCCCATTCGTCTTATGGGTAACAACGGTAACAACATTTTATAACTTATTTCTAATACATAGGTTCTGAATCTATTTTATTTTTATATTTTGATCGTTTTCTTATAACTTCCAGTAATTAAAACCGCTTCCTAAAAATATTTCATTCGTTAACAGTTAAAAAATATGCTTTTTTCTCAAATGTGATTGGTTATGAGAAAAAATTCATTAGAATTAAATATTATCAATATAAACATGAGATAACATTAAATGTATGGTAATGTTACAATGACAACAGTACAGCTACAGTAGTACATGCGCTCACTCAGAAGACGTAATAGTATTACACAAAATTGACAAACAATATTGATTTACTTTACAAAATGAGCATGCAAATTAATTCCGTTCTTCAAGCTAAGGTAGTTTATATATAGAATCAATGATGTTCGCTCGTCTTTCAACTTGTCCACTACTCCTTGTACATATAGTGAATGTTTTAACAGTAAAGCAAATTGTCCAAACTGTGCCGAAATGAACCTCAAATATTCTTTATCTTTAGATACTGCATTCTCCTTTAGATAAGTCATGTCACACGTGGGGTAAACATTTGCAGATCGCTCGTTCTAAGATTGATTATGTTCACCAGTTGTAGCAATTTCAGTGTTCACTAACATTGCCTAGATCAGTAAAAAATACATTTTCCTCCTCATGTGGCTTACGTTTACTTTATCAAAATGTTAGAGGATTTCGAACCAAAACTTCTTATTTAAAAATAATTTGATGACCACTCAGTATGATATAGTACTTACTACTGAAACATGGTAAACGATACCATTGGCAATAATGAACTCTTTAGTTATAATTACACGATCTTCAGAAAGGACTGTAATTATGCTTTAAAAACAAAACAAAAGGAGAAGGTTTCCTTATCACTCAAAAATAATTTCTCTGCAGTTTGATTGGATGATTACAGTTATCCTAATATAACTGCAATTAAAATTGAGTTCTCCAAGGTTTTTTAAAATTGTTTTAACTTATAGGGAATGCACTGCAACAATTAGCCAACTTCATGGATTCTTTGGAAGTTTTATTATTAACTAACCATATTATGTTGTGTGGTGATTTTAATTTACCTGCTGTAACTGGGCCTGATTAGAATTTCAAACTGAGGAATATGAATTGTCATATTATGGATTATATTGTTTCTAAATATGAATTACATTAAATACTCCCTGTATGTTTGTTGTGGTTTGTTTAGCATCCTTCTTAATTTTCTTTGGGAATTAAACCACTTATATTTTTTAAAATCAACTTTATTTACGTTTCGATCCATGACCTAGGATCGTTGGACAACGATCCTAGGTCATTGAGTTGATTTTAAAAATTATAAGTGGTTTAATTCCCAAAGAAAATTAAGAAGAATGCTTTACATTCTCACAATCATATCTGGAATACAACTAGCAATAACACTTTGGATTTGATTATATGTAGCAGTTGTAACTGTTGTTAATTCTGACTTTCTAGTTGAGGAAGATATATATCATCCTGCGTTAAGTATATACATGGCAATAAAATTATAAAGAATTAAACATTATTTCGCCATAAGGCAATATAACTTCAGAAAAGCGTATTTCTTAAATTATTCACGTTACTTAAAAAGGTGAATTGGGAACATTGACTAGTGCAGCAAATGTTAACGAAGCTGTTGATTACTTTTACAAACTATTTAGTAACTGTTTAAGTTAGTCAGTTCCTATCAGTTCTATTAATGTTAATTACACATATCGATAGTAGTTTTCTCAACAAATTAAATATAAAATTAAACTGAAAGCACACCATCATAAGTTAGCTCTATCTGATCATTCAACTTCTGCATTCCATTGGCAGAAGTTTAGGAGTTTGCGTTCTGAAATTAAAAAATTGGTATCAAATAGTTATAAAAATTATATTAAAGACATTGAAGATAAAATTAAGACCAAGCCTCTTGATTTTTGGAAATACATTAAACAATTAAAGAGGGAGAGACAAATTTACCCCGATTAATGAAATGGTTAGATGAAAAATTTGAAACAACTCAACAGAAAGTGAAAGGTTTTGCTAAACTCTTTAGTTCGGTCTACACAGGTAAACTGAAGTCAAAGTTCTTTAATTGTGATTATGATGCTGATGTATTTTCGCATTGCAAAATTACTGAATGTGAAACAATTAATACAATCAAAATGCTTAAACCTAAAACTGCTGTTGGTTTTGATGGGGTGCCAGGATATATCATTATAGGTTGTGCTGACCTACTTGGCTTGCCTCTAACGAACATCTTTAATCTTTGTATACACATGGCCACCTTTCCTGACTAGTGGAAAGCTGTTCGCATCTTTCCTGTTTTAAAAATGGGAAACAAAGAAGATTTAATTAACTATAGACCGATAGCGTGTATGTCGTCTTTTGCTAAAGTGTTTGAACTTCTACTGTTTTGATCAAATTTATGAGCATGTTAAGAACTATTTAGTGCCTCAACAACATGGTTTTGTTAAAATGAAATCAACTGTTACTAACCTACTACTGTTTTCGCATCAGATTGCTCTGGCTGTGGAATGTAATTCCCAGTTAGATTGTGTTTCAACTGACATAACTAAAGCTTTCGATAAGGTGTTGCATGACATTCTGTTGAATAAACTTGAAACATTTAAGTTTGATCAACATACCATTCATTTTTGGAAATCTTATTTAACAGCAAGAATTCATACGGTAAAAATTGATAACTGGGTATCTAAATCATTTACACCTATATCAGGTGTTCCTCAAGGTTCTATTGTTGGCCCCTTGTTGTTTCTTATATACATTAATAATCTTCCAAAATGTCAACTTTTCACATATGCCGATGATGTGAAGGTTTTCAAACGTATTAATAGTATCAAAGACTTTCTCGTTATAACAATATGTAGATAGAATTGCCAACTGGACCATTTCTATTGGTCTGTCTTCAACATAAATAAATGCAAGTCGATAACTTTCACCAAAAAGCGCATTCCCAGTAGTTTTGAATATAAAATCCATAATAATAGTATCGCTGGTGTAACTAAATTGAAGGATCTGGGAATATTATTTACCTCAAATTTTAAAGAATGTATTTAGGGTATTGCTAATTCAAGTTCTATGAGTCTTTATCTCATTATTAGAAACTCTTATCATTTGCAAAAATCTGTCGGTTATACTCCTTCTTTATAGATGCTTAGTTCGATCCCAACTAGTGTATGCTTCTATCATTTGGTCTAATCAAGCAGTTACCACCTCTAACATATTAGAAACAATTCAAAAAAGATTTTGTCGTTATTTATATTTTAGAATTACTCGTATATACCCATCGTATCCGATATGCATCTCATATAATGATCAATATAATGATTCATAGGGAAATTGATATTAACTTATCAAAATTAGTGAATAGAAGGCACTACTTGGGTGTTGTGTTTATATATAAACTATTAAACAACAAGATAATTATACCACCCTTATTATCGTTTATCTGCTTTAAGGTTCCCTTAATTAAATTGAGACCAGATTTTTATTATTTGTTACTACTTCTTCTGAATATCCAGTTTATAAAGTTTTAGAAGTAATTAATTTAATGTTTAAGTTTAAGAATGATTTCGATATTATTAATACTTGTTCTAGCGAAATTGCTATGTTATGTGACATTATTTTAATGAGATATTTATTTTTCTATGTACTGATATTCAGCGCTATGTAATTGGGGTTTATACTCTGGATTGCTGCTGATTCAAATAAATAAATAAAAATATTGTGTTCTCATTTGTCCAGGACGGCGACGCATATCATTTCAAACAATGTGAAAAATCTACACTGCAAAATCACATAATAATAAAAGCCATTTCAAAAAGTCCTTAGGATAATTCACAAGACATTTTCTAGTTAAACCACAATGTATAATCCCCTAGATGCTAATAATATTTTACACAATGATGTGTAATATACCTAAATTAATGATTAGAAATCCTCTAAAATAATTATTAACTAAAATCTCTGTGGAGCCATTTGAAGCACAAGAGTAGTGGTGGGTTGCCAATAAGACTATTGGAATAAAAATAGCGATTATTTCACAAGTTCTTCAATAGGCGCTTCTTTCTCTGAGAATTGCTCTTTATGGGTAAGGTAGAAATCCAGGCGATTAATATGAAGAGAGAAAGAATGATTGTCTAAAATTGTTTTCACACAAGAAAAGGATACATAGCAGTTAAAATAATGAGAATGTCCAAAGAATCTGAATTTTGATTAACGGGAATGTAACTTGTAAAGGAGAAATATAGAACAGATAAAGCAATCACCGTAAGAACATCACTGCAGGCCCTTAGGGAGTACATCTTGTGATCTGACATTAATAAGATTCTCGGTGGAAGAAATATGATGCTAAAATGAATAAGGTCTGCTATACTGAATATAAATGCTTGATTGCTTGTGCCTGTGTGTACATGCATGCATGCTTGCATGCATAATACGAGCAACATGCAGTTATGCAATTAAGCAGTAGCCATGTGTGACGAGAAACCTTTAATTTGGTATTAGGCCAGTGTAACTACTTATTAAAGTTCATCATCATTAGATCTTCAACCCTGGAACTGGTTAGATGCGTACCCTCATTGTTTCCTGTTCTGAACTAACCTACACATTTCCCTGAAATTTAATTGGTCTGCATCTAACACTATCAGCATGCAAAAGTCTGATCTCGATCTGCCTCTACTACTTTTTTCTTATCTCTGCTTGTAATATATCCCGTACTATTCCCCAAAAATGCCTTAGAATGTATCCTCCCCTTCTATTTTTCCATTTTTGTTTGTTTTCCAAAGATATCTTCATTCCTCTACTATTTCTATAACCTATTTTGTCTGTGCATGCTATCATGCTATCATCCTTATACATTCTTTCTGTTTGCGTTTCCTACTGCACCTATTTCATGGACGTACTGTGCCGTGCTCCACACATATGCTTTGAACAATTTTCTTCTTGTCTCTATGTTTGTTGTCTTTGAACATATCCGCTGTTCTTTCTTGTTAGATGCAGTTTGATCACCTTCTATTGTTTTACAGTTATATACCGTATTTCCTCAATATTCAGTGGTATGTGAAGAGGGGTAAGCTGCCTGTGGCTGCCAAGTTCCCCCAGCACTTGAACATTTGTTGAATTAATAGTTTTTCCAATATATCATTTCGCATAAACAACATTAGTTGAAAATATTTCACAACCAACACCTGTAGTTGTTTATAATAATCAGTGTATTCCCGCAACAGCCTATACAGCCTGTTTCAAATTAACTCAGCACCATTGCTAACTTTGTTATTATTGGAGCTACGAGGTTGGTTAAATGAGGAAAGAAACTTAGTTTTTACAGTTGATTACCGTGGACAGCGCAAAAAAATAATTGAACATCGCTGTTTCGAGATATTGATCAAAACACTTACTTTTTAAATGGAACACCCTGTATATTTTTAATTTAAATGAAAAAGAAATAAATTCTTAACAAAAAGTTTTATACACTCTTATATCAAAATCCTTAAGATAAAGTAAATATTAACAAATTTGTAATTTAATTAAGATAGTCTTGACTTTTAAATAAACCATTTATTTAACACACTAAAATTACATAAAATGTTCAAAAATCCTCCATTTTCTTGAATGCACATTAAGGTTTGCCTAATAACATCCCTTGTAGCATTTGCAATACTCCTACCGTCAATTGAATTAATACTTAATTGAATACTGTTTTCTAATTCTGTTACATTGGTATATCTTCTTTCGTAAACGTTATTTTTTACGTTGTCTTAAAAGAAAAAATTTAAAGGCGACAAGTCTGGAGAACGAGGTGGCTACTTTATAGGACCATTTGCTCCCATCCACCGGTCTTCAAAACGTCTTTGCATCATTGCGCCAACTTCGCGAAAATTATGTGCTGGAGCTCCATCTTGCTGGAAGTAAATGGTTTGGCGATCTTCTAGATTAATATCAACCAGGTACTCTTCAAAAACTTCTTCCATAATGTTCATATATCTAGCTCCAGTAAACGATCCGTAATAAAACAAAAGGTCCACTATTTTACTACCAATCAAACCACACCATACATTTAAACTAAACTTTGTTTGTGGATGGATGGAAAAGTTGACAGTGGATTTTTTGCGTGACCAGTAATGCATGTTTTACTGTCAAACATTCCAGAATTCGAAAAATTTGATTCGTCACTCTAAATTATATTTTTCACGAGGCCAGGATTTTCTGTACGCGAAGCAACTAACCAACGACTTATTTTTTTGTCGATATTTATAAGGAATAAATTTATGTTTTCTTAATATTCTATAAATGACTTAAAGAAAAGTTACTATTTTTTACCAAATCTCTAATAGAATGATTTAAAAATGCTTCAAATTAAGTTAATACATTTGTTTCAATGTTTTTACTAATTATAAATCTCTTTCTAGTTCTTTTCTTAAAAAACAAATTTTCATTGTCTTTAAATTTTCTGTACAGAATTAGAAAATATCTTCGGTCTGGAGAGTTTTGATTAGGAAAGTTTTCGCAATAGCAATTTGATGCTCTGGTAGTATTTTTTCTATTTATTATAAAAGTTTCCAACATATCACACTTTTCTTCATGAGTAAAAGGCATTCTAACAATGTTATTAATACTTCTTAAAGTTAGCTGCTACAATTAAACACATGAAATGACAAACTTGTTAAACAAATGAATTCTGTTCTAACATCCGCGCCTTACCTTGATTAAATTACAAATTTGTTAATATTTACTTTATATTAAAGATTTTGATATAAGAGTGTATAAAACTTTTTGTTAAGAATTTATTTCTCTTTCATTTAAATTAAAAATATACAGGGTGTTCCATTTAAAAAGTAAGTGTTTTGATCAATATCTTGAAACAGCGATGTTCAATTTTTTTTTTGCACTGTCCACGGTAATCAGCTGTAAAAACTAAGCTTCTTTGCTCATTTAACAAACCTCGTAGCTCCAATAATAACAAAGTTAGCAATCGTGCCGAGTTAATTTGAAACAGGCTGTATACAGCTTGGTTCCACTTCTATTGTATTCTAATTATATGCCCTATTTCACCGATATGTAAATGAGGTTATGCAGCCTGTGGCTGCCAAGGATCCCCCAACACTTGCAAATTTGTCGAATGAATAATTTTCCAGTAAATACTTTCGTGGAATAAACATTAGTTGGGAATATTGCAAGACAAATACCTGTAGTTGTTTATAGTAATCATCATGTTTAAGTACTTTTTTTTTCGTCATTAGTTTTCCATCTTGGGACTGGTTAGATGCATACCTCCATAGATTTCTATTCTGAGCTAGCCTACACATTTCCCCGAAATTCCCACATCCCACATCTTTCACTATCTGTGTGCAATAGTCTAACCTAGGCCTACATCTACTTCTCTTTTTTCCTATCTCTACTTCTAATATATTCCGCACTATTCCCTAATGCCTTAGTATGTGACCTATCATCCTATCCCTCCTATTTTTTACTGTTTTCCACATACATCTTTCTTCATGATATTTTCATCATATGTTTGTAGCACTACATTTCTTGCTCACTTCTCCTACTGTGCAGGCTTCACAGCTGTACAGTGCAGTGCTCCACACATAAGTTTTAAGCAATCTTTTCCTTGTTTGTATGTTTGTTGTCTCTGAACACAATAGTTGCTTTTTCTTGTTAAACGTAGAACGACCTTGTTTTATATCTTTTAAATAAAATTTAAGTAAGCTGTGTACTTGGGAGGTAAGGTAATGTGGTGGTTTTCCGTTGTTTTCCACATCACGGTAGTGTGTCTTAGAATGCCCATACCAACCCTTATGGCCTCTGCCAATGTAAGTACCGAAAGAGCTTCTGTCCTCTTTCGGGGACCTGTCTTAGTCTGGTTGAACCTGTAGTTTGGTTCTTTAGATCACTGGAATGCATAAGTCACTCCACCTGTTCCAGTAATTTAGAACTTTTTCAAGGTGCAGGTCCATTCGGAATGGATATTAATGTTATATGTTATAAATTTCGCAGCATTCACCAGGCAAAAGTGCAAAAATAGGTCTATACGTGGCAATTACGTTAACATTTAAAAACCCATAAAAAAGATTAATCATTCAAACAATTAAAAATTTTGTGCAAAAATATCAAGCCTTCATGCCATACTTGGTTGAAGACATGTGCTATGTCTAAGAAGACTGCAGACATGAACGATCATGTCTGTTATTCTAAGTACCTGGTCTATTGTTGAGTGCTTTTGTCTGAACCCAAATCGAAAATCTGAAATTAGGTTCTTATATTCTATTATTGACCGCATTCTCTTGAACATTCTTAGGTTGTTATCCTGGCTTTGTCATCATGATCAATTCTGACACATTCCAGCAAGCAGGGACATGTTTCAATCTGAAGACTGTTGAATGTAGATGAGCATTACTATTTCTTTTTTTTTTTAAGGAAGATGCTTTAAGATCTCTCCAGTAATTAGGTGGAATTCTGATATCTTCTTTGAATAAAAATTTGTTCTGATCACTTCGGCTATTACTGAGAGGATAACTGGTGTGATATTTTCACATCTTGAGTTGTCAATATTATTCGTAGTGTGATTCTTCTGCCTCTGATTGAGATTGCATACTTCAGTCAGGTGTTCCACAAACATATCAGCTTTTTGCCTATTATTTCTGGTCTATTATTGCTTCCAATAGGAGGTATGGAAACTATGGGTCTCTTAAGCTTCTTGGTTACATTACAGAGCGAGAAATCAGTTTCTTGATATGTGGATGATACTTGTAGATACAAACTTATAGATTCCTCTTTAACCTTTTGAATTTCTCTTCTAAGCTGCCGAGTCTTGTTATAATGTATGGTTTTGTATATGGGGTCTTGCAATTAATGCTATCTTCTTCTAGCTATTCGGAATTCTTTGACGAGATCTTGAACCTCAGCTGGATAGTTTACACTTTTAGTTAAATGTGTAATTTCTTTGGTGTTGTTATTTATGTTGCTGCTCGAGAAAGCCCAGTGAATTTTTCAGCTGTTTTTTTTTGAGTTGCTCAGTTGTTCTAAGATTGATATCCAGGTTTATATTGTTCTGTAAGTCATTCTGAAAGCTTTCCCCATCAGTAGTTTTGTTGACGAAGGTGATTCTAGCTGCCGTTTTCATTATAATGAGTGTTAATGTGACCACCGAATCATCAGTCCAAGTCAAAGTTCTCTTCCACTTCTATAAAGTTGGAGATACAAAGTGTTTGAAAAAGAACTCTCTAGTTTTAAGTATAAATTAATGTTGAAATTAATGAAAAACCACATCAACGAGTACATACAATAAAAGAGAGAATTTTCAAGTTTTGTTTTAACATTAATGGACTTCAACGTGGGATCCATTTGTTGCCCTGAACACATTGAGACAATATTCCACTTCTCACCACGTATTCAATAACATATCATGTGTAACTGTCCCAACTGCCGCGACGATTCTTTCGCGTAAATGATTGATGTCTCAAAAAAGTCCAGCGGGGTTAAGGCCGGGCTTCGTCGTGGCCAAGAGATTGGGCCAGTTCTGCCTATCCACCTTCCTGAAAAGCAAGGGTCTAGAGTCATGCGCACGTGGTTACTGTAATAAGGTAGGACGCCATCTTATTGTGAAAACACAAGCCCTTTTTCCGACTCAATATCCATTTGGGAAAAGACATACTCTGTCACATGTCGTAGTAATTTTTACGTTATTGTTCGTTCTACAAAAATGAAAGGACCAATCACACAACCTTCCATCAAGTGGCACCAAACATTAACTTTGGGAGAGTCATGTTGATGCCGAATAAGTTAATGTAGATGCTTTGACCTCCAATTTCTGCAGTTGTGACGATTTACCGTTCCACTAACATGAAATGTAGCCTCATCAGAAAAGAAAACGTTTTTCAAAAAATTGTCATCATCATCAGTCCTGTTTAGAAAGTCAAAAGCAAACGCTAACCTTTTAACTTTATCAGTGTTTTATTTCATGTAACAGTTGCAATTTGTAGGCACAAAAATGAAGTCTTTTACGCATAACATCATACACTGTATCTTTAGGTAATCCTAATTGGAGACTATGTCTGGCCTATGACTTCTTTAAGCTCCGAACACACGAAACACAGATTTGTTCAACAACATCTTCAGAAGTTTTCAGTCTACCTGGCGATTTTCCTTTTTAAAACACTATCGATTTTCCTTGAAAGAATGTAGCCAATGACGGATAGTTTTTGCTGTAGGAGGTTCAACACCATACTGACGTCTAAAATTACGTTGTACTGTTATAACAGATTAAGTTTGCACAAGCCAAATAACATACTGTGCTTTTTGTTGCGGAGCAGACACACTGCACTGCACGCCTAAACTGAATTAAGCGAACTGAGCCCTAGCACCGTCTCAAGGTTAAGCAGGCGTGCCAGCTGCAGGGAAGCAAAACTTGGGCAGTTGATAAATCAAACACCACAAACTACAATAGTGTGTATCACAACAGTTGCTACGACACAATAAAATTCGGGAGTTCTTTTTCAAATACTATGTACCACTTTGAACAGTTGCTATGACACAATAAAACTAGGGAATTCTTTTTCAAATACGCTGTATTTTTCTTGCAATGAAGAAGTCTAATAGGTTGGGTATTTTATCGCTATCAGTAGACCAGTAAGTCGGCTAGCCTGTTGGGTGATAATTACCATTTATCTCCTGAACTGCTTTTCTTAATTCTTTTCTTTGGTAGTGGTTAGCCTGAATCCCACTCTGTGTTTGGAGCTAGAAGCCTCCTGCAACAATGAATCTTTCTTCTAAGTGTCTCAGGAGGGTAAAATGGTCTTCTTTTTCAAGGTTATGTCTTGGTGGACAGCAGATGGCACCAATTTTCAGCTCATAATTTGTTAACTTGATTTCAACCACTGTTGGGTGAATATCCTGTCTCTGCAGATAAAATTCTCCATAGTGGTTGATTTTTTTCCTCATTATAATTGCACTTCCACCTATGGCTTGGTTGTTTGGGTAGATTGTGTGGTATGTTTTTGTATTCTTTTATTTTAAGGTAAGAGTGGTTTATTCATGGGCATCTCAGAAATGAAGCAGACATCTGTGTTGTGGCAACAACTTTAAGGTTATGTTTTTTGTTTATAATTCCATTGGCATTTCAGGTACCAATAAGTAGGTCTTTTAATCCATTAACTTACTTTATCTTAAGTACAGCACCAGTGCTCCCGGCTTCTAGTTTGTTAAGTCTTACATTAATTTGATCTAATATTTTCATCATATTCTGTATAAGCTGCATCATAGTTGATTCTGACATTGATGGCTGAGGTCTCGTCTCTTATGCTTTTTGTTATACAACTTGGGCATAAGGCACCCCACTTCTGACAGTATTAAGGACAGCTGATCTTAGTTAAAACGTTAGTTTTTTGGTCTTGGCGGCAATATCCTTCCATTTTTGTATCTCCTTGGCTATTGTACATCTCTGGTAATTAGCGAGATGCACTTGAGAGCAATTGATGCACTTGGTAGGCATGCTTCTAGTCTTAATGCAGTTTGTAGTTAGATAATCTTCTGCACATTTCACACAGGCAGGTGCTCTTCTACAGAACTTGCTTGTTGGCCATGCCTCTGACATTTTTTTATATTGTGGAATGGACTTACTATTCCTTATTGCTTCTATTTTAACCTTCATATGGTTGATGTATTTGATATCATAAACTTGTTTGACTTCTACCGATTTATTAAACACCAATATATACAATGGCAAGTTCATTGGAGATTTTTCTGCAGAAGTTGAAGGATGCAAATTCTCAACCATGACCTAAATAGGTCTAATAACTTTGGTTTCGTATGAGTGCAATTCAACGTTAGATTTGTTTATTAGGGCTGTCAGTGTTCTATATTCTTCATTGGAGCTGACATTAACTTTAATCTGGTTATTATTCATCATACTGGTGGTATAATCATCGGCATTGCTTACTCTAAGTGTTTTATCTGATTGCTTTTTAGGACTTTCATCTACTTTCTTTGAGGATTCAGTAGCCTTTCATTTTTGTTTATTTTTGAATTTTGAAAAAGCCAATCTGTTTCTTAGCAATAAGATTATCTTCTCATCCGAGTTTGCTGGACTATAAGATGTCTTTTCGGTAAATGCTTCTTTTGTATTTAACAGTGCTAGTTTCTTGTTTGTGAGTGTAAAGTTATGACTTGCCTTTTTTGCTGTTCAATTTCATTCAAGGTCTACTGTAGTTGTACTTGCATAATTCCATTTTCTGGTATCTGTAGAACAGATGTTAGTGGAGGTGTTAAGATAGCACCATTATTCTAATTTGTCCCCAGTAATGTTTGTTGTAGTTAAAACATGATATTTCCACAATAGTGAGACGACCCCAGCTAATACTGCAAGTCGCATGAAATCACCTCGCATAAACGATAACAATTATTTCATGACAGTCAGATGTCATGTCCCACCACCATACAATTACATCACCGCAGGAACAGTTTAATGCAGAAAAACTGCTGACTAATATTTCATCTTCTTAACCTTGCAACCAAATCACATAGCAGGTAAATTATTCACATGCGATTGTTAACATACTTTTTAAGGAGTGTCACTAATTTGCGTACCACACATTATGTTATAATTACAAGTATGATTAACGGCGGTTGTGGCAGTCTCGCGGAGTTATTGAAAAGTGCATCCAAAAACTCGATGAGAAGGTTGCTGTCGATTTAGATTTCTGCGGCGATATTCTCTAGATGTTCAATAAGCATTACTATTGCAGTAACCATATACAAAAGCAATATTCCTCTAATGAACTGCGTTAAAACTTGTCAATTTTCAACAAAAATTTGTTTTTTATTACTTCATTTTTTAACAGAAAACAACCAATCCTAACAATTCCTTAAACTTTTTCAAAAAAATAAGTAATTTGCAATTACTTAGAAATGACAGTTAAATGATTGTCAATTATTAATAGACTGTATTCTGCATTTTTAATAGTAACTAGATGTGGATGTACTACTACACTTTTAAAATTTTGATCCCTCATAGTTCTGTAATGAAGTAAAATAGGACCTAGGTTTATACAACAATTTTTGCTTAAAAAAACCTCTACAACAAAAGGTTGAAGTATGTTACACTGATCACAAACTCTGTATAGTAATAAAGTCATCTACAGATTCACATGAAAAAACTTGAATTATGATACAAGTAGGGTGTTTTCTGTTTTTGTAATGATTGAGAACAAAAATATATAAAACTACATCAATAGCAAACAATGCCATACTTACTTTGTATCTTCAGTCCATGGATAGTGTCGCTTAGGCATTCTTAAATTTTTATTTAAATCATCATCTGAGAATCTAAAAAACAAAAAGTTAAGAGTTAGAACCATAATTTCACAATAAAGGTCAAAAATAAATGTACTACTTGTAACAGTTGTATAATGTTAATGAAGGCAATCACATATCTTCTGTTGCACAACTTTTAAACACATGTAACTACCCTAAAAGTAAGGGTATGAATCTACAGTGTGACAATTTGAAAACTAGTAATGAGGAATCTCTCCAAGATGAAAAATACTATCAGAAAAATTTCAAATACAAATCAGATAATTCGAGGGAAACCAAAATAATGTCCTTTTCGACTCACTATTCCGCACCCCTTAGTAGCTAATCGCCTGTACTTAACTTTTTAAATATGAACCTACTCTGCATGGCAACACCATTGGAAAAGATAAAATGTTAGTTTTCTATATTTGTACATTTAAATGAAATAGTACGTTTAGTTTTGCAGATATATTTTAAAGTTCAAACCTCTTCCGAGTTAAAATGAGAAATTTCCGAGGTTATTATTAAAAGTAATTTCCTTCAAACGTTACCGATTTTTTTTAATGTGACAAGCACACAGTGAAGTGTTAGAACAGTTTATAATGCGATTAAAAAATCAAACGAATAAATGCAATTTTGGAGTGCTTAACGAAGATCTAATTAAATGCATAATCTGTTGTGGTATAAACAAGGCCGAAAGAAGAGAAAACTTACTTCAAATTGATTCGACTACATTGGATGAAGCTATACAAATGTTTTACAATGGAATCCATGAAAAAATATAAATAAAATACTAAATGCACACGCTGGTGAATCATTCCCGATAGACGTAGTATCGAATAACTTACGGAAAGTTTACAACACTACAAACAAACACCAATGTTGCTCAAATAATGCAATTACTAAAATTAATGCTTCACATCAATAACCAAAATCAATCTATATATATATATATATATATATATATATATATATATATATATATATATATATATAGGATGAGTCACGGGAACGCCACGGAGTTTTATAGCAAAACGGTGTATTTTTTCAATGTTTTTTCACAGTAGATCTATGTAAGTTCGAAAGGGCTCATTTTAAAATTATTTTGATATATCCAGGTGCCCCAAGAAAAAGGTACATATCAAAGTTATATTTTTTCTTATGGAACATCCTATTTTTCTTTGCATTTTTGAATTGTACGTGGAAAATAAACTAGACTTTCTTGAAGGCTCATTATACCTAAATGCAGAGCGTTTCGATTTATTTCGCTTTTTCTAAAATTTTAAGGGTTTCGTAAAAATTAAATAATTCTAAAATCAATTCACCCAAACAAATTTTTTTTTAACACTTAATATTAGACCGTACCCTTCACTGATCAAGTAACTTACTAAAAACAGATTCAATCAGGATGTTCAGAAAATGCAGTTTCAATATTGACAGATTCAAAGTATAATATCGTTGTTATTTTAAATGGAACATCCTGTATTTTATCACTTAGTCGTATAGTAATTTTGATCGTCTTTCAAACGGTATTAGGGTTGCCTATATCTCTTCGAACTTTGACGTAATTTGCATATTTTTGACATTTAACATGTATTTTCATACTACTCAATATTATTTTTGATGGAAAATGATTAAACGATAGCTATTATGATTTTGAGGAGCAGGTCTTTAGTTAATGATCATTTATAAACGAAAATTAAATCCTTATAAGTACATTTTTACATAAGGTAGGTTTTCAGTGATTTAAAAGAATATTTTTGCTGCTTATGCAATGATTACCAATTTTTTTTTATGAGTAGTCGCTTAATCTGGAAACTTCTTTGTCTCTTGTAACATTTTGATTAGAAGAGCGGCTTGACAGAAAAAAATTATTTCAAATGTCTGCATACTTTCGTCATCATTGATGCATTAAGTGTAAAATGGGGCAAATAAAAGAACATAGTGTGTATATTAGTAGACTTTGGTTTTTATTTGTCATTTAATTTGACTATCATTTAACCTCAGTTTGACTGTCAAGTCATGAATTTCTGCTTAATTCAATAAAATTTTGCTTCTTTCATCATGGGTAATTACACAAACGCCGGATAGGTAGGTATGCTTTTGGTTTTCGGATGTTGTCAAGGCAAAAATCGTTAAAGTGTCAGAGTCTACAGGAAAAGATTTGCTAATCGTCAGTGCCAAACCACCAAACATTTGCAAATATTGAAAGACGTCTTTGCGAAAATGATAGCTTTCAATCAAGAAATGTAGATTGGGGACGTCAATGTACTACAAGAACTGCAGATCCGGAGGAACAAATTTTGGATAGAGTCGAAGAAGGCCCAAAAATAAGCACCAGACGCTTAGGTCTTGATCTACAAGTTCCTAAAAGTATTGTTCACGACGTTTTAAAGGCACAGTTATTACACCCATACCAGGTTCAACAGGTACAGGACCTTTGACCTATCGATTCTTGAGAGGCGTCTAGCTTTCTGTCAGTTTATTCAAGATCAGAGGAAGCTTCTTTTATAAGATCTGGTATCACTAACGTACATAATAAACATATTTCTATGCTGTAGAAAATTCTCATACAACTAAAGTGACTCACTATCAACATGAATTTAAGATTAATGTCTGGGCTGAAGTTATTGATAATTTTATTATTGGTCCTGCTGTGATACCAAATCGATTAAATGGAGATAATTATTTCAACCTACTACAACAAACATTGCCAAATTTATTGGAATATCTGCCGTTATTACTTCGCCATGTGGTTCACGCACGATGATGCTCCTCTCTCCCCACTTTACTCTAGCTGTTCGATGACATTTACATGAAGAATATCCGGATCGATGGATCAGAAGGGGATATGATGCTCCTACAAATTGGCCAGACAGATCGCCGGACTTAACGCCCTGTGATTATTTTTTGTGGATACCCTAAAATCAAAGGTTTATTCGTACCCAATTGATAGCGAAGAAGATTTGCAAAGACAAATTCTAAATGCAGCCAACTCTTTAAAAAATAATACACAAACAATGCAGAGGGTTCAGCTTAACTTCTTACGGGGAATTAATTTGTGCATTGAAGAAAATGGCGGCCACTTTTAACATTTATTGTAATGGTTCGACACTTGTTCTCATGTTGAACACGTATTTTCTGGAAACCATGTGTATGTATGTATGTATGTATGTATATATATATATATATATATATATATATATATTGCTGTAATTATAGGGTTAATTTAGGGGTAGGTTAAGTCATAGGGGTCGTAGAATAAGCAAGGGAAACTCCCAAGTAACAGAAGCACGGAATTACAGATATTAGAAGAGTAAATAGGTCATTATAAATATTATTAGTTGAGAGCACACTGTATATAGCAGTACAAACGATTAAAACATATCCAAGAGTAGCTATGAGCAAAGATGAGAATTTGAAAAGGTAACGAAATGCATTGAATTTAAATCAGTGAAAAACCTGGCTAGACAAATATTCAAAAAAATGCGTGGATATATCATCTTAAACGCACTTAGAAATTATACATTATTTGAAAAGAGTACGTGATTTAAAAGTATCACATTTGCTCAAAAATCCAATTTATTAGGAAATAAACAAACGCCAAATTTATTCGATTCAGATTTAAGGCAACAACAATAACATTACGTGATCGATTGAATGAAGATTCCTGGGATTTCTGAAATAAATGCATAGGTATAATAAGAATTTATGTGACCAAGAGCATCGCTTCATGCAATTAAAATACATACAACTGGTAAAATTCCCAAAATAACAAGTGATAATACACTTGGTCTCGCCCAGCACGTGGAGTCAACGAATCAGAAAATAAAGGGGGCCGATCCTATAAATATCTTAACAATTGAATATTGAGTTAGTATACTTTTAACCTGGGCAGTCACTATACTCAAATGTGATAAATATTTACCTGAAAGTTAAGTGAAAATTATTTTATAGAGTGTATAATTGTGCAAAGAGAGCCGTACTTCTAAAAAATACGTAAGTAAATAAGATTTAGTGAAATTATATCATTTCTAATAATAAATAAAACAGGGCTCTGGTTAAATACGTTCTGAATAATTACCAACTGATTAAACACCCTCTGGTTAAATACGCTCTGAATAATTACCATCTAATTAAATACCTTCTGATTAAATACGTTCTAAACTACATTCTGAAGAACTGCGTTCTAAATTACATTCTGAATAACTACGAAACTTTTAATAACGATCCATTACGATCTTAAATACAATTTTGGATACGAAACTCTGGAAAATGCTGTCTGTTCAAACAATTTAATAATCTCTGAAAATGGTAAACCTCTCATTGGAATAACGACTTGGATACTAAATTTTGGTTGGATGTCGACTTCAATTCTTAGGAATGCAGAGCCTACTAAACCACTTCAGGTCAGATATTTTTGCTATGATTTATTTTTAAAACTGTTTTATATATTTTTGATATGATTTATTTTTAAAACTGTTTTATCTCAATAATAATTTAAAGTGTAAGAGCCGAAAAATTGGGGTTTCTGGATAAATTTTATGAAAAGCTATAGACATTTTTGAAACGTTTCAACAGGTCTCTAAATGTAATAAACGCTCGTTTTACTGGCTTCATTTTCTAAAAATCCAATAGATGTAAATAATTCAAAAAGGGAGAAGATATTTAAAAGTGGAAAAAGTTGTAAATATGTAATCATTATACTGTGTATTCTGGAATTGTTCTATTTAATTGAATCAGCTAGTCGAGGCAAAAGAAAATTAAAATTAGCATTTTCACAAGTGGTTGAGCAACATAAGGATTAACACAGCATTTTTATGTACGCCCAAGCCGTGGGGCGATATAACACAGCATTTTATGACATGCCCAATCGTGGGGCGAGATAACACAGCAATATATATATATATATATATATATATATATATATATATATATATAAATATAATTATATGTATATATATATATATAATTATATATATATATATATATATATATAACAAAATTGCATCATCTTCCACTACAACCGCTGAGAAAAAATCAGTTAGTAATCTTCCTTACAGACTGATAGCACGTAATAAAATTTCAATATCGACATGCCATTCTTGATAATTTGATGTTCCCTGCAACTTCTGAAAGTCAAATGCACTTCTAAATTCAATATGTTCAAGTGCCATTTTTCATAAGACAGAATAATGCATTTAAAGTATTCAATTAAAAATATCCATAAACATAATTCATTAATCAACTGATACGACAGTTAATATTCCACAAAAAATCCTACAAAATATTTATATGTTTAAAGCATGACTGGACCCCATAACCTATGACAATTCAATACAAATATGTTGCTAGATATTTATGTACTATTAAAGAAACCACTCATTCATGTCATACATACTAATAAACAATAAACCAAACTAACTTAAAAAAAACCATAATAACACTAAACTGTTATAAATATATTGAAGCAAAGTAACCACTATCAGAAATGTTATGAATATCGCTCAAACTCACATAAATGAGTTATTTAGAATTAAGAAGATATACTTAACAAATTCAATAACATATCTATTAGAAAATCAAAACAACGAAAGGAGCATTTTATGAAATGGACTTGTAGTAGGTTAAACATCTAGGATTTTACCCGGTGCAGAAAATCCTAAAACAGAAGGAAAATAAGGTCTGTAAAATGGCTAGGCTTAGAAATCTATTGAAATAAATTATAAATAATTAATTAACGCAAGTACTGGTAAGTTTACAATTACATCTAGGTAATTTAAATATGCATTGTATATTTAAGAAAATTTCTTATTAATTTTGATTGCACGATTTTTAAATTTAGTTTCAACACTAAAAATGACGTTTTTTTTGAAGAAAAAAGTGATGATTTATTTTACCTTTAACCAAGATATTAATAACCTGTTTTAATATTCCTCTGCATGTAAGATATTAGTTATAAAACACTGGTAGTAGTGCTAATTCAAACTTTTCTTAAATACACTCTCTTTCCCTAGAAGAATTCTGGTAAAAAATGATCAATTACATTTGAATTAAGATTTTTTACTAAATGTCATTAAATATTCAGGTTTCGTAAATGAATCATGTGTCCTACATTTTTTCAAGTTAGCCAAATATTCAATGATGAAGATCTACTGGTCGAAATTTAATGAAGTCGGGGTTTACAATATAGTAGCAAATGCAACTTTTAAGATATAAATTACACAACTGTAGTATAAACAATTAAAAAATAACAAAAAGAAATTATGGCATAACAAAAAATTAAGATCATATTGTTATTTATTGCTAGTGAAAAATAGAAAACTTACTTTTTTTGCAAAACTAATTTGCTCTCATCTTCATAAGTTCGTAAAATGGGAGGCATAGTAACATTGACTATTGCGGTTAACCTAATAATGTAACAAAAAAAATTATAAAAGCACAATAAAAAAAATTAGACGTACTTATCTAATAACATCTTAATTTTTTTCGTTTCTTCTATTATAACTAAGTTTTTGGCGCGTTTAATTAAAGTTTCTTTTCTACATTTCACAAAAGGCGCTAAATGTTCATATACTTTAATCCTAGAGCGCCTTCCAAGACACCTACATTTCCTTTCTAAGCTGCAAAATTAACAGTTAATTTGATAAGAATACCAGTACTTTTGTAACCGCTTACTTTAATAAAAGTAAATTAACGTTTTCTGTAAAGAATTTTACTTTGCCTTCAGTACTACATGCTGCTGCACTTTTTATATGATCTATAATTTCTGCAATATCACTAGGAAGGTTTTCAGGTAATTGCACATATTCCACGGGAGATTTAGGAGCCACAAAACCATTACTGTGTTCAACCTCTGGCACGTGATTCACTAAAATAATCAATAATCATTAAGATATATTTACAAAAAAAGAAACATTAATATAAAAGCAGATTTTATGTAATGTTATGTTACTAAACTTGAGATATTAAGAAAATAATAACGTGAAACGAGCTATGCTCGTTTAGTAGGGTCAAAAAATAATAAAAAAAGAAAGTTTGTTAACAAATCACAAATTAATACAGAAACAAAATGTTGTAGAAAAATAATTCAGAAAATGCTACAATAAATCTTGGAGACATGTTTTATTAACAAATATTACTTCGGTGCTGCATCACCATGATGCCCCTTAATGCTTTCTTGAGTCATTTACCAATAACACTTTTTGCAGTTTATTATGATTCATTGACTATCTCTTTCCTGTATCATTCCTTGACGGTGGAAAAAAGTTGTTGCCTAAACATGTGTAACACTTTGGCATTATGTTAAACAAAAACCAAATAATGAAAAAGAGAGAAATTAATCTTAACCAGATAAATTAATATTGAAGCACCTCTATAATTCTAATTTCATGTATAATAGTGTTAAAAAAAGGCATTTTAATAAATTTGGTAGTTCGATCAAACCTAAAAACCACAAAGTTGTTTAATACACATTGGAACCGACCTTATGTTTATAAATTATTTTAAAACGACAAAAGTGTAAACAATATATATATATATATATATATATATATATATATATATATATATATATATATATTTATTACTGTGATTGGGTAGACTTAGATAGGTGTAAATAGGCCAAGCATTTATGTATTTATAGGAACCCTGTATATAAAAATTGATCATTGATTTAAAACGCTTCAATATAATTAGAGTGGGATAAAATTACATATAATATAGGTTTAATTTGTTTAAGTTAATTTAGTACAAGGACAACAATTAAGATCGATGACAAGGTCAAAAATTGTGTACAAAGGTTATTAGTATTAAAGCTTTTCGGTATAAAAATCCATAATTTAATCAAGGTACATTTATTAAATACAGCATAAGCTAAAGCAGTCAACAAACGTTACAAGGTTTAATATTGTAAATACGTTAAAACAGTCAAGGATTTCATGGAACAGACGTGGGGTAAATAAACGATTCTTGTAAAAGCTAGTATATGTTGAAAATATAATTCGAGGTACATTGTATTAACGGAAAAACGCAAGGCTAACAACAACAGTCTACTAGTTCAAAACATCAATAAAATTAGGCGACAGACAATATTTAATACGTAACAGACGCAGATGTAAGATATCAGTTGGTTAAGGGCAAAGATTTTTCAGCGCGTGTCAGACGAGTATACTTTAAAAACCAATAAAAGGGACAAAGATTCGACATGTTTGTAGACGGTATCGATTTTTCAAGGCGCACATAAAGAAAGTAAGAAATAACCGTGAACAATATAGTAATAGAGGGGCTACAAGCAAGACAGAAAACACAGAACAGAAAGAGATACCAGAAAGGCAGAAATTACATAGACACTTTAGGTAGGAAAGGAAGACAAAGCTGAGAGATGTTATTATGATGGTGCAAGGGAGATAATTGTATGAACGTGCACACGAGAGGCGTGATTGTATTTGTGTGGGGTGAACAGAAGAGTGGAAATTTCAGCGAATATTTGGACGGTTGGCAAGTTGAGACAGTTTTTGGCGATAATGAAGTGTTTATGTTGAAGATTTCTGAGTTTTGAAAAACCGTTGTGTTTATGTGCAGGTGTATTTTGTGGAATTGAGTGGCAGTTGGCAACTTTACAAGAAATGGGTAACAAAAATACAGGCAACTCAAGTGGGGTATAGTTATATAAGCATTGCTGAAGACGGCATTCGCTCTTTCTTATTTTCCAAGTCTACAGAAAATCATCCTAGTTTCAAACCACGTGACTAGTGCAGTCCGACTTGAAATTTTAGAGTAAGGTAACTGTAAAGTGAAATTTCTTTCAAAACATATTTGCGTAAGAAAATAATCAATGTGTGTTTATAATAAACGTAAAATAAAACTTTGTTCAACCTAGATGTATTTGCGTAAGAAATATAAGTCAATAAAACGCATATAACTTGTACTTGTTTGTAATAAACAGATTCTTGAAAAACAAACATATTTAATAAAGCGATAAGGAATAGATATTGAGGCAAAGGCATACATGACATTAGAAATGTAGAAATTGCCGCATTTTTATAAAACCCAACATAAGTAAACAAGGATGGAGACTAAAAATTACACCTACGTGCAAGTCGAAAGGTTCAAAATACCACTTGGTGATAAATTCCATAATACAAAGCTTCTGTCTACATGCTAATTCAAACGTCTAAAGAGTATGCAATACAGAGTAAAATCCCAACAGGTTGCTGATAGTGATAAAAGTGAAACGCCTTGTCCATGATCAAATAACAAAAGGAGGGAACAAATTTGTCTATAAAACGAACCTGACGACTTGAAGAAGGGGCATTCCACATTCGACGCATGAAGTATATTAGTTGAAACGAAATTATTATGCAAATTTCAATTTGGTCTAAGTGAAAGTAGTACAAAATGAAAATATATATATATATATATATATATATATATATATTATATACTATATAATTAATAATTTCAAAGTAAAGTGCACGTTGAAAATTCTGCGATTGAGATAAACAGCTCTAAGTATCTAAGTACCTAAGAAATCATCTAAGAATCTAAATATCTAAGAACGAGAATAAATCGACTCGAAGTACAGGGATAGTATTTAAAAAACAATTCAAAGTTGCGGATAAGCAATTTGGAAGTATTGGAGAGCATGCCAAGATAAGGGTTAACAACTCAAAACAACCAATTTGGGTCCAGAAGCTCTAGTGGAAAGCTACACCGCAGGTTAGAATCTTTTTTTTTATTCATAATACGTTACATTGATTATTTATTTGATGAACTTAGAACTTGCATATAATTTAATTATTTGTGTAAAAGGTCAACAAAATTTTTGTTAGTACGCAAAAGTACGTTTTTAAGGGGCATAGCTCTGTACGTTCAACGAAATATTCATAAGAAAATACAATTTTTTTTGCTGGCTTTAATTGATATAAAAAGGTGTAAAAAAAGGTTATGGCCTTCATAATGAACAAAAATGATAGGAATATTTATTCTGATTTAAAAATTATGTAAATAGTAAATTGTAGATTTTTTCCCTTATAAGAATTTTGGTGAATTTTGCTTGCTTTATTCAAGAATATGGAGTGATGGGTGCAGTTGTAACATAATGTTTTAGATATAATTATGAATAACTACTCATTAAAATGATGAGAACACATTATTTGACCTGCTTGTATTGTGAGTGACTTAAATCATCATAGGGCAGTTATGAGTTAAACTTTCTAGTTCCCAAATTAAAATAACAATGACATCTTATACATTGTGAACAAGATGATAATGCAAGATTTCAAATTCTACAATTACATTACGTATTTAAATCCTAATTAATACAAGGAGTGCTTTAAATATGCGATCGTTTTAAAGCAAGCAAAAAGATGCAAGTTTGGAACAATTTAAACAAGGATATACATAAAAGGGATATACGACTTATTTTTGTTACCAGTATAGTTTGCCAGTAATGTGGCAAATTTTTGTGTTAAATGTTGCATGCTCCACTTCTATGGTCAATTGTTTGCAGCTCACGAGATTTCGACAGACTAGCTGCGTCGTTGCTTGAATAAGTTAAAGATGCAAGATGAATTAATTGCAGTATTTCCAAAAGACGGTTTATTTATCGGTTTCGATAGAACCAGATTTTGTATGAAATCAAAAGACAGAAAAACTAAAACACAAACCAATACAATTTATTTTAAATGCACAAATTATCTATAGAATCCATTCAAATAAAATGCCGTCCATTGTGGTTAGTTATGGTTCACGCTTGAAACATAACAGCATTAAGTAACGACATGCAAAAGACGCAAGCTTATACAATTTTATGTAATTTAAATTTTAACATAGAGTGTACAAAGTTTTGATGTTAGTACCTTGTTCCCAAGTATAGCTCATCCATAAGTATAAACAATATTTAAAGACTTGCCTTTAGAAAAGAAAGTTAACTCATTAACAGCACTAGAAAGTTTAAAACTACTTGAAATTTGTATAGATCAAAACTATATTCGATATCATAGCAAATTTTACAAACAGGAAACCCATGTGCCTACGCAGTTCCCTGTAAGTTCATTACCAGTTAAAACGACGAGGAATAATCAGGAACAATTGTTCATAGACATCCCCCTAATCAAATAGGTTCTAACTTATTGCATATATGTAAATGTTTTAATTCTTTGGAAATGTACTACCAGATGATAGTCCCTGCTTTCTAGCAAACTAAATAAATTACATCTAAACTTATGCAATGAAAAAATGTAAAAAAAATTAATTTTTTGCATCTAACTTGTCGTGCTGAACAACAAGCACACTTTTAGCATCTTCACAGATCTATGTGTTGACTAGGCCACTCAAACATAAAGATTTAACATATAAAATCAGACAGTGATTTTCCTGCTAACCATATTATTTTAAAAAAACAATGGTTCAAATAAACGCTTTAGGGTAGATTTTATTACATCTAAATCAACTACCAACATTTTTCTGGAATCTTCCTAACATCAGGAATTATGCCTAAAGATGTTAAAAATTGACTGAAAAATTGTAGTGGCCACGGAATTGGAACAAAAAATAAAACAAATGTTAAAGGTAGATCACAATATTTTCTATTAGTCATCTTGCTCCTGTCATACCAATCAAAAATTTAAATGTTGAATCCGTAACCGATAATACTTAAAATAAATAATAATGCAATTCTATTTTCCTATTCTAGAAAATGAACATTTTATTTTACAATAGACGAATTAATAATTATGATTATAGAAATTAATTTTATAACTAGAAATATCAAATACCACAACTAGAAATAGAACTACAATAGAACTCGTCACTTAAACACTAAAGTTAACAAAAAAAGTTAATTATATTAAATTAGGTGCTCAAATAAATATCCCCTATTTGCTAAACGAAATCCCAACCTATCATCAAAATTCAAGGTACAAACGGACAAACTGATTTTTTTCACGGACCGTGTAATTATTGGCCCATAATTCTCAAAGAAAATAGTACAGAAGCAAGATAACTAATCGAAATTATTATGGCATATGACATACATTTAGCATTTGTTTCATTTTTTGTTCCAATTCCAGGGTCTATACAATTTTTTAGTCAATTGTTAACTTTAGGTCTAATTCCTTGTTATGTTCCATCCCTATACCTAAATAATTTGGAGCATATTCAATTTAAAATTGCATATTCAGTACTGTTTCCATGGTTATTTTGCATGCTTAATAGCAAGTCGACTCCCTTCAGTTTAAACGTTTATTTATCTAACCTCCTGTTAAGTAAATATTTTTGTTTTATCTAATGAAATTTCATATTCTCTACTGCACCCACGATCATGTGCGAAGTTGTTAAGCGTTTCCGACTTCCCTCTAAATTGAAAACCCTGTAGGTTCCTTTTAGTACATGCAATTATAATTTAAAGATAGCAAATTTACTCTTTCAATATAGTATTAAATGTGATATTTTCCTTAAAGATTATAATACGTTGAAAACATGGCTTTTGATTGTTAAAGCATTTGTTTTGGAAATATTACAATCATTTAGCTATGTGTTTTATGAAATGGGTTTTCCGTTATCAGTTGTTGGCTTTGAGTTTCTAATGTGCCATTTTAGATCCATCTAATCACTTGTACCGGTCCAAATTAAGAGGTATTGCTATGGAAATTTACTGAAAGGTTTATAACATGGGATTCTGAAATTAGTTTGTACGAAGCTGTCATTTTGAGAGATGGATTTTTTTCAATAATGAAATCATTTACGGCAATTGTTAAATTGCTTTCAACTTATTCAACCCATAACCATGTAATATGTATAGACATATATCCTAGGTCGAAGATAATGCTTAGCTACTAGCTATTGGTCAAGGAAAGTGAAGAGTTACTATGCTCGTTCACCGTTACTTCATACGAATTTGATTTACTTGGTTTTCCAAAAAAAGATTTTGGTATGTTGTGCCATTATTTGGGGTATCAATTATAAAATATAATTTTCAAACTATATAAAAATTTAGGATATACTATGTAAAGTGTGACGTTTGCTAATATTTTTTTTTCAGCCTCGATGAAAAATGCATTTTGGCTCGTAGCGAGATTCTTTCTTGGATACTGTAATTTACGGTTATAATTATCTTTCTGCAGTTGCTTATCAAGCATTTTTGTGGACAATGTATAAGTATGGGCTTTGTATGAATATTTTAATTGCTGTACTATGTAAATAGTAAGATTGAAGGTAAAGAAAACAGTTCACTATAAATTTCTTTTTAATTGCTTTTTTTATGTAAATATTAGGATTGAGGTAGTTAGGGAATGTCTGGTTTATTTTGCGTAGAATTTTGTACTATGTATCTCCTCCAGGATATGTCGGATAAATGTTGTTTTCTATGCGAGTTGGTTTGCCTTGTATAACATGTTGATTTCTTAAAGGTTTGTAAATAAATTGTCTCTCTTTAGATTTTTCTTTTTCTTTCTGTGTGACCTACCTCACTCTACAACCTTTTAGTTAGCATGGCATTGATTCTTTAGATTCTCCCTTGTTTTAGTTGCGGTACTTGATGTGGGCTATTTTCTTTGCTTACTTTACTACTTTTTCTTGTCCGCAGGGATTACCGTACATCCCGATGTTAGGAAGGTTCCAAAATAGTTTTGGTAATTGATTTAGATGTAATAAAGTTGGCCCAAAACGTTTATTTAAATAATTTATTTGTAAAATAATTTGGGTAGCAGAAAATCATATATGACTGATTTTATATGTTAAATCCCTATGTTCGTGTGTTCTAGTCAACACACACTATATCGATATAACTATAATAAAAATTCTTTTCATTTAGGGACTCACAAATTAGAAATTTGTGACACCGTTCATTTAACATATCACTTTCTAGAAAAATTTCGACCCAAAATTAAAACTAATTCAAATCATAACTACAACAAATGATTTTTGTAGAAAATGCTATCCATACAACAGATACTAAAATTACAGCAATAGATATTAAAAACAATTTAACCATTTAAAATCTTATCACAACAGGTTTAAAAGTTTCATATTTTTAAGACCAATGCGTCGCAAACAACCAAAAATTTTAAGAAGAAAAAATACAATATTTAAAGCGGCACTACCTTGGGACAATTATAAAAACAAAAAACCTTCATTGAAGCAATATTTTATGGGTCTGTTAATACATGCAATCGGTAGCACATACCAAATTGACAAGTATCTAAGTGCTACATGTATAATTTAATACATATCATATGATTCATAACAGAGTTATAACAAACAATTCCCAAATACACTAAACGCTGTAAAAAATTGTCGAGAAACACTAAGTTTCTGCATTCATGGTTTCTTTTAAAAATGCAACTTTGAGCTTAACACTTGATTTACAATTATTTTTATAACTATCGAAACTAAAAACCTATATCCTTTTAACATAAACTGTTAATTTTTAGCATTTGACAATTTAAAAAAACAATACTAACCTAATGGGTTGCTGACTACTACATCTTTACTGATATTTTCTAGAATAACTTCCTTTATTATATCATCCTTACATAGCTCATCTTTTTTAGTTACAGCATTTATTACAGATTCAATTACATTATCTACAGAATCAGGAGTCTTTCTGTTTTCACTGGATGACAAAACAAGATCTAAAAAAAATCATCAATCAGTTTTTTCTTATATTATTGAAATGAATACCTATGTTTTCAGGAATATCAACACCATTTGGTGGGCTCGCATTTGAATCAATTCTCCTCTCATTCAATAACTCTCTCACAGTTCTCTTACTCTCACTATTTCTTCTTTTCCTAATTTGCTTAATTTTTTCGTGATTAAATAAACGTTTCTTCAGAGCCTTCTGTAAACCATTTAGTCCAAGAACTACTTTCTGTTTCTATAAAAATAAGATTACTATAAAAAATGTTTGAAACTGTTATACCTATACCTTTTCTGGAAGTTCTGATTTTTCTGTATTAGGTGCTTCATCTTCTGATGCAGCGGAAGATTCTATTACCCTCTGAAAATTAACTTTTAATATGGATTATATATAGACAATATAAAATAGTATTATATATATATATATATATATATATATATATATTATTGTGTAATTCGTGGCTAATTGTAAATACATAAGGTCATAAATCAAGCTTGGGGTTAGAGTAATAACTTATAAGAAAATCTATTAGGCAGTTTAGATAATTAGGGTATTTTAAATAATTAATTTAGAGCTTAGTCAACGTATAATAATGTAGGGTTAATTTAATTTCAGTTATATTTATTGAGGGATGATGTAGCATAATATTTATTGTAAGATAGGGCAATATTTATTAGAAACGAGGTAAAAATACAATTTTTAATTTTTATTTAGTGTAGCATACGAAAACATATAAGCTTTGCATATTCGTTAGAAATAGGATTATTATTTTCACTGGTAAAACCAGAAAACGTTTCAAAACAAAGTAAAAGGGGGGAAATAATTCAAGGTAACACGTACAGTAAACAAGCTTTAATATGTTACAAGAAGGAAAAGACCATTGGGAGTTAGCATAGTCAATATACAAGGACCGAACAGAAAACACATAAGTAGGACGAAGAAGCAGCATGTTTGTTAAGATATAGATTTTTAATTATAAAGGTAGAATTGGAGAGAAGCTAAAAACAACTGTCATTGAGGAACAAGGACGGACCAGAAACATGAATATGAGTGAGAAACAGAGATTTAATAAAAGATGTAGTATAGGAGGGAAACGGCGAACAAACTTATTTTAGAGGGGGAAACAAAATCAAAAATTTCTAGGAAGATTAGAAACAGACACGCATTGATTGAAAGCAAGGGAAAGGAATTGGGCGAGATGATTGGACGATACAGATATACGTGCAACAAGTTTGTATTAGGTAGGGCAAACATTCAGCTGGTGGAAGCGTATATGTCAAAGGGAGCTATATAAATAAGGAAGATAAAAAGATATTTGTTTGAGTTTGAAGGCGTGAACGTATTCGGAATCAAATGACAGTTGAGGCTATTTCGCGAAATCAGAAGGACGGTTGGTTGTTGTGTACATTTTACCAAGTATTTAAAGATGTTTGTTATCGTAATTCAAAGGAAACGAAGAGTCGTTAGAGCTTTTCACAAAAATATCGAGTCGGTTAAGCGAGCAGTTTTAAAAAATGGAAAAATGGTTGGGGCTTTTACACAGAATATTGTTGTACGTTAACATTTCTATGTGCGAATTGGAAAACAAGGTAGGTGCAGCAATGGCTATATAAACGACTCTCAGAGGGGGTGTTGCTCTCTGAATTTTTCTTCAGTCCTTCGCGCTTCATCGAGTTAATTTTAGTGAAAGTTAGTGAATTTATGTAAAATTGCTCATAAGTTAGTATGATGACAAGTATAGTCAATTAAAAGGCAAATAAAGCATTTTATATGAAAAGTAAATTTTGTATGTACGTACAAACAATTAATTATTGTAGCTTTGGAATGTACAAGAGTTAGTAAAATTTGGAAGTCGTTGATGGCAAAGGCGGCGATTTTTGGTTAATTTATTTGGGATTACAAAGAGTAAATTTTGGAGATTGGATGCTCATGGTTTTGTTATAAATAAAGAGATTTTAGGGTAGCAGCAGGCATAGAATGATGGTTACTCAACCAGGGAGCTGTTTCGTAGACCAGTGTCATACTGGATGGCATCATCTTCAAGGGTTGGTTGGTGGATAACGATTGGAAGACAGTTACCAGGTATGCCACTGTATAAAAACATTGTGCGGTGAATATTTTCTATGGTTTTCTTGATTTTTTTTGTGCTTTTGAGTGTTTCGTATTTGATATATTTAATGAACTGAAAATTTATGGGACTAGCTAAAAATGAAATTTATTTAGGTAGTCAAGGATAATTAATTTACAGATAACCAGGCTATGTTGTAAAGAAGCATGGGGCATATTTTATTTTTGTAGTGCGATAAATTTTCACTCACATGTAACGAGTTTTACTATGAGCTCATGATAAGACAAAGGGGTTAACGTAAGGTATGAGGAACGCCCTCTTACTTTAATAAAATATTTGTTTCAATAAGGTTATCAAATTAAAATACTTTTGAAAATGAAATTGTTGACATTACTAATAATACAAATGTGCATAAGGAAAGGTATTTTGAAATTGTAATATTTATTTCATGTAAATAGAGTGTGATGTATTTTGTGAATTGCGTTATTTTGAGTGTGTGACTGTAGGGTGTGAATTTCTATTAGGTTTCAGCATAAAAGCAGTTAGTGAGAGTTATAGATCCAGCGTTAACAGGTAAGTGTCTATGTTGGTTTTAAAAGGTTTTGGTGGATTGAGAAGCATGTAGCCGAGGGCTGTTTCAGAGAAACCTCACAGCAATATATATATATATATATATATATATATATATATATATATCAAAGACAAGTTATTTGCAGTTCACAATCAGAAATTTGTGCACAACAAAAGTGAAAATAACATGTATCTGTAAATTAACTCTTATGAAAATAATAAAAGCGTATCCACCAATACAAATCGAGCTGATAGTTGTATAGCCATTAACAAAACAGTAACTTTATTACTTCACAACAGAAAGGAACATCCACTGACCGGTTTCAGATTTTTTGAGCCTTGTCAGAGTATAGTAGAAAATGGATCTGGAGAGGTCATTGAAATCATAATCTAAAAATAATTCCCACAAAAATATAATAGCATCCGGAAAAAATTAAATTTTCCATAAATTCATGGTTACTCCCTGTATAATACAAGCGTACCTTTATTCATTGATGTACAATGCAAAAACGCAAATTGTGCGTGTATAAATAAACACCCTGTGCATAAGCATATTGTAAATAAATAGCAGGTAATGTAAGTTGTAAAAATTAATTAATTGTAAGAACATAAAAATCGATCGTTTTAAGATAAATACAAAGCCATTTGTTTTACTTATGAATTATTAATACATATTTGATAAAAATGCATTTGTTTTGCTGTAAATAGAACAAGCTTTACGCTTTTAGCTTAAGAAACTACAATCAAAGTGTATTTAAAACCCCTTTTGCATTAAAAAGCAAATAGAGTCTGAATTAATTCCCACGTGGACTATACCAATTTGTTCTAAACATAGAATTCTCTAACCTAAAAGATTGGGTCATGAATATTTTAGAACGACGTAAATATCATCAATGAATAAATATTTTATTCTTAGAAGTGGTCAAAACACAAAAAATCCTGCAAAATCCCTGGAAAAATCCAAGAAAGTGATTATCTTTAGCATTAGTATGCGACGCCACAACAATAGAATATGTGTTAAATAAGAACAGATAAAACACGTCACGGATAACTGGAACAATAATGAGGTCATAAAACTCGACGATTTTAGACGCTAATTGGGTTTTCCTAGAGAGCTTGCATCATCATGTTCCATATTTTTCTAGTAAGCTACGGGAAACAGATAAATTTGTATATAAAGAAGCGCTTATCAAATAAAGATTCATTCATTCGATTTCATTCATTAAAGCACGTTATGTTATTTTAATTAAAATGTGCAAGCTGTTGCTACGTCAAGATAGTATTTGAAAGATGTAGTAAACATATTGTAGTAAAATAGTTGCAATGAATAAAGAAGCAATGTCTTAAACGTAACTTACAACAAAAAAGAAAAATTATGAATTACAAGAGGAAAAATTCTTCAAGATAACACTATTTCAAAATTTCTATTAAATAATTGAAAGAGTCAAGCATAATGTACTTTGGAAACTACTGTTTTAAATGAAGATTTTTTTAAATATGGAAAACTTGTAAGCTGATTTGACGTCAATGTAAAATAAGAAAATTCTTTTTATTACAAACACATTTTTGTGGATTCTGCAAGTATCACTTTTAGATTTAATTTTAACTAATTTATAGTTAATGTAAGGTATAATAATAATAATTGTTAATCATATAATATTTTTTATGTAAAAGGGTTTTACCAGGAGAATTTGTGATCACAGTTCGAAATACTCTGACTTTTTAATAGATTATCTGTCAAGAATTTTTTTCTGGCCAAAACAAATCTTTCCTGCATGGAAATAATTATACCCAGGTAAACCATTCTCAAAAGAATAAGTTTAACTCTATAAATTTAAAATAAGGTAAGTAGTATATTTTTTTATATCCTTCCTAGAAATTATTTTTGTTTGAAAGAAACAATGTTGTAAAAGTTCTAAATGCTTTTATATGAGAGAAAATATTTAATACTATATAAATGCTTTGTGATATTGTGTTTGATTTCATTTTGAAAAAATCCGTCAGTTCCATTAAGCTAGTCAGGCAAAGTTAAAAAAGAAGGTAAGTGAACCAATTTCAGTTATACAAACTGCTGTATCTGTATCACAGCACTTTTTTTTAATGACAATCTCAGTGCGGTCTTATAACAGCACTCTTTTAGTGGCGACCCAACCTGTGGCTCGATTAATTCATCTGTAAAGTAGAGTTTCTTGTCTCTTAGGATTTGTTTTTAGAGTTGTTTTGCTCCTTTTGTAATATGTGATTAATTTTCCAGTATGATGACTGACAAAATAAAGAAGTTTGTGAAAGTTTGAGAGCTGAAGGAGTGGAAATTGGTTCTCAGGAAAGCGTTTACGTGGAAGAAGCAAAAAAGGAGAATCCAGAGGCCAAGAGTGTAGGAGAGACCCAGGAATCAAAAATGATGGCCCTTTTATTAAGTTTAAATCAAGGTATGAAAGAGCAAAAGGAAAATATGAAGAAAATGCAAGAGAATATAAAAGAAATAGGGGAAAAGTGTATCAGAGAAATGATTGAAAGATCTGATAAAAATACTCAAGAGTTGCGGGCAGAATTTGGGGAGCATTTGAGGAGAATATAGCAAAATAATGAAAAGAAATTTAAAGAAATTAGTGAAAGAATAACTTTGGGTTTAGACAAAACTAACAAAACCATTGAAGAAATGAAATTTGAAACTAGAGGAAAAGCAGTACAAATTTTAGACGATATGGATGATGTTACAGAAGAAACTGTCCAAATAAAGGCAAATCAGGATGTAAGCAAAAGAAATACTAATGGGAAAATTAAAACTTTCGATCACAAAGTAAATGAAATTGAGCAAACATAGTTAAATAATTGTAAGGTCCATGTTGAAGGGTAGTGCCGAAATTTGGTTTGGACTAATTGAAAGTGAGTTTAGTTCGTTTAAAGACTTCGAGGTTAAATTTTTAAAGCATTTCTGGGGAGACAACCAGCAATTTAAAGTTAGAGATAATATATTGATGGGCAAATATAATAGCGATTCAGGCATGACAAGAGAATTGTATGCGATCAAGAAATTTAGCGTTGCCACACAACTTGATCCCCCTTTAGAGAACAGGCAAATTATAAAGTTTTTAGCAAGTCATTTCGAAACAGAAGTAAGGCAATGCATAGCCTTACAAAATATTGCTGATAGAGATGTTTTTAGAATATCTTCAACGTTATGATGATATGGACCAACCAAGGAGGATGGAGACCAGGCCAAGGAGCCAGCCCATGAACACATTTAGATTCCAGAAGAATAATGGACAGTAGAGGAGTCAAAGCAGAACATTTGAAAAGGGCAATAGCCAAAGAAATTAGAATAGAGGAAGTGCCATTAGGAGAGACGGGAGAATGAAGAATAATGAATCACAGACAATTGAAAATAGAACCATTACCCAAGGAAGGGAAAATATGGCAAATGCACAGAGAAATGGCACGAATAGTAGCAATGAAAATAGAAGGACATATGCAGATACAGTTAATCAGCCTGGAAAGTCAAGTAGGCAGGATTTTTAAATGCAAACAAATCAAGCAACAAAAATATAGAAATTAATAAATATGAACATGCACGTGAATTTATAAAATTTGAGTTGGAAAATGAAGAAACAGTTAATAACAAGAATGATTTACTACCTATAATAGAACAAGTAGAGGGAAAAGAGATAAAATTACTGGTAGATACAGGAACTGAAGCAACATTAGTAAGTGAAGGTTTTATTGAAGATAATTCAGGGGTAAATGCCGAAAGTTATCCCTATTAAAAGAAATAATTTAGTATATCTGAATAATAAGTTTGCAGGTTTATCAATAGTATCATAATTCTAAAAGTTAAGTTAGGAAAGATGGAAGTTGAGCCAAGAGCTTTTAATAATGCCAGGATTAGGAGTTGATGCCATTCTGAGAATGGAGTTTATTAGTAAGATGAAAGGTATAATAGATATCAAGAATAAGGCGATGATTATGGGAGACGAAAGGATTAAATGGGATGAAGTAGCCCATATGGAAGTACAAGGAGATTGTATGAATTTAAATCAATTTGAGGAGATGGCAGGTGAAGAAGATAAGAGTTTAAGTAATAAGTGTCCTGGTGAAGTTAGAAGTGAGTTGTAGCGTTTTTAGAGAAAAAGATAGAATTATTGGAAACTGCAGAAGATGTTGAAGAGAAGATAAAGGAACTTTCTGTGAATGCAGCTCTTAAAAATAAAATAAATAAAGGTAGTAAAATATTAAACAATGATGAAATAATTTGGAAAGTAGAACTTAATAATTCGTTTAGGATAATTGTGATTAGAGAATCAAATTGTTATGTGAAATGGTGTATGTATAAATATGGAGGAGTAGCGTTTGATTTATGAAAACACTTATTTAAATATGAGGAAGTAGGAAAGAATTGGAAGCATAGGAAAAAGAAAAAAATTAGTGAAATGAAAGAGGATGAAGGAATTAAAAGTATAAATGTGAATTATTTTGAGAAAGATTTAAATGACAGAGAAAATGTGAAGATAATGTAAATCAGAGATCAATTGCTGATATATGTCCAGGTGAAATTAAGAAGTTATAAATGATGTAGAATCGTTATAGAAGAATATTATGAATTGAAAAATAAGAAGTTAAGAATTGCTACTGATTGTGAAAATCAGTTAAGAAGTTATTGATATTGAACCATTTAAGACGGAAGTTTATGCATTTAATGCAGAGTTGTTGAAAGATGTGCAATTTGAAAGCAGTGTAAGTAAGCTAGATATAGAGATTCTAGACCATAATTTTTTCGACATGAATAGTATAGCTAGCTAGTTGCTAGGACAATTTCATGAAAATTTTATACTCCATATTTTTTCAAGATCACGATAGTTTAGAGAGGAATGTGCGATAATACGATGAATTATGTAGGAGAGTGAAGAGAATTTTATATGAGATGAAACTTGATAAGACCGTGTGTAAATATGGAAAAGTCAGAGATATAGGATAGAAATGTTAGATCGTAAATGATATTAGTATAGAAGTTAAGGACAGTTTAGTTGATTATAAAATAGAAATAGGCAAATTGTTAAAAGGAGGAAATCCCTAGTATGAAAAAATTATGGGAGTGTATTATAAAGCTTATAAGTTATAGATAGCAAGAGTTAGAAATACAAATAGTAAAATTACTCATATATGTAAAAAATAACGCAGACTTCGAATTTTATATTTTAATTTGGGGGGAAATTAAGTGATAAGGGGTCTTGAGAGGTCATTGAAACCCTAATTCTAAAAATAAATCCTACCGAAATATAATATAATTCGGAAAAAAATGGATTTTTCCGTAAATTCGTGGTTACGCCCTGTATAATACAAGCGTACCTTTATTCATTGATGTACAATGCAAAAACGCAAATTGCGCATGTATAAATGATCAATCGGGTATTATATAAGCTTAGTGTAAATAAAGCGCAGGTAACATAAGTTGTAAAAATTAATTAATTGTAAGATACCGTAAAATGCATTAAATGCGAACATAAAAATCAATTGTTTTAAGATAAATACAAAGCCCTTTGTTTTGCTTATGAATTATCAATACATTTATGATAAAAATGCATCTGATTTGCTATAAATAGAACGAGCTTTACTGTTTTAGTTTAAGAAATTATAATCAACATGTATTTAAAACCCCTTTTGCATTAAAAAGCAAATAAAGTCTGAATTAATTATCCCGTGGACTTATAGCAACTTGTTCTAAACATAGAATTTTCTAAAACCTCAAAGAATGAGTCATCAGTATTTTAGAACGACGTAAATATCATTAATGAATAAATATTTTATTCTTAGAAGGGACCAAAACACAAAAAACCTGCAAAATCCCTGAAAAAATCCAAAAAAGTGATTACAAAAAATTACCGTTTAGAACAGAACCTGAAGATTGGTATGAGAAGTGTGAATGTTGAAATTAAAAAATGTAAGACAATACTACAAGAAAACACCTACAATTAATCCTTTGCTGCAACTAAAATGATAAAAACCTTATTAATATACATACAATTAATGAGTAAGTAGTGTTCAAGACAGCTGAACACATTCCAGCTGTTTAAAATGCGAAACAACAACATTAAATCAAAGTGCCAACTGCACAAGCTTTGGTATGCAGAATGATGATACAGATGAGATAAAATAATTTTTATGAAGAAAAGATCAACAACCACTTCTCGTGAAGTAATGCATAAATGTGGTCCTGAGAGAAGAATTGTATGTTTTAGTGAATGCAGTTAATATACTTATTTGTTATGTATTTTATGTATGTTGAAATAAAAATACTGAAACTGAAAAAAACACACCCATGCATGCACACACAAACGCATGCACTCACCCACACCCATGCATGCACGCATGTGCATACATGCACACACACACAAATCTAAGTGTGTGCATATACACACACACATGCACATACCCATGTGTGCATGCACTAGCATGCACATGCACATGCACGTGTGCACACACACACACATGTATGCATGTGCATGCGTGAGCATACACACATGCTCAACATGCACTAATATTATACATATCCTTTGAAAACTAATGAAAAAATTAGTAAAAACCGACAATCAAAAAAATAAGATTTGTTGTCAACATTTTTTCATGAATCTAAACAAAATTTTAAAATTTTAATTTCATGTACTACAATTTTTCCTACTACTGTCAATGTAAGTATTTTTATTTTATTTTACTTCTACCATTCAAGTGCTTTATTTATAGGTAAGCCTTTGATAAAGCATAGAAGTATATGTAAAAATATAGGCATTAAAAAATAGAGTATTATTATATTATCATCAGCTGACCTATAACCCACATGAGACTACATTCAAATTACGTTAAAAGTCGTTAACAAATCAGTTTTTGTAACAGTTATATAAGGAATAAGTTTTCATGAAGAAGCAATTCCAAAAATGCATATTTTGAGGGTTACAGTCCATCAAAGCAAGCAAACAAATTGAATTTATAACACTTCGTGATAGCATTACTATTAAGTATTAACAAGTCAAAATCATGGTCACACTAAATAATTGATTTGAATCTGATAGATATGCAATAAGTACCTTACGATTAGCCATCTTGTCTTCTGTTTCATTGTCAGAGCTTGAAGAATCAGAACTTGCAGCTTCATCAGTCTTAAACTCTAAAGCACCACAGTTAATATAAAACCCACCATGTACTGCAGTGACATTTTTAGGAATAATTTCATCATACCCATCTGTGTTATCTATGAAAGAATCTGATTCATCGTAACCCATCCCAATATCGGCAAAATCATCTTTTCTATTTTTTCTCTTCTTTGTGACACCCATTCCCTAAAAAATAAATTAAAAGTTGTGCATATTTAAAATGAACTAATTACATATTTTTGTTCCATTTGTGCAGCAATTCTTTTGACATCTTCATCATCTTCATTAAATGGATCTAGCCCGTTGGTTTGTCTAGGTGGACTTTTAAAATTTCTTTTCTGTAAATGAGCATCATTTATTAAAAGCATTGTAATAGCATTAAATACTATGATAGTTTATTTTATAACATAAATTATGTTAAACACAAAATTGAATAATAATAATTCTGTATGATTCCCATGCTCGTTCTCAAAATTTCAATCCCTATAAGCAATGTTCATAATTTTCAAGATTCTATGTCATCGTAAACTAATTTATTTTTAATGGAATTTATTAATTCTAGTAAAGGTTTTGTTTCTCAAACTTGATTAAGGAAAGTTTTTCGCTCAGCAAATTTCTCCAAGCTGAAAATTAGGAATGGTTAATTTTCAAACGGTGATAGATTTCAGATAACTATGTTTATTAATTCATGTAGATTCCGCTAAGATTCACAATTATTTTCATTTGGAATGCAAGCTGATAATATTTTAAACATTTGAACTTTAGTGGTCATTATTTGACATACTCTTTTTCTTCAATACTAGTGAGTGCCACAGGTGGCTAGATGACACTGAAATGACTTCAACATAAATAGTACCCTAGTAAACAAACTGCATCAAGTAAACTACTGAAAATTAGTTTGGCGTACTGTGGAAAGTCAAAATTAATCCAATGCTACGTTTAGTAAGTCCTAGTGTATTAAGTTATTGGCAAACAAGAAGCATATTAGACATCTGTCTGCTTTGATGGCAAAAGAGCATGGTATGATTGCATCTTATGTGGATGCAAGTTTGAGTCCTTCCTTATGATTGTTCGGCAGATTTCATAAGTCCTATTTTTTAAGACAAAAGTTCTTATTGCACTAGCCGATAAATGTATTAACAACTGCTTACATATGATTAGACTACAGGCACATTATTTATACATCACAGTACCAGTGTCACAAATGTACTAATTTATTTTGTAGCGCACACAGAAAACTCTTTGGTATCATTGCAAAATTTGAAAAGTGCTCTTGAAAGCTGCCTAAACATAAATGTTGAATGTATTCACAAATTCCGTTAATTACCATCCCAGTACAACAATATGGTTCTGTTGTGAAAACAATTGATTATAATAGCAAGAAAACGTTTGGACAAAGCGTATCAAATTTAGACAAGGGAAAAATTATGTGACTTAAGATATTCAGTATGCAACGATACACGATTTAAAACCATTGGCACCTTTGAATAAGATAACTTTTAATATTACAAAAAAAATGCAATTAAGAAAGGGTACACATTTTTATAAAAAATTTTCTTATATAATAATAATAGTCTTTAGCAGCTGATTTAACAATAAAAACTATTCCAATGTTAGAAAATTTCAAATGTTCGAAGTATTAATTTTGGTAAATAAAATTTTATGTTGCATAATTAAAGTAATATGTGGTCAGTAGAAGTTCAGTAATTCGTGAATTAGCAAACATTGCAAATAATTCCAATACAGGAACAAAACTGAAACACCCCAATCATAGCAACATATCAAAAGATTTCATTTTAAGAAGTATATCCTAAGATCATAAACCAGTTTCATCCGAATACGACAGCGAACAAATCCTGTCCTTCAAGTAACAGCCAGAACATATATTTTGTAGGTCCAAAAACAACAAAGATAAGAATCTTGCACACTTCATGTGTGGTGTAATTATAATAACCAAAAGGTCATATGAATACCATTATGGATTCACAAATTCAAATTTCCACCTAGTGAAACGCACTTCAGTTTAACAAAAATATTCCAATCTACTTTCTATGTATCAAACTTACCTTGACATGTAGCTTGTACATAAAACTTAGGTTGCACTAAATAATCAAACAAACTAGTCTGCTATAAAGTCTAAAAATAATAGCAACAAATAGAACGACTAGGCTACCACCATAGATAAACTAACGCGAGGTATTTATTCCGTGCAACATGTCGATTATTATCAGACAACATCTTATTCTACCATATCATGGCATAAAAGTGAAACAAGTAATACAAGAATAGGGAAACAAAAATTATGATTGCATGCGCGCAACTCAATGGACCATCTCATATGCCCAACAGGTGACGGCAATAATACGACGATATGCAATTTTAATTAGCGCTATATATCAACCCAGGTTAAAGTGTTAAATTATTAATACAAAAGAAATTACCTTGCTTACAATTACACAAGAATTTAATATGCATAAGTGAACAAAATTAAAGCAAATAAATGTGTTACATGCTTGAATGTAACCAAAACACTTTCATATAAATATTATGCAAAATTCGGATTATGAAATTGGACAACTTAGTGAGAATAAACATGAACAGAATTTTATTTCTGTTACAAACTCAGAAAGCAACGTAATAGAATAAAACTCACACTATATGAACCCGTTCCTTTCTGCTCAATAAATTCCGTTTTTAGGTTGTCGTTTTTCAATTCTAGGTTAGATATGTAGAAACACAAAAGGGAGTTCATCACTGGGTATTATCGCATTATTATTTTCATTTTTAGAAGCATCTTGAAATCATATCTAACGCACCATCAAATAGTAAAAATACTACCATCATATTCAAGTTCTATACCAAGTCAGCAGAATGCTTAAAATCTAAAACAGTGTTTGAAACAACTACTTCTTAATCTATAGCTAAACAGTCATATACTACAGAAATAGTTGTAACTAGTACTAATAAATTTGTCGTCTCAACAGTATTAAAATAACTGACAAAAGTTCTTTAGACAAAAAACAAGCAATGAATCGAGCAATAAATGAAAATTTAAAGCAAAGTAAACAAAAGAAAGCTACATTTCGAAATTCTGATGAATCCAAGAATGAATCAGAAGAAACCTTAAAAAAAACTGGGAGTGAAATGTTTGACATCTGAATACAACTGCGGTAACAATTTAGATTCTCTCACGAATTTTCAGGAAAACAAAGTTATCGTAGGGAAAACAATCCTACTTCAAAAAGAAAGCACTTGTCAAATAAGTGGAGCTACAAAAAATTTTGCAGAACAAGATCTCTGCAACAACCTCTCTCCACCAACACTAATACATTTTTTATGAACCATTAATCGAATTGACAAAAAACATACCATAAGACCAGAACTTAAAATTAATTCAAGCTTAAAACTGCCTGAAGATTGCAAAAATACAAATTTTCTGTGTGTATTTAGAGTTTTTTAACACATTTAGTAAATACTGTAAAACGAAATTTTCATACAAAACACAAAATGATACTGATTCGAAAACCCATCGAAACAATTTTGTTTATATGTATTCATCCTAGGAGAACGACTGTTGTATGAAACTCTATGCCATAATTTATAATATGACCAATTTTATACTTTCAATACCTTTATCTAAAGTGATTGACAAAACTAACATCGAAGAAGGTGTTTGATTCAATAAATTATGACAGTTTTTTGAGAGAAAAAGTGCCAAAAATAGTCTGGTTGAGTAAGGATGTAACAAAAATAACTGATAGGTTTCAATACAAGTCTAGTAATAACAAAATTGCTGGATTTGTTATTCCTAAAAATGGAAATTCACTGTATTGCAACATCAGCTAATCGAATTTATCATTATTTTTCAGAGTATACAAAGTCCACACATGATGCACGTCGAAGCCACGACACTTTTAACCAGAAATCTACGTGTCAAATAAATAAAGTTTAGAATATATCAAATTTATGTTATAGTGAAAATAGTGCTACATAAAAAAAATTGTGTTAAGAATATATGAAAAGTTTTTGCCGTTTTTCTCAGAAAACGGCTTCTAATTTGCTTCTGGTACAACTCTAATTGGATTCTAATTGACTTCTAATCAAATTCTAATTAGCTTCTGGTACAATTCTAATCTGCGTCAAAAGTATTTAAGGAAAGAGATTTAAAGCATATGCAGAGAAATAAAAAATAAAGAAGCAAGAGGTGATTTTTGGAAAACAAGAGGTAACTGTACTTAAAAATTTGCTCAACTGAGCAGAGCATTGGTATTCGATTGAAGACAACAAGGGGGTGTTGATCCACAACACAAAATAACATATCAGCAGATCACAGGTCAGATCTCTTAATTTTAAGATATTTTTCAATTTAAATTTTAATACTGAATTTATTCAATTTATCCAAAACTTGTAAAGAGTCAACAAGGAACATTGCATACATTTAAACTTACGTAACAAACCATAAAAAGTCTCGAACGTTCCTAATTTTTTTTGTAAAAAGGTGTTGTTTTTGGTGACATTATATTGAATTAAAAGTATATAAATTTTGGGATAAATAATCCATATGATATTAATTGATTGAAGGGTGTATTTAAAGAATTTCAAAAATTGTAAATATTATTTCCTTTCATTATATGAATGTTGTTTATCAATTCAAACAGGTAATCATAAAGGGGTAAAAAAAGAAAATTGATCATCGTAACGTAGTGCAATCTGTGTAGATTAAAAAGGGCTAGCCGTGTCATTAAGTAGAAAGTTAATTACACCGAGTATGGCTTATCATATCAATTTTGATATGATAACGCTGTACTCGGTGTAATAAACGTTCTACATAACGCCACCGCTTAGTGTTCTCTCAATTCTTCTTTTAATTTATTATTATGCCACGGCTAACCCTTTGTAATCTACACAGAGTGCACAACGTTACGATGATCAATTTTCCTTTTTTCACCCCTTTATGATTACCTGTTTGAATTGATAAACAAAGTCGATCAACATTCATATAATGAAAGGAAATAATATTTACAATTTTTGAAATTCTTTAAATACACCCTTCAATCAATTAATATCATATGGATTATTTATCCCAAAATTTATACAGTGTGTACAGTATAAAATGCAGTACATGGGGATCTTGGAAACTGCAGGAGATACGATCTTGGTTAAATGGGACAAAAATTGCATAATCATGAGGGTATCTCAGATCGGTTTTCAAATTTCAAAAATTTTTCATAGGTTACTAGATCGAGGCAAAAAACACAAAATTGACGATTTCTTTATTTGCTCGTAGTTAGTCTACTAATTGAAATAGAATGTTCAAATTTGGTACATTATGGTAATTCCCCATTGCGCTTCACATTTTCAACTTAGATTTTGTCTAGGGCATCTAGATTTTGCGTGACGATGTTCAACTTTTTATTTTTAAATAGCCGCCATATTGGATTTTTACATTTTAGAAATGCTGACAAAAAACCCTTTCCAAAAAGGTATAACATAGCTATGTTTGATTGAATCAAAACACTAAAAATCACATAATTATGTTTTGGTCGTAGTAGGCTTTAATTTCCATTATGACAAAGAGAAACAATTGCTCTAAAAATTTTAAACTCAATTTTCAGTGGTAATAAAAACAGTAAAAAACGTAGAAAATTGAAAATAAATCTGTATTAATCAGAACTTACATAATTATCCATTATCAAAGAATAAATACAAACTAGCATCTATTCAATACAAAATATTATTTAAGCTGTTTTTAGTTGTCATTCATGTTCAGACAATTGCAAATTAACAATCAAGGAATAAAATATAACAATAGTCAGCCACATGAATTCATTATTTATTTTAAATGTTCAAATAACCCCCCATTTTGTTGAACACACAACCGACACCTTTTATAAACATCTTTACAAGATCGTCTTATCATAGTTGGAGTTATTTTATTCTGACCTCTTGGACTGCTTGTTGTAATTGGCCTACATTATCATACGTTTTTGAGTACACACGTACACACATATAAAGAAATCTAGAGGAGTTAAATCCGGTGATCTCCCCGGCCACTTAATTGGTCCCCGATTTCCAATCCAGTTTTCATTATACTCAGAATTAAAAAAATTTCTAATAATCAGAGCATCGTGGGGTGGAGCGCCATCATTTTGAAAAATCATATTTTGCAAAGTAGTGAGTGGAAGCTCCATTAGTCTATCTGCCACATTTCCATGCAATTAATCTAAGTATCTCGCAGAGTTTAAATTTGCATCATAAAAAAAACGGACCTATAATGTACCTTCCAATAATACCAATCCAGACGTTGAATCCCCATTTAACTTGATGTCTAACTTGGCGGTTCAAATGTGGATTTTCATCTGACCAAAAAATTGTATTTTTGCGGTTGAACATACCACAATTGTAAATCGACTTTCGTCAGACCACAAAATTGTATATGCAAAATTTGAATTTTCGTTGCACTTTCTGATGTACCAAGCACAAAATTCCATTCTTCGAATTTGATCTTCAGTACGCAATCCCTGACATGGTCGTTCATGATATGGATGGTACTTGAAACGTTTTAAAATAGCTCTTGCCGTAGAATGAGCAACACCTGTTATATTCTGAATTTGTCTAAGAGAAGTACGAGGATTTTCGACAACTGTTTGTAAAACGCTGTTTTCATTATCTTTTTTAATTTGCCTATTTCTCTTAGACAAGCCAAAACTACCATAATTTATTAAATTATTTAGTAATCTCCGAAAATACATCTGTTTGGTTGATGTTTTTCTGGGTATTTATTTAAATACAATTCAGCGGCTTTAACATCATTCCTTCCTGAAAGAATAAAACATTCTAACATTTGATATTTATCACGATTAGTAAAGCAATCCATTTCAAGCGCAAATGCTTTGCTTAAATTTCTATGTAAATTAATTAACTGTTTTTTTAAACTGCACTACTTGAAACATAAAATAAAGGACAAACTTTGACGTTTCTCAGATGTTGAGCAATTGTTTCTCTTTGTCATAATGGAAATTAAAGCATACTACGACCAAAACATAATTATGTGATTTTTAGTGTTTTGATTCAATCAAACATAGCCATGTTATATCTCTTTGGAAAGGGTTATTTTGTCAGCATTTCAAAAATGTAAAAATCCAATATGGCGGCTATTTAAAAATAAAAAGTTGAACATCGTCACGCAAAATCTAGATGCCCTAGACAAAATCTAAGTTGAAAATGTGAAGCGCAATGGGGAATTACCATAATGTACCAAATTTGAACATTCTATTTCAATTAGTAGACTAACTACGAGCAGATAAAGAAATTGTCAATTTTGTGTTTTTTGCCTCTATCTAGTAACCTATGAAAAATTTTTGAAATTTGAAAACCGATCTGAGATACCCTCATGATTATGCAACTTTTGTCCCATTTAACCAAGATCGTATCTCCTACAGTTTCCAAGATAGCCATGTACTTTTAATTTAAAATAAAGTCACCAAAAACTACCTCTTTACAAAAAAATCTGAAACGTTCGAGACCTCTTTATGATTTATTACGTAAGTTTAACGTATGCAATGTTTCTTGTTGACTTCTTTATAAGTTTTGGATAAAATGAATAAATTCAGTATTAAAATTTAAATTGAAAAATATCTTAAAATTAAGTAGATCTGACCTGTGATATGTTGTTTCGTGTCGGCAGTTTTGTTTAGATATTTTTGGCACAGATGAAGTTTTTCATACGAAGATGTGCTCTTAAAGTGGATTTGTATACAGGACCAGGTCAAAAAAATTGGAATCCAAATTTTAGGGCAAATCCGATCGTGATGAGACTTACTGAAATCAATGGAAATAATTTCAAATCTTCAATCTATAGAAAAATCACAGCATTGGAACAGGTTTGATATGAGTTTAACAAAAGGTAACATCTGTGTTCAAGACAGAGTGCATATAGGAACTAAGTTACAAAAGCAATTGTTAAAAAATGATATTGTATTGCAAATAGGTCAAAACTTTGTATCATCAACAGCTCACCTAAAATACAATATTTTAAATTTAACAAAGGATAATCATTTATTAACACTAGAAAATGACAAGATGAATTGTAAGTTTGTAGAAAAAACTCCATCAGTTAGTTGCCGCTACGAACACCTGGCAAATGCATATAGGAGTCGTGAAATCTTAGTTAAACGTTATAAATATTTTTGGAATGTTGCCGAATATTAAACAAATGGTGTCAAATGTTGGTTAAATATCACTCAAATGTTGTCCAATGTGGCAAATGTCATCAAATATGAGCAAATGTTGGTCAAATAAGTGTACACAATTTTTGTAAGTAGTCAACACCTTGTAATTAATATTATATCCTACTAGACGGCATATCTATAATCTTACCACAATCAAACACAGTAATACACTAACAGATCTATTCCATCTACTAAGAACTTCCTCAAGAAAATCTTCAGAGTAGGATCTGCATTTATCAACAGATTTCGTTGCATGCCCGTTACAGAAAACCTAGGAAGAAATAAAAAGCTAAAGGGATGAAAAGGAATAACGTAGAGGCCTTCTTCTGCAACAATTGTTGCATCTTACTAACTACTTAAAGTTACCGGAAAATCATTTACTTCATTCCTGAAAAAAAATTATCGTATCCACACTTGCAGTAAAAATTCAATTCCTATTAACTTACGATGGACATAATAGCGGAAAGTTAATCACACAATTCCCAACACAAAGTCACGTAAATGTTTAGAAAAAGGCACATAGTTTAAACATAAAGTAATGGTGAAATTACATATAAAAATATATTAAAAAGGTTTTGATGTGCATCAAAATGACAACACAATCGACTTCAAATAGGCAGAATGTTAAAATGGTTTCACTTGCAATGCGATAATTTTATTACTAATGAAGAAATTAAAATAAAGCTTTTCCACTTTGGAAAATTACTGGGAGAAACAACTGATATTGTAACTGTATCTGACAAAATTCTTAAACAATATAAGTGAACAGATATAATTGCATGTATACAAAATTGCAAGAACAAATTGGCCGTAATTTGTTAGGTGTAGGAAGTGCAGTACATATTATTCATAATTGTGTTCAATATGCATTCGATAAACTACCCATAGATATAAAAGTCATAGCCATAAAAATTTATATATATTTTTGTTTATATCTATATGATCAAGATGTAAATCTTAAAAATGTTTGTGTTTTTGTGCATGTCAAAAACACAAAAAATATTATAACACTATACTGTGAGATTTTCGAATTCACTACCAGTAAGTTACCATATACCATTAATGTTTGAAGGTTTATCATAACCAAAAAATGCATGTCCAAATATGAGAACATTTTTTAAAATTGGAAAATTATTTACAACGTTATCTAAGCAACTTCGTAAATGTAAGAATCAAGATTTTATATCTCAAGAAGTTAGATATAGATGAAACTTTAAGAATCCTAATGAAGTCGATATGCAGCGATTCAAAAGTGTTGGGATTGCTTCTACGAAAGCTATATAGCTTTTATACATACTTATAAGTTTATATGTTCTAATTTTATTTGGAGTAAAATATAAAACACCACAATTTTTAATAAAAATGTTTATGAAACGAATAAAATTCATACTAATAAATTTTTTGATAAAATAATAATAATTAATAAAATGCAAGGAATGACTAAATTTAAAGACACTGAATCGACAAGTCAGGTGATGAATGTGTAAATTTAAAGACATTAATCAAGTGTGTACTTTTTTACACGGAACATCGTCAGTAGCAGAACAATCTTACCTCATGCCTAATGAGTCGGAAACACACCTATTACATAGCTTTTCCAACAAAATTGCATCTGCCATATTAGCATAATACTACCCTACAAAGAATCACAATACATATAAGAAGGTTCAACTTAGCTATGCAGTAAGGTAAAATTTCAGTCGTTTTTGCAACATCTAAACTTTCGAACTCAAAGAATTAAACCTATTTAAAATTGCACTTCAGCAAATATTACATTCCATTTATTGTAGTTAACTTATTTACATTGCACATGTTTATTTAAAATGTTGGGAATTAATAAAACAAAGTATTACATTTTATACAAATAGGTATATGTAAAACTTCAAATGCGAATTCTTTTCGAGATGATTTATTGGTTAAATATTATTTCCTATTGTTGTTTAGTATTTGAAGCGTTACACCATTCTATAATTTAAACTTTTTCATTTCTTATACGGCACTTATGAGCCAATTTCGTATTTAAATGTTTGCAAGGTATTGAATGTTTACAAGAAAACTGCAATTCCGGTATATTTCGAGGTTATGTATGTATCAGGAGAACAGCTGAAAGTAATCCACTTGTTCATTTGTTATTAAAAATGTATTCGGTGTACAAGGCGGCTATTTAATTAATGTTTGAAGTACAACAATTGATTAGGAATATATTTTTCAAAATGTAAAAGCACCACATGAATCACTTAAAAATTTAAACTCGGCGTATTACGCCTACAACCCAAAGACGTATATACCGATCATAACCGCGCAAAAGCGCGTGGTATAATGCAGGTTCATCCTACTCTCCACAATAACACACAAACGGCACATCACGTGACCTGATAAGTAGCAAGTGGTAGTACTGTAACTATGCAGCTCGTCGGGTTAGAATTTACAAAGGCCGGCGTAATACCTCTTATATCTCCTGCTCTCCTGATACTTTGGCGCACTTATGTGTCCGCTTTACATTCCTGGAAGGGAAAACCCAAAAATTATTTAAATGAATAATTATTATTATGAGAAAATATTTATCTTTAACATATTTTGGAATTAAAATGATGATTTTGGGTTATGGATAAAAACATTTGATTGACTAATCTATTTGAATCAAAAGCAGTACGTTGGTTGGCTGGCTGAATTGAGCGCATCATCCCTTCCTTTAACATACGTCCGCAGACGAACTATAATTAATTATAAAACTAAAATTAAATAAGAATCAAACAATAGAAGTTCAAACTCTCATGGTTATTAAAACTTTTGTTTTAAGGTTTAAGGGATAAACGTCTAACGAGATCATCATCTTAAGATGCTGCACCTAAATTAATTAACGCTACTTGAACAAAAAGAGACGGGATAACATTTCAGAAAAAGCTTTTATAGAAAATACATTTCTACAAGATTACATATCCAAGCCTATTATTTCTAGTATCTGCACGTTTGATAAAAATTCGTCACAATGTGAACCGGGTAAAAGCGATTACTAATCCAACAACCGCAATTATGCACCTGATGGATCACATATTAAACAATAGAGGCGAAAAACGAAAATAAATCTTATTCTTAATACTACTATCATGATTTATTCACATTCCAAGTCAAACTTACAGTAAAAAAAAGTTTTATCAGAAAAGCTTCTACTGTATGGAATATTTAAAATTGGGAAGCGCTTGTGGGTTTAAACGCGGGAACAACCAACCGCACATCCAACATGGAACTTTAAGATAAGTATTAATTAAACTGCTATCGATGCTTTTCACAAAAATGTTGGTAGGAGCAAACTAAAGCTGTTTAAATGATAAAATATAGGATTCGTATGTACATGAACCAAAACACGTAGGTGCAAGTTACACACTACAATAGAGGTCTTATAATTTATAACTGCGACATGGCAACATAGCTGATATAATTTAAATTTGGTTATTTATAAAGTACACAATTAATCCAGATAAATTAAAAAGCTATTGTCACAAGCTTAATGTCTAAGTTTACTACTTGGATATTGCATTAAGCAAGCAACCCCTTTCAAAACTGTAGGTGGAATAACACAATGCACAGAACCAAGTCCTCCTGCTTTAGGGCTTGCTACACCGCCCCATGCTTGCCAAAGAAATTGAAACTGATCGATCTAACTAGAATACAAATCTGGGATATGGGTGGTGTCGTAAATTTCTAAAATAATTGCGTGGTCTAAGCTGTCAAGCACCTAGAACCCTACATAACATATGGAAATGGCCTCCCACTTAGGGAAACCACTGGGGTTTATGTATGTACATAAACTTTTTTTTATGATATTCCCTTCAAATATGGCGTCTATTCACAACAATCGCTGCAGTATAATTAGTCTTGACTTTCAGGCATTTTGAATAATACCAAAAAAAGTTCTGGTGTCCTGCATAAACAACCAAAGAAGTAGTATTTTCTAAGACATTTAGAGACGTTATTTCTGAAGGAATTTTTGATTTTTCAGCAAGTTTATTAAATTGAACTTTTGTAGACGTACTGTAAACGTTTCAACTAAAACAGAAACGATTTTATGTTATAACTTACCTTTACAGCGAGCAACTCATCTTGGTAGTTAATCTCTGGAAAGCTATCTTCGGTTGATTCGCTTAGAACTACAGATATTCTTATTGTTTTCGGCACTTCTTTTTTATTGTTATCATTTACACGTTCACAACCAAACGATATTAACTTAGGTCGTTTCACTTCAGCCATTTTTACGATTTTAAACCTACAAAATCACAACTAGAAATGATTTCGCTCCAACATGTTTAAATACAGTACACGATATACACACTAGGTGCAGGATCTGTCTATTTACATTGGCGCGCGCACACGTACGTATAACCTAGAAATCGTAGTGTTACTTCCTTTTTATTATGGATACAAATGGTTCAAACTTAGTTTTTTAAGTTAAAACGTTTTAATAGTTATAAATAAAAGGATTTTTTATTAAGAAACAATGATCGTCCAGAAATAGAAACAAATTTTGACTAGTTTATATGTAAGAAGTACGTATGGTTACAAATTTGATGTTTTATGTGCCACACATTGCATGTATCGTTATTTAGACTTTTTTGTGAACTAACTTACCAACGTAAATTTCAAACCTCACAATTTACACGTTTAACATAGCCTCGAACGTTTTTAATTTTAGCCGACTTTAAAAACATTAAATAATATAAATTGAAAATGATTAACCATAAATAAAAAAATGCTAGAGATTAATTTGAAAAATTGTTCGAATTATAGAACGTCTAATGATCTTATGTACATTTTCATTTCTTTTTAGGATTAGATTTTTTTACCTCCAAGATATTACTCGAATAGTTATCAAGTAGGAACAAGTTAAAAATATGGTATTGGTCAATATATACATTTACCATAGAATGAAATGGAAGGGATTTGAATCGTGCAAAATGGTGAAGCTAGTGTTTGGTGTTATAGAATATCTGAAAGTAATCTTTAAAAATTAAATCAGGTAATCACCAATTTCTTTTTGTAATGGTCAACTTTATTTAAATAGTGCTATTACAGTTTATAAAATGAAAGTCACTCGGAAGCTGAAGTTTACAAAATTGTATGCGAAAATTTCTGGGAGACTTCGTTTCCTCCAAAACGTAAAAAATTGGCTGTTTATTGGAAATGGTGGTATGCATAAAAATAACTGATCCTAGCAGAGCAACAAAAGCTCAACCACTCTGAAAGTGGGGAAGTTTTATCGAACTATGATTTTTAACAAACAAAATTAAAATAAAACTCTTCATGAAATTAATATGAAAGGTAAATTAATCTATTGTAGCCTGTAGATATGTTTAAGCATCCATATTATCAAGTAAAATGCATATATTATGAATGCTTATATAGTAATTTTTTGAAAGAAATACAATCTCTCAAAAGGGGTGTATTTTGCTTCAATTAAAGTTTCTTGGTTTGCTGAAATATTTTATTAACATGAAATTTTGGCTATTTCCCATATTTAGTATAAGCAAACTATTGTAATTGTTTGAAAATTCAAATTTTTAGTTTTTGATTGATTTCTATTTTTAGCCCGCTCGATTTTGAAAATACCATTTTTGATTTGCCCGTCTGTATGTTTGTTAACAGGATAACTTGAAAACCTGATAAAAATTAACCAACTTTTTACATATACACGTTTTGTAAAGAATGTTATTTTTTGTATCTGAATATACGAGCTTATTCTATAACGTATGGACTAGGACCTTATATCCAAAACGAACTTTCTAACCAATTAAAAGAGTGTACATTTTATACTGTGTCATTTGTGCGAAAGTCTTAATAAAATATCTGAAGTTGGTCAGATGGACTTAATTGTCAGATTTTGGGATGAGGCAACAGATGCTATACAAACACGATTTCTAAATTCGGCATTCTTGAAACATGCAACTGCTTCTGATTTAATGAATAAATTGAATGAATCTATAACTTCGTTGGGCTTGTCTCTGAAAAAAATTGTACAGATAGGGATAGATGGTTCAAACATTAATCTAAGAATGCTTGAAGACTTGTGCAAATATTTAAAAGATGAAAGCAGTGAGGATCCTGAACGGTTTTCCACTGGAACTTGTGGAATACATGTGATTCGTGGAGCATTCAAAACAGCAGATAAAAGACGGGTTGGGAAATTCAAGATTTTTTACGATTACTCTATTATCTTTTTAAAGACTTTCCTTCAAGACGTGCTAACTTTACAGCCTTTTCTGGTTCTATTGTATTTCCAAAACGATTTTGCAGCATACGTTGGGTAGAAAGTCAAGTAGTTATTACCAGAGCCATTGAAATCATAAAACCTGTAGGGATATATGTTAAACAATCTATTGCTTTAAAGAAGTGTCCTGAGAGTTGAACATTCCAAAAGATAAAAGGTTTTGTAGCAGATAAACTTTTACTAGCTAGATTACAATTTCTTAAATTAATTTGTGTAGAAATTGAACCGTTTTTAAAATTTTTTCAATCAGACGATACCCTAACACCATTTTTATATCAGTAATTGTATACTATTTTGCGTAATATCGGAAGCCGTTTCATTAGTGTGAAAATTATAAATGAAGCAAACGCCCCTAATAAACTAATTAAAATTGATATAACCAAAATTACAAACTTAAAGTCAATTGCAAATGTGGATATTGGTTTTGGGGCATCTGTTGTTTGTAAGGCGAAGGGTTTGAAGCAACTTCATGTCCTTCAATTTAAAAATGATTGTTTAGCTTTTCTAAAACATTTTTTCCAAAAAATTACAGAGAAAAGTTCTTTAAAATACAAAATTATCAAAGGTGCTTCTTGTTTGTCACCTATAGTAATGTGTAGCAACGTCCTAGAAACATCCAGGTTAAATATTGCTTTAGAGGAATTTATTCAGCGAAAGCAGATAATTGCATCTGATGCAGACATTGTAAAAAAATATTATAACCAATTATGTGACGACAAGAAGAATGCTTTGCAAAACGGGAACAATTCCTCAGAAAAGGATAGACTGGACATATTTTTAATGAGGTTGTGTAAAGAGTGTGGCTTTCAGAATTTGTATTTTTAAATTTTATTTAAAAAATGTTAATCATGTTTCATGGCAATGCTTCAGTTGAAAGAGTTTTTCGATAAATAAAGAATGCTTCGTAGAAAACACTTTAAATGAATTGCTAGTTGCCCAACGACTTGTTTATGACAAAATTTTAACTTCTAAAATAAAACACCTTTCCGAATTTACAATTTCTAAGAACATGATTTTAGAGATTCGAAATGCATCTCCCAGAAGGCGAGAAGCATTAAAAGTTAAGCATAATAAAAACTTACTAAGAAGCGAGAGGTTCAACAATTGCATGCTGATATCAAGACACTCAAGTTAAAGAAAGTTGAGGTAACAGAAAAGTGCAAGGAAGAAGAACTAGAGATCGATGCTGAATTAGAAAAATTAAAAAAGAGACTGAAGAGTTCATAAATAAAAATATTTTCTATGCACTTTATTCTTGAATATGTAGGTATATTGACTTTTAACTAATTAAAATATTCGAATGTTCTGATCATGCTTATTTTCCGTTTTTCATGCAACAAAAAGTACTGAATTTTTTCAATTAAAGTACAGAAAACGTACTTAATTGTTATTCGGTTGTTTGAGTGGACACCCTGAATTAACAGTAATACATCAGCTGAAGCAAGGCTAATTACTAATATACTGGGATCTGGATCGGGCACATTAATTTTAACCTTTAACTATTAAATTTTTAAAGATTGTTGATTGGAGACAATGCCGCAGGAAAATAAAAAAATTGATTTGTAGGATTCAGTTTCTACAGAGGTTATTATAGAGATATACCATAATATTATAAAATCAAGCCCCTTTAGTTGGGTCACCATATATTATCTGCCGTGATATATTGAAGTAATCTTCCCAACTCAAATAAATTTAAGGATCCACTTCCTCGCTTATTTCAGTTACCAGTTAATAGATTAGTATATTAATCTTAACTAAAATTTTTAAGGCACAATATATACAAATAATAACAGAATAATACATTTGTGCAGTATAAATCACATAAAAATAAAAAAAGTACCAAAGTTTCATCTCACACCTAGAATAAACTTATGTGGACCTTGCAGTGTCAAGTACTCTCACTACTCTACTTACTCTGTTACATTCAAAACCCTGCAAGCAATCTTTTCTGCATGAATATTCATCCATACTACTTCTATTTAAAATGTCCTAAAATTTCCAAACAAATCATAAAAGTGATCGATCAACACGCGCGATTTCCCTCCACTTGAAATCAGTGCTATTTTATAAAATTTCTCAAGTATTTACTCTAAACTATTTTGCTTTATAAAATAAAGCAGCTGCTTAATTAACAACTTCACGTTACAAAGTCACTAGAAATAAGTTCAACACCTGCAGTGAATACGTTTTAACCACAGCTGCACATATTCATGGCTTTCTTTTAAAAGGTAAGGCCGCTTAACTACCTGCCTAGTAAATGATCACTTGGAATGGGTTTGCTATCTTTATCAAGTTATACTTTCATCAAGTGGTGTGACTTATCTTGCAACTGTACAGGTGTCCAAAGCGATAATATTGGCCCCCTTTTGTAAACAATTCTGGGTAGTCGTTATCTCCTTGTTGGAAGCTGCTACAGCTGGTAGATTTTTGCAGCTGCTGTCTGAAGATTCTTCACACTTGATCCTTCGGCGATATTTTTGAAAGCAAAATACCTTGCTCCCGAGGTGGTTCTTTCTATATAAATAGAAACCATGCTTTGGAAGCGGTACATTCAATACAGCATCCTAGTAGCGAAATAATGTGTCGTGAGCCACGAGGTAAAAATGCTTTTTTGCTTTATTTGTGTTGCTGTTTTGGAATTCAGACACTTTTTTTGTTGATTCCGTACTAAATTGCAGACTGGAACTCCAGATGTAAATTTCTTCATAAATTTTCTCTCGTCGTTTGATATATCAAAAACTAGATGTGCAAAAGTTTTACCTCCACTACGTAAAAATATCTGGAAGCCGGAATTTTTTTTTATATAATCAAATAGTTTTTAACTGCAAATATTGGGTGGACCAGATGTTTATCTATTTAGGAAGTTAAAGATTTCACTTTGTGGATGACTCGTTTGACAGCAGCCATGTGTTTTTCTACTGAACGCCAGATGGAACTTAAACAAATACTAATACAAAAGTAACTATGTGGAACAGTTACTTACTTCAGGTATGAACTTACCTGTGGTTCGTTTTAGCATCAACGATGGTAACATTTTAACCTAACTTTTTATATGTTTTTAAATTGTCTAAGTGTGAATTTACAACAGTAATTATCTTTTGCTTATCTTGTATATAGTTAAATTATGCTTATGAATATATTTTAGTGCTTATTACCTAACTCTATAAACATACAAGATTTCATGAAATTTTTATGGTAAAGGTTTTCAAGCAGATAGCTTAAATTTAAATATAACTATTTTATTTGTCCTTGCAAAAAGCTTTGTGTAATGTTTATAAAAACATCATATTAAGACTGTAATTTCCTGATTATTGATTGTTCACATTTTATAGAAATAATTGTACATGTGTTGATGACCGATATTTCAATATATAAGTTTAGTACTTTTCTTGTCCCCACTTATGTTTAATTTCTAATTCTTGTACAGCAAGGCGAGAAAAGTCTTTAAAAGTCTTTAAAGAGCTTTACTTATAATTAACTTCCTTCCCCTGAGAACAGTCTTTTGCAAACTTTGCAACCTGTAAAGGCCGATGCTAGCTCCGCCAAAGCATATTTATCTGATACTTTGTAGTTCACCTACCCTTTATATCTTTTCGGAAAAGGGTATGGTGTATATTAATAAATTGTTCGGCAATATCTCGATGCAAGCTGTTAATTGCAGCAGCATTAGAAGTACCCTCATAACATACTGTAGCCGCAACATCAAAACCAACATGACACTCGATTATGGTAGTTTTTATAAAAAAAATTTAAAAATGAAATTTAATGGTACCAGCGGTAAATACATAAGCTATTGGTTGCTTCCACTTCCGAGAAATTCTTTTAAACATTAAAACACATGCGTGGTTAGCAATTGCTGCCCTTCTTGCATCACCAAAGTCTTTAAACCATATCAAGAAGGTTCAATACTCATTTTGTCAAATATTAAAAGACAGCACTTTTCATGATCGTTCATTCTAGTTACAGCAACACTTAGCATATTCCTTCCTGACCTCAACGATACTTTCTACCATAAAGTTGTATAAGTCTTTTTGAATGGTAACGAAAAGAACTTCGTTAATAAACATTATCCCTTGTCAGTTGCTTTTAAAAAGGGTTAACTTAGAATTTTATTATCTTGTGTGAATCGGCATCTTCTGTATGTAACATTCAGATTCCTTATTTGAGGGAGAGAAAACTGTAAGTGTGTTTGTTAACATATTGGTGTAAATATGAAATCTCTAGCAATTTTGCTTAACCTTTCGCCTCTGCTCATTTTCCCTTACAGTAGACAATCTTCTTGTTTCATATAGAAACTTTTTTTCTTAATGAAGTGGTCATTTTGTATAACTTATTACACTTAGGTGAAAATCGATATGTACGCAAACAGCCTACCACTTTAAGAATAGATCGCTGTTTGGAAATTCCTAAATCATTAATAATTTTAAGTTAAAACATTAATTTATGTCTAAAATACTAACATTTTGATAATGTTAGGGTAGAAGTAGTTAAAGCTTTGATATTGGCTTTAATATTTGTAACATGACCTACTTAGCCATCAACATTTTCTGAGAGATTTAAAATGTATATACATACTAATTAACTAATCAAACATAAATTTATATAAAAACAAATATTACAATTCGTAAATATTCCCAATTATAATACATTTAATTTTAAGTCATGCATTACCTTCAACACCCATCTTAGGATACAAATTTTCTGTAAACTCTTGTTGAGACAGTTGTATTACCAATAGGTTCTAAAAATGCTAACAATGTTATATAAAAATAGAAATACTCTACAATTCGTAAATATTGCCGATTACTACACATACAATAATTAAGTCATGTATTACCTTCAACTTGGATATAATTCATCGGGTCTTCGGAACCTGCAAACTCTCGATGTGGGACATTCGTATTATCAATAGATTCTAAAAACAAACAATGTAGCAATTGCATCCTGCCTTAATCCTACTAGGGTGTCAGGAACAATATATTTTTCCTCGAAATACCTGTTATGCAAGTAGTATGATTTGTACTCAGTTTTATTTCACAAACTAAAATTGTTTGTTCTATAAATCCAGTTTCCAAAAAGTTCAGGCTTGGATTTTGGAAAGTGGTGGCATTTACTAATCAAATCATGACAAGCCGTAACACAACAACTACGCATACGTTTATTTCCCATCTTCACAAACGATAGTCGTAAATACGAAAAGTAAATAAAAAAACAATTGATTTAACAATAAAAATGAAAGTAGTTTGTTCTTATTTTTGAGAGAAATAGTTGAAACAAGAAGCTAACATTATACCTTTGCCTAATATATCTAAGAATAATATCGCTACCTTGAATTTACAAAATGACTTGCCTTTATTATCAGAATTATGTTATACTACCTCGTCAGAGTGGTCCAATTGGCTACAAACCGTTAATTCCTTTTACCATAAAAAGTGTGCTGCCTTACAACTTGTTAAAAAAACCCTCGATATCTGTCCTCATTTACCTATCTCGATTGGTTCCTTAAATGTAATAGCTTTACTGGACACAGGTTCCTTATGTTTTCTCATAAATAACGAAGGTCTACAGCAATTATCTAAACAAAATATTAAAATTCAAATTATTCCCGAAAAAACTTCCATAAATTTAGCTGACAATAATCAAATACATGTAACGGGTTCCCTTAAACTAAAAATTTGAGTAGAATCACTTGAACGTGACATTCCATTTTTGATTGTGCCTGCATTAGCTTATCCATTTTTACTAGGTGTAGATTTTTGTAAACTTTTTAATTTGTCGCTTTATTTTCAAGATTTTTCTTGGCAAACTTTCCTCAAAACAAATTCCTGTGCATCTGCAGGAATATCTAATAAAATTTCTCTTACCGATTCTCAAAATGTAATTCTTAACTCTACAATCGATAAATTTCGCAAAACTAAATACCTCTGAACTTGGTTGCGTTACTACTGCAACACATGTTATCTCTACAGGTGATGCCCTCCCTTTTAAGCAACGTCAATATCCGTTATCGCCTGTATTACAAAAGCATTTGCATTCCGAAGTAGATAAAATGTTAGAATCTGGTGTTATCTCTCCCTCAAATTCACCATGGATGTCTCCTGTGTTATTAGTCCGCAAGAATAATGACGAATGGCATGTTTGTTTTGATGGCAGAAAGCTTAATTCTGTAACTGTCTCGGATGCTTACCCTCTACCTCGAACTGACTCGATTTTAAGCCGACTTCGAAATGCTAAATTTATCTCATCTATCGATCTTAGACAAGCTTTTTATCAGATACCTCTCGACCTATCTTCTCGTCCAAAAACTGCTTTTTGTGTTCCCGTCTTTTCGAATATAATTTTTTGTCATTTGGTCTCTGTAACGCACCACAAACCTTGCAACGTACTATGGATCAAACGTTAGGTCCTATCTTACATCAGGAACGTGCCTTTGTATTTTTAGATGATATATTAGTTATCTCAAGTTCCTTTGGTGAACATATTGCTACACTGAATGAAGTTGCAGAACGCCTGAATGCAGCAGGTTTTAAGATAAATTGGGAAAAATGCTAATTTTGTTGTTCATCCCTTACATTTCTTGGTTTTATTATCGATGGAACTGGTCTACGAGCAGATCCTGCTAAAGTTGACGCTATTACTAAATTCAAAACACCCACAACTGTTACCGAAATTAAACGTTTAATTGGAAGATTAGTTATTATCGCATCTTTTTACCTAACCTTTCAACTATATCTACACCAATTACCGCCCTAATTAAAAATAAAAAGAAGTCCCAAACTATCGAATGGAATTTAGAAGCTCAACAGGCTTTCGAACAAATTAAAACGTTAATCACTTCAACACTTATTTTAATCTCGCCCAATTTTGATGAAAAATTTTATATACAGACCGATGCCTCACTTACTGGTTTAGGTGCAATGTTGTTCCAGGTGAGTAATGGTTTAGAACATCCTATCGCTTATGCAAGTTGTGCCTTAACTTCTGCTGAACAAAAATACTCAGCTACCGAACTTGAATTATTGGGGTTTATCTTTGGCATTAAAAAATTTAGAGGATATGTTGAAGGTACACACTTCACAGTAATTATTGATTGTGCAGCCCTCACATGGCTAAATAACCTAAAACAACCCGCAGGTCATTTGGCAAGATGGAACTTGCGTATCTCTCAATTTACCTTTGATGTTAGGCATAGACCTGGCAAATTAAATATCGTACCTGATGCGTTATCGCGTGATGTCGTCTCTCTTAATCTTCCAGATCTAATTCCTGATGCCTGGTATCGTAATATGATTAAAACAGTTTCTGAAAATCCCGATAAATTCCCTACCTTTCGTGTAACGAATAATATATTATATAAATTTGTATCTTCCTCACCCCGAAAAATATCTAACATCCCTGAATGGAAACTTGTTGTCCCTACCGCTAACCGCAGTGAGGTTCTTAAATTGTGTCATGATGATCTCATAGCTCCTCATCTTGGTGTTACAAAAACTCTAGCTAAAATATCTGAGTTATATTATTGGCTCACACTAAAACAATCTGTCTGTCGTTATATTAGGAACTGTAAAATTTGTGGTTCTCAGAAGAGCTCACAAGAGGCTCGTTCTGGCTTAATGGGTAACTTTAAATGTGTATCTTATCCCTTTCAATTAATATCGCTTGATTTACTAGGACCTCTCCCGCGATCGAAAAAAGGTAACCAATATCTTTTAGTTGTCACCGATTGGTTTTCTAAATTTGTCATGGTGCAACCCTTACGTAAAGCTACATCTGCCGCTATAATTAAATTCCTAGAACAAAATGTATTTCTTATCTTCGGTGTTCCTCAGATTATTCTTTGTGACAATGGGGCACAATTTATCTCAAAAGATTTTCAAAATTTCGTCAAGAGCAACAAAGTCCAAAAAATTTGGTTTAACGCAAAATACCATCCCCAAGTAAACCCTACCGAAAGAGTAAATAGACTTTTAATTACCGCTATCTCTTTCTATATCGATTCAGACCATACTACATGGGATGAAAATATTTTTAAAATTGCTCAAGCTTTGCATACATCTAAACACGAAGCAACCCAATTCACTCTGTCATTTCTTGTTTTTGTAAGATATACCCCAATCGATGGTACTTATTATGGTTCAGTTCCTGACGATACTAACGTAATTGAATTTGACGATAAAGTACGCTGGGACAAAGACCAACAATTATTACCTTCTATCTTTAACGACGTTAGAAAAAAAGTTGTTAAAAGCTTACGAAAAAAGTAAGGACCACTATAATCTACGTAAACGAAATATTTCCATCGCATTAGGTGAACAAGTTTGGAAAAAGAATTGCGTCTTATCGGATGCAACTAAGAAATTTTCTTTAAAATTAGCCCCTAAATTCATTCTCTGTAAGGTCACTCGTGTCGTCAGTCCACTTATCTACGAACTTCAAGATGCTGAAGGAAAACGCCAAGCAAGGTGGCGTATTAAAGACCTTAAGCCATTCTCTGCTGACCCAAATGCTACTTAAGTTTTTTCACTTTCCATTCCCTTAACGATTTACCTAATGTTTTTTGTTTTTACTATCAATTAGCATCTTTAATAACTTATTCCTGCTCTTATACAGCACCAACCGTCTACACGTTTATCTTATTTACCTTAAACTACCTATCTTTTTGCTTCCGATTGATTTTTCCTTGAACTTACCGTAAGTTATATATCGCTTTCTTCTCTAGGTCTCCCAGTATAACTCTGTCTCTTCATTTAATTAATCTTCGCACTTTTTCTACAACATACTATTTTGTTTTTAGTATTTATCTTACATCGTTTAATTGTGTGGTAATTGTCGTAACTTTGAATTTTTATGATTGGTTTTAGCTGATGTTAGAGTGGATGCTTTATTCTTTGGGCTCACATAGGAGACGCAGCCTATGCCATTGTAAGAAATAGTTCATATTTGCAGTTGCAAAAAACTAGGACTTTCTATTCCATGCGTTTTTCCTCTGAATTATTACAGTCGCCTACATTGTCCTATTTCATTATTTGTTTCTTTTCTACTAAGTCATCATAACACAAACATTTTTTTTCGTTGTTTTTATTGAACTTCGTGGTGAGGTGCTATCACTTTTTATTGATATCTTATTAAATTCTCGGTTGTTTTAGCATATTGGGACAGCGTGTCTGTATGTAACTGCTTATAATTAGGAATTTTTGTGTGTTTATAGCGTTACCATTTTAAAAATTACCTTGCAACAGTTGGGTTTTTGGGTGAATGTATCTGTAGCGATACTTTTAAGTTGTTGTTTTGACTTTTGTCTGATTTTCTTATCGTAGTGGATGCACTCGTTAGGAAAATGATTGTACTAGTTCTCTTAAGAGTCTAGTGGACTTTTTAACTTATGATATACCTTAACTTGTCGGATTAATATCGCAAGGTGGTTCTTCAGACCGATTTGTGTTTTAACAGGGACAACTCTCTACCTTCTCCCGGACGCTTGTCCAAAAACTCTACTTTTTCTTATCCCGCTGTCTCCGTTTCTGCCTTATCTTTCTTTCGGTAGACCTGTTCTCGTCCCGGAACATCCGTCTACCACGTAAGAGTGTTTTTTCCCTCACTCCGGGCTACTGACCACATTGGCTGGTTGAGTAGTGCTTTGCTATCCACCTTTTCTGTCTCTATAGCTCTAATGTGAGCCCTTCCTCTATTTTCTTCTACCTGGAAGTGCCTCTTATGCATTCCAAATACCAACCTCCCTCTTTCTACCGTTCCTATTTCTACTGCCTTTTCATTTCCGTTAGCCACCCTGTGGTTGCGCGGGTGATTTTCACAGACATTAAATGTGATTTTCCAATGCTACACCCGAAGGTACTACATTGGCCAGGAAGCGAGTTTTTTTTCCTGGAGAATTTTGCCGAACCCTTGCTGTTCCAAGCAAGGTAGGGATCTTTAGCGTGCGTGACAACACTCACACACGGGACCTCCATTTTACCTCTCATCCGAACGAGGGTGTATTTTTGAGAAAAATGCTCGCCTAACATTTTTCAAGTGGACCGTGTCGGAATATGAACCCGGGACCTTGGGCATAGTAGTCACACACATACCACTACGCCACGGAGCCGCCTGGATTTTCACAGACACCCGGACCACGTTTCTGGGAATCTTTCGTGAGGTCATGTGGTGCCGTTGTCAGCGCACATGGTCGCTAACAGTGAATGTATGTATGAGTGTGTGTATGTGTGAGTGACTGAAAATATATATGTATCGTCATATAAATATCTTGTGGATATCGGGTGATTATATGATCGATATCAATTAACGCCAGGTGCAGGAATGCACCCAAATGCCTTTGCCGGTCCCTCGCGCCGTTTACTGCAAACAGGCCTGCTTCACAGGTTGCCCTTTTTAGGGGGCACGAGAAATTCCCATGTAATGGCTCCAAGGAGCCACTCTATCGTTATCTTACCTATTGTCTTTGATAATAACTTGAGTTAATATCTTTATCTTATTTATTATCTTTGGTAATAACTTTATCTTAATATCTTTATCTTACCTATTACCGTTAATAATAACTTTAGTTTAATATCGTTATCTTTCCTATTACCTTTAATAATAACTTTAGCCAATATCGTTATCTTATCTATTATCTTCGACAATAACTTGAGATTTTGTTTTATTTTTTATCATCCTAACGTTTGGTATTTACGACCAGACGTAGGAATTATTTTTTGAATATTAAGGAAAAGCTAACCCGATGGTAGCCATGTAATTTGTTGGGTTAGTAATGTAAGGAATTAGTAAGGTGGTACTTTTGGTAAATTTGTTGATTCACAACCATGTCGCGGACAAGTTTTGATGTGTATTGTTTATTAAACCAGAATACCAGTACCTAAAAATTTGCTAGAGTGTAGAGTAACTCACTCTTTTGAACATTTTTAAATTTGGGCATTTTTTTTGCCAACAAAGAAACAGTCTAGATGCAACGCTCATGTGCATTTGCATTTAGAAAATTGTAATGTTAGCTTTAGTTTTAGTATATAGGTTAGGCAACTTGTCGTATTTGTTTTAGTTTAAGTAGTGTTTCATGTTCCCCGACAAATTTGTGTTGTCGATTATAACTGCGCCACACCAAGGACTCGTGTGTGCACTTTTCCGTTTCCTGGTAATCCGGAAGACGTGTTATCGGTCGAAAAAACCAGGTGGCGCCTAAAATAAACATTTTGTAGGATTTAAGTTAAGATTTATGTAGGTTAGTTAGGATTTAGATTTTAAGATGTTACTGGCTAACAGTCATTTTCTTTTTTAAGTTTTTTCTTTTATGGCTTTGTCGCGATTGTTACGTACCGAAATTGGCCGCAAACATTTCCAAATTTAGTTTTAATTTGTAAGGATTTCGCGCCAAGGATCTAAAAAGACGTGCGTGTATTTCCGTCACTTTAGACAGTGCGTTTGCGCGAGATTGCGCCGACGCGGTGTGCCAAGAAGGGTGGTGGGGATTTCCGGGAGACGTGTTGAGACTGGTGACCGAGACGCCAACGAATGCAGTTACCTTAGTGTCTTATCGTGTCTTTTTGTTGAGATGTTGGTGTTCTGACTTCTACATAATTATCGTCCCTCATCCTATTCCTGTGTTCCGCTACAGAAAAGAAGAAGACAAGTTTCAATTAGGTTTCAATCGGGCCCAACGAACACCCATGCCCGAAAAGGATCAACGGAACCCGCCATCATGGAGTAGTGCTGCGAGAAGCCCTACAATTTATGTAAGTATTTTGTGGTTTTTTATGTGATGGAGTAATTTTATATAATTACATGACGTAATCCCTTGATGCACATCATTTTGCAATTATTTAACATTGCTACCAACTGACTGTAGTGGCTTGCGTACCGTATCGCTGGGGCTATAATAAAATTCCACGAATTTGGTCTCACGAACTTTAGGACATTTATGTATGATTTATGCTGTAAAAAAACCGCAAATATTGCATTTCCCATACTTTGAAAGTGCAGCTGTGTCTACCAGTTCTAGCATAAGAATATTAAAAATCTTGCATAATACTATAGTTGACGGGAACCAAGCGTCGCAAAGAACAGTACTTTTAGTACCAGCCCTTACCGAGTACGCACGTGCAAGTGCAGAGCTCTGGGAGTCGACGAAGTGATCCACCTTCCCTTGTTACCGAAATAAAAAATACCGACGCATCATCGACAAAGACCCTGGAACAGCTTTGAGGAAGCCACCAAACAACGAACACCTGAACAACCCCTGAAAAGCAAAACGTACGGGGCCATTTGTGATTTGCCTGGTGAGGTTTTGTAAGATTAGTTTGTGAACTTAACCTACGACGTCGTTCATATAGTACAATTGGAGGCATAATCCTTTTTATGTAAGGTTTGTATGGTTGACAATTTGGGGGGTTTAATCTTAAATAATTTGTTCTTTATTTTATTGCAATATATGTGCAAAGAAAACTATTCAGCATCTAGTACCAAGCATGGACCGGCAAAAGATGCAATACAGCCAAGATGGCCAAAAGTGAAGTTGATCTGTTATTAGCTGTGGATAGATACTGCAGAAATAAGTGTATTACTGGTCCTAAATGTGAGTGCTGTGGATCAGTGTATCATCCAAGTTGTGCTATGGGAGTTAAGAAATTAATTTTCATTACTGATAGTACTGTTAATTGTTGTGAAGAAACAGATTATGTAACTTTAAATGCTTCTAACAATATTGAAATATCAAAGTAAGATGAACAAAGTTCATCACAGATAAGTTTATTAAAATGTATTATTGAACAGAAGGATGTTATTATCTAAGAACTGAGAGATAAAATTCAATTACTCCAAGATAAAATGTATTTGTTAAATAAAGTATATAAATTAGTAAATCCTATTGAATTGCAGCCTGTTATCAATACTACCTAGCTGAAGTGGTTCAAAACAAGAACTTGTCTGAGGATCAATGTAATAAAAAAGAGACCGATAGTAAACTGCACTGAGCTAAATGCAAATAATATCACAAAAACTGTTCTACAACCTAACAATGTATCTACTAGTACCCAAATTAACAGTATTAAATCAGAGAAAGATACTTCTAAAATATTTACAAACAATGAAGTTTCCCTTGCTATCCAAAATGCACGTATACAAAACACCATAGCAGATGATGATTTTCAACATGTAAAATACATAGTCTCAAAATGCTAATATGAAAACAGTAAAAGAAAATAATGTAGCTAAGAATAAAAGAACAAAACCCCTTGTTGACACATCAAATGCGGCTGAATTGAAAAGTATACCTAAACTTTTATCAATACACGTAAGCAGGCTTGATCCACAAACAACAGCTGACGATTTAATCGCATTTAATCAACCACATATACCACAAATGAGATGTGAAAACTTAAATTTGAAAAAACCTGATATTTATTCCTCTTATAAAGTGTCAGTCCCAATTAATCAGATGGCTGTGCTTCTTAATGAAGCCTTTTGACCGAAGCGAGTTTACGTCAATAAGTTTTTCAGAAGTGACTGCCTGTACAAATAGGAATCTAATATTACATAGTGTGTCATTACCTAGATGCAGTGAAAGCAGAGCCAATAGTCGTGCTAATCCTACTAATCGAATAAAAAATATTTCACCTAATAAATTATACATAGCACATGTTAATATAAGATCACTTGTTCCATAGTTTCATGAGATCAAGAAATTAGTGCTACAAGAAAATTTTCATGTTATCAGTAACTGAAACATGGTTGTCAACAAATGACTTTGATGAGTTGTTAGTCATTCCTGGGTATAATTTATTCTGAGCTGATACAGCAACCAGGGGTGATGGCCTTGCTATTTATGTAGCTCATGAATTCAGGTGCAAAGTCCTGAATACATCTAATATAACTAGTGACATTGAGCAGTTATGCTGTGAAATTGCATGTAAAAATGTGAAGATTTTGTGTGCAACTTTATGTAAGCCACCTTCAATAAATTACAAACAAATTGATATAATAGAAAGTACCCTATCTCAACTTTCATCACATTATGATCAGGTAGGAGACCTAAACATTAATATGAAAGAAAATAACTTTGAAAGTAACTACCTAGAGAAGATACTTATTGCATTTAATTTAAAACAAGTAATCTTGGAACCTACTCGGCTCACTTATACTAACTGCAGTTTAATTGATATTATCTGTGTTGAAAACACATTAAAAGTAATTACTTCAGGCACTATGGAAATGTATAACCTTACCGACCATAGACTGGTTTATTTAGTTTTAGATATACGAGTACCTAAATATTCCCCCAAACTTGTGAAATAGTGGGATTTTAAAAATTTTAATCTTAACCAGTTTAATCTTGATGTGGCTAAGATAGACTTTATAAGTTTGGTTCAGTAGGGCAATGCTGAGATTAAAGTTACTGCTCTGAATAGATGCTTGTTGCATATTTTTGATAAACATGCACCTGAGAAGACAGTTGCTGTAAGAAAACAACACTTTCTAAATATTACTGAAACTATAAAGGAAATCGTCATCATTAGGTCTTCAGTCCCGGAACTGGTTAGACGCGTACCCTCATTCTTTCCTATACTGAACTAACCTACACATTTCCTTGAAATTTGCACAGTCTGCATCTATCGCTATCTGATCTAGGTCTACATCTACCTCGTTTTTCTATCTCTGCTTGTAATATATCCCATACTATTCCCCAAAAATGCCCTTAGAATGTATTCTACCCTTCTATTGTAACATACTGTTTTAATACGCTTTAATAGTTCTAGTATTCCTAAAAATAGTTAGTTTCTAGTTTAATTTTAGCATGCTAATTATTAGAATTGTAGCGGCTGCAGGATCACCCAAGTAGCTTCCCAACGAAGTTCCCAGAAAGATCTAATCCAAGAGTTAATCAATTTTTCTAAAGGCACTTACTTTAAGGGCACTAAACATGTCAGATTAGTTGATATCTATAATTAGATGTCAATCATGCTTTAGGATCCTATTTATGTCAGGGTGGTCTGAAGCAATTTTTCAATTAGCTGAGCACTCAACTAAAATCAATTCTGAGAGCTACTTGTGTGGTTATCTTAGGCATTGGCAGTTTTAATTAATCTTAAAGATTTACGACCGGCGCATCCTAAGCCGAGTAAGAGCGCCAAGAAAGGGGTTATTTTTCAATTAACCTAAATGTATATAAGGATGCCAGCCGGTGGGAATCGGGGTTGTTTATTTCCAGACGCGTTAGAGTTTAAAGGGCTGTTTATTTGCCCGATTGTGTGAAGTATTTTATTTCTCTGAAGTCAGTGCGTGCCGTTATGTTTTAAGTTAATTATTTCTCTGAGTAAGTAATTAGTATATGTGTTATTACCATGAACTCAAGGCTGTGTTATGCAGCATAAGTCAGTTATTTGTTTAAAAACAGTATTTGTCGACTTCCATAAAATATAACTCCGGGTGAATGCCCAGTTCAAGTAAATTGATCCGTTTGATTACTGCTTTGGAGACCGCATCGTTTTAGAAGGGTCTTCTTTTATATTGTGTTTCGACGGTGTCAGAGGCCGTTAATCACTAATCCACGAGACTACCTGAGAATGCAAAGCTCAGGTCCGAAGTCAAGTTACGGTACTATTTGACCCTTGAGAAGGTCGTATTTTTCATGGTGTAGATGACCCCGTGGTTAAAAAAGGGTCGTCGCACTATGCAAGTTAGGTAGACTAGGGTAGCATTAATAAATTTTTGTTATTGGGGTGTGTACACCTAGAACTGTATCTATTCAAAAATATGTTTGTTAGTTAAGTTTAGTTAAGTTGTGTTTGTGCTAGCCGGAGACTATAAGTGACTTGTTTTCTGTTCTGCCATTTTGGTTCATCGCCCACGAACAAAGTGCGACGAGAGCTATTACCGCGATTGGTCCATGGGCCGTTTAATTCCCATGGTGGCGCCCATTGTACATAAGGTTATTTACTTTATATTTTGTTATGCATATGTAATTAGTTGAAGTTTTAGTTAGTAGCTCATTCAATAAAACAATCGAATTTTCGTCTCAGTGTGTTTGTTTAATGAACCCCCCCTTTCACCGACTGCTGCAGCTTGCGAGGCAACGTCCCGAAACGTGAGGGTACGATAGTGTTAGAGGTCCTGTTATTGATTATTTATTGTTAATTGGATACCCTCACGCGGTAGGTAAATATTAAAATTACACTGGCGCATTAACGTGGTTAAAATTGTAAATATGGTAAACAACACACGGACGAATTTTTAGATTGTTTTGTTTCTATTTAGTGTTAGGCAGAATTACAGTTTAATATTAGTGATTTAGGAACAAGTTTCGTTATTGTTGGCTTTTACCTTTTATTTAGTCATGTATGTGGTAGAAGCCTTAAGAAGCGACGAGCTTAGTTATGAACTTTTAATTAGGAACGTTGAACCAACAAAGTTAAGTGTGTTAGAAAAGCAAAAATTATTGCGTAGAAAACTCATTGTTGAGAAAGTCGACAGTAATGTTTTTCTAAGTATGAAAAATTGAAATCGTTCAAAAGGACGAAATTGAATTATTAAAACTTAAGATTTTGAATTAGAAAACTGTTTAAATTCTTTTACCATTCTTCCTAAAAGGACAGAATATATTAAACTTAACACGAGATTAATGCATGTAACACAGAGACTAAATTATGTCAATTTCGATATTGAATTTTTAGAAGTACACAAAGAACTGCATTCCAAATGCATTAGAGCTTTTGAGATTTTAGAACAGGTAAACGGGGAAAATGAGATTAACGATAACCCTCTTTATTGTTCGGCTAGCGGTAATAAAGATCCTACAATAACACCAACAGCAGAAGTTTCTTGCCTTGGAGCATCAACGGGTTCTTCCATTAATACCCCATCGGTTTCGATTTCTAGTAATGATTTAGGTACGCTAATTAAGTCCTTGAATAAAACAACGACATCAGTCCCGATCCACAAGTGGGGATTACAATTTTCGGGTGAATCTGATTCTATATCGGTTTTAGATTTTATTCAACGCGTCAAAGAACTGCAAGTTGCAAGAAAAGTTTCGTCAGATGACCTTTTCGAAGGGGTTATTGATCTTTTCACCAGTTCAGCATTGGATTGGTATAGAGCAACGGTAAATTCATGGGAACAATTAATTTTTAAATTAAAACAAGATTTTCTTTCAGCCGATTATGCAGAGAATCTTTTAATGTTAATTAAATCTAGACGGCAAGGCGCCGATGAATCACCTACCATTTATATTTCAAAGATGGTAAATTTATTTTCCCAATTAGAAGATTCCATTCCAGTCCGGGAACAAATAAAAATTATTAAAAGAAATTTACAGACTTTTTATGCCACGCAACTGGCGTTAATTGAAGTGACTGACATTTCCCATTTGATTTCTCGTTGTAAGCTTTTAGAAGACATTAAGCCTACAAATTTTATTAAACAGGAACATTCGGATTCTGCCAACGTACCAGTTATCTTAGAACGTCAAGTTCGACAGAGTTCATTTTCTAATAATAATTTACCACGGTCCGGCGTTTCGAATTATTTTAAAAACACAGCAAAATTTTCGACTATTTGTTTCAACTGTAAAGACGAGGTCACTCGTTTCATACTTGTCCGGAGAAACGCGGAATATTTTGTTATTCTTGTGGGCAGCTGGAAGTTACGTCCACAAATTGTCCAAACTGCTCAAATATTTCAAAAAACTAAGGACAGGAAAGCGCGTAGTCAGCCGTTGCTTTTCTTCGTTTAATAATATTGCTGCTGACAAAAGACGTGGTCGGATTGGTTAGTAAAAGTTAAAATTTTGTAAATCATCTAAGGTTTTTTCAAATTTCCATAAAGTAAAAGATGATACAAGACCTTATATTAATATCGAGATATTTAAGGAAACTTATACCGCACTGTTGGATTCCGGTGCGAATACCTCTATTTTAGGCAGACATGGTTTGTGTTTATTGGATAAATATAAGTTAGAATTAATTAAAATGTAAAACGTCTATATTAACAACCGCAGATGGCACTGCACAATCAATTTTAGGTTCAATTAATTTGCCCTTGACTATAAACGGGGTTACTCGGTCTTTAAATGTTTTAGTTTCCGACTCAATAGAGTGTACCCTAACGTTAGGGATTGATTTTTGTCAATTATTTGAATTGAAAGTAGATTTTTCAAAAAATGAATTTTATGCTCATTCTGCGGAAACGAATAAATTAAATTTCATTAAAGTTATGGCCGATTTAAATGAAGACCAGAAATCTGAATTAAACAAGGTTATTTCTTTATTTCAATCCCTGGATCGTCCTACCTTAGGCCGAACCACTAAAATTTCACATCATATTACAACGGAAGACGTTGAACCAATTAAACAAAGGTATTACCCATTATCACCGGCGATGCTGGAACATGCTAATAAAGAAATTGATGCAATGCTTGAACAAGGCATTATTAGCCCAAGCAATAGCCCGTGGAACTCCCCATGCTATTAGTAAAGAAAAAGCAAAGGTGAATTTCGTGTATGTTTTGACGCTAAACGATTAAATTCAATTACAAAAAAAGACGCGTATCCCATTCCGTTTGTAAATTACATTCTTGATAGATTACGCAATGCGAAATATCTCAGTTCAATCGATTTAAAAAAAGCCTTTTGGCAATTGCCCTTGAGTGACGAAAGCAAGGAAAAAACAGCCTTTACTGTCCCAAGGCGCGGATTATTTCAATATAATGTAATGCCGATGGGTTTGGCCAATGCTCCAGGCACATTACAGAGGCTCATGGACTCTATTTTTGATTTTCATTATCCCAATCGGTATTTGTTTATTTAGATGATATAATTATTATTTCAAGCACATTTAAGGAGCATATTAGAATTTTGAACGAAGTGTATGAGAAGTTGAAAGGCGCTAATTTAACTATTAACAGTTCAAAATGTGAGTTTTGTAAACCAGAGTTACAATATCTGGGATATATTGTGAATAAAGATGGTCTCCGAACTGACCCAGCAAAATTGACGCAATTGTAAATTTTCCTCAACCCAAGACAGCCACTGAAATAAAACGTTTCACCGGTATGTGCTCTTGGTATAGGCGTTTTGTTTTGGATTTTGCCACAATTATAGCACCTATTAATGATTTACTAAAGGAAAGAGAAAATCGCAAGCGATTAAATGGACGGACGAGGCTCTTATTTCGTTTGAAAAATTAAAGATGTTCTTACAAAGGCTCCTATTTTAAGGAGTCCTGATTTTTCGAAAGTTTTTCTTTACAATGTGACGCCTCAAATTACAGCGTTGGTTGTGATTTAACTCAGGGAGAAGGAGACGAAGAACATGTAATTGCTTATGCTTCTCGCAGTTTAAATTCAGCAGAGAAAAATTATTCAGTCACAGAACGGGAACTTTTGGCGGTGTGTTTTGCTATTCAAAAATTCCGACCATATATTGAAGGAACTCATTTTAAGGTCATTACGGACCATCATTCTTTAATTTGGCTCCACAACTTAAAAGATCCTGCGGGACGGTTAGCTAGATGGAGTGTGAAACTCCAACAATTTGATTTCGAAGTTATCCACAGGAAGGGTAAATTTAATGTGGTACCAGATACATTATCCCGAGCTCCTAGTGGAGCCTATGCTATTAATTCTTTAAATTTTTCTTTAGACGAGGTCGAGGATTGGTACAAAAACATGTTAAATAATATTAAGGAAAAGCCAGATCTATATCCCGATTGGAGAGTAGAAAATGATAAAATGTATAAGTTTATTCCGAATAATTTGAATATCAAAGCCAATTTAATTGAGTGGAAATTAGTAGTGCCGAAACATGCCATGCACAAATTTTAAAAGAATGCCATGATGATCCAGTTTCGGCCCATTTGGGTGTATTTAAAACATATACAAAAATCAAAGAGCTCTATTACTGGCCCAAAATGCGGTCATATATTTCTAAATACATTAGTAAATGTGTTACGTGCTGCCAAAGCAAATCCAGCACGTTCAACCATTATGGTTTTATGGGCAAAGAGAACAAAGTTTCATTTCCGTTTCAATGTTTGTCGATTGATTTAATGGGGCCCTTTCCGCGCTCGAAATTGGGGAATACTTACCTTTAGTTGTTACTGACTGGTTTACAAAATTCACTTTATTGCATCCCATGCGCAGCGCTTCAACAAAACAAATTTGTAATTACCTGGAAAATTTTGTATTTTTGGTATATGGGGTACCTCAAATTTGTATGATAGATAATGGCCCTCAATTTAAAAGTAATTTATTTTCCAATCTCATGTCAAATTATAAAATACCTTCGGTTTGGTTTAACGCCAGCTACCATCCTCAAGTTAATTATGTAGAACGCGTTAACAAGGTAATTGGAGCTGCCATTCGCAGTTACATCCAAGATTCTCAGAAGAATTGGGACGATAATATTCACAAAATTGCCCATGCGCTTCGTAATGCTGTTCATGAATCCACAAAATATTCCCCAACATTTTTAGCTTTTGGACGACGGTTCCTCTGATCGGGAATTCTATAATAAATTAAAGGATTTAAATCCAGAGGATCTAGCAATTGATACTCGAGAACAATTGGTTCAAGACCTTAATGAATTATCGCCCATCTTTAAAGAAGTTCAGAAAACATACATTTGGCGTATGAACGTAATACGCACTCCTACAATTTAAGGCGCAGACCATTAAATTTCAAAGTAGGGGATTTAGTGTGGAAGCGCAATTTTATATTATCAGATGCTTCTAAACATTTCAATAAAAAATTAGCCCCGAAGTTCCTAGAAGCAAAGGTGATGGAAGTTTTAGGTTCTACCACTTATAGACTATCTTCCATGGACGGAAAACCGCTAGGGTGTTCCACGTCCAAGACCTAAAACCTCACTAATATTTTATTTTTCCAATTTTTATTTTTCCTTCTGCCAATTTTCTGAAAAGACTCAGTTGTCTTAAACATAATTGCGGTTGGATGTGTTAATTTCTACATTTATTTTTTCAATTTTCTTGAAATTCCTAAGAGCAATTTCAATTTTTTGAGGGGGGCTGTGTAACATACTGTTTTAATACGCTTTAATAGTTCTAGTATTCCTAAAAATAGTTAGTTTCTAGTTTAATTTTAGCATGCTAATTATTAGAATTGTAGCGGCTGCAGGATCACCCAAGTAGCTTCCAGCGAAGTTCCCAGAAAGATCTAATCCAAGAGTTAATCAATTTTTCTAAAGGCACTTACTTTAAGGGCACTAAACATGTCAGATTAGTTGATATCTATAATTAGATGTCAATCATGCTTTAGGATCCTATGTATGTCAGGGTGGTCTGAAGCAATTTTTCAATTAGCTGAGCACTCAACTAAAATCAATTCTGAGAGCTACTTGTGTGGTTATCTTAGGCATTGGCAGTTTTAATTAATCTTAAAGATTTACGACCGGCGCATCCTAAGCCGAGTAAGAGCGCCAAGAAAGGGGTTATTTTTCAATTAACCTAAATGTATATAAGGATGCCAGCCGGTGGGAATCGGGGTTGTTTATTTCCAGACGCGTTAGAGTTTAAAGGGCTGTTTATTTGCCGATTGTGTGAAGTATTTTATTTCTCTGAAGTCAGTGCGTGCCGTTATGTTTTAAGTTAATTATTTCTCTGAGTAAGTAATTAGTATATGTGTTATTACCATGAACTCAAGGCTGTGTTATGCAGCATAAGTCAGTTATTTGTTTAAAAACAGTATTTGTCGACTTCCATAAAATATAACTCCGGTGAATGCCCAGTTCAAGTAAATTGATCCGTTTGATTACTGCTTTGGAGACCGCATCGTTTTAGAAGGGTCTTCTTTATATTGTGTTTCGACGGTGTCAGAGGCCGTTAATCACTAATCCACGAGACTACCTGAGAATGCAAAACTCAGGTCCGAAGTCAAGTTACGGTACTATTTGACCCTTGAGAAGGTCGTATTTTTCATGGTGTAGATGACCCGTGGTTAAAAAGGGTCGTCGCACTATGCAAGTTAGGTAGACTAGGGTAGCATTAATAAATTTTTGTTATTGGGGTGTGTACACCTAGAACTGTATCTATTCAAAAATATGTTTGTTAGTTAAGTTTAGTTAAGTTGTGTTTGTGCTAGCCGGAGACTATAAGTGACTTGTTTTCTGTTCTGCCATTTTGGTTCATCGCCCACGAACAAAGTGCGACGAGAGCTATTACATGATTGGTCCATGGGCCGTTTAATTCCCATGGTGGCGCCCATTGTACATAAGGTTATTTACTTTATATTTTGTTATGCATATGTAATTAGTTGAAGTTTTAGTTAGTAGCTCATTCAATAAAACAATCGAATTTTCGTCTCAGTGTGTTTGTTTAATGAACCCCCCCTTTCACCGACTGCTGCAGCTTGCGAGGCAACGTCCCGAAACGTGAGGGTACGATAGTGTTAGAGGTCCTGTTATTGATTATTTATTGTTAATTGGATACCCTCACGCGGTAGGTAAATATTAAAATTACACTATTTCTCGTATTTTTTTCCCACAGATATCTTTATTTTCCTACTATTTCTATAACCTATTTGTTATTAACTTGTCTGTCCATGCTATCATCCTCATACATCTGATATCGTTTTTCTGTCTGCTTTTTCTGCTGCCCGTATCTCATAGGCATACTATGCTGTGCTCCACACATATGCTTTCAACAATTTTCTTCTTGTTTCTGTGTTTGTTGTCTTTAATCATAGGCACTGTTCTTTCTTGTAAGATGCAGTTCGGACCCCTTCTATTGTTTTACATTATATACCCTATTTCTCCAACATTTAGTGGTTGTGAAGAGGGGGCGGCTCTGTGGTGTAGCTGGAATGCATGTGACTACTATGCCAAAGGTGCCGGGTTTGAAACCCGACACGGTCCGCTTGAAAAATGTTAGGCGAGCATTTTTCACAAAAATACACCCTCGTTCGGATTAGAGGTAAAATGAGGGTCCCATGTGTGAGTGTTGTCATGCACTTTAAAGATCCCTACTTTGTTTGGAACAGCAAGGGTTCGGCAAAATTAAAAATTTTTCAGGTAAAAAAATTCGCTTCCTGTCCAATGTAGTACTTTCGGGCGGAGCATTGGAAAATCACAAGTAAGGTTGTGAAGAGGGGTAAGCAGCCTGTGGCTGCTAAGTTCCCTCAGCACTTGAACATTTGCCGATTTAATATTTTTTCCAATATATCTTTTCGCACAGTCAACATTAGTTGCAGACATTTCACAACCAACACCTGTAGTTGTTTATAATAATCATCAGATTTATGTGTGCTTATTTTTTCGTCATTATGTTTTACGTCTCAAGACTGGTTGGACACATACCTCCACTTATTTATATTCTGAGCTAGCCTATACAGTTCCCTGAAATCTCACACAGCCTATATACAGCTCGGTTCCCCTTCTAGTGTTTTATTACTACAGCTGATGGTTCAATAAAGTCCGTTTTAGGTTCGGTTGATTTACCAATTTGTGTAGGTAATGACTGTCGTATTCTTAATGCATTAGTGGTTCCGTCCCTACCTCATGCCTTTATATTCGGTAGTGACTTTGCAAAATTATTTGGTGTAGTTGCTGATTTTAGAAATAATAATTGGTTTATTCAGAGTAACATTGAGAACAACATTGGGTATATAGGTTCGTCTTCTATCCCTTTGAACACTAAAGATTCCTTATTTGATTTGCATGACCTTCGGATGCTCAATGTCGCAAGCACAAGAGATAATAAATTCATTCAGTGAGATTAGCAGCGACGATAGGTTGGGACGTACTAACCTAATTGAAATGGACATAGACACAGGCAATGCCAAACCCTTCCATAAGAAACCATATGTCATGTCACCATATATGAGTAAGATGTTGAATGATGTGTTGGACGACATGCTTAGACTTAAAGTTATAGAACCGTGTACTAGTCCATGGTCCTCTCCGGTTTTGTTGGTTAAGAAAGCAGATGGAGAATATCGTTTCTGTTTTGATGGTAGGACATTGAACGACTTAACTGTTCATGATTCGTACCCCCTTGCGAATGTAGATAGAATTCTCAATATGTTGAGAGGTGCGAACTATATTTCGTCACTTGATTTGAGAAAATCGTTTTGGCAAGTCCTCTTAGTGAGTCATCTAAAGATAAGACTGCTTTCAGTGTTATTTCGCGAGGACAATATAGATTTACCTGCATGCCATTTGGGTTGAAGAATGCTGTGCAGACGCAACAGCGTTTAGTAGACGCGATTTTTGGTCCACGTTTTGAACCTCATGTGTTTTGCTATTTGGACGACATAATACTATGTTCGTCATCTTTGAAGAACATCTGAAGTTATTGTTAGAGGTTAAGCAACGTCTAAAAGAAGCTAACCTTACTATAAATATAAGTAAATGTGAATTTTTAGAAAAACACTTAAATTTTTGGGTTATATAGTAGGTTCAAATTCACTTGTACAGATCCCGATAAGGTATCGGCGATGGTTAACTTTCCTCGACCGAAAACCACAACGGAGATTAAGAGGTTTATAGGTATGTGCAGCTGGTACCGTCGCTTTATAAAGAATTTTTCGTCATTAGTTTCGCCTATCAATGATCTCATTAAGAGAAAGAAAAAAGGTCAAACTGTAAATTGGAGCACGGAAGCAGAAAATTCGTTTGTGCTGATCAAGCAAGCATTAGTTTCAGCACCTCTTCTTTCGCAGCCAGACTACTCGGCACCCTTTATTGTTGAGTGTGATGCAAGCAACACTGGGTTAGGGGCTGTTTTGATTCAAAATATAAAAGGAGAAGAGCGTGTAATTTCGCACGAAGTAAAACCCTGAGCCGTACAGAGCGCAATTATTCCACCACAGAAAGAGAGTGTTTAGCGGTTATTTTTGCAATTGAGAAATTTCGTCCGTGGGTGGAAGGAGTTCGATTCACAGTTGTCACTGATCATTTTTCGTTACTTTGGTTGAGTAATCTTCAGAATCCAACTGGAAAACTTGCCAGATGGTGAGTTCGATTAAGGCAACATTCATTTGATTTGGTGCATAGGAAAGGAAAATTTAATATAGTCCCAGATTGTCTTAGTCGTGGCGTTCCTTTAGAAAATCCCGAAGTTAATTTAGTAGAGATTAAACTTGATAGCGTAGACTTGTGGTATGAATCTTTGAGAAAGAAAATTTTGCTGCCCACAATGGAAAGTGGAAGATGGGTTCATTTTAAGTTTATACTTTCCCAATTACCGCATTCGCGAATGTTGTAGAGTGGAAGTACTTAGTGCCAAGATCTCAGCGTAAAGATGTCATTAAATCATGTCATGACCCCCCTACAGCAGGACATTTTGGTTCTTTGAAAACTTTGTTTCGTGTCCAAGAATTATATTATTGGCCAAAGATGATCTTTGATGTCGGAAATTTTGTAGGAAGTGTTTGATTTGTGGTGCTCAAAACCACCCAATAAAGGTCCCCTTGGCATAATGGGAAAGGAAAAGAGGTTGGACTTCCGTTCCAAACCATTGCTTTAGATTTGATGGCTCCGTTCCTCGTTCCAAACGCAGACATAAATGGCTTTTAGTTGTTGGTGGCTGGTTCTCAAGTATTCGATTTTACAACCTTTATGAGTGCCACGGCACATTTGATTGAGAAGTTTTGGAGGAAAAAGTATTTCTTGTCTCACGGAGTACCACAATTTGTTATTTGTGATAATGGTCCACAATTAATTGGACGTATTTTAAAGCTTTGTGTGCAAAGTACGAAATCCAAAAGATTTGGTACAATGCTGTTTATGCTCCTCAATGCAATTTTGTGGAAAGAATTAATAAGACAGTTGGTACTGCAATTCGTTCATACGTAGAAGAACATGATACGTGGGATAGTGAAATATCAAAATTCAGTACGCAATTAATTCAGCAAAACATGAGTCCACCATCTATTCTCCAAATTTTTTAGTCTTTGGTCGTCAGGTACCCTTAAGTGGAAAGGCTTATAGTGATAATTTTAAACCTGGTGAGGATATTGATGTCGTTTCCAGTAGTAGACCTTCTTATGTTTTGGATCGTCAACTTTTGTTTGATATTTTGGAAATGTCCGTGAAAATTTGCATGTAGCTTATCAACGTTCGAGTAAACGCTACAATCTTAGAAGAAGAGACATTTTGTTCCAAGTCGGAGAAAGTGTTTGGAGAGCTAATAAGGTACTCTCGAGTGCTGGTGATAAATTCTCCGCTAAGTTAGCTCCAAAGTTCGTTTTGAGTAAAGTTCGAAAAAAACATTCCAATTTAGTGTATGAATTAGAGAATGAAGATGGGACAAGAGCCGGAAAATGGCACGTAAAGGATTTGAAACCCATTGAAGCATCGTATCTAAATGAAAATGATGATCCTGACGATTAGTTCCGGTCTGGTCATCTCTTTGATGTTAAGCAATACAGTAGTGGTTTGCTTTGTTTTGTTCCGATTTTTGATTTAGTGTCGTTTCGTTAATTTTGAGTATTTTGTTTGATAATTGGAACAAGTGGTTAAGGATTTTGGTAGTAGATTTGAGGTATGCATTGGTGTGCACGCTGGTCGTTTTGTTCGCGCGTTATTCGGAGATGTGTTTAGAAGATGTCTTTGAAAGATATCTTTACGATGTAGAAGTAGGTGGGCTATTTAACCTGTTAGTCCTGATTTCTACATATCTAGGTAGAGAGAATATTGATTTATTCTTTCCCTTGTTTTTGACCGTTAAATTTTTTTGTTTGAGTAGGTCAAAAGTTTGCATGGTGAACCTCACCATTTGATCCATCACTGGTGGGATGTGTTGTTTAGAAATTAGTGATAGGATAATCAGTAGGGTGTAGGAGATTACAGCCCTATCTGGTTCAATTTTGTATTTGAATTTGATAAGTAACCTTATGGTTAGGTTACCTTAGTTTTGATTATCTCTTTGCGATAAAGTGATAATGTTTTGTATTTGAAATTTGTATGCAACCTTTAATAGTGATTTAAATTTAGACCTATTAGTAGGGTCTTCCTTTTGATTGTCACTTTATAGTGATAATATTTTGAATAGTTATGCTATTTTGATGTTGTAGCATTCTTTTTTTTGTAGATAGAGCTAATTGAGCTCCAGAAAGTGAAGTTTTTTTGTGGAAGTTGAGATAATTTGTAAAATGTTTGGTTACAGTTAGTAAATACTAGCCTTGGTAGGAATAAGAACCTCTAGTTAAAGGATTATTTTGAATTTGGATTTTGATTAATTTTTTTGTCCCGTGGAGTGTTTGACTTTCTAATTTGACTCCTCCAAATTTTGACTTATACCGATTGTGACTCCCCGATTTTGTCTCCCGATGGACGTCAGGTACACGTAGTTACCAACACACTCGAATTTGTAAATATTTGTCTCCCTCGTTTTAATAAATACATAAAAATTTGTAGTGATAGTTAGGAAGGTAGAAGAGGCTAGTATATTTAAAAAAAAAAAATTTTTTTTGTATTTGTTATACTTAAAGTTTATTCCGTGAAAAAAAAATTTTTTCTTTTAGGAAAGGGGTAGTGTAACAGTTTTATTTTCGAGTTGATAAACCTCTTCATTAAAGGTACAAAATAATAAAACACATTTATTAAGTAAAGTCGTGTCGTTTAACAATTAAATTATTACATTGAAACAGCATCTTGATTCGTTAGTCTATTTGTTTTGGATGTCGGTGTATTCCACAGCCAGTCGCAAAGACGCTTAGAGGTGTGACAACCTCCCCCCTTGGACCCTCCGATCGTCCGAGAGCGCGTGATAGACACTCGGCCATAGGTAGAAGAAAGAGCAGGATGTATACGAGGACGATGGCCAGTGACCTGCGGGTCGGTTTGAATGAGTGAGCACATTCTTAGAATAACGCGCAACAAAATTTAGGCGATGAGAATATAAACGACATGAATGTAGGCAACAAAATTTAGGCGATAAGAATTTAATTTACAATTTACGATGCAGTTAGTACTTTGAATACGAGAATCGACGTTAAGAAAACCACTTCATTTTACCATGTGTATTTAGAGGATGGAATGCTGATCTAATTAATAGAAGATCGTTTGTTGCTCCGAGCGGAGATGCTACGTTGATAGAATGTAAGCAGTAAATGCCGCATGGCGATGCACTTCCTAATCCAGTCTTGGAAAGCAGTTTTGTTTGGTTCGTAGTAGCTTTAAGAAATTCTTTTGTGTTTCATTCAGGAAGCACGCTATTTTGTTTCGATGTGTAGAAGTGCGTATTTGTTATTTGCTTCAACTATTGCTAAGCTGGAATTCCCAGTATTAAATTTAAAATTCACTCACTTGATTTTGTAAGAATATAATCTGTTAGTTACAATAACAGGTGTAATTATATCATTTGTTTGTTTGAAATATGTTGTTGACACATGTATCCGTGATGGCAGATGCTTAACACTGCGTCACTACCGACTTTGAAAACAAGAATATTTTTGTGAACATTTTCATTTTAAACTGAAATTAGTACTTCGAACTTAAAGAGAAAAATTTGTATTTTAATTTTATAATGTAATTGACCTAAACAGATCTGAGTGGGTTAGAAAATATTGGTGTAACAAGTTACACTTTGTTGTATTGTATTTGATCATGAATAGGGTTGATAAACCTTACGTTAAATTTACAAAGTAATTCAAGTAATTTTTTTTAATTTTGTTGCAATGAATTTTATTTAAAGATAAACAGATTCTTTCGAGTAAATTATTAATCCAAGCTTAAAGTTTTTTATTTTGATCAAGTGTGATCAAACCTAACCACCGAAATTTAATATCTTTAAGATTTGTATTTTGATACCACCTTTATATAGAAAATATTTTTTATATTTCTTTAGGTATTTTTGGGACACAAATAGTGTTCCAATATTCTATGTTGACTTAATTATTATTCTTTCTTACAGGAACTGCGTCTTATTCTGTTAAGACAGGTTTTGTCAGCGGCGATCTTTTTTCTTTGGGTCTCCACGTCCGCCCTTAGAAATATGCCATGCCATTAACGTGAATCAATCCGGACTTGGTGGCGCCTATTTGTTTTAGTTTGAGTATGATCCCCCAACAGATTTCGACCTACCCCCCCCATTGCTCATAGCTCTACCCAAGGAATAGACCCCTAGTTACGTCGGAAGACTTTGTTTTGCTGACCCCCAACTTCTAGAGTCAGATATAGGTATTAAGAAGAGAACGCTAGTTAAGACCAAATAAGAAAATTCGTTACACTGGCTCACAACGTGGGACTGGTGCTTTTAGTGCATCAAAAGAAAAAATGTAACACCCTTATGCCTTAGTATGTGGGCTATCTTCCTATCTTTCCTATTTTTACCGTTTTCAACATATTTCTTTCTCCCCCTACCATTTTTAGTACCTCTTTGTTCTTAACTTTGTCTGTCCATAATATCTTCACCATACGTTTGTAGCACCACTTTTCAAAGGCTTTTATCTTTTTCTTGTCCGCTTCTCCTACTGGCCAGGCTTCGCAACCGTACAGTACTGTGCTCCACACATATGTTTTAAGCAATCTTTTCCTTGTTTCTATGTTTGTTGTCTTTGAACACAGTAGTTGCTTTTTCTTGTTAAATGTAGCACGACCTTGTGCTAATCTTTGTTTTATATCTTTTGTGCTTTTCCCATCTTGCATTATTTGACTTCCTAAGTAGCAGAAATCCTTAACCTCTTGTAAGTTTTGTTACCTATTTGTATTCTTGTTTTTAATTTATTTTCCCCCCCTTTGCATACTAGTACTTTAGTTTTATTTTTGTTAATTTTCATACCGTATCTCTCTGGAACCGTTTCCATTTCATTAAGAGCAGCTTCTAACTATTCCCTTCTAGATGCTAATACCGCTATATCATTTGCAAATCTAAGCATATCATTTTTTTGTCCCTGCATAGTAATTCCAAATGTCTTCCTGCATTTGACAGTATTCATTGCCTCTTCAATGTACAAGTTAAAAATTAATGGGGATAGGGCACATCCCTGTCTCACCCCTTTCCTAATGTTTACTTCTCTACATTCCTACTCTAATTCTATTACTGCTGTTTGCTCTTTGTATAAGCTATGTACTATTCGCCTATCCTTATAACTCATTCCAATCTTTTTGAATATTTCGAACATTTTTTTCCATTTTACATTGTCGAATGCTTTTTCCAGATCTACAAACCCTATATACACGCTTTCCCCTTTTTCTACTGTTTTCTCCATTATCACAGAGCTAAAATAGCCTCCCGTTTTCCCTGTTTTGCATAAACCCAAATTGATCTTCTCCTAGTATTTCTTCGGCTCGTTTTTCCATTCGTCTTTGTACAATTGTAGTTAGTATTTTTGACACGTGTGCTGTCAAACTTATTGTTCGAAAATTTTCACATCTATCTGCGCCTTTCTTTTTTGGTATAGTTACTATGATGTTATGTTTAAAATCTTTAGGTATCTCGACTGTCTCATACATATAGTTCACAAGTTGGAAGAGACGTTCTGTTACTGCTTGTCCAGCGGCTTTTAGAGTTTGTGCTTGAGCCTTATCTGCACCTTACAATTTTTCAAACCCTTTAATGCTAATTCAAACTCATCTCTAAGTATAGGGTATCCCAAGTCTTCATTTTCAATGTCTGATTCCTGTTCTAATGCTGTTAGTTCCTCTTCTGCATATAAATTCCCTATATATTCTTGCCATCTATCCACTTTCTCTACATTTTCTATAATGACGTTTCCTCCGCGTCCTTTATATTTTTGCTATATGGTTTTATATCCTTAAAATTGATTCTAATTAGTTTGTATGCTTCATCTGTCTTTCCTATTTCCATCTTAGTTTGTACCTTTTTGCACTTTTCATTAATCCATTGTTCTTTAGATTTCCTGCATTTGCGAATAATTTCCCATTTTATGGCCTTGTATCTCTGTTTTCCTGTTTCGTCTGATCTATTTTTGTATTTTCGTCTTTCATCTATTAATTTTAGGATATCCTTTGTTATCCATGGTTTCTTATTTTCTTTTTGTGTATACCCCAGAATATCTCTGGCCGCCATTTCTAAGATGAATTTAATGTTATTCCATTCTGTTTCTACTTCCTTAGTATCACATATTTTCCTGATATCTTTCAACAATTCATTTGACTTTTTTCGAACCTTTCTTGAATATTTTTATCTCTTAGTTTTCCAAAGTCAAAGTGCTTTTTTCCATTTCTTTTATTCAGATTTTTAAATTTAAGTGGTGCCTTCATAATGACGATGTTGTGGTTAGTGTCAATATCTGCTTCTGGGTAGCTTCTACAGTCTACAGCTTCTACAGTTTACTTGATTCCTAAACCGTTGTCTAACAAGAATGTAATCTATTTGATATCTTCCTATATCTCCTGGAATCTTACGCGTATATCGTCTTTTAGGATGATGTTGAAATAATGCGTTTGTGATGTAAATTATTCTTGTCGCAGAATTCTACCTGCCTATTTCCCCTGTCGTTACTCGTGCCTAAACCAAATAAACCTACCACCGCACCTTCCCTACTCTCACCTACCACTGCATTAAAATCCCTCATAATTATTAAATTTTCATGTCCTTTTATGTATCTTAGTATGTCTTCGATATCTTAGTAGATCGCTTCTACCTCTTCATCACTGTAGCTAGAGGTGGACATGTATACTTGTATTATTACTGTGTTTACTGGTTTACATTCTAATCTAACCAAGAGTTCTCTTTCGTTCTTTTGTAAGTAATTTTGTACACAGTGTCCTATCTTTTTTCGCATAACTATCTCCACACCTGAATTTTCTTCCTCTGCTCCTGTATAAATTACTCTAAAGTCTCCACTCCAAAAAACCCCCGCCTCTGGTCACCGAACTTCGCTGATCCCTACTATGTCTAGTGCTAACCTATTCATTTCAATTTTCAGGTTCTCTGGCTTACCTACTTGGTTCATACTTCTAACATTCCACGCTCCGACTTGCAAAATGTTCCCGATTCTTATTCTGAACTTTCCGATTGCATCCTCCAAAGTAGTCCCCTCCCGGATATCTGAATGGAGGACTATTTTAACTTCGGAATCTTTTACCCCAGAGATTGCCATCATGTTCATTACAATTTAAGTATGCTGTGGGAGGTAATGTGTTGGTTTTTTGTTGCCTTCCACATCGCGGTAGTGTGTCTTAGACTGCCATATCCACCCCTATGTTCTCGGCCAATCTAAGTACCAAAAGAGCCGCTGCCCTATTTCGGGGACCTGTCTTAGTCTGTCTTTGTCTGTTGGACCTGTAGTTTGGCTCTTTAGTTCATTAGAACACACATGCCATTTCACCTGTTCTAGTAATCTAGAACTTCGGCAAGGTGCAGAGCCGTTCGAAATGGATAAATGAAATAATGAAGCTAAAAATAAAGCCTTTGTCAAATATAAAGGCACCCATGAGGTAGAGCATAGGAAGTACTATTTATATATTAAGAATTATTTATCCTTTGCAATAAAAAAATGAGAAAATGGTTTACATGAAATTTGAACTTAAAAAAGAAAATATAAACTCTAAAAAAAGATGGGAAAAACTTAGGGAATGGAGCATACACATTAAACCTAATATGGAAATTTCAAATCATATAGCTGATGCAAATGCCATCAGTAATTACTTTGAAAGTGTCTTTATGATGGCTCTTCCTATATGTGAACACGCTAAGGAATATTATGAGTATAATAGATTCCTAAAATGTAACACCACTTTTAAGTTTAAACATATTACTGAGTATGATTTCCAGGTGGCCTTTAGGGGAATTAAGTCCCCGTGCTATGGGAATAGATGGTATCAGCCATGAAATACTGTGTTTTAGTCTGGACCATATTTTGAGTGCACTAACACTGTTAATTAATGACTGCCTGCAAACCAGTGAATTTCCCAAGCAATGGAAAACTTCAATAATAAAACCGATTCCAAAGATCCCAAAAGTGAAATTGGCAGGTGACTTAAGACCAATAAGCATTCTGCCAATATTGGCATAAATGATGGAGATTCTTGTTTATAGCATGATTAATGAATATATTACGGAACAGAACATCTTTCCAAGTGTTCAGTCAGATTTTCGGCAATATCACAGTACTTCAACTGCCCTTACTAAAATTACAAGTGAAATAGTAAATAGTATGGATAATCAGAAGGTATCCTGCTCGAAGTTGCTTGACTTCAGCAAGGCTTTCGATGTCCTAAATTGTAATTTGCTTATAGCAAAACTATGCTACTATGGTTTCCCTGATCAAGTGTGTGTCGGGTTTTTAAGCTACCTGCTATTAATAGTTCAAATAGTAGAAGTGAATGGTAAAAGGCCCAAACTTTTGTAACTTCCTGGGGTGTGCCACAGGGTCATGTTTTAGGTCCTCTCTTATTTAGCATATACACCTCCGACTTGTTTAAGGTGATCCAATTCTGTTCTATCTATCTTTACGCTGACGGCCTGCAGCTTTTTAGCATATATAAATACTGATTTGCAAGCCATATTGCATTGGACTGAGAAACATGGTCTACAATTGAATGCAAAAAAAGTACATACATGATATTAGGGAATAACACTAACATAAACAAATTTAAGAATTATAAATGCTCGGCAATTTGTATAAGTGGAGATAGTTTATTTAAAGTCGAACAAACCAAGAGTTTGGGACTTGTCTTAGATAGCGAGCTCAATTTTGAAAGTCATGTGGACATAAAACTTAAAGAAGTGTATATTAAACTTAAAACCCTTTACCCTTTTAAATATCTATTGTCTGAAAAAATTAAAGGATTTCTGATTCAATCGCTTATATATCCTATTTTTGATTATTGCAGTGTGGTTTATTATAATTTTTTGACACATTGTGAAAATAAGATTCAACTTGCTCAAAATGCTTGTATTAGATATATTTGTAAAAACAAGACCCCATTGTATTTATTGGATAGTATAATCTCAAGACGTAGTGTGCATAAGAAGAACCTTTGCAAAATTGTTAAGTATGATACACCAATGCACAAGACCGCTTAGTTTGAAAACTCTTTCGCTTACACTGCCATTGATCTACTCAATTCAAAAATTTATAATGAAGTATGCCACAGTTCATTAATTAATTTTTAGAAAAAATATACTGAATTTCTTTTAACTATTTCAACTTATTAAGTAGTAAAATTTTGTAATACTATTGTAATACTTAATGGGAATTGCAGGTAACATGGAAGAACGTATATACGAATGTTACTTTTTGTGTACCTTCTTTCTGTTTTTCACATTAAATTTTGTTCTATTCTATTCTATTCTAATATTATACTAATTTTTATACAATGAAAGGCAATTTGTAGACTATATAAAGAAACGGCTTACCTTTAATTAATAGTCTGTTTAAGGTAGGCCTTGCATTCTTGCGTCTCAAAAAACCTACGCTGGCATCTAAATGTGCAAAGGGTTCTTCGTTGGCTTCAGACACTGTTTTTTTTATACAAATTCCTGCATTGAAATTGGTTGTTGAAATCTACAACAGCTTCAGAACATAAGAGATTCAGGTAATTGAAGGAATGGTAGAATAATCCAAAGGTATATATTTCATACACTAAACATTTAATACGTCGATACGGTACACTAGTTCACGATAGATTCCCAGACATGTGTTTCACGTAAAACTTGCCACCCACTATCGAGCGTTTTCATTGGTTTAAACAATGACCACACATTCTTTTGAATGCGGGAAAGATTTATATGTCGGATCACATACAATAAACTAAGGTTATTCTCTTGCAGTGCATGGTAACTTGAAAATGCAATTTTATTCGTAATAACCTAATTTGTACTACTTAAATTAATGATGGGAAATAATATTTAAAAATACGAATTAAAATTTCCTATTCTTAATTTAGAATAAAACTTTTTGAAGCCAAAGAGGCATAACATACTTCCTTTTATTTAATTTATGATCGGATGTGATATAAAACTTTTTGAAGCCAAATAGGCATAACATACTTCCACTTTTTTAATTTGTGATCGGATGAGCTGTGGTTGTTTTTTTAAATTGATGATGTTAAGTATTTGTCGAGAATACTTTTTAATTTTCATAGTTCCTTCTCCTATTTTGACCGATCTTTTTTCTGCATGCTACACCATACTTTTACATCAATCGTTTCGGTTTAGTTTATCTAAAAAAAAAATAATAGGTATTATTTGAAATCTTGAAACTGTTTTTGTCAGACAAAAGAATACTAAGCGCAGAATGTAATAACTATTTATAATAAATAACAGATAAAAAATAAATGATATTTTCCACTAATGGCACTATTTGCTATAATAAATATTTGCCTTACAAAACTTCTGTACTTCAGGAAAACTAGTAGCCTATACTGAGCAATAATCAAAATCTAAAGAACAAGATATGATAAAAGGACAAAAAGAAAACTGAAGGATAGTACATTATCCTATTTATAGATAAAATAAGATAGGGAATTGTAAGGTGACCTATCAAATTTTTAGAAGTTAAAAGTACTTATTATAATGGAAGGACAGGCACCTGTAGATTAAAATAACAATGGGGCTATAAAACATTATAGCCTAGGTGAAACAAGGTTGCTTTATAACAGGGTAAGATCATGTAAATAATTTGCAAGAAACGGATTCTATTTTTTTTGGTGATATAAGTGTACATCCAAATCACATGCAGAAAGAAAAAACATTTAGTTAATACTATCTCATCAAACCATTTATCTATTATTGTTATGTAAATAATAGAGCCATTGAGTATTAAACAGACATTTTCAAATAGAAAATGACAAGTGGAATACCATATAACCTCGATCTTCTATTAAAACAGAAGCAGTACAAATTAATGTATTACTTTATCCTTTGTTCCTTTTTATCATGTTTTTGTAACAATTATAACACATCATAATAGCAGTGTAACTAGATTTTTAAAAAGGAATACAAAGAGATTATACAATGCATTGGTTTTAAGTATTTTAGAATATACAACATTATTTGGGTACCTGTGTACAAGTGTCATATTAATAGACTGGAAAGGGTTCAGGATAAATTAGTAAATTATTTGTTGTATAAACTAGATTATAGGTATGATCACTTAGACCATAGTGTAAGACGTCAATTAGTAGGCATGCCCAGTTTAAATCAAAGACGCAATAACAGTATGGTTTGTTTATTATATAAGATTATGAACAATAACATTGATTGTGAGGAACTTCTAAATTACATTCGACTACAAGTCTCATCTAGATTTACCAGACAAGCTTTATTTGTCGAAGCTCCTCATAAAACTAATTATGGTTTAACGGATTGCATTAACAGACTGTGTAAGAATTACAATACAAGCTTTCTAAATATTGATTTATTTAATATTCAAAATTTTAATAAGTTCAAATCAATAATTAAAGAAACGATGTATTTTCATTCATACTGAATTAATATTTTATAACAATTTGTATCATTTGGAGTTTCTCTGTAGATACCATAAGTTGATAAATAAATATAGATAAGAAGTTCTACAGTAAATGCAGACAAAGATCCATTAAACTATGTGTCTATTTTTAAGATTAGTTTGCTTGCTTTTACAGCAAAAGAATTATAGGTGTGGTATCTCGAATTTTTCGACCCCCAGCTTTGCCAGCCGATGCAGATTTCTCCTAAGGTACGGCCCTGGCGCAGGCCTTTTGCTCTATTCACTCGCTTTTCTATGTATGCACCAACCTTGTTATATTTGTCGTAATTTCTGTACAAATACAACAAAATTGAACTTCTCCAGCATCGATTAATCATGCATGACCGTGACATAAAAAGGATTAAGGCTACATTTGGTTGTAGTAGTAACCGTCGCAAGTAAAGTACACAAATTAATATAAACCACTCAGGAGCTTGCCTGGTTTTTACTAAAGCCAAGGCTGTTTCTCAGATCCAAGTCATAGGCTAGTGGGTTTTTGGTGTTCTTTCCTGGTGCGGTCCAGATTTAGCATGATGCAGTACAGCTAGTTTTTAGATATAGGAAAGACGTAGGAAAGGGAATCACTTCACCGATCACATAACCTCATGCACGTCCGACCTTGTCAAAAACGATAGTTGAGTCCTATCCTTTAAGAAGTTTAGTTCTGACGAACTGTAATCCCCCACCATTTTCCACGCTCCCATGGCCAAAACTGCTAAACACAGCTGCATTCATGTAGCCTGGGATTGCAATCTTTGTGGTTTGCACACCACAACTTGTATGTTAATGTCCTAAAATGCGTTGGAATATATAATCGTGAAACGCACAAGTAAAAACTAAAAATTTAAAATGAGAAAGGAAACCTCTAAAATAAATAATAAAATAAAATATGAAACCAAAACAAGGCAACAACTAGGTTCAGTACAAACATTTTATGCACGACTTATCAATTTAATTCCAATAGGAACTATTTATGATCGTTATTGTGGGCTTATTGTATACACTATGGTTTCTCATTTGGGCATTTCGGAACTGATAAAGAGGTACGAATCTTGTTAAATCTGAAAAGAGTTAAGTAATTAGGGCATTAACAAAATGTAACAGTAATTAGTAGATGTTGGTTTATTTGAAAACATTATAATTTTTGAATTTCTATCTTATTTTTACATGACGTTATTATCAATGCTAGTGCAGAAATAACAACACTTCTTTATATTAACTTTTTGCAATTGTTAACTGTTTTTTTAGATATGATATTTCTTTTGAGAATATTTTTAATAATCTTTTCATTACATTTGCAACTATTTATGGGACCATAATCGAGAAACTTTTGAATATGGTCCTTTATTTTCAAAAAGTAGATTCAATTAATCTTCCTCGTATGCTTATAACTGCATAAAATAACACACTAAATCATTTGTTTTTTGAGAAATGTTATCTGTCATGCATTATCACCGTATTCACTTCTTTGAAATAGCATTCATTCGCCCTAATTAAAAATTCAAATTTGTGACATTTTTGAAGTTTGTGTTGATTTCTCTCTGTTGGACCTATCAGTTGACTGTAGTAATTATTGCGCTTGTAATAATGTCTTTATATTCTATTGTTGTGGCAAAAATTGTAGCATTGATACAGGATCGCCAAGGATGGGAAATGGCAAGAATTATTGGTAGGAGCCTTTGTGCTGTACAAACGGTGTAACAACACTATGAGGAGACTGGTCTGATAAACAGGATCTTGGTGAAAGAGAGCTACCACTCAAAGAGATGATCGATTTTTGGTGTCCGCTAGTTTATGGAATAGAACAACTTCTGCGGTTTGGCTACGAAATAAACTCCAAATAGTTTTATATCTAAACGTTAGTGAATGGACCAATTGGAGAAGACTTTGCACTGTTAGATTGTCTTGTAGAACAATGGATACGGGTCCATCATTGCAATGTCGGCATCGTAACAGAATCATGTTGCGTGGATTAGTGAGGACTGAAGCAAGGTAGTGTTTTCAGACAAGCCGCATTTTTGCCTCACGGGATCAGACATATGTCGGCAAGTATGGAGAAGACTCTGAGAAAGGTGCACTCAAGCTTGTATTGACGAGCGACTTCCATTTGGCTTAGGTCTATTATGGTTTGTGCAGGAATCGATTCACAAGCATACACAGAATTGGTTTTCATACAGATGGTTCCTTGACAGCTAACAGGTACATTACCTAGGTGATAGAATATCATGTGCCTTTCATGATCACTATGAGTGAACGTGGCATTTTTATGCAAGATAATGCTAAACCTCACACAGTTGTCAAAGAATATCTGGACGAGGTGAGATTTACGCGTTTCGATTGGCCAGCCCTCAGTCCGGACCTGTATCACATCGAACATATCTGGAATGAGTTGAGATATTGTATTCGTGGGTCTACAACAGCTAAGAGAGTTACTATTGCAAGAATGGGATAACATCGACCAGAATAAAATCCTTAACTTAATTCAAGGTATGCCTCGTCGACTTCAAGCAGTCATTAATGCAAGAAGAGGAAGTACACGTTATTAGTGATTATATTTTTTCATTTTTTAGTCCCATATTGGTCCTAATTCGAATTTTGTATAATATGTGTTTTTGTTGCTCTGGCACAATAAATTTTTAAAACAAGAAAATATGCTTTGTGATTCATTATTGAATTTTTAATTTACCTACAAAGTATAGTACAATCGTTTACATTTGGCCAGTATAAGTTTAAAATAGAAAATTCCGCAAAAATATCATAACTATACATCGACCTCAATTTTTTGCTCACCAGTGTATTAAAGTTACATACCTGTACTGTTCACAACAGACCTATAATACTGATTACTATTTAATATGAAAAATACTTTCAACAATCTTCTGCTTCGTGTTCACAGTCCTTTTTCTACTTGAATATGGGGCCCATTTAAAAAAAACAACTTCAATTGTTTTACTAGGACTTGAAACCCTGTTGTGGTATTTATAACTTTTCAGTGAATTATTTAGAACTCATTTATGAGGTTTTCCATCAACCGCTAAAACATATACTCGCATCAACCATTTTGTGGGGAAGTTGTTTGTTAATTTTACATTTTGCAGACAGCACGGGTTCATGAGCTGTGCATCATGTAAATGGTGAGATCAAATCGAACCTGATATTCAACACCTATTTCATTCTTTCCCGCAATATTTTTGATCTTGCCTATGCCAAAAAGTTCACCCATACAAAACTCACAAAATAAATAGCATGAGAAAAATAGATCAGTACAATTTCAATAAAACAAATGACGAATGTTAAAGTTAAACTAAATTACATAACCTTATAGAACAAGACTTTTGTGAAGTCCTTAGATATATAATATAAACATATTACAAAGATTTAGATATCAAATAAGACACTAAGATAATGAATAATTGTGCCCCTTTAGAAAGTTTAATATATTGATAATTTATAATAGTATATATTGGTTAATTATGGTTAAAAAAATTGAAATTTTTAATGTCAAAATTTATTTTTGTAATTTTCTATATAAATTACAACTAACATCACTATTTGTTTTAATTTTACTTGCTGAAATTCATTTTATGCAATATTGTTATAAATTATAAAAGAATTCATAAAGGAAATGTTCAGAGTAATTTTTATTTTGTTGATTCTTGCAGTACTTGTTTAACAACCGGACATGCTTCAACACACTGAGTGGCCCGGATATATTTGTAAGTATGGGTGACATACTCTTTAGTATTGTGCATTCTATTGCTTTTAGACTGTATATCATAACATTGTGAAAAGTTGGAAATGGAAAGTGGTTTGTCATAACTAAAATACAAAAGAATGGTGGTTAATTGGTGCTCCTCTGGTGGAAATCGGCTGAAAATGCATGTTTAGATTTTTATAAAGATAGAATAAGATAGATAAATTCAAATGACTCTAGCTTGTTCATTTCAGCAGAGTAATTGTGATTAAGTTGGAAACCAACAAAAAAAAAATGCTTCTGAAACTTTCAGATTCATAAATAATAGAATAACGTGTTAAAACTTTGCATATTTTGAGAAAAATGAAAATAATTAAGAAATGTTACAATTCTTTTGGCTGAAAATATTTGTAAATTATAAAATATTATAAATATAAATATCTACATGACATTATTTTAAAGTATATAGGGTGGTCCGGTTATCATTAACCAGCATATATCTTTTGAAATACAGAAGACAGAAAAATTTCATGGAAAAAAGTTTTTAAATATATTTTCTCTACAAATATAAGACATTAAGTATTTTTCATGGCCTACTGTATTTGAGCAATACTATGTCACTTTGATTTCTTAAATAGAACACCGTGTATATTTTTTTGAAAAAATATGCTACTTGAAATTGTCTTTGTGGCAATATGCGACAATCAATAACTTCTATTCAAAGTGCACCAAATAACTCAAATAATAGAATTCCAATAGGAAACTGATTTTTGTTTATTTGTTGCATAAATTAATGTATTGAAAATTTTTTTATAAATACGTTTGAAAATAATAACTAACAAAAAAACTGACCATCTTGGTAAATGTTCAAATTGTCTACCATTACATTCTAAACATTTATTAACTTGAACAACTAAATTTCTTCTAGCATCTTGCAACATGACCGAGGTAATTAGCAAGCTAGCTGCTCTTATATTTGCGATTAACTCTTCAAGATTTCGAAAAGGAGTGGAATTAGAATACACTTGATCTTTTAAAAACCCAAACAAGGAAGCCGAGAACTGAAAGATCAGGAGATCTGCCAGGCCACAAAATCGGTCCCCTATTACCGATCCAGTTCTGACCAAACTCATTATTTAAATAAGTTGTAACATTGATTCTATTATGTGATGGAGTGCCTTCGTGCTGAAACCATAAGTTTCGCCTGATAGCTAGAGGAATATCATATAAAAAATCTTGAAATGAGGTTTGCAAAAACATTAAATATCTATTTTGGGTTAAGCTACCATTAAAGAAATATGGAACCAGTATGCAGTCACTTACTACAAGTATCCACACATTAACTGAAAATCGTATTTGTGTACTGGTTTCAACAAATTGCAAAGGATTTATATCATCCTAATATGTGTAGTTTTTTGTTAAAAATATCATTTTCATGAACGTTAGATTCATCAGTCCAAATTATACTGTCTAAAAATTCTCTTCCTACATTTAATAGCTGTATACAAAAACCAACTCAGTTGATGGGATCATTGGGATGTAACGTTTGAACCAAACGCATCTTAAATACCTTCGTTGAATGATGCCTCAAAACATTAAAAATCTGTCTTCTTGAAACGTTTAATTCAGCTGCAGCTTGTCTTGTAGGAATTTTAGGATAAGGTGTAAAGTAGGTCAAAATAACCAATTCACAATCTTCATTATGTTGTACTTAAATTCTAGTGATAGTTGAAAAGCTACCATTGGACTTGAAAGAATTTTCTAAATTCTTAAATGTATTTATATTTGGCTGTCTACGGTCAGGATATAAATTTCGATATACAATTGCAGCTTGGCATTTATTGTTGTTTGACCTATGAAAATAATATAGCATATCAACTTTTTCATTGTTTGAATAATTCATTTCTTTTATTTTGCACGACACAACTATTAAGAACACAATAACACTTTTACTTATTAATTGTAACGGATAATTGTGAATAAACAGCTGAAATACTGCAACAGCATTTGTTAACGGAAACAATCAAACTGCTATTGAAATTCAATTATTCAAGTTATTTAGGGCACTTTAACAGGAAATCATTGGCTGTGCACATTGCCATAAATACAATTTCAAGTAGAGTATTTTTACAGAAAAAAAATACAGGGTATTCTATTTAAAAAACCAAATAGTATTGCTCAAATATAGTGTTATCAAAACACTTAATGCCTTATATTTGTAGAGAAAATATCTTTAAAAAATTTCAGAAGATATACGCTGGTTAATGATAACCGAATTACCCTGTACTCAATATCTATTTCAATAATTTCCAGGCATTTCCTGTATGCTCAAAAAATCTCTAGGACAACTATCACAGGGAAATTATACTAAGCAGTTCTTCTTCCTACTGCCATAGCCACGATTTCACTACCTTAGGCCAATATCAACTACAATAATGAAACGGAAACATTCTAGATCCACACGAGTATGAGTATGAACTTCAGGATATGTCTTTGTTGTCCTGTATTTGGTATGAATTCAGTAGCTCCACACTGGATTATTAAATCAATATTTTGTTCTTGCAAAAATCTGTGTGGCTCATTATGTTCATCAACTTCTGGCTGCAAGCACTTGCCTGACTTTTTGTGTACAAATCGACAGCAACCAACAATTGTTGATTAAGAAGAAACAACGCACATGATTTCCCCATCATGATTATTTATGTTTTTTGTTTTAAAATAGAATCGATTAAACAATAGTCAAAATAAGGAAAGCTTACAAGTAATTCTACACGCTGTATTATGAATAAATAATTAGTTGGTTGTTAAAAAAATAATAGAAAACAACGTTAAAAGCAGGTGTGCATTTGTGCTCTTATATTTTAGTGCAATGTAGTGGTAAATCTTTAAAATAAATTCCTGAAGTTGTTCCTGGAGTTAATCAAATTGTGATGCATAATTTGTCATAAAATAATATTAAAACCTCTAGTAAACAGTGGTAATTTAATTATTCATGTTGCCCTGTAATATATACCATATTAATTTCAAACTTAACTAGTCAGTGTTTGATTAGATAACAACCTTCATGCTATATCTATTTGTTTATTGTTATCGTATGATGATGCAAACTTAGTCAAGTTGAATCTGATAACTGCACACAATTAAAACGGCCAACTAAGGATGTTAATAATCCATGTGTTGCATGTGATTGCACAGATTTAATATCTTCGGAATTTAGATGTATCCCGATTCAAAAGCGGGTACTTAAATTTTGTCTCAAATATAGGAAATTTGAACTTGCAAGTATTTTGCAAAGTACCATTGATGATAAAAACCGAATAATTAATGACCAGGATATAATAATTAGGTTATTAGAAGAAAAAATAAATATTTTGGAAAATAAATTTGAATCCTCGAGTAGAAACTCCTATGTGGATGCATTAAGAACAGAAGCATTCACTAAGGAATTACCTATAAATTTTCAAACATTGTTATAAAAGCCAAACAAACACAGACATTTGAACAGCTAAGAGGGATTTAAATCTTAACATTAACCTGAATAGAATTTAAAGTTCGTGTGCAGAACGTTAAATCAGGTAAAAACGGAAACGTAATTATAAAATGTCTCTCCAAGAATTAAACGGAAATATTAAATAATGCAATGTGTCTAGTTACTTAATTATGAAGTTAAAATGATAATATTGAGAAGACATAGAATAAAAATCACCAACGTTACGAATATTTATGCCAAAGATGAATTTGAGCAGCTTGTAAAGAAACAAAATAAAATCCAAGATGATACTAAAGTTTCCTTTATTAAAAAACAGAAATGGCGTGAGTACAGTGTTTTGTGAATGCTCTCCAATAGCTTTTAAACAATTAATGTATTTAAAGAAAATTTGCATTGGTTAGGAAAGATGTTCAGTATATGCGGGTCTAACTATTACTACATGTTGTCAGTGCCATGGATTTTTTCATATGAAGCAAAACTGTAGCAATTGTATCGTATATGCTACTTGCTCAGAACAACATGATGACACTAACTGCCCGTAAACAAAAGTTTGTTGTATAACTTGTATTTCTTCAAATGTTAAATATAAATCTACGTATTCTACCAATCACCCATCCATCAAGCAGTTCAGAATGCTCTACTTTAAAGTACCAGACCGATATGTTAAGAAGCAAGACTGATTATTTAATACAAATATAATTATTGCAGCGTGCATTCAATCAAATGGAGAACACTGAATCAATAATTTTAAATGTTCAATTGTTTCTTTTAAGACTAATAATATTACCACAATATAATGCCCTGTTACAAATCACCTTCTGCTTCGGCTAATTTGTTTCTTGACAATTTAGAAAGCTTCCTAACTGATATTAACATTTTAATGGTGATCTTAACATAGACACAACTCAACTGTAACTGACAGGTACAAATTAATTCATTCGTGCCTAGGTTTTATATCACACATAAACACTTACACTAGAGTGACTCTTACAACATAGTGCTGTCTAGGTCATATATTTGTGAAAAAAGCTTAAAACAGTGGTTCACTAAAATTAATACCATGTTATAAATTATAAGTGATCACTATCCTATATATTTGCAGATAGTCAGTGAAGACTCATTAAACTCCATAGTGGCTAGAGATGTAAATAAAACAGTTAACAAATTTGACCTAAAGAGCTCTATACAGTTAATTAGTCATATAAAGTGGGACTATTTGATATATCTACTACAAAATCCGAATGCTGCTTGGGATTTGTTTATACTTAAATTTAAAGAGGTTTACAATGGTTACATTACCGAAAAAGTAATCAAAATTAAGCAAAATAAAAATATATTTCAGTTGCAGGAGGACTGTTTTATAGGAATGCATTACTTAAGTTTATAAATGAAACAAAAAAAAAGGTTCTATGTGGAAAAAATCGAAAACTGTTGTAACAATTCCAAAAAAATATTTAATGTAGTAAAGGAAGCGACTAATAATATCTCTAAACTTCAGAGTGAAATACGAATTCTTGGGAGAAATGGTGCACCTTTCAAAACTGTACTGCAATAACTTTTTTATAACAGTGGGTGCTAACCTGGTTCAAACAATTCCTAAACCTTTTGTTGAAATAATAAATACTTTTTTCTACGACTATCGAATAATATATCCATTTTAGCTTGATATTTAATTGACGAATGATATCAATTCTTCACCCCATGAATTCCAAACTGGAATTCATGGCCTGTCGGCCAATCAACTCATTGTATTTTCATTATTCACGGGTACTTCAACAAGTCGTATAGTCTTGTAAGATACACGTTGCATAGCAACCGTCTAACAAATTTGAAGTTTCACAATTCTAAATATCAAAATGATATCAAAATTAATGTTTTTGCATAAGTTCTGTTAAAATGAATTTTAATAACAATGAAAGCGATAACGATGAAATATGTACGCCTCCAGAACTTCTAGAAACCGCAAAAGCAATAAATATTAATCTATTACCTGAAAAGTCAAAAAACAATATTATTAAATAACCCGCTTTTATGGATTGGAGAAATCTTAATTCATTTTCCGAGAATGTTCTCTTGGCATATTTTACAAAACTTTTTGAAAAGTATAAATCTTCTTCTTTGTGGAAGATATACTCAATGTTAAGGAGTACATTGAATGTATACAATGAAATAAACATAGAAAATTATGCAAAATTGCATACTTTCCTCAAACGAAAGGGGGAGGGATATCAAGCAAAGAAAGCAAAAGTGTTTAGTCCAGAAGAAATAAATAAATTCATTACATAAGCGCCTGATAATATGTATCTTGCAACAAAGGTAAGAAATTTACTATATCTAGACTCGAATAAACTAATCAAACATCTATCTTTAAGGTTGCGTTGATCGTAGGAATAATGGGCACTTGTTGTAATACCGAAATGCACGCTATAAAAATGAAAGACATTCAAGATCTGGTATCGGCTCTTTTAATAACCATACCTAATAGCAAAACGAAAACAATCCGAAAGTTAACTGTGACCGGCAAATTTTATGAAATATGCAAAAAGTATACTGCCCTTGGTCCACATGATGTGAAAACACCTTCATTTTTCTTAAACTACCAACACAGCAAATGCACTGTTCAAAAAATTGGTATAAATAAATTTGCATGATGGGAAAACAAATAGCTACTTATCTAACTTTACCAGATACAAATTAGTACACCGGACATAGCTTCCGTAGGTCCTCTGCCACTCTGTTAGTTGATGCAGGTGGAGATATTACATTGCATTTACATTTCCAATGCTCCACCCGAAGGTACTACATTGACCAGGAGGCGAGTTTTTTGTTGCCTGGAATTTTAGAATTTTGCCGAACCCTTGCCGTTCCAGGCAAAGTAGGGATCATTAATGTGCGTGACAACACTCACACACGGGACCTCCATTTAACCTCTCATCCGAACGAGGCGTAATTTTGTGAAAATGCTCACTTGCCATTTTCAAGCAGTCGGCCGTGTCGGGATTCGAACCCAGGACCTTGGGATTCGTAGTCTTACGCTTACTACATTGATGCTCTTAAACGACATGGGGATGGATAAGTACGTTTGTAGCTGAAGGCTACGTGGATGATTCCTGTTAAATAAAATGAACACTGCGAACAAAATATACAACAAACATCAAATACTAATACTTTAAGTGAAGTCAATTGTGATCAAAACTCAACACCAGCTGTATTAAATATTACTAATTGCAGTAATTTCACCGTAAATTTTAATAACAAGTAAATTTAAAGTAGAACTATGTATTGTTACATGTGTTATTTGTTATTGTTTTCCTTTGACTAATAAAATATAAGTGATTAAAAGTTGAAGTTAAAAACAAAGTTGTATAATTTCTTGCATAAGTTGTATTATAGACGTAGAGAAAGTATAGTCGTCTACTGGTGTGAAAATCTATTGAGCTCTTCTGTAACAACTTACATCAGCCAGTGCAACAAAGTGAATAACTGGGTATTCTAAGAGGAAGCTATACACTGAAGTATCATAACTTTTTAACAGTTTATCCAAATTCCTAGAAGGTATATAGGTTTATAAATATTGAAGAACATCTATTCTACTTACAATTTGTTCTAGCCTTTTAGTAATAAGTTATTTAAATTTTATTTTTAAGAAGTTAATTTGACAAATTTATAACAAAAAGTGCATCCTACTAGATCGATCACGATTCATTCTGTCAACTTTTAAAATGCTGAGAACGCACGCTAGGAAATATAAAATATATGCCGTTGTTTGCAGTAGGGCGATAAAACTACTATAACGGTTAAAGTCGATCAATGGCTCGTGTATTTCCACTTCAGTGGTATGCAATGCATGAAAATCTTCCAAGGTACCTGCGTCATGTGTAATATCTTCAGACCACATTTTTTTGGGCTGTATAAGAATTCAGGTCCTTTAAACCACGGGCACTCGGCGCTAAGACTTGGCGGATTAATCCATTTACTGGCTTTGTCTGCTGTATTCTGTTTAGAGGGCACATAGCACCATTCAGCCGTGATTGTCAAATCCTGAATTTCAGCTATGCGGACGCCACAAATTTTCAATGTTTTCTAGAACGCAACCATCACAACACAGTAGTTGAATCGGATCAGTATGTGGTTTGCGATTCAATGATTGATAGGCCGTCTTTGATGGATTTGGAAAATCAGGCTCCAATTACAGCTGCATCAAGCTCTAACCGAGGAATGCCTTGTAATTTTATGAGTTACTTCTGTTTTTGCTCTAATTAAACAGCACGTCACGCTATGTTCTGTTGAAAGGCATAAATATGTCACCGCTGCTCTAGTGTATTCGATCGCGTCCACGAAAATATGTAATTTGATGCAGAGTCCATCGTAGTTATCCAAATATTGAAGAAATCATCTTGGAATAGCCAGCATACTTAATTTGACCAGATTAGTCTGCCACAATAAACATTTACCATTCAGCTCCTTATCTACAGGTGTATCCCGGTCCACCTTACTTCGCCATAGTTTTTGAAGTAATATTTTTAAGTACACCAGAAAGTTAGCTATTAAGCCCATGAAATCATATATTGACATCAAGATTTTTAAGAGCTCTCTTTTAGTATGTACTTTAGTTCCCTCAAGAATCTCTTTATTTCCTTTATTGTAATGCACACAAAAGACGAAACAGTCATTTTCTAACTGCCACCACATTCCAAGAACTTTTTTCTATAAGCGTAAGCGTTAAATTTACTTGATAACCCATCTCATAGTTGCCATCATTCATCTCCAACATAAGCTTTTTTGAATTAGATCTCCAATTATGCATTTCGAATTTGGCATTTTTATGCATTTCTGCCACTTATTTGGCTAATACTATAGCTTTGGATTCAGTGTCAACAGAGTCCAAATAATTGTCTCGTAATGATTATCTAGTATGGCCTTTGCTTCACCCGGAAATTGATTGGTAGCGCATGGCATTAATGTTCTTAATGTATTGCGGTAGCTTGGTGAGCAGGTGGCACCAAAGATCATGATGGTAACTACATAAATATCTGGATTCAATTGGTGCAGATTGTCTTGCCACAGAAAACATAGCGCATGCTGATCTTCGGATTGTATTCCAATTCGAAGAAACATTTCTTTAATGTCTCCCATAAACGCTATCTTATTTTGACGGAAACACAATAATATTAGAGGTATAAATGTACTCTATGTTTCATTCATTCTCATATATTGTATATGCTGTATACTGACTGTATCAAAATGTTATGTTTGTAACTGTATTTATTTTTTGTGTTGTTTGTCCTGTAATTGGCATTTGCTGTTGGGCAATAAAGACATTATTATTATAATATGTTCGGCAATAAAGACATTATTATTATAATATGTCGAACAATGAAGATAACATGTCATCCCCTGTTAACAGCAGCGAATTTAACGATACACTATTCATAGTTGCGGCTGCATCCCATACCAGTTGAAATTGGTTGGGTTTATTAGGATTGATCGCTGCTGTGGTTTTCAGTTAAATATAATTTTCATTATTTAGATATGATATTTATTTTTAAAACAGTGCAGGGTTTACATCCCACACACCTTAATAAATATGTTATTAGTAACAATGAAGTTCACTCTTACAATACAAGATCAAGAGAAAACTTTTATATAAAGAAAACAAATTATAAGAGTACAATGAAATCATTGTTTTTTAAAGAATTAAATAAATATAATAAATTTCCGAGTGAATTAGAAAATGTCTATAACATACATTCATTCAAAAGAATGTTATTATGTTACATTAAACTTCAAAATTGTTATAAAGTCTAACAATAGTTTTAGTCTTATTTAATTAATTTTAGTATTATTTAATGAATACAAGAAGTAATGTATACGATATGTAATGAAAAATATTGTTTATTTGTATTACTGAAAATTTGAATTTCTTCCTACAAGAAAGTGAATTTATTATTATACTATTACTAATAGTGGCAGATACCACATTTTTTCTTGTGATTCAGCGATTTCTTTGGTGGTTAATTTCTTATATAGCCCTTTTTTGACAGGTCCTGGATGTGTGTTTGGATTTTTTTCTGCTAACTAACAAACCCACTATATATTGGCCCTTATTCCATTTGGTTGTTTTGCTCATAATTGCTGATGCTCGTGCCTGTTCCAGAAATCCTTTAGCATTGCGTGGTGGTTGCACACCTAAAGCTTATGCAGAAAAATATGATTTCACTAATTCGTGCAACTCCATTTCGCTGAAGAATACAGGACAGTCGCAGGTGTCATGCAATTGTTGATATGTATCTTGTACATTCCCAGTCATTAATGCAAAACTAACTAACCTAAACGACATTTTGCTGCAATGGGTTCAGCATCTCCACCTTCCCTAACTTTTAATGGTAGTGCAAGATCCCAATTGTTCAACCCTATTAGTAATCTGGGTCTTATATCTTTATATGGTTATACGGGTATATTTCTTAAATATGGAAATTGACCAATTAAATCATTTATAGTCAGGGTTTGTTTAGGTAAACTCAAGTTGTTAGCCGTACGAGCTGGGCGATAATCAAATGATCTAGCTCGTTATCGACAACCTAACTAACCTTGATTTGTCTTCAACTCTTTAGTGACCGCCCGTCCATTTCAGACATAATGGTTGAGTAGTACCAGATAAATTTAATTGATGTGCTAGTTCTGCATCAATCATAGTTGCCGAAGACCCCTCATCTAGAAAGGCGTATGTGGTCACTTCCTTCATCCCATTGCTAAGCTTAACTGGCAGATAACGAAATCGAATACTTCCAGAATGACTACTGTAATTCACTTCTACATTTAACTTAGAAAGTTGACACTGCAATCTCTGAGCTGGCTGCACTAGTAGTAAAGAATTCTTCGTCCTTATGAAGCGTTGTATGGTGTACGCGATCACACTTTTCACATTTCCAATTCGTTTTACACGGAAATCTATGTTTCCTTAGACAAACTCTACAAAGTCTTAACTCTTTTACTAGTTTCCAACGCTTATTTACCACAAAACACTTGAATTTATCACAATCAGACAAAGAGTTACAAGCTCCACCGCATGCCCTGTAATTGACAGATTTAGTCACTACAGAAGTATCATGTATGTTTGCACGTTCTGACCTTGCCTTTTTGATCTCATCTAAGCTGAGACTTGGAATAGCCATGCACGTGTTCAAGGCAAGTGTATGTAACCATTGACCCAAATGTTGAATATTTACTTCCGGAATGGTAGATTGATGAATTGCCCATTGTATCTTTAATTGGGAAGGAAGTTTTTCTACTAATTTCCGCATGAGTACCGGATTGTTAGCGTAATGGCTCATCACTTGCTACGAGCGAAGCACATAAATTCTGTACAGTTATTGCAAATTCGATCATGGTTTCGAGTTTGTCTGCTTTAATGGGCGGGTGTTGTTGGACCGTGTCAATGTATCTGTCTATAATTTGTTCTGGCCTATCGAAAAACAACTTTAAGTTAGCGATAATGTTTGTAACACAGCGCGGTTCATGTAGAAACCCTTTGACCATCCTACGCGTGGTTCCGTTTAGACATTTATCTAGACGGTTAAGGTTTTTAACGTCATCAAACTCACACCATTCTGTAGATCGGTTGAAGCTATTTATAAATATAGACCAGTCTTGGGGGTTGCCGTCAAATGATGGAAGATCTCTAGGCATCGAATGTTGACCTGATTGTGGAGACTGAATTAACAAGCGAGGGTGTGAATGGGTTCCACCGCTAGCTATCGGTTGCCCAACAATGCTAGGTAAATCTTCAAGCCCGATGGGCTTATCGGAAACATAACGTGACATTTTCGGTGATGTATTTGGTCGTTGGAAGACCAGTTCTTGTTGAGATAAACACAACGATTTATACTCTTGATTCCGCCACAGCTGTTGCAGTAATGTTTACGATTGGTGCAACTGTGGTTGCGTTTGATGCATCGTTGGTTGCGTTTGGTGCACCTGTGGTTGCTTTTGGTGGTGGTCTTGACTTTCATCTTCCGAAGTGTCTGTTAAACGTGAGATTTGACGGCTAATATTGAATTCGTCTTCTACAAGTTGTTTCTTCTGTTTGACCAACCGCTTTTGTTTCAGGAGGAGGTTTAAACGTTGTTGACGACGACTACATGTGCTGTGCAATACTTGCCGGCTATACTTGCTAGGGGTTTTGGCAGGTGGCGATAAAGGTATCTTAACTTCTGAATGTTCTGCTCTATTAATACGCCCCAACGATTGGCGCAATTGTGTAGCATTGTTATAGTCTACGTCTATTCTAGTCTAAGGTATACTGTTAAAGTCCCACACGTAATTGATAAGAGGTAATTTTATGCTTTAAATTTATTGACGTCTGGGTGTGTTGAATGGTTGGTGTTGAGGACGATTTTGATTCCTTGAGATATTCACGTCCCGAGTAGGAATATCTCTGCGAAAGTTTCTCGATAAGTTAAAGTTACAATTTGTACATGTAGATTTATAGGTATTGCTACGACCGCAACCATAACAAAAATATTTTTGGGGTATGTGTACATGCTATAGTTATGTCCACTTTTTTTACAGTTCCAACAGGTAAGAGAGTTATTTGAAGGGGTAGCAGGAAGATTAATGGTAGATACTTTACGAGAAGATTCAGTTTGACATGCTAGGTCAGGTTCTAATAGCCCAGATTGTTTTTCTGGGGGAGGACGGTATTTATTGACACGCAATTTTACTTCTTGAAGCAAGCGACATAAATCTTTAAACTGAAGTAAATAAGAAATGTGTTGTAACGCTAAACGTTCAAATTCCTACAGAGTTGATCAATAATTTCAGATTCTAATGGTTTTTATCTAATCTGCTATACAAAGCTTCCATTGAGGTAATAAAAGAGATTACATTTTTGTCAGGTCCCTGGGTTCGGTTTCTTATTTCGTTCCAGAGATCGATAATATAGCCATGGGGTAAAAAATCACGTTTTAAGGACGTAGCTACTTCTTCCCAAGTAGAAACCTGATTTCTTTTATTTCTATACCAAATTAAGGCAGAACCAGAAAATAATTCACCCGCTGAAACAAATAAATCCTGGTCTGTACAATTGCGTGAGATTCTAAAATCGTTCTCTATCAAGGAATGACATTAACGAAATTTGGGGTCAAAGCTCTGAAAAGTTAAACCCCATTTATACACCGGTATTGATTTCCCCAATGATGAAGGTTGTGAGATTGTAAGGTTCGACAAGGCTGTAGGTACATTTACGTCCACATCTAAGTTAAGTTTGTCAAGGACTATTCCTTCGAGTAAGAGAATGTCAAATAGGAACGTTTGTTTACTTTGGTCAGCCTGCTCATCGTTAAATAAACACAAGTCTATTTGCTGCTTAACGTGCGCTATACGAGACACAACACGCTTAAGCTCAAGTTCAGGATCAATTTTATGTACTATATTAGTAATATCAAGGGATTGTTTAATTTCAAATATATTTTGAGGTAAATCAGAGACTACAACACGCGCAATAGGTAGGCTTTTAGCTTCTTGCGCTAATATAGCTTTCAGCTGCAATCGTCTATCATTTTGATTGGATGCCGCTTGAATGTTTCGGGATCGAATCTCGTAAATCAATTCAAATGCTTTGAGATGGACGGGATTCATTATAGTATAGTATTTTCGGAAGCAGATATAACGAAATCAAGTTTACTATAGCGTTTTAGTAGGTTAAAGGTATACGAAGAACTCAGTTAATTGCAAAAGCTATATTTAGGGAGGACATTTTCTTTTTGGAGGAAATCGTAACTTATAATTGATTATTAGATGTTTAAGGGAACATTTTAGAATAATAATAAGGTAAGATTATGTATAAGTTATGTAAACAACGGTTTTTTTTAAAAGTTAACCTAAAAAACAAAAGAAATTTAAGGTTTGTAATAGTTATTTAATTGGCTTTGGTGTATTTTTAAAAAGATTTTTACTCATAAAAAATGATAAATGAAGGTATTTATCTATAACTAGAATACTTACATAAAACATTAGTAATCCAAAAGCAGCTGCTAAAGTTAGGTTAAGGTGATTTGGTAGACACTTTTGAAAGGTATATGCTCCAGCTTCATGCTAAATTAGATTAGGTCATTATTTAAAAGAACCCAGAATACAAACACACTATTTTTTATAAGGTAAGATGTGAATTAATTGAGTTAGCAACACATTTATGAAAGGTACAAACAGTAATCAAATATGGCTGTCTATATCAGATTGATACATTAGCTGTATTTCATGTCATTTTAACTTAAGATAGATGTTGCCAACTTGTAATGTTGCCAACTTGTATCTTTTCTATTTAAAAGTTATTGAAAAATTAAATAATTATTTTTTATTAATATTTGAGTGAATAAGACCCAATTACTGCAGATATATTCAAACTAATGCCTTATAAGATACACAAGAGGTGAAAACAAATTTTCCAACAAAATACGTTCAGGCGCCACTGTTATAGTCTACGTCTATTCTAGTCTAAGGTATACTGTTAAAGTCCCGCGCGTAATTGATAAGAGCTACTACGAAAGTTGGCAACATAGTAAACACGTACATAATATTGCGCAACAAGGTATTACGTCATTCTTGCGTCTCAAATTTGTATCACATACAAAAGAAAAAGATAAAATGTACTCACGTAAAATGTGGAGCTCTTCACGACTTTGCAGCTATTCTGGCGACAGGATCTCGGGGCTAGTTGGGCGTGGGTCGGCCTTCGCCCTCGTTTAACCCAAATTGGTTTGTCTTCTCTCTTCTTTTGTTGTAGCGATACGATGGGAATAAGGTAAGGAGTGATAAAAGGTACGATACAGGAAACCTACATTATCTAAAACAGAAGACAAGATAAAAAGACGACACAGATCAACCTCACTGTTCGACGTCTCATTGACTAGTCCCACGTGTCGGAAAAACGCGCATTTCCTTCCACACTCCGCGTCTGCGCATTCTCTGGCGCCGACGCAACTGTCTGAAGTGACGGAAATGCACGCACAAGTCTATTTTTTGAAATATTGGCGCGACTTCAGTCACATATTTAAAACTAAAATCAAAAATGTTTACATAGCCGAATTTCGGCATGTAACAGCATCTCTTAAAGCATTAAGATTTACGCCGCTTGCATTACCTTCAACTGATGTAATACAAGCTTTGCATTGCCAGTTAGTATCTTCGGCGACGCTGTCGCCAACACCTATGCACTCGTGGTGATACCACCTTTCACAGTTTGGACATTCCACCATATTACATTTTCGGTACGGATCCGTGCAAATGATGCAAATCTGACTACCCACTGTAGGTTGCAGCATTATGATTCGAAAATTGAATTTGAACTTGTGATAATGTATTGAGCTGTTCTGTAACAACTTACATCTGCCAGTGCAACGAAGTGAATAACTGGGTATTCTAAGAGGATATACACTGAAGTATCATAACTCTTTAACAGTTTATTCAAATTCAATTTGTCGTAGCCTTTTAGTAATAAGTTATTTAAATTTTATTTTTAAGAAAAGTCAATTTGAAAGACATTAGAAAAAGTGCATCCTACTAGATCGATCACGATTCGTTTTGTCAACTTTTAAAATGCTGAGAACACACATTAGGAAACATAAATTAACATTTAACAACCTTTATTAACAAGTCGCGTATAATAGCCATTAGTCACTTGAATGACCACGTCACGAGCTGCACAGTGGCTCGTGACGTGAACTTCATTTTCGTGAATAATGGCTATTATTATACGCTCGTTGAAGAATATACTAATCCAAACCCAACAAGAATAATGTTTTTAGACTCGATTGAAAACAATTGATACTGTATATTCACTTCGTAAAAATGATAGTGCTCTGGGCCTGAATGGTATTGGTGAAACTTTGAGATAAAAGCTCTCACCAATACATTTTGCTGCATAACCGTGCATGAGAAAGAGGCAGTCCACAAAGATATAGTGAAGTAAGGAGGATTTAAGAAGAATTAAAATTTGATTGCAGAATATGTTGCTAAGCTAAGACACGATACAATCTCTTGCAATGCTGCTACTATGTGTAATTGCAAGGTTAACATCACAGATATATTCCTTAGAGCACAATTTATAAGGGACATTAATGACAATTCAATACACGAATGCCTATTTCATTACAGTAATCGAGAATTTGATATCTTTGTAACAAAATTATTAGCCCTTGAAGCATCAAAGTTAGACAGTAAGGAGTTGTCTTTACATTTGTTTACAAGCTCTAATCCAATACAAAAAATCAACTATTTATCTAAACTAGAACATCGAGAAAATAAATGCAGCTACCAAAGTCCAGAAAATTTTTGAGGTTAAGAACACCACAAACCGATTATAATGAATTAGGCATTGACCAATTATATATATGCTATGAGTAATTTAACCATTTGTCGAGAAAATATAAAATAGATACCGACAATCTAAAACGTTCTGATTGTAATAATGTAACATGTCAATTTATCTTTCTCTTGCCATGCTACATTGTGGTCCAATTTCCCTCAATATAAAAGCATTGTTTGTCTTAAGTTTATACTAATACCGTTTATAATCACAAAAGTTTTGATTTGTGTAACGTTTCCTTTTAGTATTATTAAATAATACACTAAATACATCTATCTTTAGTCTTAATTTAATATTCTTTCCTTTGTATAAACAATATAAATAATTAAGATCAGATGTAATTTTCCTATTGGTTAACCTTTGAATAATATCCATAAATACACAACTGGTGTATATATGAATCTAACCTTCAGGATAGTTTTCTTGTTCGCCGAGGCTATCGGCACACTAATGTGCGGCTAAAAATTAAAATTAACCACACAGGAAAGGTTAAGACGTCATTAGTGACGTACTTGATGTGTACAAAGCCACAGTATAAATCGTCTGTTAAACAACAATTTATATTATGGTTTTGTATATAAAAATAATTTTATATTATTTCATTTAAAATAATTTTGATCGCATAATTAAATTTTAAAATCTGCCGTGTTAAAAGGATGCAGTTAAACTTAGGAGTAAATATTTAAAAAATTAACTGCTTATGTATGTCACTGGGTAGCGTAGTGGCTAGGATGTCTGACTTTGACGCGGGAAACCAGGGTTCGATCCCTCTTTACGGATTCTTTTTTATTATAATTTCCAACAGCTAGATTTTTACAATTTTGTACAAGCACTACACATGACTTATGGTAAGTAAATTTTGAGCTTCTAAATTGGAGAGGAGAGGTATAAAAAATTTGGCTATATAAACCCATATTAATTTGTATTAATATTACGCTTCAAAAATTTGAAGGACGATTTTACAGATTGACTAGCACGAATGGTAAACTTTGGCATTTTTCTGCCTCATATTTTTGCAGCAGCCGCTTAAATTCTTCAATGTTATTAAAGCATTGTCCAACAAAAAATCAGCATAAACAGCACTCATGATGAATAAATTTACTGTTAACAATTGGAACTTGAAACAGTAGCTCAACTCAATACACTTCGAAGATTTATAAACAACAGCTAAAAATATTGGTAATTTCTTATGGGGATTATGAAAAATAAGCTACGGCGCTAAAACTGACACATAGGTTAGAAACTATAATCTTTGTTGATATACATAAACAAAGCTAAAACCAGTAACAATCAACTGAAGAACAAACCAACACCTTCCTGGTAAATACGAACGTACGTCATTAATGACGTCACGAAAATTTCCTGTGCCCTTAATTTTTATTTTTAGCCACACATTAATGTGCCGATAGCCTCCGCGAATTCGCGTTTCTTGTTTTGTCCACCCGCTCAAAAAGTGTGGTTATCGGTAAACTAGAACAAATTTTCCATTTGTCTTGATATCTAACGGTCTCTTTCAGCACATGCCGTCTTCCGATAAATATGTCCTTTCTAAGGCCATGATGTCGTACCTGGTATGTAAAAGGTGTCATTTTCTTTTATACTTCTTAATATACGAAAATATTATTTTAGAATACTACCAAGATATGTATGGACAATGTCTACCTTAATAACCCGTTCAAAATATTAATGAATGGTAAGCTGTCTCTAGATATATTTTTTAGACTGTTCCTCGTGACGAATTGCAATATTTCGTTATTGTAACACGTTTATTTTCTGGGGTTCTCTGATGGCTTGTCCTACCATATAGCATATCACTGGTAGCAAATTCCTCCCGTAGTATACCGTACTGTAGCATATCTTCTGATGGCATGCTTTCCCGTGGCATATTCCTTCCTCAAGTACCTTCAGGTGATATATTCTCTGATGGAGAATTTAATTATCTATGCTAAGCTATGTAAGCATATCATTTTATATTTAATTATATTATATTTAATTATTAATTTGTAGCTTTATAGACACTGAAGATGATTTAATAAAATCGAAAGCGCTCTGTATATTGTATTATATTTGCACGAATACACACCTCATAAGATTTTTGATATAATTCTTGTATAGTTGCACTACTTGAGATTAGATCAGCAGGGTTTAATTTAGATGCGCTGTGGACCCAAGAAGTTGGTATTGTCAGTTCTCATATTACGGCAATTCGGTTAGCTACAAACTTTTTATATTTAGTTGGGGCATAATTCGCCCATTGAATTACTATAGTGGAGTCTGTACACAGTCATGTAGTAGAAATTGGTATAGTTAAGGTAGACCTTATCCTGTCCATTAATTTTGTTAAGAGCACGACAGCATAAAGTTCCAAAGAAGTTCCTTGTAAATGTGCTACTCTGCTGCAAGAGCATACAAGATTTGAATGATAGTTACCAAGAGTATCGATAAACAGTAAATATATGCAAGCACCATAGACATAGCTACTACTGTTGCTGAACCGGTGAGATTCAATGGAGTTAAAATTAGAAGGTATTGCACTCCGAGAAACTTCTAGGTTTTCTAATTGAAATACCTGCAATTTAAAAAATTTTCCAGTGAGAATTTCAGCTTGTGAAATACTTTCGTCCCAAGATATATTGACACAAATTTTGTATAAGGAGTTTTCCTATTGCTACCACTGGAGAAAGTAAACTCAAAGGGTCAAATACTTGTGAGACAATAGACAGGATAGGAGATCTAGTGTTTCTAGATGTAGTAGACTTGATTTAAATTTTGTAACTTATAATATCCTTTAGTGAGTTCCACACTACATCTAGACTTTTGGCGCAGGTTCTGTTGCCAAGAGGGACATTATAAAAATCAGAATTGTTTTCGTTTAATAGGAGTTCAGATGAGTTTGATAGAAACTTTCTTAAAGGAAATCCAACATTAATTAGTATTACAATTCAGTGTATTATATTTCCATCTCGTCCTCAATATAGTTAGTTCAGTAACTAGATCGTTCATGTACAAGTCGTGTCTAGGAGTAGTTGATATTTTAGGTTATTTTTCGGCACACAGAACGAAAGGGTGTTATATGCATTTAAGTGCCAAGAAACTAGCAATGACAGTGCCATAGGTATTGGCGTTAAGTGCATAAGAATCTATGGGTAGTTCGCATCGTTCCTCCAAAGAATTCTTTGAAATTTGCGTTCAGATTGACGAACCGGTACCTGGTGATACATCTCATCAATGTCACCTGTAAGCGCAATTTTATCTTGTTTGAAACATATTAGAATAGAAAATAGATCGTCTTGAAACACTGCTGCCACCATCTGAGTATCATTTATAGATAGACCTGAAGAGAAAATTGCACTACCATCAAAGACTGCTCTTAATTTAGTAGTTAATGAATCAGATTTAAGAATTAAATTAGAATCATGTAAACATGTTGGAGTTCTTTAACAACCATCAGGTTGCTAATATCTATGTAGAGCCAGGTAGATAGGAAAAAGATAGAAGAGTATAGGAAGACCTAGACCAAGCTATATTAGTAAAATTATTAGAAATCTAGGTTGTGAAGGGTATGTAGAACTTTTTAGATTAGCACAGAATAGAAAAGAAGTAAGAACTGCGTCAAACCGACCTTAAGTAAGGTCAAAAACAAAATGATGAAATGATAATGATTTAAGAATAGCGTGATGTCGTAGGTAGAACGGTGGAATGGAGGAGGTAGCTATTTCTGTGTAAAGAGCTTTTATGGTTCTCCGAGCAATGCTTTCTAGGAAACCTTAATCGTGCGACCCAAGGAAATATATTCGTGAATAAATTTGCAATAACTGATCTTCAGGTCATGGTCTTATTGGAATTTCCTTTCTAGCTTAAACAGTTTTTTCTTGCAGAATTTAACGAATAACCAAATGCTATCAATACCACAAAATGTCCAGTTTCGTCTAAGTGTAATTGTTTTCAAAAATGATCTTCACAGAATTGTTCTTTCTTAAAGTTTTACGTTTTCCAGCTGCCAGAAATTTTGTACAGAATCATTTAGCAGTTTATATGTGTTGTTAGTGCTATTTTTCGCTAAATTGCTACAAACTACACTTAGTGTACATGGTATTGCAGGCCATTTTCTAGACGGTACCCAACCGAGTAAGGTTTTTGTAGCATGAGCTTATTCCTGACCAATCAATTTGGCCATGCAAAGTAAATTGTAGAATTTGACAGCTCCGCTTAGAATATCGATCATAAAGGCTTAATTGAATTTAGAATCAGCCAGTTTGATTCTCTTTGGAATTTGAAGCTGAGATTTATTGAAAGACATTAATGGTAGATTTTTAGCAATTTTTGATATTGTAAAGCAAGGTAAGTCGAAAGCGTAATCGCTGGACATTGACAGTTTTAGGCAAACAGAAAATGTTGCAAGTGTAGGTTGACTATTTATACCCAGAATTCTGGTATTACTAGACTTTAGTTTTAAAACAAGTTTATCAGCAAGGGCTTGTGTGATGAAGTTGGCGTACAAAGCGGAATCTAAAATACCTGTCAGTTTTCCACTGATTGCGTGAGCTTTTATTTTTATATAGACTGTTACAAGTAACACTTGTGCTGACTAGAAAGCAAGATAAAGTGGTTTGCGTGTGCAGATTGTTAGCAGTACTGCACTCTTGCAAATTATGACTAGAGGTTGGTTCACCATGGCCCTTTTTTACTAACATAGACGTTATTAATTAAGTCTCAAAATGAAGCAAAGTGCTATATCGCCGGTTACACTGTTTGTAACTAATTTAGAACTGCAGGATGTCTGTTTGAAATGACGAATGCAGTTTTGCATAAGTTTAAGTCAGATACTTTGTTATTGCGTTACTTTGCATTTACTTTTAAAATATCCGGCATTGTCTTATGACAGGTCTCAATTTGCATACCGGGCATAAAAGACTATTCATTCTGTCATCAGTAACTAGGAATGCTTGTTTATAATTGAATTTAGATTTAGTTTGTGAATTGTTAGACATATTAGGAAAAACTGCACAAGCGTGTTTGCCATGGTCAATTACTTCCAGTAATTGACACCGGTGTTTCAGAAAATTGTCAATGTCATTTAGGTTGAGTATAGAATTTAATTTATATTTTGATAATTCAGTCCTGGAGCTTATCATCCAGCTTAGCTTTTAGAATGTGAGAAATAACATACCCGCCTCGTCAGTAGATGTACTTAATTTTTGAAGAGTTCATACGTGTTTAAACAGCTTATCAAACAAGTTTCGAAGCTCATACGCATTTCCTTTACTACCAATGGGTTTTAACTCAAAAATGTCTTATAGTGGTTTTGAATAATAATTTTAGGGCTACTGTACCTATCACAAAGCAGTTGAAAGTCAATGCTCACTTGCCATTTTTCAAGCAGTCGGCCGTGTCGGGATTCGAACCCAGGACCTTGGGATTCGTAGTCTTACGCTTACTACATTGATGCTCTTAAACGACATGGGGGATGGATAAGTACGTTTGTAGCTGAAGGCTACGTGGATGATTCCCTGTTAAATAAAATGAACACTGCGAACAAAATATACAACAAACATCAAATACTAATACTTTAAGTGAAGTCAATTGTGATCAAAACTCAACACCAGCTGTATTAAATATTACTAATTGCAGTAATTTCACCGTAAATTTTAATAACAAGTAAATTTAAAGTAGAACTATGTATTGTTACATGTGTTATTTGTTATTGTTTTCCTTTGACTAATAAAATATAAGTGATTAAAAGTTGAAGTTAAAAACAAAGTTGTATAATTTCTTGCATAAGTTGTATTATAGACGTAGAGAAAGTATAGTCGTCTACTGGTGTGAAAATCTATTGAGCTCTTCTGTAACAACTTACATCAGCCAGTGCAACAAAGTGAATAACTGGGTATTCTAAGAGGAAGCTATACACTGAAGTATCATAACTTTTTAACAGTTTATCCAAATTCCTAGAAGGTATATAGGTTTATAAATATTGAAGAACATCTATTCTACTTACAATTTGTTCTAGCCTTTTAGTAATAAGTTATTTAAATTTTATTTTTAAGAAGTTAATTTGACAAATTTATAACAAAAAGTGCATCCTACTAGATCGATCACGATTCATTCTGTCAACTTTTAAAATGCTGAGAACGCACGCTAGGAAATATAAAATATATGCCGTTGTTTGCAGTAGGGCGATAAAACTACTATAACGGTTAAAGTCGATCAATGGCTCGTGTATTTCCACTTCAGTGGTATGCAATGCATGAAAATCTTCCAAGGTACCTGCGTCATGTGTAATATCTTCAGACCACATTTTTTTGGGCTGTATAAGAATTCAGGTCCTTTAAACCACGGGCACTCGGCGCTAAGACTTGGCGGATTAATCCATTTACTGGCTTTGTCTGCTGTATTCTGTTTAGAGGGCACATAGCACCATTCAGCCGTGATTGTCAAATCCTGAATTTCAGCTATGCGGGACGCCACAAATTTTCAATGTTTTCTAGAACGCAACCATCACAACACAGTAGTTGAATCGGATCAGTATGTGGTTTGCGATTCAATGATTGATAGGCCGTCTTTGATGGATTTGGAAAATCAGGCTCCAATTACAGCTGCATCAAGCTCTAACCGAGGAATGCCTTGTAATTTTATGAGTTACTTCTGTTTTTGCTCTAATTAAACAGCACGTCACGCTATGTTCTGTTGAAAGGCATAAATATGTCACCGCTGCTCTAGTGTATTCGATCGCGTCCACGAAAATATGTAATTTGATGCAGAGTTCATCGTAGTTATCCAAATATTGAAGAAATCATCTTGGAATAGCCAGCATACTTAATTTGACCAGATTAGTCTGCCACAATAAACATTTACCATTCAGCTCCTTATCTACAGGTGTATCCGGTCCACCTTACTTCGCCATAGTTTTTGAAGTAATATTTTAAGTACACCAGAAAGTTAGCTATTAAGCCCATGAAATCATATATTGACATCAAGATTTTTAAGAGCTCTCTTTTAGTATGTACTTTAGTTCCCTCAAGAATCTCTTTATTTCCTTTATTGTAATGCACACAAAAGACGAAACAGTCATTTTCTAACTGCCACCACATTCCAAGAACTTTTTTCTATAAGCGTAAGCGTTAAATTTACTTGATAACCCATCTCATAGTTGCCATCATTCATCTCCAACATAAGCTTTTTTGAATTAGATCTCCAATTATGCATTTCGAATTTGGCATTTTTATGCATTTCTGCCACTTATTTGGCTAATACTATAGCTTTGGATTCAGTGTCAACAGAGTCCAAATAATTGTCTACGTAATGATTATCTAGTATGGCCTTTGCTTCACCCGGAAATTGATTGGTAGCGCATGGCATTAATGTTCTTAATGTATTGCGAGTAGCTTGGTGAGCAGGTGGCACCAAAGATCATGATGGTAACTACATAAATATCTGGATTCAATTGGTGCAGATTGTCTTGCCACAGAAAACATAGCGCATGCTGATCTTCGGATTGTATTCCAATTCGAAGAAACATTTCTTTAATGTCTCCCATAAACGCTATCTTATTTTGACGGAAACACAATAATATTAGAGGTATAAATGTACTCTATGTTTCATTCATTCTCATATATTGTATATGCTGTATACTGACTGTATCAAAATGTTATGTTTGTAACTGTATTTATTTTTTGTGTTGTTTGTCCTGTAATTGGCATTTGCTGTTGGGCAATAAAGACATTATTATTATAATATGTTCGGCAATAAAGACATTATTATTATAATATGTCGAACAATGAAGATAACATGTCATCCCCTGTTAACAGCAGCGAATTTAACGATACACTATTCATAGTTGCGGCTGCATCCCATACCAGTTGAAATTGGTTGGGTTTATTCGGATTGATCGCTGCTGTGGTTTTCAGTTAAATATAATTTTCATTATTTAGATATGATATTTATTTTTAAAACAGTGCAGGGTTTACATCCCACACACCTTAATAAATATGTTATTAGTAACAATGAAGTTCACTCTTACAATACAAGATCAAGAGAAAACTTTTATATAAAGAAAACAAATTATAAGAGTACAATGAAATCATTGTTTTTTAAAGAATTAAATAAATATAATAAATTTCCGAGTGAATTAGAAAATGTCTATAACATACATTCATTCAAAAGAATGTTATTATGTTACATTAAACTTCAAAATTGTTATAAAGTCTAACAATAGTTTTAGTCTTATTTAATTAATTTTAGTATTATTTAATTAATACAAGAAGTAATGTATACGATATGTAATGAAAAATATTGTTTATTTGTATTACTGAAAATTTGAATTTCTTCCTACAAGAAAGTGAATTTATTATTATACTATTACTAATAGTGGCAGATACCACATTTTTTCTTGTGATTCAGCGATTTCTTTGGTGATTAATTTCTTATATAGCCCTTTTTTGACAGGTCCTGCATGTGTGTTTGGATTTTTTTCTGCTAACTCGGGTTACCGCCGCAAGAGGTTTATTTACGCATAATGATGCTTTATCGCCATATTCTTACTGTCGGGAATACACAAATGGTCATATTTCCATAACAAACCCACTATATATTGACCCTTATTTCATTTGGTTGTTTTGCTCATAATTGTTGATGCTCGTGCCTGTTCCAGAAATCCTTTAGCATTGCGTGGTGGTTGCACACCTAAAGCTTATGCAGAAAAATATGATTTCACTAATTCGTGCAACTCCATTTCGCTGAAGAATACAGGACAGTCGCAGGTGTCATGCAATTGTTGATATGTATCTTGTACATTCCCAGTCATTAATGCAAAACTAACTAACCTAAACGACATTTTGCTGCAATGGGTTCAGCATCTCCACCTTCCCTAACTTTTAATGGTAGTGCAAGATCCCAATTGTTCAACCCTATCAGTAATCTGGGTCTTATATCTTTATATGGTTATACGGGTATATTTCTTAAATATGGAAATTGACCAATTAAATCATTTATAGTCAGGGTTTGTTTAGGTAAACTCAAGTTGTTAGCCGTACGAGCTGGGCGATAATGAAATGATCTAGCTCGTTATCGACAACCTAACTAACCTTGATTTGTCTTCAACTCTTTAGTGACCGCCCGTCCATTTCAGACATAATGGTTGAGTAGTGCCAGATAAATTTAATTGAAGCGCTAGTTCCGCATCAATCATAGTTGCCGAAGACCCCTCATCTAGAAAGGCGTATGTGGTCACTTCCTTCATCCCATTGCTAAGCTTAACTGGGAGATAACGAAACCGATACTTCCAGAATGGCTACTGTATTTCACTTCTACATTTAATTTAGAAAGTTGACACTGCAATCTCTGAGCTGGCTGCACTAGAAGTAAAGAGTTCTTCGTCCTTACAAAGTTTTGTATGGTGTACGCGATCACACTTTTCACATTTCCAATTCGTTTTACACGGAAATCTATGTTTCCTTAGACAAACTCTACAAAGTCTTAACTCTTTTACTAGTTTCCAACGCTTATTTACTACAAAACACTTGAATTATTACAGTCAGACAAAGAGTTACAAGCTCCACCCCATGCCCTGTAATTGACAGATTTAGTCACTGCAGAAGTATCATGTATGTTTGCGCGTTCTGGCCTTGCCTTTTTGATCTCATTTAAGCTGGGATTTGGAATAGCTGTGCACGTGTTCAAGGCAAGTGTATGTAACCATTGACCCAAATGTTGAATATTTACTTCCGGAGTGGTAGATCGATGATTTGCCCATTGTGTCTTTAATTGGGAAGGAAGTTTTTCTACTAATTCCCGCATGAGTACCGGATTGTTAGCGTAATGGCTCATATCACTTGCTACGAGCGAAGCACATAAATTCTGTACAGTTATTGCAAATTTGATCATGGTTTCGAGTTTGTCTGCTTTAATGGGCGGGTGTTGTTGGACCGTGTCAATGTATCTGTCTATAATTTGTTCTGGCCTATCGAACAACAACTTTAAGTTAGCGATAATGTTTGTAACACAGCGCGGTTCATGTAGAAACCCTTTGACCATCCTACGCGTGGTTCCGTTTAGACATTTATCTAGACGGTTAAGGTTTTTAACGTCATCAAACTCACACCATTCTGTAGATCGGTTGAAGCTATTTATAAATATAGACCAGTCTTGGGGGTTGCCGTCAAATGATGGAAGATCTCTAGGCATCGAATGTCGACCTGATTGTGGAGACTGAATTAACAAGCGAGGGTGTGAATGGGTTCCACCGCTAGCTATCGGTTGCCCAACAATGCTAGGTAAATCTTCAAGCTTGATGGGCTTATCGGAAACATAAGGTGACATTTTCGGTGATGTATTTGGTCGTTGGAAGACCAGTTCTTGTTGAGATAAACACAACGATTTATACTCTTGATTCCGCCACAGCTGTTGCGGTAATGTTTGCGATTGGTGCAACTGTGGTTGCGTTTGATGCATCGTTGGTTGCGTTTGGTGCACCTGTGGTTGCTTTTGGTGGTGGTCTTGACTTTCATGTTCCGAAGTGTCTGTTAAACGTGAGATTTGACGGCTAATATTGAATTCGTCTTCTACAAGTTGTTTCTTCTGTTTGACCAACCGCTTTTGTTTCAGGAGGAGGTTTAAACGTTGTTGACGACGACTACATGTGCTGTGCAATACTTGCCGGCTATACTTGCTAGGGGTTTTGGCAGGTGGCGATAAAGGTATCTTAACTTCTGAATGTTCTGCTCTATTAATACGCCTCAACGATTGGCGCAATTGTGTAGCATTGTTATAGTCTACGTCTATTCTAGTCTAAGGTATACTGTTAAAGTCCCACGCGTAATTGATAAGAGGTAATTTTATGCTTTAAATTTATTGACGTCTGGGTGTGTTGAATGGTTGGTGTTGAGGACGATTTTGATTCCTTGAGATATTCACGTCACGAGTAGGAATATCTGTGCGAAAGTTTCCCGATAAGTTAGAGTTACAATTGGTACATGTAGATTTATAGGTATTCCTACGACCGCAACCATAACAAAAAATATTTTTGGGGTATGTGTACATGCTATAGTTATGTCCACTTTTTTGACAGTTTCAACAGGTAAGAGAGTTATTTGAAGGGGTAGCAGGAAGATTAATAGTAGATACTTTACGAGAAGATTCAGTTTGACATGCTAGGTCAGGTTCTAATAGCCCAGATTGTTTTTCTGGGGGAGGACGGTATTTATTGACACGCAATTTTACTTCTTGAAGCGAGCGACATAAATCTTTAAACTGAAGTAAATAAGAAATGTGTTGTAACGCTAAACGTTCAGAAAAATGTGGATTCAAATTCCTACAAAGTTGATCAATAATTTCAGATTCTAATGGTTTTTATCTAATCTGCTATATAAAGCTTCCATTGAGGTAATAAAAGGGATTACATTTTAGTCAGGTCCCTGGGTTCGGTTTCTTATTTCGTTTCAGAGATCGATAATATAGCCATGGGGTAAAAAATCACGTTTTAAGGACGTAGCTAATTCTTCCCAAGTAGAAACCTGATTTCTTTTATTTCTATACCAAATTAAGGCAGAACCAGAAAATAATTCACCCGCTGAAACAAATAAATCCTGGTCTGTACAATTGCGTGAGATTCTAAAATCGTTCTCTATCAAGGAATGACATTAACGAAATTTGGGGTCAAAGCTCTGAAAAGTTAAACCCCATTTATACACCGGTATTGATTTCCCCAATGATGAAGGTTGTGAGATTGTAAGGTTCGACAAGGCTGTAGGTACATTTACGTCCACATCTAAGTTAAGTTTGTCAAGGACTATTCCTTCGAGTAAGAGAATGTCAAATAGGAACGTTTGTTTACTTTGGTCAGCCTGCTCATCGTTAAATAAACACAAGTCTATTTGCTGCTTAACGTGCGCTATACGAGACACAACACGCTTAAGCTCAAGTTCAGGATCAATTTTATGTACTATATTAGTAATAATCAAGGGATTGTTTAATTTCAAATATATTTTGAGGTAAATCAGAGACTACAACACGCGCAATAGGTAGGCTTTTAGCTTCTTGCGCTAATATAGCTTTCAGCTGCAATCGTCTATCATTTTGATTGGATGCCGCTTGAATGTTTCGGGATCGAATCTCGTAAATCAATTCAAATGCTTTGAGATGGACGGGATTCATTATAGTATAGTATTTTCGGAAGCAGATATAACGAAATCAAGTTTACTATAGCGTTTTAGTAGGTTAAAGGTATACGAAGAACTCAGTTAATTGCAAAAGCTATATTTAGGGAGGAAATTTTTTTATGGAGGAAATCGTAACTTATAATTGATTATTAGATGGTTAAGGGAACATTTTAGAATAATAATAAGGTAAGAATATATATAAGTTATGTAAACAACGGTTTTTTTTAAAAAGTTAACCCAAAAAAAAAAAGAAATTTAAGGTTTATAATAGTTATTTAACTGACTTTGGTGTATTTTTAAAAAGATTTTTACTCATAAAAAATGATAAATGAAGGTTTTTATCTATAACTAGAATACTTACATAAAACATTAGTAATCCAAAAGCAGCTGCTAAAGTTAGGATTAGCTGTATTTCATGTCATTTTAACTTAAGATAGATGTTGCCAACTTGTAATGTTGCCAACTTGTATTTTTTCTATTTAAAAGTTATTGAAAAATTAAATAATTATTTTTTATTAATATTTGAGTGAATAAGACCCAATTACTACAGATATATTCAAACTAATGCCTTATAAGATACACAAGAGGTGAAAACAAATTTTTCAATAAAATACGTTCAGGCGCCACTGTTATAGTCTACGTCTATCCTAGTCTAAGGTATACTGTTAAAGTCCCGCGCGTAATTGATAAGAGCTACTACGAAAGTTGGCAACATAGTAAACACGTACATAATATTGCGCAACAAGGTATTACGTCATTCTTGCGTATCAAATTTGTATCACATACAAAAGAAAAAGATAAAATGTACTCACGTAAAATGTGGAGCTCTTCACGACTTTGCAGCTATTCTGGCGACAGGATCTCGGCGCTAGTTGGCGTGGGTCCGCCTTCGCCCTCGTTTAACCCAAATTGGTTTGTCTTCTCTCTTTTTTTGTTCTAGCGATACGATGGGAATAAGGCAGGGAGTGATAAAAGGTACGATACAGGAAACCTACATTATCTAAAAGAGAAGACAAGATAAAAAGACGACACAGATCAACCTCACTGTTTGACGTCTCATTGACTAGTCCCACGTGTCGGAAAAACGCGCACTTCCTTCCACACTCCGCGTCTGCGCATTCTCTGGCGCCGACGCAACTGTCTGAAGTGACGGAAATGCACGCACAAGTCTATTTTTTGAAATATTGGCGCGATTTCAGTCACATATTTAAAACTAAAATCAAAAATGTTTACATAGCCGAATTTCGGCATGTAACAGCATCTCTTAAAGCATTAAGATTTACGCCGCTTGCATTACCTTCAACTGATGTAATACAAGCTTTGCATTACCAGTTAGTATCTTCGGCGACGCGGTCGCCAACACCTATGCACTCGTAGTGATACCACCTTTCACAGTTTGGACATTCCACCATATTATATTTTCGGTACGGATCCGTGCAAATGATGCAAATCTGACTACCCACTGTAGGTTGCAGCATTATGATTCGAAAATTGAATTTGAACTTGTTATAATGTATTGAGCTGTTCTGTAACAACTTACATCTGCCAGTGCAACGACGTGAATAACTGGGTATTCTAAGAGGATATACACTGAAGTATCATAACTCTTTAACAGTTTATTCAAATTCAATTTGTCGTAGCCTTTTAGTAATAAGTTATTTAAATTTTATTTTTAAGAAAAGTCAATTTGAAAGACATTACAAAAGTGCATCCTGCTAGATCGTTCACGATTCGTTCTGTCAACTTTTAAAATGCTGAGAACACACATTAGGAAACATAAATTAACATTTAACAACCTTTATTAACAACTCACGTATAATAGCCATTAGTCACTTGAATGATCACGTCACGTGCTGCACAGTGGCTCGTAACGTGAACTTCATTTTCGTGAATAATGGCTATCATTATACGCTCGTTGAAGAATGTACTAATCCAAACCCAACAAGAATAATGTTTTTAGACTCAATTGAAAACAATTGATACTGTATATTCACTTCGTAAAAATGATAGTGCTCTGGGCCTGAATGGTATTGGTGAAACTTTGAGATAAAAGCTCTCACCAATACATTTTGCTGCATAACCGTGCATGAGAAAGAGGCAGTCCACAAAGATATAGTGAAGTAAGGAGGATTTAAGAAGAATTAAAATTTGATTGCAGAATATGTTGCTAAGCTAAGACACGATACAATCTCTTGCAATGCTGCTACTATGTGTAATTGCAAGGTTAACATCACAGATATATTCCTTAGAGCACAATTTATAAGGGACATTAATGACAATTCAATACACGAATGCCTATTTCATTACAGTAATCGAGAATTTGATATCTTTGTAACAAAATTATTAGCCCTTGAAGCATCAAAGTTAGACAGTAAGGAGTTGTCTTTACATTTGTTTACAAGCTCTAATCCAATACAAAAAATCAACTATTTATCTAAACTAGAACATCGAGAAAATAAATGCAGCTACCAAAGTCCAGAAAATTTTTGAGGTTAAGAACACCACAAACCGATTATAATGAATTAGGCATTGACCAATTATATATATGCTATGAGTAATTTAACCATTTGTCGAGAAAATATAAAATAGATACCGACAATCTAAAACGTTCTGATTGTAATAATGTAACATGTCAATTTATCTTTCTCTTGCCATGCTACATTGTGGTCCAATTTCCCTCAATATAAAAGCATTGTTTGTCTTAAGTTTATACTAATACCGTTTATAATCACAAAAGTTTTGATTTGTGTAACGTTTCCTTTTAGTATTATTAAATAATACACTAAATACATCTATCTTTAGTCTTAATTTAATATTCTTTCCTTTGTATAAACAATATAAATAATTAAGATCAGATGTAATTTTCCTATTGGTTAACCTTTGAATAATATCCATAAATACACAACTGGTGTATATATGAATCTAACCTTCAGGATAGTTTTCTTGTTCGCGGAGGTTATCGGCACATTAATGTGTGGCTAAAAATAAAAATTAAGGGCACAGGAAATTTTCGTGACGTCATTAATGACGTACGTTCGTATTTACCAGGAAGGTGTTGGTTTGTTCTTCAGTTGATTGTTACTGGTTTTAGCTTTGTTTATGTATATCAACAAAGATTATAGTTTCTAACCTATGTGTCAGTTTTAGCGCCGTAGCTTATTTTTCATAATCCCCATAAGAAATTACCAATATTTTTAGCTGTTGTTTATAAATCTTCGAAGTGTATTGAGTTGAGCTACTGTTTCAAGTTCCAATTGTTAACAGTAAATTTATTCATCATGAGTGCTGTTTATGCTGATTTTTTGTTGGACAATGCTTTAATAACATTGAAGAATTTAAGCGGCTGCTGCAAAATATGAGGCAGAAAAATGCCAAAGTTTACCATTCGTGCTAGTCAATCTGTAAAATCGTCCTTCAAATTTTTGAAGCGTAATATTAATACAAATTAATATGGGTTTATATAGCCAAATTTTTATACCTCTCCTCTCCAATTTAGAAGCTCAAAATTTACTTACCATAAGTCATGTGTAGTGCTTGTACAAAATTGTAAAAATCTAGCTGTTGGAAATTATAATAAAAAAGAATCCGTAAAGAGGGATCGAACCCTGGTTTCCCGCGTCAAAGTCAGACATCCTAACCACTACGCTACCCAGTGACATACATAAGCAGTTAATTTTTTAAGTATTTACTCCTAAGTTTAACTGCATCCTTTTAACACGGCAGATTTTAAAATTTAATTATGCGATCAAAATTATTTTAAATGAAATAATATAAAATTATTTTTATATACAAAACCATAATATAAATTGTTGTTTAACAGACGATTTATACTATGGCTTTGTACACATCAAGTACGTCACTAATGACGTCTTAACCTTTCCTGTGTGGTTAATTTTAATTTTTAGCCGCACATTAGTGTGCCGATAGCCTCGGCGTTTCTTGTTTTGTCCACCCGCTCAAAAAGTGTGGTTATCGGTAAACTAGTACAAATTTTCCATTTGTCTTGATATCTAACGGTCTCTTTCAGCACATGCCGTCTTCCGATAAATATGTCCTTTCTAAGGCCATGATGTCGTACCTGGTATGTAAAAGGTGTCATTTTCTTTTATACTTCTTAATATACGAAAATATTATTTTAGAATACTACCAAGATATGTATGGACAATGTCTACCTTAATAACCCGTTCAAAATATTAATGAATGGTAAGCTGTCTCTAGATATATTTTTTAGACTGTTCCTCGTGACGAATTGCAATATTTCGTTATTGTAACACGTTTATTTTCTGGGGTTCTCTGATGGCTTGTCCTACCATATAGCATATCACTGGTAGCAAATTCCTCCCGTAGTATACCGTACTGTAGCATATCTTCTGATGGCATGCTTTCCCGTGGCATATTCCTTCCTCAAGTACCTTCAGGTGATATATTCTCTGATGGAGAATTTAATTATCTATGCTAAGCTATGTAAGCATATCATTTTATATTTAATTATATTATATTTAATTATTAATTTGTAGCTTTATAGACACTGAAGATGATTTAATAAAATCGAAAGCGCTCTGTATATTGTATTATATTTGCACGAATACACACCTCATAAGATTTTTGATATAATTCTTGTATAGTTGCACTACTTGAGATTAGATCAGCAGGGTTTAATTTAGATGCGCTGTGGACCCAAGAAGTTGGTATTGTCAGTTCTCATATTACGGCAATTCGGTTAGCTACAAACTTTTTATATTTAGTTGGGGCATAATTCGCCCATTGAATTACTATAGTGGAGTCTGTACACAGTCATGTAGTAGAAATTGGTATAGTTAAGGTAGACCTTATCCTGTCCATTAATTTTGTTAAGAGCATGACAGCATAAAGTTCCAAAGAAGGAGTTGGAGCTCCTTGTAAATGTGCTACTCTGCTGCAAGAGCATACAAGATTTGAATGATAGTTACCAAGAGTATCGATAAACAGTAAATATATGCAAGCACCATAGACATAGCTACTACTGTTGCTGAACGGGTGAGATTCAATGGAGTTAAAATTAGAAGGTATTGCACTCCGAGAAACTTCTAGGTTTTCTAATTGAGATACCTGCAATTTAAAAAATTTTCCAGTGAGAATTTCAGCTTGTGAAATACTTTCGTCCCAAGATATATTGACACAAATTTTGTATAAGGAGTTTTCCTATTGCTACCACTGGAGAAAGTAAACTCAAAGGATCAAATACTTGTGAGACAATAGACAGGATAGGAGATCTAGTGTTTCTAGATGTAGTAGACTTGATTTAAATTTTGTAACTTATAATATCCTTTAGTGAGTTCCACACTACATCTAGACTTTTGGCGCAGGTTCTGTTGCCAAGAGGGACATTATAAAAATCAGAATTGTTTTCGTTTAATAGGAGTTCAGTTGAGTTTGATAGAAACTTTCTTAAAGGAAATCCAACATTAATTAGTATTACAATTCAGTGTATTATATTTCCATCTCGTCCTCAATATAGTTAGTTCAGTAACTAGGTTGTTCATGTACAAGTCTGTCTAAAATATAAAGCTAAATTTATAATTTTGGTAGATATACATAAGATAGTACAAAGCTTAAACTATATAGCTAAAACATAAAACACTAAACATAATAACAGAACACAAACTGGCAAACACTACTTATGAACGTACATAATACGTCACAATCCATTTAATAATTCATTAATTCATAGCCCAATTCCTTCTTTCACGTCAATGATTTAATCGGTATAAATTTCCTTTGCCTAATCAAGTTGTTTGTCACTGCACATTTTCCGTAAATATGTCCTTCTAAGGCTATGTACCTAAGTGTCTTTCAGTCATTCTTATATACGACATAATATAGTAAATATGATTACCTGAATATTACTATCACCTAATATATGAATAGTTCTGATTCTAGATTTATGTAGATCAATTCTTAATTCGTTTCATTTATATGATGTTCTGCTATAGGCTTTCCTAACTTCATGACAATCATGTCATACTTACTGTATATCTTATTATGTTTCTTAGATTCTCATTACATATTCCTGTAAATTAATGATATTGTATCTATCTTTAATAGTTTAAGTTTTAATATTTCAGTATATTTTAATAATCTAGTCTAATATTAAGTTAATTTATATATATATATTTATACTTTAATGATATTAGTATTGCATACGATGATTATCATAATTCGTATCATATAATTTGTATATATTCTATCTTATTTGATAATTGAGTTCTATATGATCTTCAGGATGTATAGATGATATAGACCAGAACTTGTATTGTTAGAATTTCAGATTAGAATTAGAATTGATATTATTATTGGATAATTAAGACATAATGAGTCGAATTAAGAATGATCTGTAGTATTACTATTGCAGTAACATCATAAATCTAGAGCATTCATAAGTAGCTGAGATTATATATTAGTAGTAGATTGAAATGTAGTCCATAACATCATTTAATAGTATTGAACGAGATTAATAGTTAAAGAGTACCTGTAGATAATGTTAATTGTGAATCATTACATAGATGTACTGATTTATGATATATACGATTGAATGCAGTTATATACAGTTTATGAGTTACTATGCTACATGGACAATTAACTAAGTAGTCAATCTTAGTAATAGTATTCTAAATAATATAATTTCAATGAATATGCAATTTAATAGATTCCATACATCAGCTTAATTCTGTCAATGTTCATACAATTCAGTCATGTAGATTATAGGATACATGAGATAGACTGTCAAAATCATTAGCATGATATATAGCATTCATGAATTTGTTAATTAGCTTGATATCTCAAGTATTATAATTACGTATTAGATTTGCATCTAGCCTGAATCTGACTAGAGTAAATTGTCTAAGTCAAGTAGACTGAATGAATCTAAATATAGATACATTAGTGATGACTATGTTACTATTGATTCGTTAATAACGAACTATATAGTCTGATATAGATTAATCGTAATACGTTATAAATCATGTAGTATAAGATTAATCTAGATGAAATATACGTGCATAGTATTGTAGAGCTATGAATCAAGAATATTATAATAGACTAGAATAAGTAATGTATGATCAGTCGTTAAATATATGTAATTCATAAGTATATGAATGAACTATGACTTCTACAAGTGATGATATGATTTAGCATTAATTAGAGCAATAGATGATGTTAAATTGTTATACACTATTAGTACTATGAATTTAGAGTTTAAAATATTGAATAAGTCAATCATAGTAGTTCATTAAATAAGTTTATAATGTAATTCAAGTATAGAATACTTCAAATTAGTTTCAGATAAATTTGTAAATCTGTGACAGATATTTGATTTAAGTTAAATCTTGTATAGGAATGTATTGAATCTTTAGATTAAGTACCAAAGTAGGTTCAATACATAGTACTATTGCTAAGTGTAATAGTGTTTAATTAGTCAATATGAATTTATTGAGTTTAAACATGATTTGTAGTGACTGTTCAGAATTTATGATAATCAGATAACGAGTGTCATGTTAGAATTGATTGTAATAGTTTAAAGACGATAATCTAATTAGTTTCTTCAACTAAATTGTTGCAAGATGAATTACTACAGTAATTGACTAAATGAATATGATTTTAAAGAGCTATATTAGCAAGTAGTAATACAGTAGTAATGATTAAGGAGATTTACTAAGAGTAGTACTTAATTTGAAGATTTCAATAAACTGCTTAATGAAATTAATGTTGTCAGAAAATGTATGAATGTGTTAATTTAACTGCCATAATATAATTTAATTTAGTATTACATTGTAAGTAAAATGTATACACATTATTGATTACTAGATTCTAATGCTATGAATTTAGACTAGATTGAAGTAATTAAATAGATTATTGCTAATATGTTTAAGATTAGTCATCAGCTTTGAAGATTAATATTAATTACACGTATTTATAATAGTAATTTGCAGTGCTAATAAAGAGTTTCATTCATTTAAATTGAGTTTTAAGTATGTTTGATAATTGCAATTTGTAATTGGAACAGATAGTTTTACATGATTATCAGTTTAAGTGTAGATTGTCAATGGACATTTAATTAGACTAGAAGTGTTATTCAAGGTAATTTAATAAATTTAGATTATATGCATTTGTTTTAGAATATTAGATTAAGTTTAATATCCAGCTTAGAATTTATTCTGATTAGTAAAGAATGTTTAATGAATATTTTACGATGTAAGTTAACTTCTTAGCTAGATTGTTAAATTCATTCTTAAAGTTAGTCATTGTTATGAATTGTTGATATTAAATCTGGTTTTCTATAGTTTATTTTATTACTGAAATTAAAACTCCATGTTATAATAATTTTAGATTGGATGTGTAACCTATACAATTCTAGGGTTTTCCATGGCGTATTTAATTTGTTATTGGTGACGTCATTGACAGATGGGCGCCCCAAAATCTGTACAAAGATTAGCGTTACCAATTGCCCGTGGCGTCGCTTATTCCGCGCTTGCGCGATGTATTTATGAACTTTTAAATTGTAAGAAATTTAATTTATATTTTGATAATTCAGTCCTGGAGCTTATCATCCAGCTTAGCTTTTAGAATGTGAGAAATAACATACCCGCCTCGTCAGTAGATGTACCTAATTTTTGAAGAGTTCATACGTGTTTAAACAGCTTATCAAACAAGTTTCGAAGCTCATACGCATTTCCTTTACCACCAATGGGTTTTAACTCAAAAATGTCTTATAGTGGTTTTGAATAATCATTTTAGGGCTACTGTACCTATCGCAAAGCAGTTGAAAGTCAATTTTATAATTCTCACTAGTAGGATTAATATTTGATATCGATTCACCAACAGTAGATTTTAGGCTACTTCTTAGATAAAGAAACCGTTCTATATTGGCCAAGTCATAGTTGTTATGCACAAGCGCATCGAATATTTCCAGATAGGATGGGAACTCGGTGTAGTTTTCAGAAAAGACAGGAATCGATAAGTTTGAAAGTTTAACACTCAGTGCACTAGAAGCTTTAGAGCTATCTGCCACTATTGCAGAGTTTAATGATTCAGTAGAATTAGGCCTAGACATTTGATTAGTGATTTTCAACAAACATGTACTTTTAAAAGTTAGATCTAAGTATTTGTTAAAGAACTCAAATTCAGTGGTCATTGCAATAGCTACAACTGAGCTAGCAGTTAGTTCTACGCATAACTCCATGTATTTCATTAACGCAGGCCGTAGACTCAAATTAGCTACCACCGAATTCGTAAGCGGAATATTGGTAATTTAGTTTAGATAATAACTTTAAAATGATTTAGTTCATTTCTGAAAAAACTAGTAGTTGTAACAGGCAAAGCTTGATTTGGTTTAAGCATTTTAATTTATCTTATAAGCCACTTAAGAAAACCAAATACGTACCGTATGATAAGTTAGCAACAGTTATTGCAGTAGGTGCGCAATTAAAGCAATTTTAATATATGTAAGATTAGAATAAATAATTTTACATACACACAGCTTAGTTTAAAAAGATTAATAATTTTCATGCTCTAGATGTGTCTATAATTATGTAATCTTATATAATTTCATACAAAACTACAATAATTGCCATAAACATTCAAATTTCAAATGCTTAACTTTATGTCAACTTTGGCAGTTTATTTCAGAGAAATATTGGCGCCGTTGCATTGCACATAAAAAATATTACGCCTAATTTTATTTTCCATTACTCATCTTGCATTACGCATACTAAAAACTACACACATTATCATTGTATAATAAAAACTTCCATAAAAGCAATTGAACGAAACTTGCATTGTTCATAATTGAAAGTGTCCATAATTTCAATGTAACATAATTGTACATAATTCCAACACTTTAAGGGACTTATTGGCCAGAAATAAAGCAATTAAAATAGTGAAAACAAAAATATGTTTTAGGGAGTATCTTTGTGGTGTAGTTTGGTTATAAATATTTGAATTGTATCTAGTTTTTCGTAAATTTTCATTGAAAACTTAAAAATATATCAAATTTTTGAGTCTTACACGAGTACATATTTCGGATAAGTTTATTTGAAAAATGTACAGAACTCAATCACGTAGGAGAACATAATTCCAACAGGGTACATTATTCTGATAGACTTGACCATAATTCCAACACGAGAAAAAACTGAAAATTTAATTAAAAGAAACTTATTCTTACCAATTTATTGCACACATTCAAACAAACTTAAAGCAAAAAGTTAAAACACTTGAAAATCAAAATATGCAATTGGACCTTACAGATTTATGACATAAGTCCAGGATAGTACTTTTCCTCATTTTTATTACTACACAGTCATCAACAGTTGGTTCATTGGTATCTAGGGTTGCATTAATTTCTATATCAGTATTCTGTAGATTTGCAGTGTCTGTAGCACCTTTAGTGTCTCTTGCCTTAACATTACTTCTTCTTTTTTTTGATTTTGTTCCTTTTTCTATTTATTTTCTTCCCTCTTGCGTTTTCTGGCTTCTTTTTCAGCATCAATGTGCTGGTTTTTGTTTTCTTTTCGATTGTAGTATTCCCTCCAGGCATAAGATGTTGTCACTGATCGAACTTTTTTTTATTTTTTGATATTTTCTTTTGGGAAGTGGCTTCTGGCCAAAGCCATGATCTTTTAAAACAGAGATGGAATACTACTTTCTGCACAATCTACATTTTCTTCCTGGCTACTGGGACTTGCTTCAAGTACATTTATAATATCATTGACATTTTTATTGTTGTTTCCGTAACTATTATCCAACATATTTTTGATTATTTCACCAACCACAACGCTATTTCTCATCTAACTATTAGCATTCTCCGAGTTTTTTCTAATTTCAGAAGCACTTAACTGCAACTTGTTTACTTCTTCCTGATGATTACCATTGTGTTGGATATTTTCTTTGTTGTTATCATCTGGCAGATCTAACTCTTTGTTCTGAACAAAGTTATTAATAATGCTAATCATTTCGTTTTGATTTTACTTGGATTTTCTTCGTTAATAGTTGCTGAATGTGTAGATTTGTTACAATTTGAATTTTTAATTTGACTTCCTACTGTGATTTTACTATTCCCACTTGCTTGCTCTTCATGATCTGTACTAATAAAGGAATTATCCATTTACCACTTAACAGCAAATCACTTTCTATTGTAACGAATACAATTACCTGCTTCATTAATGTACGCTTTTGTTCTAAATATTTATTTAATAAAAATCCTTTATTGTACAGAAAATATCAAATTCCTATTTTAGCAATATAATATTAATTTGTTACTTAGAACTCTACCTATGTCTATGGACTCGAAATAGAATTTAGGTTTTCTTTTATCTGTGTATGTGTTGATGCAACAATCTAATTCTGCACGTGCTTAAATAATAAATTGCCTCGTGGTTAAAGTTCGTTATTTAACGTCGGAATGTGATCAGATAAACGAGTTTGTTGAAACGTGGGCCAGCAGGTTTTAAAAACATGCAGTCCCAAAGGCAGGTGAAATGGTGTCAACGTATACCATTACACCAATTTATAGTTTAATCAACCTATTGTTGCTGTAAAATAAACATCATCTTCGGTAGATGAATAAATTTCAATTTTGCATCCAAATCATTTTCTCGATTCCTTTTCAGCACAAATTTTATGTAGATACAGTATTGAAACGCAACAAATTTTATGTAGACACGTAATGTATGGAGTATTGAAGCGTTGAATTTTATGTATCTAATCGTTATGGAACACTGAAGCACAATTTTTTGTTATGCAGTATTGAAAGTTCAAATTCTCAAATGTGCTATGGAGTATGGTGGAATTTTCCATAAATTTTGTTTTGTATAGAAGTCAAGCTATAAAGCCGTGCACGTGTGAACCGCGCGCACCTGTTATCGTAACTACACACGATGGTTGACGAAAGATGATGTCTAGCGGATTATTTGTGGTGAGTCTTCTCCAATTCTAATTCAATTTTCGTTTCACGGAACCATTACTGGCAATATAATAATAATTTTTGTAAATTTTATATAGTGATTTAAATTGGTACACGTAATTTTTGTTCAGAATTTAATAGCTGGATATTGCATAAATGTTCTTATGACACAAAGAAATTTCTATAAGATAACTTTATTTGAATTTACAAGGTTACACTAAAATGTACTCGTAACTAAGCACGTGACACGTTAATATTTGTTTGTCACATTATAAAATCTAATTTTTTTGACAGCACAATTGAAGTACAGATTAGTTCAAACCATAAGTATTTTTAACCTTTGATTCAAGAAATTAAATTAATTAAAAATGTAGTTCTGCAGTTTAAGAAAAGTCAATGTATTTAATCAATTATATGTAAGCCCAAACAGGATCCTATTTCGGTATCAAACACAAGTTGTAGAATAATAACAAAAACACTTTAATTCTCATAAAGAACTATAATACATTTACACTTGCAAAATTCATACAAATAATAAGAGACTACTCCTAGACATTATTAAAAGTAGATTATAACGTATTTTTTTTATTCAGTTACACTTTGCTTATTAATCTAATATAATATCTCAATAAAATAAAAATATAATTTATAAATTTCTGATCACTTAAAATAATTCATAAAATATATAATAGCATATGCGCTCATTCGCTTTAGAGGTCTAAGTTTCTATAATAAGAATCGTCAAATTGTCACTTTTCTATCAGCGTCTGAACAGGTAAGCTGCTAGCAGCGGCGTAGAATGTCAAGATGGTATCCAGGCACATGGCCTGTAATACGGTCCGCAAGAAGTTGTAATTGATTTAACCTTCGTGTCGGCATGTAGTACCTGGCAGCTGTAGTGTGATGATTTTATTTTGTATTCCACCTTTAGCAGCTCAGTAGATTCCTGATGGCCAAAGAAATAGAAGTCCCCCCATCATTAAAACATGCAATACCGTGAATATCGTCTACACCATAAATACTGCTGAAATGAAAATTTAGTTTGAGATTTAAAATACAAGAAAATTATAGAATCTACTTAATGAAGAATTGGTTTGGTTAAATAATGTTTTGTTCAGAAGATCCTTTATAATTCCAGCATTAAATTCATTTGTAATGGTGTGTTTCCTGTTGTGTACATCGCAGATGTTTATGGAATATTCCACATCTGATGTCATAAGTTCAAATTTTGTTGATTGTACTGTACTTCTACACGTGAGTGAAATTTAATCTTTAATTCCAGTTATATTTATTTAAATGTTTTACGAAAGGTAGAAGGTTGAAGTTTTACCTTGATTTAGTTAACTTAAAATTTATTTAGAAAAAGAAAGATTCCGTAATAAACTTGTAACTTTGCAAAATTTTAAAGATGGCTATGTAGTTTGCTTATCGTAATTGTTTCACAAGCAGATAGCGTTAACTACACTCAAAAAGTTGTTATTGACATATGATGTCAAAAATATCTAGCTATCCAATTTAAATATCACATGTTATTTTGCTTTACTTTAAAACTATCTTTAGTAATTTTGAGGTCATGTAATTTGATTCTTAAACAACATGATGAATTTTTTTTATATAAGATATTAAGTAAAACTAACTCTTTGTTGAAAGATGCGATTTTATAAGACGTTAAATAATTAAATTTAATTGTGAAGTTGACTTAGTACTACAGATGACTAAAATTAAAATATGCAATATGAATTATTAAGAGAGCTCAAACTTTATAGTAAATTTATGTAGAAATATTCAATTTAGAGATCTTTATGTTTTTTTTGAAGATAGAACCATACTAATTTTCTTTTCTATAAACATTTTAGTTGAAAAAGTTTATGTTAAAACAAACCAAGTGAATTTAATTGAATAGAATCCATTTTTGCATAACTTTTTTATTATTAAAAATTCAAGTAAAATTTATAGGTCATTAATGAGCAAACATTGTGTCTAATGATAACAAATACCCTGGGTGTATATATTCCAGGAACTCAAAATAAGTTATATTATTTTTGGTGAATATTTTTTTTAAGGACACAAACGGTGTCCATGTTGTGCATTTGTTTGTTCGCAGGTTAAGTCGAGACATCTGTAACACATCTGGTAATTGAGATTTTGGTTAGTGCTTTGCAAGGTTGATATACAGGTTTTGTGGCTATATAAGCGGTGTAGATTTAAGGTTTCCGCATTCCCCTAATACAAGTACAGGTATTTTTTGTATGTTGTTGTATTGAAAAATACGGTGGCGCTCATTATCTACATTTTTGGTCAACAGACATCCCATGACCCAAGCTCATGATCTACCCAGAGCTAACACTCTACTAGCCGCTTATCTCTAAAGAGTTTTTCTTTTTCTCAAGCCGTTTTCTATCCAACTTTACCTTGGGCTTCCATCATTAATAAGAAATTCTCGACCTTGTGATATCAGGTAAGGGTTTATGAAATATGGTGGTCCAATTTGTTATCTGATATTCACGAGGGATTTATACGTTTCAAGACATCTAAAAAGCTTCAGTACGTATAAAATTGTATAAATGATGTATAAATTTTTTTTGTTAATCAATAGAAAGTGCAATAAGTTGTTTCAAAGCTTTCTTTCATTGAAGTCAACAATAATTTTTCTATAAAAGCAAGCAATCATATTTATAAAATTTTTGTAGTAAAGAAGGATAGATTAATGGTATTGTGTTTTAAAATTTTTTGAGGTATAATCTTGACTAGTTAATCATTTAGGAATTAATTTTTTTGTGATAAAGTGACTAGGCTCTAATGTAGTACTAGTTCTAAAATGTTAAGAAGTGATTAAATTTTTAGATAGTACGAGATCGTCGTTCCAATTCCAGTTTGCAGAGTCACAAGTAAGTATTATATTTCTATGTTTTGCTCGTTAAGAATATTTTTTCTCTTCGAAGATTTCCGTATCTAATCTTTGGATTGTTTCTCATTATAGCTATTATTAAGATACGGTGGCGTCCTTTAAAAATTCTTTTATTATCGTATACCATCCTACGACCCTGGCTCATAGCTCTGCCCTAAGTTGAAGAAGCTTAGCTGGCTGGAAGATCTCTTTAGAGGGTCCTATTATACTTAAGGCAATTTCCCATCTTCTTTACCCTGGGCTTAAACCTTAGACAGGAACCCCTCATAATTTATTGAGGCTCTGCCGCCTATAAGGTAGAGTAAAGACACTATATAAAAAAAATAGTGTAACACTATTTCTATTACCGCATTTTTGTCAATATACTGTAATGGTGACTGAGATAATGATGCTAGTAGCGGCATGTCATTGTTGTTGGTTGAGGACCACAAAATACCTTTAAGCAAATCTTGTCCTAATGTTTGCTATGGCAACTATTTATATTATGTCGTGATTGATGTCTAGTTTTTCTTAAGTACAATAATTATAGAGCCAAATAAATACAAGATTTACTACTGATATATCGCATTACTTATTTATTCATGCACTCCGACCAACAGGTTATGGGCCCAGGCCAGAACCAATAATGTAGTGATGTATTTTGCACATTAAGTAAAACGATTAAATGTCAGAGTTGTATTAGTTAAAAATATGGCAGTAAGTTATTTAACCAGTGTACCACGATTGTTAGGCCAAGAAAATTACCAGGATTGGTCTTTCGCGGTAGAAAATGTTTTGTTCTCGAAGGCTTATCAAATTGCCTTGTTGGAACTGAAAATGATAAGGAGCTTGTTGCAAAAGCCAAAGCAAAGCTAATTTTGACTTTGGATCCCTCCTTGTTTATGCACGTGAAAAGTGCAATAACAGCTAAGGATGTTTGGGATACCCTTAAAAAATTGTATGAGGACAGTGCATTTACAAGAAAGATTGGTTTACTCAGAACTTTAATTTCTTTGAGACTGGACAAATGCGATTCGATGGAATCTTATGTAAGTCAGGTCATTGAAACAGCTCAAAAGTTAAATCGCACAGGTTTTAAAATTGATGATACTTGGGTCGGTTCTCTTCTTTTAGCTGGACTTCCAGAAAGGTATATGCCGATGATTTTAGCTATTGAACATTCCGGCATTGATAAAAAAAACCTATGAAATTAAGTCGAAATTGCTTGACATGAATCTAGATGTTGGTAGCCGCGGTGGAAGCGCGTTTATCACTAAACCTAGGAAGAGCTTTAAAAATAAAGCAATTGATAGTAGCAGCAGTTCTGTAAACCCCAATAAAGTTGACAGAAGTAATGTTATTTGTTTTCGTTGCAAGAAAAAAGGCCATTTTATGAACAAATGTCCTGATTTAAATGTAAACAATGATAAATCAAAAAAGGGTAGTAATAATAGTGCTTTTAGTGCAGTTTTTTTGACTGGACAGTTTAGTACTGCAGACTGGTTTATCGATTCGGGATGCAGTATGCATTTAACTGCTAGGAGTGATTGGTTGACCAATACTCGAGTACAGCATGAGTTAAAAGAAATAACTGTAGCCAATAAAACGTCCATGCCAGTCGAATGTGTAGGTGATGCAAATATTACTACATTTGGTGAAGAAAAATACAATATAACAATAAAAGATATTTTGTACGTACCTGGTTTGACTACAAACCTTTTGTCTGTTGTTCAAATGATAAAAACTGGGAATGATGTTGTTTTTAATGAAACCGGCTGTAACATCTTCAATAGTCAAGGTAAGCTCGTTGCAACAGCGGATTTACAAGATAATGTTTATCGCTTAAATTTCAAATACGAAAAGCAACGTTCTGTATTAGTAGCGACAGCTATAACGAGCGAGATTTGGCATAGAAGATTTGGTCATATAAATTATAAGGATTTGAACCTGATGAAAAATGGTTTAGTTGAAGGGCTTGAATGTAAAGGAAGCTTTAATCGGAATGCAGTATGTGAGGTTTGTTGTGAAGGGAAGCAAACAAGGCTACCCTTCAACCACACAGGCCATAGAGCTAAAACTTTTCTAGAGATCATTCATGCAGACATTTGTGGACCAATGGAAGTACTGTCAATTGGTGGGTCAAAATATTTTCTCATACTTGAAGACGATTTTAGTAGAATAAATTTTGTTTATTTTTTAAAAACTAAAGATGAAACCTTTAAAGGTTTTAAAAAATTTTAAAAAATTTGTTGAACATCAAAAGGAATAAAAATAAAAAATTTTCGTTCCAATGGTGGTGGTGAATTCTGCAGCAAGGAGTTTGAGTCTTATTTATCTGATCACGGTATTAGTCATCAAAAGACGAATTCGTATACACCGCAACAGAATGGTACTGCTGAGCGTTTAAATCGTTCGATAGTTGAAAAAGCCAGGTGTTTGTTTTTTGATGCAAAATTAGGAAAACAATTTTGGGCTGAAGCAGTAAACACGGCTGTCTATCTTAAAAATCGTTCTATAGCAAAAGGCATTTTAAAAACGCCTGTTGAAATGTGGACTAACAAAAAGCCAAACGTCAGTAATTTGCGTATTTTTGGAAGTAATGTTATGATGCACATTCCAAAAGAAAAACACCTCAAATGGAATAAAAAATAAAAAAAAAACTTTTTTGGTTGGTTTTAGTGAAAACGTAAAAGCATATAGGCTTTATGATCCAGAAACAAATAAAATCGTGATAAGCAGGGACGTAATAGTAAATGAACGACACAGTGAAGTTCGTATAGATACTAACAATACAATGGAGTCATTAGATTCAGTGGGAGGTTTTACTGAAATTCTTGTTGATAGTGATCAATCGAACTTGTCTAATATTTCGGATATTTCAGTAAACAATACTGCAAGTTCAGAGAGCGATTTTATTCCGGATATCCCTGAGGTTGTTGTAACTGATGCAATTCGTAAATCGAAAAGAGTATCTACAAAACCTAAAAAGTATGAAGACTTTGTCAGCTACCTATGCACAGATAATGATAATCTTGAAAGTGAACCAGTATCTGTTGAAGATGCAATGTCCAGATCTGATCGAAATCAGTGGACACAGGCCATGCGTGAGGAATTGAAGTCATTTGAAGATAATGTAGCATGGGAGTTGGTTGAGGTTGCTGATAGCGGCACAGTTGTCAAATGTAAGTGGGTGTTTAAGCGCAAAGTTGATAGTGAAGGTAATGTGCGGTATCGTGCCAGGCTTGTAGCCAAAGGTTTTTCGCAGAAAGCAGGTATCGATTTTAACGAAACCTTTTCACCAGTGGTAAGGCACTCTACTTTACGATTATTAATGGCTTTATCAGTTAAGTTAGGTTTAGATAACTTTCATCTGGATGTAACAACAGCTTTTTTAAATGGAGATCTTAAAGAAACTGTGTACATGATGTTGCCTGAAGGTTTGCAAGTAAATAATTGTAGCAATAAAGTGCTTAAATTAAAAAAGGCCAGTTATGGTCTAAAGCAAGCTTCAAGATCATGGTATGAAAATGTTGATTTTTTTCTTAGGGATCTAGGATACAAAAGATCTGAATTAGAACCCTGTTTGTACACTAAGATGAAAGGTGAACAGAAAACTATTATTGCTTTGTATGTCGATGATTTTTTTATTTTTACCAATAACCGAATTGAATCGGATGATTTGAAGTTTAGGTTAGGTCAGGTTTTTAAAATAAAAGATTTAGGGGAAATAAAAAATTGTCTAGGCATGTGTGTAACCATTGATAAAGAAAATGGGACTATTTCTTTAGATCAAAAACAATATATTGAACAATTGCTTAAAAAATTTGGTATGTTAGAATCCAAAACTGTAGCTACACCAATGGAAATAGGTATGAACTTAGAAAAAGATGACAATTGTGTTAATGAAACTAAGTTTCCATATCAGCAACTTATTGGTAGCTTAATGTATTTGTGCATTTTAACAAGGCCTGATATTTGTTATTCCGTTAGTTATTTAAGTCAATTTAATAACTGTCACACTGAGGAACATTGGAAACATGCAAAACGCGTTTTGAGATATTTAAGAGGAACTTTAGATTATGGACTTAAGTTTTATAAAACAGATAGTTTTTTGGAAGGCTTTGTTGATGCCAATTGGGGTAGTAACTGTTATGACAGAAAGTCATTTACTGGTTTTTGCTTTATGTTGTCCAATGGTCCAGTAGCTTGGGAAAGCAGAAAACAGCGTACTGTTGCGCTCTCTAGTACAGAAGCTGAGTAAGTTGCAGTTTCTGAAGCCACTAAAGAGGCTGTACATTTAAGAAACCTATTGATAGAATTGACAAGCATAGAGGGTTGTATAACATTGTATAATGATAATTTAGGTGCACAGAAATTGTCAATTAATCATATGTTTCATAAACGTACAAAACACATAGATATAAGATATCATTTTGTAAGGGATGTTATTGCTAGTAATCAGGTTGCTTTAAAATATTTAGAAACTGCCAATATGCCCGCAGATATGTTGCCAAAAAGTTTGGGTTCAATTAAACATAATAAGTTTATTAAAAAATTGGGAGTTGTGAATCTGAAGGAAACTAATAATTAGTTGCAGCTTTCGTATTCTTGTGCTCCAGGGGAGTGTTGGTTGAGGACCACAAAATACCTTTAAGTATATCATAAAGGGCCTGGCAAATCTTGTCCTAATGTTTGCTATGGCAACTATTTATATTATGTCGTGGTTGATGTCTAGTTTTTCTTAAGTACAATAATTATAGAGCCAAATAAATACAAGATTTACTACTTATATATCGCATTACTTATTTATTCATGCACTCTGACCAACAATTGTCTGTATCAGAAAGCATGTTTACATTTTGTTGCTATGATGTAAACGTTAAACCAGCAGCTCTAAAAACAGTCAACCAAAGAATGTACAGGTTTTTGTCTTCAATATCCTCTTCCCAGTTCTCCTCTCGTGAGTAATAAAAATTTTCGAATTTGGTTTCTTCAATATTGTTTTCAATAAACTTTAAATGCTTTTCCACTTCAGGATTAATATGTACTATATCATCTTCCAGATCTGGGTTCACTTTATTAATTTGTGTCAAAACCTTGATACAATCAACATTGTTAGCATTAAAAGGAATTAAACCACAGACTCAAAAAGCGTTAGTGAGGATAGATTTAATATATTTAATTTTGTCTAGTGCTGTTTTAAGTACCATTGCCAAATTATCTTTTTTAATATGTTTGTGACCATGTTCCTTTCTCCTATGAATGCACTTTTTTCAGCTATTTTTAAGAGATTTAAATAAACCAACATTCAATGGCTGTAATAAGTGTGTGGAGTTGGGTAAGAGACAAATTAAGACAATATTCTTATCTCTACAAAAGTCACTCAATGGTAAGGTTACATGTGATCTGTGGTCATTGACATATATTATTATGGGAAACATTATATTTTCTTTAAGAAGCCATAGGTAGAAAATATTTGTAATAAATTCATAAAATTATTCGGATGTCATCCATCCGTTATCCAACTTTCCAACACCCCAGCCAGATGGAACTTTATTAACAATACTCTTAGTTATTCTTTCATAACAATATATAACCATTGGAGGTGCTAGTTGACCTGCAGCATTGCCTAAAAAAAGAAAAAATTGTAATTTTAAAATAAATTCTAAAAATCGTTATTTATGACCTGTTATTAGAACTGTTAAATATTCCTTTTCATCACTTCCCACTCGATTATAAATATCTTTAGTTCCTTTTTGACCAATACATTATTTCCTTAGGGTGCCAGAAAAAATGCAGATTTGTTGGCATTAAAGATACTGTTAGGGTCATCAATAATCGTGCCAGTGTTGATGAAGTAATCGTTAATTTCTTTAAACCACAATTTTTTACTATTCTCTGTAACTGCAGCTCTGGTAGGGTTAAATTTAGGGACATCCTTAAACTAATTTCAGGGTGGCGGTGTATAAAGCTTTCGTACTAGTAACGCCCAGGTCGGCTATCAGTAAATTTGTTGGGGCGTTTTAAATTTTTCACCAATAAAGTTATGCTGTCTAACAATTTGTAGCGGTCGCGGATTCTCGTACTTGCATGTTATCGGTGGAACCCCAATTCATATCAATCCCGTTTCTACTTACCTGGATGGTTGGTCGAGCTGTTACCTATTTTGTTTGCGAGGTTGATTGACGAGTGGTCATAATTTAGTGAGTCGAAACTGTCCGTAGACTGTCCGTACCTCTGGAGTGGAAAGAGAGATGTGCTAGCTGACGTACTTGTTTAATCAAGACCATTACAGGATTAATGGATATATTGAATACTATTACAATTTCTTTAATACATAAATCCTCCCTAACGTTTTGGTATAAATTATAGCTACAGCTAACCAGCGGGCCCAGCTCCCATAGACATAGGTAAACTATGCTTATTTCGGGTTAGTGACCAGCAGCTACCTCATGGGTCCTGCTTCCTGTATTACTATTCTGATGTGCTTGACTATTTCGAAATTATAAACTATTTTGCTGGCCTTATGTTGTAACCAACTGTTTCCTCTATGTTGATGCACGTCAATAAATTTAACACTGACGCTCTGTGTATATTTACTGTTGAGAATTAATTTGTTATTTGGCGCAATAATATTTCTTATTTTTCTTATATCACTATTGAGTTCTGGTTTGTCATTGTGTTTTTTCTTACGATTTATTGCTCTGTTGATTTTGTGTATTCTGCCGGTTTTCATAAAGTTGTTATTGTTTATGCACTGGTTTTAACTAATTAACTTACAACTATAATTATAACTGCACTACATTATGGACTAATGATATACACTAAATATTAAAACTAATGATTGTTTATGACGAACTAATACTACTAAAAGTTATCGCGAATTCGACACGGAAACTTGAGAAACCTCATACACTCTTGGTATCTCGAATGCGACTACTGCATAAACCAGTGCATGATTCATGAACTGATCTAGCATAAGTAATCCAAAGTTTACAGTTAGTGCTTACTAGATATATGCAATGTGGGTGCTGCATTTGCATGTACCCTTGTAGATCCTTCACTATAACAATTTTCTTCAAAATGAATATGACAAATTTTCTTTACATGTATAGGTAAAATGGATCCAGATTAAAAAGGTCTTTGTTGTTAATGACGTCCAACCACAGTTTAAACCTTTCCATATCTTTCTTCGGATTAGGAAATCTATGCTGTCTAGAAATCTAGTCCTTACAATTTGGAACACAGCACTTAACATAACCCATTTTAAATACACTGAAACAAGTTGAAACGTTTTTTTTTTTTAAAACACCTAGCCCCACTCATGGGCGCTAGTGAAACGAAGTCTTCCGACATGACTAGGGGTCTATTCCTTGGGAAGAGCTATGAGAAATGGGGGGGGGGGTTAAGTCGAAATCTGTTTGTAGGTCAAACTAAATCTCAGACAAATAGGCGCCACCAAGTCCGGACTTATTCACCATAATGGCATGGCATATTTCTAAGGGCGGACGTGGAGACCCAAAGAAAAAAAGATCGCCTTCGATGACAAAAACCTGTCTTAATAAAATAAGAGGCTGTTCCTGTAAGAAATTATAATAGTTAGGTTAATAAAAAAAGGTGGAACACTATTTGTGTCCCGCAAATATACATAAAGAAGTATTAAAAAGATATTTTCCATATAAAGTTGGCATCAAAAATTTACGCTTAAAGATGTTAGCTTTCAGTGGTTAGGTTTGATCATATTTGATCAAAATAAAAAAACTTTAATCTTGAATCAATTATTTACTAAAAAGAATCTCTTTTAAAATAAAATGAATTGCGACAAAATTTAATTAATAACTGAATTACTTCGTGAATTTTAATTTCAGGTTTATCTAAATTATTCATAATCAAACATTCTGCAGTATAGTGTAAATTTGTTACACAAAAAAAACTCCGACCCGTGCAGATCTGTTCAGGCAGGTTACATCTAAAAATGTTACTACTCAAGTTTTTCTTTTTTTAAGTTACATGTACTAGTTTGAGTTTTTAAAAAAGCAGATCACAAAAATATTCTTGTTTACATAACTTGTGCTAACGCTGTTCGAAGCATTTGCTTTCAAGAACACATCTGTCAGCAGTATATTACAGAAAAATAAGTGACGTTAGTAACACCTGTTGTTGTAACTAACGATTCATACTGAACCACGCGTGTTGTTTCTTAAAGGCGGCTCCGTGGCGTAGTGGTATGTGTGTGACTACTACGCCCAAGGTCCCGGGTTCGAATCCCGACACGGTCCGCTTGAAAAATGTTAGGCGAGCATTTTTCACAAAAATACACCCTCGTTCGAATGAGAGGTAAAATGGAGGTCCCGTGTGTGAGTGTTGTCACGCACGTTAAAGATCCCTACCTTGCTTGGAACAGCAAGGGTTCGGCAAAATTCCAAATTTTCCAGGTAAAAAAAACTCGCCTCCTGGCCAATGTAGTACCTTCGGGTGGAGCATTGGAAAATCACATGTAATGTTGTTTCTTAAAACATCAAATTAGTGAATTTTATTTTCGACACTGGAAATCCAGCTCAGCAATAGTTGTAACTTTTATAATATTCATGCTTTTACACATAAGAACAAATTAACGTGTTTCTAGTGTGAAACACCAAGAAAGTACTTAAAGCTAACTACGAACCAAAAGCTGCTTTTCTCGCCTTGATGAGGTACTTGTTATATCATGCGAAGTTTACGGCATGTAGTGTGAACCAAGCTCATACTAAACAGCTTCTACCAAATGGAGTTGTTCCAGGTGTAGAAATACATTCGGCATCTGCTGCAATCTGGATGTTGAATCACACCGCCTCACCAAAGTAGCATCTTTACGCTGTATAACAAAGTAATCTTCTCCTAATTGGTTAAACTTTCTATTATCAAAGTTGCATTCTTCACGTCGTATAACAAAGTGATCTTCTTAATAAAATTGGTTAAACTTTCTATCTTCTAAGTTGCATTTTTAATAGTTGCTTTCATTACATTGTACGCGCTAAATAAATTATCTCAAATTAAGCAAGTTAATAACCTTCATACTATACCAACCGCTATTCAAAGATGTGTCCCGACTCCTCAAAACTAGCTCGGGCGACCGGAGCGTCCGAGGAGTGGGCTGTCAAACCGAAACACGCCTGCGAATAGCTGTAGAAGACACAGATATTCAACCACAAATAGAATACCAAAGTACGATGCTGTTTTAACGTATTACCTTAGTTGTTAAATGTATTTTACCATTATTTTAATAAAAGTGTTTTATTATTCTCGCACTTTGATGAAGGGATTTATTAATCAAAAATAAAATTGTTACACTACCCCTTTCCTAAAAGAAAAAAATCTTTTTTTCTAACAAAGAAAAAACTTCAAGTAAAACAAATACAAAAGTTTTTTTTTTTTAATATATACTAGCCTCTTCCACATTCTTAATTATCAATACAAATTCTTATGAACCTATTAAAACGAGGGGGACAAATATCTACAAATTTGAGTGTGTCGGTAACTACGTGTACCAAGCGTCCATAGGGAGACAAAATCGGGGAGTCACAATCGGTGTATGTCAAAATTGGGAGAGGTCAAATCAAAAAGTCAAACACTCCACGGGACAAAAAAATTAATTAAAAACTAAATTTAAAGTAACCCTTTAACTAGAGTTTTCTTACTCCTACTAAGGCTAGTATTTACTAACTATAACCAAACACATTACAAATTATATTAATTTCCAAAAATAAAAACTCCACTTCCTGGAGCTCAAGCAACTCTATCTACAAAAAAAAAAGGAACGCTACAACATCAAAATAGCATAACTATTCAAAATATTATCACCATAAAGTGATAATCAAAAAGGTAACCTAACCAAAAGGTTACTTACAAAATTCGAATACAAAATATTATTATCACAAGGTGATAATCAAAACTAAGGTAACCTAACCAAAAGGTTACTTACAAAATTCGAATTCAAAATATTATTATCACAAAGTGATAATCAAAACTAAGGTAACCTAACCAAAAGGTTACTTACAAAGATCGAATTCAAAATATAATTATCACAAAGTGATAATCAAAACTAAGGTAACCTAACCAAAAGGTTACTTACAAAGATCGAATTCAAAATATAATTATCACAAAGTGATAATCAAAACTAAGGTAGCCTAACCAAAAAGTTACTTACAAAGATTGAATTCAAAAACGAACCAGTTAGGGCTGTAATCTTCTACACCCTACTGATTATTCTATCACTAATTTTCAAACAACACATCTCATTAGTGATGGATCAAATGGTGAGGTTCACCATGCAAACCTCCGACCTTATCAAACAAAAATCCCAGAAAGGTCCGAAATAAGGGAAAGAATAAGTCAATATTCTCTCTACCTAAATATGTAGAAATCAGGACTAGCAACTTAAATAGTCAACTTATTCCTACATCCTAAAGATATCTTTGAATGATATCTTCTAATGATATCTTTTAAAGACATCTTCTAATAACATCTTCAAATAACGCGTGACTAAAACAACTAGTATGCACACTAATGCACACCACAAAACTACTACACAAATTTTAACCACATGCTTCAATTATCAAACAAAATTATCAAACAAAATGAGTTACAAAAGGGCAGTCTCCATTTAGTATTAGTTAAACGATACTAAATCAAAAATCGGAACAAAACAAGGCAAACAACTATTGTTTTGCTTAAAATCAAAGAAATGACTAAACTGGAACTAATCGCCAGGATCATCATTCTCATCTGGATATGATGCTTCAACGGGTTTCAAGTCCTTAACATGCCATTTTCCGGCTTTTGTTCCATCCTCATTCTCTAATTCATACACTAAATTGGAATGTTTTTTACGAACTTTACTCAAAATGAACTTTGGAGCTAACTTAGCGGAGAATTTATCACTCGCACTCGAAAGTACCTTATTAGTTCTCCAAACGCTTTCTCTGACTTGGAATGAAATGTCTCTTCTTCTAAGATTGTAGCGTTTGCTCGAACGTTGATAAGCTACATGTAAATTTTCACGGACATTCCCAAAAATATTAAACAAAGGTTGACGATCCAAAACATAAGAAGGTCTACTACTTGAAACAACATCAACATCCTCACCGGGTTTAAAATTATCACTATAAGCTTTTCCACTTAAGGGTACCTGACGACCAATGACTAAAAAATTTGGAGAATAGTTGGTGGATTCGTGTTTTGCTGAATTAATTGCGTACTGAATTTTTGATATCTCACTATCCCACGTATCATGTTCTTCTACGTAAGAACGAATGGCAGTACCAACTGTCTTATTAATTCTTTCCACAAAATTGCATTGAGGAGCATAAACAGCATTGTACCAAATCTTTTGGATTTCGTACCTTGCACACAAAGCTTTAAAAACACGTCCAATCAATTGTGGACCATTATCACAAATAACAAATTGTGGTACTCCGTAGACAAGAAACACTTTTTCTTCCAAAAACTTTTCCATCAAATGTGCTGTGGCACTGCGCAAAGGTTGTAAAATCGAATACTTCGAGAACCAGTCACCAACAACTAAAAGCCATTTTCCTGCTTATGAATCATCAATAAAAAACTAATCACGACGATAGCTAACAAAAAATCAGTGTTCAGGTACACTCTCACCCTACTACCAACCGAACTGTCGAAACAACTATAATGCTTCACAACGCCTAAATTTGCTAGGGTGACAAACCCTCTACGAGTCTCACCTAGACTAACAATACAAAAATAATATCAACTCAAAAAAAAAATATGATGCAAAAATTCTAGAGCGCCTAACTCACCTTGAGTCTCGTCTAGACTTATGTAATGCTGAGCGACCAACTCTTCCTGAGTCTCGTATAGACTAACATACTGCTGAGCGACCAACCACGACGACAAGTTCCGCCTAGACTAAATTGCGTTGCAATGCCGATCTAAATAAAAATCTGCTAACAAAATCAAAAACGTGCTTATGCACAAGAGCAATTCTCAAATGATACGACGACAGCTCAAACCGATGTACCCTCAAAATAGAATTCGTAGCCTTATCATCAAATTCGGACAAAAATGTTCTTTATTGACTCAAGCAAATTAAACTCCAGGCTTATCAGCTTCTTTAGCTAACAGTTTTCCTAAAATTTTTCTTTTCTCCAAAACTGGTCTCTCACTCACTACTCCTCTAATTTTCAGTTCATACTCCAGTTCCTCTTTAAGTAGACAAACAATTTGGAATTTTTCCGACATGATTGCAATAGTCTAATATTTTAATGAAATCAAACTGATAAATCTAAATGATTTGAGCCTTACGAAAATTGTCAAAACAAATTCGGGCAACTAAAGGTAAAAGTCAAAAAGTGTATTTGGTAAAATAAATTTTGCCAAAACCATATCAAAAAAAAAATATATTGGGTCAAAACAGAATGAAAGTTAAAAATAAATCTGACTAAGGTAATTAATTGACTGTATGGTGGTTAACGTCTCAACCAAACTTTTAAGCAAACAAATCTTAATGTCAAATAAACTTTGAGCAAACAAATTTCGAGGCAAAACAATTTTTGAACAAACAAATTTCGAAGCAAAATAATTTTGAACAGACTAATTTCGAAGCAAAATAATTTTTGAACAAACAAATTTTGAAGCAAAATAATTTTTGAACAAACAAATTTCGAAGCAAAATATTTTTGAACAAACAAATTTCGAGGCCTTACACGTTACCGGCGCCAGTGTAACGAATGCCCCACGTTGGGCGCCAGTGAAACGTTTTTTTCTTAAAACACCTAGCCCCACTCATGGGCGCTAGTGAAACGAAGTCTTCCGACATGATTATGAGAAATGGGGGGGTAAGTCGAAATCTGTTTGTAGGTCAAACTTAATCTCAGACAAATAGGCGCCACCAAGTCCGGACTTATTCACGATAATGGCATGGCATATTTCTAAAAGCGGACGTGGAGATCCAAAGAAAAAAAGATCGCCTTCGATGACAAAAACCTGTCTTAATAAAATAAGAGGCTGTTCCTGTAAGAAATTATAATAGTTAGGTTAATAAAAAAGGTGGAACACTATTTGTGTCCCGCAAATATACATAAAGAAGTATTAAAAAGATATTTTCCATATAAAGTTGGCATCAAAAATTTACTCTTAAAGATGTTAGCTTTCAGTGGTTAGGTTTGATCATATTTGATCAAAATAAAAAAACTTTAATCTTGAATCAATTATTTACTAAAAAGAATCTCTTTTAAAATAAAATGAATTGCGACAAAATTTAATTAATAACTGAATTACTTCGTGAATTTTAATTTCAGGTTTATCTAAGTTATTCATAATCAAACATTTTACAGTATAGTGTAAATTTGTTACACAAAAAAAACTCCGACCCGTGCAGATCTGTTCAGGCAGGTTACATCTAAAAATGTTACTACTCAAGTTTTTCTTTTTTTAAGTTACATGTACTAGTTTTAGTTTTTAAAAAAGCAGATCACAAAAATATTCTTGTTTACATAACTTGTGCTAACGCTGTTCGAAGCATTTGCTTTCAAGAACACATCTGTCAGCAGTATATTACAGAAAAATAAGTGACGTCAGTAACACCTGTTGTTGTAACTAACGATTCATACTGAACCACGCGTGTTGTTTCTTAAAACATCAAATTAGTGAATTTTATTTTCGACACTGGAAATCCAGCTCAGCAATAGTTGTAACTTTTATAATATTCATGCTTTTACACATAAGAACAAATTAACGTGTTTCTAGTGTGAAACACCAAGAAAGTACTTAAAGCTAACTACGAACCAAAAGCTGCTTTTCTCGCCTTGATGAGGTACTTGTTATATCATGCGAAGTTTACGGCATGTAGTGTGAATCAAGCTCATACTAAACAGCTTCTACCAAATGGAGTTGTTCCAAGTGTAGAAATACATTCGGCATCTACTGCAATCTGGATGTTGAATCACACCGCCTCACCAAAGTACCATCTTTACGCTGTATAACAAAGTAATCTTCTCCTAATTGGTTAAACTTTCTATTATCAAAGTTGCATTCTTCACGTCGTATAACAAAGTGATCTTCTTAATAAAATTGGTTAAATTTTCTATCTTCTAAGTTGCATTTTTAATAGTTGCTTTCATTACATCGTACGCGCTAAATAAATTATCTTAAATTAAACAAGTTAATAACCTTCATACTATACCAACCGCTATTCAAAGATGTGTCCCGACTCCTCAAAGTGGATACGCAAATTGCCGGCCTGCAGTCTTTGGTACTTCTTATCTCTTCTTCCACGTATGGCCGACTGATTACAAAACTAGCTCGGGCGACCGGAGCGTCCGAGGAGGCGGCTGTCAAACCGAAACACGCCTGCGAATAGCTGTAGAAGACACAGATATTCAACCACAAATAGAATACCAAAGTACGATGCTGCTTTAACGTATTACCTTAGTTGTTAAATGTATTTTACCATTATTTTAATAAAAGTGTTTTATTATTCTCGCACTTTGATGAAGGGATTTATTAATCAAAAATAAAATTGTTACAAAGTATAATAATACTAATGCATAAAAGAACATAATAAATATGCTTACCACTTCTTCAACGCACAAATATTTTTCAGGTTTCAACAACTACAAATATAACCATATATTTCTTAAAACCTATAATCAAAAACTAATATTTATAAAGGCCAGATATTACATAAAATAAACGGAAATAAAACCTTCTAGCAAGTTAACACAGAGAAAACGTAAACAAACTGTCACAGATAACTAACCTGAAACATGAATAATACTAATGTATAAAGCAACATAATCAATATGCTTACCAGTTACCACTTCTTCAAGGCACAAATATATTTCAGATTTCAACAACTACAAACATAACCATATATTTATTTAAATTATAATTAAAACTAATATTTATAAAAGTCAGATATAATATAAAATGGACGCAAATAATGAGAAACCTCTAACAAATAACAGCAGCGAAAAACTATAACAAAATAGTGAGGTTAAGGTTAGACCTATTCCTCCGATCAAAACCGAATTTACCCGAGTATAATGTTGTAGCGCCCCCTCGAAAATGGGAGATCCAAACTAAAGTGTCACTCGACTGCTCTCAGGGTTAGTCACTTGAAGCACAGCATTGTTATTATGATTTTAATGGTAACACAATCCGTTCAGATGGCGCTGTTTTATATCTAGGGTCCCTAAGTAATTTTAGATACCCTAGATCCAAATTTAGACGCCACGCCAGGCTACAGGTATCTAAAACTATGCTACATGTTTTATAGTTATTTGTTAAAAATTTCTCTATTTGATCTGTTGTTTTTACGCTTTCGTAATTATTTCAACTGTATTTGAGTGTAAAAAGGTATGTATTTTTTGTTAAAATTAATTAAATATATTTTTCCATTCCTATAATTGCAGTGAAAACGATTGTCAAATTTTTGTAAGGCCTGTTGGTTTAAACTTATACCTTAGATAATTTAAACTTTTTTTTAATTATATCTTTAATAGTATTGATTTTGATGTTTTTGTAGCTTCGTCATGGGTGGTGGATATGTTTCTTGTTGCGTGCCTAATTGTGTTAACTAGAACTGTCATCAGACACCGTTTTCCAAATCCTACTAAGGATATACAACGGTTCAATGTTTACTACAGCAGTGTTCCATTGGTATATAGTTGTTTTACATGATTTAATCAGTGATTTCTATTATTTCCATTTAGCCAAATAATTTAAATAACAATTTAGAATTCTGTAGTTAATCCTAGGGTATGGCATCTCAAATGCCTATCACAATATTTAAAAAGTTAGTATATGTGTATTTTAAAATTGTTTGTTCTGTTTGTGAATAAATAAACTTTTTGAAAACACCTTTGTAGCTATCCTACCATTTTACAATAAACAACTATATTGTTTTATCACTAATGTTAAGTATCTATAAATTACAGAGGTAAACTGTACTAAGCCATATGTATTGAATTTTGAAGTAGCTTAAAATGAAGAAGGGAAATCCTTGTAATTGCTTGTATTTTTATATTGTTGTATCCATGTTAAAAAATTACTCTAAACCTTTTAAGCATAGATACCACTATATAAAAATACAAGCAATTACAACTACCTCCTTTCTTTAGTTTGAGCTTCTACAAAAGTCAATATTACTTGAATGCATCATATTTCCTAGTAAGGTTTTTAACCATTTTGTTAGCATGGATGCAAACCTTAGTCAATATTCATGTTAGTAGGTAACACAATCCAACAGATGGCGCATCAATAAAAAACAAACCTTAGTATGAAAGTGGCTTATCTATAGTAACTTATCTAACCTATGACTGCTCTTATTAAACACATTTAAGAGCTCATCACAGCAGGGGTGTATTCTCGAAAGACGGTGATATTTATAACATGCGATATTTTACGATTTTCGCATGAAACGTCGAAGTTGATATTCTTCAAATTTCGCAAGAGATATTTATCACACGAACTGCAAAGAGCGGTGTACTAACCAAGTGATATATTTTATCGCATAAAAACGCACGTATTGCGCATGATTACTATATTAAAATTGACTGACATAACACATAATCATAGACTTTTCTCTATGCACATAATCAAAAAATTGCCACTGGTTTTAATCTATTTCGCGGGTGTTTGACAAATAATTATAATTAATAACAATTATGGCAAACTTGATGAGGCTGCATTATTTGCTGTTTTGGAGGTGCTTGAAGAAGCTGAAACAGCTGCCGAAGTGACTAAAAGACAATTCTATAAGCGTATACTATCTTTTGATTTAAGTGAAAAAATGTTTGTGTGTATGTTCCGCTTAATAAAAAGTTGAATTCCGGAAATTTCATTCAGTTCCGTTGCTATTTTTCCCATTCTTTGCAAACTTTTTTTGTAAAATTAAAGGAAAATTTATGGCTGCATAATTGCCGTCTATTTATAAGTAACTCTGTTAGTTGGGCGTAATTAATGCAAGTAAACATTAGATTCGTCCAAACTTCGATCTTGCACGACAAATACGATCTAGTAGCTTTTTGAACCACGTGATTTCGTTCCAGTTGGATATTGGCTTTTATTATTATTCTATTTACGACATGCCTCACTTCATTCGATATTTAAAATATCATATCACATCTTGTCGAGAATAGCAAGTCGTCATAGAACTGTTTCGCATTGGTGATAGATATAACCGATGATATATATCGAACGCACTCGAGAATAGACCTATAGGCAAATCACTTTAAGAAGAACCCAACGTCATATGCCAGATTGCCCAGAAATGTAATAACAGTGGCGTAGTTGAGTTATTACAGTATAAACGGAAGATATGGCGTTAAATAGTAAAAAAATAAACAACCAATTAAATTATAATTTAAAATTTTTAATATAATATCGCCATATGAGTTGTGTGCATCAATATCCCCAAAAATACTGCTATAGCAAGATTATTTTGTAAAATCCGATAAAGCAAATGATTGAATACCATGGCCTACTTAAGTGGTTTCTATCTCATTCTAGTGTTCTGCAAACACATCTGTTGAGTAACTTATTGTTTTATTAATGTTAATTGTTATATACAAGATATTTTATATTAGTTAGATGGCGGTTTAAAACTGTCCGTCTGTGTATCAAGTAAAAATAAATAGTAATGAAATCTAAAACTTTTACAAGGTAATTTCCGATTGGTTGATCATAAAACTCTACGCCACTAAAACCTGAATACTGCCATCCCTAATTACATATAATGAACTGTTCCTAACCAATTTTTGCTTTGTGCGCATGATGACGTTGGGTTCTTCTTAAAGTGATTTGCCTATACCATCTGCTGTAAAAGCGCGGGTTGGGGTGAGGTAGTATAGGGCGGGACGAAATGTCGAGATGTAGATATTCATTAGAAAAGGATATGATGTTTAATACTCCGACTACTTGGTTTATGAAGTGCCTGGAAGCACATATAGATGGCAGTATTGTAAAACTTATTAGTCCAGTTATAAACCTCATAGATATTTTAATTATACATATTCTCTAACATTTATAACCAGTGGAAAGCTTTGAAATTCCGATATCAAATGTAAAAAACATTATTAGGGAACAAGAATTTACAAGATTTAACATTCCTACGTTTGCATCGCACAGTTATTTTAAAATTTCTAATATGCAATTGACAAAGCTGTTATATTAATTATTTGGCCAATAAATGAAAAAACAGAATAATGGTTTAAAGGTATCTCTAATAAAAAATGATTAGATAAAGTGTCAAGTGGGCTTTGATTACAGTTTGTGAAAAGCTACAAATATCGGTTTGGTTTCTTTTCGTATCACACTTTCGTTTCCTTTATCATTTTCTAACGACGAAATAATAAACAAAGTGTACTGAATCGGACACAGTAAACATTCCTCTGGTAGAATAAAAATGCATGTCTTGCATTTTTAAGTAGTCCAAAGTTTGTTTTGCTTTTATTTATTTACGTTTTGCATGCGGTTTGTCAAATTTTGTTCCATCACAATTGCGTTTGGTAGTGTGTGAATGGTGAATTTGTACCATAATGAACAAAAGTACATTATACGTGTATTACAGAAGTTTGAGGTTAAAAAACTTAACTAAACATGGTTTGTAAATTCTAATTAACCCTAAGAATTTTTATTGCATTATTTCTTATTACTACACAAGCCTAAATATGAGCGATATATTACTGGTGACTTTTTAAATTTATTGCAAAACATTAATTGAACTTGAGCATAAAAATTAAACAATTCTGTGTTTATTCTTTTTTACAAGTCTTACACTACTCAAACTGAGGGAATACCAATTACCTACTTTACTAAATAGGAAACCCAATAAATTTAAATAAATCCAAGGTTTATGAAGAACAACACATTTCTATAATTGCTGAGACGCTAAATAATATACATGATGAAAGTTATAAATAGATTTGCGAGCAATCACGACTATAGTCAAAAACTCTCATAAGGATAGTTTGATCTCAATAGATGTTTGTTGTGTTAGTTTTATATAGCATGCATTCAAACCATTTCTGTTTTACAATAGTGCGTGACATGGAAGTTCTGAATTTTTCTACAGCAGCACATTGCAGGTGCATTTTTCTAAAAAATACTAATATTTGATTTATTCGATAAGTAAACTGAATTGTAGTGTGCAATTTTGGTGAAAATTCATAAAAATTATTCACACATTTGGGAAAGTTACTGGTTTTGTTTAAATCGCTCTATTATGAGCAAAAAAAAAATTTTTTTTCAGTTAAAAAAACCTTAAATGACTTTCCCACATAGACAATTATTTAATAAGTAACTTTTATTAAAACCGTTTTTAATTTGGGTACCTAATAGTAAAGAAATTTGGATCTTTAGAAATTTCAAGATGGCCGCTACTGTGATGATCTTAAGTGAAATATCTAGTATTAGTTATCTGTGTTTCATGCGACGTTGCCGGCATGTATTGCTACATGCCGAAAATCGGCATTTAAACATTTCTGTAAGTTTCTAATTTGCAAGTGAATTCGCGCCAATATTTTAAAAGACTTGTGCGTGCATTTCCGTCAATTCAGACAGTTGCATTTGCGCAAAGGATTGCGCAGACGCGGAGGGGGCAAGAAGGGTGATTTCCGTCACGTCAAGACTAGTCAACCAGACGTCGAACGGAGTGGTTGTATGTGTGCCGTTATCTTGTCTTCTCTTTCAGGTAATGTAGGTTTCCTTTTATCTCTACCTGATATCGTTCCTCCAACCTGTATTCCTTTATCGTACCTCTACATAGTAAAGGAGAAAACTAATTTAAATTTGGTTTCGACGAGGGGGCAAAGGACGACCCACGCCCGCAACGCCCAACTGACGCGAGAGTAGCTGCCATGCTGTGAAGAGTTCTACAGTTTACGTGAGTACATTTATCTTTTTTGCATGTGATAATAATTTGATCCTAAATATGACGTAACCGCTTATTGCGCAATATTACGCACGTATTCATTGTTACCAACTGTCGTAGTGGCTCTCATACATTGCGCGCCGGGACTTTAAAAGTACACCTTAGAGTATAGAACCGAAGTATAACAGTCTAGAAAATTCTGTATACATTTAATTGTTGATGTGTAGATATTGAACTACAACTACAGTTATTTTTATAGAAATAATATCTACAAACTTTTAAATATGTGAATGAATACGTAAACATAATTATCGTGCAATGAAAAGCTAGTTCATACGATATACTTTTCTGGACTTAATGTTACCCTAACTTTGGTATTATTTTGATTTGTTTTTTTAGATTGAACGTTGTCGAGCTTCTCTTTTCTGTAGATATTTTACTGCAGTAAGCAAACTAATATGTTTGCGCAAAATGATATTAATACAACTCGTAATTGGGTATTAAACGCCAGTTTAATATTGCGAATTCCGTACCTCTTCAGGCAATTTGAGTTTCCAGTTGCATTGTTCTATATGATCTTATGGCTACTTGTGCTTATACCGCATCAGGAAGAAATTGCTTAAAAACACATATACGAACGCATACCCTGTTCCTTGCAATTTATGTGATTATTCTGAATCACGAAAACGTACTTTAAAACACACATACAAATGCATACTATAACGACCGTCCATTTGTGCGATTATTCCGCATCATGAAAGGGTTATTTAAAAAGACATATACGAACTAACGAACGCATACTAATAAACGTCCATTTGTATGCAATTTCTGTGATTATTCTGCATCACAAGAAGGTGATTTAAAACACCTATACAAACGGATACTAACGAACGCCCATTTGCATGCACTTTGTGTGATAATACCACATCACAAAAAGGTTACTTATGAACCCACGTGCAGTCGCATACTAACGAAAGCGTATTTCCTTGGAATTTGTGTGCTTATACCACATCAGGAAGCAGGACCGCGCTGGACCTTTTTGCCGCTCGTGTGCGAATGACTGATTTCCGCCCCCAACACCTTTTGATTTTTAAAGCGATTTTTGAAATTTCTTAATACATAAATATGAACATCAAATACGATATTTTGTTGGTACTCATGAGTAATTTAATATCAAATAAACTTTTTAGCATTTTAATAAGCATTTCATTTTAATATCAATGAACCAGATGAAATTATAAATTATTACAAACATCATTATCAACATACCTATATACAAACGAAAGTAATTAAATTTTGAACTAAAATTAAAATACAAATTACTTACTACACTACGGAAATAGAATAATACATTCAAAAAATAGCTTGTTTTGTTTTTTAGTGCAAATTTATGAATTATTTCTTCTGTGTCTAATTCGTTGCAAAGGTCAGATTCTATTAAAATAGAGGCCAGTCGTGTCAGTCTTTCCTGACCCATTGTAGAACGGATATGGTGTTTTTATTATTCTAAGTTTTGAAAAAGATCGTTCCCCTTCGGAATTGTCAATAAAATACTGATAGAAGTTGATAGATTTGTAAAAGTATCTATTAGATCACTTTTGTAAATAAATTCTAAAATTTCAGCTGGATATTTTACAGATGTTAAAAAGTTTTGGAATGTTTCAGTTTCACCTACAAGATCAACAGGGCAAATATCAGAATAAATTATTATTAGTTAATTCAATTTGTAGATTTTTACAAAATTGAGTAGATATTAATTAGCGGAAGTCATATAAAAATTTAAAAGTTTCACCATCCTCTTTTAAGAGAGAAAATATTTCCTGGACAGAATTTATAGCTGTATCCAAAATACAATAATAAAAATTGATTATAAATTATATTATATCTTTGGACTTACATTAGGCTGATCCTAATGTTCATACTGAAATTGTTGTGTAATTTTAGGTTTTCTGACTGTTTGCACTTCTGGAAATGTTTGTTCGGTTTCTAAACTTTTAGCAATTTATTTAGCATCTACTAAAAGACTGTTTACTCAGTATTTTAATTTTCGTTAACGTATAAAAGTAACACATCTAACAAAATTCAAATAAATCGATTTACGTTTGAAGGTTAAACATAATTCTATCGTACCTTTTATTTACGTCCAAATCATGCGCAAAGCTACGAGTTCTACAACAAGCTACTCAGGCCCCTCCCGCACACTTGTTGATAGAACTTTCTGCAGTTAAGATGTGGAAAAGTTTGAATGTCGGCGATCTTCGCGTCGCACTTGATTCACACTAACCTTTCATCATCTGCCTCGATCTGGTCGATTCAAAAGTAGTTCGTATTGTTAAATTTAGGGTTCTAAAAGTTTATCCCTTTTTACTTTTTCAGCGCAATAAAGATTACACGATATAAAAACAAAAAATCTATCAACAAATTTATAAAATGGTTTAACAACTACTTTAGAAATAAAATTAAAAAAAACATAGGATCTGATTTTGCTTCATGTAGAATTGCCATAACTACGTAGATGAAATGAGTTCGTTCGTTGAGTATTAAATTGAAGATACAACATCTAAAATTTCGTGTAAGCCATTATTAGAAAATGAAATAGAAATAATTTCTGTTACCCTCGAGGACCTCCTGCTGTTTGGTCAACTACCATCTGGGGTAAACCAGCTTTTTAGAGGAAATTTACCGATCATCTTGCTGTTTGTGTTTCTAAGCAGTTTCGCTGTTGAATATTATTAGTAATTTTGCTATTAGTTGGTGTCTAATTATTATTCAGTGACAAGCTGTTTGTTTTGTTCCCCATGATTGGATAAATTTAAATTACTTATCTCCTATGGAATTGTGACTTGTCAAAGACGTTGAGTTGTTACATAGATCTTGATAAAAATATAAATGTTAATGTTTTTCTGGAAATTGAACCTTAACGCAAATATGTTATTTAAAACTTGTTTTCCGAAGTACAACTAGTTACTTTGAACAAGTATTATAAATTTAACTGGTTAAATATGTACTTAAAGATTGTAAATCTATATCAAATTTGGTATCGGTAAAAAATTGATCTATGTTTGTGCTTTAATAAATTTACTAAAGTTATATAAATATCTCACTGAACAAATAATTGAACGCTTGCTGTTAATATAGACTTTTTTTCTTATAAGACTATAATATTTAATTTCAATACACTTATAAAATTTGGCTGTATTAAATTCTCACTTCTATTAACAATTTAGAATCTCCTATTAAAAGTAAGATTTCGTGTTTACTCAGTGATTAATTCTAGATTTATGTATGCTACAAAATGAGCAAAGAGCCACATTCGCACAAGTAGTGTGATGGTGTGAGTTTCAAATCCAACCGAAAACTAAACTTAATATTTTTTAGTACTTTTAGTAAATATTTTTTTGTAAAGAAGCGCTAACTGCTGTTTTGGGTTATTTATTTAACTTCACGTTTTATTTATTACAGGTACAGAGTCTGTACTAATTTAAGGTAAAACCTTCATGGTTTTGATACGGAATTTAGTCGTCAAAGTTTCTACACATTTGTTTGACGATATTTGCTTGTAGTTGTTTATTTTATAAGTGTAGGGGAGTAGTAGAATAGGCCGGTCCTGGGACAGATCCACCTTATGGGATCCACCCATTGAATCCATCCGATCCACCAGACCCACCCGATCCACCGATCCTCCTCCACCGATCCACGGATCCCCCACCCGATCCACTGATAATCCTCCGCCGATCCACCGATCTTCCTCCACCCTATTCAACGATCGTCCTCCACACTTCGCTATGCTATCGGTTACCTCGTTTCGGCTACTTTTACAAGATCGTGGTGACGTCATAGCCTTTTATAAATAAAGAGCAATGTAATACTATTCTATAACTTTTATTCTAACATTATACATAACAAAATTTAAAAATATTTAATGCCAAGCATTTGTACATGTGGTACATTTCTAATATAATTCTTTTGTTGTAATGTTGAGATTTGGCAGATTTAGATTATTCCAATCTATGGAGTGATCTTCATTATTTATAATGTGTTCAGAAAGCGCACAACGGTTTATTAGTCCGGATGTCGCTTTTATGGCCTGCCACCGTTGTTTCAGTAGATACTTGTGTCCCACATATTTTGGCTGCAGCTACAACTCAGTTGGTAAACCAAGTTTGATTGGTATAATGGACTTGGTTTACCAACTGAGTTGTAGCTGCAGCCAAAAATATGGGACACACAAGTACTCTACTGAAACAACGGGTGGCAGGCCATAAAAGCGACATCCGACTAATAAAACCGTTGTGCGCTTTCTGAACACATTATAAATAATGAAGATCACTCCATAGATTGGAATAATCCTAAAATCCAACATTTACAAACAACAAGCAGAAATTAATAAAAAACAAGATACTCAAAAACTGAGTAACATTTATGCGTACTTACTACATTTACAAAACCATCGTTGTGAACGCATCAACGTATAACATCCAATACTTATAATACGGAACGTACCTGTGTTTATTGACAGTTAACCATCTGTTTTATTTAATCTGTCAGTGCCGGTTTGTTCAAGCAAATGTTATTAACAAGTGACGATTAAAATTATATCCTTTTCCATCTTGACCAGCACGAGGTAATCGTCAAAAAGACTGTTGTAATGTAGAAGTTATGTAAATTACACTTTTATTATTAGTGATATAAACCATCGTTTTTTAATATGTACTGTGATTTTTAGAATTGTGATGTATACAAAGATGTAAGTAATCTACTGATGATTTTTCATTGTATCAACTTGCACTTTTAGTTTCCCTGATGAAGTTGTCCAATAGACAACGAAAGCTTGGATAGTTTTAATAAAACATTTAAAAATAAACGTAATAGTTTTAATAAGGTCGAAACCCTTAATTATATTTTAAGTACTAACAAAGTGACGACCGTTACTTCCTGAACATATATATATATATATATATATATATATATATATATATATATATATATATATTTTGATAAATACGTTTTTAGAATAACCTTTTAAAAAGTATACGGATTTAGTACCATTCTTTTTCGTCAGGACGCTTACATAACCAAAAGAGTCTTTCTTACTAACCGCAAATGCATACAGCTTGTAGAACCCTGGTGTATCTGAGTCAGTCTACCGGCACATAAAATAATCTTTTAATTCTTCCTCATTTTCTCTAATAAGATGTTCTTTGTCTAACACATCTTTGTATTGTTCGCGTATTGTCACAGTGTTTTCCATGTAGTACAACTTTTGCCTTTTTGCCGAAGATATCCGATCTTCGGCAATATACGACCCCACTCTGTAGGGTACATAAGGGGCCATTCTCGTATTGAATTTAGTATTCGGCAGTAGCGAGAACGGTAAACTCGAGCGTCTCTAAGGTGATGAACGTTCCTCACCTTCTTGAGAATAAAGTGAAATCAACAAATGAGCGATTTGGATTGTGGCTGCTGGCAGAAAATATGTGTATCAATAATCTGGTGACAGATATTGATAATATTGTTATGTCGAAGGCGAACAGATGCTGGCTGGTGGACTACACACACCAATTATAGAACCATTTTGTGACAATATAATGTTAGTTAAAATTTGCGACCATTCTGAAGCCGAGCAAACATCTGCAAACAAAAGGATGTTTATCCTAAAAAAGAAATTTGTGATGCATTTAACAGCTATCTACGAAGAAAGTTCGACCGACTTGTTTCCGCTAGGCATGGAGTTAAAGCTAAGTTTCCGTTTTCTCTAAAAAGCACTAACAAGATGGGCCAAAAAATAAAAGAAATTATCGGAAAAGAAGGCTTCGAAAGCATTAATAAATAATTCCAAAATCCTATATGTGTTCCGTACAAAGTGGAACTAGCAGATGTTAAGTTGAAAACCTTATTGGAAGAACTACCAGATATATTAGACAGACTCAAAAAAGATTATTACTATCTTTTGACATGGATGTAACCAAAGATTTTGCTGGCATATTTAGCAAGATGGGGATGTGTAATTATTTAACTGCAAACCACAACTTTTGCCATAAGGCGAATACGAAGAAAAGTGCAATGTTATAGTTGACAACGATAAAAATGTGAGAATAAATTGTTTAACATGGCTAACAACCAATGCAAGAATTAAGATATCAACAAATTTGTGTGTCAGATAAGAAGCCCTGGTGTTAATAAACAACTTGGAAATCATATACTAAATTTTTTACGTTGTCCAGATGCACGTTTAAAGGAAACATTCGCGTCTACTTTGGCCAAAGAACATGGTATTACGCGATTGGAAGCGACAATATACAACTGTACAATTGGAAACTATGTCAGTGCTGAACAAGTGTATAATCCCTTAAAAGACTGTTTAACCTTATTGGAAGATAGTAAGTTACACTTCCTATAGGCGCCAATGTACTCGATGCCACTTTCTAAAATGTGGAGTAAGATATCGGAAAAGCAAAAAAATAGCTGTTGTTTAGTATATAATAACCTACTACACTACGTGTATTGGAGAAATAGCAATACAAAGAAATTGACTGGCTTGCAAATTAAGTTGCCCGAAAAACCAGAGGAAAGAGAAAATTGATTAAGTATGTGCTTTCGGATTTTAATTTTAACTATTAACCTGTAAATTATTTGGAGATAGTAGAGGAGGAAGACAGTCAAGATAAAATAAAAATCTTACACAAGTGCTACATTAAAGTAGGTAGTACATATTTTACACAATCTGCAACACCATATTCTACAATTCCAAAAGAAGTAATCATTTCGGAGTTGGGGGTTAATAGATACGCCTAACATTCGCCTAGAGGTTGTACGACAACGCGAGTTATATATCCCCCAAACCCAAATTATGCATGTATTATAAAATAGAACCTAATAGGAAATTATTAGAAATTATTAAGAAGTTACTAAGTGAAGTGCAACAACGTAATACAAGGACAATTAATAAAGTTTATGAAACAGTTCATGTGAACGGATGCAATACTTCGTATCCAGAGATAGTGACACTGCAGGTGGCAGGTCACAGACGGTCAAGATACCGCAATTACCTAGAAAGTAAGATTATAACATTATAACAATGAATAGAATTAAGAATAAGCAGACATGAGCTCTGCAAGTTCCCACAGCCAAGCGAGGGGGTAGGGACATCATAAATAGCCCCGGAGCCCCAAGACCCGCAGTCAGTTAATGTATTCAGCTTTTACATTGCAGTTGCCCAGGCTACTCAAAATAGTACAATTAATTCTTTTTTTGATTTAGAGTAATTGTAATTCAAGTTTGTAAAATTCCACATTAAATTCTGTATCAACCAAATAAATTTGTTAAGAAGTTTGGAAATGTTTTTTTAAAAACGCAGCTTCCAAGGCCCGAACCTTAACTCGCGTAAATATTAGCAGTAAACTCTATCCGTTTACGCTAAAGGAAATTGCCCCATTATGCGCGCCTTACACTGTAAGTAAAAGAAAAAGACAGCTGGAATTAGAAGAAATGGATGCAAAAAGGCAAAAGTTGTACTACATGGAAAACACTGCGACAATACGCGAACAATACAAAGATGTGTTAGACAAAGAACATCTTATTAGAGAAAATGAGGAAGAATTAAAAGATTATTTTTTGTGCCGGTGGACTGACTCAGATACACCCGGGTTCTACAAGCTGTATGCATTTGTGGTTAGTAAGAATGACTCTTTTGGTTATGTAGGCGTCCTTACGGAAAAGCATGGTACTAAATTCGTATACTTTTTAAAAAATTATTCTATAAACGTATTTATCAAAATAATAAAAAATAACATAGACGAACTAAAGAATGCGGGTTTCGTAACCTTGGCATACACCACACGCAAAGAGGTTCCGCTAAACATGGTATATTTGCCTAGTAAAGAACCTTTCGAATCATTTAAAACCGAGGGTCCTACAACCTATAACGACCATATATTCCCAAAAGTGGTGGACATGCAATTACGCAACAGTGAGTGGGAGAATAAGAATTCTTTCCAATACCGACAAGAAGGAGTCGATTAAGTTAACAAGATACGTATGCAGGATATAGTAGGAGAGCCGCGATTAAAAAATTGTCACAAGCTGCAAGAATTACACGAAGGAATGGATTTAATTTTCGATGGAATCAAAGACTTTATACCTAGAGACCAACTTCGGTACATTTTACAATTCGAAAACCTAGATGGTCTCTATGTATCAAACTATTGGCTAGAAAAGGAGATAGAGGACTTGGGTGTCGATTTAAATTTTAAGCTGCAAATAAAATTAGAAAAAATTAAAACCACTCCAAACAAACATAAAGAAAGGACTGTTTTCTGTGTATAACTTTGTATTAAAGTTAAGTTTAAATGGCTTCATGCTTGGCATAAAATATTTTTAAATTTTGTTATGTATAATGTCAGAATAAAAATTTTAGAATAGTATTACATTGCTCTTTATTTATAAAAGGCTATGACGTCACCACGACCTTGGAAAAGTAGCCGAAACTAGGCAACCGAGAGCATAGCGAAGTGTGGAGGAGGATCGGTGGATAGGGTGGAGGAGGATTGGTGGATCGGCGGAGGAGGATCAGTGGATCGGGTGGAGGATCGGTGGATGAGGATCGGCGGATCGGGTGGATCCAATGGGTGGATCCCATAAGGTGGATCTGTCCCAGGACCGGCCTATTCTACTACTTGGCGGCGCTCTGGTTTATCGGTTAATTATCCCCCAATAATATCTCCCAAAAGAAGTAGAGTTCAGAGTTAGTCTGAAAGTCCCCAAATGTCAGTTACACCATCTACGGATAAAAATTTTATCATATGTTTCACTTTCGTGAGAAGTTGGCGTAGTATTGGTACTTTTTTTCACTATCAACCAACAAAACAACACCTCCAGAGAAAAACAATTACTGATTTCAAGTTGCAAAGGTAATAATGTTATTTGCTTTTTAATATGCTGGCTAGACTAATTTTTTTTTCATTATACTAGTCCCTATTTCTATTAGATTTATTTATCTTCAAAATTATAAAATTTTGTAATACTTTATATGAAAAGCTAACCGGATTGAAACACTGTGAAGCAATTTATAGTTGCGATCTAAAAGGTGACATTCCTATCTTTTGTTAAATTATGTAATCATTTTAATCTGTTACAGCTGTGAGAACTAGCATGAGTGGTATAATAAGAATGAGAGCAGTGTCCAAATATATGGTTTAAAGATGTTTAACGGGGTGTGCTTTTGTCATTATAAACTCCCAGCGCTTGTTTGTATATTAGTAGTGGGGTAAGGCCGGTCCTAATTCAAAACGTGTTCAGACGTATTTTACATATGTAAAATACACGTGCACCGTTTTGAATTAGGACCGGCCTTATATAATTTCAAAATAAAATAGTTGTGAAAACATTTCAATGTAAAATAGTTGTGAAAACATGAATTCTTATATACTTTCAATGTAAAATACTTGTGGGCACGTTTTGAATTAGGATCGGCTTTATATTACTTTCAATGGAGCATACATACTTCAAAACACACGTATGTTGAAAAATGTAAGTGCAGAGAAAAATGTGTGTAACTGTTTTGAATTCGGTTTTCTAGCAAGAAGTTACACGTGCACCGTTTTGAATTAGGATCGGCCTTATATACTTTTAATGTAAAATACTTGTGAGCATGTTTTGAAGTCAGACCGGCTTTATATTACTTCCAATGGAACATACATACTTCAAAACACACGTATGTTGAAAAATGTAAGTGCAGAGAAAATGTGTGTAGACGTTTTGAATTTGGTTTTCTAGCGAGAAGTTATAAAGTATGCCATGTGCAAAATATCGCATTCAAGTCAATTGTGTTTAATTAAAGTGGATTCTGATTTATGTTTTTTATTTATGTTTAGAGGCTGCAAATACACATGGGCCGGTTTCAATTCAAAATGTGTTCACTCTTGTGATAGGTTGAAAAGTGGGTTGGCAAAGTACGCAGATGGTGGTAATCTGCTATATAAGAGATTGCCCCTAATATTAATTTAATTAGTCGAAGTTTACTGCATATATTTACATACAAACATGTATATAATTGATATTCAAAGATTTAAATACAAGAAAAACGAGTTTGTGTGCAAAGAAATTGCGGTTTTGGACTTGTTGTTAGGTGATGTTTGGCATCAAAATTTTAAACTGCCAATGCAGTCTAGTTGTTTGAGCCAAGATCATATAAAACATAACGACTGGGTGACAAGGAATATTCATGGTCTTTCTTGGGATGAATCTTCAACGGCTGGAATGGTGTCATCATATATAGCGCTTTATTTGAAGCAAATTATCCGACCAGGTGAAGAAGTATTTGTGAAGAGTCTAGAAAAGAAGAAATTGATTGAAACATATCTAATGCAAAACTTTGTAACTGATATGCTTGCACTAGGTTGTCCTAAGCTATCGGAGTTAAAAATCAACAATCGTTTAAAATATAACATCTATTGTTGTAGACACAGTAATAATAATCTGCAATGCGCAAAACAAAATACCTTTTTATTAAAAAAATGGCTTGATAATAATAAAAAACAATAGTAAGATTTTGTCTGTATTATTTATTTTAATATAATTTTACAATGTTAGCCTTACAAAATTCCTTTTTATTAAAAGAATGGCTTTATAATAATAAAAAACAATAGAAAGATTTTGTCTGTATTATTTATTTTAATATAATTTTACAATGTTAGCCTTATTAACTATTATTATAACAACTTTTAGCAAACATTATTTTTATCGAACCAGCTATTGTGTACGTTAAAAAAGCCTAACCATTTTACAAAGACTTTATTTCCACTCTTTCTTAGGACTTTTTATACCAGGTAAATTCCTGGATATTTAACTTTTTGCAACTCCGTTTCATAAAATGCACCTTTGATTTCTTTCTCGTCTTGATCTTTTAATATATATGTTGTCGGATTGGTTACGTTTACCTTTTTAATCTTAAAAATTTCATTTGACCAGTTTAGCGTGTAACCTTTCGTAAATGCTTCCCTGTGTTTACTAATCCTCACACTGTCTTTAATTGAATATTTTGGTATTTTGGTTGCAAGTTTGATGTGGGTAAATGATGATTTAAAAATAGTTTTTCATTTGATTTATCAACTTTTACAGGTTTGACTCCGATAGTATTGTAAACTGTATTGTTGTATGATATCGCTTAAATTTTTTATCCAATTGTAAGAACCGTTCAGGTTAAACAAGCGCCACATTTTTCCCTTTAAAGTTCTAATTACACGTTCCACAATGCATGCTTTTTTGTAGAAAAAACACTATAATGGTTTATACCATATGTCTGCATTAAGGATTGAAAGTGTTTGTTATAATATTCTTTACCAAAATCAGACCGCAAATTTCTTGGTGGATTTTTAAATTTATTTAAAATTGTTTTCATTGCAGCAGTAACATCAATACCCGTTTTACTTTTAAGTGGTACAGCCCATACGTATTTGGAGAAACAATCAATAACTACTAAAATGTATTTAAATCCTTTGTTTGTTTGCGAATATGGTAGCATTTCAATCAAATCGGTCTGAAGAAGGTCATTTAAACCTTTTACTATCACTTTGCGTCTCTTGAAATTTATTTTTGCTGGTTTATGAAGTTCATTTACTATATCCTCTTTCACTTTTGATTGAGCAACTATCATAATACTTTTTTCTAAGTAAAGAACAAGATGTATATTATTATAATAATAAACTAATTTCTTAGATTAGTGACATATTATTCTGAAAATTCTATGTTGACAGTTAGACCGATGGATCCCTTACTAGTTATGTATACGTGTTTGTTTGAGCCAATACTTTCATTTAATTGTTTTACTCCATGTGCTTGAAGGTATTCAAAATATTTCAATGGCAGTATACTCTTGAACTCTTCTGTTTCCACTAATACTCTTTCTCCATATTTTGTCTTAATTGTTTCCACTTTTAAAACTTCAAACCTCTTATTCACTACAAGATCTTTTGAATTTACATAAGGTTTGCGATATGTGGTTTTATTAAGAGTATTAAAATCCATATTGCTTTTCTTCGACTAATTAAATTAATATTAGGAGCAATCTCCTTATATAGCAGATTACCACCATCTGCGTACTTTGCCAACCCACTTTTCAACCTATCACAAGAGTGAACACATTTTGAATTGAAACCGGCCCATGTGTATTTGCAGCCTCTAAACATAAATAAAAAACATAAATCAGAATCCACTTTAATTAAACACAATTGACTTGAATGCGATATTTTGCATCTGGCATACTTTATAACTTTTCGCTAGAAAACCAAATTCAAAACATCTACACACATTTTCTCTGCACTTACATATAAAGCCGATCCTAATTCAAAACGTGCCCACAAGTATTTTACATTTGAAAGTATATAGGAATTCATGTTTTCACAACTATTTTACATTGAAATTATATAAGGCCGGTCCTAATTCAAAACGGTGCACGTGTATTTTACATATGTAAAATACGTCTGAACACGTTTTGAATTAGGACCGGCCTTACCCCACTACTTATATTAATGTCGCAATAAAATTTGAGAAACCATCGTTACATAGGCAACAGATTTAATCCTCCTCTTAAAACCATAGAACAGCAGTAGCTACTAGGCAGTATTACCTATTCTGGAAGCTTCAGATGGTTTTGATTCATAGAGAAAATTAAGGTACATTAGTACAAACGTGCAAAGTGTGTATTGCCCAACAACTCCATGAGTCTTTCGTACAGTGAATTGACTAATGAGCATATAAGTCCGCGCAAAAATTTCATATAAAATTTAGCTATCGGAAATAACCGCTAAAAAAAGCTTTCCTGTTAAGAAGTACCATTTTTTATTCTCTATCTCTACAAACGCTTCAGTTTTATTATCTTCGATTTCAAGTATCTCGCATCCACGGTTGTTCGCTAAAAGCGATGAAAACCATTGTCTTAATCAAACTTCTGATGGCGCGCTCCCGTCGCGTCGCGTCGCGGCGGTAGCTTTTTAGACGGCACATCGTGTAATGGACCGTTGAACACTAACAAAGCCATAACTTCCCGATGAGAAAAATAGCGTTTTATTATATGGCAGCTCATCGTATCTTAAAAACCCCTAAGAACTTTATAAAGTTTAAAACATATTACATCATTAAGTCTACATTTACCGTTTACAGGGAATAATTTTCGTTCTTTAGTTAATATTTCTTTGTAATACAAATTTATGTTGATGAAAATACTTTATGCTGTAGTTACGTATCCATTTATTCACTTTTTCGTCAACAATAACGCTGTACATCAACATTTTAGGTAATTGCGCTGTAAAAGTTTATGGTTACACTTTAGAGAAACCATTAGAATAATTATCTAAAAAATTATGGTATATTACTGTACCATTTGATATGTACTATACGCTTCCTATATGGAAGTCAATGAAAAAGATCCATTCCTTATCAGAAACTTAAGTTTTGTTCATATAAACACCCAACACTAAATCTTTTTTAAAGTTAACCAGCTTTATTGCGGAGGATGCATTTTGACGTTAGTGAAGCTAGCGGCCACTATCTACCGGCCGCTAAATATGGATACACCTACCAAATGTCCATCACTACAAAACCACGCCTACTGAATTGAACAAGCATTCTTATAGTTCAATTAAGTTTATTATATCGACCCAATTACCTTTACGCATTTTAAATCTAATGGTGAATGAAACTAAATAACTTTGAAATTCCTATATTATTTTTACGTGTATATTTAAAGCAGTTGCTGTTTTAAATTGAAATACATGTAATTTTCTTAACTTGTGTAAAACCTGCGCTCTTAAAATTTGTTAGACAGCTACTATACGTAAACTAAAACAACACATACTTTTTACATAAACGTGTTCGCTCCGGTTCACAAATTTTTCCGAATTTACCTAGCGATATCTTAAAAAAATTAAAAAATTCATTTCTTAGCTTCAGTAAGACCTGCGCTCTTGAAAGTTGGTAGTCAGCGTAGGTGTTCTAAAACAACACATACTTTTTACAGAAACTTGTTCATCCCGTTTCACAAATTTTTTGGAAATTGTATAAAGACTACTTAAGCAAATTAAAAAATCTTTATCTTAGCTTCTGTTATAGCTGAGCTCTTGAAACTTGGTAGGCATTACATGTGATTTTCCAATGCTCCACCCGAAGGTACTACATTGGCCAGGAAGCGAGTTTTTTTTACCTGGAAAATTTGGAATTTTGCCGAACCCTTGCTGTTCCAAGCAAGGTAGGGATCTTGAACGTGCGTGACAACACTCACACACGGGACCTCCATTTTACCTCTCATTCGAACGAGGGTGTATTTTTTGTGAAAAATGCTCGCCTAACATTTTTCAAGCGGACCGTGTCGGGATTCGAACCCGGGACCTTGGGCGTAGTAGTCACACACATACCACTACGCCACGGAGCCGCCTAACTTGGTAGGCAGCTAGTGTAGGTGTACTAAAATAACACATACCTTTTACAAAAACTTGTTAGCGCCGGTTCACCAATTTTTTGGAATTTGCGCAAGGACAACTTAAGCAAATTAAAAAATGCTTTTGTTAGCTTCTGTAATACCTACGCTCTTGAAATTTGGTAGGCGGCTAGTGTAGGTGTACCAAAACAACCCATATCTTTTACAGAAACGTGTTCGCCCCGGTTCACAAATTTCTCCGAATTTATGTAGGGACATCTGTAACCTTTTCAATTATTTATCTTTCGAAAAAATTAATGTGGTTAAAATTTTCTTGCTAAACCAGACATGAACTACACGTTTATCTCAAGTCCTGCAGTGGGTTCTTTGAATTGTTATTCCTACTAGTAAAACCATACACTTGATTTAATCCGAGTTCAATAAACAATAACACATTGCCACTATTTTAGTGAGTAAAAAATATATTAGTAATAATTGCGTAACCAATGTTATTTACAACCAAATTTATACAAAAAATAAGTGTTTTGTTTTTACAATATTTACAAAGGGAAATGTTGCCAACTGAACACAAAAATTAAAAAAAAAGCAGCAAGGCAAACAGCATAATCAAATTGCTAAATATTTTAGTTTAGAATGAAGTCGTCATGTATTTAAAGTGAGCTCGTTTTAATTGTTTGATTTGTACAACCTGAAGTCCCTACGTTAATAATAATTCAGCAAAAAATTAGGTTAATGAAATTTCATGTGCTGTTTTAAAAGTTTTACAGTCAGTTTCATCTACGCGTAAAATTAAGATTTTGCTATTATAAGAAGAATAAAATTGGTAATACCTGTTTGCATCTGTGGTAGGTAGATAATTGTTGTCACCTGATAAATAAGTTGAATAGAGATGTTACCTGGTGGGCCTCAACCAGAACTATCTATGATCGATCGACTAAGGTCAACACCTGTGCAGATAAAAGCTTCAAAAACACCATTGAACAGCATACTCGATTAACTGCTTTCAATAATTTACGAATCCATTACCAAAATGTAATTTTGCGGATTCCAGGCGAAATGACTTATTAAATGGTAGATTTGTTATATTGACAGCTGCTAGCAATAAACTTCAGAAATGATACGGCATTGCAGGGTGTGTTCAGAATGGCAACATAATGGTTAATGGTTAAGATGTAAATAATAGTAAATAAGACAGGATCAAAATTTTCTTTTCGTGCTTCCAGGAAAAATTTTAGTATTGCGTGATTCTTGCCGTAATTTACTATTATGTACTTCTTGCAATAATTTAAGGTCACGCAAATCCATAACTAGATTTCACTTTTATGAATCCATAACTAAATTAAGTTATTAAGTTGCTGAAGTGAAAACCAGCATCAGATTTAACAATTTCAAATTAATAAAAGCGAATTAAACTTACCCACTTTTGGCTTTGCACATTTTAACGACGTGCAGAAACGACTTGTAAGCACCAACGTACTTGATGGTTTTTCAGGCCCAGCTCAACTTTACAAGCTGAAGACCCATTTTCGCGCAGTGCTTAAATTAAAAAGGACGACAAAATTTGTGTATCTAACCAAGTAAATAATATTCCTCCTAAGCACAGCTAGTTTCAAAAATGTTGTTTTCAAGCAAACACGTTTCTACGAGGTCTGTATGTATGTATGATTGTCTATCTATCAGAATAAGGTAGAATTGCCTAACCAACAGTATTGTTAACAGAAAAATTTAAACTGTTACACATCTTAAAAAAATTAAAAAATTCATTTCTTAGCCCCTGTAAAACCTACGCTCTTGAAACTTAGTAGTCAGCTAGGGTAGGTGTACTAAAATAACACATACTTTTTATAAAAAATTGTTCGCCCCGGTTCACAAATTTTTTCGAATTTACCTAAGGACTTCTTAGGAAAACTAAAAAATTCATTTCGTAGCTTTTGTAAGACCTGCGCTCTTAAAAGTTGGTAGGCAGCTAATGTAGGTGTTCTAAAATAACCCATACCATTTACAGAAACGTGTTCGCCCCGATTTACTAACTGTTTTGGAATTTACGTAATTGGTGAACCTGAGCGAACACGTTTTTGTAAATGGTATGTGTTGTTTTAGTACACTTACACTAGCTGCCTACCAAGTTTCAAAAGCGCAGATGTTACAGAAGCTAAGAAATAAATTTTTAAATTTGCTTAAGTTGTCCTTACGTAAATTCCAAAAAATTTGTGAACCGGTGCGAACAAGTTTCTGTAAAAGATATGTGTTATTTTAGTACACCTACCATAGCTAACTACCAAGTTTCAAAAGCGCTGGTTTTATAGAAGCTAAAAAATGAATTTTTTCGATTTTCTTAAGATGTCCCTAGATAAATTCAGAATAATTTGTGAACCGAGGCGAACACGTTTCTGTAAAAGATATGTGTTGTTTTAGTACATCTACCCTAGCTGCTTGCTAAGTTTTAAGAGCGCAAGTATTACAGAAGCTTGCTTAAGTTGTTCTTACGGAAATTCCAACAAATTTGTGAACCAGGGTGAACAAGTTTCTGTAAAAAGTATGTGTTGTTTTACTACACCTATTCTAGCTAATTACCAACTTTCAAGAGCGCAGGTCTTACAGAAGCTAATAAATGATTTTCTTAAGATGTCCCTACGTAGATCACAAAAATTTGTAAACCGAAGCGAACACGTTTCTGTAAAAGGTATGTGTAGTTTTAGTACATCTACACTAGCAGCCTAACAAGTGTCAAGAGCGCAGGTATTACAAAAGCTAAGAAAAAAATTTTTCAATTTGCTTAAGTTGTCATTACGCAAATCCGAAAAAATTTGTGTACCGGAGCGGACACTTTTCTGTAAAAGGCATGTGTTGTTTTAGTATACCTACACTAGCTGTCTACCAAGTTTCAAGAGCACAGGTCTTACAGAAGCTAAGAACATTTTTTTAAAATTAGCTTAAGTTGTTCTTACGCAAAATCCAAAAAATTTGTGAACCGGGGTGAACAAGTTTCTGTAAAAGGTATGTGTTGTTTTAGTATATGTACCCTAGCTGGTTACCATCTTTCAAGAGCGCAGGTCTTACAGAAGCTAAAAAATGAATTTCTTAATTTTCTTAAGATGTACCTACGTAAATTCAGAAAAATTTGTAAACCGGGGTGAACACGTTTCTGTAAAAGGCACGTGTTGTTTTAGTATACCTACCCTAGCTGCCTACAATGTTTCAAGAGCGTAGGTATAACAGAAGCTAAGAAAAAGATTCTTTAATTAGCTTAAGTTGTCCTTACGCAAATTCCAAAAAGTTTGTGAACCGGGTGAACAAGTTTCTGTGAAAAGTATGTGTTGTTTTAGTATACCTACCCTAGCTGATTAGCAACTTTCAAGAGCGCAGGTCTTACAAAAACTAAGAAATTAATTTTTTTATTTTCTTAAAATGTCGCTACGTAAATTCAGAAAAATTTGTAGACCGGGTTGAACACGTTTCTGTAAAAGGAATGTGTTATTTTAGTATACCTAGTCTACCAAATTTCAAGAGCGTAGGTCTTTCAGAGGCAAAGAAAAAAATTTTGTAATTTGCTTAAGTTGTCCTTACACAAATTCCAAAAAATTTGTGAACCGGGTCGAACAAGTTTCTGTAAAAGGTATGTGTTATTTTAGTGCACTTACCCTAGCTGTTTACCAAATTTCAAGAGCGCAGGTCTTACAGAAGCTAAGAAAAAAATTTTTAATTTTTTTTATGTTGTCATGTAAATTCCAAAAAAGTTAGTGAACCAGAGCGAAACGTTTCTATAAATGGTATGTGTTGTGTTAGTGCACTTACACCAGCTGCCCACCAAGTTTTAAGAGCGCACGTATTACAGAAACTGAGAAAAAAATTTTCAATTTGCTTAAGTTGTCCTTACGCAAATTCCAAAAAATTTGTTAACCGGCGCGAACAAGTTTCTGTAAAAGGTATGTGTTATTTTAGTACACTTACCATAGCTGACTACCAAGTTTCAAGACCGCAGGTCTTACAGAATCTAAGAAATGAATATTTAAATTTTCTTAAGATGTGCCCAGATAAATTCGGAACAATTTGTGAACTGGGGTGAACACGTTTCTGTAAAAGGTATGTGTTGTTTTGGTACACCTACACTAGCTTTTTGCCAAGTTTCAAGAGCGCAGGTCTTACAGAAGCTATAAAATTTTTTTTTTAATTTTCTTATGGTGCCATTACGCAAATTCCAAAAAATTTGTGAACAGGGTCGAACACGTTTCTGTAAAAGGTATGTGTTGTTTTGGTATACCTACACTAGCTGTTTAACAAGTTTTAAGAGCGCTAGTTTTACATAAGTTAAGAAAATTATAAGTATTTCAATTTAAAGGAGCAACAGTTAAAATATACACGTAAAAATTAATATAGGAATCTCAAAGGTATTTAGTTTCAATCACCCTTAGATTTAAAATGCGTAAGGATAATTGGGTCATTATAAAAAACATAATTGAACAATAGGAATGCTTGTTCAATTCAGTAGGCGTGGTTTAGTGGTGATGGAAATTGGTAGGTGTATCCATATTTAGCGGCCGGTAGATAATGGCCGCTAGCTACACTAACGTGCATTTTGCCATTATAAGAACTACTTACGCATTTCTCAATTCTAATGACAAACGCGGGGTTCGAAACAAAAAGGAAGTTACACAAGCAGGAAAATAGATGAGTATTTTCGTTAAATCATTGTATCCACGGTGAAAAAGTTGATGAGTGGCAATTGAATAGGAAAGACCCAAAAAACCTTTAGCTATGGCTAGACGATTAGACCCCAGACGAGCAATAAAGCCGGAAGGAGGAACAAAAATCAGACGCAATTGCTCCAGTAGCGTAAAATGAACAAGCCATTTGCATAACGTTTACAAGAAAAAAAACACAAAGTTTAAAAATAAATTCAATTCTAGCAGTAGAGGATTATAGGGCAGCGCCTGGGCAACCTGGTTGTACCTATAATCAAAAGATAAAAAACAAAACAGTTCCCGAAAGGAATTCACTACGTAAATTTTATACAAAGTCAAAACGTAGTGAAAAATAGATCGAAGCAATTGAAGTATGACAATTTAATAAATTTTTGTAAATCAAGCTTTATGGTAAGCGGTAGAGTAAGAATTATTATCGGTTGGCGGAAGATGTCTTATGCGCAATATGTTGTAATGTAACGATCCTGCGGACAAACGAACGTTCTCTATTGACAATACCTGGCCGTGATTTAGTGATTGTGTATAGTAACACCTACATTATGTGATCGTAACCTAACCCAAATATACACACTGAGACGGCGTTAAAGACGAGAAGGTTTGAAATAAAACTATAGTATTTGGATCCCTACTTTAACTATTATACGATAACCTCAAAATTAGGTAACCAGCAATTAAACATGAATTACAAGAGCAAACAGTGCTGGACTCCATGAGTTAACGATGAGGAATAAGAATCGGCAGATAAAACCTCAACAACCCTGCGCTTCTAACTGCATAAATACACCTCTCCAAGGATGAGGTGGTGAACGGAATGTCTACTGTTACTCAGCCATTCTACATACGACAACTGAAGAAATGTTAGTGTAGTCTAGCTAATCTTTTCTGGAAGGCACGAGGGACAGCTAAGCCATTACTAGCTGGTTAGGGTTGAAAGAGATCAAAGTCCGCAAAGATAAGTACTTTGACTACCAATGTTCTACCCCACACGGACATAAAATGTTAGTAAATTCAACAAAGGCTCAACCATACACTCTTATCATACAAACCATTAACAGTTTCCAACCCGTTTTGCAATACAGCTTACAATGACTAACCTACATTCTATCATTTGCATAAATACCACTACAGGTACATTGACAAATGCATTTATAAGTAAACATAAACGTATGCTACGATAGTATCAAACAAAGGGCACTTTTAAATTAAATTGACTATCTTCAGCATAGTCAGAATGCAAAAGGCGCTAATTAACGGGGTCAAAGCAGAGATTCGCTATAATTACATCATAACAATCATAAATAAATTTCAATATTAGTTACCAATAGAATTGTAAGTTATAAACATCAGATATTACATCAAACTAACTTACGGCTAGGTTTTAAAATCGAAATATGAATTACACACACCTAAAAATTGAAAAAAACAATTACATAATAATAACAGGTTATTAGAACATGGAAAACAATTACAAAATATGTTGGTAACAAATACATACCACATCCTACAGAAACAAAAGCCCAGATTCAGGCTCTAAATTAACATAAGTGCATGTTAATATAATATATTCAATCTAGTAAGCAAACGTTTAGAATTATTTATTATGATTACATTAGATAAATAAACGTGCTTTTAAAAATTAAACAGATCGAGTGGATTAGAAATTACAAACAAAAATATGAATGACAACTTTATCGTTATTTCAATAGCTATCTTAAAACACAAACATATTACATCTAAAAAATAATTACTAAAGCTTCGATGCAATCTGATAACTTAAAAATAGAATATAATTAAAAACATTACCTTTAATAAAATCGCCAAGAGGAGATGCTGAAGTAAAATCCAAACGCCGGTTAAAGTTTGTCTATGAAATAGATCGTCTCTCCTTTCCTGCGCCACTGTAACGGTAAATTCTGATGTAACTTAGTGTGTTTGGAAACCTGAAAGTAGTTACCGTGCCGTTCAAAAATACCTTCGAATATTGAAATGTACACTATAATATTTGCAATAATTATCAACTAATGAGCACCGACTTAGGAAATACTACGGATCACTACATTGTTCAAATATATTTAAACGTCAAGACTCAGCATGCTGCAGTACGACCTACAAATATCATGCTAGCATTATAATTTTAATACATCGTCGCAAATACTCCATTTAGTGTGTATAACAAAATATTGCTTAGAAGATCCCCGTTTACACGAGGGTATCTAAAATGCATAAATTCATAAAATAAATCCAGATTATCATATACCATCAGAGCTTTTACTTGTTTTCACCGATAAATAATTGTAGGTTCAAATTTTTTGTACGGTAAACATTTGATGTGGTAACAGTGAACATACTTCGGTGATCACAATAGTGTATATAAATGTCATTGTCATTCTAGGTCTTGTCAACGTCTTATTCAGTTTTCGTGTTAATAGTTTTTATCAAGTCCAAGTAATCTAAAAAGGTTTTTTAGAACTAACTATTAGTTAATTTCTTCAGCAATGTAGGTATTTGAAAAAATGCGCGTATAGTGGTTGATTAATAATGATATTTCTTTAGAGTAATAGGAATAAGAAGGACGTGTTTCATATTCAAGTACGACAGATTGTTTGTAACTTGTTTCAATTTTTAACTGTAAAAAAGATTCAGAGGCCCCTAATCTGAGCAATTGGTAAGAGCAAGTTGCTGAAGCAACAGACGTTTCACTGTGGACTGTGAAAATTTTAATACATTGTAGACGAATACAAATTAAGAAGACTAACAATCATTTTAACATAAAAGTAATAAGAGAGAATGGTTCTAAAACTGTAATTATTTAATTCGACAGAGGGGAGGCAAAGCACACACTGATTACAAAGGGCGTGATTGTGAATGCCTTCCTAGCTAGAGATGGTCACGTACGTGTAGTCGAGATTAAAACAAGTAGTGGGGTTTTAAAGCGTCAGGTGTCCAAATTAGTCAAATTAGATGTAATGGTAGGTGAAACTTGACAGCCTCACGGGGGATAGAAATGTTGTAATACAACATAAAGCGTTGTACTGCAATTGATTTATTGTATTTATTAAGTTAAAGTTGGCGTATATTAAAGCCATGGTTATTTTTATTTTAGTTATCAGAAATGAATTGTATCGAGTTTTGTAATATTTGCGGTTAATGTTAGTAGAAGGGAACGCAAAAGAAGAAATAAACACTAACCAAACCAACGAGATTGAGTTTCATTGTATGCATATTGCCCGCCCGCACATTCTTGCCTAATCTTGTAGACGTTCTATTTTTCTTGCATTCCGTTTCCCAATTTGCGGATAGTCAATCGCACGTTTTAATTCCATTTTATGGGTGTTCTAGTTGATTTACAATCGTTGATAATGAATCTCTGCTTGTAATATATCCCACTTGTATTTTGTTGCATATGGTACGTGTTTGTTACAAGCGTATTTTAATATTTGTTTTCTAGGTTCTAATAACTTGTTACGATTATGTAATTGTTTTATTTCAGCTTTTAGTTATGCGTTTATAACTGCGTAATCCATGTCTGGTTTATAAAAGCTAACTTTAAGTTTGTTTGTATGTGATCTGATATTCCTAGTCTATGATTCTATCGGCAACTATATTGAAATTTATTTATTCTTGTTAGGAAGTAATTATACGAAATTCTGCTAGGATCCCGTAATTTACTATCTTGGAGATAGCCGATTGAATTTATACGTTGTTTGGTGCTATCATAGCATGAACTCATGCTTTAACTTCATATTTGTTTTGTCAATGTGCTTTTAGTGGTGTTTATACAAATGACAGAAGGCAGGTTAGTGAATTATATTGCCAAACGGGCTGGAAACTGTTAATGGTTTGTATGGTAAGCGAGTAAGTTTGAGCCTTTGTTGAGTGTTACTAACATTCTATGTCCGTGCAGGGTTAAACACTGGTATTCAAGGCCATTATCTTCTTAGTGTTCTTCCTTCTTCAACTTTAGCCAGATTGTCAAGGCTCAGCCGTCCTCGGTACTTTCCAGAAAAGATTAGCTGCTCTACACTAATATGTTTTCAGTTGTCACATGTTGTATATCTGAGTAACAGTTGGCATCCCGTTGACACATGGCGTTTGCTCGCCACTTCATCCTTGGAGAGGTGTATCTATGCAGTTAGAAGCGCAGTTGTTGAGGTTTTCTCTGTCAGTTATCTTTCCTCAGCGTTAAGTCCGTTGAGTCCGAAACTGTTTGCTCTATATGTAATCAATATCTAATTACTGGTAACCTAATTTTGAGGTTATCGTATTACATTGCTGCCGTTTTTTTTTTCCTTCTCCAACTTTATAATTACCACGCTCCAAGTTAGGTGTCTGCAAAACAAAGTCTTCCGACGTAACTAGGGGTCTATTCCTTGGGTAGAGCTATGAGCAATGGGGGTAAGTCGAAATCTGTGGGGGTCACACTCAAACTAAAACAAACAGGCGCCACCAGGTCCAGATTGATTCATGTTAATGGCATGGCAAATTTCTAAGGGCGGACGTGGAGACCCAAAGAAAAAGATCGCCTTCGCTGACAAAAACCTGTCTTAACAGAATAAGACGCTGTTCCTGTAAGGAAGAATAATAATTAAGTCACATAGAAAATGGGAACACTGTTTGTGTCCTCAAATATGCCTAAAAATGCAAAAGAATATTTTCTACATAAGGGTAGCATCAAAATTTAATTCTTATTGCTTTTTGGTTGTCAGGTCTGATCAAACTAGATCAGAATAAAAGACTTTAAGCGTGGATTATTAATTTACTAGAAAGAATTTTTTGTTTCTGTAAATAAAATTCAATGCAATAAAATTAAATGAATACTTGAATTACTTGAAAAATTAACGTAAGGTTTATCAACTTGATTCTTACTCAAATACATTACAACACAGTGTGACTGGTTACACTAATGTTTTCTAACCCATTCAGATCTGTTTAGGTCAGTTACAAATTAATATACAAAAATTTCTCGTTAAGTTAAAAGTACTAAAATCGATTTGAAGTCGAAATGTTCACGAAGATACTCTCTTTTTTTATCAAAGGTGGTAGTAATGTAATACTAAACATCTGCTTGCAATGGTGCAATTGTTGACAGCATATTTCAAACAAACAAGTGATGTAGCCGCAGCTGTTATTTTATGCTGAAGCCACATGTTGTCACATATCTACTAAACTAAGTGAAATTTAAATTTGATACTGGAGAAAACCAACTTAGCAACAAATAAACTGAATAACAAATTCGTACTTCTATGTAACAAAACAAATTAACGTGCTTTCAGAATGAAGCACAGAAGAATTCATAAAGCTACTACGAACCAAACCCCGGGCTGCTTTCCTTGGCTAGATTGGGAACTGCATCGCCGTGCGGAATCTGCAACTAATTATTCCTGCTTTCCATCCTCTAAATACAGGTGTTGAAGTGAAGTGGGTTTCTTAACATTGATTCAAATTCGTCTAATCTTAGTTGTAACTTTAAGTTTGCGTTTCTAAGCCTTGCGTGTAGCTAATTTTCTTTACGTAGTTTTATAAGTTTTCGTTGCGTAGTTTGTAAGTCTTCGTTGCGCTAAACAAATTTTCAAATTAGATACTATGATAATGAGTATACATTACCAACCGTTACTCAGAAAGTGTGTCTCACAATTAATGCGACCCGCAGGTCACTCGCCATTGTCTTCCTAAACATGTTGTTGCTGCTTTTACCTAACGAGTGCCTCTCCCGCGTTCTTGCATGGTGGGAGGGTCCCGAGGGGGGTTGTCAATCCTCTCAACGCGCGTGCAAGTGGCTGTGAAATACACCGACATCCAAAACAAATAGACTAACGAATCTAGATACTGTTTTAATGTAAAAATTTGATTGTTACCCGTATTACTACTTTAGTTAATAAAGGTGTTTTAATATTCGTTGTACCTTTAATGAAGAGATTTATTAATTCGAAAATAAAATTGTTACAACATTAAAAGTAAAGTCCTAAATACTATAGTTTTTTTAGTTCAAACCTTCTCAAGTTAACACCATCTCACTGTGCATATTTGGGTTTTGTTGGTCACACAACGTAGGAAATACGATCCACTGCCACTAGACTACTAGATCAGGGGGCCAGGCATTGTCGATAGAAGGCGCTAACTCGTCTGCAGGTAGGTTACACTACAACCTACTGTCCAAGTTACACAGCCATACAGCGCAGTACTTCACACATATGCTTTTAGCTATCTTTTCCTTGCTTCTATGTTTGTTGTCTTTGAACATAGTATTACTTTTTCTAGTTAAATGCAGCAGCGCCTGCTAATCTTTGTTTTAATCTTTTGCACTTTTCCCATCTTTCGTTATTTGTCTTCCTAGGTAGCAAAAATCCATCTTACAAGTTCTCGTTTCCTTTTTGTATTCGGGTTTTTATTTATTTTTTCCTCCTTTACATACCAGTACCTTAGTTTCATTTTTGTTGATTTTCATACCGTATCTCTCTTTTAGTACTGTTTCCATTTGATTAAGAGCTGTTTCTAACTCTTCTTTGCTAGGCGCATAAACTCCTATATCATCTGCAAATCTAAGCATATCAATCGTTTGCCTCTGCATATTAATTTCAAATGTCTTTCTGTATTTCACAGTATTTATTGTCTCTTCGTCGTATAAGTTGAAATTAATGGGGATAGGGCACATCTCCGCCTCACCCCTTTCCTAATATTTATTTCTCTACGTTCCTGCTCTAATTCTATTACAGCTGTTTGCTCTATGTATAAGCTATGCGGCATCCGTCTACCAGGCGTCGCCGTGGATCAATGTAGTAAGCGTAAGACTACGGATCCCAAGGTCCTGGGTTCAAATCCCGACACAGTCGACTGCTTGAAAAATGACAGGTGAGCATTTTTCACAAAAATTACGCCCTCGTTCGGATGAGAGGTTAAATGAAGGTCTCGTGTATGAGTGTTGTCACGCACGTTAAAGATCCCTACCTTGCCTGAAACGGCAAGGGTTCGGCAAAATTCTAAATTTCCAGGCAACAAAAAACTCGCCTTCTGGCCAATGTAGTACCTTCTGGTGGAGCATTGGAAATATAAATGCACGGCATCCGTCTACCATGCGGCTCCGTGATGTAGTTGGAATGCTTGTGACTACTATGCCCAAGGGTCCTGGTTCAAATCCCGACACGCTCCGCTTGAAAAATGTGAGTGTTTTCACGCACGTTAATGATCCCTACATTGCTTGCAACAACAAGGGTACGGCAAAATTCAAAATTTCCAGGTAAAAACAACCTTGCTTCCTGGCCAATGTAGTACCTTCGGGTGGAGCATTGGAAAAATCAAATGTAGGCATCCGTCTACCCCTATAATTTGGTCCAATATTTTTGAGTACTTCAAAAATTTTTTAAATTTTACATTGCCGAATGCTTTTTTCAGATTTACAAACCCTATATTCACGTTGAGTCTTCCTTCTATTGTTTTTCCATAATCACTCTCAGAGCTAGAATAGCCTCCCGCGTTCCCCTGTTTTGTCTAAACGGAAATTGATCTTCTAGTATTTCTTCAGTCCACTTTCCATATGTCTTTGTACAATTCTAGTTAATATTTTTGACACGTGTGCTCTCAAACTTATGTTCGAAAACTTTTACATCCATCCGCACCTCTCTGTTTTGGTATAGTAACTATGATGTTAAGTTTAAAATTCTTTGGTGTTTCGCCTGTCTCATACATATAGCTTACAAGTTGAAAGAGGCGTTCTGTTACTGCTTGTTTAGCTTTTAAAATTTCTGCTTGCACCTTATCTATACCCGGTGCCTTATAATTTTTCAAACTCTTTACTGCTAATTCAAATTTGTCTCTAAGTATAGGATTTCCCGTCATCCTTTTCAATGTCTGATTCCTGGTCTGAATTTAAATTCCGTATATATTCTTGCCACCTAACCACTTTCTCTATATTTTCTATCCCTTATGTTTTTGATATACGGTTTTTAGATCTTTAAAATTCATTCTAATAAGTTTGTATGCTTCATCTGTCATCTATTTCTATATTTGTTTGTGCCCTTTTGTACTTTTCATCAATCCATTGTTCTTTAGCTTTTCTGCATTTACGAATAATTTCTCATTTTATGGCTTGCTATCTCTGTTGTCCTGCTTCGACTAGTCTGTTTTTGTATTTTTGCCTTTCCTTTATTAAATTCAGAATATTCTTTACTACAATAGCTTTTTTTTCTTTTTGTTTATACTCCAGAATATCTCTGGTCGGCAAGTGTAAGCTAGATTTAATGTTCTTTTATTCTGTTTCTATCCCCTTAGTATCAGAAAATTTCCCGATGTCTTTCAGTAACTCTTTTGACTTTTTTTCAAATCTTTTGTGGGCTTGCGTTTATTGTACGTAAACATCATTATCCATAACTTGCATTTTGCATAAAAATCAAACACTATACACATAGTTTTCGAGATGCATAAATTCATTTTCCATAATAGTTGCTGCATGGAACTTGCAATGTGCATAATAAAAATTTCGACCTAAATAAAATTACACATAAAATCATTGCACATAAAATAATCTTCCATAATACGGAATCTTTCAAAGAAAGAGTTAAAAGCAGTTCCTAATAAAATGCAAACAGTTCTAACAGAGAAGCACTGAATGAAAATTAGCAAAAATAAAACTTAAGTACTAGTATGTAAAGAAGAGACAAATTTTGAGGAATCAAAACAGCACTTATACCATAAGACCGTTAAGTTAATAAAGTGTTTGTATTAGTAATGCGTGCACCACAACTGTAGTTGGGTTGCAGACAAACATAACCTGTGAAAGTTAACGGAAATCTATTAGTACCATAATGTACTTGAGTTGCAGTTGAAACGGTAACTTAGCATTTTAAAATGTAACTTGATATTTCGATATCCACTTGTTACGCTTTATTGCTTAGGCTCTCAAGTATAAGTTTATTAATTTAGATTTAAGGATTTTCTTAGAATTTGGCGTGGAAAAATCCCCGCTGAATACTGCAACTTTTGTTGATACCGTGAAAACCTTGTTTTATTAGTGTTCACACGGGCATTGACGTCATTGGCTTATCCTTGCGATCGTAAGCGCTGACCTAAGGCTTTGTATGTGGAAAGTAGTTTATTTTCCCATTAACGTAAGCGGAAGCGCGCCAATCTCGCTTGGAGGGGAAAGCTGTTTAATAAGAGAAACGCCGCATAGCTCGTGGATTACCGTATCGACTTACGCAGATAGAATATTACCATACTGACTGCTGTGTAGTGCTGTCCTGAGTGCTTCATTTTAGTTCCAACCCTTCTACCCTATCCTTATCGTGTCGTCCAGCGAGGCACCACCAGCAGTAGCAGCTACCGACAACAAGGGCAACAGCATAGAACTGCCCCTGAAGTAGATACCCGCGCCTACTCAAATGTCGGGGTATGTGTTTTATAATTTTAGCCACTTGCTCGGAGGTTTATTGGGAACGATTGGTCGTAATACACTTACTTACTGTGCTATCCTGCAGTTGTATATCACACTTCTGGATACTGTGGTCCCTTCGCTGTCCGAATCGCTGGCATTCAAAATACTATACTTTTTGTTTAAATATTCTTAAATTTGATTTTGCATGGTTATATTTATGAATTAACTCGAGCTTCTCGCTTAAAATACGTTCTTCTTCTAAGCCTTGTAGCTGCAACTGCTTTGTTTTGACATATAGCTTTGAACATGAACTTGAAAACTCATCAGACATACGAGGTAGTTGGTGTAATGCTAGTGATGTATTAATGGTACACTTGGAGCACGCAACTTCTGTTTCTGATATTGATCCTGCTGCGTTATCATACTGATAATAGAACCATAAATCACATCGGTCGCATTGAACAATTTCTTCAGTATAAGGCTGCGTAAATTTTTGGCAGTCATGCACACTACTTAGTCTTGACTTATGTATTGAGCTTTCTATTGTTTCATACCAAATACTTCACAAATATAACAATTGTAATCACCTTGATTAACAGAATCCCCTCAAATATGAGGTTCACAAGGTGTAAAGCGGAACTAATGACTTTTACTATAATTTTTTATATTAACTCCTTTTATTTGTGACTATACCTAAATCATTGCTCCATCGTAGTCTACTATAAGTTGTTTAGGCGTATAGACATATGTACAATTGGAAGCAGTCACACACACACACACACACTTACACACACACACACACACACACACACAAACACAAACACGAACACAAACACGAACACAAACACAAACACGAACACAAACACGAACACAAACACAAACACGAACACGAACACAAACACGAACACAAACACAAACACGAACACAAACACGATCACAAACACGATCGCGATCGGGAACGCGAACGCGAATGCGAACACAAACACAAACACAGACACAGACACAGACACAGACACAGACACAGACACAGACACAGACACAGACACAGACACAGACACAGACACAGACACAGACACAGACACAGACACAGACACAGACACAGACACAGACACAGACACAGACACAGACACAGACACAGACACAGACACAGACACAGACACAGACACAGACACAGACACAGACACCGACACCGACACCGACACGGACACGGACCCGGACCCGGACCCGGACCCGGACCCGGACACGGACACGGACACGGACACGGACACGGACACGGACACGGACACGGACACGGACACGGACACGGACACACGGACACGGACACGGACACGGACACGGACACGGACACGGACACGGACACGGACACGGACACGGACACGGACACGGACACGGACACGGACACGGACACGGACACGGACACGGACACGGACACGGACACGGACACGGACACGGACACGGACACGGACACGGACACGGACACGGACACGGACACGGACACGGACACAGACACAGACACAGACACAGACACAGACACAGACACAGACACAGACACATATACATACACAAACACAAACACAAACACAAACACAAACACAAACACAAACACAAACACAAACACAAACACAAACACAAACACAAACACAAACACAAACACAAACACAAACACAAACACAAACAAACACAAACACAAACAGAAACACAAACACAAACACAAACACAAACACAAGCACAAACACAAACACAAACACAAACACAAACACAAACACAAACACAAACACAAACACAAACACAACACAAACACAAACACAAACACAAACAGAAACACAAACATGCAGACTAATGGTAGGTACAACATAAATACTAAGTACAAATTGTGTGCCGTAGGTGATCAACCATATTGTATTTCATCTACGGCATCTAAGATTATGTGATTAATACACTACACTGCACTAAACAGTCTTCTATCCCAAATGCAATTAGTAAAAAATAAGAACAGGAATAACGCTTTCTATTGAGCATAAGTTGTCATAGTTCGTTCTATCACTATTTCACTGCTTTAAATTTGTGTACATATTAATAAATACCTAGTTTTTCACTAAAAAAGTATAAAGTTACAGTCTTTGAATTGTTTTAGTAGTATGTCAAAGGGAAACTACTAGATTTTCTTTCTCTCAACTAAACAACAAATTAATTATAAAAATCTATATACTGTAATGTGAACCTATTGCAGTAATAGTAATTAGCTTTGTGGTCAACAGAAAGCTAGAATCAAACAACCTAATTTGTTTATATAACTCTTTTGATATAAAGTTAGATTCTTTAGCGCAAAGGGCGCATTTTGAACGTAACAAAGCGGTAAAATGAAATTTTTAAAAAAGTTAATATACCAACCGGACTTTGTTCTGTGCTTGAATTTTACTTCAACTAGCGTGACTTGTTTACATTCTTTTTGTTTCCACTATCCGTATCCTGTTTACCTTATTTGCAGGATAAGCGCATCTTGGTTGTAGCAAAGTACAAGCAATATATAAACTTACGATGCCAACGCACGCACTTCAACTCTAAAAAAATTAAAATTGGCCAATATTTGAAGATTAAAATTCCTAAAAAAGAAAAATTAGCATACATTCATCTTATTTTTCATAAACCCTCCACATGGATAAATTAATGGTACATTAATATGTGAAGCTTAGAATGTGGAGAAGACGAAAGCACTTCAAAAGCTAAAACGGGCGTCTATTTAAGGACTTACAGCGTTTCACATCTGGCGCATATAATTCAGAGGATAGGATCGTAGATAATATTTCTTGCGGCCGGCACTCATATCTCTGATGTGACAAACCGCTGGCTCAGCAAGTTGGAAGACTGGATTAGCCCTTCTCGCGGTGTAATATGGCGTGTGATGAGAATAATAACAATAAGTCAATGGCCCGATTTTCCTCAAGATTTTAGTTTTCCTATAGATTCGCTTATTTCACAACTTTATATGCTTCTCTACTGTAATATTGAACTATGGGTCGTTAGTATTTTTACAGGAGTTTCTTGTTACAAATCGCACGCTAACAGTATTAGAAAACGCGTTCTTTCTTACAAAGCGCCTTACGTTTTAAAGTAAGCCTATTCCAAGTCAAAATGGAAAAACTTTTTCGTCGTGTGCTTAATTAATTAATCTTTGCATGCCTTTTAAACAACCTCACTTTTGAAAACTGTTTAATGAATGAGAAACGAAGGCAGGTAAATCCATTCATTGTAAAAACACAGTCGTTCGGAAATTTTTGATGTTTATTTGATGTTTTATTTTATGAAATTATTGTGTATCATTTTTGGTTAATTAGGTTCTTTTAACTTTTTGGCAAAGTACTCGAAAAACTAACGTACCTATAGCCTTTCTAAAAATAGGAATATCAGTAGAAGCAAGTTTTAATTATTCCACCTCATCTTTATCATTCTTAGGAGACTGAACGTTGATTATTTATTACGGGTGAAATAGGAGTTCAAAGTATTAAATTTTTATTTCCCTGAAGGGGCGGTGCCCCTTAAGAATATAACGTTGCGTCGGCTAACTGCAGTGGTGCGAGAGTAGGTTTTTATGGATAAATGAGAAAACATATAAAGAAAATTAAATAAATATAAAAATAATAAATAACGAGGCTTAACTTTAAAAATTCTACAATTACGTTAACACTTATCCTAAAAGATCACGTTTCTGTCAAAATCGAGGCACCAAACAGTCTGCCACAGCAATACTTTTGATGTCATTTCTATATGAAAGACAGTATTCCGCATAAAACTCCCTGCTTTGATATCCTAAAGTTGGTCATAATTAAAGAAAATTCTCAAATATTAGATGCTCTTTCCAAATACGACTATCACTAGTGTAGCTGGATATCCATTACAGATTACTGATTCCTATTTCCTAAATAATTAAAATAAAAATCAACTTAACTTAAACTCTATTAATATAAAAATAATTTTATACACATAAATATCATTTTCTAAAAACAATTTCCTAACGTCAAAAATCTGGTCAGATGTTGCTAAAATAAAAAATCCTACAGAAAATTCTTAAAAATTTAACTCTAACCGTCAACAAAACTATGCTCTACTTAAAATTGTTCTGTTTTTCTATTTAATTATTAAACATTTTTAAATCATAAATTATTTGCGATGTCGTTAAAAAAGAAACAAAAAGATAGTTAAATTCCAGCCTTTTCTGTATCTTTTCATTGTCCAGTCTAAAATTACTAAATTTAATACTTTTAATACCCTAAATGTCACTAATAAACCTGTTGTTTCAAATTACTGATTAGTCCAACCAAATATGTACTTATTTTCACTTAATTAATATCTTATTACCAAAATACTCACAATAGACATTCAAAACCCATAGCATTGCCCTTCATAAGAGTATTCACGTTATTTTAACTCCAGAATTTCCAGCAACAATCACTATTGTCTCCGTCATTATTTCTTATATATCCAAACGCAGCAGCTCCCTGACTACTCAAAACATGCTACAAAGTTTCAATGGAATGGAGGGATTCCTACCCTTTGTTTCAAACGGCTTTCCAACATTATATCTGCACTCACGTGTTCATAAACATACCCTTTTACTTGCAGAGGTCTTTCATTTTGTTACATGTCGCTTACTGCACTATTTTCTTTTAGGAATGCTATACAAGTTATTTTGCAGGTTTTGTCCCCAAAAACTTACATCAATCTCCGTTGTTTTGTTCGCGTGTATCTCTACATTTTTAATGTTTTTAGGTGTCCGAGTTTTATATAACTGACTTTATCCCTATTTCCGTTGCGATCAACAAACCTGGTTTACTTCCACTGTAAATCATATTTTGTTACGGTTAGCGTTTGTTAATACAATGTTTCAAATTTACTCATATGCTTACTTCACCATTCTCACGCTTACAGTTGTTACGTTCAATTTAAAGCATGTTACTAAATTCACGCAAATATAATTAAATATAACGTTGTTTCTATTTCGCCGATTCCAAATTCATAATGCCTTTAAACTAAGCAACCTATACTACTCCTGTCTTCTGTATATCTAGATAGCGGTTCTGAAAATTTTTGAAAGTTGATAAAATAAATAATTTTTGACGTTTTGCTATTCATTGGAATGGAATTAATTTACGGTGATGGTTTTTCAATTCTAGCGTGTCCCGTTGGTTAAAGGGATGCGATACGATCAATTCTAAGTAATTCTCTACTTCTTCGAGGATACAGCACGAAGTATAAGTCTAAATTCGGACAATTGCAGTTATACTCGTGCTGTTTCCTTTCCGTCCTCTTCCTACGTACTGGTCTCATCCGGGTTGAACGCTGGCTCGCTTCCTTGGGCTGGGTTTCAAATAGTTCCTGAATGCTGTTAGCGAATGGTGCTCATGGTACTCGACTCCCAACGTCATACTCCGAAATATAGGTCCACCTAAGAATTCACATGGAACGTTGAGGAAACTTTCTGGAGTAGCCGACAAAAAGTAATTTGTCTCCCATCAAGTTAGGAACATTTCGTGTTGGATTTGCTACAGAGCTAAGTTCCCAAATTAAATATGATACCCTTTATATTGTTTACCTCCTATATCCTCTGGAGATACTTTTCATGCCATTGACTGCGTGATCTAGCAGGATATATATACTGAGTGTTGCGAAATGAATAGTGTTTACTGTTTTGGTTGTTGATTTAAAAACTTACCTTTTGTACGCAATAGTCTACATAAACCTTGGTACTTACTAGTATTAAGCATAAAACGCCTGGCACGGATGGTGCCGTAGTGATAAAATATTTGGTTGGTTGCTTGAATGCCATTAGCTTTGCGGAACCCGAGCTCGCTAGGTTGTTATAGTATAGTGCGTTATGTAATATAAACACCTCCACCATAGGTAGATTAAGTTATATCCGTTTATGTGAACTTACCATATATCATTGCTAGCTCCGATTTATACTTATCTGATATTGATTAGCCGCCAACGAAGTGGCTTAAATAAAACTCTAGTCCTGTTAAAGTGGAAATTATTTTAGTTTTCTCCTCCTTACTTAGCTTGGCCTGTGGTGCATTCCAGACGAGAGTTACTGAGGGTTCAGTATCCGCCCCTAGGATACTAACAATTCCTGTAAGTATTTATATGCCTGTATCTACGGGAGTGCATTTCCGGAACAACGACCTCCCTAAGGAGTCCTTAGAACTGTCACTGTCCTGGTATTTTACTGATGCTAATATTAGACCGACTAATGGTCTGGCATCATTTGGGTATCTATTTTTTTTTCTTCCTGTCGAGGTACTAATCCAACGTATATTCCAGCGGTATTCTTTTACCTGGCTACGTTGACCCTACTCCCCACCCCTAATCTACGACGGCTAGCCGTAGCATCCTGTTTTGTTTCGGTAAGGGACCCGGGTAGAAAGTTCCTTTCCTGCCTTTGCTTCATTTCCTTTCTGACCCGTAGGTTTTACCGTGACATATTTTGGCGCCCAACGTGGGGCTCGAATCCACGACCCTGAGATTAAGAGTCTCATGCTCTACCGACTGAGCTAGCCGGGTTGGTGCATTCCAGACGAGAGTTACTGAGGGTTCAGTATCCGCCCCCTAGGATACTAACAATTCCTGTAAATATTTATATGCCTGTATCTACGGGAGTGCATTTCCGGAACAACGACATATTTTGGCGCCCAACGCGGGGCCCTCGATTCTCGTTACTTAACCTTCGTTCCTCAATTCTTGTTACTTAATACTCCACTCCGATAGTATCCTGGTGAAATTATCAGACTTGTATTTTCCCTGATAGTTTTGGTGCTCTCAGTAGAGAGAATTGAAAATACTGGCGCCCTGTTCTATTTGTCTGTAGTTCTATATTCGTTGGTTTTGTTATTCGCAGTGAGGTTTTTTTCTGCAGTTTCTGTCCTGAATTGAATCGTTTTATTTTAGATACAATTCGGGTTTATTTTGATTGTTCTGTTGGTGCTTGGTAATTCGTTTGTTTTTGGATTTTGTTGTTGTGGGTTTGTATATACTGTTAGTTGGAGTAGTTTTGTTTACAATGGCACATTGGTGCCTAAATGTTAATCGTCTACGGAAAACGGAACTCCAGTATGAATTATCCTCTAGAGGTTTTGATCCTGAAGATAAGGTAGAAGAATTACGTCGATCCGTTCGAAGTGCATTGCACATCGACCAAGAAAAAAAGCTTCCTTCCATTTCGGTGGAGGCGAACTTTGCCGCTGAATATCAAATTGTTGAAATGGCTACCCAAGAACTCAAAAATTCTCTCATTACTTTTGACGGTGATAAATCTTCAGGCGTCTTTAAACGTATTAGCTCTGTTTGGCTACACCTCGAGCGTCGCTGTACGAATATGTCCCCAACAGGGGATGAACAAAAAGCACATCGCCAATTGTTACTTGTCCTAACCAATCTTCGTAGTGCGTACGAAGACAAAATTAGAAAATTTCGTCCCTCTGTCGTTTTACCCGGTACCCCGTTGGCTACTTCCAGTCTTATTTCTACTCATATAGCGGATCCGGATGAACCTTCTCTACTCACTTCCGAGTCTGAGTCGGAAGATGAACCTGAACCGGTCCCGGTTATGTCACCTAGTGGTTTTACTAAAAGTAATGCAGTTTCGAAACTTGGGTTAAAGTTTTCTGGTGAAGAATCCTTGATGGATTTTCTTATTCGAACTGACGAATTGTGTTCTTCTAGGGGGGGTGTCCTCACAGCAATTGTTTATTTCGGCTTCCGAAATTCTATCAGGTCAGGCTTTGCTATTATATCGGGTCCACCGCACCAAAATGAAATCATGGTTAGACATCGTCGACATGCTAAAGTCTTCATTTTTACCACCGGACTATGATGATCGTCTTATGAGGGAAATTTATCAACGTACGATGGGACCTACAGAATCGCTTACTGGTTATGTTGTTAGTATGTTGAATTTATTCCTTCGCCTTTCTGAACCACTTTCCGAAGAAAAGCGTTTAAGCCTGATTCGTGGCAATTTAACTCCCTTCTATCAGACTTCTTGGGGCCTTACTCCTGTTACCTCTGTTGATCAACTTCTATCCTTGGGTCAGCAATTGGAAGCGACAAAGATTTCGGCCGAACGTTATCGACCACCACCTTCTAGCAAAACGTCGAAGTTATTGGAACCTGCCCTTGCTTATAAACCAGATCCTTCACCCCGCGTGTCTACTCCTGTCACTGATCATCCAACCTCCACACGTAGAACCAACCTTTTATCTGTCACTACGCCTACTACTACTCCTGCTTCTGCTAGACGGATAACTTGCTTTAACTGCGATCAGGCTGGACATATCTCTCCTAATTGTAACCGTCCTCAAGTACTACACTGTTACGGTTGCGGTCGTAAGGGAGTTACTCGGCGCAACTGTCCCAACAAATGAGAAAATTCTTTAAACCGTCGGTAGGGTTCTTGGTCCGAGGCGAGGACCCTGTTCTTTCTCTGTCCTCGGGTTCTCCTTTTCGGTGTCTGGATGACCAATCCAGATTCGAACTAAATTACATATGTGCTAATGTTCGTGGTGACCAACGTCCCTACCTACAAGTCAATATTTTTGGAGTCCCCTTTACTGGTCTTCTGGATTCAGGAGCTACGCGCACTATTCTTGGCGGTCCCGGTTGGCACCGGTTGCGTTCTCTTAATATAGCTCTTAACCCTTTCACTTCTTCTTTCTGCAGCCTTGCTGATAATTCTAAATGTACAATCTTGGGTTCCGTTTCTCTTCCTATAACCCTCCAAAATTCTATTACTACTCTGGATATTCTTGTCATTCCTGAAGTTTCACACCCACTCATTCTTGGTATCGATTTCTGGAAATCGCTGCAGTGTGTTCCAAAATTTTGCGACGGCCTATAGACTTTTGTTTCTCCTGCTTCCTTGGCAACTGTCACCACCGACCCTGCTCATATTGTCTCTGAGCTTACACCTGAACAACGTCTTCGTTTGGATACTTTGATTTCTACTGCTTTTTCTAATCAGCCTACTAGTCTTGGTTGTACTACCCTAGTTCAACATCATATCCGTACTTCGGCAGAACCTATAAAACAACGTTATTACCCTCTTTCTCCTCCACTTCTTAAGATAGCTCATTCCGAGCTTGACGAGATGCTCCGTCTGGGAGTCGTCGAGACTTCTACTAGTCCTTGGTCTAGTCCTATTGTCCTCATAAAGAAGAAAGACGATTCTTATAGGTTCTGTATCGACTTCCGTAAGGTCAACCAAGTCACTCAAAAAGATGCATATCCACTTCCTTATATTTCTACCATCTTGGATCGTCTCCGCGATGCCCGTTTTCTTTCCTCACTAGACATTCGCTCCGCTTACTGGCAAATCCCTCTATCTCCAGAATCCAAACCAATCACCGCTTTTACCGTCCCACATCGTGACTTATTCCAATTCTGTCGTATGCCTTTCGGTCTCCATAACTCTCCTGCAACCTTCCAACGCCTCATCGATCAGGTCATCGGTTCTGACCTGGAACCTTTCTGCTTCGCATATCTTGACGATATCATCATAGCCACCCCCTCTTTCGAGGAACACATCCGCATACTTGACCTAGTACTTTCACGTCTCTTCTCTGCCAGCCTTTCCCTTCGTCAAGATAAATGCCATTTCTGCCTCCCGGAACTCCGCTATCTGGGTTACGTTGTTAACCGAGATGGACTCCTTGTCGATCCAGAAAAAGTTTCGGCCATTCTTAATATCCCTCCTCCTTCTTCTGTTTCCGGAGTACGTCGACTGATTGGCATGGCCAGTTGGTACCGGCGCTTTATTCCAAATTTCGCCACTCTTACTTCTCCGCTTTCTAATTTAACCCGAAAGAATGTCCCTTTCATCTGGACTCCCGATTGTCAATCTGCCTTCCTCTCTCTTAAACAGCATCTAGTTTCCGCTCCCATACTATCCTGCCCCGACTTTACTTTACCCTTCACCATCCAAACTGATGCCTCCCATTTCGGTTTGGGTGCGATTCTAAGCCAAACTTCCCCCAAAGGAGAAAAGGTTGTCAGCTACATCAGCCGGTCCCTTTCCAAGCCCGAGCGCAACTACTCAGTTACTGAGAAGGAGTGCCTGGCAGTGGTGTGGGCGATCGAGAAGTTCCGACCTTACGTCGAGGGTATTCATTTTTCAGTAATTACCGACCACCATTCCCTTCTCTGGCTCAACAAACTCACAAGTCCTTCAGGTCGCCTAGCTCGCTGGTCCCTTCGCCTCCAGCAATATGATTTCTCCATTTTCCACCGAAAAGGGAAAGATCATGTTGTTCCTGATACCCTCTCCCGTTTCGTTCCCGTTCTTACTCCCGTTTCTGTTTCAGCCATTTCCTCCCTTGAAGTTACTCTTCCTACTCCCGATCCTTGGTATAATGGTATGCTTCAAAAAGTTTCCAAATCTCCTAGACGCTACCCATCTTGGTCCGTTGTGAACGATATCCTCTTTCGTCGTCATAAGACTTCGATCGCTGCCGATTCTCAGGACGATTGGAAAATCGTCGTACCTTCTGAACAGCGTAGACATCTGATTTTTCTTCACCACGATCCGCCTACTTCCGGTCACTGTGGTGTGACCAAAACTTCCGCTCGTCTCCTCCAAAAATATCATTGGCCTTGTCTCCGAGCTGACGTCGCTCGCTACATCCGACGTTGTCCGATCTGTGCTGCTCATAAGGTTGAACAGTTACCTCCTCCTGGTTTCTTTGCTCCTAGAGCTAAACCCTCCTACCCTTGGCAAGTCATGTCTTGTGATCTGGTAGGTCCTCTTCTTCGTTCTACCAAAGGTTGTTCTTATCTTTTTGTAGTGGCTGACTACTTTACAAAATTTCCTCTTTTCTTTACTTTACGCACCGCCACTGCACCGGTCGTTACTAAACTTCTTGAAGAACAGGTCTTTCTACTTTTTGGGGTTCCTCAATATCTTATTACTGATAACGGCTCACAGTTTAGCAGTCGGCAATTCACTTCCTTATGTGCCCGGTATAACTCCAAAATTCTATTCACTGCTCGTTACCATCCTCAAGCAAATCCTGCTGAACGCGTCAACCGTACTATCAAAACAATGATAGCATCTTGTGTTCGTGACAACCATCGTCATTGGGATGTCAATCTTTCACAACTTGCTTGTGCCGTCCGCACGTCCAAACATGAAATTATTGGCTGTACACCTTTCTTTGCGTTGTTTGGTAGAGACCACATCCTCTCCGGTGATTACTTCGGACAACTGTCCGAATTCAATGATATGTACATTCCTGATCCAGAACATCCTTCGCCTGATCCCGAACACTTCAAAGATATTCGCTCACGTGTCCTAAAGAAACTATCCGCTGCGTACCGTGAAACTCATAATCGCTATAATTTTCGACGTCGCCCGGTCAAATTCCAATTAGGAGATTCTGTTTGGCGCCGTAATTACGCCCTTTCCGACGCTTCACGTCACTTCAACGCTAAACTTGCCCCTAAATTTCTTGGTCCGTTTCCTATTAGTAAAGTTGTTTCTCCGTGGACATACGAACTGACCGATCCTACCGGTGCCAAAAGCATTTGGCACGTTAAAGATCTCAAACCTTCTCATCCTGACGATCCTAATGTTCCTGATATCGCATTACTTTCCTTTTGGCGACGCAGGCGTCGTAAAGCTAGATAGCTGCCCTCTCGTCCCAACTGCTAATGATGACTCTGCTCTACACTGGTATTACTCTCTTGGATTTTGTGATTATTGTTTTGTTCGGTTTCTTCCCTTTGTACCTTCTCTTTTCTTTCTGAACTGCACCTTCTCACTTCTATAACAGATTAGTTTGTGTTCCTTGCTGTCGGTCCTTGCACTGACTTGTTTTGATATACCATCCGCTTCCTGTGGTATGCTTTGTAGACCTCTCTACTTTTCTTCGGAAACTGCGACACTGTCGAATTTTCGGGTCTATTAGCAATTCTTTTCTTGATTGTTCGTTAGTAACGACTCCTTTGTTACTACAGTTGATAGCACATCGTTTCGTATCCCAGCTCTTTCGTCGATCTTTGTCATACTTGAGGCCTGTTTTGGCTATTACTGTTGATTTTCTTCCTCTCTTCGGCTCTTCCTTTTTGGTTTATGGGCGCAGGAAACCAATTCTTTTCTTGAGGTTTAAAAACTTTACTGTTTCTTTACTAGAGACTCTCGTCTACAGACGACCTTTGCAGTGTTGATGCCTGCCCATCCTTGTCCTCGTTGATTACCACTCTACCTCTCTCTCATTCTTTTCTTCTTTCTTTAGTTCTTCTTCCATTGTTATTACTTCAGTGAGTGCTCCGTTCGATTTCTTCTGGTAGTCCTGAAGGTAGTTTACCAGTTTATGGTCCGTCAAACCGGATGAAATTTTTTTTTTTTCCTCTATGTTTTGTGTTCGTTTCGTTTATAGTTTGTTTTGTTGAAAGAGATTTCCTTCCAGTTCGTTTTGTTATTAGTTCGGTTGTCTAACCGCTTGTGTTTTCCTACCCCGACCTTTTAATTTTGCTGGGGGGGAATTTGTTACGTTCAATTTAAAGCATGTTACTAAATTCACGGAAATATAATTAAATATAACGTTGTTTCTATTTCGCCGATTCCAAATTCATAATGCCTTTAAACTAAGCAACCTATACTACTCCTGTCTTCTGTATATCTAGATAGCGGTTCTGAAAATTTTTGAAAGTTGATAAAATAAATAATTTTTGACGTTTTGCTATTCATTGGAATGGAATTAATTTACGGTGATGGTTTTTCAATTCTAGCGTGTCCCGTTGGTTAAAGGGATGCGATACGACCAATTCTAAGTAATTCTCTACTTCTTCGAGGATACAGCACGAAGTATAAGTCTAAATTCGGACAATTGCAGTTATACTCGTGCTGTTTCCTTTCCGTCCTCTTCCTACGTCCTGGTCTCATCCGGGTTGAACTCTGGCTCGCTTCCTTGGGCTGGGTTTCAAATAGTTCCTGAATGCTGTTAGCGAATGGTGCTCATGGTACTCGACTCACAACGTCATACTCCGAAATATAGGTCCACCTAAGAATTCACCTGGAACGTTGAGGAAACTTTCTGAAGTAGCCGACAAAAAGTAATTTGTCTCCCATCAAGTTAGGAACATTTCGTGTTGGATTTGCTACAGAGCTAAGTTCCCAAATTAAATATGATACGTAAGTAAGTTCCACGAAGTATCCTTTTACCCTTTATATTGTTTACCTCCTATATCCTCTGGAGATACTTTTCATGCCATTGACTGCGTGATCTAGCAGGATATATATACTGAGTGTTGCGAAATGAATAGTGTTTACTGTTTTGGATGTTGATTTAAAAACTTACCTTTTGTACGCAATAGTCTACATAAACCTGGGTACTTACTAGTATTAAGCATAAAACGCCGGGCACGGATGGTGCCGTAGTGATAAAATATTTGGTTGGTTGCTTGAATGCCATTAGCTTTGCGGAACCTGAGCTTGCTAGGTTGTTACAGTATAGTGCGTTATGTAATATAAACACCTCCACCATAGGTAGATTAAGTTATATTCGTTTATGTGAACTTACCATATATCATTGCTAGCTCCGATTTATACTTATCTGATATTGATTAGCCGCCAACGAAGTGGCTTAAATAAAAACTCTAGTCCTGTTAAAGTGGAAATTATTTTAGTTTTCTCCCTCCTTACTTAGCTTGGCCTGTGGTGCATTCCAGACGAGAGTTACTGAGGGTTCAGTATCCGCCCCCTAGGATACTAACAATTCCTGTAAGTATTTATATGCCTGTATCTACGGGAGTGCATTTCCGGAACAACGACCTCCCTAAGGAGTCCTTAGAACTGTCACTGTCCTGGTATTTCACTGATGCTAATATTAGACCGACTAATGGTCTGGCATCATTTGTGTATCTATTTTTTTTTCTTCCTGTCGAGGTACTAATCCAACGTATATTCCAGCGGTATTCTTTTACCTGGCTACGTTGACCCTACTCCCCACCCCTAATCTACGACGGCTAGCCGTAGCATCCTGTTTTGTTTCGGTAAGGGACCCGGGTAGAAAGTTCCTTTCCTGCCTTTGCTTCATTTCCTTCCTGACCCGTAGGTTTTACTGTGACACAGTCTATAGTATGAAACGATTACTTCACCTGTGTGACCCAATACTTCTGTACTCTGATCTTCCAACGCCCGTTTTGTATTCAAAATGTCATTAGTTTCCCTTTTTGATACTTGAAACTGTGTATTAACAATTACATCATATTGCATGGAATTTATTAAACCAACTTTCTAATGTTCATATTTCAGGTGCATATTAATAAGTTCACTGTTATTTCCTATATAATTTTGAAAGTTTCTTATAAACATCATTCGCTTTCACTATAAAATTTGATTGTTATAATTGACTTGTTTACATTCTTGTTATTTAAAATAATTTACAACTATTTACTTAAGTGAATCTTGTGTATGAAAGAAAAATGTTTTTCAATGCATAGATGTATCTTGAGGTTTCTGTGTTTCATTTCATTTTCGTAAATTCTACAGTAGAATTTCCATTGAACTAGCCAGGCAAAATAAGAAACAAGAAGGTAAGACAATAATTGCCAAATTTCCTATTGCATTCTTATTAATACAGTTCCCTGTACCTAGGTCACAGTAAAATTTTAGCAAATCCCACAACAAAGAGGCTTTGTCACAACAATATATACATATACACACACGCACACACGTACACATACACACACATATAATAAAATAAAATGTATCTCTAAATAAACTCTTATTACAATAATAAAAGTTTATTTACCTATACAAATTGAGCTATTAATTGCATAGCCATTAACAAAATGTACAATAGCTTTATTATTTCACAAGGGGAGGAAACATTCACTGACCGGCTTCGGATTTTTTAAGCCTCTTAGAGCGAATTACTTACAGTTTAAATGCCCACGTGATCGCTGCCAGTTGTAGATTCGAAAACTCATCTGCAAAATTTGTGGAACCTGTTACGTTTATTTTGAACATCTCGGAATTTTTTTTTGTTAATAAGAAATACGCGGTCTAATAATTTTCAACTCAAGTCCCTTTGGCGTTAAAAACAAAAACTAATTCAGTAAATTAAAATAACCCTATTACGTGTTAATTCATTTCTCTATTTGTGTAAATTCGATTCCTACTGTTACATCCTAGAGCCTAATTAATAATAAATACTCCTAAGAATTCCTCAACGTAAAGTTTATGCTAAAATTAAACAGGCGATAAGTGGTTCTAGGTATCTGATAATTGATTTTATGAGTTTTCCATTAAAAGCTTCGTCGAATTAAAGCCGCGTATCATCCCAATAAACCGTGTTTTCCAGTTTTATTTCCTTAACAACAATATTACTTTGAGCTCTGGTCATTAGTGAAACGAAATTAATATTCACTTGCTTTTCAATCTATACAACGAAAACACGTGTAGAATGGTTGGTTGTTTCCGCTTTTCTGTATGAAAAGTTCGCGCACGCCTTACAGCGTGATTAGTATTTATGGGTTTTATAAAATTGTACTTTTCGACGACAATAAATTAATTTTATTTATAATTACTATAGTTCCTTTTGGTGGCTCTTAAAGCCACAATGTATGGTCGCCCCTTGTTGTGATGGGAGGACCACCCCAAGGCGGGATCACGCGAACTTTGGTTGTGCACTGTTTTTACAAACGGTAGGAGCCAACCCGATGGTGGTGACTCGAGGGTAAGTGTTTATACACTAATTTTCTTATATGGGTACCCGGTAGTTGTTGAAAACAACATATGTACATGAGTCTACGGATGCATCACCTTGTTGGTGGTAAAATGACTGGTTCGTTGTATGTGCGAGGATATTATAATGTTTACTGATTTCTTTATTAGGATAATTTTATGTATAGAATTCCTTTCTTACAATGCTGATTTCGAGCTGTGATTTTTAGTGGGGTAATTTTGTTAATTTTTCTTGTTTGATGATTAATATAGGGGATGACCTAAAAACTGCAGCTCGCCATGTTAAAAATGATTTTTTTTTTTGTTCGTAAATATGTATATTGTGTACCTATGAATTGTTCATTTCTGGTACTATTGTGTTTCGTATATAATTTTGTTTTTTTTTAAATTAGAGGTTTTTAGTTTGTAAATGTTTGATTGTGCGTGAGTGAGTATATTTTTATTTCAAGCCTCCCTTATTTTTTTTGTAGGTACAATAACTCGCCCACTCGCCGATTGAGCCCGGTCAATTTCTTCTTTTTCTTTTTCGTTTTTATTTTGTTTTTTTAGACTACGTCGCTGGACGTAGCATAATTTCTGACGCCCTGACGTGGGTCTGCGAATTTGTTTAGTTAATTTTCTTAAGTTCCGATTTTGTTTCGTGTAACTTTGGCCCCGATTTTGTAGTAGTTAATTTTTCTGTTGCTTCGATTTTGGTTTTCGTTAATTGGTGTTCCGATTTAATTTCTGACCCAATTTCTGTTTTGCTTCTGGCCTGATTCTTTTTTGTTTGCGGCCCAAGTTACTACCGTATCCTTTTCTCGGCCTGATAATACTTATGTTTTCGTCCTTTACGCTCCAACTTGTATTTATTACTTTTCTTTATTTACCGTGTGGGTTCCATCTTTTTGAATTTCGGATTATTGGATTCGTGTTTTCGCCAACAATCCTAGTCCATTGAAAACGCTGGCGCCCAAGATTTTTCTTTTTCTTCCTTCCTTCTCTGTATATGTTGTTCTCCCCATCAAGTCTATTGGTTTTTTTTCTTTTCTCCGATTCTTTTATTCCACCGCCCGTCTTTTCAACGTGGTGGGTTCTAAACTGTGCTACTGGTCACCAAATCGTTTAAAATACCATTTTTTAATTGGTTGTTCCTTTTACCTGGTGAACCATGGCATATTGGCGCATCCATGTAAATCGGTTGCGATAAACCGAGCTACAATACGAACTAGCATCTCGAGGCTTTGGCCCCGAGGATAATGTCGACGAGTTACGCAGGTCCATACAGAGTGCGTACCGCATGGAACGGAAACCAGGATTTAATCCTGTTCTCGCGTAGCCTGATTTCGCTTCCGAACTGGCAGCGGTTACGACCGCTGTTCAAGAACTAAATCAAGCTTTGACTGCATTTTGTGGAGACAAATCTTCCCCCGCGTTTAAACGCATTAGCTCCTTATGGTTACAAACTTCCACATTGAACATTCTATAAGTGAAAGCTAAATGCGTTGTAATCAAATTTTAATAATAATCAAATACAAGATTGGTTAAAACAAGTTACCACAAACACAAAATTCTCTAAAACATGAAAAATTCCCAATATTCTTAAAATATGTCTTAGAATATTCTTAAATTATCCACCATACCTTTCTAAATAATTGTATACCTCTGAGCTGAAACAAATTCTTACCCTTACGTTTCATTGAACAGCTTTTTGTTTCACTTTGAAAAACCTTCTAAGTTCGTTTTTAATTCAATTTACTTTTTTAAATTATTTTTGAAAAATGGAGTACTGATAGTTTATTTCACTCGAGCCACAGAACAAATTCCATTCTTTTACAATTCCTTCCTGTATTTATTCGATTTTTAATCGTGGGATTGCTGTATTATCTGTAGTATTTGAAACTTTTTTTAGCGTGTGTGCTATTCAGAATTACGAAACAAATAAGAAAATTTGGTAAACTTTAAAAACTACATTTGTATTTGATTTCCTATCAGCCTTCCTCTTATTAACCTTATTTTAGAATATCGAGGTAATAACAGAGTTGTAGTACACCTACCTTGAGAAACATAAAAATGTTTGGACTTTTGTCTTAGAAATTTTATTTAAATAAAATTTGTGCTACATTACATGTTCAATAACACGCTATTTGTCTGTACAGATTATAATTTATCTACGTTGTTTTCATATTTGCTAGGGATTAGTAGAGTTCCCAATGAATCAACTTGTCTTTAATATAAAAAAAGTTTTAAATTCTGTTAATAATATTTTATCTATGTAATATTTACAAATTAATGATTTTAAACAATCACTAAGTTCTAATATTCTAATATAAATTTACTTAACATGCTATATCTGTTTTTAATACTAGAAATTCAAATAAGATATTACGTTTATTTTTCTACCCAAATTAAATACTCTTTTTCCCCTGGTTGTCATTTCCTGCTCGAATAAATTTCATTTCTATTCTTAAATTCTTCAACAATACCTTATATAGTGTACCTGTTCAGTATATACCGGCTTAATATAATTTTAACTCAAATCCACTTTGCTCTTAAAACAAAAATTTATTTGATAAATTACCTTACCTTGTTTTAGGTATCTGTTAATTTGTTAATCATTCCGATAACGTATAATTGCTTTCTCTTGTGTTATTTGAACCCATTTTGAATTTGATTCTGCAGCTTGTGCGTTGAAATATTTTTCGTCACGTACTTCAAAAGCAATGCACGTTTTTTTGTTCGACAAGTAGGAGGTATCTTGCGTGTATTGCTCTTAGCTGGAAGCCAAATTGGTTCTTTTTTTGTATGTAGGCCCAACTGTTCTTTGCCACAGATCAACTGCTGTTGCCTGTACATCGTTAGTGTCGTTATGATAACAGGGTAAATAGATCCCGACGACCGTGGCGTTGCTGTGCTGACTCACCCCCGAAGGATTGCAAGCTAAGTATCCAGATACATACAAGTATACAACTTGTTTTCTTTTGTGTACATCAAGGGCATATTCAGTATCAGCGTTTGGTGTAGTTACGTGATAAGGAACGTGACACTGCAGGACTATTGTTTGTTGCTGCGAATCGATATTATCGCTCTACAGGTGCGATGTACCATTGTTATAAATGTTTGACAGACACACGTTTATTCTTTTCTACTGATTGGTTTATTTTACAAACGGTATTATGAACAATTTAAAAAAATGTTTGACAAAAGCTTTCGCACGTTAATTCTTTCCTACTGATTAGTTTATTTTACAAAAAGTATTAGGTGCAATTTTAGAAACGCTTGACAAAAGCTCTCACATGTTTATTTACTACCGATTAATTTTAGTTTGTGTAAAATAAGAGATGCGCACTTCGTATCTAAAGTACTAAATTGTTCGTTTCACATAATTGTTTGCTTTGAAATAGTAACGCTTAATTTATTTTTTTTGCTTGTTTGTACAGAATCCTTTATTTAATTTTTATTTGTTAATAGATAATCGTGGGCGACTTGCTTTTTTTTGTTTTCTTGGTATGTACGTGAATCCTCCCACTCTCCGCGTTTGATAGTTAGCCTAGTATTTACTTTTCATCCGGCTACGTCTAGGTACGTAGCAAAGTATTTCTTTGCATACAATATTTATGGAACTAATAAAATTTTGTATACTTTAAATTTTACAATATTGTACCACCTAAGCTAATTAATTAGACTATCAATAATAATATTTTGTAATAAATATATGTTTTGTTATCCATATAGAAACATACGGTCTTGAAAACATCATTCCACTTTAAATTCCACATTAATGTACACACACACGCACACGCAAACGCACACGCACACGCACACGCACACGCACACGCACACGCACACGCACACGCACACGCACACGCACACGCACACGCACACGCACACGCACACCCACACACACACGCAAACGCGCACACGCACGCGCACGCGCACGCGCACGCACGCACGCGCATACACACACACGCGCGCGCGCACTAACGCACGCGCACGCGCGCACGCACTCGCGCACGCGCGAACACACGCACGCACGCACGAACGCACACACACACACACACACACGCACGCACGCACCACGCACGCACGCACGCACGCACGCGCGCACACACACACACACACACACACACACAACACACACATATTTATATATATATAAATTTTAAATTGTTTGCTATCAATATGTATATTATTGTGATTAGAGGTCACAGCAAGGTCATGTGATAGCGTGTGACACGCACGCACGCACGCACGTACGCACGCACCCACACATACACACACTCACGTACGCACGCACGAACTCACGCACGCACGCACGCACGCACGCACGCGCGCGCACGCACGCAGGCACACGCACGCACGCACACACACACACACACACACAAACACACACACATATTTATATATATAAATTTTAAATTGTTTGCTATCAAATATGTATATTATTGTGATTAGAGGTCACAGCAAGGTCATGTGATAGCGTGTGACGCAGATTTCAAGTGTTAAAATTATGATTACATATCAGGGCCGCCATCAGCCACAAATTTTTAAAAACGGTCATTGATTTTCTATTGTAGATTCAACGGTGATTAGCACTTGAATGTTTGCACATATTTGGCTGCGAAAAGCTTATAATTGGTTTCGAAGAAAATTCCTTATATATGTATGTCTGTATATATGTATGTATGTATGTAAATATGTATTGTAAATTACTTTGGCTACATTCGCATGGAGCTCAACTAAAAGATGTTACCGGAATATAATATTAGCAAATCATTGAAACACGAACGCACCCATGCGCTACTCCTCACGCTCATTCACGCACTAACACTCCTGATCACATGCATTTACACATGGAAATATGTATGTGCGGGCGTTTGCGTTTGCCTGGCTTGCTTGTGCGTTTAAGTAGTTGTACATGTAGTCCTTCGCGTATACAGACGTCAGCTGGTAGTGATCCAGGGAAGTTCCTAAATCTATTTTCATTCGTCTATGATCATTTAGGATATAATTGGTTACATTTCGATATTCGAAGGTATTTTGAACACCACTGTATCTACTTGCGGGTTTTCAAAGGCATTCTGAAGTAACATTGAAATTATATGTTATAGAAGCTTGAGTGAGGGGGAGGGAGCTTCCTGGTCTGTTAACTAGCTTTAACAGACCTTTGTCTTTGACTGCTTACAGAGAGGGTATAAAACGGTCAACTTGGAGATTTTGTTTGGTAGCGCCATAACACAAGTTCGCGTTTTAACCTTAAATTGTACTTGTGGTTGTGTTTTGGCAAATGATAGAAAATAGGTTAGTTATTGTGAAATATATTGGTGACGTGGGCTGGAAACTGTTACTAGTTTGAATGTACGCGCGTGTGATTGAGTCTTGCTGAATTTACAAACATTTTATTCCCGGGCTGGACGAAACGCTGGTTGTCAAGGGTACCTTGCTGGCTATTTGCTAAACACTTTATCCTTAGCTGGGTTGTATTGATTTCCAACCCCAGTCCCTTCCAGAAAAGATTAGTTGGGCTACTCTAACTGTTCTTTAGTTGGACATACAGAATGCCTGGATAATAGTTGACATTCGGTAATATTTAACGAACACATGCTACTTGATCGCCACCCATCTTAAGAGGTGTGCCTTTATGCGGTTTGAAGCGCAGAGCTGTTGGGTTTTTGTCTGTCGTACTTTTTTCCCAACATAGTCCAGGTTGAGTCTAGCACTGTTTGCTCAATTATGTCTAATTGCGGGTAACCTAATTTTGGGGTTATCTTATTGTATTAAAAGTAGAGTTACTTGATGTTGCAGTTTTATTTCAAACCTTCTCACCTTAACGCCATCTTTCACTATATATTTAGGATATGTGTTAGTCACATAACGTAGGGATCATGAGCTGCGGGACTACTAGATCATGGAGAGGTATTGGCAAGAGAGGGCGTTCGTTAATCCTCAGGTAGGTTGCACTATAAGCTAACGAAACACAATTTAACTCAAATCTTTAAAGACTGCGCAAATTACTCAATCACATTTATAGACTTGGGTAAAAAGCATATTTGCTACTGTTTATTTCTAGATTTTAATTCAATGTAAGTATGTGTGCGTTAGGCATGCTAATTTTGTTAACTTAAAAATCTAGCTTCAAATTAACGTATTCCAGAGTACAGAAAATTCAAGATATAGTTCTCGCAATTTCTAAACCGATTTTCGTCACAAATGACGTCACGCCATATCAACTACAAATGATATTATTGCCTTATTCTAACTCCAGAAAAAAGTTTCCTTCTCGGTTTGCAAATTTTGCAATGTTGCCGCCTTCATTTGAGGCATTTGTTGACAACTAATATTACTTGTTACGAAGGCGTAGAAGGGACACATATATAAATCAAATTCCAAAACAATTATTTCCGCGTTACATAACACGGAATTAATAATTAATTCCGCGTTACGTAACGCGGAATAAATTATTAAATAATTATTTTCGCGTTACGTAACGCAGAATTAATTATTAAATACTTATTTCCGCGATATATTACAGGAATTAATTATTTCTCTGTCATGTAGTAGGGAATAAGTAAATAATTCGTTGACGGGTAGTATTCGCGGTAGTTTAGTCGCTTGTGGTCATTTGCTCTGATAATGCTAAAAATGGACAACCAATACTACAGTCTCATAGTGTATTATTATTCACAGGGTTTATCACAGAAGGAGGTTATTGGAGTGATGGGAGCTGTTCACAATTACAACATACATCCCAGAACGCTTAAACGCATCCTACGCAAATTTATGTTGTATCGGCAAAAACATTTTTCTCCTTTGGCAGATGTGCACTACTTTATTAAAGATCAACTACAAACGTCTGGGCAGCTCCATGGTTACAGTTGGATGCACCTAAAATATATTCAGCATGGTCTGGTAGTTACTCAAAACAGAGTAAGAAATATTCTAGCTGTCTTTGATCGAGAAGGAGTAGAAATTAGAAACGTAAACGTTTACGAAAAAGGCGCTATTTCACAGAAGGACTGCGTGTGGCACATGGATTCATACGACACATTGAAACGGTATGGAATCTGCATTAATGGCGCAATTGACGGTTATTCTCGCTACATAGTCTAGTTACAAACCGGCCGCACTTCAAGTGATCCAAAAACAATAGCGACATACTATGTAGGTGCTATAAGATGTTTTGGAGAATACCCACAAACGATACGAAGCGACAAGGGCACAGAAATGGTACTCTTTAGACCATACAAACAGCCTTACGTCAACTATTTGGTACGGCACAAATTCAAAAACCATCATTTATATATGGAAAAAATACTTCTAATCAGCACATAGAAAGTTGGTGGTCACAATTACGAAAACAAAATGCGCAATTTTGGATCAATTTATTCGAAATATTAGATGAGGAAGGTTTATTCAATGGTTCCCATCTTGACAAGGCACTCATTCGATTTGGTTCTTAAAGATTTTACAGATATACCGAAATTTTCTAAATAACTTGTTTGTAATGAAAGCGCAAAATTTTGTTTCAACGGCGCTTAATGGGGCCTAATTATTGCACAATTTTCTTTTTAAATTCCGAAAAAGAACGGCTGCGTGAACTTGGCCGTTGCACTAATTTTTTTAACATTACTTGTTTGCTAGGTGGGCGCAAAATTGTATTTTAACGGCGCAAGATAGCACCTAATTGTGGCACTAATTTTTTTGAAAAAACGAATAAGTGCGGTTGCGTGAACGTGGCCAAAAAAATTGTTTTTAAAATAACTTGAATACTAAGAGAGCGCACAATTTAGTTTCAACGGCGCAAAATTGCGCCTAATTATAGCACAAAAATTATGTAACATTCAAAAAAAGTGCGGCTAACTTTACGCATTTTAGTTCCATCAGATATAAAGCTATTTTTTGCGACTGAATATTTACGACCGTAGATAATTAGTTTGATCATTGTTGGTCTAATAAATGTTGATTTTTGTATTTCCACTCATTTGAATTTGAACCGGTAGTTTGAATCGCGAAAATAATTTGTAGTTATATGGACAATGTCGAGCATTCAATTTTAAAGCAATGATTTCAAGTCAAATACTATATCAAACCCAATGCCTGTCTTTTTATAGGTTTTAATTTTTTTTTTCATTAATCACTGATGGATTACCAAAAAGTAATTCCAATTATTTACATATATATTAAAGGAGAATTATAAGGAGATTTCAAATAGGTTACAAATAATGAAAATGTTTAGAAATAACAGTATTATGTGCGTGTTATTATTTCTTATGAATACTTAAAGTTTGATCTAGTACTGATTTCAATATGGCAATTCCGGAGAAGAACGTCTGGTTTTTGGTGACCAAACCGTGCAAAAAGGAATTGATATATAAACCAAAAGTGACCGGTATATTCAGTCGTGAAAAAGCGCTTATCATTTCCTTTATTCTTAAATATTTATTTAAATTGATTTAAACGTAATCATTATTCTAGATTGTTTCCAGGACGATCTCGACTCAGTGATTCAAATTGGAAACACACACAAAATTCGGGGAACGCGAAGAAGCAGGTTATTAACCGGAAGGCCGCTGCTTATGTTCCAGGCTCCTAGTTTGTTCGGAGCTGAAAATTGTTTAATTAGGGGACATGAAAGCACAATTGCTTCTTTAGAAGACGAGTGTGTACTTTACTCTGCCCCATGTGATGATTTTATGATGGAACTATGCGAAAATATAAGAAAATAATTTGGCAGTAAATGGAGCAAATAGTCCCTACGATGCAGTAAAATTGTATATTGAAATAAGAACAATCATATATCACTTATTGCAGCATGTTTAAAAAGTGTATTTATTGAAAATGTAATAATATAAAAATAGTATATATATATATATATATATATATATATATATATATATATTGCTGTGATTCTCTTCCTGTTGTCTTTCTTCTGTCCTATCCTCTGATAATCGATTTCTTGACTCCTTCCGCCTCGGCTGCTCACCTAGATAAAACTTTCATCCTCATTCATAAAAAAAAACACATTCCTACCACAAACATCAACGTTAACTCTATTTACACCAATATTCACCATACATTAAAATTTCAAAATTAAATTTTAGCATAAATTTCAGCATCATAAAATTTCAAGTTCAAATTTGTCATCATTTTAATTTGCATCCAGAATTAGAGTCCTTGTAGGATGCATACTAATTAAGTAAACAATATTTGCAGACCTGAGTCTGAATAAAAAGGAGCATCTCCCACCCCTTTACGTTAATTTAACAGGTTAGTCTAATTGAGCTCAAAGACAGACCCAAATTTTCATCATAATAAAAAACATAAACCTAATGAATACTCCTTTCTACTTATACAAGAAAATTTTACCTTAAAATTCAAAATTTGTTGTTTATACAAATTTACTACTGTCCATCTTTATCAAACAAATTATAAAAATATTCAACACACACCAAAACATCTAAGATCGAACAACAATGCATAAGTTACCTGAAGGTTAATGCACTCGTGGCTCCAATATACATCGTCCTTGCTAATCCCACCATTCCAGCTGGGTTATGTTTACGTCCTCGGATTTCTGGCCGCCTTTAAAATTTTTCTACACCACCATTCGTCTAAAAGGTTTCAGGGCTTCTCAGGCACTCATCTATGTATATCGAAATCTTGTTTGGTGGATCCAATCACGTTTACGAATAACATTTGATTACTAACACTCCCGAAAAATAGCAATGAAATTCATAATTCTTTCACGCTATACCAAAACTGCATACTTCTATTTATTTATTTATCGTTACTAATTTGGATAATTGGTACAGTAATACCCGCAAATATAACTAGACTTTATTACCTTTATTTATCTTCTCTAGGTGCACTAATGCATAATAACTTTTATCGTAGCACGTAGTCTACTTGGAGTATCGAATAAAATCAAAAATAAAGAGAGCTAAACTCCCATCAGCACGGGTTGATATAATGGCTCGCTTGCAAGTCGAATTTGTCCCGCGACGGACGATTTTCAAAAATTCGCATTCTATTTTCCCTTCCGATGGCTCGGCACAGCGATTCTACTGAAATTTGCACTCGTCCAAGTTGAAATCTAAGAAATTTCCACACGCCTCGCTTCACGTCCGAGAACAACTAATTAATTTTACATAGAAATTGTTATGCTTCCACCTCTCATGTTTGCATCTTATTTCAACCTTACTCGCCAATCTAGTCTGTTCGTTCTATCTAAAACCTGTGTTCTTGTTTTACATATTTCCCCTCATTTAACTACCAATGCATTCCATCTCGCTTGTCTTTATACCACAAACTTGCTTTCTTACTTGCACTCATATAGCTTGGAGCTTATCGACTATCATATACATCGTTATCTTTGCAGGTGTTCCTAGTTCTAATACGCTGAAGGCTTTTATGCGACTTCCCCACGTCGTTGTAATTTCTCGATAGCTTTAGTACTTGGAAAGATTAAATTAAATACAAGTTGAACATTTTAACTCGGCTTCTTTTTATAGAAAGCGTCCAGTGAATAATCTAAACCCCTTATTTCTAACGATGTAACGTATTTTTTTTCTAGTTACACTTTGTTCTTCAAAATAAAAATAAAACAGCTATAATTTAAAATATTTAATTTGTGAATTACCATCCAATAGAAATTAATACATAAAATTGATAATAACACATAGATTCCTTTACGTTTATGCTCTAAAGTTCGTTACTAAGCTCTGTCGAGTTGTCAATTTGTTTACTTCATTATCAGCGTTCGAACGGGCAAGCTGTTCCACAAGTTAGTGGAGTCAAGATGGCCGTGTTTAAACACGTGGCCTCTAACAGAGTAAGAAAAAGAAAATAATTCATAAATTCTTGGTGTCTGGAGGTCGAGCCTAACAGCTGTAGCGTGAGCATGATTTTCTATAAGCTTTGCTCAGAGCAGTTCAGTTGATCCCTGCAGGCCTAAGAAGATGAAAGCTTCTTTTGACATCATTAATACAGTTGGTATATATTAATTAAATAGATTATACTAATATTTTTCATCTTAGTGCAATATCTCCGATAATAACTTAAAACAATTTCTTAAGGCAGTATTTTAAAGCAAGAACATATATGGTTACGTCTTATTTAATATAAAATGCAGTAACGTAGAAGGCAATTTCACATGTGTTCCGTATATTTCAACTTCACCAATAAATAACATCAAATAAGGAAATTTTGGAGCTAAAGTTTTGTTGAAAAAAAAATTCATGCGAGCTGAGGTTGGTATTGTTATATAATCGTTGTATTCCGAAGAACTTTGATGGTTATGGAAATTTCCGACAGCTGAGGTCAAGGTCCAGTATCTTTCGTTCAGAGCAGTTTTGTAGCACGTGAGTGTTCTTTAGGATTTAATAACTTTGAACATAGAGTAAAGTACTATAAATAATCTAACATTAAATATTTGAGTAACGTAAAAAGAAAATAGCTTTTGAGGAATCAGCGAATTAAATAACAAGTCGATTGTTTGTCAGAATGTTTGCACATGTACACAAATAGTACATATAATAAAGTTGTGAATGACATCTTATGTCAGATATATAAAAAACATAGATTCGGTTGTCCTATCTAGACGTCATATGTCGTCTTAATTTATTTTAAAATATGTTTGAATATTTTGAGGTCATGAACTTGCATTTTTCATCGACATGTGAAATTCGTGTACTTACTGTTAAATAAAAATAAATTAGAATAATTACATTCTACAATATCAGCACTTTAATAATTAAATTTTATTGTGAAGATCAAGGAAGTAATTCATTGATTTAAAAAAACTTATGTATTATGAGTAACTTAGAAATTCCACGTCAATATAATTAAATTTTATAGAAAAGATCCATTCAGAGATCTTCCTAATTTTGAATGCAAAACTTCACTAGTCTATTTCTGTTCTAGAAAAATTATTAAAAATTTTTTTTATAAAGATACAAACTTAAATATTGTAGTTACCTATATTCAGAAATTTACCCAAATAGAATCTATTTTGTTTTTGAATGACTTTTTATTATTTGAATTTAAAAAAAAAATTGCAGGTCATCCCTGATTAGAAATTGTGTGTAATGAAAACAAATTCCCTGGGTATATATTTTAGAAGCCTAAATTCTATTATTTTATTTTTGGCAAATATTTTTGAGGACACAAATGGTGTCCATGTTGTACCTTTGTTTGTTCACAGGTCAAGCCGAGACATCTGTATGACATCTGGTGTTTGAGGTCTTGGTAAGTGTGTTATAAAAAGTGAAATTCAGGTTTTATGGCTATGTTAGTGGTGTTAAGATAAGGTTTCCGCATTCCCCTTATACAAGCACAGTTAAATTTTGTTGGTTATTGTATTGGAAAATACGGTGGCGCTCATTAAATATATTTTTGGTCAACTGACAACCCATGACCCAAGCTCATGATCTACCCAGAGCTAACACTCGACTAGCCGTTTATGTCTTAAGAGTTTTTCTTTATCTCAAGCCATTCTCCATCCAACTTTACCTTGGGCTTACATTAATAAGAAGAAATTCTCGACCTTGTGATATCAGGTTAGGGTTTAGGAAATTTAAAGGTGTAATTTTTTAGCTGATAGTCACGAGGATAAAGTTAATAATAATAAAAAATCAAGCAAGACATAATTTTTTATTACAACGAAACGAATAAATTTTTATGCTCCATGGTTTTAACAACGCGTATTATCTAATTAAATTCTACATTACTTCCTTCTACACGATTATGATTATATACAAACCCTACATTCTAATTAAATGATTTAAATCTACACAGTAGGCCTTTAATTAAGCGTACTATTTTCCACTGCTTTGATATACATGGTGTTTAACATTATCTAAACAATATAAACCCTATGTTTAGAAGTAAATGACGAACTTATCCAATATGCCTTTGAATGAAGCGTATTATTACCCAAAGCTTCCTTATACACGGTGATTAAAATTATTTGATGTCGTTTATTAATTTTCTACCCTGGTCTAAATTTGAGTAATATATATATATATATATATATATATATATATATATATATGAACGAAATAAAAATATACTTCTAAAATAGAGCGAGCGTATTGACCGACATCAGGCAAATGCAAAGTCATTACAGTTCGCTATTCAAAACATAGCATGTGATTTAAAGTCCTCGAATGCTTGGAGCGCGATTGGCAATCTTAATTCAAGACCGCAGGTGTTGGCGCTAAGGTACAGAGTATCTTTCTGAAACGTTATTGTCGGTTTAGGTTCAAATCCTAGTGGTGGCACACAATCGGCTCCTCTTGAAAACACTAAAATGTCTTGCAAAAATATGTCGCATTCTCCATCTGTAAGATACTTGTAGTTGTACATTACTCCAAGCATAAATTAAAAAATGCACCTTCACAGGATAACAAAAACTCTAGCCAAAAGGTAATGGATTTGTTTTCCAACGATTAAATGAACCAGTCTCAGAGTAAACAACAGTGTATAACTTCTCTAACGTATTTGCAGCAACGGGAACTTTGTCAGCGCACATTATACTTTTAAATAAATGTTAATTGCTTTTCATAAGTTGCAATAAATTTCCTTCTTTCAAACCATTTTTCAGTTGCGTTAGAGCCGATCTAATGCGATCGTAAGCATAAAATTTAACCACATCTAAAAAAGTGCACTCTTAAATGTTGTTAAATGTGACTGTGCTTTTATCGAAAGAACGAACGCACATTATGATAATTACCTGCAAACATCGTGTCCTTATCCTCAATTTTTGTTAAAATTGGCCATCCGGCAATAGAAAAAATTGGTTCTTCTTCTACATACTTTTGAAGTAATTCAAATTTCTCGAATGAATGGACTTTTACCAGTTTTTCCTTGATATCATAATCAATATTATCTTGTGTAATATATTCGTGGGTAAGCCCTGAGAGTAATAACTGAAATAAGCTTGTGGAGAAAAAGAGCGGCCCGGGCTCGCCATGTATTACAGATAATGCAATCAAACGCTTCTCCATCTAATGTAATGTATTTTTCCCTCTCCCAAAAACATTCGGCGATTTTGAATATAGTGCAATACTAGCCGGAACATTTCGCGAGTTGGTCCACCTTGATCTACTTCCCTTTCACTAGTCTCCTCTGTCACTAAATTTCACGCTGATTTTATTAAAAGTAGAAAAATTTTGTCTTCGCAAACCTCTAATGCAGCACATGAAAATATCTTCTCGATAGACATTGAATTGGCAAATATGTTCACAACTGATTTTAGAATTTAATTTTTCCAGTATCCCTTCTAATGAATCTGTAGTTGTGGTATCCGCACGATTTGTAATCGTTTCTTTGATATTGCCTTCACCACTTGACATAGTTTCATTTGTATGTAAACTATTTGTTATGGCGCGTTCCATATCATTTTCGGACAAAAAGGTCTCAATGTCGAGATTATCTTGATTCTGAAATATTTTTAAAACTGAAATATATTTTTAATTATAAAAGAAATACAAACTTCCAATACTTCATAGGTGTGTGACAAGTTGTCGGTGCATTCTTTCTCACTTGTGTTGGATTGCATTAACTCCAGCCAGTCACCCAATATGGGGCTCTCACTTTCAGTGGTGCATTGTGAAAAATCAGTGAAAAATGTTAAAAGTTTTCATTGAGATTCTCTTTAACGGTTTCTTCTGAACATCTATTATTATTATTGGTATTACTGCATGTAGAGTCTCTGATAGCAGTATTACTACGCGTTTTTCTTCTTTTTATTGACGAATCCTCATGACCAGAATTGCACTGGTTTGATTTACGATTTCGATCCAAAGCTTTAAGACTGTTCGTAGCAAGATAGAACTGTAGTGTACTCAATTTTGTAATGTTGTACAATTCTTCAACAGTCAGTTGTTCAGAAATCGCATGTTCTTTAAAATCAAGAAGCTCATACGTGAAATTTTCGAGTTTTCCCAAAGTTGACAATCCGTTGGGAAAAAATAGATCGAGAGCAAATTTTAGCATTTCCTGCTTATATCTTTTTTAACAGTAATACTACGAGTACATTCTCCACGTATTTCGCGGATATGTTTCCCATTTACCATCCAGCCTAATTTAATTTTTGTAGAATTCTGAAAAGGTCGTCCAGGCGTGGCTGTTTTAGTGATTACAGATACCTCGTGTCCTTTAGGCAACACTAATTCGTCGTCTGTATTGCCCCCCGTGGCGGCTCGTGGTAATTTTATTTGAGGGGATCTAACTGCTTATGGCATGAATATAATACAAGATAACATAAGCAACACTCACCTTCAGTGGTTTGGTGTATTCAGGCTAGTCACTCACACAGACCCATTAATTTTTGTATACTTGTTTATAGGTTTATGTACAAAAAGTCACACACTGTACTCTAATTGTCACGTAATAATAATTTTATTGCTTGTATACAAAATCAAGCGTTCTGTCTTTCCGAGCAATAAAATGGTCTATAACTTTTTCGTCAAAATTGTTGATGTTATGTATTAAGTTTTTGTTGACTGACATCATTGCTAAGGCATTAAGACGTTCATCAGTCATTGTGTTCCTTAGATAAGTTTTAATCCTATTAAGAGTTGAAAAACATCTTTCAGATTCGGCAGTGGACATTGGGGTTGTGACTATAATTTTTAATAATTTTATTGTTTCGCCAAATGTTTCGTTTAACCCATTTTGGGTCAACCAGGAAAGCATGTTTAGGCCGCCTAAAATATTTTTAAAATCCGTTCTTGAGTACATCACTTCCTCAATTTGTCTGGCTGTAACATCGGATAACACCTAACAATGATTGTAAATGCGACGTTGGAAATTTTTTGGAGTAAGTATCAAAATTAGTTACGTCTACTAAAAATGCAGCTTCTAAATGAGTTCGGTATGAGAGCCTGTTCTTCATCTGAACAACTATTCTATCGCACACTTCTTTAGCAATCAAATTCCGATTTTCCACGTTACTAATTTTTCTTCGTTTAGTATCATTACAGATTATATTTTTTTCTATCTCATCAGTTGAATTTCTAGCAGATGCTATTATCCTCTCAAAGTCTTTCATTTTTTTCTTCAGTGCAACACTGTCTGTATCTCTAGCTTGAAACTGATTAAATAATATGTCAACATGTGGAAAAAATTTATAAAATAAATTGAGAAAAAACACAAAATCAGGATCTTCCAGAATTCTACGCAAACCATATGCTTCCCTGCAGGTAATAGTTTTATTGCATTTTTCTTCTAATTCCTCAAAGCATTCGATTAGTTTTTCTCTATTCTCATATACGACGTTCACAATACGAATATTATAATTCCAACGTGTGGCAGCAACAGTGGGCAATTTTTGCTTTACTATTTCTTTTAGCACATCACACCTGTAAGTAGAATGAGAAAAAAAAGTAGGAATGGCGGATAAATTAGAAAAAAAATTTTAACTTTAGCATTTTGACTAGTTGTTTTCTGAATAATTAAATTCAATTGATGGGCATAACAGTGAACAATTTAAGTTTTATTTTTGACTAAACTCCACTAGCAGAACCACTCATAACATTTGAACCGTCATAAGTTTGAGCGATTAGTTTAGATAGCGAGTTTAATATTAATTTATCTAATTCCTGCTCAATACACTCCATTAAACCGTTAGCTGTTTTATCTATTACTCGTAGAAATGTCCAAAATCTCTCATAAATATTTCCACTGTAGAAATATCTAACTATAATTACCATTTGACATTGATTTGAAATATCAGTCGTCTCATCACGGTGAATTGTCAAAAATTCACTACCTTTAATTTGATCTTGAATTTCTTGACGACACACTGCAAGCATGCTTTCTAAAATCTCGTTTTGCATAGTTTTAGATGTACCTTTAAATACACTCGCTTTGTGTAAATGTTCTTTTAAAATTACATTCAATTCCGAAGTAAAATCAATTAATTCTAACAAAATTCCACGGTTTTCGGAATCTTTTTTTCCATTGTGTCCTCTCAATTCCAATTCCAACTTTCCACAAAATTTAATACAATCGATAATTTTTTTAAAAATGTATTATGCTTCATAATGTCCTGCCTATATGCGGAATCTAATTGAACCGCAATGTCAACGGAACCTAGCATAGCCAAATCCGTGCAAGACTTTATATGGTACTTGCTAATTTCATGCTTTTTTATTTTATCGCTTATATGCTTTAGATCTCTAAAGCCCTTTTTTCGACCATGTTTTGTCCATTCCGTTACAATAAAATAAATGGCAAGGAAAACAAAATAGAACATTTGATTGAGAGCATCCGGAAATCCACTGACATTTTTTATAAATTTCTTTTGAAAAATGCTTTGTGAAACTACGATTTCCAACCTTATCTACCTGTTTCAGATTTAAATCCGGTGTTAGACGGCCTAGGTTCTTAATTTTCCCCTTTTCTGCTAATGGAAAAGTTTTAAATTTAGTTTCGACTATATTACGAATATTATTTTCAGTCATCTTGAATAATTCAAAATAATAATCAAAATTATACACTATGACTACACTCACAAAACAAGACACGGTTTTTACTTTTAACGAAAACAAGTGAAATAATCTCTACGCTCACGCAAATTAGTACCGGACAACAACAAACACGCCTTGAAATACCAACAGATACTGTGGCTAAGGGCTCTAACAATGAGAGCCCTGTTAAAGCTATCTGAAGCTGTTATTATTTGCCTTCGACAGAATTCGTCGTCGTTCGATTTTCTATAAGATTTACATTGAAGCCGGGCTCAATAGAATGGAGCCCTCCCTTACACCGATGTACTAAAGAGAATCAAGGAGTTCTGTTAACGTGAAGAGAGCACTGTCAAAATGTCTAGGACAGGTATTTATTTATTATTGCTTAAATGTTGGATGTAAAATGAATATAGTGACAAACGTAATTGTTTTAAATAATTTTAAAATATTAATATCAGTGTTACATTTGATAATTTGAACCACAAATCTTAAAAGAATTATATGCATTTTGGTGTTAATTTTCATTAAAACGGTTAGATGTGGTTGCTTACGAAAGGACGACGGCGGGATATGTTTACTATTTATATCTGTTTCCGGCATCATACATCATTGTAAACGTAGCATTTACAATTTATTTACTGAAACCACTTAAAAATGCCGAGCTGAAAGCATTTATGCATTCGATCTCTAGTTTTGAGTAATCATTTTACGATGAATTAATTTATGCTGAAAAGTTTATTTACAGTACCTATTCTTTAAAATAACCTGGGAGGCTCAAGCCTTTGAGCACCCATAGAGTAACCGCGGCTGATTGCCCCGTTTTAATCTCTCGATTAAACTCAATGTTTTAGTTGAACAATTGGGTATAACAAAGTGGTGTCGTCGGCAGTAGTTCACTACAGCTATCTGGTCCTCGGTTTTAAGAATGTACTTTTGAAGTTGGTCATATGTCATGTTAATAATGGCTTCCATATCAATCTTTAAAAAGTTAAACGTAAAAATCATTCAATTCAAATAAAAGTCGCATACCTTCTCATTTATCATTTCATTTAAACCGTTTTCAGTTACTGCCTCACAACTCAATACAAATTCCCGCAATCTTGCTCCATAGCTCCATAACAACACATAATAGGTGCGAACAAAAACAACCTGATGCGGCCAAACTGCTTCTTACCGAACTACAAATGCAGATATTACAAACCAAACCCGATACATACAGGTACGACGCTGAAATCAAATTGAACAAGTTGGTGCTTGCCGCTCTTCCAGTTCCTAACCCTGAAATAACGACATTTTATAATTAATTCCGTGTTATGTAACGCGAAAATAATTATTAATAATTAATTCCGCGTTACGTAACGCGGAAATAATTATAAATAATTAATTCCCTGTTATGTAACGCGGAAATAATTAAGATGCAGTGGGGTAAGATCGTAAACGGGGTAAGATCGTAAACGGCCTATATTTATTTATACATAAATGCGAATATAATACCTCATAGTTAGAAACCTGCATTAAATTAATATGAAGCGATTCCTAGAAATGTCTCTCATTTATGCGGGGAATTACCTTATTATATATTCATCAAAAAGTACATCTTCTGGTGCAGTGTACATCTAAGTTCGTGTTGACCAACAAAGTGTCGTGATTTTTAAGGAAATTTTGTGTTTTTTAGTCTATTTTTGTTAAGTATGGAAAATATTGTGTAAAGTTTACATTAAATAAATAAATTAGATCAGTTGTCCAAAATTTACTGAGAAAACCACTACTTCCATCTTGCTCCGAAAATATTAGTGCACGGGGTAAGACTGAAGTATGTAGCGGGGCAATATCGCAGTAGTTTGTGCTGTTCATATATTTTGGTTGTTTCTTCTGATATTTTCTTAAAACACTTATTTATAAAAAATCTTAGTTCCGAAATGGTTCGAAATTATGTTAGGAAGACAAGTCGAAGATCGTATACAACAGAGACGTTTGAAGAAGCCTCAGCAGAAATTAGAGCTGGACGTACCAATGCATTTAACGCCAGCAAAAAATATAAAATTCCGATCAGCACTATAATGGATCGCTTAAAAGGTAAACATGGCATCATAAATAAGTCACTTGGCAGATCAACTGCCATTTCGAAAGAAAACGAACAACAGCTTGCTGATTGCCTTTTGACAATGGAAAAGTATGGGTTCGGGTTGTCTAGAAAAGAGGTGTTTGAATTAGTTAGGCAGTTTATTAAAGAAAACAAACTAAAAACCCCATTCAAAGACGATCTCCCCGGAGAAGATTAGTTTCTAGGTTTTAAAAAGAGACATAATTTAAGCATAAAAAAACCGTAAGCGGTAGAAGTGGCCGTAAACGAGGTTGTAATCCGTTTACGGTCCAACAATATTTTACATTATTGGAGAACACTATACAAGAACTAGGATTAGAAAAACACTCCTTCCAGTATTTGGAATTTAGATGAGTTTAGTTTTTGCACTGACCCTTCTAAAACTAAAATGGTTGGTGGTAGAAACGTGCCTTGCACGCGAGTAATAAGTGCTCCTGGAAGAAATAACATAACAGTACTACTAGCAGCATCTGCTTCGGGTGAAAAAGTTCCACCACTTATTATTTTTAAAGGAAAAAATATCTGGGACCAATGGGTTGTCCCCGAGAATACTGGCTTTTCTGGAACCACCTATGCTGCGACTGCCAATGGTTGGATGGAATCAACTGTTTTGAAAAATATTTTGAAAGCAATTTTTGAAATGTATTCATTTAAGCCGTCCAACCTTATTAATATATGATGGGCATGTTACCCATATTAGCGTCAAATTAATAGAAAAAGCTCGTGAATCAAATGTTACCATTCTAAAACTTCCACCACATACAAGTCACATACTCCAACCTTTAGACCTAAGTGTCTTTAAACCATTAAAGTCAACCTGGGACCAAAAATTAGTCACGTGTCAGAGAAGAAATATTGGAGTAAAGCTCCCAAAACAACAGTTTTCAGTAATGATTGGAGATATTTGGCGCGATTTAAACCCAGAAATAGTTATGAATGGTTTCAAGAAAGTGGGGATTTATCCATCTTCAAGGAATGTCGTTCCAGACTCCATGTTTTCTGCCATTACCCTGAAAGAATGGCAAGAAGCAAACGCCAAAGATCCTTCTAAAATGAACGAGGAACTATCCATTATTGTAGAAGCCCTTTGTCATCCACCTATAACCATTGATTTCCCTTTCGGCAACGTGGATAGTCCAGTTGAGGGAACTGTTAGCTTTATTAAAGAAAGAAGTGTTGAAATGTTAGCACATTCTTCAAGAAACAGTTCTCCTTTTGTCTGTGATAGTCCTCAACCCTCAACATCAGCCACATTTGAAAATCTATTATTGGAAACTGTAAAGACAAACGTCAAATCAAACATTCAAAAGAAGAAAAGAGTGGGAACAAGAGCCGAAGTGATTACTTCAGAAGAAGTAATGAATAGGTTAAGTACGGACAAGCGGCCCATAAAAAATCCGTAAGTGTATTAAAAAATAATCACAGTTCTGACAACTTATGTACAATATGCAAATGTGGTTACCAATATTACACTGATAGAAGATCATGGATTCAATGCATAACTTGCATGGAATGGGTTTGTGGCATGTGCAATAATGGATCAAAGAAAATGGGGTATGAATGTGAAAGATGCGTTGATGAAGATTAAATTTGAAAATTTTTATTGATAGAATTACCAAAATTAACTGTTTAAAATATGTTTTGTGAGTTGAATTTTGAAACTTTTAGCGTTTGCTACACAAATGTTAAAATGTTATGATGCTTTGTATAGTTTTTCTTTTTAAATAAACTTTTTTCTCTAAGGAATTTCTTTAAAAGTGTGTAATTTTTAAACAATTCAACTAATTTTAATGCGGTAAATGGAATTCGGTAAATAATTTATGAATAATTCCGAATTTGCCCCAGAACACAGCAAGATACATTTCAATAGATTGTAAATAGCCATTTACGAACTTGCCCCGCGTTCGGGGCAAGTTCGTAGTGGATGCAGCGTGTTACAATTTTCTGTGTAATTAAAAATTTCCAAGGAAAAATTGTGTTTTTTTCATAACAAATTATAGAGTATTAACTCTATTTTACGCTGATACTAATATATGTTCAATATTTAACAAATAACGTATAAATAAATGTGTTAAAAGTAAAACTATGCAAAAAGCGGTCCGATCTTAACCCTCTCCACCTTATTTTAGAATTTGATTTATATATGTGTCCCTTCTACGCCTTCGTAACTTGTAATGGTTATGTTACATTTTTGTTGGCGTTCTTATTTCATGTCATTAACATCTTGCGAAGTTTTTGTCCCGTATTTTGTGTTATTCTTGCTTGCATTTAAAATTGTTCTTTTCAAAACAGACCAGCGTTATTTTTGTTTGGGTGAATAAACTATGTACGGTCACGTTTAGGAAGTAGAGGACAAACCTTAAAAACAAATTTTCATAACTGTTCGTCCTCTTACTTTAGTTTAATAAACATAACCTCTGGAAATCTTGATTATTGGTGGCCCGGTATAACATGCGTATGGCTATTTAATCAAGAATATATAACACATTAAAAACATTTAATTATATTTAAAATATGCTCACTAGTACAAATTCCCACATAATAATATTTACTATTAAGCTAAACAGCTTAGACTGCAATTTTTTCAGAATAAAATCATTTTACAAACTACCTTTTAAAAAGTAACAAACCACATTCCGTCACCAATTACTAAATAAATGCAAAATCTATATTGTACCGATAGCGTCATTGGAGTTATAGTACAAATCACGAAAGAATGAATTCACGTTATAGGTTGCTGATTTAAAAACGATATACTTTTAAATCTTATGCATTAAGTATACTCCTATAGATCCTTTAAAGGTATGTCTGTTTTTAAGTCAAAAAACTTTGACGTGAATTCATTCTATACGAGGAATTGCTGTTTTGATAGCGGCAACGGCGCCAATATATGACATCACAAATATTGATGACGAAAGTCGGTTTAGAAATTGCAAGAACTTTAACAACTGTGGTCTAAAAATCATTCTGAACAAAGATTAAGTAGTTTTTGTAATTTGAAATTCAATACTAAAGCTTATACTCAATTTTGCTACATTAAGTTTAATATTTAAAAAAGCATAATTTCTACGCAACGTTTCACGTTAAGGTTTGTATACAAGTGTAACTAAAAGTGCTGTAACTTCTTGAGTTGTTGGTTTAAGTATCTCATAAACATTTTTTTTTTTATTTTAAACTGATAAAAGTTGCATATTGCATATTAAATATGCATTATGTTTATCCACTTCTAAAACAAAAATAGTTTCTATTTCAAACAAAACGTAATTTGATCAGTATGATAGGAGTTCACTTATCGTTACTGTGAAGCTTTGCAGAACAAGTTTCGACGGTTTGTAAGTTAAATATTTGATAGTAGCAGTTTGTGTAGCTGACCATTGTTTGTCAGGAAGCTGAAGCGAGACCCTTACGAGCCAAAGTCTGTTCCCGAGGGGTTTCTCTGCCGTGACTACCCGCGAATTCCATTATACCAGAAGTACACAATCCAACAGTCACTGCAAATCAAGAACTTTGTATAACTTTGATTGAATGTGAAGGATCTAAAGCCAATCACAAACCTATAACTTATTTATTTTTGTATATCTGCCTATGGAAAGGTTAAACTTATTTTTTATTATCTATGGGTTGCTCAGGTGGTTTACGAATAACTAACACTTTTGTGACTATTATTGCAAGAGTTTTGCAAAGCATAAAAAAAGAAACTATAATTGAACATGTGTAACGCTTTGTGTTGAGAACTCTGTTGAACATTTTATATTCACTTATCAAGTGTAGTAGGTAAATAAGGCCGGTCCTAATTCAAAACGCGACAGACGTATTTTCCATGTGTAAAATACGTCTGTCACGGTTAGATCCCTATTTCAAAAATAGTTGTGAAAACATTTGAATGTAAAATAGTTGTGAAAACATGAATTCTTATATACTTTCAATGTAAAATACTTGTGGGCCGTTTTGAATTAGG